>JACGCM010001011.1:67500-1438261 GCA_014058105.1 Kingdonia uniflora | reverse complement strand
CTTGAAAGATCAACAATATACTGGTGCAAACGTCCTGCTCTGAAGATAAGTTCGAGAGAGCGCTGAAGGTCTAATCATTTATTGGTATGGTGACAGTTGCACTTATGGTTGGCACAGTAAGATTCGCCTGGTCTGACTTCGATGGGGAAAGGGATGCGCCAAATGGGGTCTGCCTATATGTGTGATAGAAGGGTGCTGAGGGGGGTAGTGAGCGTAGCCAAAACAGGCCTTAGTCGCTTCTTACGAGCTTCGGTGCTATTATCAATGTTGGGGCGTTTGCGGCTCTCAGTCTTTTGTGAAACAGAAGCGATCAGGGGTATGGGAGCAGAGTGGAGGTGTTGTCGAAGTTTATTAAAGTTTGCTGTTTGTGAAGGCTGACTCTGTTTGTGGGACTCCTGAAGGCGCTCGAGATCGATATAGCCATTGACCTTCGAGAGCATCTCTTCGAGTGTTTTTGGTTTGTGGAGGACTAGGTGCTCTTTTACTCGACTGTGGTCGGGCAGGGCATTCGAATATGCCAAAATAGCATTCGAGCAGTCGAGATTTTCTATTTTCCGAGATTTGTTGAGGAATCTCCTAGTAAAGGCTTCGAGGGTCTCACTGCTGGATTTTCTGAAATTGAATAGAGCATCAACTCTGACCTCTCTGTCTTTGTTGAAGGCAAACTGGGCAATGAAGAGCTGTGATAATTGCTCGAAGATTCATATCGAGCCATTGGGGAGGTTATGGTACCATCGAAGGGGGTTTTCAGTAAGGCTCGTTGGGAAAAGATGACATAACAGGTAGTCAGCCATAGAGTAGAGGCTCAGGGAATTTTGGAATTCGGGGATGTGGGATTTAGGGTCTGTGTTATGATATTTGCTGAGTTTGGGAGCACGAAAGTTGGAGGGTATTTCGATAGCCAAAAGTTTGGGGCAGATCGGGTTATTGAGGCGGCTCCAGGAGTTTGTGGATGGACTCGTGCTAACGCGAATGAAGGGATATATTTTGTGGTCTAAGTTTTGTTGTGTAACATATGCAGAATGTGGGGGAGATTGATGAATTCGAAGGTTGTGAGTCGAGTGCGTGGTATAAAATCAGCACTGCGTTCGCCGAGCCGTTCTGGAGCAGGACGGCATCTGGGGTATCTGGAGGAGTGGAAGGTTGAGTCAGAAGAGTCTTCTGTGGGGTGAATCCTGAGGTGAATGGAGCCGGTTGGGGGAATTATACGGGGAAAACTTTCGGCACTGGTGTGAACGGGGGGTTTCTCGAGGTTTGGTGAAGGTCCTAGGCGGGAGCGGGCAGATACGCGCGATGGGTCTGGTACCTGGGACGGGTGAGCAGGTTCCAAGGGCTGTAATCTCTGTAGCTCTCAGACGGTGTTGCGCAATTCATCAATTGCTCTGTTCTGTCTGTTTTCATCATCCAAGCGGTAATTTTGGTCAGTTTCTAGTGCCAGGCGGTGGCTTTCACGCTCCTGGTTTAGTTGGTTTTGGTGGCACTCCTCTGTCTGAGCGACTTGTTGGGATAGTAAAGCTATTTGGGTAGCTACTCCGTCAATAGAGTTGCCTGCCTGGGTTGAGTTGGAACGGCGTGTGGGTGCCATTAAAGATAATCAGCTGAGGTAGAAAACAACAAGAGGGGAGTAAAAAGGAAGGGAGATTGGTGGTGTGGGAAGCATAGACGATGCCAATTGTAGGGAACTAACTTCGTTCGGAGGGGAAGTTGGTTCTTATAACGTAAAACTAATCTTCAATCAAAGGGATACAAGCAATTAATCTAGAGTAAGAACTAACTATAGGCAAATACTAGCGTAGAGGCCCGAATATGACTCTCTACGATCTCTGATGAGGATTTTTAAGATAGATTATATTACTGAAGAGTAATTGGAGGGTTCGAATATAGTGAATATTGAGAGGTCGAAGGTAAAATGCAAAGAGCCGGAGATGATTCTTTTAACCCCCTCTTGGTTTCCCCTCTTCATTATTTATAGAGATACAGGGAGCTGAGTCACCAAGTGTGGGTTAGGATTACATGATTACTGTCAGGAAATCCCGACGAGTTATGGGCACCGGTCATGTCGGCTCTGTCACTGCAATATTTATTGGTGATGTCTCTGAACGGTGCGGTGGTTGGACCTGTCACTGTAGCTGCACGGGCAAATCAATGCGCCGTCTTATCTGATGAGGTGGTTGTCTGTCTTATCTTTCTTCGATCGTGTGTTAGTAAGGTCGAAGGATTTCTGTTGTAGTATGTTAATCCATCCCCGAAGCTTTATCTGATGTCGATTCTTCGTCTTCGGTGGATCTCTGGGGAGTCTATTTTAAAGATTGAGTGGGCTTCGATTCATTCGAGTGGCGACCACATCCTTGTGGCGATCACATCCTTCGTGTAAGAAAATTCAACGGCCTACCATCACAGCTTGTCAATACGTGACTCAAGAACTTGCTGAAAAGCATATTAAAGAATTACTTGATGCTCAAATTCATACCACTAAAGGAATCTATAATAGATTATAGAAGAGCCCGCTCACACAAGAGTTATTGGATGGCAAAGTCCCCACCAGGTTTTATACTTCGTAGATCCAAAAATACAAAGAGACTGATCCAGTAGAGCATGTCCAAGAGTTCCAGGATGCTTTAAGCTTACATTCAACATCTAATCACATTTTATGCCAGCTCTTTCCTACTAGTTTATTAAGCAAACCTCTGCGATGGTTCCACACGCTACCCGAAGGGTTCATTACAACTTTTAACCAATTACGAGAACTCTTCATAAAAAATTACTCATACAACAAAGACAAAGAGGAGAATCTATATTCTATTTTCAGCCTAAAGAAAATGTCAGGAGAAAAGCTTGAGACATTTACTAAGAAGTTCCTAGAGTTAGCTCGAAAGGAAGATCGGTGGGATCATAAGATTACTATTCAGCTTTCACCAATGCTTTACTCATCGATGGAAGGGAGAAGGAGTACCTCGTCCTATACAAACCTACAACTTTGGAGGACATGATAAAAAAAGTCAATGGATATATCGATCTCGAAAGAATGGTGTCTGACAGGCAGAAAACTCAAAAATCAACATTGACAGCTAGAGATCATTCCACAGGCCAAAATTTCAACCGTGCTACTGATAAGGGAGGAGACAGGAAGCAAACAAAATCTAATGACGATTGACCTCAGAAAGGAAGTAATATGCCAAAACTCTGTCTTCCCAAGATGAATGTTACCATAGCCATTATCATATCCTTTAGAAGGATAAGTTTTTTTGTAATGCACAGTTTCTTCAATCAATTGAGAACAAACCATATTGCATTCACCACAAAGTGCGACATCATGAGACGGAGTACTGCTTTGCTTTACAATGACTGTTGGAGTATATTTTTATGGATGGATGAATGCATGAGTATATTGTAGATGTTGAGAGTTACAAGAACGAGAGTTACAGACTTCCTACAAAAGCCATGCGGATCGAAGAACCGGAAGGGGATAAGCATTTATACCATATATCCCTCAGCCACTTCATTGAGACTTAGACAATCAACCAATCAAACAGAAGCAAAAGACGACGTATCGGCCAATTTCACGACTTGTCCATGAACGATAAAAAAGCTAGTTCACTTCCCGTATCCAGCTCCCAAAGCATAGGGATTTCTTTCGATGATTATGATGTTCGTCATGTCAACTTTCCACACCATGATGCTTTGGTAATCATGTTAAAAATGAGAAATATCGTATTACACACAATAATGATAGATACTGGTAGTAGTATTGAACTACTGCCTCGAAGTACGATTGATCAGATAAGACTAGCTGACAAGGTATAGTCCAGTGACATTGATATTTGTGGATTCAACGGCTCTAGAGAAGAACGTGTAGAAAAGATTATACTTCCTATTATGGCAGGACCAACAACAGTTGACGTTATATTTTATGTTATTAATGCAAAATCCCGCTATTTGGGGATAATGAGATGTTGTTGGCTATATAATATGCGAGCCATTCCATCGACCTATCATTTGGCACTGCGATTTGAATGGAATGGCAACATTTATAAAACCAAAGGAAGTTAGAAGTTAGCTCAAGCATGTGAAAATTTTGTTGCCATCGTACCAGAGCCATCACAGCCACAACTCCCATAGTAATTACAAAAAATAACAGGGAACATTAGAAAAAACTTTACAATAAACTCTACAAAAAACTAGCTGCCAAGTGTAGAAATCACAGATTACGTTAAAATTAGTGGGGACAAGCGAGGAACATACATTGGCACTATTCTGCCCATAGCAGAACGAGATACTCTTATCCAGTTCCTTAAAGATAACAGTGATGTCTTTGCTTGGACGTTTCATGAAATGCCCAACATTGATCCAAATCTGGCCTGCCATAAGCTTAATTTAATAGATAAAGCTAAAGCCGTCAAACAAAAGTAGAGGACTTTACCACCAAGACTCCGAGAACAAGTCAACAAAAAGATCGATAAGCTCATTAAAGTTGGTTTTATACGAAAAGCCATTATCCAGAATGGATCTCGAACATTGTAGCAGTACCAAAGAAGAACGACAAGATTAGAGTGTGCGCAGATTTCACCGGCCTCAACAAACACACTCCCAAGGATAGTTTTCCACAACCTATCATAAACCATTTGCTCGATTCTACTGCGAGATACAAATTCTTATCCATGATGGATGCCGCATTAGGGTACACTCAAATACCTCTACTATCTGACGATCAAGAGAAAACAACTTTTATTACAGAGCTTGGACTTTATTGCTACAAGGTTATGCCATTCGGTCTTAATAATGTTGGAGCCACTTATCAAAGGTTAATGACATAGATGTTTAAAGACCATCTTGGCAAAACGATGGAGGTCTACATAGATGATATGCTGTGTAAAAGTCTCAAAAAGGAGAACCATATTACAGATTTACATACCATTTTCAAAATCCTCTGTTTCTACAAAATGCAACTCAATCCTGATAAATGCCAATTCAGGGTCCAGTCAGACAAATTCCTGGGACATTTGATTAGCCAGCAAGGCATAAAAACTAATCCAGATTGCATTTAAGCATTATTATCTATGCCTTCTCCAAAAACAAAGAAAGATGTCCAAAAACTAGCATGCAAGATCACAGCAATCAACCATTTTGTCTCCAAATCTACAGATCGATGTCAATGGTAATTCGGCCTAAAAAGAAAACTAAAAAAGATCTTGAGATCGAATAGATTGCCGAATGTTTAGCAACATTGCAAGAACTCAAAAGTTATTTGGGCAAACTACCAGTAATGAGCACACCTAAGGAAAGTGAATAACTCACCATATATCTTGATATTACTGACGAATCATTGAGTTTTGTCCTCATTTGCCTTAATGAGAAGATAGAGAAACCTATCTACTTTATCAGCAAGACTCTTACTCTATCAAAATCCTAGTATACCAAGATCGAGAAACTACTGTTAGCTCTCGTTTACACGCCACAGAAGTTAAAATAGTATTTCCAAGCCCACTCAATTCGCGTAATGACAAATTATCCTTTGCGAGAAATATTGTCCAAATGAGAGAAATCTTGACGAGTACAGTAATGGTTGGTAACTCTTGACGAACATGACATACGCTTCGAACCATGGTATTCCAATAAAGGTCAAGCAATAGAAAATTTTCTTGTAAACTTCTCAGTAGAAGATCGTGAATGGGAAGAAGATAGTACAAAAATCAATGAAGAACAGTTCGAAGAAAAGTCAGACTGGATAACTCAGAGGGGTTGGCATCTTCTAACTGATGGTTATGCCAGAGATACGGGATCAGGTATCGGTATTGAACTTATTACTTCTTCTAATGATAGAATTGAGAAAGCAATCAGACACAACTTTGAAGCTACAAACAATGTAACCAAATATAAGACATTTATTCACGGTCTAGATATGGCTCTAGAGATTGGAGTATCTGAATTATCTGTGTTCACGGACTCTTTACTCATCATGAACCATTATACAGAAAAGTTTAAGAAGAACGGTAAAATAATTGATTGCGTAGCAGTAGTAGCCGACAGTATGCGCAGATTCAAGAGGACTACCATTGAACATTTGTCGCATGGAGAAAATAGATATTCTGATTCCCTTACCTATCTGGTAGGAGTCCTTAACACAGAAGCTCGATATCTCAAGATCAAAATACTATTCACCCCTAACATTAACATCATAAGCTCAAATTATGTTAATACTGGGGGAGTTAAAGATGACGAGGACGATTAGAGACGACCTTTTTTAACATATATTGGACCTCTAAATAAGTTTGACAGCGAAATTCCTAAAGATCCTACTGAAAGAAGACATGTGCTCGATAATGTTAAGCGATACGTCATGGCCAATAGTCTCCTTTACAAAATTTCGGTCACAGGACCGTATCTCGAGTATTTATCGAACAACAAGGCTCAAAAATTCCTGCATGAACTTCACGAAGGCACTTGCGGTTCCCATGCAGCAAGACGATCTCTAGCCAATCGAGTTCTTACTCAAGGAATTTTTTGGCCTAAAATAAAAGCTCAAGCCATTGAACTTACAAGCAAGTATGATGCTTGCCAACGACATGGCCCCAAAATTTGAGCTCCAGCCTTGGAACTCTATTCTAGCAACGTTGTTTGGCCGTTCAGAAGATAGTCCCTCGACCTTGTAGGAGAATTCCTCACTGTACCTGGTAAAAGGAAGCACCTCCTAGTAGCAACGGATTACTTTACTAAATGGGTGGAAGCAGTCCCTCTGTGTTGCACAAGAGAAGACGAAGTCATCAAGTTTATATGGGAAACCATCATCATCCGGTTTGGCTACCCCATCTCATTAGAATCGACAATGAACCTCAATTCGTTGGCTCAAGAGTCATTGAGTTCCTCAATCAGTATAACATCATTCACTCTCCTTCCAATCTATCTTACCCACAAGGAAATGGTCAGGCTGAAATCATTAATCGCACTATCGTGGATGGAATCAAAAAGCGCTTGACAGAGAAGAAGGGTAATTGTGTCCAAGAATTATCGCATGTATTATGGCCATATCGCACAACAACTCAGGTATCGACTAGATGTACACCTTTCCTATTAGCATATGGTACTGAGGCAATAATCCCCACTCAATACCATCACCCATTGCGTGACCATACTATGACATATAAAGAAAATGAATTCCAGTTGGCATGTAACATGAATTGGATCGAGGAAACTAGAGATAGAGCAATCATGAACTTGGGAAGATACCACCAGGCTTTAGCCTGATCTTATAACAAACGAGTTCATCATAGAGAGTTCGAAATAAAAATCTCATCCTCTGAAAAATTCCCAAACATAGAAAAGAAGTCAATGTCAGGAAACTGGCCAAAAATTGGGAAGGTCCTTTTATCATTGTTGGTAAAAGTGGACTTGGTTCTTACGATCTCGTAATTGAATGTGGGGAATGAGTGCCTAATCCTTGGAACACGAGACAACTGAAGCTATATCAACGATAATAATCTATTATAGTGTACTTTTCTAAATAAATCTATCATCTTGTATGCCGATCTTACATCAATGAGGTACTTATGTTTGATCACCATACATCTGAGTACTTTCTACTATTTCATACAGTACTCTATTTAATATTCTTTATTCGTCAATCTTACAACAATGAAATACTTGTGTACGATTGCCCTACATTACAGTACTTTTCTAATATATCAAACAAATATTTCTATATACAGATTACATCTCTAAACATTATCGATTACAATTGGGTTAATCCCATTCTAATACATTACAGATCGTTTGTTTCTTTAGCCAAACTGATCTTCTATTACATTATAGATCATTTGCTGCTTCAGCCAAATTAATCCTCTAATACATTACAGATCATTTGTTGATTTAGCCAAACTTATCCTCTATTACATTACAAATCATTTGTTGCTGCATCCAAATTGATCCTCTAATACATTACAGATCGTTTGTTGCTTCAGCCAAATTGATCCTCTATTACATTATAGATCGTTTGTTGCTTCAACCAATTTGATCTTCTATTATATTAAAGATCCTTTGTTGCTTCAGCCAAACTGATCTTCTATTTTCTTAAATGTTTGTAAAATCAGCCAAAACATCCTTCTACTGTACGATAACATGTGAAATCATTCTATAAAATAGATACCCAACTCATACATCATAATTGGTTCATCACAAGGTTAGTACAGATCATTCTTTTTGTCAACAGACCTACCCTATTACACTATAATCATAATATTTTCCTTTGTATAGTACAAGTAATCCCTTATAATGATCATTATGCCTCATTTCTCACTTGAGCTGTCACTTGAATTGTCACCTGAAGGATTCCCAGCATTACGTGAACTCTCCCCATACAAACGAACATGCATAAACTCTGGCATTCTCACAATAACAATTTGCTTTCCTTCCCTAATCATCCTCTCTTTCAGAACTCCAATTCTTGATACCATGGGATCTAAGTGCTCCGATTGAACCAACCTCATTTCGTACTGCACACCTTTGTCAAGTAAACTATCATATATAGTTCTACTTTGTACTTCCAATCTATTAAACTCTGATATGAAGAACGAAATAACTGCTGTCATATCTCTCTCGTATACATCACCTGCCTCACTTTTTACCTTTTTAGAAAGAATAAGCTCACTAAGTTTACCTTGAGTTTCCTTCAGCGTAGCTTCCAAACTTTGACAGCGTTAATCCACTTTTCATTTTTCATTCAAGGTCACAGCATTCTGAGATTCCAACACTGTCATAAATTTGTCCCTATGACAAGCCATAGATATTGATCCCTCAACCTCAGGCTCACACTAATTTTTATTTGCTTTACTTTCGTCAAGACTTATTTTAGCCTTACAGAGATCTTCCTTCAACTTAGTATTCGCATCACGCAATTTCGTGTTCTCCGCTTGATACTCGAAAATATTTGACTCTAACGACTGAACGGTATGCTCTAGCATATATACCTTATCCCAAGTCTTGTTTATGTTTTTGTTCTGTTGACTACATGCTTCTTCCACCTTTTTAATCATCAGATTAGCAACCGACCACAATACTTCATACTTTCGAGCACGAGTTTTTGTCTCTATTGCAGTTACTCGCATATCAACTATCTCCGCCTCCAGCATATTTACCAAAAATTACAAGTCTTTCACATTATTTTCTTCCTTCCCTAATACCGTCAAAAGCTTTGTATTGTGCGTTCGCACAATTATCAATTTCGCCCCTTGTCGTTTAATTTGTTTAGAGGTACCTAAAAGTTCTGCATCTTTTTTTTCTTATAACTTCTTTTAATCCCTCCATCTTTCTCAACTCCATGATTAGTTCAGCTTCTTTATCTTGCACTGTATTTCGCTCTTTTGATATCTTCACTTCTATTTTTTCTTCAAATTCGGTAACACTTTTAGTGCCCCATGACATGAATTTAGTTGAACGTTCAATTGTTCGTTTCAAACATGCAACACGTCAGATTGACTCTGAATAGCTACCAGTTCTACCTGTCATGACAGTTCATATTTATAATAATTTGCTTATACAAACATATTACATATCACAGTTAACAAGTTTAATCAAGAACATGATATATGAGTAATATCGATACATCGTTTTGTTTATCATCACATAAAATAGATTTCATTTATTATCAAAAAAATAGTATACAAAGATCTAACACATATGCAGGGCCGGTAACAAACTGGAATACCCTATTTTTGCTTCTTCGAGATATAAGAGGACTGCCCTTTATCTCTCGAACTCTTTCTATTCGTTACTTGAACGTCTATAGGAGCTATAAAGGTTACCACCTCCTACTGGTGTTGTGTGCGCCGCGATCGGGGTATCAGACTCTCGACCTCCTCCTTATCCTTTTCTGACGACAATTCCCTCGATCTAGGAATGGGTTTTTCACCAACAATTTCCTCTTCATCTTTGGTAAACCACATATTTTCAACCTTGGCATTCTCAACATCAAAATCCTTCCCACGTTCCATTACGAACTTTCAAAATTCGTTATCTACCCTCGCCAGTTCTCCTCCATAAAAATCAATGACACTTTCTATATGACGCTCATGTTCTGTTCGAGCTGCAACTTTTGCTCGCGACGGATACAAATGCTCCTTCAACTGCATATGCACCTTGTGCAGCCACTTACACATTTCTTTTTGTAATACACCTAAAGCCCTCACATAAGCTTCTACCTTCATTCGAACAGTCACTTCTTTCGACAATCGCGTTGCTGAAGACATTTTTTGCTCAACATGTTGCGATAATACATCCTGCAACTCTTTTAACTCGCCCTTTAATTACTGTTGAACCTCTATTTGTTCTTTTCTTATCCTGAAAAATATAATTCACATGGCCTTCCGATCCTATATAAAGCTAAACACATTAGATAAAGGCTCTACATCACCCCATATAACAGACACACCAGCTCGAGCTAAACATTTTCTCGCCTCTAAACTATGATGATTACGTGCATTTTGAGCTAAAAACATAATTCGAGCTGGGTCTGGAACTGCACTTTTTTGCTTCAAAAGCTCTACATAAGCTTCTTTTAAACCACGCTCACTATCTACTTCGACCTCAAAATACAATGTCAGGGCAATCAGCATACTTTGACACCTAGTCTTAGCACTCGGGTCGTTAAAACGGGTCAACTCTTTTGGTTTTCAAACTAATATCCCCATTTTCTCCTCCTTTCTTAACACCTCATCCCTTTCTATTTTTATCTTAGCATATCTATATTGGAGGTCATATAACTCTTTAAAAATTTTCTCTTAATTAAATTTAAATTGCCTTATCTCATATTTAATTTTATTAAGTATATGTTAAATATGAACCACAGAATCCCTCGCTCTACTCAACGTTCTCTCCAGTTCGGAATTCATTTTTCTCAATCGCTCTATCTCCTACACATATTATAAATATCTCGTTATCATACAAGCATTCAAGGATAGCATATTAAAGGCTTCTATCAAACTTAACAGTTTTATGACCATACATAGTACAATCCCATCAAAGTTAAACGAACTACATAGTTCGGAGCAGAGTACTACATATTGTTTAATGAATCTTGCTAATGTCTACCTCAGTTGGAGGATCTGATGTCTTATTAGCAGTTATAACTGGTTCAGTGGGTATAACAGGTACATTGGCTGGATCAACAACATCAGCCACCACTTTACTTTTTACCTCTCCAGGAAAGTCTATCTCATCGTATCTGCCAGATCGACCCAGCTCGACATCTGCACGAGTCAGCCCAAAAAAGTAATAACATTGCACAAAACAGTTTCTTTCCACCTTCAATGCCTTCTATGATCGTGACTTCACATCATAATGCTCAGACAATACTCATACCGCTCTTCAGCAGCCTTGGCATCTTTAGCTATCTACTTTTTCTTTATCTCGAGCTCAGCTTTGAGCTCCCTAAAACGAGCTGATTGAGCATCAAACTTTAGGGTAAGATCTTCAAACTCCATACTCCTCTTATCAAGGCACTTCGTTGCCCCCTTCAGCAGCATCGAGAGCTGCCAGTACAAAAAATATACAAGTACAAGTTCAGAACAGCAGCTTTTAGTCTGAATACAAGACAATTAAAAATTTCAAACACATACCGTAAAAATGTGGTCATGATACTTTTCATCGAGCAGCTTTGGATCGGTCCCAGCCATCAGGCAAAATTTCTGCTCGAGCTCTCTCATCTTGGCCGCAGCATGAGGATTAGTATGAGAGCTACCTTCGTTGTCATACCACTTTCTCTTCAGCAAGTTATTCTCAGCCTCTACAGGAGTAACCGTACTCACTTCCTGCCTCTCCTACATATCCCCAAAAATAGTTTTTACAATTTCTTGTTCTGTGGTCATCGCCCTAATAGCAGGCGTACTCTGCAGAACTAACTTTCTCGGCCTTCGAGTAGTTTGTTTCACGTTTTCAGGTGTAGGAGGTAGAAGACTGAGGACATCATCAACAGTCAAGCGAGCTTTCTCCTCAGCTATAGCTTATTTCTCGTGAGCTCGCTGAACTTTGGGTACTATATAATCTATCCTCTTATCCCTACGGATATCGAGCTCACCAAGTACCTGCTTTAACTCTATCTGATCACGAGCAACGCAGTCGAACAAGCTGGTATTATTAGATGCCGATGACGGATTGGGTTCTGACAAAACAAGAAGAAAAATATTAATTAACAGCTCAAAGACATAATAATGGTTAGTTGAAGATTGATCAATGTTACTTACTCATGTTATAATATTTATGGTTCGTAACGAGCGTTGGTTCATCTGGAACCTGATACAATTACTCCCTACCCATAACAGGTGATCATTCCATGGACTACCCGCATATTTAAAGTCAAAAAATTTCGGCCTAGATGAATCAGTATAAAGGTAACCACTACTTCAACCTTTGACATATTTCCATTTAAAAAAATTCAACACATCATTGGCTTCAAACTGCTTGGCAGTCCCTTCCTTTCTCTATTTATCATTCAGTGCTTCACATACCCTCATCATCTCATATACACTCCCATTCAGCTGGGCAGGGCAATACTGCAATACATTCATAACCCCTTTTTGAAAGAAGGTCAGAGGAACTCTAAGGCCACACACGACCTGATTCAAGTAACATAGAAACCCATCATTCAGGTTTGCTCGCCCGAGGCCATTATAGTACGAGAGTAACATCCTCACTAATCCATCTCTCCCTTTCCCACTTTTCCAAATAAGGGACTTGGTAGTATACAGCCTCCTCCCCTTTTCATGGGACATACGCCCTGAACCATTAACCTTGGTCCACCAGATAACTTCCCCATTCTCCCTGTAATTTCTTTTTATATTTTAAAAAAAAATTTCCTACATCTACTCCCTCTGGGTATATAACAAATAATTTATCTTTCTTTTTTTTATCCTCTATCTCTATCACATTCCCTATTTTACTAGTTTCCCCAACTTCTATAGTCACCTCTATACTATTTATAGTTTCTTTTATGGCATAACACTCATCCTCCCTCCTCGACGACGATGTTTCCTCTAAACTTGAAGATACTACAGATTTACTCATGGGAATTCTAGGTTTGGTACGCAAATTGGACCCACAGATACACAAAATATTTTATCATTATCTCTACTTTACATATTATACCCTACACACAGTAAAAACTGCCCCACCCATATTTCTACTCAGTCAATACGCTTACTTTACAATTTCCCAAAATAAAAAGCAATCATTTCAAGTTTCCCTCTTCTTCTTCAAACAAGCATTTTTTTCTCTACAGTCTATTCATATAACAAAGCTTTTACACTACAAAACTCTCTTATCAATTACTCAAAAATCTTAAAACCCCTACATTATCAAACTTTTCTATCCCTCAATTCAAAAGGATAAACATACAATATCATACAAATTACTAGCAAAAAAATCAAACAAACAGAGACGCAGATCACCAACCTGTACTTGAAGAACAATAATCTTTTGCTTTACCCGGACATCTTACCGAGAATGACCGCTCCTGTTACTTTTCCAACAGTTTTATATCACCCGATGAACCTTTCCCACTCAAATCACACTCAGAACTCAAACATTTACTCTCTTTGGAGATAAGATTTGCATAACTTATTTCTCTCTTTCTGTAACTGCTGATAATTTACGAGGGAGAGAGAGAGACGAGTTTTTATACTCTCCCTCGGTTTATGAAATGACGGCTCCTTCATATACGTGTCAGTCACCCCTATTGTCTCTACAGGTATGTCTTTTTGGTTAACAACATCATCATGACTTTTGTGATAACGTCTCCTGTCATCACGTTTGTCTCAATTGTCTGCCATTAAAAAAAATTGTCCCTCTTCCCCAACGCAGTACAAACGACCAATCACCTTATTTTATACTATATTAAGATCGTACGACATTCCTAAAATAGTTCAATATTTAAAATTCTAAGATATCTATACAGTTGTTAAAATCATACAACTGTCACTGATAATATATGTACACAGACAGTAAAACATAATACTTTATTCTTATTCATCTCATATCGATGCAACAACTATGTCTCGCTCTACATATACTGCAAAATAGATTACTTATTTATTGCAAACTTCCACAGTTCGATCTAACAGACTTCTAAAGTTTTATTTAAAGCAGCTTGGATGGTTCACCTCGCCACATGGAATTATTTCTCCACTTGCTGCCCTTGCATCCTCTTCCACAAGTTTGTCACATGCGAGCTGTCGAACAATCATTTCTCATACCATGGCATCCAGTAGAGACCTACAAAACACATCGCACCAGAAAAAGTGATCATACTCCGCACGCCTGCCTTAATCATCTAGGACAATCAAATTCAATGGCCATTCCGGTAATACAACATCATAAAGCAGTCGACAAAATATCACTTACGAAGTTCAGTAACCTTGATATGGAACCTACCGTCTGTTGTATGATGAGCACGCTGAGAATGCTTCCTCACCATGATTACTCGCACAGAAAATTCTCCTTGCAGAAGATACAAGACATAGAAGCCAAGAATCCTTACTTTATATAGACATCAGGAAGATCTTTGAGAATCCATACCACCCCATAGATTTTATTATAAGATATATTTTACAAGAAAATTTTTAGGACAAAAGAATATCAATAGCCAATCCCGTTTCATATGACAGGTCATTCTTTCTGTATTATGAAATATCTCTTCAGATTTTATACGCACAGATATGAAGATGGCAACATACAAAATCAAGCAAGTCCAGCGGTAGCCCCTATAGACCAATATCAATTCTTTCCATAGGTCGAGACATTTTTCAGCCAGTTCGAATACACAGATCGCAAAAAACCATATACCTTTATAACAACCCAACCATCTTACAAAAATTATCTACTTCTTATCATTATATTTTTTAGCTTCTCTAATTTTTTAAACCTCGCCTATCACTACCATTTACCAATATAAATACTGAGATCTGTATAGTTCGGTTTATACAACAAATACCACGTAACAAACTACTATTCCACGTACTTATAGACCTATACTTCACAACCCAAACATACACATCGAAGTTGCGAAGTTTGACACACAACATCTAGATAACAGGACGATGACATTTCATTAGTTCAAATTTTTTTCTTACAGATTACTTTAAAGATATACTATCATTACAGACAATATACAGATTACTTTCCAAAATTATATCAAGTAACAGTTTGAAATGTCTCTCGACAGTCATCGAGGACGAAGATGCAAAATTGAACCAACTTCCAAACTCTGATCCCATGCTGCAAGGAATAGGAAATAGTGGAACTGGAAATTACAGATGAATGATCTTCTTCAGGGCCAATATCTATGGTCCATGAAAAACTACCCTCCATCATCACCACCTCTTCCACCATACCCCCCCACCTCCCCGCATGTTAGAGAGAGACGGAAGGTCCTATTTTTTAGCAAGGATACCGGCGAGACTCTCTCGGACAAATGTCTGCCGCTTCATCTTCAGTTGTAACAGCCTCCTTCGCCAATAACCGAAGACCATTTCGGCGCTCTGCCTCAAACGTCAACAGATAATAGAAATGCACCATCTAATAATAATCATCCCCCGCCTCCACCACCTCTTCATATGGCATATGGCAATAGGTAGGCGACACAGGAATTGGTGTCGGCAGATACAAAGATTGGTATCTAAAATACTTGATGCGCAGTTCTTTAATCTTTCTATGAATCCTAGACTCTTGAGATTAGTTCCTTGAAGTCACCATACTCTTAACAGTTAGAAGATTTTAAGTACAGAAATAAGAACAAATGAGAAATAGTTCAGAGATGAAGACTTGGTTTATCACACACAACTCAGAGTGCTTTTTATACTATGATCAGCATTTAAGTCGATTTTTCAAATTCCCAATGTCATGAAGATTTACTATGCAATAATATTAACTAGAACCATTGGTTCTAGAAAACCCAAAAGACACAAATAGATATTCATGAATATACGTTAAAAATAATTCCCAGATATTAATTGTTGTATTGATGATACCTCTCAACCAACACCACTCGCCTACAATGTGTCTCGTACTTTAGCTGAGAGGGGGCGGTTGTAATGGCTAATTCTGCATCTCAGACTCATGCTTCATCTTCGACTAACATATGAACTTTCGACCTCATCAACAGAGCACGTGGCACATTTATAGCACAATCAGAATCAAGACAGCAACATCAGGAAATAGTTATAGCATGAGTTTCTCAACCAACACCGCTCGCCCATGATGCTTTTCGTGCTCTTGGTTGAGAACCATCTTGTAATAACTTATTCCGCATCTCGGACTCATACTTCGTCCTCGACCTCATGAACATATTCCCTAAGTTCTAGTTATCACTTTCGATCTCTACATCAACAGTTCGAGTTAAGCAAATGTATAGTCATCCATGAAGCCGTTACGAAGCAATACAGATTAGAACGTTACACAATCTGGTCAAATAATATCTAACATATATTTTGTAACGTCCATCATTAAAAATCTTAATGGTCGTCAAACGGTCATATTATAAGACCTATAAATAGAACTAGAGAATTCCAAATAAAATGAGGAATCCTCACTCTAACATCACATATACTCAGAACACTCGTTGTAATAAGCTAGCAATCTCAATAATATCACTATCTCTTTCTCAAAATCCTTAAGAAAGGTCATGGTTTTTAACCTATTCAAAGGTTTTCCACGCTAAATTATCTTGTTAGCTATCACTTACTATTCTTGAGCGTTCTAAGCACATCTGGTGTAAAGGCTAAGTTTGAATCCCGAAATTAGGTTATTACAATTACCATCATATTTCTTGGGAAAATGCACTCTGTCATCATTACATCTTTTTAAATCAACCATTAAAATAATATTAACACTTCTTCTTTCTCCAAACAGCCTAAATGTCGTACAGTTTGTATGCCTACTCACTCCTCTCTCCCTCAAGTTCGTACTTCTGCACCATCTCCCTTCAGACCTCTTTTTATTAAGACTTTTGCAAAGCAAAAATTTTGAATTTTGAAATTTACGAAATGTATATCTCAAATAAAAATTGTCACATTCAAGCATGTAACGTGCATATATTTACGACAAGTAGATTTATATTACCTAGTTCGATACATATTCGTTCATAAGTGATAAGTTCGATTACATAAAAGGACGAAAACTGGTTACGAACTACAAAATACTAAAAGCTTCCAGAAAATTCTTTTATTCACTCAAATCGAGCTAGTTAAAAATGACGCAGGCACACAAAAACTACATTCACATATAGTTGCATTTAAAGTAACCAAGGTGGTTAGGTTCACCTCAAGGAATTATTTCACCACCGACTGCTTTCTTTCCCTCGTCTGCAAGCTTGTCTAGTGCAATTTTTCTTACATCACTTTCTCGAGCTTCCGCATCAAAGATTAGACTTCGGAAAACATAATACCAAAAATGACGATACAACTCCATTCTCTAAGTTAAGACCATCCAATTGCAACAACCACTCAGGAAATACCACATCATATGGCAGTAGCTGAAAATACCGTTAACGCGGTTTAACCACTTTGATAACTAATCTACCCTTAACTACATGTCGATGATGTTGGGAACGTGTCCTCACCATGATAGCTACAATTAAAAAGAAACATAAGATTCACAGACAGAGAGATGGATGAACTATACCCAAGGGCTATATATAACAGAAGGAAAATAGATTTTTGGGAAACAATATATATTACATGCCAATCCCAACACGTGATTACATGGATGTAATATTATCCGTGAAAGTTAAAAACATATATTCCCCATCACTAAATTCCCCAAAAAATGGAGGCAGAATATTTGACTAAGAATGGTTTGTCTACCCAGGAAACTAAAGGTTTAAAGACTATATTTCCAAGCATTTACCAGATAAGAATGATCCAGAACAATTCTACTATTGATAACGATCGTCAAAAGTTTGAATTTCTTAGTTCGCATGGTAAAGATCGAAGTGCTACAAGATATGGAAATAATATACTGAAGGCAGAGAACAAAATTAAATCTTATTAAAACCATACAGGTTATCAACAAGTAGTTTAACTTATTTACAACCTATACAACCACACTCACGAGAATGCTTCTGCCCTACAGAAGATGCATTGTCTTCATCCTCCACAATACTTTATGCCATACCACGAAGGCAATAGTCAGTCTCAGCTAGAATGATGTAGTAAAACTGGTGAAGCTAAAAGTAGTCTTCATTGGTTTCTTCTGCTTCTACCATAATTAAACACTGAAAGGTAGGCTCCACTGGTATCTGGGTCGGATCAGCAAGTGACTGTTGGCCAAAATATCAAGTTCTTAATTCATCCAGCTTGGCTACAATTTGTGGCTCACGTTATTCATAACAGGTATGAGATCTTGTTGTCACCATCGCCTTTTTAAGTTTTATTGAGGGAAGGAAGAGATACTAATTCCTTAAGCAAAGGAGAAGCTACTAATAAGCAATTTAGACTGACCACAGATTCTAACAGTTAAAGAGAGTATAATTATTGCGTCTGGGAAATCCAAGGGTCAAGTCAAACGATTCATTTCTAGTAACAAACATTAAATAACCACAACAAACTTTATCAAGTTCTAAACTGCAGCAAGAGTAAAAGATCCTTGGTCGAGCTTCTCAACCAAAACCACCCATACTTTTAGTTAAGATGAGGCGATTGTAAGGACTTATTCCCAGTCTCGAACTTAAGTATTAAATCGACCTTCCAAACAGTAACTCGACCTAACAATCACAAGACGACATGCTACAGTGGTGGCTCATTAAAGAAGCCGTTACAAGAAAGAGGAATCATTCATACCATTATACAACTGCCACAAAGGCTCATCAAAACTGTTTTGTAACGTCCTTCATTAAAAGGAAATAATGGTCATTAAACGCTCATAATATGAGACCTATAATTAAGAACAAAGAAGAATAGATAAGTAACATATTTGTTATCTAGAAGTTTTAAGCAACATTACCTTAAATACTCACTGTAATAAGTAGTCACTCAATCAATAATAATTTTTTTTTTAAATCCTCAAGAGAGGTCGTGGTTTTTACATATTCAAAGGTTTTCACAATAAATCTTGTTTTTATTTGTGGTTACTTGTTTATTGTCTAGTATTCTACTCATCTTTAGTGTGAGAAACTAAGTCCGAGCTCCGAATTTAGGCTCTTACATAGATAATCTCCAAAATAAACATAAACCATATGCATTCACTATAGCAATAAAAAGAATACACAGTTTCTAAAAATACAAAAATCTCAATCAAAAGCTTAAAAATAATAAGAACATAATCTAATTCAGGGTTTGTTTGGGAGCTCTGATTGTCATCATTTATCAATTGGATTCATAGGGCTTTGATGGTGTTATTGAGTATCAAAGTGTGTAAGAGAGAGAGAGAGAGAGTATCATGGCATAAACAAAGAGAGGGAAAAACATATTCATGGCAGAGAGAATAATTTTTAGAAAGAGGGATAAAGTACCTTAGGAGAGAGGTTTGCCTTTGAGTTGTGCAAGGGGAGAAAGAATGGTAGAATTGGGAGAGATGGGTGAGTTATGTGTTGAAAAAAATAAGCATTACCCAAGTGTTTGTTACAAAGTGATGAAAAAATAGAGCTTAATTTTTTTTAAGCAAAAAAAAAAAAAAACACAAACCAACTGTTGAATTCCATTATTCAGTAGTGAAACAAACACCACCTAAGTAAAACTCATTATTTGATTATGCAAATGTTCGACTAGATATAGATACAATGAGAATAAATATGATATCTCATTGTACATCAGCATCATCATTTATCATCTTCTGGCACATTTGTCTTCCTTTCTTTTTTCTCTCATACTTTTGTAAGAGGTGCCACCAATGTTTGGTGGTTGTAGCTCAAACTCAGCAACAAGACACCGCAAGACTTGCTTTAAAACAACCTTTATGAAAAACTGCAAGGAAAAACCCATACAAAAAGGAGCAAAAGAACATAGGTTTTACGACTTTTTTTATAATTTTATAGTAGACGCATAACCATTTTCCTTTTCCGCACGGTATCCAACATTTAGATAAGTTACATGGCAGCGCTCCTACTCGAGCACGGTCGGAGGAGAAAAAGGTCAAGCATCAGGCACCAACACTTGCTGGAGATGGTCTAATTTGTATCCGTGACATAAAATTACAAACTCCATCTCCATCTTCTTTGTTTCGAAACTTTTTGCCATGACTTCGATTCGAAGGTTTTGCTGCAATGATCTTCTCCGCTTTTCTTTTGTGAACTTCGACCATCTCACTGAAACTGTGAGTTTTTCACTCTTTCGCTCTCTCTCACTGATTACTGATGATAATGTTTGTTTTGTTTACAGTTCAACATGTCCTTCTACATGACATACTTGGCTAGATGGCCTGATTACTTCCATATCGCGGAAGGCCCCGGAAACCAAATCATGGGTTACAGTATGCTCTTGTTATAATACTTGCCCCTTACTCTAATTCAGCTCTTCTTTACATTCTGCAATATTTTCTAATTAAATTTTAATGCCCTAAGAAAGAAATTAAGGTTAATTCTTTCTTAGTGGGTACGGTGAAAAAAGATAAAAGAAAACGAAAACACTAATCTTTAGGATTCAACAAACATAGGCAAAACCTAAGATCTCTGTGACCAGATTTTTCTTTTCTGAAATCCCTTCCTCATTTTATTTTTCCAGCAGGAATGCATCAACAAAACTGCCTTTCCAGTAAGATTATTGTGACATGAACCCTGTATTTAGCTAGAAATCAAGCAACCAACGGTCCTCCCAAAATCTCACCTCATTTCATGTACTAACCCTTATTCTAATTTTTCCCTCTCTCGTATTCATAATCATACACCAAACCCCACAACCGTACCTTCCTACTACCTCATTACTATTCCACCCGAACTTTCTATCGTTAAACTTAGAGATAATGAATGTTTTCCATTAACCTTGATTCTCAATCCTTTATGTAACATTGACACGGGTACGCGTGCCGGTGTCCGACACGGGTACGAGCTATCCAAAACATGCCAACTGCAAAATAGGTCAAAACGGGGTCACGGCCTTATACTTAGTTATTCTCCACATTTCCTGTACTCTGTCATATTAACTACATATGCATAATGAATTGGTACATTTATGATGCTAAAAACAACGATAGAACTTAGTAGTATTAAGTAAAATGTCTAAGGAACTAGAACATTTAAAATATATTTCAAAAAGTTGGTGATCTAGGCAAGGAGTACCCATTAGAATGTCAGTGTGTCTGAGCGTCCGACACGTTTGGACACAGTTTTTTTTTTAAATACTGAATGTCCATGTTACATAGGACAAGCCTAAATCTCCATAACCAATTACTTAATAACGCCTTATTAATCGGTGTTAGAATTTTAAATTTTAATCCTAATCACATTCTAACTGCAATTACAAACTTTACTCCATCCTACCATTGTTTTAGCTTTTTCCGAGTGATTACAAAGAAAGTTTTTCATGATAGTTTCTAACTTCTTTTCTACTCCTTTCGGTAAGGTAAGGAAACAAAGAGATATACTAGCTTGGCCAACTATAGACAATACTTTTCAGATCTAGCTAAAACAAATTTTTGGTAGAGATAAAGACAACAAAGATAATTAGTTGTATAACCACACGGTCGAAAATGACTGAACGCTCTTTTTGAATGTATTCTTTTGAAAACTAGAAATAACTTGAATCGACAACATATATCAACAATGATATAAATTAGCACCACAAAATTTACCAACAGTAATATAAGCCTGTAGATGTTGCAATACCATGAATCAGCAACACATCTGAACTCTTTACACTAGTAAACCATATGATGAAGGAGACCAAAGGTGAGAGCACAAAGGAAAGTATCTCTTGTTTTTCATTCCCATTTCCAAAAGAATGAATAGTATGAGCATGAGCTCTATAATCTCCCTTTTCCACTTAGGCTTACATAGTTTCATTGGCAGATTTGAACTGCAGATGAGGAAACCCTTTTTCTCTTCTTTTTTCTTTTTCCGAAAAATGGAGTTGCATCCATGCTCATAAAAGACCTTCGGTTTGATTATTTTCACTTTTCATTGGCTATTCTTTGTTTTGCATTTGCCTATAAGAGCCTCTTTTTAGACCAGAATACTTTTCTCTTTTTCTTGGACCTTATTAAGGTGAACATGGGGTGACAGTTTAATTTCTAGTAAGGCGAGTAAAGTTTTCCCTAGCCTTTCTCTATCATCGGTATAAGTATTAGCCCAATCGAGTATTAGTCCTTGATTTTCGTATATCATAATTTCCCAACGAGAAGTGGTATTTAAGTTCGTTGACATAACGTATGGGACAAAGTTGTATAGTTGGTTCTTTGTGAAGGAATTGGATTATGTTAGTCGATTTGAAACCATATGCGTATACAATATTCACCACATACCAACTGCATCATTGACGAATTTATATTTTGTTGCTAGATTTGGTCAAGGCCTTAGTGGGCAACCCACAGATGGGTATAACTGTTTTGCCCAACCCTTTTGCAACATCTGAGTTGGATGGCAATCCTTTTTCAAGATTTTTTTTTTTTCCGAAGGAGTTCCTTAAGATTCATAGTTTCACCAAACTTCATGGTTGTGATCTGTGGCGGCCTATTTTGTCGAGAATAAACGAAGTGCGAGTTTGAAATCTTTCATGATCAGTTTTTTTGGGTTATATAGGTATATGGGCCAAGTGACAGGCAGAGTATCTGACAAGAGTGAGGAATATGTGGTCCTATGATCCGTCATTATGCATGGCTGATTTCACGCAGTTTAATCTTTAAGCTAACCCGGGGTTGATCTATATTGATAGATTCTTTGGGGATTGCTCATCTTAAGCTCATTTTTCTTTGGTATTGCAGGACATTCTTCCGAGATTATCTTCAGATTACATTCCATTATTGCTTGATTGTGATGCAGTTCAATCATAAGGCTTATTAGTGGAGACCTTGTCTCGACTGCCTAGAGTTTAGCCATCAGAGTAAGCAGAGTAGATAGAGAATTTGGATGATGATCACATTTTTGACGGCTTTACAAAATTGCAGTGGCAAGAATTCTTTGCGCCTAGATGGGTACACTATGCGAATCTTTAGCAAGTTTGTGCTCATTTTGGCTAACGTTGATATGACTGTGTTAGGGCAGTAAGGGGTTAGTGGGAAACCATTGGAAATTCACATTTGAATACGGCTTTTAATTAAACTCGACCCGAAGTTTTAGAGTATATGGTTTGGAGCAATATGTTGCAGGGTGGTTCAATGCACCGTATTGTAGGTAAAGGGACTTGCTACAGAAGTCACTTTTAGGAGTCCTTCATAGTTTTCTTTTTTGCTTAAGAATGTTCTCTCTATAAGTAGTACTCTTAGTTGTACAAGGTTAAAACAAAAATCAACAGAACTCACCTTTTCACCTCCTTTTTCCGTTCATATTTTGATTCTGACTGTAATCTTTGCCTCTATTGCCACAGGAGCTATTTCTGCTTCACTTCCTTTACCTCTCTCCATATTGTGTCCGGATAAAATTGATGCAAATACATGGAAAGAGGAGAAAAGACAAAACTCAATTTTTTTTCTGTTTTAACCTTGTTGAGTTAAGATGCTTATTATAAGCACAACTTTCTAATAAAAATCTTAAAGCTTTGACTTCCTAAATCTGCCTTGCATAGCCTGCTGAGGGTAGTGTATTGGACCACAGTGTATTGGACCACAGCGTAATATGAAATCATTTCTAAAGCGCGTGCGAGGATGTTAAGAAATGTGATGGGAGCGATATATTAAGATTCCTCGAGTTGTTTGCTTGATTACTAATATGTCAATATATGGGTCAAGGATCAGAGAGGGGAGATCAAGGCTTCTAAGACCATATGGTTTGAAATTTCCTTAGATTTATTGCTTGAACAGATGGGTTTTGGGGAGAATTCATCTATAGTTGGCTTCATGCTTCTTTTGCCACGGTTTATTTTCCAGTGCTGTCCTTGGCAAGATTCCTTTAGCTCGACAGGAGTTCAACAGGGAGATCAGATCCTTCATCCCTTTTCTGTTTATTCTGTAGCGAAAGCTCTGAGTAGGTTGACATGTAGAGCGAAAGAATAACTTGTTTCAAGCTCAGAATATGAATTCTGTGAAAAAGAGAATGTTATTGAAGCTTATTTGAATGAAGTAAGAACCAAATAAGGTTTCTAATAAGAAGGGTTTAGGTCATTTTTGTTGTGAAATAAAACCCCAAGGGAAATTTTGGATAAGAGTAATAAAAGAAGTGAAGAAAGTGCTGTATGAGCTGTAAAGCAAGAATGTTTCACCCGTCTATGTGGTGCTCGCCTCATCATATTTTTAATGGCTTTATCTGAATGTAGGAAGGCGTAAACGTTCAGTATGTAAAGCCTTAAAATGTTGTAATGCACTCCTCAGTTTGGCGCCCAAGTGCGTATAGTTTAACCTTAGTCTAAGATAATGTCCATGACAGGCTTATATTTGAACCAATGTAAGACGCAAAAGAGGCGGTGACCAATTCATATTCCCCATGGAGGAGCCAAAATCTAGCTTGTCTTAATATAGAAATTGTATTATTCTAAGAGATTTAGTCAAATGTTTATGGCATATAGCTATGATGTGCCTGGGAAACTGCAGCATGAGGTCGTGTTTATATGTCCTAGTTCTGTAATAGGAAGTTTTTCCTAGTCCGTGTTTCTTGTTACAGTGTCAGGAGCTATGTCTCTCCCATGGACTTTTATATCCTTAAACATGCTACTAGTTTTACGTTTGTGTGTTGTTCTTCATTTGTGGTTGATGCTTCTTACATGCACGGAGGTGGTTTGTTGATTCGTTGATTCTTGGGGTGCTTTACTACAGCGTATACTTGCAAATTTCTTTACAGATGGAGAGTCTTTGATTTCACGGATTTATTTTTTGCTAGTTTTTGGGAATCATCTCATGAAATTAAACTAAGGGGGTGATTGGTTTTAGAAGATATGTATCATGAGTTGGTAGTCCATTAGGTGGTTAGTATGCAAGCAAATCCCTATATCTAGGATGACGTATCAAATACCACACCGAGTTACTGGACATGCCAATTTGATGTATGTATCCCATTTGATATTTTCGTATCCATGGTATGGGACATAATCCCCATATTGTGTTGTAGGATTTTTTTTCCTCCGTTTCTCACTATATATAATGACATCAAGTCACGTAACCAAGTAATTCAGAGTCTCTAGGAAATATCATTGTTATTTGGCTTTCCACAATGGCCTTCTCTACAAGCAACATTTTGATTTGGATATCCTGTAGACAATTACTGTAGTTAAACTTTCTTCGTCATCAACCTCAACTATAGGTCAAACTTATTTTTTTTTTTAGGTGTTTGCGGGAGTGTTAGACTTTATCACTTCCAGACTGGATATTGGTGCTACAAAATAACCATTTAATTGTTTAAAAATTTAGTTGGACATGCTTGCCTTGAGAATTTACCTTGCGACCTTTTTATCTACCTTCTCTATTGCATTTGTGTAATTTTGCTAATCAATTTAACATTTACAAAGTATTTTACATCACACACCTCATTAGTTATTTAAGTCATGGCTGACTAATCTCTCTTCCATTATTTATCTCCGTTGAACTTCTGTGCATTCATTTATGTGCCTACAAAAAAATTATGTGGTTGCAGTTATGGGGAAAGTTGAAGGACAAGGTGAATCTTGGCATGGCCATGTGACTGCAGTTACTGTTGCCCCTGAGTACAGGAGGCAACAACTAGCCAAAAAGCTCATGAACATGCTTGAAGATATCAGTGACAAGATGTAAGTCATATGCATTTTAAAATACGTACCAAAAAATCTTTCTCTGCCAGTACCTTTAATCATATGATGGTAGCTGTATTATGAATGACTTATTTTATTATGGTGGTTGTGACGGCCTACCGAACGCCGGCCAAATCCACCCGAGCGTTTTGAGTTCTGACCTTGGATATATGTTCTCTATGATTTAATATAGTTGTACGCCAAGTTTCGTCGAAATCGGAATTGGTTAAGGGGGCGAAAAGGGCCAGTACGCTTCGTCTCATGTTTTAACGTTTCCTTTTGGAAACTACCCATTTACTTAGTGGCTATATTAAGGAGGAACCTTGGTCCAAACCTCCTCATGACTAAAAGAACTTAAAGGCTTGGTCATCATGGACCCTAGCTCATGGGCTATCTACAAGGGATAGTCATGAGTTCTCCTAGGCCTAGGGATGGCTAGGAGACATCGCCTTGCAATGCGGGCCGCTTTCCCAGATAGAGCTTTGAACGGCGCCACTATGCCCCACGGGCTACCCGAGATGCTCCGCCCCTTATAAATGGATAATGTAACTAGTCCAGGCTCGTCGCCCCTTCATATATATGTCCCTTATCTGGAATCCGGCATATTGAGCTATCCTGGTCCGCTACAGGACAGGTATGTTTTTCGTACCTCGTGCGCGTCACCAGAGATTACGCTGTAGGGATTATTGAGGGAACCTTCAGCGTTGTTGCCTTTACCGAATATATATTCGACGACCCCTCACGAGTATCCAGGATTATCCGGATGTCGCTCTAGCATTCGTGGGATTATTCTACTGGCGCGCTGCGCCCGTGAAAATGGTTAGTACATGCCGACCGCACGGCCTCGGATTCCGCTGTGCTCCGGGAACTGTAGAGGCAGACCCGGGCTGGGCCGTGACAGTGGCTCTGATTCATGTTACAACCATCTAAATAATTGTAATGTCTTATTAGTTTTTGTAAATGATATGTTTTGCAGACAATCACATTTGGTCATGGTAGCAAAAGAATCATTGAAATCCCACCTACAACAATGCCACACAGGCACCTTCCGCATGCCACGAGAGCCAAATCTGGTGCTATATAAAGTTTATATATTTCATAAATATAACCCTTAGGTAAAAAGAAAAACGCATGCGGAACAGGATGAGAACTACAAAATAGTGGGTTTGCTAACATAGTGCACTGTTTTGTATCTTTTGGTAAATCATCGCCTATGCATGCAGGTAAAGATGCTACACACCCCATCCAGGATACAAGAAAAGAGGGTGACCCTTTACCAAGGTTTGGAGGCACTGGTATGCCATTGACAGCCCTTACTAATTGACTCACAGCAAGGAAAGTTATGACACCTGCCACAAACACCTATTGTTAGATTGTTTGAACCAATGAGGCGGTAAAACCGTCCACTTAGAGTAGAAAACAAATCAAGACACCCTCACGCACACGCACAGCGATCCTGAGAATATCATATGCCCCACTGAATGTTGTGCAAGTTCTTTAAAATGTCTCCAAATGAGCCTCATTCGAAAGAACAATCATTCACAATAACCCGACTTGCTTTTGTTCTTCCATAGTCTCCCACTTTTGTTCAACTCATCTGGTTGGCTTTTCTTTAGCTGAGGTGAGTTCCGGATCAATCTTTCCTGTATTTCTGCACAAGATTGCATCCCCTCTCTTCATATTGATTTAGGATTTATTTCTTAAGAGAGGAAGTGAACATATTTCATGATGCTTCCTCAGATCGGTGACTAACTGAATACCTGAATAAGTGGACACTTTCTTTTGAAGTCGTATATCTCAAGTCCTTTAATGGAATTTTTATCCCTGCCAGGTTGAGTTTATTTTGGAAATAGTCTAACCACTTAACTATAGAGCCAATTAGATGTGTTCCAAAAGTGCAACTTTATTTCCTGTGCAGCTGTGCCTAATAGAAAAGTAAGGCATTTGTTTAATGACTATACCCCTTCAAAACTGTTCCTCCTGGGACTGCATCCATACGAAAAACCAGTGCATCAATTGGAAGTGGTCTTACCACGTAATAGTGGAAAACATCAGTTTGTCAAAGTTGAGACTTGAATGTGCTAAAAGGGCTTTATCAAAGTTGAGTACCACTGTGGCATTCTGAAATTGCTCATTTCAAAGGTTGACAAAACAGCAGTTTAGATGATACTCAATTGATCAGAAGCTAAGTTAAGACTGAGTGAAGACGCATATTCCTTCAACGGCCATACAGTTGAAATCAGGCTTCATTGTTATCGATGCCTGTTATAAATTTAGTCTGGATATAATCTAGATTGTTTGTCGAATTTCAGTGTTGATCTGCTCACTGATAGAGTTTTTGTTATTCAGTGATAAAGCTTATTTCGTAGACCTTTTTGTGCGGGCATCGAACATACCAGCTATAAAGATGTATGAAAAGGTATGCTTCTCTAACTTCTCTTTCTTAAATGGATACCAATTTTTTATATCACCTCTCTACTGTGAGGGCATGCTCAAACAACAAAGCTAAATGTTCATCCCTTTAAATATTTTTGGCTGCAGACTTCTGTAGGCATGTTATTATGTTTTTGTTTTTCTTAAAGTAAATGCATAGATAGGGTATACTGAAAAAGAAATTGCCATTAAGTTCTTTTTTCTTTTTTTACACATTTATTTGGGGTGAAGTGGTCGAAACATGCCTTCGTATTTATTTTCCAGAGACTTGTGCTTATGAAGTTTATATTTTCTTCTTTGTTCAGCTTGGTTATGTCATCTATAGACGGGTGCTACGGTATTACTCTGGGGAGGAAGACGGATTAGGTAAGTACCAGACCCTTCAAACTATAATTTTTCATTTCTCTTAACATTGGTTAATACGACTCTCTTATTCTTTTGTCGGTATAATTTCAGACATGAGAAAAGCACTATCACGGGATGTTGATAAGAACTCTATGATTCCACTTAAAAAGCCAGTGACACCCGACGAACTTGAGTACGATTAAGTACGTTTTTCCTTTCAAATATTTCACCAGATAAAGTTTGGATATTAATGTGACAGTGAATTTGATAATGCCGTTGTCTGCCGAATTCACTGTTTTACTGCAAATTTTGCTTACATTATTGAATGAAATCTGAACCTAGAGAGTTTTGACGACTTCTTTGTGTGCGTTTAAGTTTATCTTTGGTAACTAGTGTCCGACTTGTGTATGTACAGCATACTTTTCATTAGCTACATTTCCTTTTAGTGTCTATTTGTTCTTACTATTACCTAGAAAATACACTAGTCCTGTAGATTCCCATCCTTGTAAGGAAACACTCCCATCTCCACTGACTTGCTAGTGCTGAGATAACTACACCAGCTGTGATGGATACACTCAATTTAATGGGTTCCACATAATCATAAAGGTCCATAGTAGAGATACACTCATTATGCTCTTGTTGCCCACTTGTACTTACATTGATATAAGATCAGAAGGGAATCTGCAAGTGCGTTTGCATTCATTTCAAGAGGGAAGAAAGAAACAAGTACTGAAGTGAAGGTACTTTACTCAATGTTGCCGTTTTTGGTAATTTATGTTTATTTTTTTTAGTTTTTGGAATCCGAAAGTTCGTCGGGTTCATCATTTTTCACCAATCTCCTAACTAGTCTCCCGGGGCCCGCCACGGTATCTCCGCAAGCTGCATGCTCCATTTTAAGTCAAGATAAATCTTGGCGGATGACCCCCCCCCCGGTGTTGGGTTTCGAACTCGTGACCACTCTCTCCTCTCTCCAAGAGGTGGTCCCAAACCACTAGCCCAACACCAAAGAAGTAATGTATCATAATTTTCTTTTACTAGAAATCATTTTTCTTTGCTCTCTTTAGAAATCCCTTTTGTTTGGGCAGGGATGAGAGGGAATTATTGGATTTTTTTTATGTAAAAATAAAATCATTAGCCTATGTTCCAGCAATGACCTTAAACTACTTAAGGTACTTAGGTATGCACTTCAACAAAGGTTGCTGCATCTGTCTTTTCCCTAATATCCCCCAATCTGGCTATATTATTCCTTGTAAGAATCTATAAACCAAGTAGTTTAAAAAAAAAAAATATAAACCAAGATGATCAGTTCCAAATATCCTCTTCTTTTTGCGCCTTTCCCTGATTCAATTTAAGCCTTTTTCACTCTATAATTCCAACACAAACTCCAGTGAATTCAACCAAATTAGGGAATGCCAGTTACCCAGTTGGTAAGATACCTGAGAGTTGTGAACAGGGACCAAGGATCTAACTAAAAGTCAGGCTCGTGAATCAGACCAACGTAAAACTAGAAACGTTTCAGGATTGATTATTTAACTCAGTTGATCAAGTTTCATCTATTTCAAAGTGATTCAAGCCTGCATTTTCGCTATGAAGCATGCTAGTTAAATTGCCTAATTGGGATACCCAAGAAGTAGATGTTATTATCATTTTCACATGTAATGTAGGAAGGAAGATCATTATGCCATGTTTCCTGGTGCATATTATTTGCACTATTTGCTTGCATGAAAAAATGAAATCCATAATGAGACCAGTCCAGACTCTCAGTCATTATGGATTTGGCTACTCTTCACTTTATGGTTGACACTTTCTCTCACTGTTGATAGCCACAGATAGAGATTATCTTTACTTACAAGCTTCTTTCGATTTTGCCTAAAACGTTGGAATAACTCTTTCTCTTTCTGGTATGAGAATGAATTATCTTGCAAATAGTTTTTTGTAAGGTTATCTGCTTGACGCTGTAATATCCATGTCTTGAAATAGTATCTCGTATTATCCTGGTACAAGTATGTGTATTTTTTTGGTACTTGTGTATATTTGATCACATCGGGACAGATGATTAAATGACTTCTTGTATGGTTATTTCGAATAAACTTGAATATCTGCCATAGATAATGCAACCCGTCAACTTTTATTTAATTTTTGGCTGATGATCTAATTCTAATGTACATCAATGCAAACTGTAATAGCTATTGAGAAGACCTATCTACACAGAATCATGGGTAGTTGATAGTCATGTAAATCAGATCACTCTCTCGAAGAGCACCTTGGCTATGTGGAGATCGATGGTCTCCGGTGAGCAATAGGCGGTATAAAATAAACTCTTAGCAACTGTAAGAAACATTTGCTTGAACTCAGAATTGACTCCATCAGATTTCTGGAGAACAGTCTGTACGAGCTCTTGCATGTCTGATTCTACCTTCTGCATTATGACTCCTACTTCACTTGCACCATTGATTTCCCTTCCGGTGGCCTAGGGTTGAACAAAATAGATTCAAATTCTTAGTTAGACACGATTTTCTGAACTCAGATCTCTAGCATTGTTCTTAAATGTGTACGTAAGCATGCGACAATTTTATCCATGTTTTGTCACAGTTTTGAAGATGTTTATCCATCAAAATAAAAATATACAGTGAAGGAAAATGCCAGAAATAGTCAGTTTAGTCTCTACAGACATGAAAATCAAAAGGTCTCGCAGGTGGATCCGCCTATTATCAATCCTGACTCCCATTCTTAGCTACATTCGACTTCCCACATCCGAGGCGACTAATGTGGGTTGAGTTATATTATGATGATCACCCGGAGGCAACCAAGGTGGAGGGCCGTAATTCCTAAAAATAATTATGACCATCACCTTGAGGCAACCATTTAGGGTTTGATGGTGCCTTTCAAGCTCAAACAAAATGGGGAACATGGGTCTCCATCATACAATGTTGATCTTTCCAGTAATCTTTTCTGTATTATTTGCTAGTCATTTTTAAAGAAAAAACAAACTTGTACTTGATCATTAAGGAAACAGCTTACCTCGTGCAAAATTCGAATACGACGAAGTTTCTGATAGATATTGTTGGTGAGATCCTGATAGATATTGTTGGTGAGATCTACAAGTTTCTTGTACTGGGGATGCGACAGTGTCTCTTCTTCATCATATTCTTCATTATCATCCAACATACCACTTGCGAACGATGCTATAGTGCGCACTAGAAGCTCAACCACATTGTCTTCTCCTCGATTTGTATTCCAGATCAGCATCCATGTTTTCCACTAAAATGACAAGCACAGCAGCATTTTGGGATCATATATTTGGAATTGTCTGTGTTGCACCATGTACGGCGAAATTATACTTTATACTTATAATGGTTGCTTGGAAGTTTAAAAGGGGTCACAACTTACAGAATTACTCAAGTTGTTGTTGCCTTTTGCCGCGTCTATGAGTGTATTTAGGGTTTCGAGTAGTCTCTTTCTCGTCTTCTTCGCCTTTGTATTATTATCAGTGGGCATCCACCACCTGCGGCCACAATATCATTTATGTTTTTCTAGAGAATGTGTTATCCACAAATCACAGAAGAAGACATCATAGTTTTCTATTATGTTTCAAATAATATAAATCATTTGTATCATTGGTTTCAGCTTGGGAAGAGTCACAAAACTATGGGGTCAATGAGGCACAAGTACTTCCACTTGTTGCATACAATCATAAGGGTCCCTTGTTGGTTTTCCACTATCTTGTGATTCGATGTGAGTAGTGTTACGGAGTCGAGATGTCCTAGTCCAGTAATTTTTTGGTCATTCCAGGAAAGCTTTTACGCTTATTTGGTTGAAGCAAGAAGAACATCTTCGACGTTGATGGACTAAGATAAATGATAGGTTATGTGATCGTTTACACGTATCGGTTCGTCTACACAACACTCTTTCCATTTAAGTATTAGTTACTATTTTTTGGGAGGTTTCTAATTTTTCAACACACGGTTAATTAAGATTTTTTTCCTATTTTATAGATTAGAAGTTTTTTAATTATTATAGAATTAGAGTTTCTAAATTCTATTAGGTTTTTAATTATGATGAGTCTTCTTATGCTTATAAAAGGAGAACCCCTCTACTTGTTTTCTAAGGTTGTTTGAGTTGAGTTTGTTTTAGGTTAGTTTAGTTGAGAAATTTAATAAATTAGTAGTTAATTTTCGTTAGTTTAATTGTTGCATCTTCAATCTTTTGGCTTATGTAAGATAATTTGCATCAATAAAAGTTTTTAGTAACAAGATTTAACTTTATAATGTATTTTATAATGTGTATTGAGGGTTATTTGAATTTGTGAGAGATGTGGTTTTGGTGCTTATTGTATTATGCCCTAAAAGAGTTTTTTAAAAAATGACTATGAAGTAAAACATTTAAGTAAGCGGTGATGTTGTGGCTTCGAACGTGTAAGTAGTGCTAAGTCATTTATATATAAATCGGTGAGAATATTGTCATACCTTCCGTTAATCTTGTTTATACTTTTAGCACTACTACCCTGGACGAAATCCTGGATAAATGCGCTTCTTTCTTCGTCTGAAGCCTCTTCGAAATAATATGAGATTGCTTTCACAAGGACTACGGTTTGGGTCCATGCAAGCCGCTCCCTTGACCTTCCCTGCTCGAAAATGCTAGACATTGCCACAAAATATGCATGCAGAAGCGTTCTTCTGCTTACGCCATAATCTCCAAGGTTGAAATCAGTGTACCATCTGCATAAAATTAATAGGTAAGAGTGGAACTTTGCTCACATTTGTTTAACTCAAAGTTATCATGACACGAGTTGCAAGTATTAAGAGGAATCCTGAGTTAAGCTAATTCAAATATCGATTTTTCTTTTTTACGGAGGTCAAAACAATGACATTTTAGCAAACATAATTCTCTGAGGTTCGGATAATCAGACTTACTTTTGAATACTGACCCATTCGGTCAGATGTAGAGCTTGGCAGTTGTTGAAGTCTAACTTTGCAAGGTCAAGGTAGATATTGTTGTTAACTATGGGCATCCTGATTGATTGAAAAAACAACAGGTTACGGGTTTACCATTTATATCTCAATATATGAGAAACGTACAGTCAGTCTCTGTACGCCTCTATCAGTTCTACATAATCCGTTATTTTATGCCTCTGAACATGTAAAACCTTTTGGATTTTTAGCATAGTATGCAAATAAAAACCTGTAGAGAGTTTTTCCAATCCAGACATCGTCTTCTCCTCCATATTGCTCTATGAAGAACCTTGCCTCTATACGGGGTAGGCTAGCGTACCATGGAATGTCCAAAGAATACCCCACCTGCATAGAATTTTCAAAATTATTTGAGACTTCAATGAAATGAAATCACGAAAAATATTATCCAGTTACTGAGAACGATACATGTACCTCACCGGGCAAGTCCTTAGTTATGATCCATTTATCTAAGAGCTGGTTTAAAGCTTGCTTTTCTCTAAGAAATTTGTATGAGAATTTCTTAGCTTCTTCCAGAATATTTTCTCCCGGGAAGACCACCTGAGATGCTCTGTGGAGGTTAAACATTCCTGTGATTGCCTGGTTGGACTGCCCAACAAAGCAAAAGAATTCGTCTCCTTTTTTGAAATGTCGAAATACATCTTAAAAAACAGATATTTATGCAGTGAGAATCCTCAAAATTTCAAGAAAACACTGAATGCGTCCTAAATAAATCGGTCTTATGACTTGTGGTTTTAAAATTTACCAGGGGAAACCTGGTGCCCATGTAGTCTAAGTAGCCTGAAACCCATGGCGGTGTCATCAATATCATAAACTTTCGTATTTCGAGCCCAACAAATCCCATCTTCTGTCCAATATCTGGCATTCGAAAGAAGAAGAAAAATCATCTTAGTAAGAAACTTATCATTCGAAATTTCTTCCTATAGTTTTGATATTTATACCTATAGACATAATCAAGACATTCTTTGATCTCTGATGTGAAGTATCTAGAAATCCCAAGGCGCTCCAACCGGTCAACAGCCCAAAGATGTTCGAACATGTCCACGGGGTAGACATTAGGAACTGAAATCATTGAAACATTACAGTACTTGTAAATAAGTTAATTAGAATACACAGGTGAAAAATATAAATGTACTAAAAGGAAGTTTATCTGCTTTACCTCCTCCATTGAATCTTTCGACAATGTTTTTGAGATATCCGAGGCACTTTTCATCTTTAGTCTGCATTAGAGCAAATGCAGTCGACGCTGGCGAAAATAAGAACGAACCATCGGAGCACTGCAACTTGAGAAGCTTTTCCCAATCCAAACCACCCATCCCTTCCAGGCTATGAAGTAGAGTTGTGGGCATTATGTGCATCATGTCCTTTGGTATCCTACATCACATACACAATAATTACATCAACATACAAATTATGGCTGAAATTTCCTTTTTCTTAGTAAAATTTGATGGCGGGGATAAATTATTTTATTCGATTTACTTTATAAAAGTGGAATAATATACTTTTAGTACTAAGTACCTTGTAAGTTTTAAATCTCTCTGGGTGTAGATATCTTGTAGAAAAGGTGAACCCTCGGGAACATCCAACCTCAAGTTTCGTGCAATTTCGAGAAGAGACGGGAAGGAAACTTCAAACCCGATTGGCATATGCTCGATGTTCTCGTCTTCAAGCTTCGACATATTTTCCCGTATAAAATACATTCCTATGTGCATAAAAACAACAATGACAATTAGCATTAGAATGTCTATATGGGACAACGAAAAGCGATTTAAATGTATATATTAGTTATACCTTGATCGCATTTGTTCTGATATATGTTCCACGTTTTCAACGCAATGACACACGCCAAAGTACTAAGTAAACGGTCATGAGCGGAAAATATGAACTTATCACCCCATGAACCATCAGGGAGTTGATTTTCAACGATCCATTGAAGGCTCGAAGGGAATTGTGGAGCATTTGTACCATCAATATCCTTTACTAGAGCAACCCATGCTGTATCATAAGCCGAGATGCTTATTTCTCCATCATTCATAGAACCCAATATTGCTTTACTCGTTTCAACCAAGTTGGTTACTTGGTCCAACTCTGAAAACTACAATACCACATTGAAATTGTTCCGTTAAGTATCATATTTACTTAAACTTTGGTAAAATACGAAAGTTAGATTACCTCGAGGTATCCTTCTCCTTCGTCATCATCTTGGATGATCTCTCTCCATTTGATAAGAGGTATTCCCTTCTGTACCACCTCTGTATATACTGCACAAATAGTCACCAATAGTTCAGGTTTAAATCTTTTATTTATCTACTGTTTTCGTTTTGTTACTTTTTTTCAAAAATAAAATAAAAAATTACCTTGAGCGTGGGGTTTCGATATCGTATTACATCTCCAACAAACACGGCTACTATTAACTTGTTTACGCCGCGCACTGTTCAAAACACCTACAAAAATGAGGAAAATTAGAAACAGAGAACTTAGTTTTTCTTTTGAAACAAAAATAAATAAATAAAATCTAAATTTCACTAAATATGATCCGAAAATTGTTAATGGAAAATAAAAAATTGCAAAAATCTTGGAACTGTTGCATTGCTATCTATGATCTGATAAGACTAACTAGTTAACACAGAGCCAACTAACTAAAATGCAGAGCCAATCCAATTAATCCTTTAATCAAAAACAAACAAACAAACAAAAAAACATTCTTCCGTTTTGTAAAAAAAAGAATAAATGCAGAATCAAATAACTAGTAAAATTCATATATTGCCGCAACCAAAACCAACCCCAACACCCCGAATATCGATTTCTCTTGCCAGAAAACATATAACGCGTGGGTTATATTGCAAAGGAAAGTTAGGCTTACTTGATAGAAGAAGGGGTGATATTGGTTCAGATGCTTGGAAGGATGAGAAGAGAGCCTTTGGTTGAATGTTGCCCAGAGACAGAGTCATTTTGGAAGCAGTATTGTTGTTGGAAAGGAGAGAAACAGAGAAAGAAAATTTTTAAAGGAGAGAGTGTAAGAAACAGACAGAAATGACTTCCCAAGAGATTCCCGCTTAGAGGTGCATGGGATCATCTTGAAAATTTATATATATATAAAAAAAACTGAAGTTTTTATTTCCTTACTTTTTTAACTCCCTAAAATAAAGGATGATTATTAGTAACTAAAAGTTTTAAATGGTCAAAAACGTTTTAAAGAAGGTTCAACTAATCTGTTAAAAATAGCTGGTAAATTCATATTTTGATAATTAAAGGATGATTATTACTAATTATTGTTATATCTGTCTGTATTCAGTGTTTTGTGTTTATTTGTTTTTTAGCTTAAAATAGTGGTGGAAATATTGGGTGTACATAGATGAAATAAAGGTAATGTTCCTGCCTAATTTTTCCAAAATTGCTTAGTTTTTGTCTTAAGTTTTCTACTTTTTGTTCACGAGATTGAAATGAAACTAAGAATGTTGAAATATTGTGTAAGAGTATGTCATGTTTGATGATTGGTACCATAGTATTAAATTTGGTTATCCAGCAAGCACTATCTATATTAGTAAAAAAATTCAAAGGCAGATTTTGTATATCGAATACAAAGTGCAGTATTTTACCCGATATATTGGGGCGATATATCAAGTTTTTGAAGACAGATATTCAAAAAATTTCATGTGGAGATAATGTATGGGCTTCCCAGGCAAAAGCAAAGCTTTCTTTTTTGAAGTCTGTAACTTTTTATTTTTATATTTTCAAAATGATGCATCTTTTAGGCCCAAAACTGATTTTATTTAGACTTTGAACCCCCCCCCCCCCCCCCCCCCCCCCCCACTGTGGACGAATTGCAATTGAGGTCTTGGAGAACCAATTACAAACCCGTGTTATGATCAATGGGAAAATCAGACGGTTTATAATCATAGTCCTCTTCGAAGAAAACATCTTAAATATTCATCTGTAAATTTACAAAGGACAAGGAAGTTTTAATGAACGTACGGGTAATATCCGTTTGCTTTTGTCGATGTTACGTTGTAAATGAGAAAATTAGCAGTGTAGATTAGTGTTGGTAAATTGGTGTAAAAGGGACATGATAGGATAGCCTCATCATTTGTTTCTTGTTTCCAAGTAATGCTTATGTTTTATTACAAAAATCCATAAAAATTATGGAACTTTCTTCTTAAATACTTCCACTTCTCCATACTTCAATCCAAACACAAGTATCAAATTTTGATAGTAGGTGAAAGCCAAGTATCTTGGACTACTTTGCCTTTAGATACAAAAGAGTGTGATGTTATAGTACTCCACAAAATTAGGTTATTTTTTTGGCCCCGTCACAGTCTGTCAATAAAAAAAATGACCAGGTCGCCAATGGGCGGCTCATACAGCCCTTGAATACCGATATTCGGAAACAGAGCAAAAAAAAAAATCCTATTGCCATATATTTTTTCTGGAAGTCAGAATCTAATCTCTACTCTGGAAGGGATTTACCCGATATGGAATGAATACATATGTGCACCTTTAACTTTAAGGTTTGATTTTTATAAGGACTCCATGTTCGAGTTCAATAAGACAAAATCAGGATTTTTCTTAGTTTGATTTGGTTCTTCCAATAATTTTTTTTGAAGGAGGTGGCCAAAAGGTGACTCATTCAGCCTTGTCCGTTGACATGCGGATTTTTTGATCCTATGGTATAAGCTTTTGGAAGTGAGAATCTCTACTAGGGACAGATCCTACCCGATGTGTGACGATTACACCAGGTTTGGTTTTGCAAGGACTGAGCAAGAGAGCTTTATTATTCCAAGAGGAGCTCAATATGAAGAAAACCCTTCACAGAATTCAAGGGAGCTCAAACCTCCCAGAATATCCTTGGGAAAAGGCTTTGAAAGCTAAAGAGAACATGGTTCTCTCCACGAGTTTACCCATGTTGGGAGATGCAAGTCTGAAAGAGAAATTACACAATGAAATCCAAACTGTATAGATGAAGATCATATAGATTTATATCTTCAAAACATATTTGAAACCTGTACAACAATTAGACCTTTATTAGTAAATTTTTCAAGGGACAGAGATGCGCAAGTCAGTCTCATTTATGAGCAATACACCTCTTCTAAAACACCAGTGTTGAATAGACTTTACTGAATTATATAAATTTATAGAACCTATATTGAGACACTGTTTGGAATTCCACGGCCAGTAAGTCCACCAACACGAGTATGATCAGAGGTATTAGGATAGAGCAATGTGTATGGAACCTTCACAGGCCCTACACGGTTCCTCCACAATTTGTTGTTATTCATCTCTACGATTCTGTTCTCAATCTTTACTAGCTTCTCTCCAAACCGCTTAAATGCTGCCAGTGGCACCGCATCTGATGTCCAGTCAGGAGTGTCTCTCTGCCCGAGATAGACCTCGTCTGTAGAATGCCTTGACAATATTTCTATTAGTGAAATGCCTAGAAGGGTTTGGAACTGACTCGTTATTATTTTCAAGAAGGCTTGATCAGGGTTCGACTCAAGCTCGGCATACTCTGGTGTTCCACGTTCTGGCATGAAGTGGCGGCTAATTGTTGGGCGATTTGGGAGGTATCCAGCATATGGGTACTGCCCAAAATTGACAGCTGCATGGTAAGCTGAAGCTACCCATATAACGATAGTGCATACTTCAGTTAGCTCAGAGAGTGTTTGCATCTTTGGCCACCATGGTTCATCTTTTTTGTCACCGTGGCCCACATCCCGGAGTTCGGCCCACCAGGACTGGAGTTCTGCATCACCTTGGATTAGATCATCCTTTGGGTAGTAGAAAGAGCAATACTCATGGACCCATGTCTTAATCGCCGACCATATCTCAAGCCCGTCAACAGCATAGGGGTAATCCTTAATCAGTAGGCGAAGGCCATGTGGATGGGTTGAGTCTGCAACTGCTATTCCTCTGCAAGAAGCAAATTAATGCAATCTTATTATAAGTTTACAAAGAAAGTTTAGAGACATTCATAATTTTATTTATCATGTTCCAAAATATGGACTGATATATATAGATATTTTGCTAGAAATTGATCCTTTAATTTTCTGGTTCCAACTCAACATAGTAGTTTACCTATTGATGAGATCTACTGGGAGTGCATGTTCTGTAAACACCCATTTTTTATAAACAACAGAAGACAGCTCCATGGAAAATTTTGCTGGAAAAACAGTATTCTCAAGCACTCCACCGGCATTAATCAGGATCTGCCGGGCTAAAGCATTCATATTCATTGTATCTCGAAAGTGAGGATGCAAAAGCTTATGTATCGGGTGAAGTACACTCAACTGCCTATTTGTTGCAATAACAAAGGGCTCAATCACTGCATGAGTGTTTAACCTGAAACAGAAAATCAAACCATTAAAAAAACAAATCACAAAGCATATCAGATAGCATTGCACCTATGATTCATAATGTCTGGCAATATACTGATACAGTGGAGCAATATATTGAAAACTCGTGATACTGATATGATATATCGGGCGGATTGTTTTGAAAAATATATAAACTGGTAGCATATTACATTAAAATAGTACAAGTTAAGAATTTGTTTTCCATTAAATCCAATAATCATTTTTGTGGTTTTCCACACTAAAGTCATAGAATTAAAAAACAAAAAACAAAAAATAATACATCGGATTTGAAGTAACAATTTTTCATATGCCAATAATATGGAATCTAGCCTTTTCCAATATATTAGTTAAATTTGATAATTTCATCCTTTACTTTACCGTACCAGTGACTGATGAGTTGATGAACGCCAGAGTCATTTACAGCTGCATAAGCTTTTGCAAGCTGCCATACTGAGCCTTCAACGCCATTACCAGCTGGTGTGTAGACCTTATTGACTGCACCAAGTGCCTCTCCTTTAGGATGTGGTAAGCTTAGTTCAATTGCCAAAGGAGTCAAGGTCCCATCATTTTTTAGCAAGAGGAGCGTTCTCGAGGCATAAGTTTTTGTCTTAGTTGTGTTTATCCGGTTTAAGTACGTCATCAATGTATCATGATGGTCTAATATGAAAAGCTTGTTCTTTCTCAGAGCCTAAAATAAATCTCATACTTTAAGAAATCTCACACCAAACATTGGAATAAAAGAGAGAAGAAAAAAAATAGTAATCATACCTCATTTACTGTTAACCCGTTTAGGTTCTTCTCGATATGTTTTTTAGTTATCGAACTTTTCTGGTTACCATATACTTTAGGATCAAGCTGGCTAGATGGGGGGAACTCCTGCAGATTAGAATCTTGTTACATGTTACATAATTGATGATGACTATATTTCCTATTTTATGTAGTGTTTAATACACTAACTTACTTGAAGAAGACTGATGGATACAGGGTTCACTCCTGCAAGCATTTCCCGTCCGAATTCTTCGTCAGTCCTCCAAGCTAACTTGTTCTCTGCATTTATATTACACAATTATTCTAATTACATTCTCTTTGCAGTAACTATGAAACAATTTTCATGGGTATTACCTATGTCACTTGAATATTATTTGTTTGTATTTATTATTTGCCTGTTTTCCTCAGATCATAAAATAATATTTGTCTGTATTTAATATTTATGCATGACCACTCGAAATACAACACTGACAGGAATGCCGAACATGGACCCATACCTATGATCACTTGAGGCGTAGGAAATTTGAGGAGTTTCTCACCATCTGACCGAAAAAGTTCTTTAAGCATTTCAAAGGGAATGCTGTCCTTAATTTTATCCCACTGACCACTAGGTAATTGAAGACCTCCTTCATAGAGGTTTAAAACATTTTGAAAAGTGTCAAATTCGTTAGGAGTGTTGTCACATAATACTTTCAGTTCCGGAACCAACACTTGAACGACAGATTTTAGAGCATAAGCTAGAAAGTCTGACATCTTCAGATGGCCAAATCGTTCATCTCTTGGAACATAAAAATCCAGGCTCAGAAGCGGCAATCAGCTCTCAGTCTTAGGATCTGTAGAGAGTAGTAATATAAAATTAGGACTCATGGGCTTATTCAAATACTTATCTTAAGAATGACATAGCTTTCAACGTATCTTTTCACCAGAAAATAACATAAAATTTACTGGGATACAGGTAACCATACTGGAAATATCAATTTCTTATATCTATTTGGTGCAATTAAGGCTTTATATAGTCAATTACAATTTAGTAAATAAAGAGTACGAACAAACATCATACCTTTCTTTGTGGGTGGTCTACCTGTTTTTCCCCTACGAGGGTATGGATATTTGTTAGATCCTCCAAGAACAGGACGTGCAGTATCAGGACCCTTGTCCGGATCACCTAAATCATTGTAGTATTCATAGTCGTAGACTCGGTCCCACTCCTTGAGTTCCCCTCTCCCATTTCCTCTAAGATTCACAAGTTCTTCTTCCCTATACTTGCGTAAAGGCTCTGGTGTATAGCAGGGCAAATAACTCTGCAACAGTTAATACTTTAGATATCCATTATTTGTTTTCATTTTCGAAGAGTTATTATATCAATGTCTAACCTGGTTGGCAAAGAAAATCCGATTGTACTTGTACCGGTGGGCTGGGTAAATCCAAGAATTGCAGAAGAAGTGGATCTTACCCGTACCTGGAACATCTTCCAGTGTCAAACTCTTGAGGTAGAACTCACTGTTGTGAAGGTTCTTGACAATAAACGCCCCTGGAACCCCAACGTCCGCATCCCAGTTAAATGTAAGCTTGAAGATGGATTCACCTATAGCTGCCGAAGTACCAGTCCTGATCCATTTCTCCAGGAAGACTGTCTGACCAAGCCTCCCGCGCATCGTATTCTCTACACATAAAACATGGATAACGCTTTAGAAAAGCTTCAGTTAAATTTTTAGTCTATGTTGTAGGCCGAAGGCCCAACTAGAATAATATACCAGGTCAAGGGGTCTTGCCTTAACCCCTGCTTGCAGTTGCAATAAACACAAACTAGAAGGTGCGCAATAAAACTGAAGGTTTCTCTACAACAACCTCACTTCCCCGGAAAAAAAAAAGGTTTCTACAAATTACGGTCATTTTAGACCTTTTTATCGATTTCGATATCTGGTCATGGTGCCCTTTCCAATATACCAAGACATAAGACATCACGAAGATATAGCCGGAAATCAAGAGAATCTCCCAGTTTTGCAAAAAAGAAAAAATGTACAAAAGTCAACAATTTCATATACATGCAGTTTTACTCCCCAACGGTGGTTCAAAGCAGGGTGACGAAAACCTTTCACGTGCCTAAAGCTTGGCATCTTGGACGTCTTTACGCACGCGAAAACAACAAACAAATAATGAGGGATTAAGACTCATAGTCTTGTTTGGGGGGTAATCCACAATCGAATTGAGATTAACCTAATCAAAGAATTAATGCGAAGAACACAAAATTGGTGGGTAAAACTTCCCAAAAGAGAGCTTCAATTGATCAAATTTTGATTACAATGAATTCCTTTCTTGATTTCTCTCTCTAGATCCCTTTTACATTGTCTAGCCTGGCCTTCTTAAAGGTTACAAGTTTCTAGTTACAACATAGGACATAAATGCCCTTGAAATGCACTAAACAATAAAGAAAACACGATAGTCGTTCGAATGAACCAATGGGTCGTTTGAATGACTCGCTTAATTAAGCCTAAAAATCGAGGCAGTCGTAATTGGTCTTTCTGGAACCAGTCGTTTGATCGACTCAAAATGTAATTCGAACGACTAGCCAATTTATGCCTAGAAAACGGGGCAGTCATAATAGGTCGTTTGTTCCTTCAAACTCGTTTGAACGGCTCCAAGCTCGTTTGAACGACATGACATCTTTTGAAGAAGTTGAATGTCTAGATCCTCTTGGATCATGCTCTTGCTCAAATTTTGTGGCCGTCTTCCCGCTTCTTTCAGCGTGCATTTTTTTGATGACTTGCCAATTTTCTCGCCAGAGTTTGTGGTCGAACTCTTCTTAAACGGGGAGAGTTGATAAGTCACGTGGTCGTACCCACGACCACGCATAACACGTTTCGTATGTCGTGTGCACACCTTCTTATTTAGTTCTTACTATTTACTTTAATTACATTATAATTAGGAGAAATCTCCTAATTAGAGTCTAGCTAGGGTTTCTATTTGTGCTAGGTTTATTCTCCTATAAAAGAGAGTCTAAGCATAGTTTATTTATAATGTTAGTTTTAGTGAAAGAAAGGCTTAGCCTTAGGTAGAGAAATATAGTTTATGTTTAGTCTTTAAATCAATCAAAGTAGTTTGTCTTTTTGTTAATCACTTCCGTGTTAGTAGTTTTCTATCATTATCACTATCCGATTTTCATATCTATATATTCCCTCAACACAAAATTCGTTCTCTCTAGATTCTCTCAATCCTAACTACATATATAGTATATAATATGTACGTATGTTCCTCTTCAAGTTCTCTTCGTGTAGATTTTCTCTCAATCCACTTGTAATCGGATGAACTTGGGACTAATATGGTCACACCAACTCAATCACCATATCCAATCAGGAAAACAGTTTTTGATGTCAAGTAGCATGTTTTGCATTGAATCAATCATTGGGCCAAAGATTGGTTGTCGACACCTTTTAATCTAAATATCTTATCTATATCTTCTATTCTATCTATAGAGTCTGACACTTCAAATCTTTTATCACCCAGTCCAATTCTTTTCTTTTCAGAATGTCCCCTCTAGAATTAGTGCAATTGTTTTTCTATCAAGATTCTCTCTAAAGCATTAAATTGAAAATTTTCTTTCCAGTTCTAAGAGCATCTCCAACAGAGACGGTATGCTATTCCAATTTTGGATACTAGTATCCGGAATAGCATACCACTTTGCTCCAACAGATTTCTCTTCAAATTCAGTTTTTTTATATTAAAATTGGGTCCCACAATGTTATTTTAGGAGAGAGAGGACACTCTCCAAGTTCTGAATTCGCATACTTTGGAGGGGTATGGGGGTGAGTATGCTGAACACCATACTCCTGTTGGAAGGAGTTTTTGCAAAAGTATGTGAAAAGTGTAACAGTATACCATGCTGTTAGAGATGCTCTAATAGTCCTGTTTTTTTTTTTTTTTTGCAACCAGTGTGAACTGGGTTCATAATTTGTTACCATATACCCAACTAATTCCTAGGGCACGAGAACCCACATTCCGGGTAAGTCGAGATAAATCCGGGTGTCAACCCAAATCCAAATTTCTTTTTAAATTTGGTTCTTTGTATCCAAGTTTTCTCTCTTTATACCCTTTGTCAAACTTTTTCCATATCAAGAATTTCTCTCCTTAATTAGTATCTCTTACCACATTATTTCTAGATCCTTTTAGCCCAAATTTTAGAAAACGCGCTTGTGCGCTAGAAAATGTAAATGAGTTTGTTTAACTCAGTAAAAGTCACAACCAAACACAAGGAAATTTGTTTCAATTCCCACAAACTAAGAAGTTGCATATAGTTTATCAAGTAATAATTCAAACAAGTAAGAAAAACTAGTAACCTGGGTCAGCATTAACAGCACTAATGAGCTGAAAGGACACTCTTTTCCCCACTAACTCATGAACCCCATCGCTCAACGACGCACAAAAATCGTTAAAATCCAACACATTCTTCTTCATCAGCACAACAACCCCATTCAACCTCTTCTCCTTCACATCAACAGCACCCATCAACTTATTAGAAGAGTTCGGTTTCTTGCATTTCACCATTGGGACTCTGAGTGAAGAGAGTTTATTGTTGTTATTTGAGTCAGTATTTATAGGAAAGGAACCAAAAGATTCTCAATCTCGAAACTTTTCTTTCTTTCTTTTTGTCGGATTTTTCGAATTACGTCCCTGAGAGTTGTGCTATTGCTGGGGACTCCCTTTTGGACACCTAAGAGTTGGATTATATTCCTATACGTGGCATAAGGTGATTAGTCAGAATGTGAAAGTGTCCTTGGACTCGAATGCACAGAAAGAAAAGTGCCATCGATTTTCGCTATGAGAGCATCACAGCAAGATAGCTGAGTTGGACCGTCTAAAATTGGCGTGTGTCTGACCAAGGTTCTTTTAATCTAGATTAATCGGGATTAAAATCGGAATTTTACGCCATTTAAATGAGATTTAGCTATAAAAAAAAAGGTGCGAGTTAATTGTGACTCTAAAAACAAGATTAGTCAGGATTAGTCATTAATTATTCAGAGATTTTTTCAAAAATCAGGGTTTTCTATAATTAAAAGTTCATAAATATTATACTCGAATAAATCAAGTCGTTAATATTATTTTTGGGATTAATTGTAGATCAATCAAATTTTAAGAACCTTGGATATGTTAAAATCCACGTCACCACATTTTACCATTCACATAAATCCATAATTTAGCCTTTGTCACCCATTTTAGACTTGTTGAATACTCACATGCTTTTCACATAAGAGGTAGAAGGAGAAGTGAAGTTAATAAAATTGGGTCAACGTGAGTAAGTCTAGTTTGACTAGGTCAAGTGGATTTTGGGGGTAAATGCTTAGAGCATCAACAGTAGGGTCGCTATGTTAGCGATACCGACCCAAAAACACAAAAACCCTCTTTTGCAGGATCGCTATTATCCAAAATGAGATCCTTCCAATGCAATTCATTGCCACAGTTAGCGGGTTGCTACAATCTCTCTTTCCTACGTGGAGCAAATAAATTGGTTTATTTTATTCATTAGATAACTGTCTTTTATTGATGTTTATCCTTTTTTTAATAAAAATAAATAGGTGGTGCTTAGTTGGAAAGCTATAATAGCGATACTGAAAATAGATTTGTCTTTTTCAATCGTTAAAACACTGAAAAGTTGCCTGCGTGGCTCAGTATAATCCCTACCGTGCTGCTGATGCTCTTATATGCAAATTTGAGATTTATAGTGGGGAGCAAATGCTAAAAAACTATATTTTTTTTCTTCCTCTTTTGAATGACACAATTTTAGGCCTAACACTGATTCTAATTGGAATGGGAGCTCCCCACTCTTGCAAATTGTATTCTAGATCTTGTAAAACTCTAAAAGTTGGAGATTCATATACAAAATATGTTACGATCCTGAGGGTTAAGACCATTAAATATTGCACCATTAACACCTAGGTTTTATGTGGTGCAGTGGTATTGTGGTCTTAACAAAATATTCACCCAATTGAGCACGTCGGTTTTAGTCGTAGATCTTCAACGCAAAACTTGGAATCAACCCTATTGGCTTTCTTGGTGATATTATAAACTTATGTCATAAGTCACATTTGCAATCAGACGGTTTTTAATCACTCATCTACAATAAAAACTTCTAAAACCCCACCACAGGGTCAATCAAACAAGTATCAACATGCACATTCTTCAGTAAATTTCCAAGGATGAGGAGGTTTTAAGAGATATGTATATGTAATTTTGGTTTATCTTTACCTATTTTTGTTACAAATGTGACAAAAAAGCTTCTCTTCTCTTCTTAATCCTCCCATCATCTTTAACGCCAAGAACGTTGATCTCTCGAATACATACTTTAAAAGAAATCTAAACAATGGAAACCTTCTTACGAAAGTTTCATTTTTAAATACCTATTAAAATCTCTCTAAAACTCTATCTCATAAACCCTAGGTTTATGGGCTTGGGTTAGGAGACTCTGGCATACCCCAAACCCAGTTCAGGTGGCCCCCAGTCGACTATTTTTCTACATATATATAGGACGTCACCCAAGTCGCATATGACGTGGTTGTCCTAAAATGAACATTATTTGCCGATAAATCGTTCCAGAAAAGAATATACTGTTTAACATCTTTCTCGAATGAGAAGATCAACAGTAACCATACATAGATTCTTATAGAACATTCACATATATATGTCAACCATCTTTCACATATGAGTGAAATGGATAGGTCTTATGAAGACTAATCATCTAGATCTATAAAAAATGGATTTTTGGATTTAAGTCCTAATTCATTTACATGACAACTTATCAATAAGGAATTCTAGTCTTCTAGCCATGAAGAGTTTAGAACATGGTATTCCCAAACTTCAGTAAGAAGAATTGGCTTTAATCAATGAGTTATACCACCTTGAGATAGGAAAAAGCCAGAATGTAACATTCTTTTATGATTGGTTCACAGAATGGTACCCTCATCAATCGTACCTTATTAATAATATGGAAGATTTCACTAAGAAATGGGTAAAATCTAATGGTACAAAAGTCCAATTTGTCCACCCTCCCCCTGAATCTCTCCATCTAGGAAGTAGTGGCACTAAGGCTTTGGAAGCCAATGCCTTTACTCATCTTAATAACTAAATATCTAATATAAATCCAATTATCAAACATAACAATTGGACTAATTTGAGTCTTCAAACGATTGGTAATCAACTAAACCGTATAGAAGATCAAGTCCAAAGAACTAGTAGTCAGAGTTCTTTTGTTAATACAGCAAGTACATTCTCTAGCATCTACACAGCTGATATTAAACCAACCCTTTTTGTTATTAACTTTAAGCTTTTAGCTTCTCAGGATTCTGAATTTGTTGACCTGCTTATTGGCAAACTTAAAAAGCTTAGCATTAATACTTTGGGTAAGGATTCCACATCTAAAAATACTTATGAATCCTTAGTTTCTTCTGATAATATATTAGAGAATCAAATCCAAGCCATAGAGGCAAGCCTTCATAAAATATAATATGAACCATCAGGCTTAAAATCTTATTATAAAAGGCCTACACCTCAGGATCTTTTATTTGAAGAAAATTTCTTCCATAGTCAAAATTTTTATAATGGAAGAACCATCTATAAATGGATTATAGATGGATTATCTGAATATCAAATTTATGAAATTATTCATTAAATACTTATGTCTGCCTCTATCGGTAAGGCTGCTAGGAATGAGGATGACAATATAGCAAAATTTATTGCTAATGGTTTTACAAGAAGTCTTAAAGGCTGGTGGGACAATGTTATCACTCCTCAAAAGCAAGAAATCCTTAGGACTGTTAAAATTGAAGGAAATAATATTCCTATTAAGATGACGTTTATTCCCTTGTTCAAACCATAATAATATACTTTGTGGGACTTTTTCCCCAGAGACATGAAAGGAATAGACAACTTTTACAGAATCTTAGATGCCCTTTTTTAACCCATTTTAGATGGTACAAGGATATTTATATTTGTAAGGTGATGCAAATGAGTGACGCTAATGCTGAACATTGGAAAACCAAATTTATTGATGGTCTTCCACCTTTGTTTGCAGAGAAGGTTCGCCAAAAGCTGAAAGATCAGCATGATGGTAATTTCATACCCTACCATAGTCATACTTATGGTCATCTTATCAGTACTTGTACCCAAGTTAGTCTTAATATATGTAATGATATGAAATTACAGTACCAACTTAGGAAACATAATCTAACATGAAAAAGGAAAATTAATGAGTTTTGTCATCAGTTTGCCTATGACTTTCCTATTGATTATCCTAAGAAGCACAGGAAAAGTGCCAAATATTATTCTCAAATCAGAACGAGAAGAAAGGAAAAGTATAAGGATCATGATGATTCCTATTATCATAAACCTAGAAAAAGAAAGAAACATATGAGAGATAAATCTCATCTTAGTTCTTCTAGGAAATCTGAAATCCGCACTTGCTATAAGTGTGGTAAACAGGGACACTTGGGAAACAAGTATACTACTAAAAGAATGTTACAAGAACTCCAACTGGACGAAAGACTAAAACCTCAGTTAGGTAAATTATTGCTTAACACCACTTCTAGAGCAAGTTCTTATGACGAGGAAGTCAATGAAATTTACCATAGTGATTCCTCCCCCTGTAAAGAAAGAACTCCCTGCAAAAAGTGCTTAGAATCCAATCCTTAGGATTACTGGAAAACCATTGTCGAGATGAATGGCTTAAGCCTTAATACTCTTACGAGTACCTAAAGTGAGATTCTTTCTATTTTAAATAAGATCTCTGACCCATAAGCTAGGGCTAAGCTGGTAAACATTTATCTACAACAAATATTTCGAGATAACATGCAACATAAAACCGAACCACTAGAAATACCAAATAGATATTATAATTTTCAAGATGTCCTAAAACGCATGGAAAATGATAAACCTATCATTCCTCAAAACCTGCGTAAAGAAATTAATACTATGAAATCTGAAGTCAAACAATTTAAGATTTTTATTCAAACTCAGGATGATAAAATTAGTCATCTCCAGATATGTCAAAAGGACAAATAGAAGATTCAAATTAATGAATCTCATGATGAAAACTTTGAGAAGAAAGATAATCCTAATCTCAATCTTCTCTAAAGAATTACACATCAGAAATGGTTTGTCAAGGCTACATTTGTTATAAAAAAATGAATATACCATTAAAAATGTCATAGCTCTTGTTGATAGTGGAGCTGACTTAAACTTTATTCAAGAAGGATTGGTTCCCACCAAGTATTTCGAAAAGATAGTTTATTCTCTTACTTCTGCAAATGGTAACAGGATTCAAATCCAGTATAAACTTTTAGAAGTTTTTATCTGTAATGAAGGTATACGCATCTTCTATACCTTTCTTCTTGTCCGAAACTTACAACATCAAGTAATTCTTTGTACCCCATTCCTGAGTCTTCTTATGCCTTTACATAAGATTGATCAAACAGGGATATTTTGTAAGTTCCAGGATCAAGAAATTATTTTTGAATTTATTAAAGATCTTGAAACTAGGGTCATCAATGAACTTAAGACCATGCTTGGTTTTAATGAAAGTCATCTAAATTTTCTCAAAGAGGAATTCCAGGTCATGGATATTTCTCACAAACTTCAATCCCCTAAGCTGGAGATCAGGATTAATGAAGTTGAAAAACAATTTATTACTAAAGTCTGTAGAGATATCCCTAACACTTTATGAGAAAGGAAACAACATGTTATTTCTTTACCTTACAAGCCGATTTTGGATGAAAAAACTTAGATTCCTACTAAGGTTAAACCTATTCATATGAATTTTTAATATCTGAACCTCTGCAAAATGGAGATTCAAAATTTACTTGATAAAAATATTACCAGGAAAAGTTACTCTCCTTGGAATTGTACAACCTTCTATGTTAATAAGAATGTTGAAAATGAAAGAGGTGTTCCCAGACTCGTTGTCAACTATAAACCTCTTAATGACTCCCTTAAGTGGATTCGTTACCCGATTCAAAATAAAAAAGATCTTTTAGATCGTCTTTATAATGCGATTATATTCTCCAAATTTGATTTAAAGTCATGATACTGGCAAATTCAAATTGAAGAAAAAGATAAATATAAAACAACATTCACTGTCCCATTTGGACATTACGAATAGAATCTTATGCCATTTGGATTAAAGAATGCTCCTTCTGAATTTTAGAATATCATGAATGATATTTTCATTCCTTATTCTAATTTCGGAATTGTCTATATTGATGATATTATTTTATTCTCCAGTTCTATTGACCAACACTTTAGATACCTGAAGATTCTCAAAGATATCATCTGCAGAAATGGCTTGGTTATCTCTGCTCCTAAAATGAAATTGTTTCAATTAACCGTTAGATTTTTAGGACATAATATTACTAAAGGTCAAATTATCCCTATTGACAGAAGCATTGAGTTTGCCTCAAAATTCCCAGATGAAATTAGAGAGAAAATGCAATTACAAAGATTCCTTAAAAGTCTCAATTATATTGTAGACTACTACCAGAACTTAGCCCATGATAGTGTTATTTTATATAATCGACTCAAAAAGAATCCCTCTCCTTGGACAGTTGAGCACACAAAAACTATCCAATAAATCAAACTAAGAGTTAAACAACTCCCATGCTTAGGTCTTGCCAATCCTCAATGGAAAAATATTTTTGAAATTGATGCCTCTAATTTAGGCTTTGGAGTTATACTAAAACAAAGAATCCCTTCTTTACAAAAAGAAGAATTCCATCGTTTCGCATTAGGAAAGTAAAAAATAACCCAATTGAACTATTCCACAATTAAAAAAAAACGTTTTCCATTGTCAAATGCATTTCAAAATTTCACATAAGGATACTTTAATCATTTCTACTTTTGATAAAGTAAAGAGACTTTAATTATTTCTTCTTTTGATAAAGTAAAGATACTTTAATCATTTTTGTTTTTATGCGCCGGCTTTGGCGTGTTAAGAACACTTAGCTTTCCCTTTAGCCTTTAGCTTATATTTTTGGACTTCAATGATGGCATCCCAATAGTCTTCCATGGTTACATCTGAGGATTTTAATGATGCCGCCAGTTAAGAAACCATGTAGAGAAACCTGGTCTTTTGATAATCTCCGGATTAATATAGAAAAGCCAAGTATGTTTTCTGGTTGGATTATGATAATAAAAAGTATAATGCCAAGCTTGGATATAATCCTAATAATTATATAGCTGGCCATTCAGTTTGAGGGATCAAGATTTACTAGGATCTAATCCTCATTCGGATATATGTAAAACCCTTATAATATATCACTTAGAATATGTTATAGGGATTTTCATGTCCTTCAGATTGACATAGTGATGCTTAATTTGAGTTGATGCTGTTTCGGTTAGCATGGCCTCATAGACATATCGATAACGACTATCTTGAACCATATAATTCTAATTAGCAAAATATCTTTCTTTGAGACCCCAAACATCCTGATTGAGCTTAAGATCATAAAAAAATTTGGTTAAGCTACTTTTCTTAACCAATGTTTTCTGTTGATAAATGATTTCATGCTTAAGAGCATCCTTAGCAGTTTTCTTCGGATCTTGCTTTAGGGTATCCTTAGCAGTTTTCTTCGTATATATATATATATATATTCAATGGGGAACTTACTTGTAACATAATCTTTTGGTTTTCATCAAACCCAGCTTACGTGAGTACGTATCCACGTATCTATGCGTGAGGCCCTTCTAAGAATGTAACATGTGTCCTTTTACAACTCACTCTAAACGAATTAAATCTACTATCTTTCACTACCATTTGTACCCTTTGGTAAAACAGTCAAAGAAGGAGTTCAAAGTCAACATAACACTTGCCAAATTTAATATTTAAAGATATTAAAGAGATCCTCCCTTTTGTTTTAAAATATTTTCAAGATGACCTTCATTTCTTTTGTGATCGTGAAGAACTTGTACCAAATATTTATGACGATTCAAGTTAGAATAATTCAAAACTCTTACACGATGCAATAAAAATTTCGTTACTGTCATATAAGCCTTCAACTACAAGTCTCAAAGAGAATAAATCCATAAATTTATAAGGGTCTCTCTATAATATTTCCCAGTATTTGATTTGATAGTGGAGGGAAATAATATATTATTTTACATTTTTAAATTTAGTAAGTATTTGGTTATTTCCTTAAGGGAGAGGATTTAGAGACACTCACAAACCAAACACTAAAGTCTCACTCAATACCAACCACTCATCTCTATTAGATGAGTGGCTCTTAAAATAGGTGATTTGCTATATAGGGAAATGAGGTAAAAAACTTATTCTTGCTGGCAGTCACATTGTATTTTCATCTCTCTTAATAAACAAAGAATTTAAATCACTCCTCTTTGTCCCCCTGTCTTACTCGTTCTCATGTTTCTCTCTCTCTCTCTCTCTTACACTCACCATTAGAGGCAAAATTGGGTGATTTCAAATTAAATCCCCTTAAATCACTCTTCTTTGTCCTTGTATATCTCTCAAACAATTTATCTGTCCATTTCAAAGCTTATAAGTCGTACTGTGATTAAAATTAAAATTAGGGTTTGAGTGCTCTCTAATAGGTTATTGGCTGATTGGAGAACTGTACTGGAGACTAGATAGTTGGGGTTGTTAGAGACAGGGTTTCCTTTAATTTGGGGGTTTCAGAGAAGAATCTAGGGTTTGCTGTTGGATATTGGAGAATAGTTTATGAGTGAAGATTGTTGCCCCCTCTATTTGAAGGTATGTTTGTGCTGGATAATCCATACCCCCTTTATATTCAGTTAGGCTTTTTTTGGTCAGTCAATTGTAATTTGAAAAGAAAAAAAATTGCTTCTTTTCTCGCGTAAATGGTTTGCATTTTTTTTTATATATTCTGTATGCTGCTACCACCAAATTATAGTTCATTTATGGTTGTCTCCCCCTTTGTGTAATGCATATTTACAATCTAAATGTTCCCCTAATTTCTTTCCCCTAGTTCATGTGCCCTTGTGTAATGCATGATTACAAGTCAAAATGGTCGAAGTCGACAATTTTAGTGAGATAATATTGTCGAATTCGACAATTATTGTAATATATATGAAGACTTCCATAGATAATATTGTCAAGTTTGACAATTATTATAATGTATATAAAGACTTGCATATAAGATATTTGTCGAGTTCGACAATTATGGTAATGTATATGAAGACTTCCATTGATAATATTGTCGAGCTCGACAATTATACAATTATATGTAGAGTTATGCATGTATTAAATTGTCGAGATTGATAATTATGTTAGTGCATGTAATCCACAGTACGATTGAGAAGCTTTAAGTTAGTAGAGAAATACGAAGAACACCAATTGGTTTGGAAAAATAGAAAATTCGATTACTTAAAATGAAGTAATTACAAGAAGAAAATTCTCAAACCCTAGGCTTCTCTCAGAACTCTTTTCAGATCTAATATCACATAGAAAATAAGCTAAGTTCCCTTTATATTTTAGGGAACTCGAAAAATCATAAAGAACGAATCTCAAGGTAAAACAACGCCTGAGATTCCAAAACACCGTCAAAGTCGTTCGAACGAACTAGGGAGTCGTTTGAACGACTTTACGCCTAATTGGTCAAAACCCTAGAAAAGTATACCAATTTGTTCGAACGACACACAACTTCGTTCGAACAATATCTGGCCCTGGGCCAAATTTCTAGAGAACATGTCAACTCGTTCGAACGAAAAAGTAGCTCTGGGCCAAATTTCCAGAGGACATGTCAACTCGTTCGAACGATACTCAACTTCGTTCGAATGACTTTTATAAATCTTCAAATAACTTTAGATCCTCCTGGATCATGGCCCCCCTGTAGGAGCCTTGAGTTCCTATTCAAGCTAGAACTAGAGATGTGGGAACGCGGCGATACCCAATTCCCTGTTGTACCACTTCGACTTACTTGGTACCTGATCCTTCTTCCCAACTCGGAATGAATCAATAACACCCCGTCTTATAGTATGAACCTCCCACTCTAGAATACAATCCTCCGGTAATGGATCTTCTCTTTCTATCCATAAGTCATCAATTGACGGTAAGTAAGTATTGATTGTAGAGTCTTCATCTAAAAGAGACTGCTCAAACAACTTCAACTGCTCGACATTAATTACCGAATACATCTTCATGAAAGGTGGAAAATCCAACTGGAATTCATTATCACCAATCTTCTTGAGTATCAAAAATGAACCATAACGGATAGGTTTGAGCTTCTTACCTTCCCTCTTAAGCCATTCCTTACCCAAATGTAACCAAATGAGGTCGCCCTCAAGAAAAGTACACTCAACCCTATGTTTGTCGTGGCGAGCCTTATACTTCTCTTGAGTCTTCTTCAATTGAGCTTCAACCACCTCATAAACCTTGCCGATCTTCTTAATGAAGCGTTGAGCTTTAACCTACTCCTCTTCCTCCTTCCCTGACACCGTCTTGTCGCCAAAACTAAACGACAAATCAAAAGGGCTTTGCAGCAAGTACCCCAAACAAACTTCAAAAAGAGACTTCAATGTGGAACCATGAATCGCCCGGTTGAATGCAAACTTAAGATACGGTAAACTCTCATCCCAAGTCTTAGGATGCTTAGAATAGAATCCCTGTAATTAATGTACCAAAGTACTATTAACGACCTCTATTTGCCCGTCTGTCTGTGGATGAAAAAGCAGTACTTCTTTTCAACTTAGTGTTTATCATCCCCCATAACGATCTCCAGAAATGCCCCAAAAAATGGCTATCCCTATCAGAAATAATAGAAGAAGGGAGCCTGAAATACCTCCAGACATCTCTAAAAAATAATTGCGCTGTTCTTTCCCCTATGACCGTCTTCTGGCATGGAATAAGAGCAATCATCTTGCTAAATCGATCCACCACCACAAACAAATAGTCATTTTTACACCTGGTCATGGGCTAACCACCCATAAAATCCATTGAAATATTCTCCCAAGGTTAACTTGAAACTGACAATGGTAAGTACAGTCATATCTTCCTATTGGAAGGTTTTGATGTGCTGTATAGCACGCAACCACGAGCCACACGGGCAATATCAACCTGCATCTTCGACCAATAGATATAACGCTACAGATTCAAAAGAGTCTTCTCAACCCCGAAATGACCTGCCACCCAGGAACAATGTGCCTCCCGAATCCACTATAAATGGTTACCACCCTCAGGAATACATAGTAAACTGCCCCTATAAATAAAACCATCCTTCAGAACATACTCGCACGTCTTGCCCTGCAATAACTTCTTGTGAATCACACTGAGCTCCTTGTCGTCGTCATACCCTGAAATGTACTCAGAAAGAATAATCGGCTGGATCTACATAGCTACCAACAAAGCGGAAATAGCTGGTAATGGGGGTCGAGATAACATATCAGCCATCTTGTTGTCCACTCCTTTGTTATACTTGATCAATAAGGTAAGTTATTAAAGGTACGATATCTACTTCATATGGCGAGCTTGCTGAAGCTTGGACTGTATTGGGTATGAACTCAAATAGAAAATTGTCAAAGTCGTTCGAATGAGCTTAATAGTTGTTCGAACGAACTCCTGTACTCCCTGGAACTTTGGCCCAAGAGTCAATCTCGTTTGAACGAGCTTGGATATCGTTCGAACGAGATGTTATATTTCTAGGGTTAGATACCAACTATCGCAAAGTCATTTGAATGATCTTGGATTCGTTCGAACGAGCTTCGCGTAGGTTTACCTTAGATGTTAGAGTTATGCCTCGAGATCTGTACTACTTGTATTTTTGGTCCTCTAGTATATAAAGAGGACTTAGATTATTTTGTTAACCTATCTGTTTGTGAGTTTAACCTTAGAGAGGCTAGGGTTTGAAGAGACTCTATTAAAGCTTGAGAAGCTTAAGAGATCATTATAACCTGTTTGATATCATAGTAAATTGTTCGTGGGGAGTGGTTTTTCATCCACAAGGGTTTTCCACTTTCGTCCTCCAAGAAAATTCTTCGTGTCCTTTTATATTGTTTTTGTTGATTTACTACTTGGTTGGTGATTTCTGCGTATCGTTCTTATAAGGGAAGAGAGAGTAGCTACCTTGATTCTCAACAATTGGTATCAGAGCAAATGTTAAGGCTTGTGTAGTGAAGAACGATGGCCGATCAGGAGAAGTTAAAGATTATGAAGTTCAATGGGTCGAATTTTGGAGTGTGGAAGATGCAGATAGAAGATTACCTTTATCATAAGGATCTTGGTTTACCACTAGGTGGAGTTAAGATGAAGCCAATAGATTTTGATACTACTAAGTGGGCGCGATTGGAGCACAAAGCGCTTGGAATTGTTAGGTTAGCGCCGTCATATCAAATTCTATATATGATCTCCAAAGTTATGACGACGAAGGGTTTAATGGAGACGTTGTCCGCTATATACTCAGAACCGTCCAGAGCAAATAAGATACATCTTTTACGGCGCTTGTTTACTTTGAAAATGAAGGACAATGGTAGTGTGCAAGCTCACATAAGTGAGTTCAATACTATTTATGCTCAACTGGAATCTGTTATAATTACATTTACCGAGGAGGTGAGAGTGTGGGTTCTTCTAGGGCAGATGCCAGAAAGCCGAGAAGGATTCATTACAACTATAAGCAACTCATCGAGGAAGGAAGACATCAAATTTGACACTATTGTCTCATTGATTATAAGTGAAGATAATAGACGTAAAACATCTGAACCCTCTTTGAGTTCAAATGGCAGTATGTTTAAGGTCGAGGAAAGAGGGAGGTCTTACAGAAAAGGGCCAAAATTTGGAAGGGGTCGATCATAGTCAAGAGGAAAGTCTAAGCCGCCCGGTACGTGTTGAACTTGTGGAAAGAAGGGTCACTTCAGGCGAGATTGGAACTCTTCTTCTTCTAAAAAGATTGATGATGAAGAGAAAGATACAATGAACCTTACCGAGGAGGTTAGTTCTGACAAGGCTCTACTACTATCGTGTGACGATGTTAACGAATCTTAGATTGTTGATTCAGGCACTTCTTTCCATGCTACTGTGAACATAGGTTTTCTTACTAATATTGTCAAATGCGACTTTGGTATGGACTTTCTTGCAGATAAGAGTGCACGTAATATTACTGGGAAGGGAAACGCTAGGTTGTTGTTGCCTTCAGAGGGAATATTGGTTTTACAAAATGTGCGACTTGTACCTCAATTGGGGCGTAACCTTATATCGGATAGAAAATTGGCGGATGATGGCGGTTATGCGAGTTCCTTTGGTGCGACCTTCTAGAAGATTACAAAGGGATCTAGGTTGGTAGCTCGAGGCTTGCGACAAGGAGCGTTATATACAACGCAGAGCACAATTTCTACTATTTGTGCGGTCACTCCGGGGATTGATACAAGTAGGTGGCACAAATGGCTCGATCACATGAGTGAGAAGGGGATGAAGATAATGGTAACGAAGGGAAAGCTAGAGGGTATTGCTGAGGTTGATCTCAAGTTTTATGAAGAGTGTGTTCTTGCGAAGTAGAAGAAGGTAAGTTTCAAATTATCTGGAAGATCAAAGAAACCCAAAAACCTGGATCTTGTACACACAGATGTTTGGGGGCCAACTAAAGTATCTTCTCTTGGTGGTTCTCATTACTATGTTGCTTTTATCGATAATGTTACTTATAAACTGTGGGTCTACTTCGTGAAGTGCAAGTCAGATGTGTTTGATAAATTCAAGAGGTGAAGGGCTCTAGTTAAAAATGAAACCGGTTTGAAACTGAAGTGTCTCAAGTCGGATAACGGGGGAAAAAACTGTAGTGACAAGTTTGAAGACTTATGCGCATCGAACGGGATTAGGAGACAGAAGACTATTCTCGGAACACCACAACAAAATGGTGTTGCAGAATGCATGAACCAAATAATAAATGAAAGAACGAGGAGTATGAGACTCAACGCTGGATTACCAAAGTGTTTTTGGGCGGATGCGATTAGTACAGCGGTGTACTTGATTAATAGAGGGCCTTCGACGGCTTTAGACTTTGGAATTCCTAAAAAAACATGGATCAGTAAAGAGGTAAACCTTAATCACTTGCGTATTTTCGGTTGTACCTCATATGCGCTTGATAATTCATATATAAGGAGCAAGTTAGATTCAAAGTCGATGAAGTACGTTTTCATTGGATATGGTGGTGATGAGTTTAGGTACCAGTTTTAGGATGCGAAGAATCGGAAAGTTATTCGGAGCCGTCATGTTACATTCAATGAGGAAGTCTTATATAAAGACTTCAAAGTACCTGTGGAAATGATTCGAGATGAAGTAGCAAAAAGTGTCGACATTGAAGATGATGAACCCTCCCGAGAGGATGATTAAGAAGTCATTGTTGAGTCTGATGCACCAGATCATAACGAGGAACCTAATGATCTAGACATTCCAATAACACTTCGAAAAGAGTCGAGAGTTGCAAGAATTTTGGCAAGGTACATAAATTCTATAAATCACTTGTTACTTACAGATTGTGGTAAACCTGAAAGTTACAAGGGGGCTTTTGATGTAGAAGCCACAAGAAAGTGGGAGCTTGCTATGGATGATGAGATGTAGTCATTATCAGTTAATCGAACTTGGGATTTAGTTCGGTTACCGAAGGGGAAGAAAACATTGCACAACAAGTGGGTATGCAGACTAAAGCAATAATCTGATGGTTCAAGAAGATTCAAGGCTAGACTTGTGGTGAAGGGCATTCAGCAGAAAGATGGCGTTGATTTCGGTGAGATTTTTGCTCCTGTTGTGAAGATATCTACTATTCAGGTTATGATGAATATAGTTGCTATTGAAAATTTGCATCTTGAGCAACTTGATGTCAAGACCGTATTTCTTCACGGTAACCTTGATGAAGAAATTTATATGAAGCAGCCAGAAGGGTATTTGATTAAAGGGAAAGAAGATCTTGCGTGTAGGCTTGCGAAGAGCTTATACGGTTTGAAACAAGCGCCGAGACTGTGGTATTTGAAGTTTGAACAGTTCATGTCCAGAAATGGCTATTCGAAGAGCAATGCAGATAACTGTTATTTTATAAAGAATACGGGAAACTCATAAATTATTCTACTTCTATATGTAGATGATATGTTGGTAGCAAGTGCTAACATGAGAGAAATAGTTAAGTTGAAGGAACTGTTATCCCAGGAGTTTTCTATGAAGGACTTGGGTGCGGCGTGACAAGTTCTTGGTATGCGTGTTACAAGGGATAGAAAGTGGCAAGAATTGAAGTTATCTCAAGCTGAGTATATCGGCAAAGTACTGAAGCATTTTAATATGGATGGTTCTAAAGTTGTTTGTACACCATTGGAAGGCCACTTCAAATTATGAAAGAATTGTTGTCCGAAGATGCAGAAGGATCGCGATGAGATGCGGAAGGTTCCTTACCAATCCGCGGTTGGTAGCCTAATGTACGCTATGATTTGTACAATACCAGATATTTCACAAGTGGTAGGAGTGATTAGTAGGTATCTGAGCAATCCAGGCAAAGAGCATTGGAGAGCTGTGAAATGGATACTGAGGTATCTAAAGGGAACTCAAGATATGGTATTATGTTTTGGGGGTTCTGAGATATGCTTACAGGGTTTTGTTGAATCTGATATGGTGGGCGACATGGATAGGCGGAAGAGCACTAGTGGTTTCGTTTTTATATTGGGAAGCGGTGCAGTTGCATGGGTTTCTCGGCCACAAAAGATTGTAGCTTTGTCTACAACAGAGGCAGAATATGTTGCAGCTGCAAAAGCGTACAAAGATATGGTTTGGCGCAAAGGGTTGATGAAAGAGCTTGGTATAGAACAATTCTCTCATAAGTTGTATAGTGATAGTCAAAGCGCTATACACTTAGCGAAGAATTTGGCCTTTTACTCTTAGACCAAGCACATTGATATTCGGTATCACTATATTCGTTCCCTTCTCGAGGACGGTATGTTAAAACTTGTAAAGATTCACACTGATGTGAATCCGGCCGATATGTTTACGAAGGTGATAACTTTCAGAAGTTGACAACATGTACAACTTCTGTGGGTCTTCAAGATTGAAGGTCCGGGTAGTGCGAGCAATTCATTGGGAGATCTAGAGATAGGTTACGGGATTTGATTTTAAGAAGGAGATTGTTGGGTATGAACTTGAATAGAAGATTCTCGAAGTTGGGAAATTGTCGAAGTCGTTAGAACGAGCTTAATAGTCGTTTGAACGAACTCTTGTACTCCCTGAAACTTTGGCCTAAGAGCCAATCTCGTTCGAACGAGCTTGGATGTCGTTCGAACGTGATGTTATGTTTCTAGGGTTGGAGACCAACTATCGCAAATTCGTTCGAATGAGCTTCGCGTAGGATTGCCTTAGATGTTAGAGTTATGCCTCAAGATCCGTACTACTTGTATTTTTGGTCCTCTAGTATATAAAGATGACTTAGGTTATTTTGTTAACCTATCTTTTTGTGAGTTTAACCTCAGAGAGGCTAAGTTTGGAAGAGATTCCATTAAAGCTTGAGAAGATTGAGAGATCATTGTAATCAGTTTGATATCATAGTGAATTCTTCGTGGGGAATGGTGTTTCATCCGCAAGGCATTTCTACTTCCCACCTCTGGGAAAATTCTTTGTGTCTTTTTATATTGTTCTTGTTGATTTACTACTTGGTTGGCAATTTCCGCGTATCGTTCTTATAAGGGAAGAAAAAGTAGCTACCTTGATTCTCAACAAACTGCATAGATAAGAACTGTAACGGTTTGCGATTGAAATGTACCACAACCTCCTTCCCCATTAAGTAACTCCGCCAATACTTTACTGGTTGATATAATGCGTAGAACTCTTTATCATAGGTAGGATAGTTGCGTACTGCTCCTGTGAACATCTCAGAATGGTAAGCAACCAGCTTCCCATCCTGCAAAAGGATTGCCCCCAATGCATAGTCTGATGCATCAGTCTCAACCTCAAAAGGCCGCTGCAAATTAGACAATGCTAACACTGGTGCATCCGTAATCTTCTGCTTCAGTAATAGAAAGGTCTTCTCATGGTGATCTTCCCACACAAATTGTACCCCGATCTTCGTCAAAGAATGCAACGGTACGGCTATTTGTGAATAATGTCGAATAAATTTTTGTAAGTACTGACAAGAACCCATAAAACTCCTCACTTCCGTCACTGTGCGGGGTCTAGGTCAATTAGTAATGACCGATACCTTCTCTGGATCAACCTTAAGCTCGCCGCCACCAACAATAAAACCCAAATAGACTAGCTCCCATTTCCCAAACTCGCACTCTTCCCGTTCAAAAAATATTGTTGTGATCGCAACACACCCAACACTTTGCGTAAATGCCCAAGAGGCTTCTCCCAAGTACGACTATAAATCAAGATATCATCCAAATTTATAATCACAAAATCATCAATAAACGCACGAAGTACCTCATTCATGAGCCGCATAAACGTCGTCGTAGCATTGCATAACTCAAAATGCATCACCAAACACTTAAATAATCCCTGTTTGGTTTTGAATGCTGTCTTCCAAGTATCCTCCTCCCAGATTCAAACTTGATGGTAACCCGACTTAAGATTCAACTTGGTGAAAAAATGAGTCGTTTGCAACTCATCTAAAAGCTCGTCAATCCGTGGAAGTGGATAATGAATCTTCACCGTGATCTTGTTCAATGCCCGATAATCCACACACATCCTCCAAGACCCATCCTTCTTCGGCACTAGTAACACCGGCGAACCACAAGGTGAGTAACTTGGATTAATAATACCTTGCTCCAAGAGTTTATGTACCTATTTCTTGATCTCATCAGACTCTGTAACAGAAGTCCAATATAATCTAATATTTGGTAGTGGCTCACCATTTACCAATATGATATCATGCTCCACATCCCTCTTGCACGGTATCCCTTCTATGCCTAGAAACAAGTCTTCATACTCTTGCAACTCCCCCATATCGGTTTGTTGCTTAGAAGATATTGCCAAAGTAGACAATATTGTAGATAACGGACCCTCTTGAACCTGTTGCACCAACAATAAAACAAATTTGCCGTTCGCATTAACCAACTTTTTCGCCTGAGTCAACGTTACCAAATTACTGGTAGTGATATGCTCCTTGCACGCATTAATATGAAACTCAGTCCCATCCATCACCAAGTGATACTTGCAAGCACGACGGTAAAAGATTATATCTCGATCCTAAAGATAAGGGCTACCCAAGGTGACTTGACACACGTCCTACGGAACTACCTCACATGTCACTTCATCAATAAACTTCTTAGTAATCACAAACTTGAACGTACACTACTTAATGATCTTTAACTTCACGTCTTTCTGAATCCAACCCAAACCATACGGCTTCAGATGAGCCACAGTAGCCAAGCCTATCTTCTTTACCACCGCCTCAGAAATTAAATTCTTCTGACTACCCGGATCTATGATGGCCTCGACTAAGCAATGCTTCACCTGAATGCTGACAAAGAAAAGATCTTCCCGACTCGCCTTTTCGATAGCTAGAGGTTACTTGAACATTAAAGTAAGCTTAGGATTTGGCTTATCTAAATTCGGAAGATCCACAATCACTGCGGCTAGTGCATGTTTCTCTTTCTTGCCCTTCTCCTCCTTCGGCCAAAGCTCTGGGTGAAGTTTCCAACATCTATCAGAATTGTGCCTATTACCCTTGTATTAACTGCAGATAGTTCCCGTGAATAAAGGCCCCTCTCCTTTGGACTCCCCTTTCTGATCAAACTTCTAATTAGCCTTGTCCCCGACTTATTCTTGTCGTCTTTCTTGTCGCTCTTCAAGTACTTGCCTTTAATGGAAATTACTTTGACGGTAGCGTCCTTGATATTTTTCACCTTGAAGAGATTTAATTCTCTTATAATGGACCTTGATAAACCCCCCGTATACTTTATGAACACATCGTACTCCCTCAAGTCAATATCTAAAACCAATGCTTGGTTATGAAACTCTATAGTTAATTGTTGTACGGATTGCCCAAACCGTTGGCGCAAGTTGTGCCATTTATACCATCGCTCCTGTTTATACCCAATTGGATAGAACTACTTCCTTACCAAGACCTTAAATTCCTTCCAACTTAGACTTCCGACATCATGTCATTTCTGATAGGATTTGCACCACGTGAGTGAGTGACTTGTGAATTTCAAAGTAGATAAGCAAATCTTCTGAGCATTGGAATATTCATCAATTGAAAAATAGGTCTCCAACCTATCTAACTAATTATCTAACTTCTCGGCATCGACGAAACCATCAAAAACTGGAATCTCAATCTTAAAACCAATACGAAGATTACGCATAGGATTCATTAACTTATCAAAACCTGGGCGCTCCTTGACAGAATCGGTATCACCAGAATCGCTATCTGTCCCCGCATTATCGACGTCTTCATCCCCCTCCAAAACCCATTTTCTCCTCGAACGGCCTTGCCGATGAGAGCGACCTCACCGTGTCGCCAAAGTGGAAGCCTTCGTGAGGTTTCTGATAAGCAATTATTCAACTAACTCCCCTACAATAAAAGTTAGGTCGAAAACTATTCATTTCCAAAAGCGTGAGTCAATCGTTGGCCTCGTCCATCTCCAAATTGTCATTCTTCTTTAAATTAGGTTTGCGATGAATCGTCAACGGACTCACTAGCTTCTCCTTCGTTTGCTTGAGACGGTCACATGTAAGGACCATAAACCACAATCAGCCCCCAAAGATTGTAACTGGAAAACTGATACCGCTTAATCCGCAATACGATTATAATGCTTTTAGTTAGTAGATAAATACGAAGAACACCAATTGGTTTAAAAAAATAGAGAATTCGATTACTTAAAACGAAGTAATTCTAAAAAGAAAACTCTCAAACCCTAGTCTTCTCTCAGAATTCTTTTCAGATCTAACATCACATAGAAAATAACCTAAGTTCCCTTTATATACTAGGAAACTCAAAAAATCATAAAGAACGGATCTCGAGGCAAAATAACGCCTGAGATTCTAAAACACCGCCAAAGTCTTTCGAACAAACTAGGGAGTCGTTCGGACGACTTTATGCCTAATTGGTCAAAACCCTAGAAAAGTATACCAACTCGTTCGAACGACACACACTTTCGTTCGAACGACATATGGCTCTGGGCCAAATTTCTAGAGGACATGTAAACTCGTTCGAACAAAAAAGTGGCTCTGGGCCGAATTTATTGAGGACATGCCAACTCGTTCGAACGACACTCAACTTCGTTCAAACGACTTTTACAAATCTTTAAATAACTCTAGATCCTCCTGGATCAGCCTGCTGAGACTTAAATTTATAAAAAAAAATTGAATGATGTATTACCCGACAATGACTATACAGATAATCCTACCTACTAACATTTTCCTACTTGAAAATGGTGTTCTTCCATACACAGGCAACATAATTAAAGATAAACTGCCTTCTAAAGCTTCCAATAGAAGAAAAAGAAAGTTGGACAGAGCAGACCCGGAGCACCCAGACTTTGAAAATCTAAAAAGAAGGCCGAAAAAGAGAAAGACTGTTGAGAAAAGAACAATGGTCCCTCTAAATACTGTTAAACAATTACCAAACTTTGAAACTACGAATGAGGGGGTCTGTTAACAAATTGGAGTTGATACAATAGATGATATTGAAGATGGTGACGAGGCTCGAGTAAGTGTGGGTTCTAAAATCCAGAGTGAGTCTGCCCAAGTGGCTTTGGGAACTGAACCAACACTTGGTGAATGTCATGGCGGGACTGATTCTGAGGTTAATATTCTTAATGATGCGCTGATGAGGGTAATTGTGAACGTAGTGATGGAGGTAATTGTGAAGGTGAGGGGGCTGCAATCAACAAAGATGTAGGACCTATTAATAATAGTTTGCTCAGGAGCTTCAAGTTCTATAGAGCGAGGTCGATCATGCTAGGGCAGTTATACTATTTAATTATTATTAGTTATTCCCATTATTGTTTGTTACAATTTAGAAATTTAAATAATTACATTGTTAATCTCATTTTTGTGACATAATCACTGTTATTATTCAAGAAAAGTCGTGCCTTTATGTTCACCATTACTTGTCAACGTGGGATCTTACAAGGGAACCACAAATGGTCTAGGAATTGGTTAATTTAAAGGGTTTAGATAGAATTGGGGACATACCGTATGATTATTATAACTTTGGCCTTATTTATGCTTTTGCAGAACGTTGGCGGCAAGAAACTAATAGTTTCTATTTTAAATCGGGAGAGATGACTCCAACTTTGGATGATGTGGAGCAATTGATTGGGTTAAGTGCAAATGGTGATGCCACGGCAATTGGTGGTACTTGGGGATTCCCCGCCCTTCTCGATGTTTTCTAAAAGATTTTTTTGCTAGATCTTGCTTGATTCAAAACTTTGAAAGCTGGCGGTAAAGAGAATTATTTGTCACTGCCCAAGCTACGAGAACATTTTGCATATAAATTAGAGAAAGTTTTCAGTGATGGTACTACTGCAACAACATAGAAGAAGGGGTTAACCGCTATTTCTGTTGCTCGTGTGTACATGCTATATGTCCTCAGTTCATTTTTATTTCCGACGAAAAAGAGTATTGATGTCAGCACATGGCATCTTGACTTGTTTGCCAAGGACAAAGCGGCAAAGAAGTGGTCATGGGGATCAACAGTTCTGGTGCACATGTATCACAATCTTGATACAGCATCTCGAGATGATGGGAAACAATTTGCATGTTATACCACGTTACGCAAAGTGGTTCCCGTACCCCTTTTCTACTGCTGTATATATCTAGTACTTATTCCCATAGTTTCCAGATATCAATTGCCACAATGATAATATATTTCCAGATATGAACTGGCTCTTCGATAAGTAATTTCTGATTATAATGTATGAGATGGTACTATCTATGGGATCTTAGTCTACACTATTGTTGATATATGCATGAGCCTATTTATTAATTAGATTTTGTTTATCTATATACATGTAGTCGTGGATCTTTGCATATTTCCCAAAACTTCCTGGAATATCGAAGGAGCTGGATTCAAATAACTATGAGCATTGTACTTGTTAGAAATGGAGTAGATCTATTACGGATAGAAACAGTGGTCCGGCTTTCCTAAATTTCAGGGGAGTATTGGACAATTTCAAAGTCGAGGATGTAAGTTAATCAGATGTCTTCTCCGTCTTTATTTGGCTCTTGCACAAATTTTTCTTCAGATGTCTTACCCATTTCTTTTGCAATTGATAGCATAATACAGTTGACTCATTTATCACGTAGGTTATATGGGACCCATATAGAGATAAAAGGGATATTGCACATGCGTTCAAGGAGATCACATATTTCTATGGGGAGTTAGCAAGTCCATACCATGTTCAACCCTACTTACCCAAATAGGGTTGTCCGGCAGTTCTCTCGGATTGAAAGCATCCCCACAAAGCCAAGATGTCTAGAGGTGTCTGACCTATGGATCTCTGAAGAGCCAAGAAAATATAGCCCTAAGTATGAGTAGATTGATTACTTCTCTAGAAAGAAGTGGAAGGAATGGGTTTTGAAGAAGGATGAAAAGGGGCAGAGGGTACGAGAAGGGCCTGCAGTATGTACGGAGGGATACTTTGAGTGGTTTATGAGTATTTCGTGGATGAGGATATGTCCCATTACTGTTGACTTAGCTGCAGATGATGATGTTGGGTTATTCGAAATTCATCGGCGGAAGAAATCTTGTGTCAATGAGGAACGTTCATCACTCGTGGACCAATGTGAAAATGTTGGTGAACAATATGATGCATCGGTTAGTTCATCTTACAATAATTTTATTAACTTCCCATATAGGAGCTAACAAAATTTATTCCCAAATATTCTATCCACTTTTATGCCCTACTTCTGTAACTCAACGACCATGCCACTATGTCTCCAAATGGGCATGATACCATGCAAGCACGAGGTGAATATGACGGGTTGGATCAGCAAATCACCTTCTTAAATACCGAACTTCAGAAGCTTAAGGAAGATAGAGATAAAGACTCTGAAGCTAGCATAAAGCTAGCAGTGGCCCTGAAAGAGAAGGTTAGTTATATTTCCTACGATGCGTAATGTTTACTATCTGTATGCAACTTAATGTTAGTATTTATGTGAAAACTGCATATATAATATTGTCGAGTTTGACAATTATGGCAGTGTGTGTGAAGTTATACATATATAATATCGTTGTGAGTTCGACAATTATGGCAGTGTGTGTGAAATTATGCATAATTGATATTATCTAGATTGGCAATAACCTAGTAAGACATGTTAGGAAATTGTCAAATTTCCAGTGGGTCAACAATTTAGAGCTTATTTTGGACTAAAGTTCACATGTACAGTTTTAATTGGGTTATGAATAATTATTTCATCTCATCTTAACCTCAGATAAGTGAATGTAATTTGTTGAGAGAAACCATTGATCAAATAAAAGAAGATATGCAACTGAAGCGTGTACTTGATAAACAACGTACACTAGCATACACAGATCTACCGTGGCAGTTAGATTCGAATGTAAGGTCTTAGGCAGATATCATTATCCCTCCATTGTTTGTTTTATTCCTAACTCATTTTTTCATAATAAAATTTTTGATTGTAGATATTGGAGTGCAAGAATTTACAAGAAAAAAAATACAATTTTGGAGGTAGAGCTAAGGCAAACATCTGGCCTTGAAGACTGTAATGTGAGCTTATCCATTGAGTTGAATAAGAAGGTATTGTGGTATGTAGATGTTAAAAACCCCTAATTAATTATTGAGGGCGCTTAATCATTCATGCATGTGGCGTAATTATTTTACAAATGTGTGCAGTCTAAATAAAATGAGTCACTAGAAGCGGTCAATGTCCTTTTGTTAGAGCAGTTAGACTTGCAACTTCCACCAGCTACACCTGTGAGTTTACCAATTTTTTTATTGGGTTATGGCTTTATTATTTGTAACTTTGGTAACATTGTTCTTGTGCTACATGTTTTGAACAGTTTGATATTGTCCCATCACATCACCCTATGCTAGACCTAAACCTAGCAAAGAAGTATGATGACTTATTGTCTACGTATGAGGAAGTTTAGAAGAAGTTGACTGCAAAAGAAGATTTTGTAAGCCTCTCAAAATTAATACAAATTTTGTAGTTAGTGAAGGGGAGTTTGTGTTTGATTATCCAAAAACCTCATATCTCTTTGCTAGGTTTGATAGTAGTAACTTTATTAAAGTTTAATAATGTGTAGGACTTTATAGCTCATCTCCTTCATGTATTTGGAATAGATACTGAACTGGACATTCAAGTATAAGAAAGAGGTCGTGAGATATACGGAGGAAACTAATGATCTCATAAGCGCCCCCCCCCCCCCCCTTCCATATTTATTTTATGGAATATTTATTTCACTGTTTATCGTAATGTACTCATTGTTTTTCAACGTAAGAAGTTACTTAATGTTGAAGAGAAGAAGAAGACTTTGGAAGTAGATAACAATGAATGGGTATGACCTATTCCTAACTCTTGTACCTAAGTCACCCATATGTTATTATTCATAAACTTTATTGATGCACTTATTAGTATCTACTCTAACATTTAATTGTTGTTTCAGGAGGTTTGGCATCAATCATTGAATTAGGCATTCGCGAGTGAAGGGATGGGGGACCTAACCTTTGAATAACTTTGTTTGACTAGAATGAAAGATTCTTCACAATAGCACAGTAGGTACCCAAGGGAGATTATCAAGAAGACTTGGTCTCCACGAGGCTAACTCATGAAAATGTCATCATGGCTAGGAGGGAGAATATGTCTAAGAAGAAGTTAGAAGAAGTTCTATTCCAACCGTGGGCGAAGTATCTTTTAGATCTTCATGGCGTCGACATGGATGATAGCAATTCTTATTTTAGGGTTCCGGCAATGATACAGCATCAGAGTCAACATAGATTCTAGGATGTAATTAAAACGTTAAAGTCATTTTCCACCAAAAGCCCCTCGTTTTGGTAGAGTATTTTTAGTCAGACATTGGGTATACGATTCAGTCCAGCCAGTGAGAAGGTGTATGAATCCTTGTTGCAGACATTTTGTTTGGTCATCAGCATGTGGAGTATGGACATATGGGGAATTTACTATTAACTTGTTATGAGATGGTTGTGGCCTTCATTAGCCACATTGAAGCATATACATTTTTACCCCTTTTTTGGGCACGAAAGAAAAACTTATTATCGAATGAGGACAGATTCCATAACTTTCTTATGGATACTAATAATTATTAGTGTTTTGGTTTGCGGTCGGACAATCACTTCGTTCGTTTGTTTCCAAGGTTTGATGTACCGATTCTTCCAGTTTCTACTATGTTCTTCAGTCACGCAAAATTGGATATTCCACCAAGGTTTCAACAAGAACAATTGATGAGGTATTTTGATGTGAGGACCATAAAATTTAAGGCATTACTAAGAGAACACAAAGTGAAAGGTTATCAATTGAATGACTTGATCACTGCTGGTTTGTTACGGTACTCTTATCCTTTCATTTTTGGATAACCATTATATGCCCCTATATCAAGAGTGTTGTAACTCTTATGATATATGTTTCTCAGGTGGCCCTTGCTGATGCCTATTTTTTTGACAAGTATTTGTATATCCCATTTTTTGTGGTATACACAATTAAATTGGCACACTGTTGTATATGAATCTCAATTCTGAATGTCGAATTCTAGTAATAATGCCTCTGTAGAACATTTTAGCAGTGCTTCAATGATTTAATGCATACTGTTATCTTTATCTGAGATTTAAATTGTCGATGATCGATAATATAGTTAAATTATTGTCGGCCTAATATACAAATCGATAATTTACTGCTACTAATCTAAATTGTACATGTGCCTGAATGACTACTTCATACTTGGAAATTTTCGATCATCGGCAATATAATTTTTTTTGTCGAATAATGGACCAATGTTAACTGATATTGTAGATGATTGAAAATGTAATGGCCTAATTCTGTAAGCTCGAAGTAGCTTGGAATTAGTTCTTACACCAATTTACCTATGATAAAAATCTAATAAAAAGTAAGAAATAACACAGGTAATTTAGCGTGGAAAACCTCTAAATAGGTAACAAAAAACATGACCTTAAGTTGAGGGTTTTTGTAATAGTGACTTTTAGTGTTTGAGGCTGAATCCTTATTACAAGTGATCTCTCGACTTAGAAATGCTTGATCTTGTGAATAAAAAGTTTGAAGTTTTGAGAATCTAGAAAATGTAGTTTTCTTGGTGATTTCTCATGTATTTTTTGGTCCTTGTCTCTTCTTAAACTTCTTCTTTATATAGGCCTTCTCCACAATTCTTCATCGTGCTGAAGCACGTTCTTCGAACAATGTGGTCTAGTGGTTGTTGATTGAGTAACTATTAAGTTCGTAAGGGACAAGTGTCTTTGACTTGTTCAGGTCTTTTCTATTTGAGCTCGACCCGCGTTTTTCATCAGTTCGTAGAGTAGGTGGTAATGTTGACTGTTGATGTCATGTGGAGAATGTGTGAGTCCGGCATGGAGGTAGTTCAAACTGGAGACAGCTCGACTGTTGATACTCGCAACCGAAGTCACGAGTGGCTTTAGTTGAAAAAGAATTTGTGGGTATAGGCATTTGGGTTGGAAGTTTGACTAATGAAGGAAGTAATGATGGTGTTTGACTACATGGAAAATTTGCGTATTATGGGGGGACGTACGTGCATTGAATGTTGATGGAAATATTAATATACGCGGCGATTAGGATTTGAAGAGTTTCGTCTATATTGAATGATGACGTTTGGGAAAACGTTCCTGTACAATAAATATAGGGTTATATAAATAGTACCTGCACCGAGGTTTGTTGCAAAGTATGCTTGTTTGTTGTCAAATTCTTTGAAAATTTTGAAGATGGTGAAGACTCGAAGAATGGTTCTTGAAGAGATAATTGCTACTGAAATGCAGAGGTTAAAGTTGAAATATTTTGGTGATCAGTCCTTAGAGATGCCTACTCCCGTTCCTGTTCCTCTGACATATCAAGAAATGTCGGAAGATGAAGCGGCTGAAGCTGAGGAAGATTTTACAGTATGTGGAGATTCTATTACATTGTCGTAACAGATAAGCAATGTTGGGTTTGTCTCTGCATCCTTGCGAAGAATAAGGTTGGGGAGATAGATACAGGGATAGGCGTGACTGCGGGGAAGTTGCGCTAATGTCTTACGTTGGAAAGGATTCTAAGGTCGGGCCCTCTTCATCTCTACCAACTGTGTGGGGGTGGTGGTTATAAGAGAAGCGACGATGGTAGTGGAGGAGGAAGATGGAGAATGAAAGTTTGCTTTTGCACTTCCATCATTTCTTTGCGCTGAGAAGACCTTCAGTTTGAAGAGTTGGTTCAAGTAGGGATTTCTTCTCTTCCATAGTTTCCAATTGAAGTTTGACTTGACTTCATCCAAACTCATGGGAGGGAGGATATTCGTTGTTTCCAATGTCTGATTTGCATCAGGGTGAAAAATTACTGAAGTAGAACGAGCTGAAGGATTTGACGTCTCAGAGTGCCTGAAAGACTTTATAGCTGTAAAAGTATTTGAAAAGTTTGTTATCTGTAAAGTACCTGATGTCAGAGTACTTGAAAGACTTGTTATCTGTAAAAGTACTTGAAAAACTTATTATCTGTAAAGTACTTGTAATTTTTTTCGAGATGAATAAAATTTGTTATCCAAACTTTGTGTTGATATAAAATAGAATAACTTTAGAAATTGAGTTATGAATAATTCGAAGATTTTTGAATATAAGATGAAGTGAAATGTGCGAGATTTAGAAAGTATACTTTTTGTAATAACCAAGCTATTAGAATTATCTTTGTGAAATAAAATATGTGTAAGAATTTGTATTCGACTTGGGGGCTGAAAAAATTGGGGGAAAGAGAAAGTTGTAAAAATTTTAAAAGGGGAAGTTCGAGCTTAGAGAGATCGTTCCGGAATACTTGATTTGGAAAAAATAAGATCGATTTAGAATAGGATGAGATGACTGAGGTCGATAGGAAGAGATATGTATAAATAATTGTTCTCAAGATACTAGGTTTTCCGTTGTGAGATAATAAGACAACATCACGACTTGGGGGGAATTACTAGTAAAAATGTATAAATAATGGGGGAATGAGTTCCAAACAGGTGAAAGAATATAAGAATGGTGCGGACTTGATATGAGAGAATTTGTTATACCGCCAAAGGGTGGTTGGCGATAAAGATAGCTGAAGTACGGGAGCGGATTTTTGGACTTTTGGATTATGATGTTGAACTACCAATGAGGGAGGTTCAAGTTGAGGGATTAGATGGGATTGAGAGAAAACGCGAGTATGAATGTCATTTTTATGAAGAGATGTTCTGCGAAATCGTGATGGATCCTACAGTTCAAAAATATGTTGTGAGATCGTTTGTTATAGAGGAGATCAAATTAGAAGATCTGAGGATTGCTAGAGGATATCTGATTGGATGTGGTTCCTCAGGGCATCAAGGTTGTTTTAGGTATAATTAAATGTGAAGGCAATAAAAAATAAATGTAAATTGGAGTGGCATGAATGTATGTAATTATATAAGTTTGAATAATTTGAAGGAAATGGAATAAGAATAAAAAGTTAAATCAATCCTCTATTGTTGCGAATACTGTTTGTGACTGTTGTGAAAAATGAATTTGAATATATTTGAAAGTTTTTTGAGAGCTTTGGAAATGACGTCAGTATTACTATAAGTAGAAGAAGTAAGAATAGATAAAGTAGGGAGCTTCTGATTTTATCCCTTGTGTAAAAGCTGTGAAAACTCGATTGTGTATAAGCATTAGTCATCATGAGTGTGGTGAGATCAGAGGGAGATTTGGAAAAGAGAGATAAAAATATATTAAAATATAAGGCAAAGGGTAATGATGGGAAAACATTTTTACCGAAAAGGTGTAAAACGTCTGACATTGATAGAGTAAGGGATGCCTCGGTTCCAAAACTGAGGACGACTCGTGTTAGGCTCAATAACTGCCATTAGTTAGAGAAAGAAAAAATAAATACTGCTTCATCTTCGTCATTCAAACGTTTCTCAACTTCTGAAAACTTGAAGCTCAGTGAGAGAAGAAGAAAGAAGAAAAACAAAAATAGCAAAGAATCTCGAGAGGATTTAATCGAAAGTGATCAATAGTCAAAGCATGAGAGATGTGCGAAGACTGAGTTACGAAGGTGGTTATATAACAACATTGTGAGGGAAGGATTTGGTGCTGCCTCAGATTCATATTCCAACATAGAAGGTTAGTAGAGGATTGGTAATATATGTATGTGTTTTTAAAGATTATATTTTGTTTTTAGGCAAATCTAAGAATTTACTATTTATAGTAATCAATGAAAACCTGCTTGATATATATGAAGATATTTATATGTGGTTGACGTATATGTAAAATATAATGATAGATTCATAGACCTGTATATAGGTCAATCGTGAGGAGTGTTTAGGATCAAACCCTCGTCTGTAGATCTGTAGTTGATATAAGAGTTCACCTGTTAATGAGGCGTCAACCTCTGGTCGACCGCAGAGTTCGAAACTGTAATATCTGAAAGTGAGGAAGAAGTAGGGGTTGATCAATTTCCTGATTTCCTTATAAGATTGGTAACCTATCCTCATCGCTCTAATGTGTTCAAAGAGTTTTGCAAAGCCTTTTGTAGGGGGTAGATGGGGTAGCTGTGTAGAACATGTCGGTCGGCAATTTAGGGGTATAGACAAATCGATCTCTTTCGAGTACTTCAATAGGAATGTTCAAAGTAAACTTTCAGAGGGTTTTTTGTGTTACCTGTCTCAGTTGGAGTATGGGTTGAGTCTTCCCCTTAGTAATCTGGCGAAAGGGATTATGAACATCATCGGGGCATGTCCTGCTCAGTTGAATGGGAACATGTGGGAGATGATAAGTATTTGTGAATTTCTGAATAAATAGTAGGAAGGGGATGGGAGAATGAGGATAATATCCCCTAAGGATGTTTTGTAGTTTTATGGGGTAAAAAATTATTCTGCAAGTGTAAGGGCATATTTCTTTGAGAGCTCGACTCGACCTCATTTCTTTGATCTGAACTCGGCAGGTTGACCATGGAATGATAATGTGATATGGGTGAAGGGTGATTGCCTTCAGAAAGTTGACGAAGAACCCATGGAACTTCTGTTTAGAACTGTAAAATAAAGTAAGTATAACAATATATAATGTATGAAATTGATATGTTGAAATTGTATGATGCTCTGCTGATGATAATGTTTTGTGAATGACTAGTCATAAGTCTCAGGTAGCGAGGAAAGAGTCGCTATTAGATATAGTTGCCTAGGACGAGACAGAGCTCGAGGCTGTGTTAGAAGAACTTGGCATTAGGAGGAAGAAACGTGCTAACAACCGATCCAAAAATGTTTAAAAGTCTCAATCGACGAAACAAATGACGGGCGTTGATGGCAGTAAGAAGAAGGGAACTAATGGGGAAAGGTGTATGAATTTTCCCAAGGCCTCTGGAGTGAACTACACGGGGTTACCAGAGTCTACTACGTCAAGTAAGCTAGCTCGAACGTTTTCCAAGAAGCAAATGTTGAAGCGTCCTTCGACCTCTGGAATCACAAAAAGTGGTGAGGCCATAGGAAAGGCAAAAAAGAGAAGGGTTGAACCTTTTGAAATGTTGGGGGTGAAGGTCGTAGAAGATCGACCTGTTATTGAAGATGAGCTGAAAGAGGTGGAGGAAAGAGCAAGGCTGGCAGCTCTCCACGGGGAAGTGGGGATGAACAAAATGGTAGGTTCATATGCTTTGAATATGTGATGAATTTTGTATTGCGATTCGAGCTGAGAATGACATCAATTTTGTTTATTTTGTAAGCTGCTCGCATGATGAAAGGGATATGCCTTAGGGTCGAGGAGGAGAAAACTGAGTTGAAAAAAGCGAAAGTTAAGCTTAAGAAGAAGGTAGCTCGATTGAAAGCTGACTTGCTCAAGGAGGGAAAGCGGCTGGAGGCCCTGAAGACTTTGTAATTGGTAGAGATCAACAATCTACATACGGAAGTGAGAGTGAACTTGGAGGAGGTGGTAGCTGAGCATGATAGACTTGGGCGCCACCTTATATCAAAGGGGTATTCTGAAGATGAGGTGGATGCCATTAGGGAAAACACCTATGTTGAAGAGGAGGAAGATGAAGAGGTTGAAGATGTTGTTGTTGGAGTAGTGGATGGTCTGGACGGTGTCTCACCTCAAACTGTGCGAAACAACCAAGGGGATATCAATAAATATCCAGAGGGGGGAAATGAGAAGGTAGAGTAGAATGATAATTTTGTGATTGTATGAATATTTAGAAATGCTTTTAAACTGATTGGATATTGCTTGTTGGATAAAATTTTGTAGGCTAAGTCACTTTTGTAAACCTTGATGTAGGAACATAAGGACATACGCCTCAAAATAAAAAAATTAGAGACTAAGCTCGCTAAGGAGAGAGATGCCTTAGTGTCCCTGTTGTCTTCGCAAGCGAACCTACAGGTTAGAACATAGTAAAAAATATTTAACTTGTATGCTTCACTAATATAGAGCTACAAAGTAAAAAATAGAGTGTAGAGACAGACCAAAAACCTGTTATTGGTTTAGGGGCAACAGTACTGAAATGGTGCACAGGAAATACAAAAGCATTGACAAATTAAAATATAGAGAATGTGTACCTTAGACTTGGAAGTATATGTTATGGAGCATCCATATGAGATTGTACTTCAACCTTAAGTTTAGAAGTAGTTTTATACAGTAGATGTAAAAAAATAGATATCTTGTTAAAAATGAGATATATGTGTTGAATGAGTATTCTGAATCGAACTTGATATAATGTATCTGTAATGTGTAGGTCGAATTGGAGTCAGCTCACTTTCGTGAAGATAAGGCACGCCAATATAACTATAAATTTGCAAAGGAATTTGATAGAATAAAAGAGGCGAATAAAGACAGAGAAGATCAATATGTGAAGGTGTACTTCAAGTTTGTTTAGGTAACCCAAACTGTTGTTGACCTCGCTCGGAAGATCGAGGAGAAGGATGCCAAAATTAATAACGGGCAAATGGAGCTCACGGAGTTAAAAGGACATGCAGCGAAACTTAAAAACCAGAATGAAGCGTTGATAACAAAGAGTAAAGAGGCTGACATGGTCCGTTACCATATACAGGCGTTAGAAAGATCAAATAAAGGGTTAAATCGCTCTGTAGCTAGTTTGAAGGGTGAGTTGATCAATAAAATAAATAATCAAGAGTGAATTCAAGCTGATTTAGTGAATGCTAGAAACGAGCTGAAGCGATTGAAGAAGAAAATGTTTGATAAAGATTGTGAGCTGAAGAATGCTTGGGATGATTTATTGGCTTCTGAAGTTGCAGTTGAACAGTTTTCTATAGCCCTACCTGTTAAAGATATGAAGATTCTTACGGTACAATGGAAGTATGATGAGTTGAATGAGAGGGTAGTACAACTGAAGACCGAATTGGCGTATGCCAATTCGCATACCAGGAACGTCAAGGCTGGAGAACGCTCGAGGAAGAATAAAAATGATGCCAAGGTTTCCCTTGTTCAAGGGGATGTAGTAAGTCTGTCAGCTCGAATAAGAGAGCTGAAGAGAGATGCAGTTCGAATTCAAGGCCATGTGGGGAAAGGAGTTGAGCGGTTAAGGGAGTATCAAATTAAGTTGGACGTTGCTCTTATCAGAGAACAAGAGTTAGAGCAGGCTGTCAGAGGGAAGGAGATTTTGATAAAGAAGAAAGTTAAAGTATTAAAGAATATACCAACTGGGGAAGATTTAAGCAGGGAGATCGAGGCACTTCGTGCTCAAGTGATAGATTTAAAAGCGATCAATCAGGCCGAATCAGCTAAAGCTGACAAGAAATCGGAAGAGACCATTGCATTTACAGCTCGAGCAGATAATGAAATAGTATGGCTAAAAGAACGGCATACGAGGTTGGAAGATCGCCTTCAACGAGTGAGAGCAAACTTTTTTAAGGCAGTTATACCTCATGCAGCGCTCTCAGACTTTTTGAGGGTTGTGATCGCCTATTTTGTAAAGGAGGTAAAATGGCTTGAGTTAAAAAGATATACCTTCTTCAACAATTTGTCAGATAGGGGATATATTTGCAAAGCTGATGTAGATCGAGAAAATTGTATGGGCTCCATGGAAATGGATTTAGGCCCTCGACCTGCTGAATTGATAGAGCAGGGCAGGATTGTTGTGCATGCTCGAGCTCGAGAATTTATGGTTGATCGACCTCTTATTGTAGAAGAAAGCGTAGCTGACATCCCGACAGCAAAAAAGGATCCATTGTAGAGGTTGTATATGTAACCTGAAATAAAAAGTAGTTATTGTAGACATGTTGAGAGATGAAAGCTAGTTTTACCTTTACTTTATCTTATGTCTGGTAGAGTTCTTGATTGAAAACTAGTATTACCTTTGTTTTAATCGCAGAGATTTAGTAGAGTCAGCCAAACCAAGTATTATCCTTGATTTAACTAATATGATGTCGCAGCCATATTGAGGAAGATGAAAGCTAATTTTACCTTTTCTTTATCTTATGTCTGGTAGAGTCTTTGATTAAAAACTAGTATTATCTTTATTTTAATCGCTAAGATTTTTTCTGTTAGAACAGACCCTATTGGAATAGATTTTTTTCCTGTTCGAATTGACTTTTTCTCTGTTCCAATAGACCCTGTTCGAACATACTTTTTTCTATTCAAACAGGCTACTCAAAACTTTGTTTATTCGAATAGGATCTTGGCTTTGTTCTAATAAAAACCATGTCTGTTTGAACAACCAATTTCTTTGTTCGAACAGAGGTCAGGTTTTTAATTTTCTTATAAAAGATATTATTTCTTATTTCCCTTTTCACCTCTACCAAAACCAATTTTTCTAGGGATTGATATTTTAGAGAGGAGAGATTTCAATGAGCGATTTAATGCAAAGTAAAACTTAAATTAAATGAATCGGAGATTTAAAAAGCCTAATCTTAAATTAAAAAACTTGTGAGTTTTAAGTTTGGATGCTTTGACGGGAGATTGAAGCGAGGCATTGCGGGAACGAAGGGCATTGCAAGAATGAGGAATTGATTGCGATGAGTTCAGTTATAAGAGAGGTAACCATGGGATGTGTTTATCGAGTCTGTAAGCAATTAAATTCTTGAAATTTTATTCTAATATTGGATTGTTTAGCTGTCGGGCGATTCGACAGTGACCTGTAGGTTTTTCTCCTGAGAAAGGTTTCCCACAGGGTTAAAATTGATTATTCTTGTTCTTGATTTACTGTTGCTTGTTATCACTAGAACATTGGACCAACTTGAATTAGGCCAGGGTTAGACCGTTAATTTAAGGTTTTTTGGACTTATTGATTTTGACCTAAATTAATCGAAATTGGTTATTCTCAAGTGATTATTTTATTTCAATTGGTATCAGAGCGGTCACGCTTCGAGGCTTAACAACCTGAGCGTGGATCCTAACTCAATTATTTGAGATTAATAGATTTTGAACATGATCATTTTAATCTTAAAGAAATTGGTACTCGGTTAATTAAGCGGTATGCTAAACTTTGAGCAAATTAACAAAGGCTTGAAAGAACAAGTTAGCACACTCACTCATAAATTAAACGAAAATACTGAGAATACAAATCTTCAGTTTAAAATACTTGAATAAGAGAAACAAGAGCTTATTGACAAAGTAAACAATTTTGAAAATGAACTTTATAATGCTAAGGAGAAGATTAAATCAACCATTGATGAATTAGATAAGACCAAACTTGATTTAGTCTCATCTGAGCAGAAACTTCAAATGTTTTCTCATGGAGCAATAAACATTAATAAAATGCTAAGTATCGGCAGATCTAAAAGTGACAAAAGGGGGATTGGATATGAAAATGTTGGTTCAAATAAAAGATCCCATTTGGTTACAAAATTTGTTAAACTATAGTATTGCCCAAACCTAGTATATTGTCTAATATTCGCACTCGAGCTAGTATGCCACACTATCCAAATATGATTTATTGTCATGCATGTGATAGAAAGGGACATTATGCTTCATATTGTAGATCTGTTTCATATAATAGGCGGGTTGATTGGCTCTCTATCAAGGAAAAGAAGATGACGATCAAGAAATCTCCAATGCTCACTCAAAAAGCTCAATATCAAAAATCTATTAGGGCTATTTGGGTGCGTAAGGATGAGTTGATACCTCAATTAAGATGTAATGTTGCACTGGTAGCTAGTTAGGCTGTTTGGGTGAAAAAAGATGATCTGTCACCACAGATAAGGTACAATGTTGCTTTGATAGGTAATGAATCTAAACTTAGGCGATCTATCGATGCATACTCTATTGATTAGGTACATTTCTAACCTGCTGTTTTGTTATGTTATTCTATTTATCTTTTTATGATAGTAGGGTATAGCTTTAGTTTTTATTAACAATTTGCACTTCGCACTTTGTACTTAAGAGCTTTTGTATGTAGAATATTCTTGCTAGATTTGAACATTGCTTTGTGTTATATTTATTAATGAAATAATTATTTGGCAAAATTACTATTCACAATAGTCAGTAATCCTCCAGTTTAAATTAAAAGCTCATCGTGATTAGAACCACGTGAGGATAACTGTAGAGACTTCGTACCTAATGTTATATGATAATATAGCCCTTTTACAAGCTTCGAGTTTTATTTCATAAAAAATTTCCTGAATCAGTATTTTTTTTCATGATCTTATTTTTTTTATAATAAATTGTCGATGGTAATTTCAAGTTCAAGTTAGTCTAATAGAACAATCCATATACTTGATTCGAGACGAAAAAGATACTATGTAAGACCGAAGATATGATAGTAGGTTTTTTATTGTTATATCTTTTTTGCCCTTCGTTATTCATAACCAAAGTTTTATCTACTTGCAGCCCCTTGTGCCTTAAAAGATATCGTTCATTTTTTTGCCCAAATACTTTATTAGTTTACCCGTTTGTTCTCAGACTTTTCAGTGAAAGAAAAAAAATAGGATAAAGAAGTGATTTTTGGGGGAGAGATGAATATATGAATAGAGTGAGTATCCCCAATATCTTTATTGGTTTACCCATTTGTTCTGAGACTTTTCAGTGAAAGAAAAAAGAGAGGAAAAATAAGTAATTTTTGGGGGAGAGATGAATATAAGAATAGAGTGAGTATCCCCAATGTCTTTGCTAGTATATCAATCAGAGTCTTGTAAGAATATGAAGAAAAAAATAGAGGGGGAGAAGTATTCTATTCCATGTGTACTTAATAAGAAAAGATAATGAGAGAAGGTGGACTCAATTTATGGAAAGATGGGGAGTTAGTGTAATTGTAGTCTCAGAATACGAGTAAAACACCTACTCCATCATATCCCTTCCCTTGCCTACATTATAACCTTTTCAAGACCTGTTTGATCTTGAGTTTAGCACAGTTAGTTTAGTAAAGATAAGAGATAGGGATTCTATGTTAGTTAACTTGACACCATCTATCACCATTAATTTTCTGTCCGTGAGATCTTTCAATTTATAGTGCGCAGTTTATTTGATAAAAATTTGAATTTTTCTATTCATATACTCATATTGATATTTTACACAGAGTATTTGCTAGCCAATTCTCAGTAATTTTTGAGTGACCAACCTAGTGAAGCCTAAGTTGAAACAACTTTCCAATATAGTATTCTAACTGCAGCTGAGTAAAACATTGAAAACTGGGTATCTATTTGATTATGCACACAAACACACACCAAGTAATTTATTTAGTGATTGTTTTATAACACATGGGCGATGTCATGACCTTTATAGAATATTTTAGATTCATTGTCTTTCTATTATGCCTTGTGTTAGGGGGAGTGTTGTCTTCTTTGGCTTGCTTATTTTAAAGATACTCCTCGTTTTCCTTTTATTTCATTTTAAGGGGGTTACCATTATTTTGAGGGGGAGTTGCATCTTATTTTGGGGTACTGGTGTTTAGTATTTTCCTAACTACATGTTCATTTTTGTTTAGTTTGACTTTTTGAGTATCCTAACAGTTTGTCTTTTCGTAATATTTTCCCTGACATTTGCTGGTATATATTTCTCATCTATTATGTGTCTAACTCATTCAGTGATTGTTATAGATTTTGTTCTAGTGGTTTGCTTCTCCTCTTTTTTTGTTATTTACCCTTTGTTTATCTATGCCAAAAAGGGGGAGATGTTCCTGATAGGTAAGCCAGGTAAGTTATGTTCCATTTTCTGGATCCCTTATTTTATTTGAACGGTTACGTGATGTATCTTGTTTAGTGTGCAGGGATTCCAAAGTATATGTTATAAGATGAAAGTGGAGTTTTGAGTATGGATGTTCAGTGAATGAGTCAGTTCATTGAGTTGTATTTTTTTTCTTATAGTTCTAGTTTAGACACGAAATGAACCAAAGGGGGAGATTGAAATATCCATCTTTGGAGTCTATTTCATTTCTTGTCTAGAATAGGTGTTAGCACTTCCTCATGGCTACTCATTGTCAGAGATTGCAAATGGAGCGCCTACAGCTGGATTGACACTAAACGGGTACGTGGATTTGTACCTCTTCGCTCAAAAATATCAAGCCCTTAATATTTTACAAAATGTCAAAATGGAATTATGTTTTTTGAAGAAAATATGTTTATGTTAGAATAAACTTTTTTTTGTTAGAACAGACCCAGTTCGAATAGACCTTTCTCTATTCGAATAGACCCTGTTCGAACAGAATTTTTCTCTGTTAGAACACACCCTGTTCAAGAATATATTTTTTTGTTCGAATAAACCCTGTTCGAACATAATTTTTATCTGTTCAAACAGGTTACTTAGAACTTTGATTGCTCGAATCTGATCTTGGCTCTGTTTGAATAAAAGCCATGTCTATTCGAACAGACTATTTCTCTGTTCGAACAGAGGTCGGGATTTTAGTTTTCTTATAAAAGACATTCTTTCTTATTTCCCTTTTCACCTGTTCCAAAATTGATTTTTCTAGGACTAGATATTTTAGAAAGAAGAGAGATTTCAATGAACAATTCAATGCAAAGTAAAACTCAAATTGAATCAATCAGAGATTTAGAGAACATAATCTTAAATTGAAAAGCTTGTGAGTTTCAAGCCTAGACGCTTTGACGGGAGATTGAAGCGAGGCGTTGCAAGAACGAAGGGCGTTGCAAGAATGAGGAATTGATTGTGAGGAGTTTAGTTATAAGAGAGGTAACCATAGGATGTGCTTTCTTGTAATTTTGTTTTAATATTAGATTATTTAGCTGTCGGGTGATTCGGTAGAGACCTGTGGGTTTTTTTTCCTGAGAAAGGTTTCCCATAGGGTTAAAATTGCTTATTCTTGTGCTTAATTTACTGTTGCTTGCTATCACTAGAATATTGGACCAACTTAAATTAGGCTAGGGTTAGACCGCTAATTTAAGGTTTTTTGGACCTATTGATTTTGACCTAAATTAATCAAAATCGGTTAATCTCAAGTGATTATTTTATTTTACATATGGTAATATCGACCAAGGTTAGCGATGGCGCGTTCCCTGGTCTCATCGATCTAATTGAGGTTGTAGGCCAATTCAAACCCATTTTCTTAGCCAGTTAGCTTATAATCTCAGACTGGATAATGGTATTCTGAGGGAATGACGGCTTCAGTGCCATAGGCAAGGAGGAATGGAATGTAGCTGGTTAATTGACGTGGGGTGGTACGATATGCCCATAAGACATGACTCAATTCTCTTTTTTCTGTGAGTGAAGCCTTTTCCTGAGTCCATCCACGATGGTTTTGTTAGTTATTTTGGCTTGGTCATTGCTTTAAGAGTAGTAGGGATTGAATGGTGAATGGATGATATTGTGTTGGTTGAGGAAAGCTACGACCTTTTCTCTAACAAATTGGAGCCCGCTGTCGATACGAATTAGATAGGGGCACCCAAACCAAGTGATGATGTGTTCCCAGATAAAAGATATGGCCTCTTCTTCTCTGGTACGACAGAGTAGAATTGCTTCTACCCATTTTGTAAAATAATCGGTAGCTTTGAGTAGGTGGCGGCGGTTACCATGAGAAAATTTGCCGACAAGATCGAGTACTCATCTTTTGAATGGCCATTACACCTTGCTTGCATAGAGTTAGAGCGCAGGGGCGCATATCATTTGTCCATGTCATTGACATGCATCACATTTGCGTGAGTACTCTTCTACTTGCTTACGCATACAGGGTCATAATACTTTTTGTGTAATGGTTTTGTTTGCCAATGATCGACTTGTAGCATGGGAGCTACAAGTCCTTTCATGTAAATTGCAGAGCATCTCGTCCACTTTCTATTTGGAGAGGCACTTGAGGTAAGCCCTCGTGACTGAACGTTAGTATAAGGCATCGTTTTGATTTGTGTAGCGCTTTGGTTGTCGATCAGCTGTCGGCACTCCTTTAGATCTACTGGATGTGGTCCTTTGCATTTGTTGTCGATACCAAGATAGGCTAAGAAAGTCTTTCACCAATCGTCGTATTCCCCTTTATCGCCCCCAGTATTGATCGTACATACAGAAATACAATCGATGTTGGGGGTTAAAATTACCTCGATCTAGAGATATCGAGCTTCTGTCCCCAAACCCCGGCTAGATATACTAAGGAATCGGCGTGTCTATTTTCACCTCAAGGAAGATAATCGAGAGTTGCTTGTGCAAACTTTCTCATCCTATCTGCAATGAGGGCAGCGTAATCGATCATCTTGCCATTCTTCTTGTATTGCACAGAATAATGGTGGACAATGAGTAATGAATCTGTGTAAACTGAGAGTTCCGGGACGCCGAGGGCAGCGTAATCGATCATCTTGCCATTCTTCTTGTAATCCATTCAGCTCACTTCTTAAATACTTTAAGTGATGGGTCTTCTGTAATTTCCTCTGCAAGGTCAGGATCGTGTTATTCCCACTCGGAATCTTCCACTGGAAAATCGGCGAGAAAATCGACAATGACCTGACCCTTTTAAGAATGACGTTGTTCAAACTTGATATCATGCTCTCCCAAACTGACTGACCATTGCTACACTCTCCTTGATTTATTTATTTTGGACAGAACTTCCTGAAGTGGGTAGTTCATCATGACTTTGACTTAATGAGCTTGGAAGTAGTGCTTAAGTTTTTGTGAAATCTAAATAAGAGTGAAAAGAAGTTTCTCGATTTTAGAGTACCTCGTTTCCGCTGGAGTGAGGGTTTTATTGATTAAGTAGACTAGTTTCTCATTTTTTTTCCTTCAAGATGAATAAGAACTGAGTTGAGTGAAGTATCTGTGACTGTTAGGTAAAAAACCAGTTCCCCATTATCTATCGCTGTGCTCATTATGGGAGACCTCCCCAAATAGGTTTTAAATTCCTGATGTCCATTAGACCTCTACATTTGGCTAAACTTTTCCTTGTTTAGTACAACCGCAGAGTAGTAAGAATAGCCAACGACAGCGGTCTGAAGATTTTGAAGCGAATCAGTTGATAGCGGCAATCTTGCCATCAAGTTTCTGAATGTCTTTCATCGTTTATGGAGATGGCATGTTGAGGAAAGCCCGAATCTAATCTGGATCGGCCTCAATCCCTTTCTTGCTGATGAGGTGGGTTAGAAATCGACCTAAATGTACTCCGAACTTACACTTCTCAGGATTAAGACGTATCTCGTAAGGGCGAAGAATGTTGAATATGGTGTTGAGATCTGAAATGTGGTTGGTAGACTGTATGCTCTTGCACAAAAGATCATCAATGTAGACTTCCACGACTTTCCCAAGATGTGCATTGAACATAGTAGTTATCAACCATTGATAAGTTGCGCCTGCATTTTTGAGATCGAAGGGCATGACTTTGTAACAATAAAGTCTTCTTTCAGTGATGAAAGTGGTCTTTTCTTGATCTTCTTCCAAGATTGGAATTTGATTATAATAATAAAATCCTTTTTGGAGTATGTTTGTTTAGATCGGTGAAATCTGGATAAACTCATACTTTTCCGTTCTTCTTAGAGATAGCGACGATGTTGGATATCAAATCTGGATATTTGGCTTCTCGAATGAATTCCACTTTGATCAATTTCTCGATCTTCATGTTAACTTCATCTCGAACTCGAGGTGATAGTCGTCACTGTATTCATTTGACCGTCGTGGCATTGATGTTGATGGCCATTTTGTGGCATGTCTTGGCCGGATCGACCCCAGGCATCTCTTCGAAAGACCACGCAAAAACATCTCGATTTAGTCACAAGAAGAGAATGAGAGCATCTTTTTCGCACTGAACCAGCTTAGTACCGATGAAAGTACCTCTGCTAGGTCCATCAATGTTAATGTATTCGGTGGGCTCCTCCGTGAAAGGCTCAGGGTGATCAGGTTTCTGTAATTGTTATACAGCATATTTGTCAAAGGTATCTAGAATAGCAAAGACGGTATTTTCGCAAGCTCGATAAAGTTTTTGACTACCCCTGATCTCATAGATATAATCGATGTGTTTGAAGCGGAGTGTTTGATGATAGGTGGAAGCGATTGCTTCCATGCTATGAATCTAGCAGCGGCCCATAATCCTGAGATAACGAGATTTGGCATTTATCACATAGAAGATGGCATCGATTGTGGCTGGTCCTGTTGTAATAGGTAAGATTATCTTATCTACTCATTCTTCTTTAAAACCATTGAATCCACTAATATCGGTGTCACTTTGAATAACTTGATCGGCTAATCCCATTTGGTCGATAGTATTCTGAAAGAGAATCTCAATTCCATTGCCAGTATTGATCATCATTGTGTGCATGACAAACTTCTTCATTTTTAGCATTATGACTAATGCATTATGATGTAGAAATTTGGCATGACTAGTGTCGCAATCTTCGAATGAGATCCCAAGTCAGCGATTGCTCGACTCAGGTAGAAGTTTGGCTTCTTTGTCTTGAGGTGTGAGATCGTAGTATTATGATAGTCTCCTGCACTTGAATTTATTAGAGTTGGTGATCTGATTGATTTTGCTTATGTTGTTGTGGCGCATATGGTAAAGATGCTTCTCCTCAGCTTGATCTTTGACCTTGAAAACTTCAAGTTGCTTCTTATAGCTGCCATCCTTGTATGATTCCAGGTCGAGAATATATTCAAACATCCATCCCTCCTTGAAAATGTATTCCAGTAACCTCTGCAAAGCATAGCAATTGTTAGTAGAATGATGGTTTAACTTATGATGCATGCAGTACGGTCGATTCTCGATTGGTTCTAATGGTTGAGAGAGATGGTAGAGCTTATCCTTTGAAAGGATTGGAAAAATTATGGAGATTCAAACGTTCATCTTTGGGAGGACTGATTTGATTTATGAACCGCCTTTCCAAAGGTTACCAGTGTTTCCTTTGGAGCATTTTTAGTCACCCTGATCCTCTTTTGGTTCAGTACTTCGATCTATACATGGACCTTTTGTGGTAAGGATGGATTTAGTAGATTTATGCCTTTCGGAGATCATCTTTTCCAGGTCGACGTAACTATTGACCTTGGTGATCATATCTTCCAAGGTCGCAGGTCTGTTAAGGAAGATGTGCTTTTTGGCTTTGCAGTCGAGCTGGAGTGGGTTGGTAAAAATAGTAACAACTATTTTATGATCGAGATTATCCACTTCGCAATGGCCTCGAGCTTCTCTCCGTATGATTATTTTAGACTGATAAAAGAATATAAATTTTCTTCTTTATCTCTGCTGTGAGCATATGTCTTGATGAATTGTTTATCCCAGTGAATCACGGTATTGTTGAATATGCTCCTTTAGATCGATAACCTTGTATTTGTGAATTTTTTGAGCATGGAAACCTTTTGGTATTTTCATATCGAATAGCTCTTTGGAAATTAGACTTCCTTGTAACCAGGCAAGGTCATCGGTAGTGCCCAGAACTTGTGCTTCGATCAACTCCTTAATACGCTGATCCATATGCTCTTGTGTGACATAATGGTGTATCGGTTGAGTAGCTTGGCGAGGAGGTTGTGGATTGTGAGTTCTGGTACCTTCACTCAAACGATCTCGTACTGGAACTCGAGGTTGAGGTCACTGTTCTTCCACCTGATGTATGGAAAATTGGTGACCTCGGTTGATCTCAGACTGAACTTCACCACCCAAATGAATGGAAGGTTGAGGTTTATGTTAAATATTCCTAGAAATAGCTTTACTGGTGGCTCCTCGAGGTCCCAACCTTTCCCGTGCAGAAACCCGGGAGGCTTCTGGCAATTAATCACGATCTCTTATTGGAGAAGCCTGCTGAGTATTTTACAGAACCTGTAAGGCAGTCTACATTATTGTCATCTAGTCTTCATGTCGTTTGAGCGCTGTCAAACAAACTTTTCGTTCGGCATCGAGCTTCTTCTCACGGAGCTCTCGGTCAAAAGTTAATTGACGTTCGAGCTCATTGCGTTTCTCTATTTCAGTATTGTGGTTTGCCCGTAGCTCTATAAGTTGTTCTGGCTCAACTGAAAGATCGAGCTGGATTTCGGTTGTTGGTCATCTGGAAGTGACCATGATTGAAATTTGTAGCAGTGGAAAAGTATGTCTTAGGATATCGTGGAAATGCAATCTTTCCCACAGATGGCGCCAAATGTAATGGCATAATTCCGTAAGCTCGAAGTGGCATAGAATTAACTCTTACACCAATGTACCTATGACAAAAATCTAATAGAAAGCAAGAAATGACACAAGTGATTTAGCGTGGAAAACCTCTAATTAGGAAAAAAAAACCACGACCTCGAGTTAAGGGTTTTCGTAATAGTAACTTTTTTTGCTTGAGGCCAATTCCTTATTACAAATGATTTCTCGACTTAGAAATGCTTGATCTTGTGAATAAGAAGTTTGAAGTTTTGATAATCTAGAAAATATAGTTTTCTTGGTAATTTCTCATGTATTTTTCTGGTCCTTGTCTCTTCTGGAACTTCTTTTTTATATAGGCCTTCTCCGCAGCTCCTCATCGTGCTGAAGTACGTTCTCCAAACACTGTGGTTTAGTAGCGGCTGACTGAGTTACTATTAAATTCGTGAAGGACATGTGTCTTTGACTTGTTCAAGTCATTTTTGTTTGAGCTCAACCTATGTTTTTCATCAATTCGTAGAGTAGGTGGCAATGTTGACTGTTAAAGTCATGTGGAGAATGTGTGAGTCTGACATGGTGGTAGTTCGAACTGGAGATAGCTCGAATTGAGTAAGGTCGAGGGGTAGCCCCCTACAGACAATATAAATAAATTATTATCGGCATAAATAGATTGACTGACAATTTACTGCTATATGTCCGACAATTTACCCTGCATAATGAAATAATATGTCTTACATTGTTTGTAACATTGAGGAATCTACAAATTTATAATAAAAAATAAAGTATAATCCATTGCTACTGCCCTATTTTCAATTTCCAAATAGAAAGCAAATTGAAAGTTCAAACAATACAGCATTCCCTTGTCAACAATAATAATGAAAGGGATACAGATTTATTAATTAAAGAAAGGCATTCGCAATGCAAGTCAACTCCTTCTAGTTCCCTAGATGTCGTGGTTATCGTGATTTTCTTACAACGGATGAACAAAATCCCTATTATTGTCTCCTGCATGAAATTTATTCTGATTATAAATATGGGAAAAATACATGGGAAACACATTATAGAGTAATCACGGAGAATATGGCGTTTATGCATAGTGTCGAATATGTACTTACTTGATTCCGCTATCTTCGTTTTGAGAAGTGGGCATGTCCATTTGTCAGTCTTCGCTCATCCTTTGGTTTGAACAACGAGAGGGTTTAAAATGATAGTTCCAGACATAATAAAATATGCTAAAGAAGTTGAGATGTTTGGTTCCGATGTATTCTTCTGTGTTAAAGACTCATCGTAGTGATCAAGGTAAGACTCTATCTCGTCTAGCTGCAAACTACAAATTCAAAACTTTCTTTAATCTTCGAGGCCCTTTTGAATAACTTTGATACATGAAGGGATATGTGGCTATGGCGTAAGGGATATCGTAAGTTCTCTTCTACCAAATAACTTTCATCATACGACCTTGAGAACTTGTTTGTACCAATCTTCCACCTTGTCATAATGAAAGCCGAAGGTATTTTGAGACTGTCGTATTTTGAAAATACCTTCAGGAGGTGACAACATTAGAGTCCAACATACTCAAAAAACTTGCATCCACAATTACCAGTTAGCTTTTCTAAGTCTATATTTAGCTCAAATGACTCGGTACGACCACTATGGGACTTCATCGTATCTTATCGGAGGTTGCCTCTACGTTTATTTATATTGCAACGAAGTTGATTACCTGGTCAAATTGATCCTGAAGTTTGTGGAACATTGTTCTTGTGTAAATTTTTGTAGCACCTTAAAATAGAACTTGTTGAGGACCAACTTGATGATATCTGTGTTATGACGCAAAGTCTTCTCCACTTTCTCGGTCATATACATCTAAAATGGCAGCCTCATACTTGGTCACAAAATTGTACAATCTAGTTGTTATTGGCAACCAACCATTAAAGAAGTTGTTTATGAACTCACTCAATCCTGTAGTGCTCATGCCTGCAAAGAAGGTTGACATATTCCATAACGGTATCCATCTATGTATAATATTGAAGATGCCTTGCATCCAAAGGTTATCATTCAATTTATGTTTCTTCATTAGTTCCATCCACCTGGTTTCAAAATCTACGGCCTCATATGCGTTGTGCATTATCGAATTAATATCTTCTTTGAATGTAAATGGTTCTCGATAAACATGGCCGATTTTCTCAGGAAATTTGTTTGTGATAAGCCATAAACGCAATCGATGTCTGTTGCTGGGGAAGACCTGGAAATAAACCAAAATTTATAATCAATGACAAAAGTTAATAGTATATGATATTGTCGATCACAGCCTATGCCAACAATAAATGGTCAATACCTGCTCCTACTCGACTATATATTGTCGATTAGGCTGTTAAATTGACAATTTAGCTAGCATGTCCAATTCAAACTACTTCTGTACCTTGGGAATAGCGGCGACCATAGCTGCATCTTGACCAGTTCATTGCCTTGAGCCAATTATGGAACAACTATATTTTCTTGCTCATTTCTTAGTAGATCACATCCGTATTGAATCGTTTGGTAGTGGTTGTTGATCCCTACAAATGAAGCAAAGGGCATCTTGTTGACATTGGTCTGGTACATAGTATCGAAGGTGATGACATCTCCAAATGCCTCGCATGCGCATCATGAACGTCCATCAATCCAAAAAAAAATTGAGTACTTGGTCCTCATTTAATTCTATATCGAAATAAAACATCGAATCTTCATTTTGTTTCTTCCTAAACCACTCCAACACGGCTTGTGCATCTCCTCTGCCTAGCAGTTCCTTATTTACTTTGGCATTGTGGTTAGAATAATCCTGTTTGTTGAAGATTTTATCTTGGAATAATGTCGACACCTTGCTCACGGAAATATTGTGGAGCTCAAATGTCGCTGTAAGGTTTTTTGCTTCTTCTGGAAAGAATTTGTTAACCTTCATACGATGATGATTCCGCGGAGATACAAGTTTATGGTTATGGATATCCGTAAAACTTGTGACAACATATTTGCCTATTTTTGTATTCCAATTAATGGCCATCATTACTTTTCACCCACACTTATCAGATGATCTTCCGTTCCCATTTATATCGCTTGTCTCCAGATTTATCCCAAGGATTTTCTTTGAAAAGTCATTGTTCAAACAAAATAATTAGGCTCTACCTATATCCTCGGATCTCGAACGCTTAGTAGAATTGCATATTTTGGTGGAGAAACCCTGCCCTCTTCCATATCGTTCGAACCACAAATGTGTGTCCTCAACAGTATAAAAATGTTGACCCTCATATGGAGCTTCCGCTAACAACGGGTTTATAATACGTTCATTTTTAGACCTTTCTGGGGACTCATCGCGAATAACTTTCGTCCAATTCTCATCTACGGAGTCTTCCATTGTAGATGTCGATCTCACTGATAGTTTGAAACAAAAGAAAAGATTATGAGTTGCAAGAAATTCAAACAAATATCACAAATTTGAACGATTTAACGCCTGTTTATTTCATTTCAAAAACCTTCATTACATCACATGCTACAAAAGAGGGAATACAAAATGCAAGAATGGCCTAGGCAATCCTTCATACTATTTACTTCCATATGAAACTGAGGAAGCTAAGGTATCAGTACTTGAACCAACCTTCATAAGGAGGAACTTCATCACTACAAGAAATGATGATTATGCAGAAGAAAGATTTCCAATCTCCGTCCCTCTTTTCTACCACCACCGTCTCTTCCTCCATAACCCCCACCAGCTTCGAATTGGTAGAGATTAAAGGAGGTCCTACTTAAGAACTCAATCCCTCGCATGATACCGGCAGTACTGCCTCGTATATACGTCGGCCTCACATCTATCTCCTCAATCACATCCTCTGCCATCCGGCGAAGGCATAACCGACACTACTCCCCAGACAGAACCACATAGTAGAACCTCTACATGTGGTAGCAGTCATCCTCAGCTTCAACCGCCTCTTCCTTCATCATCCCATGATAAGCCAGTGGAACGGGAATGGGCGTGGGCATCTCCAAAGTTTGGTTGCCAAAATATCGCAACTGCAACCTCTGAACTTCAGTAGACACCCTCTCTTCATACACCAGCCGCCTGGTCTTCACCATTCTCATAAACAGAGTACAGCAGGAAATACTCAGAGTAACAGAATACTTTCAAAGGGATGACAAATACTACAGTTCAGGTACTATTTATATCAAACCCACATTCAAGGCAAAGAAATGTTTCCAAAGCAGTCATCATTCAAAGAACAACTTATCTCGGAACCCCAAACGTCAAGTACATCTATCATTTCCATCTTCAAAAAATGCCAGATACAGTCTTTCATAAATAAATATAGAGTACCCCACCAGTGAAATTCCCCATCAATACATCACTTTCCAACTTCCAATACTAACAGTCAAAAGGTTTTTCTCAACTAAAGCCACTCATGCCTTCAGTTGCGAGGGAGCAATTATAGGGACCTATCCCTTGACCTAGTCCAAACTTGTACTACCTCTGTATCAGACTCACGCATTATACACGTGACATGTACAGTCAGTATTGCCACATAGACCACGAACTGATAAAGAATGTGGATCGAGCACTACAGCAAAATGTGAACAAGTTAAAGACACATGTCCCCCACGAACTAAATAGTTAGACATTCAACTACCACTTACCTCATTATTTGGAAAATGTGCTTCTACACGATAACAAGCTACGGGTAAGGTCTATATAAAGAAAAAGTTCTAGAGGAGATAAGGACCAGAAAAGCACAAGAATTTCAAGATTTTAAACACCATAAAACTTCTTATTTCAAGATCAAGCATTTCTAGTTCAAGAGATCACTTGTAATAAGATATTAGCCTCAGGCAATAAAAGTTACAGTTACTAAACCTTCAACTCAAGGTCATGGTTTTTTACCTATTCAAAGGTTTTCCACGTTAAATTACCTGTGTCATTTCTTGTATTACATTGATTTTAATCACATGTACATTTGGTGTAAGATCTAATTTCAAGCCATTTCGAGCTACGGAATTAGGCCATTACATTTGGCACCGTTTATAGGAAAGAAGACATTTTCTACGGTATCCTAAGGCATACTTTACTCAAACTATCAATTTCCAACCATGGTCACTTCCAAATGACCAATAACAAGAGTCTAGCTCAATCTATCAGTTATGCCAGAACAGCTTGCTAAACTACGGGCGAATCTCCATACCGAAATAGTGAAACGTAATGAACTCAAATGGAAGATAACTCTCGACTGTGAGGTCCATGAAAAAGAGCTTGAAAGTAAGCATCAAGGTTATTTGGCAGCATTTAAAAGACATGAAGAGCAGATGATAACTATGCAGACCGTATTACAAGCTTTGCAAGACACTCAACAGGCTCCCCCCACCAGGGATTGTAATCAAGTACCAGCAAACTCCCGAGTTTCTGCACGAGAAAGATTAGGCACTTGAGGAGCAACCAACAAAGCCATTTCTGGAAATCTTTAGCACGAACCTCAACCTTTAATTTATTTGGGCAGAGAAGCTCAGTCTGATATCAGAAGGGGTCTTCTGCCTTCCAAACATCAGGCGAAGGAACAGGGAACTCAACCCCGAATTCTAGCACGAGAGCGCTTGAGCAAAGGAACCGGAAAACATAATCCTCAACCAATTCGCCAAAACACTCAGATAATACGTTAGTACATCACACAAGAGCACATGGATCAACATATTAAGGAGCTGATTAAAGCTCAAGCTCCAGGCAGTAAGGAGGATTTCACCAAGTTACAAGGGAGTCTGATTGCCAAGGAGTTATTTGATATGGAAGTACCAACAGGTTTCCATATTCCGAAGATACAGAAATACAAAGGCACCGATTCGAAGGGGCACATTCAGCAATTCTGAGATTCCTTGGGATTGTACTCAAACCTCAACCATATTATATGTCGTCTGCTCACAATTAGTCTACAGGGAGAACCACTACGGTGGTTCTATTCTCTTCCTGAAGATTCCATCCTTACATTCGATCAACTACAGAAGAATTTTGTCAAGGCTTATGCTCACAATAAAGACGAGGAAGAGAATTTATATTTTCTTATTAGTCTCAAACAGTCACAAGGAGGGAAGCTCGAGGTCTTTGCAAAGAATTTTTTGGAGCTCGCAAGAAAAGCTGATAATCTGGATCAGAAAACAGTTGTTAGTACTTTTTCCAATGCGCTCTAACTCAATTACAACACAAAAGAGTATCTCTTCTTAAACAAGCCAGCGACTTTGGAAGATATGATCACCAAGGTCAATGGGTATGTCAACCTAAAATGGATGATGGCCGAAAGGCATAAATCTAATAAATCTGTCCTATCCATTAAAAGTCCAAACACATAATACAACAGTGAACCAAAGGATGACCAGGGTGATCAAAAGCATTCCAAGACAAATACAGGCAAACCTCAAAAGGGTAATTTATTACCCAAACCGGTCCTCCCCAAAATGAATTTCCAAATCTCCTCAATTTTTCCCATTTCAGCAAAAGACAAGTTTTATTGTATATCTCAACCGCTGGAGCCGATCAGGGCAGACGGTACTGCATGCATCAAAAGGTAAATCATCATGAAACTGATAACTTTTATGTTTTACAGAGGTTGCTCAAATATATTTTTAAAGATGGGAAAATGCACGAGTATATTGTTGATCTGGAATCGTACAAGAATGGTAGCTACGACTCAAATCGAAGTAGTCCAGGTCAAATATCAAACAGAGGAGAAACACCTGTACCATATGTACCAAAGTAACATGATCAAGATCCATCAGATTAACAACTCTTACAGATTCAAGCGACGGAGATTATCCGAGTGCTGCGATCTCACACCTCAAGATAAAGAGGTTAAACTTCTTCCTGATTTGAGCAATCACCGACTTGGGATTTCATTTAAGGATTGCGACATCTGTCATGTAAAGTTTCCTCATCATGACGTACAGGTTATCATGCTCAAGATGAAGAAATTTGTCATGCATATAATGATGATTGATACTGGTAGCGGTATCGAGATTTTCTTTTAAAGCATGATCGACCAGATGGGACTGGCCGATCAAGTTATTCCAAGCGACATCGATATAAGTGGATTTAATGGTTCCAAAGAAGAACGAATGGGCAAGATCATTTTACCTATTACCGCTGGACCAGTCACAATCGACGTCGTATTCTACATCATCAACACCAAATCTCGTTATCTCGGGATTATGGGCCGCTGTCGGATCCACAACATAGAAGCAATTGCTTCCACTTATCATCAAGCACTTCACTTCAAACACAATGACAGCATCTACAATATCAACGGCAGTCAAAAGCTTTCCCGAGCTTGTAAAAATATAATTTTTGCCAATCTCGACACATTCGATAGATACGCTGCATAACAATTTCAGAAAACTCGTCACAACCTTTAACAGAAGAACCTACAGAATACATCGACATTTATGGACCTAGCAGGGGTTTATATATTAGTACCAAGATGGTCCAGCGTGACAAGGATGCTCTCATTCACTTCTTACGAAGGAATTAAAACATCTTTGCATGGACTTTCAAAGAAATGTCAGGGGTCGATCGATCCAAGGCATGTCACAGATTGAGCATAAACAACAACGCCACGGCGGTCAAAAAGAATTAGCGACGACTCACCCCTCATCTTTGAGATGAGGTCAACATTGAGATCGATAAGTTAATCAAAGTGGGATTCATTCGAGAAGCTAAGTACCCGAATTGGATCTCCAACATTGTCGCAGTTCCAAAGAAGAATGGAAAAGTCCGAGTTTCTGTAAATTTCGCTGATCCAAATAACCATACTCCGAAGGACATCTTACCTCTTCCAATCATCCATCAAATTCTTGATTCCACAACAGGCCACGAGCTATTATCTATGATGGATTTTGTTTCTGGATACAATCAAATACCTATCATGGAAACCGATCAGGAAAAGACCACTTTCATAACTGAAAGGAGACTTTACTGTTACAAAATCATACCTTTTAAATTTAAGAATGCCAGAGCAACTTATCAACGGTTAATGACAGCAATGTTCAAAGCACACTTGAGGGAAATTATTGAAGTCTATATCGATGATCTCTTGTGCAAGATCTTACTGTTAAAAGGCCACGTCACAGATCTCTCCACAAGCTTTAACATTCTTCATTCGTACAGGATGCGGCTCAATCCCGATAAATGTCAATTCGGAGTGCATTCAAGCAAGTTCATCAATCATCTTATCAGCAAGAAAGGGATTGAGGCCGACCCATATCAAATTCAAGCTCTCCTCAACATGTCCTCTCCTAAAACTAAGAAGGACGTGCATAAACTCATAGGCAAGATTGTTGTTATCAACCGCTTTGTCCCTAAGTCTTCATATCGATACCGATGGCCGTTCTTACTTCCCTGAGGTTGTGCCAAATAAGGAAAGGTTCAGCCTGAAGAGATCCAGTGGACAACAGAGTGTGATATAACTTTTCATGAATTTGAAACCTATCTGGGAAAGTCTCCCATCATGAGCACCTCGGTAGACAATGAGAAACCGATCATTTACCTTGCAGTTACAGACAATTCAATCAGCTCGGTTCTAATTTGACTTGAAGGAAAGGTCGAAAAGTTAGTCAATTTTATCAGTAAAACCCTCACTCCAATAGAAACGAGGTATTCTAAAATTGAGATACTCCTTCTAACTCTTGTTTACACTTCACAGAAACTCAAGCACTACTTTTAAGCTCATTAAGTCAAAGTCATGACGAACTACCCACTCTGAGAAGTTTTGTCTAAAAAAGAAAAGTTGCGAAGAGTGCAGTAATGGTCATTCATTCTGGGATAATATAATATCAAGTTCGAACAACGACATCTTGAAAAAGGACAGGCCATTGCCGATTTTCTTGTGGATTTTCCTGTGTAAGATCCCGATTGGGAAGAGCACGATCCTGACCTTACAGAAGAAATTACATAAGATCCACCCACCAAACCATTTGACCAGTGAGCTGAATAGATTACAAAGAAAGGATGGATACTTCTTACATATGGTTCAGCAGGACCAGCAGGCCAGGAATTAGAATCGTACAAATTATACCTTCCAACAAAAAAATCGAGAAATCAATCCGCTTAGATTTTGAAACCTCCAACAATGTCAAAGAGTATAAAGGTTTGATTCATAGACTCGACTTAGCGCTTGAGCTTGGCGTCCCTGAGCTCTCAGTCTGCATAGAATTTTTACTCATCGTCCACCATTACTCAGAATAGTATAAGAAAAATGGTAAGATGATCGAATATGGAACCCTCGTTGCCGATAGGATGAGCAGGTTTGCCAAAGAAACTCTTCACTATCTTCCTCGAGGTAAGAACAGACAAGCCAATTCCTTGGCTTATTTAGCCAGGGTTTTAGGTACAGAAGCATGAAATCTACAAATCAAAGTAATATCCACCCCTAGCATTGATCTTCATTCTGTTTACACGATCAACACTGGGGGCGATGAAGAGGAAGACAATGATTGGTGAAAGCCCTTTACTACCTACCTCAGCCTGAAGAACAAATGCGACGGGCCCCTTCCAACAGATCCAAAATAACGATGACAGTTGATCAAAAAATTGAAGCGTTATGCAGTTCAAAACGGCCGTCTATACCACCGATTTGTGATATGCTCTTATGTTAAGTGCCTCTCCAAGAAGAAAGCTGATGGAATGCTCAAGGAATTACATGAAGGACTTTGTGGCTCCTATGCCATAGGTCGATCACTTGGAAATAGAGTAATTACACAAGGAGTATTCTGGCTAGGAATGCGCAAGCAAGCAGAACAGTACTCACGCAAATGCGACACATGTCAACGACATTGATCCACGTTCCTACACTCGAACTACATGCAAGCAAGGTGTTCTAGCCATTCAAGCGGTGGGCGCTCGATCTCGTGGGAGAATTTCCCAATACGCCAGATAATCGACATTACTTACTAGTGGCAACAGATTATTTTACAAAATGGGTAGAAGCAGTTCTTCTTTGCAAAATTAAAGAAGAAGATGTCATCTCTTTTATCTGGGAACACATTATCACACAGTTCAGATGCCCCCACCTAATTCAGATCGATAACGGGCCGCAGCTCGCTGGAGAAAAGGTCATAGCCTTCCTCAACAAACACAATATCATCTATTCCCCATCCAATCCATACTACCCACAAGGTAATGGCCAAGCCAAAATCACCAATAAAACCATAGTGGCTGGACTCAAGAAAAGGCTTCAATCACAAAAGAAATGAAATTGGATACGGGAGCTTCCTCATGTCTTATGGGCATGTCGTACTACTCTACGACAATCAACTAGAAATTCCCCCTTCCATCTGGCTTATGGCACAGAGGTCATCATTCCTACAGAGTACCACCATTATGTCAGAGATCACAAGCTTACCGATGAAGAGAATGAATTCGAACTGGCCTATAATACGAACAGGATTGATGAAACTAGGGAATGCACTGTTGCTAACCTAGGTCGATGTCATTATATGCTTGTCAGCTCGTATAACTGAAGAGTCTAAAGTTATGAGTTCCAAATCTACGATCTCGTCCTCAGAGAAATCCAATAGAGCATAAATGAAGAACATGCTGGGAAGCTCACCAAAAATTGAGAAGGTCCTTTCCTTATCGTTGAACTAACTGGCCTGGGATCGTACTATCTCATGACAAAGAAAGGAGTCTGAATCCAAAATCCATGGAACAGTAGGCGATTGAAGCGATATTATCGTTAAATCCCTAGTTTCTCCACTACAGAGTACTCTATTCTTGTTCTTTATATTCGAAAAGTGAGATTTAAATCTCCAGCAGTATACATTCTATTCTACTCAATAAAAACTTCCAAGTTTTTTCCCACATTACTCTCTACTCACATAGAATCTACTAAATCTCATAGATTAAATTAAAGGTAATATTAGCTTTCAATCGACCATCTAAACAGATTAAAGCAAAGGTAATACTAGCTTTCAATTAACATATATATAGATTAAAGCAAAGGTAATACCAGCTTTCAATCGACATCTATACAGATTAAAGCAAAGATAATACTAGCTTTTAATCACCCATCTATACATATATCAACGATTAAAATGGAGATCATACTAGTTTTCAATCAATGATCTTTATCATACACAAGATAAAGCAAAGGTAAAACTAGTTTTCATCTCTCTGTATGTCTACAACTACAGAAACTACAGGTCAGTTCTACATGGATTTTTTGCTTATAGGAGGTCAGCTACTCTTTCCCCTACATAGAAGGACGTTCAGCCATAAATTCTGAAGCTCGAGCAGTTACAAAAATCCTGCCTTACTCTACCAATTCATCATGTCGGGAACCTTACTCCGTTTCCATGTTGTTCAGGCAATTCCTTCAATCTATATCAGCATTACAGATACAGCCTCAGAATGACACACAATCATACAAGATATTCCTTTCGAGCTCTAGCCTTTTTACTTCTTCCACAAAATAGACAATAACAGCCATTAGCTTCTGTAAGCGCGCCATTTCTTGAATAGTAGTATTTTGATCGAGCATAACTACCTTGGAAAAATGTTTTTTCAATCTTTGATGATGTTCTCACAAGTCTTTGTGTATATCGCCATTCTGCGCCATGCGTTGCTCTATGCGTGTCATCACCGCATTATGCTGCGCTTTCTTCTCCACTACTTTATATAGCTCTGCTTTATTCAACTTCCTCAACTCTGCCAATTGAGTACAAAGTTTACCAACTCCCAATCATTGGCATCACATCCCCCAATAGGAGCCTTCTTCAACAACTCATTCTTCCTCTTGATCACCCCCTCTGACTCTAGCTCTCTACGAAGAACAATATCTAACTTATGCTCACTCTCCCTTAAACGTTTGTTTTCTCTTTATACGTGAGCCTGAACACGAGCTACATCCACCTCTAACTCTTTAATTTGAGCTGATGGGTTAATCATGTCAGCATCAGTCTTTTTTTTCTTTGGCCGCTCTCCGGCCTCGGCCTTCTTGGCTCGCAAATCAGCCATAGCCAAATCTGCCTTTAACCTTGCAACCCTCTCATTCAATTCGTTACATCATTTTTGGGCCAGTTGGAGATAGATATCTTTAGCAGGCATGGCCTCCCTCAACTGCTCAACCACACTTTCAGAACTTGCCAGATCAGCTTGAGCCTTCTCAAGCTCATTTTCTTTCATAATCATTTTACTCTTCAATTGCTCAATCGCACTTTCTGAACTGGCCAGGTCAGCTCGAGCCTTCTTAAGCTCGTTTACTTTCCTGATCATTTGACCCTTCAAACTAGCTACAAATCACGTAACTCATTTTATGTCGTTTCCAGTGACCTGATACGGTATTGAGCGACATCCACCTCTTGACCTTTCACCGTCAACAAATCTATCCTACTTTTGGACTTCGTTATTTCAGTCTTCACTTCCACGATCTCCTTTTGTAGTTTATCTATTTCAGCATCTTTACCTTTGATCTTTCGAGTCAGGTCATCCACAGTTTTGGTCGCCTTGGCAAACTGGATCTGTACTTTGACATATTGATCCTACCTATCTTCAGAGACCTCTATAATTTTATCAAACTCCGCCACAAACTCATGATTGAATTGGAGTATTTGTTGTTCGCTCAAGCAAACAGTCTCTAATTTAACCTGCATCATCAAGCTCGATTCAACAATACTTCGCATATACAATCAATGCATATTACATATAACTTTACAAATTTCTAACAGATTTCTATTTCTAACATCCCGATAGCTGAGATTATACTTCGACCTCAAGTTAAAAAGTTGTCTCACAATAACAGCTTAACATCTACATCCTCTTTCAAGGTACATATTTTCTATGTTTAAATTTACTAACCCTCTGAAATTATCTAAACATACTTGATTACTATCACCCCTAATTTTCTAACACATTTGTGATCTATAATTATCTTCTAACTTTACTGTGTAACTCTAAAGTAGTGCATAATACAAGTCAAATATTTCTTGCTCTTTTTTAACTTGTAGCTTCTCCTACGAAGTCAACAAAGATGTTGAAGCATTTTTCTCCTTAGCAAGCTCTTTCTCTCATTCCTCGATAATGAGGCGCATATCTTTAAGTTCCTACAAATCAATATTTGCAAACATCTCTTAGCCTATCCCAAATTGATCCTACAAATCAATGTACCATACACTTATAGTTTTCAACCCATACAAAAACACACAAACAAACTTCAAACCATTTTATTCTACCTTCTCATTATCTCCCCCACGGTTCTCTAGATCAGTTTTAGCAGAAACTGAGTCCAGCCCTGTCACCACACCTGGAAGAGAGCCATCATTAACCTGGAGCTCCTCCTCTACTTCGTCCACTTCAACGTTGGTACTTGCTATAATGGCTTTGAGATCAGCAGCAAAGTACCCCACTTCTAGCAGCTTCCGCCTGAGGCTATCCCGAGCAGCTGCAACATCATCAACATTCTTTTGCACCTCATCAGTGAGCTCGCGCATCAATACCTTATGAGTCCTTCATAAAAACCAAGCGCTCCCTCTCCAACGCTAGATCGAACTCAAGTTAAGCCACCTTATTCTCGAACTCAACTCTCCTGCCCTTAAACTCAGCCCTTCCTTCCTCGAGCCCGAGGCAGATACCCTTAAACATACAAGCAGCCTAGAATATAATGAAATTCATTTTTAACTCGAGACTAAATACAAAGTTCAAAGAATCACAAAGTTACCAACTTACCACCCTGCTCACCTCTAACTGTGCGGAGGTATTCAGCTCCTCAGTAACTCTTCGAGCTGCCAACCTCAACCAATTTTCCACAACCAGCAACTTGTCTTCTTCAATAGGTCGGCTCTCCATGACCTTTACCCCTCTCACAGCAGCAGGCAGATTAACCCTCCTTTCGCATTCCCCTCGGCCTCACCACTCACCGTGGTACCGGAGGCCGAGCCGTCCTTCACAGCTTTCTTTTTTGGGTATTTTTGAGCTAACTTGCTCGAAGCAGTACCTCCAGAAACGTCCTGCAATGACATTTCAGCAGCCCTCGGTAATACCAGACGTTATTCCCCGTCTGTTCCTCTTTTCTTGCTAGCTCCATTTCCTGTCATTTATCTCTTGGTTTGAGACTTTTGCACTTTCTTTGACTTACTATTATCTCTTTTGTTTATGCTAATTTCGAGCTCTTTCAAAACTACCTCAAGCTCAACACCTTCTCGAGCTACAATATCCATCAGCAATTATCTTCTCGCCACCTTAGATCGAGGACCTGTAACATAACATAACAAATTGTTAAACCACAGAACAACCTTGCAACTACAATAGTTCGATTTTATACACTATTACTTACTTGTATTTATGGTTTAATACATAAAATCCATTGGTTCTTCGCCCACTCTCTAAAGGCAATCACCTTTCATCCATATCATATTATCGCTCCAAACTCATCTTGCTGAATTCAGATCGAAGAAAAGAGGTCAAGACGAACTAGAACAGAAATATGCGCTTCCGGTTGTCGCATAATATTTTATAGCATAATACTACAAAACATCTGCAGGAGTTATTCTCTTCTCCTCCCACAATCTATTCAAAGTCTCACAAATATTTATCACCTCCCATATATTTCCATTCAGTTGGGTAGGACATGCCTCTATGGTATTCAGTATACCTTTAACAAGATTGCTAAGAGGCAATCTCAGTCCGTATTCCAACTGGGACAAATAACACAGAAATCCCTAGTCCAGATCGCTTTAGACATTCCCATCAAAATACTTTAAATATATCGATTCCTCCACCTTCCTCCTCGTTTTCTCCTGTTCTAAGTTAAGCAGCAAAAAGAAATATTCTTCCCCACTCTCCACAGTACATCTCTTGAACGACCTCCCAGCATGTTCTACGACCTTACCCTGTGTCACACCTAAACTATTTTTTATTTTACAATATTCTTTGAATACATCCGACTTTGGAGGATAGTATGATAAATTACCAGGGAAATTTAGAAATTGTACTTGATCCTCCCCCTCAGAGTCTACATCTATAGCTTCTATATTTTCAGACTCATTTGTACGACCAGAGGTCGACGTCTCCATATCAGATGAAATATCCATGTCAGAGATAGGCTTGAGGATGAGGTTTATTTCTATATCATATTCTCCTCATTCCTCAACCTACATACAGGTCCAAGTATTTAGTTAAGTTATTATACATATACATACATATATAATTTTACATACAAATCAAACAGCTTTTTCAAAAATTTACTATAAATAGTAAAATTTTAACAACTCACAAAAATTTTAAACTTCACATTCACTAAATCAAAACTTTATTACTAACCTTCAACGTCTGAGTATGAATTAGAAGCAAGGTCCAATCCCTCTTTCACCACGGTACTGTGCAACCAACGTCTTGACTCTACTACCACAGCCTTCTCTCCCCTTCTGCGACAATCACCTTCATCAAATTTCTCACTAGAGCCTATGCCAACTTCTCTCTTTTCTCTCCCTTTGTTCTTTCATTTTTTTGAGTTTGATAAACGTTTGAATGAGGAAGACAAACTATTATTTATACTTTTTCTCTCTAATTACTGGCAGTTATTGGCCCTCGCATAAGCCGCCCTCGATTTTGGAACCGAGACGTCCCTTTCACAATTAATATAAGACATTTCGCACCTTTTCAGTGAAAGCATCTCCTCATCATTACCCCATATTCTATATTTTAATATATTTTTCTCTCTCCTAACCAAATCTCTATTAGACTCTCCCACACTCATGATGACTCAATACTCACATGCAATCAAACCTTTTCTACCGCTACACATAAGACAAAAATCAAACCTAACCTTTTTTCCCATTCCTACTTCTGCTACTTATAGAATTACTAAGGTGATTTTCGATGCTATCACATTTCAAAATTAAATTTTTTTATTCACAAAAGCTTCCAGCAACATTTACAACAAAACAAGAATAGATTCAAGAGAAACATTCTACCTACATTCCAATTACAGTTATTTGATCTAATTTATTTTTCTCTCTCACATATAACTACACATAAAACATCCCAGATGACCAGAAGCACCACACCTAATTAGTTCACCCCCAGCAATCCTCTCATCTTCCTTAGCAATCTCTTCCACAACAATTTGCCTCATAACAGCTTTTCGAGCTTCAGGCCTCAAAATCACTTCACGAAATATCTCTGAGTAAAGATGACGCCCAATCTCACGTTCCCTGGCCTTCACATCCAAGCCTTCAAACTGGATTTCATATTCAGGCAAGTTAACATCATAATCTAACAGCCCATAAATCTTTTTCTGCACTTCTCCAATCTCTATTGTTAAACGCCCCTCTGACGCAGGACGAGCTCTTTGAGAACGAGTCCTAACCATTTTTACTACTTCCTCATCTCTACATGTCCTTTCAAATATTATTTATACACCTCTCAGGGATAACAGCAGATCCCTCACATTTTGTACATAGTATAATCTCTTTTTCCATACTAGCGGCAACCCTAAGATCATGATAGAAAGTTATTTGAACTTATCTTTCCAAAATTGACCTCATTAAAATTTGTCTACTCCCATTTCGAACTAACTTTCCCCATTTCTTCCCCTTGTAACACATTTCCAACGATAACTCCATAACTCGATATTTCAATTTCTACATATTCTAATTTTCTGTAAGGATATTGTCTCCTAGCAAGATATTTTTGTACATAACATATATTTCTATTTTTGGCAATTCGACTGATAATATTCAATTTTAGCTCAATTTTTCAACATTAGATTTTCATACCCCAACATACATTTCTTTTAGCTCGATTTAAGTAAAAACAACTAATTCGATCTATCAAACACAATTTTTTGCACAAATATCTTTTTCATTAACTTGAATATTAATTACATAATACTTTATAGATAATAAGTCTTTAAGATGTTTCTACAGATCGACCTACAGGTTACATTACATTCCAGTTTTTAACACTGTTTCATTCTGAAACTCTTCTACAAGAACGGCCCAGGCAATCCTTCATACCATTTACTTCTACAAGAAGCTGAGGAAGCTAAGGTATTAGTGCCTGAACCAACCTTCAGAAGGAGAAACTTCATCACGACAAGAAACGATGATTGTACAGAAGAAAGATTTCCAATCTTCGTCCCCCTTCTCTACCACTACCGTCTCTTCCTCCATAACCCCCACCAGCTTCAAGTTGGTAGAAATTAAAGGAGGTCTTACTTTATAACCCAGTCCCTCACAGGATACCGGTAGTACTGCCTCGCATATACGCCAGCCTCCACATTTATCTCCTTAACCTTGTCCTCCGCCAACAGGCGAAGGCATATGCGACGCTACTCCCCAGACAAAACCACATAGTAGAACCTCCACATGTGGTAGTAAACATCCTCAGCTTCAACCTCCTCTTCCTTCGTTATCCCATGATAAGTCGGTGAAACGGGAATGGGTGTGGGCATCTTCAAAGTTTGGTTGCCAAAATATCATAACTGTAACCTCTGAACATTAGTAGACACCCTCTCTTCATACACCTGCCGCCTTGTCTTCACCATTCTCACAAACAGAGTATAGTAGGAGATACTCAGAGTAACAAAATACTTTTACAGGGATGATAGACGATATAGTACATTTACTATTTATATTAAATCCGTATTCAAGGTGAAGAAACATTTCCAAAGTAGTCATCATTCAAGGAACAACTTATCTCGGAACCCCAAACATCAAATACATCTATCCTTTCCATCGTCATAAATGTCAGATATAATCTTTTATAAATAAATACCGAGTACCTCACCAGTCAAATTCCCCATCAATACATCACTTTCCAACTTCCAATACCAACAGTCAAAGTCGTTCGAACGAGGTTGAGTGTCGTTCGAAGAACCAAATTCCATCCTACTGCAATTTTGTCCCAAAGCCATTTTTCGTTCGAACGAGTTATTTTCATGCCACTAGAATTTTGGCCCAGAGCCATATTTCGTTCGAATGAGTTAAGTTTTCGTTCGAACGATCAGGCAAGTTTATAGGGCTTTAGACCAATTAGTCGTAAAGTCGTTCGAACGACTCCCTAGTTTGTTCGAACGACTTTGGCGTTGTTTTGATTCTCAGGCGTTGTTTTGCCTCGAGATCCGTTCTTTTATGATTTTCGAGTTCCTTAGTATATAAAGGGAACTTAGGTTATTTTTTAGGTTATGTTTTTTTTATGTTAGATCTGAAAAGAGATCTGAGTGAAACCTAGGGTTTGAGAGATTCTATTTGTAATTACTGCGTTTTAGTAATCAAATTCTCTATTTTTCCAAATCCAATTGGTGTTCTTCATTCTTTCTACTAACTAAAGCTTCTCAATCGTATTGTAGATTAAGTGGTATCAGTTTTCCAGTTTCGATTCTCGGGGGGTTGATTGTGGTTTATGGTGTCTACACGTGACCGTCTCAAGCAAATGAAGGAGAAGCTAGTGAGTCCGTTAAAGATCCATGGCAAACCTAATTCAAAGAAGAAAGACGATTTGGAGATGGGCGATTCCAACGATCGACGTACGATTTCGGAAACGACAGTTTCTGTCCTAACTTCTATTGTAGGGGAGTTGGTATAACAGTTGCGTCTCACGAACCTCGCGAAGGCTTTCGCTTCAGAGAAACAACAAGGCCGCTCAAAGAAGAAAAGGGTTCTGGAGGGGGATGGTGACAAGCGTACTATGAAGATCAATAGTGATTCTAGTGATGCCGAATTCGACGAGGAGCGATCGGTTATTGGTAAGTCCACGAATCCTATGCGTAATCTTCGTATTGGTTTTAAGATTGAAATTTCGGTATTCGACGGTCGATCGATGCCAAAATATTGGATAACTGGTTAGATAGGTTTGAGACCTACTTTTCAGTTTACGAATACTCCAATGCTCAGCAAATATGCTTTGCTACATTAAAATTTGCAAGTCGTGAACTCATGTGGTGAAAATCTTATCAGAAATGCCACGATGTAGGAAGCTTGGATTGGAAAGAATTCAAGGTATTAGTGCGAAAGCAGTTTTATCCAATTAGGTATGAGTAAGAGAGATAGTATAAATGGCATAATTTGTGCCAAAAGTTTGAGCAATCCGTATAGGAGTACACTACGGCGTTCTATAACCAAGCTTTGGTTTTGGACATTGATGTGGACGAGTATGAGGTGTTCATGAAGTACACGGGGGGTTTGTCGGAGTCTATTAAGAGAGAGTTGAAGTTCTTTACTGTGGCCAATATTGAAGACGCTACCGTGAAGGCAATTACCATTGAAGGCAAGTACTTGAAGAGTGACAAAGAAGACGACAAGATCAAGTCGGGGTACAAGTCTAGTTAGAAAAATGAGCATAAGGGAGAGGCCAAAAGAGAGGGGTCTTCATCCAAGGACTTTCATTGCAATCATTGTATGGCGAGCGGGCATCTTTTCGATTATTGTTGGAAACTTCACCCGGAGCTTAGGACGAAGGAGGAGAAGCACAATAAAGAGAAATATGCACTGGCCGCAGAGGTTGTTGACCTTCCGGATTTAGATAAACTGAATCCTAAGCTTACACTTATGTTTTAGCCGAGTTTGGCTACCGAAGAGAAGAGTCGGGAAGAGCTTTTTCATGTCAGTATTCAGGTAAAGCAGAGTTTAGTCAAGGCTATTATGGATCCGGGTAGTTAGAAGAATTTGATTTTTGAGGCGTTGGTAAAGAAAATGGGTTTGACGACTACGACACATCCTAAGCCATATAGTTTGGGGTAGATTCAGAAAGATGCGGATTTGATGATCACAAAGCAGTGTTCAATCAAGTTTGCGATCACTGAAAGGTTTATTGACGAGGTGACGTGTGAGGTGGTTCCTTTGGAGGTGTGTCAGGTCATCTTTGGGACCGAGATACGATTCATTACTGTAGAGCTCGCAAGTATCGTCTTGTGAAGGAGGGAAAGGAGTTCCATATCAATGTTTGTAATGAGCATGTTACTGCACCAAATTTGGTAACGGTGACTCAGGTAAAGCAGTTGGTTCATGCGAGTGGCAAGTTTGTATTATTGGTGCGACCGGTTCAGGAGGGTACGTCGGCTCGAGTGTTGTCTCCTATGACAACGTTTTATAAGCAACAAACCGATATGGGGAAGTTGCAAGAGGAGGTTGTGGTAGATACTGATCATAAGCCATTTTAATTTTTAGCTACACAGTCCAAGCTACAGCAAGCTCGCCAGATGAGGGGGATGTCGTATCTCCAACAATTTCCCTTGATTATATAGTATAAGAAGGGAGTGGACAACAAAATGGCTGATAGGTTATCTCGACCCCCATTACCAACTACTTCCGTTATGTTGGTCTCTATGCAAAAATAGCATTTTGTTACGTCAGGATATGTTACAGGATATGATGATCCTAAGGGGCGTAGTATATTTCGCTAAAAGTTGCTGCCAGACAAGACATGTGGTGGTTTTGAGTCGTTTCGAGTTGGAATGAAGGGTCAGCTAGTTTATAAGTCGAAGTGGTACAGTAGGGTAATGGGCAGCGCCGCATTCCCACCTCTTCAGTTCCAGCTTGAGCAGGAGCTCAAGGCTCCTAAAGGGGGGAGCCATGATCCAGAAGGATCTATAGTTATTTGAAGATTTATCAAAGTCGTTTGAACGAGGTTGAGTGTCGTTCGAACTACCAAATTCCATCCCATTAGAATTTTGGCCCAGAGCCATTTTTTGTTCGAACGACATGTATTTTCGTTCGAACTAGTTATTTTCATGCCATTGGAATTTTGGCCCAGAGCCATATTTCGTTCGAACGAATTGGGTTTTCGGTAAGTTTCTAAGGTTTTAGACCAATTAGTCGTAAAGTCGTTCGTTCGAACGACTTTGGCGTTGTTTTAATTCTCAGACGTTGTTTGGCCTCGAGATCCGTTATTTTATGATTTTTGAGTTCCCTAGTATATAAAGGGAACTTAGGTTATTTTCTAGGTTATGTTTTTTTTTATGTTAGATCTTAAAAGAGATCTGAGAGAAGCCTAGGGTTTGAGAGATTCTTTTTGTAATTACAGCGTTTTTATAATCGAATTCTCTATTTTTCCAAATCCAATTGGAGTTCTTCATTCTTTCTACTAACTAAAGCTTCTCAATCGTATTGTGGATTAGTCGATTATGCCTACATTTAGACAATTTCTATAGTTTGACATTTCAAGTTCAGCTCTTCCATTTCAAAGCATGTATAATATTGTCAGTATCAAAAATTTTCTAGAGTTAATATTGTCGGCATTCGACAATTATGTTTGTCTATGTTTGGACTTAAACATATAACATTGTCGATTTCTGAATTACCCGACAATTCATATGCAGTCATAATCCATTTGTAATCAATGAAAGATAAATTGCCTCGTACAGCTTCCAATATTTACCAAAATTGGATTACACATGAGATTACTCACAGTAGTTGTATGTCCCAAAGCTCAAAATCCTAGTAATCACCTGACTATAATAAATTCTAGAGTTTCCTAACCCTAAAAATTTAGAGACATTCTATTAAAAAAAGAAAAATTGTCTCTAACTTTGAGAGAGATACAGGTACCTATGGAATACCAAGAATAACAACCCCCAACAACAAAAACCCAACAAATTTGTGAGTGTGATATCTGACCGAGAGGGAACAAGAGTCTTCTGCTACTTTCTTCTAACACTATAGGTGTCGCAGTTTTCTGAAGAGATCAATTTCAATTCTAATGGCAGAAATCGTAAGAAAGAGAGCGAGAATGGTATGTGGGAGAGAGAAAGAGAATGGTATGGGGGAGAGAAAGGGTGTGTGTGATATGAGACGGGGATAGTGATATGATTTCAAATTTGTTGAAATTTAAAAATCAAGGGAGGAGAGAGGAAGAGTTCTACGTGGCTGTCAGCAAGAATAAGTTTTTCACCTCATTTTCCTATATAGCAAATCATATATTTTAAGAGAGCCACTCATCTAATAAAGATGAGTAGTTGGTATTGAGTGAGACTTTAGTATTTGGTTTATGAGTGTCTCTAAATCTTTTCCCTTTCTTTAAATTCTAGGATCATTTGGTGAAACAAATGGTAGAAGTAACATTCTCTTATATATTTAAAAGAAATATTTAATTTGTTTCAAGTGAGTTGTAAAATGACACCTGACATTTTGAGAGGGCCTCAGGTAGATATATGCTTAAACCGGGTTCGTTTTCATATTTAATACGAAGGCTCTCTCTTCTCTCTGTATTACTGAGATATTGTGATCCTGGTATAATACCATGAAGAACCGATATATCTTCATCTTTTATTATATTATATTTTCTCCTTGATGTATTCAAGTGAGTGTTTATTGATCTTCGTACATTCGAAGTTATTTATTGCTACCATAAGAACTTATATCCCGGTACTGTTGGGAACTCCGCGGGCAGTGAGACCAGTGAGTCCACCAACATGAGTATGATTAGAGGTATTGGGATAGAGCAGTGTGTATGGAACATTCACGGGACCTACACGGTTCTTCAACAATTTGTTGTTGTTCATCTCTTCTATTCTGTTCTCAATCTTTACTAGCTTCTCTCCAAATCGCGCAAATGCTGCCAGTATCACAGTATCTGATGTCCAGTCAGGAGTGTCTCTTTGCCCGAGATAGAGCTCGTCCGGAGAATGCTTTGACAATATCTCTATTATTGAAATGTTTAGAAGAGATTGGAACTGACTCGTTATTGTTTTCAAGAAGGCTCCATCAGGGTTTGACTCAAGCTCGGCATACTCTGGTGTTCCACGTTCTGGCATAAAGCTGCGGCTAATTGTTGGACGATTTGGGAGGTAACCACCGTATGGGTATTGCCCGAAATTAACAGCAGCATGAAGAGCTGATGCTATCCATATAATGGTAGTACATGTTTCCGTTAGCTCAACCAATGTTTGCATCTTTGGCCACCATGGTTCATCTTTTTTGTCACCATGGCCTACATCCCGGAGTTCAGCCCACCAGGACTGGAGTTCTACATCACCTCGGATTAGATCATCCTTTGGGTAGTAGAAAGAACAATACTCATGGACCCATGTCTTGATCGCCGACCATATCTCAAGCCCGTCAACAGCGTAGGGGTAGTCTTCTATCAGTAGGTGCAGGCCATGAGGCTGGGATGAGTCTGGAACTGCTATTCCTCTGAAGGGGCAAATGCATAATGGTTTTAAACATATATTCAAAATATCAACTGATACATATCGACAATGTATGTGAAAGTGATATATGCCAATATCTAGGACGATATTGTGTATAACATAACCGTTTACCTCTTGATTAGATCTTCTGGGAGTGCCTGCTCGGTGAAAACCCATTCTTTATAAATAACAGAAGTAAACTCCATGGAAAATTTTGTTAGAAAAACAGTATTTTCAAGCGTTCCACCGGCATTAATTAGAACTAGTCGAGAAATAGCGTTAATATTCATTGTATCCCGAAAGTGGGGATGCAAAAGCTTATGTATCGGGTGAAGTACACTCAACTGTCTATTTGTTGCAATAACAAAGGGCTCAATTACTAAATGAGTGTTTAACCTGAAACAGAAAAATCAAGTCATTGATAAACAAATTAAAAAATGCAAAATTTCAAACAATCTGCATAGTAACATTACGCTCATGGTTCAAAATACTCCTACAATGGTGAAATATATCGGTTACGGTGGATTGTTTTTACAAATAATCACATGGTAGAATACTATATTATAGTATAGCATAAGAAGTTAACAATTTGTTTTTCAATGTATTCAATAATCGCTTTTGTGTTACTTCCCATATTAAAATCACATATAACGTAACATTTTTTCATGTCAAAATTATAATCCAGTGTGCCAATAGATTAGTGAAATTAAACATATTTAACTGTACCAGTGACTGATGAGTTGATGAACACCAGAGTCATTTACAATTGCATAAGCTTTTGCAAGCTGCCATACTGAGCCCTCGACGCCGTGAGCAGCTGGTGTGAAGACCTTATTGATTGCACCATATCCCTCTCCTTTAGGATGTGATAAGCTTAGTTCAATTGCCAAAGGAGTCAAGGTCCCATCACTTTTCAGAAGGAGGAGTGTTCTCGAGGCATAAGTTTTTGTCTTCGTTGAGTTTATCCGGTTCAAGTACGGCATCAATGTATCATGATGGTCTAATATGAAAATCTTGTTCTTTCTCAGAGCCTAAAATAAAAGTCTTACGTTCAAAATTCGTATGCCAAACATTGGAATAAAAAAGATAAGGAAAATGGTAGAATATAGTAATCATACCTCATTTACTGTTAACCCGTTTAGGTTCTTCTCGATATCTTCTTTGGTTATCGAACTTCTTTGGTTACCATATGCTTTAGGATCAAGCTTGCTACAAGGGGGGAATTCCTGCAGATGAAAATTTTGTTACATGTTACATAATTGATAAAGATAATATGTTACATAATTTATATAGTTTTAATAACATACTTTAAGAAGACTGATGGATACAGGATTTACTCCAGCAAGCATTTCCCGTCCAAATTCTTCGTCAGTCCTCCAAGCAAACTTGTTCTCTGTATTTATATCATAAAATTGGTTTCATTACATTTGTAGTAACTATTCAACCATTAATAAAACTTAAGTAATACAACAATGATAGGAATGTTGAACTTAGACTTGTACCGTTGATCACTTGAGGCATAGGATATCCATAAAGTTTTTCACCATCTAAATGAAGAAGCTCTTTTAATATCTCATAGGGAACAATGTCCTTAATTTTGTCCAACAGACCACTAGGTAGTTGAAGTCCTCCTTCATATATGTTTAAAACGTCTTGAAAAGTGTCAAATTCGTTCAGGGTTTTGTCACCTAATGCTTTCAATTCCGGATCCAACACTTGAACAATAGATTTTAGAAGATAAGCTAGAATGTCTGACATCTTCCGATGACTCAATCGTTCATCGCTTGGAACATAAATGTCCAGGCTCAGAAGCGGCAATCTGCTCTCAGACTCAGGATCTGTTGAAATAATGTAAAGAGTAGTAACACAAGGTTAGGACTCATGGCTTTATTGGAATATTTATGTTAAGAATGACATAGCTTTCCAACATATCCTTTCACATGAAAAGGAAAAAAATTACTGGGTTTCCGGTAACCATACCTTTCTTTGTAGGCGGTCTACTTGTTCTTCCCCTACGAGGGTATGGAAATTTTGTAGAGCCTCCAAGAACAGGACGTGCATGATCAGTACCCTTGTCTGGATCCCCTAAATCATTGTACAATGCGTAGTCGTAGACTCGATCCCATTCCTTGAGTTCCCCGCTCCCATTTCCTCTAAGATTTACAAGTTCTTCTTCCCTATACTTGCATAAAGGCTCTGGTGTATGGCAGGGCAAATAACTCTGCAACAACTAATACTTTAGATATCCATTTACTTACCTTTATTTTTAAAAAGTTAAAATATCAACAATGTATTAACCTGGTTCGCGAAGAAAATCCGATTGTACTTGTACCGGTGGGCTGGGTATATCCAAGAATCGCAGACGAAGTGGATCTTACCCGTGCCTGGAACTTCATTCAGTGTCAAACTCTTGAGGTAGAACTCACTGTTGTGAAAGTTCTTGATAATAAACGCCCCTGGAACCCCAACGTCCGCATCCCATTCAAATGTAAGCTTGAAGACGGATTCGCCTACTACAACTGCCGAAGTACCAGTCTTGATCCATTTCTCTAAGTAGACTGCCTGACTAAGCCTTCCGCGCATCGCATTCTCTACACATAAAACACTGATAATATTTTAGAAGTAAAAGATGGTCCATTAGAAAAGTCACAAACTAAAATGCAATTTTAGCACCCAAAAAAACATATAACTATTATCTGCTCTACTCTCTGTCATGCAAATTATTCAAACAAACAAGAAAAACTATTAACCTGGGTCAGCATTAACAGCACTAATGAGCTGAAAAGACACTCTTTTCCCCACTAACTCATGAACCCCATCGCTCAAGGCGGCCTGAAAATCGTTAACATCCAATAAAACACTCTTCTTCACTAATACAACAACCCCATTCATCTTCGCCTCCTTGTTCACATCAACACCCATCAACTCATCTGAAGCTTCCATTTAAACCAGCTTTGGGGAAAAAAATATTAGGCAAGCTAAAGACACATTAGGACTGAGAGAAGATGAAAAAGAGAGACAGAGTTTGGGAGAACAAAGAGTGTTGTAGTTGTTGTCATTACTGATTGAGTCACTATTTATAGGAGAGAAGGAAATCAAAAGCTTTTAATTATAAGCTTTTAAGGAATATGTTCTTTTTTATTGCTAATCTCTTTTTTGATCACTTATTGAGGAAACTTTACTCTCACCCGAAAAGTAAAGATAATTCGTGCAAAAGAAGAAAAAAGAAATCTCTACGAAATCCATAATCAGAGACCGACGTTAGGAGGTCGATTTTTGGATAGATATGGGTGCCAAAAGGTGCTTGTGACGCCAGTCGCGGAGGAATATCCGGTATACTAGTTACAGATATCTGATCACTAATTAAATGATTCAGATAATCTTGATGAAAGATGGTAACCATGGTTAATCATATGGGTTAAAAAGAACCATCCTAAATGGCATTTTTTTTCTCCCTATATAATGCAAGGGGATAAACATCTTGGAAAGGAAGTATCAAAATCACCCAAGAAGAAAAGGGACGAATGAGGTCAACTTTGCAATGAGAAATGCGCTTATTTATTTATTTTTACTGAACCATTTGCCTAAGAAAGCGGGCTGTGCTGCCTGCATACCCAGCGGGAATCAAGTACTAGTGTAGTTCAGTTATTACATCTAAAGCCAAGAGGGCTAAATAAATCCTCAACCCCGAGAGGCTTGCATAATATCTCCAACACAGTTACGCAAAGCCTATCTAAACATTACGAGCATGTGGGGATGACGTCTTTGCTATTGGTTCGAGCATGCTTGAGACAATGGGGAAGAGACTATATACCACACATATGGCGTATTGGGCTGACTGATAGCAAACGTATAGGTTATCAGACTGAGAAATCACCTATATTGTATCGTACCTGGAAGAATTGGAAGCTGGTATAAACCCTGAATAGCTGTGTCCGAGAATGGCAATTGTAAGCAGGTAGCGGAGGTGATCTCAAAGGGAGATTTATAGCAATAGTTAGTTACGGGTGCAAAAGCTCTATCAGATGGTGATTTATTTCTAGTCCATAAGTTGATTCGTGGAGAACAGATCCAACGGCTGAGCGCATACACGTTGGAACGTCTTATTGTTAGATTGGCATTTTCTGGAAATGCAATATACAAAGTCCTAAAATGCCGTGAACCCTCAAGTTCTAAACTTCCCTCTTACATGAAAGTCGAATACGAGGTTTGCCCATATTTCAAGTTTGCATACATGTCTGATAATGGAGAGCAATAGCAATCTTGAAATAAGGGTAAATCTCGTATAAGAGAGAAGTTCACAATATGGGGGTTTCACAACGTCTTAGGTTTTTGTATACTAAACTTCCATAAAAAGCCAATCTAGCAACAAGGCCTTCCAACATGTATGCGCTTAGCCGTTGGATCGGCTCACCTATGGGATGGTTCCCATCCACATATCGTCAGCAGATATCATTTCAAGGAGAACAAATCCAAAGCTGTATACATCACTTAGTCGTGAGATAACCTTACAGCAAAAAAAAAAATAGTTAGAAGATATGCTATTTGTTTCACTAATAAAAATATAGTAAAGAACTGTGTGTATTTACCTCCTTCGTCGATGGTATCCTAGGTGTGTCTTCAGAGAGAGTTGATTATCATGCTGAAAAAGTCCCAATGTCAATATTCTTTGAGGGTAAAGAAATTCCATACCACTTTAATCTTCCCATCATTCAATCATAATCGAAGGTTAATATGTATTTTGTCGTATAGAAATATAAAATTGATGTTTCCAATACCTGCTACAGATAAAGTAAATTGCAAGATCATCAAGAGCGCTCAAAGCAACTTTGTCAGTAACACTAAGCAAGGCGAAGGGCACCACTCTACGCCCGATTTCTTGCTCATTTCTTTCTCTAGAAGCTTGAATGTACAGCAAGAAAAAAAAAATCACAAAAATTCAACTTCTATTCATAATTAAACAAATGGGTAATCTTAAAATCATCATTCATAAATTACACTTAAATGGGATTGATCAGCTTGGGAAAAACTAGGAGGACCATTTTTTCCACCAAAAAAAACATCATAAAACTGAGCTGTTGACCACAATTAAATAAATGGGTACTCTTAAATCATTAAATCCCCGTAAGAAATGAAATCAATTGGAAAGATCCCTAACATAACGAATTGTATATTAATATCCAAGTTCTGGGAGTAAAAGTCACTATAGACACATACCAAAACTTCAAAGCACTTGATTGGCGAAAAACATTAGCAATGAATAGTCTTGATGTCCAACTTCTCAGCCACTTAACCTTATAAAATTCCAGCAAATCATTCTGGGCGTTCTAGTGTTTACCCCCACTTGTTGATCCATATTAGCGATTGCCCCCTCGAGCAATATTGTGGTTCACCCCCATCTTGAGTTCAATAAGACAAAATCAGGATTCGTATTAGCTCTGTCTTGGTCTTCCAAAAAAAAATTATCCGGTTGCCAAATGGCAACTAATTCAGCCTTGTTTAAAGTCTGGTTTTGTAAGGACGGGCAAGATGCTCTACTATTCCAAGTGGAGTTCAATAAGAAAAAACCAAGGGTGAGCAACTCAACCCAGAGCCCTTTAGATAACTGGATCATACCCTTCTGAGTCCTGGCCTTGGATGTTCTCGCAATAGCACCTGCACCACGTAAAGAAAAGTTAGCTTAGGTGGTATTGAGAGGGTAGTGTCACTGCCTTACTGAATCCAACATTACATAGGAAAGGCAATACGACCTACGAAATGGTCATTCCAGTTTGTTTTTTGGAGAAATCCAGCTTCGCCACAGTTGGACGTATTGGCAGAAGTATCCTTGAAAAATGGCTTTAAGAGCTAAAGACCAACCTGCCAAGCATGATTCTCTCCACGAATTTACCCATGTTAGGAGATGCCCTGTAACAGAAACAGACTCGCCTCTTTCCGAATTTCTACTATCTTCGAGAAGTAGTTCACATACTTTTCCTTGTTTCCGATGTCAATCCTGTAAGTCCAAAGCTGTTAGATCATTAAGTTTCACATTCTTCTTTTCCAAATCAGAGAACTGGAGATGGACAAATCTAGTTTGAAAGAGAACTGGAGAAGTACACACATCATATGGATATATATCTTCATTACATATTTGAAACCTATACAATTACTCCTTTATTAGTAAAAATTTTAAGGGACAGAGAGACACGCAAGTCAGTCTCGTTTATGAGCGATACACCTCTTTTATAACATCACGGTTAAACAGATTTTACAGACAATATGAATTTATAGAACCTATATTGAGACACTGTTGGGGATTCCGCGGCCAGTAAGTCCACCAACACGAGTATGATCAGAGGTATTAGGATAGAGCAATGTGTATGGAACTTTCACAGGCCCTACACGATTCTTCCACAATTTGTTGTTGTTCATCTCTACAATTCTGTTCTCAATATTTACTAGCTTTTCTCCAAATCGCTTAAATGCTGCCAGTGGCACCACATCTAATGTCCAGTCAGGAGTATCTCTCTGCCCCAGATAGACCTCATCTGTAGAATGCCTTGACAATATTTCTATGAGTGAAATGCCTAGGAGGGTTTGAAACTGACTCGTTATTGTTTTCAAGAAGGCTCCCTCAGAGTTCGACTCAAGCTCGGCATACTCTGGAGTTCCACGTTCTGGCATGAAGCGGCGGCTAATTGTTGGGCGATTTGGGAGGTAACCAGCATAGGGGTACTGCCCGAAATTGACAGCGGCATGGAGGGCTGAAGCCACCCAGATAATGATAGTGCACGTTTCAGTTAGCTCAGAGAGTGTTTGCATCTTTGGCCACCATGGTTCATCTTTTTTGTCACCATGGCCCACATCCCGGAGTTCGGCCCACCAGGACTGGAGTTCCCCATCACCCTGGATTAGATTATCCTTTGGGTAGTAGAAAGAGCAATACTCATGGACCCATGCATGGATCGCCGACCATATCTCAAGCCCGTCAACAGCATATGGGTAGTCCTCAATGAGTAGGCGAAGGCCGTGAGGTTGGCTTGAGTCTGCAACTGCTAATCCTCTGAAAAGAGCAAGGTAATCTTATTATTTATGTTCAAATCATATTGACTGGTACGAAGGGCTCAATCATATCCATAATTGTTTTATCATATTCAAAATATCGACTGATATATTGCTAGAAATTGATATTTTGAGCCTTGGTTTCAACTCTACATAGTAGTTTACCTCTTGATGAGATCTACTGGGAGTGCCTGCTCGGTGAAAACCCATTCTTTGTAAACAACAGAAGACAACTCCATGGAAAATTTTGCTGGAAAAACAGTATTCTCAAGCACTCCACCGGCATTAATGAGGATCTGCCGGGCCAAAGCATTAATATTCATTGTATCCCGAAAGTGAGGATGCAAAAGCTTATGGATTGGGTGAAGTACACTCAACTGTCGATTTGTTGCAATAACAAAGGGCTCAATCACTGCATGAGTGTTTAACCTGAAACAAGAAACTCAAACCATTAAAAAACAAAACACAAAGCCAGCATTTTGCCAATAATCAGCATATCAAAAAGCATTGCACCTATGGTTCATAATGTCCGACAATATACGGATACAGCGGAGCAATATATTGAAACTCGTGGTAAAGATGAGATACATCGGGAAGATAGTTTTGTAATAGAAATAAAATGGTAGTATATTATATTATAGCAGTACAAGTTAATGATTTATTTTCCACTGAATCCAATAATCAATTGTCTTATTTTCAATATTAAAATCAAAAAATAAAAAAGTAATACATCGAATTTAATGTAAGATTTTCATATAGCAATAATATGGAATCTGGCATTTCTGATATATCAGGTAAATTCATAATTTTACCGTACCAGTGACTGATTAGTTGATGAATGCCAGAGTCATTTACAGCTGCATAAGCTTTTGCAAGCTGCCATACTGAGCCCTCAACGCCTTTACCAGCGGGTGTGAAGACCTTATTGACTGCACCCAGTGTCTCTCCTTTAGGATGCGGTAAGCTTAGTTCAATTGCCAAAGGAGTCAAGGTCCCATCACTTTTTAGCAAGAGGAGCGTTCTCGAGGCATAAGTTTTTGTTTTAGTTGTGTTTATCCGGTTTAAGTACGGCATCAATGTATCATGATGGTCTAATATGAAAATCTTGTTCTTTCTCAGAGCCTAAAATAAAACTCAATACTTTCAGAGTTCTTACACCAAGCACTGGAAAATAAGAAAAGAAAGAAAATGGTAGAACATAGTACTGATCAATACCTCAGTTACTGTTAGCCCATTTAGGTTCTTCTCGAGATGTTCTTTGGTTATCGAACTTCTCTGGTTACCATATACTTTGGGATCAAGCTTGCTGGACGGGGGAAACTCCTGCAGATTAGAATCTTGTTACATAATGTATAAAGATAATATGCCCTAAATTTTGTGGTGTTTAACACACTAACTTACTTGAAGAAGACTGATGGCTACAGGGTTCACTCCAGCAAGCATTTCCCGTCCAAATTCTTCGTCAGTCCTCCAATCAAACTTGTTCTCTGAATATATGGCACACAAATACAATTATTCTAATAATATTCTCTTTATAGTAAATATTCAATCATTGATGTATATTATGTGATAGATCATGCCTCGTGGGTCGTTTACCCACGAGGTCACGTACCTTTTATATTTGCTCTATATATAGATGTTAGGGGTTTGATTATTTTGCAGTTCTCCTGTTAGAGTTTTTGGGTGAACTCTTAAAACCCTAGAATTCAATTTGAGTAGTTAATTTGAGCTTCTGCAAAGTCGTTTAGTACCAACTTGGTATCAGAGCTATGAGCGATCTTAGGTTTACCTTTTACGTTTGTGCAATTCTTGAGATTGTAAAGTTGGAGGCTGGACTTGTGACGAAGGAATCGAAGAAATTCGATAGAAATGGCTTGGAGATGAAACACCACGAAGTGACGATGGAAAGAGAGGTTCACCGTGCGATTGATCTAGTAGGTGGGAAAGACGGAGACGTGTCGGAGAGTTCTCGATCAAAGTCCCACGAGGAGGTGGCGACATTGATGCGAGAGGTTCACATGATCAATAATTCCAATTGTTAGGAAGCCCAACCAAAGAAGACCAACCCCAATCCAAAACCTTTGCCTAGAATTTGAAAAACGATCGGAGAGGAATTGATTACATCGCCAACGTCGGAGGAGGGTCACCGGTGACTACGGCGGCTGAAAATCAAGAAAGAGAGGTCCATATCACTACCGAGATCGGCGATAGTCGTGATCTTGCAAGTAAAAAAAATCAGGAAATTAAGGAAGACACGGGGGGCAGACATGAGGGGCACGAACCATGGCATCGGGCAGGGTATGCAGGGAACAGGACAAAGTGCAATGGGCACGGGACGTGGCATGCCTGTGGCAGGACTGCCAGGGCACGGGTCAGCGTGCAGGAGGTATGGAGGCAGTGGCACCGGGCATCGGGCAGGGCATGCCAGCAGCTCACGCCAATGATAGAAGCGGGATGCGAAAACAACAAGAGAAAGGGGTCGTGGATTCACAGTCCCGACTCGAGCACCCCGCGAACCCCCTTGGGCATCGAGCCGACGCTGAAAGGAGTAGGTCGTAGCCGACTAGGGGCGGGCATGAGTCTAGCGGAGGGACTGCATATCCCGACGAGACCGACGACGGAATTAGAAGACGTAAGGGTGATACCCGAAAGGATGATCGTGTTGGATCCTTTACCACACCAATGAGTAAGGCGGTGAGTACCACAGAGAGCGCTCACTTTATGTGGGTCACTAACAAAGAGTGATGCTAGTAGTCCGGGGATCAACGAGTACTGGAAGAAGCATACACTATTCTGCACACGAGTAGAGGCTCAAGGGAAGGGATTTGATACTATTATAGACGGAGGGTCAACGGATAACCTCATATCTGAGAGCATAGCGAATAAACTACGCCTCAACCTAATGCCTCACCCCAAGGTTACCACGTTGAGTTGGCTACAGAAGGATGGTCAGCAAGGGGAGATATTAGTGTTCTACCGTACGCGTGTGAAGATTAAGATGAGAGAATATGAAGAATCCATCTTATGTACCGTTATCAAGATGGATGTTTGTCATTTATTTTTGGGTAGGTCTTGGCAGTGGGAGATGAACGCAATCCATATCGGGCGGGCTAATGTCTATGTATTCATGTGGAAAGGCATCAGGTATAGATGGGTGGGTCTACCACCAGGAGAGACTCCAGTTCGTATGTTAGTTTCATAGCAAAGGGAAGGAAACATGGACTTGCTTAAGCGTTGGTCTGTACAATGTCTACCGCCCCTACCTCGGTTCCTGACGAGTTACGGCCGCTTCTTGATCGATTTCCAAACGTCTTCCAGGAGCCAGAGTTACCTCCGTTACGAGATATTCAGCACAACATCGATTTGATTCCAGGGGCGCCTCTGTCTAATTTGCTTCATTATCGCATGGCCCCAGCGGAGCATGTAGAGTTACAGAGACAGGTCGCAGAATTATGTGATAAGAATTGATGCATTGTTAGTGTTTAACTTGTTAGTGGGGTGTTAGTGGTTTACTGGTTCATGAGTTTGTTAGCTAGATATTAGAAGAAGTCCTAGTCTTATTGAGTCATATTCCTTTATGGTAGTTGCAGGTTAGTAGGAGATTGTGGTGTGCTGTTTTTCATTATAAATAGGTGGAGTAATCAGCTTTTGTACTCAGTTTAGTTAGCATCAGTAAAACAATTGTTTAAGCTATCTGTTATCTCTTCTCTGTATCATAGTTTATCATCTTCCCCTGTTCTTATTCCAACATTATGTGCCAAAGGGGTTCTAAGGGAGAACATGTCACCAGTGGCAATTCCAGCACTCTTAGTCCCCAAAAAGGATGAGAGTTACCGTATGTGTATTGATTGTCAGGCAGTTAACAAGATCACAGTGAAGTACATATTCCCCATTCCTAGATTAGAGGGTATTATAAATGATCTCTATGGTGCCAGATTTTTCTCCAAACTTGATTTTAATAGAGAATACCATCAGATTTGTATGTGACCAGGGGATGAGTGGAAGACAGTTTTTAAGACCAAAGATGGTTTATATGAGTAGTTAGTGATGCATTTTGGACTGTCTAATGCTATGTCCAAATTCATGCGTTTGATGACAGAGGTTATACGTGACTACATTGCAGAAAGGTTCATGGTGGTCTACTTCAATGATATTCTTATACACAGCCACACCCAGAAAGAACATCTTATTCATGTAGAGAAAGTTTTAGAGGTCTTACATCAGCACCGGTTTTTTCTTCGGTTAAAGAAGCGTTCTTTCCTTGTTGATTCCGTACAGTTTTTGGGATACGCTATCATGTCAGAGGGGATCATGGTTGACGAGGAAAAGGTAGATATGATCAGGAACTGGCCAATCCCTACCACAACGACATAGGTACGGAGTCTCATGGGTTGGCTACATTCTATAGACGATTCATAGATGGGTTCAACAGTATTATGGCACGATCACTTCCCTTATGGGAAACGTGCCTTTTGCGTGGACATCTGAGGCTGATGAAGCATTCTGATTTATCAAACAAAAGCTTACCACAACTTTTGTCTTTGTATTACCAAAATTTTCAGGGCCAGTTTTTGAGGTTACGACAGACGCATGTAAAACTGGGATTGGTGCTACGTTTTCACAATCTGGGAGGCCGGTGGCTTACTTTAGTGAAAAGTTATTTGAGGCATAGTTGAACTACAACTACCGCACATATGATATTGAGTTACTCGCAGTAGTACGAGCTTTGCAGCATTGGCGACATTATTTGATTCACCAGGAGTTTGTCATTCATTCTGATCATAACGTACTACGACACATACACAGCTAGCAGAGGACTTGGACACACAGGCAAAGTGGTTCAGTTACCCAGAGTTTTGATTTTAACATTCAGCACATTAAGGGTAAGGAAAACGGGTTTGTAGACAAGATCAGTAGGGCAACTCATCTCTTGGTTACACTCCGCTCTTCAGTATTTAGGTTTTCTGAGTTACGTGCATTGTACCCTTCTAATGTGTATTTTAGGATTATTTATGAGTCATGTGGGTAGCACCAGGGTTCTCACGAGGATTACGCAGTTCAGGATGGGTATATATTTAAGGGTACAGCCCTTTGTGTCCGGGTTTCTTCTATGCGAGAGCGCTTGATTGCCGATATCCATGCTGGGGGTTTGGGGGACATTTCGGGGTGATTAAGACAATGACACTCAGCGGGAGAGGTACTTATAGGACACTATGCGTAGGGATGTTGATGCTTTTATCCGGAGATGTTACTCTTGCGTAACGGCTAAAGGAAGAGAGCAGAACACTGGCCTCTACACACCTTTGCCGATTCCTTCTAGCCCTTGGAGATGTTTTGATGAACTTTGTCACAGGATTGCCGAAGACACAGGGTTTCAACTCGGTTTTTGTGGTTGTTGATAGATTTTCCAAAATGATGCATTTTATACCATGCACTAAGACGGAAAATGTGGCTTACGTAGCTCGGCTATTTGTCAGGGAGGTGGCACGTTTACATAGGGTGCCACAGTCGATTACTTTTAATAGGAATCGACGGTTTACAAGGTATTTTTGGAGGACATATGAAGACTACTACGTTGCAAGATTCATTTTTTCACAGCTTTTCAACCTCATACAGACAGAGGTGGTTAATCGGAGCTTGGGTGATGTACTACGGTGTATTACAGTGGATAGACCTATAGAGTGGGATTTTGTACTTTCACAGGTTGAGTTTGCTTTCAATAGTTCTGTCAATAGTGGTTATCTCCTTTTCAGATCGTGACGAGCTATTCTCTAGATATTGTATTGGATTTAGTACCTATTCCCCAATTAGTACCTACTTCTGACAATGCTGCAGAGTCTGCTGAGTCCATTCGGGCCATACATGAGAAGGTTCGGCGACATTTAGCGGATGTTTATGTGGGAGTAACGGAGAGGATAGATTGGCATAGACGAGAGGTTATATTTTCACCAGGGGACTTGGTTATGCTTTATATTGAGAAGGGACGACGCACATGCATGGCGTCTAAACTTCTCTTGCGTAAATCTAGACCTTATCGCATCATTTAGCGCATTGGTGGCAATGCCTATAAGCTTGACATTCCAGGATCACGCTCTAAGGTTGTCAACGTCAAGCTTCTGACACAGTTCTATGGTGACATTCCATCACAACTAGTGACACCTTCACTTGACATTGAATTGACTGACGAGATTAATGAGATACCAGATAGCCGTTTAGATGCAGCAGGACACAGAGTTTTTGATATAATGGGTTGGTCGTTCAAAGGAGGATGATTCGTGGATTTCAGGAGAGTCGCTTGCACAAATAGATCTGACATTTTACGATGATTATATACGACTATAGAATTCGTGAGATCTGACATTTTACGATGATTATATACGACTATAGAATTCGTGGTCGAATTCTTCTTAGGAGGGGAGAGTTGATATATCATGCCTCGTGGGTCATTTACCCACGAGGCCACGTACCTTTTATATTTGCTCTATATATAGATGCTAGGGGTTTGATTATTTTTCACTTCTCTTGTTAGAGTTTTTGGATGAAATATTAAAACCCTAGTATTCAATTTGAATAGTTAATTTGAGCTTCCGCAAAGTCGTTTAGTAACATTATGAATATAATAAATTCATTAACCAAATTAAACATTTTAATAATAATTCCAGTTTCATAATTTCTATGTGATTAATCTTGACATGGTAATAGGAGAAAATACACACTTCTATTTCCACTAACTAAAGCAGTGTACATAGAATGCCCATGTTGCTTAAGTATTAAACCATGAATATTGAAAGATGGTTTACGTAAAATTACTAAATGGGATATTTTGAAAGTTGAGACCTTTTTAAATGTAAACTTTTTATCGTCATCAACTTACATGTTATTTTGTCATCATCGGACTTACATGCTATTTGCAATGTAAAATCGACACTGAAACACATGTCGATGTCTTGTATTGGTAGGGGGTTGTCAGACATAGCAGGAGAAAGAAAAGTACTTGAAAATATGCTGGTCACATATGCCCATGTGTCCGATGGTCGGTGTCGGATACTAACATGGATTTTGTTGAAATTTTGTCGTTTTCATGTTACGTAGGTTATTTATCAATGCCTTTTTCAGTTTTTCATAAATACATGATGAGTTAATGGCACAACGGTAGCTTTAGCAAACATTTGGGTTGAGAATAAGATAGGCAGAGACAAGTTCTTGGATTAACTTGGTGGAGGATATAAATATAATTGGACAGTATTACTTAGAGTTAATGGAAGGACACGTGAGTATTACCTACGAAAATATCTAACAAACCATATAGGTCCGTTTTTCTTCAGATCATAAGAGATTATTAGCCTGTATTATGATCGATCACTCGAATAACAACAATGATAGGAATGCCTACCTTTGATCACTTGCGGCATAGGAAATTTGAGGAGTTTCTCACCATCTGATCGAACAAGTTCTTTAAGCATTTCAAAGGGAATGATGTCCTTAATTTTATTCAACGGACCACTAGGTAGTTGAAGACCTCCTTCATAGAGGTTCAAAACGTCTTGAAAAGTGTCAAATTCGTTAGGGGTCTTGTCACATATCGCTTTCAGTTCTGGAACCAACACTTGAACAAGAGATTTTAGAGCATAAGCTAGAAAATCTGACATCTTCAGATGGCCAAATCGTTCATCTCTTGGAACATAAATGTTCAGGCTCAGAAGCGGCAATCTGCTCTCAGTTTCAGGATCTGCTTAAAATGATGTAAAGAGTAGTGATATAAGATGAGGACTCATGGCTTTATTGGAATATTTATATAAAGAATGACAGCTTTTCAACTTATCTTTTCACAAGAAAAGAAAAGAAGAATTACTGGGTTATAACCTTACTGCAAATATAAATTTCCTATATCTATTATGTGTAGTTAAGGTAGAGCAAACAGCATACCTTTCTTTGTGGGCAGTCTACCTGTTTTCCCCCTACGAGGGTAAGGATATTTTGCAGACCCTCCAAGAACAGGACGTGCAGAATGAGGACCCTTATCCGGATCACCTAAATCATTGTAGTATGCATAGTCATAGACTCGGTCCCACTCCTTGAGTTCCCCTCTCCCATTTCCTCTAAGATTCACAAGTTCTTCTTTTCTATACTTGCGTAAAGGCTCTGGTGTATAGCAGGGCAAATAACTCTGCAACAGTTAACACTTTAGATATCCATTTATTATTTTATTTTTGAAAAGTTAATCTGCAACAGTTAATATATCAACAATGTATAAACCTGGTTCGCGAAGAAAATCCGATTGTACTTGTACCGGTGGGCTGGGTAAATCCAAGAATTGCAGACGAAATGGATCTTACCCGTACCTGGAACATCTTCCAGTGTCAAACTTTTGAGGTAGAACTCACTGTTGTGAAGGTTCTTGACAGTGAATGCCCCTGGAACCCCAACGTCCGCATCCCATTCAAATGTAAGCTTGAAGATTGATTCACCTATAGCTACCGAAGTACCAGTCATGGTCCACTTCTCCAAGAAGACTGCCTGACCAAGCCTCCCGCGCATCGCATTCTCTACACATAAAGCATGAATAACTTTTTAGAAAGAAAAGATGGTCAATGTTAAGTTTAAATAAACTTAAGTTATATTTTCAACTAATATTGTAGGCAGAAAGGCCCAACTAGAAGGTGCACAATAAAATTGAAAGTTTCTACAAATTACGGTCAGTTTAGATCATTTTTTGGATTTGGATATCGGGTCATGTTGCAACATGCCTAATACATAGGCATCAGACATCAAGAACAGGGTTAAAAAAGACAGTCATCAGACATCAAGAAAATTAGCCTGAAATCCAAGAGATCTCCCAAGGTTTTGTAAAAGAAAAATATACAAAAGTCAACAATTTCATTTACATGCAGTTTTACTCCAACGGTGGTTCAAAAACTAATCCACAATACGATTGAGAAGCTTTTAGTTAGTAGAGAAACACGAAGAACACCAAAATTGGGAAAAATAAAGCTTAATTGCTTAAAAGAAACGAAGTAGATTACAATGAATCTCTCCAAAAACCCTAGGATTCTCTCAGAACTCTCTCTAGATCTAACCTAAAAAAAACATAACCTAGAAAATAACCTAAATTCCCTTTATATACCAGGGAACTTAAAATACTAAAAGAAACGCATCTCGAGGCAAAACACCCCTCAAAAATACAATCACTGCCTAAAGGAAAAAGGCTGAATCGCGTTTCTCTTCGTATAGAATAAGTTTTTGTTCGAATAAAATAAAGTGTATTCGAATACACATAATTTGTATTCGAATAAAACTGATCAGGCTGAAATGTATTCGAATAGGAAAAGACTCTATTCGAATACAAAAGGGTGTAAAAGTCTGTTCGAATAGACTTCTCAAAAAGTTAAAAAAACTTAGATCCTCCTGGATCATGGCTCCCCCCTTTAGGAGCCTTGAGCTCCTGCTCAAGCTGGAGCTGGAAAGGTGGAAATGCGGCGCTGCCCATTACCCTGCGATACCACTTCGACATACTAGGTAGCTGACCCTTCTTCCCAACTCGGAACGACTCAAAACCACCACATGTCTTCCCTGGCAGCAACTTTCGGCAAAACACACTACGCCCTTTAGGATCATCATATCCCACAACATAACCTGACTTAACAAAAGGCTGTATCTGCATAGAAACCAACATAGTGGAAATAGCTGGTAATGGGGGTCGAGATAACCAATCAACCAATTTGTTGTCCACTCCCTTCTTATACTGTATAATCACGGGAAATTGTTGGAGATACGACAGCCCCTTCATCTGGCGAGCTTGCTGTAGTTTGGACTGTGTAGCTAAAAACTGGAACGGTTTGTGATCAGTATGTACCACAACCTCCTCTTGCAACTTCCCCAAATTGGTTTGTTGCCTAAAAAACGTTGTCATTGGAGACAACACTCGAGCCGACGTACCCTCCTGAACCGGTCGCACCAATAACACAAACTTGTCGCTCGCATTAACCAACCGCTTCACCTGAGTCGCCGTTACCAAATTAGACGTAGTGGCATGCTCCTTACAATCATTGATATGGAACTCTTTTCCCTCCTTCACAAGGCGATACTTGCGAGCTCGACGGTAATTAATCGCATCTCGGTCCCAAAGATAAGGGCTACCCAAGATGACCTGACACACATCCAAAGGAACCACCTCACACATCACCTCGTCAATAAACTTCTCAGAAATTGCAAACTTGAATATACACTACTTTGTGACCATCACCTCCGCATCTTTCTGAAACCACCCCAAACCATACAGCTTAGAGTGAGTTGTAGTCGCCAAACCCATCTTCTTCACCAACGTCTCAGAAATCAAATTTTTCTGACTTCTCGGATCCATAATGGCCTTGACCAAACTCTGTTTTACCTGAATACTGACATGAAAAAGCTCTTCCCGACGCTCTTCCTTGGCAGCCAAAGTCCGCTGAAACATAAATGTAAGCTTAGGATTCAGTTTATCTAAACCTGAAAGGTCAACAACCTCAGCGGCTAGTGCATATTTCTCTTTATTGCGCTTCTCCTCCTTCGACCTAAGCTCCGGGTGAAGTTTCCAACAATAATCGAAAATATGTCCACTCGCCTTACAATGATTGCAATGAAACTCCTTGGACGAAGACCCCTCTCCTTTGGCCTCTCCCTTATGTTCGTTTTTCCAACTTGACTTGTACCCCGACTTGATCTTGTCGTCTTCTTTGTCACTCTTCAAGTACTTGCCTTCACGGTAACATCCTCGATATTGGCCACAGTAAAGAGCTTCAACTCTCTCTTAATGGACTCCGACAAACCCCCCGTATACTTTCTAAACACTTCGTACTCGTCCATATCAATGTCCAAAACCAAAGCTTGGTTATGAAACGCCGTAGTGTACTCCTGTACGGATTGCTCAAACTTTTGGCGTAAATTGTGTCATTTATACCATCTTTCTTGCTCATACCCAATCGGATAAAACTATTTTCGCACTAAAACCTTAAATTCTTTCCAGCCCAAACTTCCTACATCGTGGCGTTTCCGATAAAATTTCCACCACGTGAGTGCATGGCTTGCGAATTTCAATGTAGCAAAGCATATTTGCTGAGCATTAGAGTATCTGTAAACAAAAAAATAGGTCTCTAACCTATCCAACCAATTATCCAATATTTCAGCATCGATTGAACCGTCGAATACCGGAATTTTAATCTTAAAACCAATACGAAGATTACGCAAAAGATTCGTGGACTTACCAATAACCGATCGCTCCTCGTCGGATTCGGCAGCACTAGAATCATCAAAAACTGGAACGTCCTCATTATCATCCACCTCCATAACCCCTTTCTTCTTCGAACGGCCTCACCGTTTCACCAAAGTGAAAGCCTTAGCGAGGTTCGTGAGACGCAACTGCTCCACTAACTCACCTACAGTAGAAGTTAGGGCGGAAACTGTCGCTTCCAAAATCGTGAGTCTTTCGTTGGGGATCACCCATCTCCAAATCGTCATTCTTCTTCGAATTAGGTTTGCGATGGATCTTCAACGGACTCACTAGCTTCTCCTTCGTTTGCTTGAGATGGTCACGTGTATAGACCATAAACCACAATCAACCCCTGAAGATCGTAACTGGAAAATTGATACCACTTAATCCACAATCCGATTGAGAAGCTTTTAGTTAGTAGAGAAACGCGAAGAACACCAAAATTGGGCAAAATAAAGCTTAATTGCTTAAAAGAAACGAAGTAGATTACAATGAATCTCTCCAAAAACCCTAGGCTTCTCTCAGAACTCTCTCTAGATCTAACCTAAATAAAACATAACCTTGAAAATAACCTAAGTTCCCTTTATATACTAGGGAACTTAAAATACTAAAAGAAATGCATCTCGAGGCAAAACACCCCTCAAAAATACAATCACCGCCTAAAGGAAAAAAGGCTGAATCGCGCCTCTGTTCAAACATAATAAGTTTATGTTCGAATAAAATAAAGTATATTCGAATACACATAATTTGTATTCGAATAAAATTGATCAAGCTGATTTGTATTCGAACAGAAATAAGTCTTTTCGAATAAAACTGATCAGGCTGAAATGTATTCGAATAGGAAAAGACTTTATTCGAATACAAAAGAGTATATTCGAACAGACTTGTTCGAATAGACTTCTTAAAAAGTCAAATCCTCCTGGATCAAAAACAGGGTTAAAAAAAGATTTCACGTGCCTAGATAAAGCTTGGCAACTTGTTCGTAACACCAGTGCCTTCCCCAAAATTGATGAATTAAATTGGTCGTCTTTAGATACGCGAAAAAAACAAACAGATGATGAGTGCCTATGTAATATCACCACATCTGTAGAAAAGTCAGTCCAGATCCTGGGAACAAATGTAATTATCCGCCATATACTATCATTAAGGCCTTTTAAGACTGTTTGGTTGTGGCAGTTGGAAGAACTCCACAGTTAAGCGTGCTCGGGCGGGACAATCCTGGGATGGGTGACCCACCGGAAGCTGCTCCCCCGCCAAATAAAACCTCACAATGCTGGAGATCTGCAATGGTTAAGTAGGGACAATATCGATACGCGTAGAGTAGGTCGTGACAAAATGGTATTCAGAGTGGAGACGGCTGGATCTTAAAGGTGGGGGACTGTAACACCCTGGCTGAGCGGGTATTAGAGAGGCGCCTAGCCCAATAGCGGTGATGGTTGTACCAGTCGTTTAGTCTCATATCGCTTAAGATCTTGTCGGGTGTATGGTCATTGAGTTAAGATTTTACTTTACATGTCACCGAGGCCTTTTCTTAGGAATAAAAACCCACACTGCTGAAGATCCGCAGTAGTTAAGTGGGGACAATATAGGTACGCGTAGAGTGGGTCATGAAAAAATGGTATCAGAGCCGAGGATGACTCTCTTCTAAGGTGGGGGGATTGTAACATCCCCACATCTGTAGAAAGATAGGTCCAGATTGTGGGAACAAATGTAATTATCCGCCATATACTATCACCGAGGCATTTTATGCCCGTTGTGAGAGTTGGAAGAACTCCACAGTTAAGCGTGCTCAGGCAGGAACAATCTTGGGATGGGTAACCCACCGGGAAGTTGTTCCCCGCCGAATAAAACCTCACATTGCTGGTGTAACACCACGGCTGAGCGGGTATTGGAAAGGCGCCCAACCCATTAGCAGTGATGGTAGCACCAGTCGTTTAGTCCCACATCGCTTAAGATCCTGCCAGGTGTATGGTCCTTAAGTTAAGATATCGCTCTACATGTCATCGAGGCGCGTAGTGGGTCGTGACAAAATGGTATTCAGAGCCGGGACGACCCGATCCTAAAGGCCTTAAGATCCTGTCGGGTATATGGTCATTAAGTTAAGTTTCACTCTACATGTCACCAAGGCATTTTCTTATGAATAAAAATCTCACACTGCTGGAGATCTGCAGTGGTTAAGTGGGAACAATATCGGTATGCGTAGAGTGGGGTCGTGACAGCCTAAGACTAACATTGTTGTTCCATGTTTAACACTGAAGTGTGTGCTTCTACCTTTTCAATAAGGATATTTTGGAAGCTAAAAATTGGTTTTTTTCTCATCAAAGATTCTTAAGACTGCACACTTCAATTGTAGCCCTTTTTTTCCAGGGTTTTAACACTTTCACAATGACTAGTGGAAAGGGCATTAATCCTTAACCTTCTCTTTGGATGTGTTTGGTTTATGAAATCAAAGAAAAAGAAAGCCATTTCCTGACCGTTTTCCATGAAAATTGTAAAAAAGAAATTTACAAGATTTTATTTTCTTGTATTCGATTGAAAACGAGAAAATGCAGATAAACGTATCAAATATGCTTATTAGCAACAAAAGAAGTTTGTGAAAATAAATAAATTCTCTATTATACGAAACCACTAATTTTTCTCATTTTAGATTCTTTAAAACGAAATTTCTCTTTAGATTTACTTAATCTGATTGGTTATGTGGTCGTTTACACGTTCCACGTACCCACATTCTACATGTCACTCTCTTTCTATTTGTTATTTTATTATTAGTTCTATATTTTAGGAGTTTTCTAATTTTCCAACACAAGGTTAATTATGATTTTTTTCCTATTTTCTAGATTTGAAGGCTTCCTAATTATTCTAGAATTAGGGTTTCTAAGTTCTATTAGGTTTCTAATTGTGACGAGTCTCCTTATGCCAATAAAAGGAGAGCTCTTCTAGTTGTTTTCTTAGGTTCTTTTGATGGATTTTGTTTTAGGTTTGGTTTAGTAGAGATATTTAATAAATTCGTAGTTGATTTTCGTTAGTTTAATTCTTGCTTCTTCAATATTTTAACTTCCGCGATATTATTTGCATCAAATTTGGTATTAGAGCAAGGTTATTTCCTTGGAAAAAAAAAATCCAACTGCTACGGTGTTTTTTGCATGCTAAAGTGATTTCAGTCACAGCTACATTGATTCCTGTATTGCTACATTAATTTTAGTGTCATCTGCTACAGTGATTTCTGGTTTTAATTCATTTCATGTTCAATCATTTTTTTCTTTCTCTATGGCGAGTAAGAACTCAATGGGGAGACCACCTAGTCTTGAAGCACGTGTTGAGCGTATCGAAGCGTCGGTAAAAAGAATTAAAAAAACGTTCCAAAAGATGGAAGTGACGGACAATAAAATTTTATCTTTTTTTAGTTACGAGGTGAAATTCTTCTCTCCGTTATTTGTGACGCTCATCAACCATATTTTGATGATGGAGGATTACCCCCATTATATGATGAGTACTTTGAGGCCTTTAACTAATAGGAAGCGAGATTACGATGACTTTTTAGAAGAGGAAAAGTTCCAATTTATAAATTTATTGGCATTTATTGATCCAACTTGGAAGGACTTTGAAGCTCGTTATGCAAGTCAAGCGGCACGAAAAATACATCAATTACAAGTAATTTTCGGAGCACATCATTTGCTAAGTTTTGGTTTAAGAAGAAGTTGTGAAAACACTGTCGCACCATCAATTGGTACATTGGCTGGATTTGGCAAATTTTGTGGAAAAATTCGAGGTTCGAAGCATGTGCTTGTGTTTGAACTTTCTATATTATTTTTTGTGGAACCTCATAGTGCGGATTGTCTGTGATGAAACACGCGGTCGTCTCCACATTGCCTACGTAGGCAATTGTATCTCCACCTCGCAGGACCACTCTCTCTATTTAAGTTATTTTTATTTATTTTATTTGCTGCATTATAATTAGGAGAATACTACTAATTAGAGTCTAGCTAAGGTATCTATTATATTTGGTTTTTATTTGTGTTTGGCCTCTTCTAGTATAAATAAGAGCATAAGCTTAATTTAATTCCTATATGTTGGCTTGAGTAAGAGAAAGGCTTTGCCTGTCTCCAAATTGCATTTCTTCACCTCCAAATCAAAAAAATTCTCTCCAGATTTTTACTATTAAAGTTTTCAATTGTCACTAATCAACTTTCATGTCTATATAGTCTCTCAATCCAAGATCTTCCTCTTTAGGTTCTCTCAATTCTAAATGATATATATATACGTACATATATAGCATATTATATACGTCTTGTCCTCTTAAAGTTTTTTTCCTGCAGATTCTCTCTTGGTCCTCTTGTAATAGGATGGATACAAAATTTGGATTAATTTGGTCATACCAACTCAATTAGAGCATCTTCAAGAAGGCTTGATTTTTTTTTGCTCAATGCTTGAATTTTTCAAGCATTTGGGAGATTTCTTCCAACAAGGCTCAATGCTTCAATTTCATTTAAGTCATCAGACGCATAAAGGTTTAGAGCCCCATGGTTCTAATTAAAAGAAAGAATGGGGTGCATAAAGGTTATGCGCATGACGAGCTCTATTTAAAAAAAAATACATCAAGCATAAGGTTTAGGAGCCCAACTTTTTAGGGCGCATAAGCCTTAAGCCTTGTACGTCCCACTTCAAACTCAACATTCAAGCATCAGGCTTGCGTGATGCCTAAAATTCAAGTATGAGATTCAAGTATTGAGACAATTGTTGGAGGCCCCAAACTAGAATAATCATATGTGGCATGTGTTTTTTCAAGTATTGAGGCAACTGCTGATGATGCTCTTACCACATCCAATCAGGAAAAATGGTGTTGATGTTGGCATCGAGGGCTCGGAATTGGAACCCAATCCCATGCTAATCATGATTGATAGCAATTGGGCCAAAGTTTGGTTGTCTACGTAAATCCAAAATTTCTATCTACAATCTTTTATCTATAGAATCTCTCACTTCAAAATTTTATCTCTCGAGGTTCTCCCAATCCAAAATTTCATTCCAATTTTTGTAGTTCTAAATTCATTTTGAAATACACTCGTTAGACTTAGTGCAAATTGTCTTTATCAAGATTCTTTAAATCCGTAAACTGAAAATTTTCTCTCCATTTCTCCTGGTCTAAAAAAGTAAGCAATCTCAACATTTTCTCTTAGGTTCTCCAGATTCAAATTTCTTTCCAAATTTTTTTTCGTTCAAGTTCTCTTTCTTTATGCACTTAATCAAACTTTTCTATATCAAGATTTTTCTCTCCTTCGAATCTCTTACCACATATTTACTTTTAGATTCTCTTAGCACAACCAAACACAAGAAAATTTGTTTCATTTCCTATAGAGTCACAAACCAAAAACTCAAAACAAAAACAAATAGGAGCTACCCATACTATATATCAAACAATTATTCAAACAAATAGCAAAAACTAGTCACCTGGGTCAGCATTAACAGCACTAATGAGCTGAAAAGACACTCCTTTTCCCAGTAACTCATGAACCCCATCTCTCAACGACGCGTGAAAATCGTTAAAATCCAACACATTCTTCTTCATCAACACAACAACCCCATTGATCTTCTCATTCAACTTCTTCTCCTTCACATCAACAACCCCACCCATTAACTCATTTGAAGAGTTCAGTTTCTTCCATTTCAGCAGCTTTACAAACTTATCTCTCAACCGAAGACACATTGAGACTTGAGAAACAGAGAGAGTTACAAACAGTGACAGTTTAATCTTGTGTTGTTTGAGTCAGTATTTATAGGGAGGAAATTAAAAGATTCGCAGCCTCAACTTTTAAGGAAACTTGTTTCTTTCTTTTGTCTGATTTTTCGAATTTCATCCCTGAGAATATCGGTTATTATTTATGAGGACTCCTTTGATTTAGAATTTGCAACAACTTTTTAACATCTCCACTCAAAGGGACAAATGGAATTACTTGAGAGTTGGGTAATGCTAGGTGGTCCTACGTGGCTTTAAGAATTGTCATCTCTTGTATTTCTCTTATTCGGAAAGTAAATGTGCTTCTCCGTACTATCATCTCTGTTAAAAATATTATTCACCCAGTAACTTCTATCCATCTATATTTTCAACCAATCTTGCATTTTAAACTCGATTAAGGCTCATTGGTTTTAGGTGCGTTTAATTATCTCTAGATGTATACCAACATCATGAACATCTCATCTACAAGCAAAAAAAGATTGTCGGTACTTGAATCTTTTGATATATGAAACTTTTGTTGAAGGTGGATTATGGTTCAGCTCAACTCTTAGTGGTTTATCACTTTATGCCACTGTCCTGCCACATAAGCATGTGTGGGTCCCATTGCCACATAAGTATGTGCGGGTCCCACTGCCACGTCATCAATGGATTAGGTCTAATCCAGTCTAATTTCCAAAATTTGATCTAGATCTAATGACGTCATTAATAGTCAATAAATAATTTTTTTTATAATTAACCTAGCTGACGTCAACATGACCTAAATACGTCATTTTTTGGCCGTGTACTGCCAATTTTTCGGTGACTGAGACATCTCCCTGACACGTGTCATATACCGATGTGATCGTTGTAGAATAGGCTACGCAAAAAAAAATTATAGTACATCAATCCGATGTCCACAACGATCACTATTTTAGTTTGAAAACAACTATTTATCAAGGGTTACAAATCACTAAAAATAACATTTTTAATTCGAAAAAATATATATAATAATTTTTCTATACATATCTAGATATCCTATATCATAGATCAAACAAAAATTATATAAAATTTTGAATTTTGTAAATATTACCTCTCATGCAAAAAATTCATTAAAAAATGTTGATTTTGAGAGTTATTTATCCCTTCTGATCCACTAGCTCGGCGTGCTGATAACGTGTTGGATAATATTATATACTCTATCAGTTAATCAAAGACAAGTTGATATGGAGAGAAGATTAGGAATATCTTTATTGATAAATAATATCTCTATGTATTACAAAGAATAATCTTTTAGGTTATCTATCCTAACTCAAAACTCTTCACATAAACCCCTAATAGTCTATGGGCTTGTTAGGAGTCCAGTAGAACACCCAACCCAGTTGAGATCCCACCTTGGGCTGGGCCCAACTCCTAACAACTAATACTTAAAGCTTGGAATCCAAGTACCAGAGCCAAACTCAGGTTCGTATTGTTCAACACTGCTTGGATGAGGTGTGTGTGTATTTTTTTTATTTTTACGAATATGATATGTCTCTCATCAGGCTCATAAGTCATATGCTAATCTCGGCATGCTCATAAGACATGTCCCCGACCTAGTAGTCTATAAAATACTGCATGAAAAACCATAAATAAATAAAAAAGTAAAAAAGTTTAGAGGATTATTTATAGCTTAAATAAGATTCACCCTCATTTGAGCCCAACAAAAATACTTTCGACATTAACTCCTACTAAACCAAAATATAATTTTCAGGTGTATCAATTTTCAAGTAGGAAATGAAAAGTGTGAGTCTTAAATAAAGTAGTTCCTAACATTAAAAGTTAATATATTAAGTTCACGTTAAGTGTCATTTCTAAGTGTTAAAAGGTTTTATGGACATTTCAGCGATACTACTTTGGCTTATCCATCAATATTTTCGATAATTGCAGTAAGAAGCATTCCAGAAGTGCTTTACACTTCTTCGAGTTTTTCCTGGCTCACTGCTACGTCATTGTTATCGCAGGTAACCTGTAACCCCTATGGAGCTCTAAGTCAAATCTCATAGCCCCTTCTAAACAATAGTAAGTATCATTCTACAAAAGTTTGTATTCAAAAACTAGACTCGTATATTCTCTCGCCCGAGGCCCCTGACCCTAATTCAAAAAAGGGATTTCCAAAACTCCGACATTATTCCAAGCAACACCTTCAACACAATTATAATGGACATTAAAACAACTCCTAAAACATAATAGCAACCCTGCGAAGAAGAAGAAAAACATATCCTCAAGCAGTTTCATGGAGGTGTGATGATCATACGATAACACATCATTCGAGGCAGATCAAAGGTTGTGAAGGTGGATTATGATTGAATCAAAACCGTTACTTTGGACTTTCCAGAGGGACATAAATCAAAATAACAGATTTGTTGTCTCTTCTAAATAAAAAAATAAAATAAAATAAAATACGGATCGATCTCCACGCAAATTCGAGTTTATATTTTGACCTATTTATAATTAGACGATTAATAAACACAGATCTGCAAAATCGATTAATCATTAATCAAACTTAAACCAAAAGCTTCTATTTATATTTGTTTGCTTTTGAGATTTCATCCAAATTAATAATCGATTACGCAAATCGAGGTCTATCCATCTATCTATCTTTCCCCAATATTAGGGTTTCGAATTTGTGAGACCATGCGAGAGTGGATGGGGTCGGAGAAATCTGTGACGTCTCTATCATCTTCTCCAATGGCGTCGGGTGATGTTGATTCGTCGATTACAAGTGAGTGATTTTGCTTTGATGTTTGTTTATGTTTTGATTTTGATTGAAGTTTTGTTTGGCTTTTAAGGGATTTTAGGGTTAGAAAATTAGGGATTTGTGAAATAATTGTGGGATTTTATTTGTGGGTTTCGGGAGTTTCTTAAGAGTGCAAATTTATCTCCTTTGGGTGAGTGGTGAAATGCGCTGGTTGTTTTTGGTTGGAAGTTGATGGGATTGTTGTTGAAATCGATGTTTTGGGTTGTTGGATTAGTGATGTTTTGATAACTAGCTTAGTCGAGCTGAAATGTACGATTAAGATGTGCAACCGATGATTTGCACATAAAAATGTGGGTATGTTGTCTAGGAGCTATTTTGTGATTAGTGTGCCCCATTTGCATGAACATGATAATGAATGAAGGAATGGGACGAGACGAGACGAGAAGTTAGGTTTTGAGAGGGGTTAAGGAAAGCTATAGGATTCCCAAGAGAAAGCTGAAGCTTAGGGATGATGTGAGTGTCTTGAAACCACTATGTATACGTTGAAAAGCACAAGGGGGTTGTTTCAAACGATGAAGCGACCTGAAGCATCATAAGACAAAGGTTTGAATCAGGGATAGGGAATGAGAAAGAAGAAGATGAAGAAGGGGTTGGTCAGATAAAGGAGTAGGTGACAATTGTTGGTGTTTTGGTGAGAGATGAATGGAGGAGTAGATTGAAGGACTTTCTGAATATTTAGGATTATTTCTATCTTGAACCAAGTCTGATGTAGAGTACAATATGATAGTGTACTAGTTTGACTACAGAAGAAACCTATTGAACCAAAAGTAAAATTGAACTGTTAGAATTTATTTGGCAACTATGATGCTTATCCAAAAACTGGAGACTTGGCAGCTTGTAACTAGTACAATCAAAAGGGACCGGAAAAGTCACAAAGTAAACAGGCCGAATCACAGGCTAATCTGGCAGATGATGTTATATTCTCCATTTTGTATTTTGGTGTTGAGGCCTTGTCTATCATATAAAGGATTAGGGTATAGATATTGAGGCTTCCAAATAAAAAGAAATAAGCTCCAATATAAAAGCATTTACTTCCTACAAGACACTAGGGTATGTTGAACAGTCTTCCATGGGCATACCATCTACCTTGTTCAGTTCCTACAGAACAATGGGTGGTGTTGAACATTTTTTTTTGAGGAGTGCTGTGCTAGATTGATGCGGAGAAGCCACAATTGCGTCAACTGGGAATGTTGTTCCCTATGTAAGAGCAAAGGTCGATTTAAGTAGTTAATTCCCACAGGGAATTCAAAGAATACATATCATTCTTTGTACCCTCTTGCAACAACATGTTGGATTGATATATCAGAGATTCACATATCCATTAGCCCAATCCTGCCTTGACAGAAAAGTTTCTACACAGTGGATGCTATGAGTTTCACCGGGAGAGGCAAATGGTTATTGTAAAATTCCTTTTTATTCAGTGAGTTGGGTTATTTGGCTCAGGCATAGGAAATTTGAGAATTAGGAAAATTGGAAGAATTATATCTTAGTTGCATTGAAGTTTTCATGATATGATGGAGATAATGTAGCAATTAGCCACAGATAATGAGAGGCCCTTTCTGTGACTCCTTTATGATTCGGTAGGATGAAGTCTTGTCTAGAAGTCATTTGAGCGGCTTGGGATGATAAAGGCTTTTTTTATTATTATTCTGTTACTTTTTCTTTATTGCTTTGCTTGATGAACTTATAAATTGATGAAAAAACGAGTTCTCAGCCTAAGTAGAGATTGTGGCTGCACAACAGGGCTCTCTTAAGAACTCCCCAGGGTTGAGACAGGGAGACCCATGATAGAGTTAGGGAAAATTGGGATCCAGTAGTTGCCAAAGTCCTTAAGAGACTAGTTGTGGACATGGGGAGTAGTATCGAAAGGAAGATTGTTCACGTGTGCTTAAGAGCATGCTAACAAACATTCATTGTACCCGTGCTCCTCTCCTTTGTACTGGTGAGCGGGAAGAAGATAGAGAGATTAATGAGAAATTTTGTTTGTAGCCTTAAGATGAAAGAAATAAGTATCACTTTGGTGAAATGAAACTCAGTTCACCACCCATAAGTGAGAAGGATGGAGCATTAAGAGAATTAGGAAATACTAAAAGGAAGGTCATGGAGATTCGAAGAAAAAGAGTGGAACATGGCATATATATAATTATTTCAAATAATATAGAGGGGTCAGGAGTACAGATAGAAGATATTTCTTCCAGTTGCAGTGTGCAGAAAGAGATTTATGGAGTGAGTGACAACTTTTGGGCGGCATTTGCCTGTGTTTGGATTAAGGTGATAAGCAGGATGTATGGTATGGTAATTCTATTATGCTCTTCGCTTCCCGTGCTGTACTAGGTAACAACGACACGGATACGGGTGTCGGTGTCGGACACGGCAACCTAAAAATATGTAAAAACGGGGACAAGGCTGTAAAATTTTTATTTCTTATTTTCTACTATGCTTATGTTGGTTACTTAACCTATCTAACACACTTATGCGTTAATTTATGACATATTTTTACGACTAATAACAAACAAGTTGTAACACTTATGGGTTAATTTACAACTAATAACAAACAAAAAACAATGATACTAGTTAGTATGGTTGAATAACATGTATAAGAATTGAAAACTTTCTAAAAGCTATGTCAAAAAGGTTATGATCTAAGCAAGAAGTGTCCGTTAGAGTGTCGACACGAGTGTCGGTGTGTTCGAATGTCCGACACGTTTGGACACGGATTTTTTTTGGAATATGGAGTGTCCATGTTACATAGGTGCTGTATTATTGAGAATACGGATACAATTATTTCCGCTTTTCCTGAGACCTGAGACCTGGACTGCTTGATATCGTGGAATTTATAGCTAAGGCGACGTACATTTCATCGGGAAGTTATTTTCATCTCCTTGTTGATAAAGAGGTTGGGGTGAGTAGCTCTAACAACAGTTAGGAGGATAGAAGAACTTGAAGCTACTACATAGAGAACTTTTTACGTGAGCTCATTTGACCTATCCCTGTCCGTACTTGACTTGATTCAGCCATAAGTAAAACCTCCATATATTTATCCCCCATAAGTTAATAACCTCTCTATATTAATAGAAAACTGTAGTCCCGATTATATACTAAAGGATCATTTATCAGCTCTCTAAATTAATAAACTCTCTATATTTATACAAAAAGTGGTCCCATCGGCATAAATATATAGAGGCTTTACTGTATATTCGTGCCATGAAAGTGTTTTATAAGATCTTCTTCACCTGGACGGCTGCTCTTGACGAATTTCTTTAGGGAGTTTGTGACAAGGTGGAAAATTTTGTCAGCAAGGAATCAGTAGCGCTTATATCTGGGAGTGGGACCAGCTGTTCACTTCGACATGCTATACTGCCAACTTTCCATGACGACTATATGATGCTCCTACTCTTGTTGTGGGGAGCTTGATTTGCCGGCCTTCTTATACCACCCCTGACAGTCTTATTTTAAGGATTTCAAATTTTACTATGCAAAATATATCTTTATTTGCAAAAGACTTTAGAAGCAACAGACTGTTACTTAGACAATAACAGCAATCTGTTCTGGCCTTCTATTCATAATGATGATTTTTACAACTAACAGTACAGTATGACCTTTTTTTTTTAAAATGTCAAAATGGCCAGTTCTACCCTTAGCTGTCATTCATATCTACAGGGAAGGTAATATTCCTCTGCTAATACTATTGCTCAATTGGATAGTAACCAAGTTCTTAGTGAGCTCTCTAGCCTAAATGGAGCTGTTGTTTTGATGGATAGACTAGATTTTGATAACGTCCCAGGGGTGTCCTGTCCACCCCTAGCTAACAATTTATCTTAAATCCTTTGACAGACACAACATCAACCATGTTGACATTCCAGGGAGTATGCTAGGGAGTGTTTTCTTATAGGGAGGCAGTGAAATATACATTTACATGTGCAGCAATGCCCGTCGTAGCAGTGATTCGAAGAGAAAAAAAATGGACATGGGAATATGTGAATAAATGATAATGTCAACTATCAATACTATTCTGGAAATTTCATAAACTTCTCTTGAAGTTCCGTGACTTATATTTTCTCGTGATTTGACAGGACTTCGGGTAAAGCATCAAATAGAACTGGAGGGTTTGACATTAACAACACAACCCTTCAGGACGTTAAAGCTGTTCGCGTTAGCTACTGCTAGGTACTTTAAGCAATCAATTTCATATCTTTTCAGTAAAGGTGGATGGATCTTGATTTCGACTGCTCTTTTAGTGGCTTTAAGCGTCCTGCTTATAACTGTGGATGGGCCTCATGAAAAGGTATTTTCAGTGAGCAATTATTATCTGTAAATTCATTTCCAGTAATATGTAATTTTCTTGTGAAATCACTCTTATTTTTCTTATATATGTGTATGTGAACAAGTATAATTGCTTAACTATATGAGAAAAATAAACGTTTTGGAGATGTGCTGCTTTGGAATTTCTCTCAGATCCAAGTAGCGGCCGCTAAAAGTACCAGCAATTGAAGATAGTTGGAATTGCTCCTCAGATGGCTTATTCGTTTTAATGGTCCGAATCCCACGTCCTTCAATTAACTTTAGTTGTATAAAAGACAAGATTAAAGATTTGTTCCCCGTAAATGACTTATACACTTTGCAGACCTGGGAGGGAAATAATCTGTGAGTTAAAAGAAAATTGGGGAGATATTAGTCAGGATCAGAGACATAAAGTGACAAAGTGTACCATTAATCCATTATCAATGAGAGACAGGCTGAGGGAGATGAAGGGGCTTACACGGGGAACATACGAGGTCAAACAGAATCCCCAACAACAAGATGAAGTTGAAGTTTGTTGGAACAAGCTAGAAATTTTTCTTTTTTTCCCCCTTAAAATAAGATACTTATGCATTTAAAAAGAGGTGAGAAATCCACTCAGAACAGAACAATAAAGAAAGAAAAAAATATTAATTGGAAAAAAACCCAGAGTCTTCAAGCTCTTCTCTTTGAAAAGATATATTAGCATCCCTCTTATTGGTCCCAAAATGTTAAGATACCATATTTGGGTACCTTGGGGCAATATGTGCCAGAGTGCCACGAAAGGCAAGCCAAGTAAAGAACTATGAGTAAACCGGGGATACAATTGAGCAGGATGCAATATGTATATTTCAAATTTTGGTCTACCTTTTGTCCTTCGATAATGCGCGGGCTAATCCAAACAACAATAAGATGAAACTGTGAAAGACATGCTGGACCCACGAATACCATATCTCAAGTGTGTCGCACCGATACACATGCTTGACACGACCTCTTAACTACAAGTTTGCTTGCTGTTGTGAAAAAAAAACCTCTTGACTACAAGTTCTTACAAAATATGCCGTCCAGGTTACACAGTTTTTTCAGTGCTGTTTGAGTTGTTCTTGATTTTAGGGGTAATTTACCGAGTATCTATTGCATGTTTGTGCAGCATGTTCAGGAGTTCCTTCACTATTTCCGTTTTGGTTTGTGGTGGGTCGCCCTTGGTGTGGCATCATCAATTGGCCTAGGTGAGTTAATTCCAATATTAGACGGCAATTTATTAACTCGCACATAATGTTCTTGGTATCTTAGGTGAATAGTTGGACTTCACCTAGTGAAATTCATGTTTACAAGTTACTTGGATGAAAATTTGTACCATTTATTGACTATTCTTTTTTCTGCAGGATCGGGTTTACACACTTTTGTGTTATATTTAGGCCCACATATTGCCCTCTTCACAATAAAGTCTATGCATTGTGGGCGAGTTGATTTAAAGAGTGCTCCTTACGATACTATACAATTAAAAAGTGGCCCTTCATGGCTTGATAAGGATTGCTCCGAATTTGGACCCCCGCTGTTTCCTTCGGTAAATGGTTTGAGGGTTCCACTTAGCAGCATATTGCCACAGGTTCAGTTAGAGGCTATTTTATGGGGTCTTGGGACTGCGCTAGGAGAGCTTCCTCCTTATTTTATCTCAAGGGCAGGTATTCATTTGCCTTTGTTTTATATAGACTTGTTATGTACGAATAGGGAACTATATGAGGGTCATTAGAAATTTAAAACCATTTGTTGAACATAATTGTGTAGTAAGCAACTTGTTCCTTTACGAGAAATGTGGATGCAGTCATTTTCACTTATTGGAGTCAGGCACTTCGTGAGACCATTGGTTTTCGGTCCTGACCTATGTGTAACATTGACGCGGGTCTCCTCAAAAAAAAAAACATTGATGCGGGTACGCTTGTCAATGTCTAATACACGACTGCTTTAAAATAAGTGAATACGTGGATGCAGCCTAACACTCACATTTCTTGTAATGTGAAAATGTGGATAAACCTAACACTCAAAATGACAGTTTTTTATTTTTACTGTGTCTAATTACCTGCATATATGTTCCATTTTTGTACATACATGATAACTAACTTTTTCAAAATGTTACAAACACAAATCAAATTAAGTTAGGTTGATATACAATTAATAGCAACATAGAAACTATGACAGAAGTGAGTAAGAATGAGTCATGTCACACAAGTGTTGGCATGTTGGACACATAAATTTGTTTGTCCAAATATGGAGTGTCTATGTAACATAGGTTCTGGCATATATGTTGATCTCAGTGATGATGTGTTCTTGTCTAAATCTAGCATAAGAGGCCTAAGGTAGTTAATGTGATGCAATCACGGACAAAAAATTGCTACTGTGAATAGCGCGAATACTGCAATGCTATTGCGAATATTTCGATACAGTAGGCAAAAATTGTATATAATCCTAATATATTTGCATATAAATCAATATATGCAATATATTCATTAAGAAAAGCATATAAAATATAATATAACATAACTAACAAATTTAGGTAATCCTAAATATAAATGAATAACTGTAGTATCTACATATACCAAGTACCAGCTGACAAACATAACTTGAAAATATAATAATCATTGTCAAGTAAAAACTAACAAACCATAACTAGGAAATTCAAATATGTCAAGTATCAAATTAATACATCTGGTTGAGGGGAGTTCTTGGAATGTATGTGTTTCATATTTTAGGTTTTAAAGGTAATTGAGTATCTCGTTTCCCATATCTTCTATCTTAATCTTATTAGGAAGCTTATACTTGTAATTGCATTATATATAGTATCGTATAATAGATTTAGCAATTGCTTAATATATAAGGTCTTTTTCGCGTAGTATTAGTGCATACTCGCACAATATTTTCCTTCTTTGTGTTTTCTATGATGTTTCAGCTGGTTTCTTGCATTTGCATTAGAAAATGCGATAATATGCGACAAAATGCAACGCATTTGCGCCTGGTCGTATTTAAAGCGTTGTGATGCGATTCCAGGTTGCATTAAATGCATTTATCGCATTTACGAGCGCATTTGTCGCATCTGACTACCTTAAAGAGACATTTTACCTTTAAAAGGCGAAGGTAAATCTTAAGAGGGTATAGTGCGTAAATACCGATTGTAAGGAAGTGCTATGAAAATTATACAGAATTGCAATAACTTGCTGGAAGACAGATATATCGTTGAAATTAAAGGAAATAATTTAGACGGGCATAACACGTCACCTCCTTTTCTTTTGATTACTTGAATAAAAGGTACTTTTAAAACTGAGTATTTGATATTGTGTCATGATTCATCCTTTATTCTTTGAAATTGGTGGTAAATCCATACATTTTCTTTTGCTCAAAACTGGAACCAACTTCACGTGTTTGCTTCTCTGTATTGTACTCTTTGTGCAAATACTCCTGTTAGATTGGTGCCTAACGTAATCTACACACTATTATTGGACTTACTCCAATCCTGTCAACATGCCTTTGATATTCCGCACTACCTTGTCTTCACACACTGCCCACACCATATTTGCAAAATTCAATTGGTATTTCATAATTATTATGTTCTTCCTCTCTCCTCAAATGCACTATAATAAGATAACAAATAGGACGAGGCCGTACAAGAAAACGAATTTTTTCCTTGTTTACACGAAAATAATAGTCTAATAAAAAAATTTGATCAACTTTGAAGAAACTTTTTGAGGCCGAAAGGATACAACCCGAAGACAAAAGGAAAGAAAAACAACAAAACAAAACACTCAACATTACGTTAGATCTTGTTAAAACTAAATCTGCCCAATCACGTGATTTTCAGACCTAACCACCTCATAAATATGGATGAAGAGGACCAATACAAAATAGTCATATATTTTTAAAGATAATTGCTTCCACGAATTGGACTTTTTCTTCAAGTGCCTTTCATTCCTTTCCTTCCACAAAACTCAACTAATTGTAATAGAAGTGAGATCTCAGAGATCCAGTTCCTAATTTTTCTTCCAAATGGCTTGCACCACCACGCTTTCAACGGTGAACTAAAACCCCGTTGAAGTATCGAAGAGACACCGAAAAGAATAAGGAAATGATTTCACACCTCCATTGCAATTAAACAATGTAGAAGTAAATGATCAATGGACTCACCAACAATACTACAAAGTGTACACAAAGGTTCACATCGAGCTAATCTGTAATCATAGTTTGACCAAGCTACTCCTTGTAAAAAAATGGCTACTTTAGACAAAGTTTCCTTCCTTCAAACTAAGCATTTTAGGAAGTCCATAGTTCGATATCCACCTCTTGTAGTCCTAATTCTACCTAATAACCACACATTGATCTCTTCTATTTAGATTTTGTTATCAACCCACTCCCATTTCCTTTTGTCTTCACCCATTTAAAATCGTAACCTAGATGACTTGGATCATAAAGCCAAGATTCTTAAACTTTCTGTCAATTAGTCTCTTCGAAAATGAAATTTACAACTCGTCGTGTCCCCTTCCATTTCGTAGAATTCATTCATATCATATGCATTATGGAAAGAAGGATACACCAGGCGAAAAGCTTATCATCTCCTTATTTCCAATGATTATTTCAATGCCTTATTTAATCTCGTCATTGAAGATCGACTTCTATAATCCTACACCCTATGTAATATTAGGGTCATTGGGGAAAAACATGCTCATCAATTACAAACTTAGTAGTCACCTCTGCCCATAACTCATCTCTATTGTTACAAAATCTCCATAACCACTGTCTAAGCAATGTCAATTCATCTCTCTAAAGAATTTAATCTCAATTCGTCGACTTCGTTTTTTTTCAAACTGCATCCTATTTAAGTTGGTGGAGCTTGCAAGCTCCTTCAATGTCATGCCAAAAGAAATTCTTGACAATCATCTCCGATAATATCAAGAACACTCTTAGTACAGAACTACTTTCTAAAGCATGATTGGGTTTGTAAAAAGATTATAGGTTGTTGGTGTACATGCTCATACAAACAAAATATTCATAACTTTTGCTTTACGTAGCTTGAATATTGGTCGTGAAGTTTTTGGCATGTGCTAGTGCTAAGTAGTTTACTCAAAGCTGAAGTGCTTTAGAATTAGTTTGAATGCGATATTAACTTGGATATCTCTGTAGCACGCGCATCAGGTAGTAAATTTGAGGCAATGGAAGAATTGGATGCTTCCTCCGAAGAAGATGGAGTGGTAGCTAAGAAGTTAACTCAAATGAAGCGTTGGTTTCTGTCACACTCGCAACATCTGAACTTCTTCACGATCTTAGTACTTGCTTCGGTTAGTTGGATTCTCTCATTTATTCGATAAGTACATATTTTATTTTTATTTTCTTTAGATTTACTTTTTTATTTGGTATTCTGTGGTATTATATCTTTTCAGCGAACTATAGGCCCTTTTGTTTAAGCGTATACTGAAATAATGCATGTACTTGAATTTGCTTTTTGTTTCATCTTGAGCTAGTTGAAGAGTACTCTTTCTGTATTTCCATGTTATGTTTTCGTTGCATTGCGACGAGTGAAGTGAACTGCCTTTTTATGTTTAAATGTCCCATTTTTATGCAAACTTGTTCTCTCTATTTAACTCTATTTCTGCCTCTTTCACTTAAAGTAGAAGTGACTACATTATTTTTAGTGTAAATAATGCATCCACACTTAGTTAGATCGTTTGACACTATAGAAAGCTGTATTGGTATCGTAGCAATGTATAGTCTGACTAGTTAACCCATTTCCACTTCGTATTTAGTTTTGCTCGCACCCCTGCAAGCAACCGAAGAAAGGCCAGGCCGAAGCACGGGCGAAGGGGCCTCAAAGCCTCCCAAAGTTCTTGGGCTTGTATATACATCTTTTCATTTACCTTTTTTTTTGCGGATGTTGCTATGATAGTAATATATGTATGGTAACTAGGTTTGGCATGAAGTTCATTACTTCAGAAAGCTCTTGTAACCTGTATCTCTACAGTAGTTTATTTGAACCTTCTCTTCTTTCAGGTGCCGAATCCATTATTTGACCTTGCTGGGATCATGTGTGGGCAGTTTGGCATTCCATTTTGGAAGTTTTTTCTTGCGACATTGACGGGAAAAGCAATTATCAAAACTCATATACAGGTATGAAGTATAAACTTGGTCTTCAAGTTAATTCTAGCTCTAAAACCTCACTCTGGCTGGTTGAGATCCACTTTTATATTGTGCAGTTTCTTAGCTGAGTTTGTATTGCCTTCTGTTTTTATAAAAGCTTCACGTCGGGTGTCTGCTATGATGCCTGGACACACATACTTATATGAGAAATGGAGGGTACTATTAGTGTCCCAGGTTCTAGAATACAGATATTCACAGGAGACTCCTTTTATACCATACCAAATACAATAATACTTGTGAATGAAATAGAGAGGCCAAAGAAATCACCAGTGTGTATTTAAAATTTTTAGAAACTTGCATATAGTATTCATTAAGTATCTATGAGTTATTAGTGTCTGTATCGGTGTTGTATCACTTGGACACGGGTACAACGATCATTTTGAAGTATTTGTATCTCATAGGGTATCTGACACATCTATGGGCCCAATGTTTCTTCATCTCATCACCCCTTGTGACTATTTTGGTACGGCCTCTGCTGCATAAAAATAAATAAATCATGCTTCTAGTTTCCTCATTTTAAGCAGGAATATAAAAATATATATTTTGCTTAATTTATTAGTGGAATGACACTTGTTGACATGAAATGTGCCACATCACCGGACTTAATCTGGTAAACAACTAGCACAGGGTCTGCATTAAAAGTTATATTATGTTATCACCTTTTTGACCTTCACTTGTGCAGACTGTTTTTATCATCTCAGTTTGCAACAACCAACTTCTAGAATGGATTGAGAATGAGTTGATTTGGGTACTTGGATTTGTTCCTGGACTTTCTTCCATCCTCCCCAAAGTCATTGCAAAACTACATATGGTGAAGGAGAAATACCTCTTAGCAGCCTCTTCTGTTCCAGTGGCGTCAACTACTACCAAGGTATTGTTGCCTATACTTACTCCTATCCTAAGACATGCATGCAAACAAATATATATGGGTATCTGACTGACAGTAATCTATAAAGCATCATGGTTGAGACTCCATATTTTCCTGTTGTTTTGTTTGCGCAAGTGTAAAAATCGCATCTGGCACTTGAATGCTAAAATACTGAGGAAAAACCGAAATGGTGCATGCCTGTGTAATCCCGTGCCGTCTAGAGGGCCAGCTTATGGCCTCAAAAACTACCAACTTTAGTATTCCCTTTTCTTTTCCCTCGTATATCTTGAGAAATGTTGTGGATACTATTTTTATCATGATATTTTAGAGCAACGTGACTTCTCTGCCACTTCAGACATTAATTGGAGAGGCTCTTGTAGGTGGCCTTATAAGCATTGTTGCCAAGCATGATGCTATTATCCTTCTTCTACATCAATCAATATATGATATTTTGCCCTAATAAAATTTATCTTGTAGGTGAAAAATTGGGATCTATCGCTCGCTTCAATATGGAACACTGTTGTATGGCTCATGCTTCTGAACTTCTTTGCAAAGATTGTGACCTCAACTGCGCAGCGATACCTTAAGAAGCAGCAGGACAAAGAAATGATAGCCTTGACTCAAGCTCACAACTTATCAGTACCAATCACCAACTAATCTTACTAAGATTAAATTCTTTTTATTATCCCTCACCATTGTAGCCACCAATTGGGATCTATCTCTGTTTCAGTTAGAGGAATTGGGTTAAAATTATCCCTCACCATTGCAGCCACCCCAAAGCTTTCTTTCTGCATCTGATATCCATATGACGATGTTATGTATAGTGTATACTATTCAATTAGTGGAAGGGTGCAGGCACGTCAGTTTAGTGTGTGGAGAAGCTATGTTGTGGGTGGTTTATTGTTAGCATCAGTTATTAAATGGATTTGAAATTTGGACCATGGAAATACTTTTATGGATTTGCAAACATGTTGCTGTGATTCATTCTTTATTAAATTTTAGTCTGCTCACTCTCAGTGGTGACTTTAAATTCTCTTATTATTTATCCTGTGGAGTTTTCATATTCTGCCTGAAACTCTTTTTTTGGTAAAGTTCCGCCTGAAACTTGTATTCTGTATACACTAATGCCAAATCAAGTAATAATAATATTGTTGGTATACGATGGGATCGCCATTGGGTGAAGAACTTTTGCTAACATATACTACATGGATTGGCTTCAAGCATTCAAATTAGGATTTAAGGTTTAGTAAAGTTTATCAGAACCCCACTGTTGGAAGGGAGCTATGCACTAGAAAGTGGATCTAGTGCAAAGCTAAGATTTGCCTATAGCAAGTATGCAACATGACCAATATCCTTAAAATCATGAAAAAAGATGTAGCAAAACAGAAGTTGTAATTAGCATCTTCACACTAAATTAATGGATCTAACTTATCGTAGGTCACCAATGCCAACGCTACTTTATTTGTAATTTTGTATATACTGGTGGTTTTGGAAAAAAGATAGCAATCTAAATTTCTCACAAAAGCTATAGCATTTCTCATGAAGTATGGTCCAACATATTTGCTACGACAGAATTTTATAATCCATACGACTACGAGTAACCTCATGGAAAAAAATCATCATCCAAACAAAATTTGATGTTGCAGTTTCACCGAAGCATCAATCACAAGTTGAGATTGAATGGAAATTAACATTTCCTTATGACCGGAAAAAAAATCACCTCAATTCTAGAATGTCAAATTGTATTTCTTTCCATTCTTAGAACACTGAGAACTACAAAATACAACCAATTATACAAGCATTTGGATTCTATATACACATGACAATAACACTAACAAATCACATGTACACTACATAGGACGGCTGCGGGGAGGCAAATCTTGGCTTAATACCTCAAATCCCATTTTTTTATCTGAATCACAGCTATCTAGGCTGCTGTTCCCACCTAAGGTCCTCGGAAAACTCCGAGAATGCAGCTCGGGGATTTCCATTAGAAATAGACCAGTAATACTCAGCAGTTCCATCATCCACTTGCATGCCTCTCTTCATCGACTCAATCACCCTTTTCTTGCGTCTCTCGTTGCTACTATCTACAGTGGTGCTTGTAATAAACTTCCAATCAGGACCACCCTCCAAGTAGAGAACTGCTACTTCCCTTTTAGCATTGAGATCCAATTCTATGTAACAGGTGCTATTTACAAGAAGATCTGGTTTGTTCACGGGAATTAGCAACCGCTCCCTTGAGTATATCCCGTGATCACTCATCATATTGTTCAAACGCTTTATGTCCATCACCTGCATATAAAAATATTTCCTTGTATCATTAACAAAATCAACAGATACTCAACTCAAGAGACATTTCGTCAACAATTTAAATGACTTGAATGTCAGAGAATAATGCTTTATATGAATATATATGAATCCTGATTAATCTAACAATTAGGTAAAATATATTCTACAATCACACTCTCATAAAGTAGGTTTAATTCGTAATCAAAGGGGATTCTTTTCCGGTTTCTAACTGATCACTTTGATTACGAATGCAAGAATTGCCTCCTTTGGATGGAAGGTCTGTCAGGGAGCTCTTTCCACTGATGATGTGTTTAAAAAGATAGGGTGTTTCTCTGTGTTCTTGGTGTGTTAGATGTAAAGAAGACTCTGAAAGTGTTGATCACTTGTTACTGCGGTGTCCCCAGGCTCAGGTTCTTTGGCAATGGGTGGTTAGCCTCTTTAATGTTTCTTGGTCAGTTGATAATTTAAAGGATACTCTCAGTTTTTCTTCAAGATTTAGTGGCTATATATGTGACCTTTGGATTAGTGCTGTGTGGTCTACTCGCCAATATATTTGGTATGCAAGAAATTTTGCTACCTTTGATGGAGTAGTGTGGCCTATTAGAAAGCTGAAGAAGGATTATGGTCTGTATTCAGAAAGCTGTTGTTCTCTCTTCTGCTTGTATGCATCTATTTCTGATTTATGTGTAGTGAAAGCTTTACATGTTCCCATCAGAGCTAAGAAACTTGCAAGAGTTAGAAGTGTTTTTTGGACTCTGCCCAATCATGGTTAATACTACGAAAAGAGTGAGCTTGAAAACTAAAAAAAAAGGATTGTAACTAGAACATCCTCCCATCATAAATAGGCCCCTATACTAGACTTACCATTGAGAAAATCATTCCTATCACAAAGATTTCTAAATGAAGGAAAACTTTGTTTTTCTCTTCCGCAACGAAGGGATGATAGCATAGCATAATGCTACTACTTTCATTTTCTTATAAATTGTATTACCTCTTGCAACCTCCCTTTCTATCAATAAAAATCTAACTTTCCTACAAACAAATCAATTGGGAAATTCATCCCATTCCCACCCATACCTAAATTTTTTCATAATCTCCACTAGTCGCGCTACATTCTACGTTGTATCAAATCACCACACCCCATTATCATTTGCATATAAAAACCTAACATTTCTCCCTAGAATCCATATCCTTGCAAGTTAAACAATTGGTAATCAAAAGCATAACTCAACAACACCAAATTCAACACTACTTTTTATTTATACATTTCATACAAAATAACACAAAACAAACAACAACAACAAATTATAGGTATCAGAACCAATACCTGAACAGAGTACTTAACAGCAAGGCTAGCAATACTATCTCCTCTTACGATTCGATGCGAGATAGCGAACCGGGTGAGACCATTATCACGCCAGAAACTCCCAGAACTGGGATTCCCAATTACTTGTTTGAGTTTCCATGGTGATTTGAAGGATTTGATTTGAATATCTCTATCAGAAGCAATTGAGTTCCAGAGATGACAAACACACGATGCCCTAGCTAGATCTAGTAGTGGTAATCGCTCAAAGATTGTTCTAAGTATGTCTTCATTACCACAACAACAACCCATTTTTGATCTTTCACAGAGAGTGTTTGATGGTTGGTCTGAGAGAGTGGTTGGTTTCTATCAGTTGGTTGGTTTGGTTGTTTCCCACCCCCACAAATTAATTGGGATATTTACTCTCAAATCTTCTTAATTAGGATACTACCCCATGTTTTTAAGGATTTTTGTTTATGGTTGATCCAACAATGAAGAAAAATCTTGGTTAGACCATCTCGAGCTTGGTACTCGATTTTACAAACAAACAAAAATTACGTACAGTAGTGCCTGGAGCTTATGATTTTATGCTTGTTTATGAGTTTTATGCTCGTCATACGAGCACGTTTAACTGGCGGAGCTAGGATTTATGGCCAGTGGGGGCAAGAAAAAAACATATTGGGGAGGCCCCGAATTTTTTTTGGTTGATCATGAAAGTTGAAGCAGTTTTTCTTCAAGCAATAGAAATTTGCTTAAAAGATGTCCATTCTTCTATGACAAAAAGAGGATAATGTAAGAGCCTAATTTCATATCTCGAACTTAGTATCTCATACCAAATAAGATCATAACACAGGAAATAAAAACTAATCACACACAAGAATTAGCGTGGAAACCTCTGAATAGATAAAAGCCACGACCTCTCTTAAGGATTTAAAAAGACTTATCTAATTAATTGAGTGACTAGCTATTACAACGAACGCTCTGAATAGTTTTGTATCGATTTTGTAGATAGAATTCTCTGTCCCTATCTGTTGTTGTTCGATCATATTTATAGGTCTCATATTATGACTGTTTTATGACCATTATCTTCTTTAATTACACAAACATTACAACAAAACTTTGATAGACCTACATAATGGTTGTGTAGGGACCTGTCCCTCGAACTGGGGTAATATCGAACTAGCCATGCCAGACTCACGCAACATACACATGATGTACACTGTCAACAATGACACCTAGACCACGAACTGAAGAAGAACGTGGCTCGAGCACTCCAACCTAAATAGAACAAGTCAATGACACCTGTCTCCTGCGAACTAGCAATTAGATAAATAACCTTAACTCTTCCCCCAATTCAGAAGAACGTGCTGATGCATGTAAACGAACAGAGAGTGAGATCTATAAAAATGATGAGTTCCACAGGAGAAGGAGGAAGTTTTTCTAGCTAACAAAATCATCAATTGTAATCAAAATATCAGTCTCAAGCAATAAAGTTACAGTTACTAAAATCCTCAAGCCGAGGTCATGGTTTTTACATATTCAGAGGTTTCCACGCTAAAACCCGTGTCAATTTATATTCTTTATTTTATTTGTTGTCACAGGTACATTTGGTGTAAGAGCCTTTCGAGCTATTACGAAATTAGGCCCTTACATTTGGCACCGTCTGTGGAAAAGAAGACATTTCCACAAAATCCTAAGGCATGCCGTTCCTCAACGATCAATTTTTAATCATGGTGACTTCTAAGCGACCGGCCACAATAGTTCTGCATGAATTCTCCATAGAACTTGATCAGCCAGCAGAATTAACGGCGAACTTCAACGCCAAAACAGAGAAGCAAAATGAGCTCAAGCATCAGTTGGTACATAACCGAGAGCTTCGCGAACATGAACTCGAAGATGAATGTAGAGCTCGGCAAACAGAGTTCAAACGCTATGAAGAATAGATGACCACGTTACAGACCGCCTTGAAAGCACTGCAAGGCAATCAACAGGTTCAGGCACCCAGGTAGCGTGAGGCCATATCAGCGACTTCCAAGGTTTCATCACAAGATAGGTTGGGACCCCGAGGCGTAACTAGCATAGGAGCTTCAAGGCATCAACTCAACGATCCATACGTGCCAGAAGCCTCAATTCATCTGGGACGAGAAGATCAGTCAAAAATTAGTAGGGGACGTAGGCACTCGAAGCATCCAGCAGAAAAGCCGCGACCTCCATCCAGAGTACCACTTCGTGAACGTTTAAGTGAGGGAAGCGGTAATTGTAATCCATGACCAACACGCCAAGCCATTCCAATACCACATCAGTACGTCACACAGGAACATATGGGTCAGCGAATCAAGGAGTTGATAGAAGCTCAAGCTCTCGGCAATAAGGACGAGTTAAGCAAATTGCAAGGTAGTCTGATTGCCAAAGAGTTGTTTGATATGGAAGTACCGACATGTTTCCATACTCCGAAAATACGTAAGTAAAATGGCACCGATCCTAAAGAGCATGTCCAACAATTCTGAGATTTATTGGGGTTGTATTCAAACTTGAACCATAATCTTTATTGAATGTTCGCTACCAGTTTATAAGGGGAGCTACTCCGCTGGTTCCATTCTCTACCTAAAAATTCAATCCTCACATTCGACTAGTTACAAAAGATCTTCCTCAAGACGTACACTCATAACAAAGACAAGGAGACAAATTTATATACTCTAATCAGTCTCAAACAGTCTTAGGGGGAGAAGCTTAAAGTGTTTGCAATGAAGTTTCTCGAACTTGCTCGGAAGGTAGATAATCTCGATCAAAAGATTGTTGTTTTAGCATTTACCAATGTACTACAGATCGATTTCAAAGCGAATGAGCATTAATCCACAATACGAAGAGAAAGCCTAGTTATCAAAAAAGTACGAAGAACACAGAAATTGGATTGGGAAAAGTCCCTTTAAGAGCTTCAATTGCTCAAATCAATTGATTATAACTTGAATTACTCTAAACCCTGGACTTCTTTCTCAGAACTCTTATTGAACTAACATAGATCTAGAAAAATAACCTAAGTCCCCTTTATATACTAGGGAACTAAAAATACAAATATAACGCATTTCGAGGCAAAAATACGTCTTAGAAATACAACCAACGCCAAGTTCGTTCGAATGAAATAGGGAGTCGGTCGAACGACTTTACACCAATTGGTCTAAAACCCTAGAAACTTGATAACTCGTTCGAACGAAATCTGTCTATGGGTCAAAATTCTGGAGAGTATGAAAAGAGTCGTTCGAACGAAATAGGGAGTCGTTCGAACGACTTGGGTTTTCTGGGCCAAATTCTAGAGAGTATGAAAATGGTCGTTCAAATGACTCTCAACCTCGTTCGAACGACTTGAATAAAACCTCAAACTTTCATAGATCCTCCTAGATCATGGCTCCCTCCTTTAGAAGCCTTGAGCTCCTGCTCAAGCTAGAACTGGAGATGTGGGAATGCAGCGCTGCCCATTTCCTTGCTGTACGTACCACTTCGACTTACTAGGTAGCTGACCTTTCTTCCCAACTCAGAACGATTCAATACCACCCCGTCTCGTAGTATGAACTTTTCTCTCTAGAATACCATCCTCCTGCAATGGATCTTCTCTTTTCATCTATAAGTCATCAACTGACGGTAGGCGAATGCCGATTATAGGGTCTTCATCTAAAAGAGACGGCTCAAACAGCTTCAAATGCTTAGTATTAATCACCGAATACATCTTCATGAAAGGTGGCAAATCCAGCTGGAATGCATTGTCACCAATCTTCTTGAGTATCAAAAATGGACCATAACGGATAGGTTTAAGCTTCTTACCTTCCCCCTTAAGTCGTTCCTTACCCAAATGCAACCAAACTAGGTCACCCTCTTAGAAAGTACACTCAACCCGAAGCTTATCGTGGCGAGCCTTATACTTCGCTTGAGTATTCTTCAATTATGCTTCAACCGCCTCATGAACCTTGCTTATCTTCTCAATGAAACGGTGAGCTTTAACCTGCTCCTCTTCCTCCTTCCCTGACACCATCTTGTCACCAAGACTAAACGCCAAATCAAAAGGGCTTTACGACAAGTACCCCAAATAAACTTTAAATAGAGACTTTAAAGTAGAACCATGAATCGCCTGGTTGAACACAAAATGAAGATACAGTAAACTCTCATCCCAAATCTTAGGATGCTCAGAATGGAATCCCCGTAATAAATGTACCAAAATACGATTAACTACCTCTGTTTGCCCGTCAGTTTGCGGATGAAAAACGGTACTTCTCTTCAACGTAGTATCCATCATCCCCCACAACGATCTCTAGAAATGCCCTAAAAAGTGGCTATCCCTATCATAAATAATAAAAGAAGGGAGCCCGAAATACCTATAGACGTCTCTGAAAAATAATCGCGTTACTCCTTCCCCGGTGACCGTCTTCTGGCATGAAATAAGAACAATCATCTTGCTGAATCGATCCACCACCACAAAAAAATAGTCATCCTTACACCTAGTTATGGGCAAACCACCCATAAAATCCATCGAAATGTTCTCCCAATGTCGATTAGGAACTGAGAAAAGTAAGTACAATCTTATTTTCCTATTGGAAGGCTTCGATGTATTGCATAACACGCAACCACGAACCACATGAGCAACATCCACATGCATCTCTCAACCCTGAAATAACCTGAGTCCACAAATTCAAAGGAGTCTTCTTAACCCTAAAATAACCTGCCACCCGGGAATAATGTGCCTCTCGAATCCACTACAACCGGTCTCCACCCTCCGGAATACATAGTAGAATGCCCCTGTAAATCAAACCTTCCTTCAAAACATACTCGCATGTCTTGCCTAGCAGAAACTTCTCGTGAATCACATTGAGTTCCTTGTCGTCCTCATACCCTAAAACGTACTCAGAAGGAACAATAGGCTAGATCTGCATAGCTACCAACAAAGTTGAAATAGTTGGTATTAGGGGTCTAGATAACATATCAGCCATTTTGTTGTCCACTCCTTTCTTATACTTAATCAATAAGGTACGACATCCACTTCATATGGCAAGCTTACTGTAGCTAGGATTACGTAAATAGAACTGTAATGGTTTATGATCAGAATGCACCACAACCTCCTTCCCCAATAAGTAACTACACCAATGTTTTACTGATTGATATAATGCGTAGAATTCCTTATCGTAGGTAGGATAGTTGTGTACTGCTCCTATAAACATCTCATAATGGTAAACAATCGGCTTCCCATCCTGTAAAAGGATTGCCTCCAATGCATAATCTGACGCATCTGTCTCGACCTCAAAAGGCCGCTGTAAATTGGACAATGCTAACACTAGTGCATCCATAATCTTGCGCTCCAGTAATAGAAAAGTCTTCTCATGGTACTCTTCCCACACAAACCGTACTCCAATCTTCGTCAAAGAATGTAACGGTGCGACAATTTGTGAAAAATGCTGAATAAACTTTCGTAAGTACTGACAAGAACCCATAAAACTCCTCACTTCCATCACTGTACGGGGTCAAGGCCAATTCCTAATGACCGAGACCTTCTCTGGATTGACCTCAAGCTTGCCGCCACCAATAATAAATCCCAAATAGACTAGCTCCCTCTTCCCAAACTTATACTTCTTCCCTTTTAGAAAAAGTTGTTGTGATCGTAAAATGTTCAACACTTTGCGTAAATGTCCAAGGTGCTCCCCCATGTATGACTATATATTAAGATATCATCCAAATATACAATCACAAAATCATTAATTAAAGCATGAAGTACCTCATTCATTAATCGCATAAACGTTGCCGGAGCATTGCATAACCCAAAGGGCATCACCAACCACTCAAATATCCCCTGTTTGGTTTTGAACATTGTCTTCTAAGTATCTTTTACCCGGATTCGAACTTGATGGTAACCCGATTTAAGATCCAACTTGGTGAAATACTGAGCCGTCTGTAACTCATCCAAACACTCGTCAATCTATGGAAGTGGATAACAATTCTTCACCATGATCTTGTTCAGCGCCCGATAATCCACACACATCCTCCAAGACCCATCCTTCTTCGACACCAATAACACCGGTGAACCACAAGGTGAGCAACTTGGATTAATAACTCCTTGCTCCAGAAGTTCATGTACCTGCTTCTTGATCTCAACAGACTCTAAAATAGAAGTCCAATATAACCCAATATTGGGTAGTGGCTCACCATTCACCAAGGTGATATCATGCTCCACATCCTTCTTACGCAGCATCCCTTCTATGCCCAGAAACAAGTCTTCATATTCTTCTTGGAACTTCCCCATATCGGTTTGTTGCTTAGGAGACATTGTCAAAGTAGACAACACCTTAGCTGACAGACCATCTTGAACCGGTCATACCAACAACAATACAAATTTGCCGCTCTCATTAACCAACCTCTTTGCCTGAGTTGCCGTTACTAAATTATTGGTAGTGAGATGTTCCTTGCACGTATTGGTATGAAAATCCGTCCCATCCTTCACAGGACGATACTTGTGAGCTCTACGGTAAAGGATTGCATCTCAGTCCCAAAGATAAAGGCTACCCAAGATGACTTGACACACGTCCAACGGAACCACCTCACATGTCACTTCATCAATAATCTTCTCAGTAATCGCAAACTTGAACGTACACTGCTTAGTGATCTTCAACTCTGCGTCTTTTTGAATCCAACCCAAACCATACGGCTTAGGATGAGCCATAGTAGCCAAACCCATCTTCTTCACCATCACCTCAGAAATTAAATTCTTCTGATTACCCAGATCAATAATGGTCTCGACTAAGCTCTGCTTCACTTGAATGCTGACATAAAACAATTCTTCCCGACTCGCCTCGTTGATAGCTATAGGTTTCTTGAACATTAGAATAAGCTTAGGATTTGGCTTATCTAAATTCAGATGATCCACAATCACTGCGGCTAGTGCACGTTTCTCCTTCTTACCCCTCTCCTCCTTCGGCTGAAGCTCCGGGTGAAGTTTTTAACATCTATCTAAAATATGCCCATTAGCCTTACAATGACTATAAATATTTCTCTTGGATGAAGAACCCTCTCCTTTGAACTCCCTTTTCTGATCGTACTTCCAATTAGCCTTGTACCCGGACTTACTCTTGTCGTCTTTTTTGTCGCTCTTCAAGTAGATACCTTCAATGGAAATTGCTTTAATGGTAGCATCCTTTATATTATCCACATTAAAAAGCTTTAATTCTCTTCTAATGGACTCCGACAAACCTCCCGTATACTTCATGAACACCTCGTACTCATCCACATCAATATCCAAAACTAACGCTTGGTTATGAAACTCTGTAGTGAACTGTTGTACGGATTGCCCAAACCTTTGGCACAAATTGTGCTATTGTACCATCGCTCATGTTCATACCCAATTAGATAGAATTGCTTCCTCACCAAAACCTTAAATTCTTTCCAACTCAAACTTCCTACTTTGTGGCGTTTCCGATAGGATTTCCACCCCGTTAGTAAATGACTTTCGAATTTCAAGTAGATAAACATATTTTCTGAGCGTCGGAATATTTATAAACACAAAAATAGGTCTCTAACCTATCTAACCAATTATCCAACTTTTTGGCGTTGACGGAACCATCGAATATCGGAATTTCAATCTTAAAGTCAATACGAATATTACGCATAAGATTCATTAACTTACCAGAACCCAAACGCTCCTTGACGAATTCGGTATCACTAGAATTGCTATCTATCTCTGTATTATCCCTGTCTCCGTCCACCTCCATAACCCCTTTCTTCCTCGAGTAGCCTCACCGATGAGACCGACCTCGCCGTGTCGCCAAAGCAAAAGCCTTCGCGAGGTTTGTGAGATGTAATTATTCTACCAACTCCCCTACAGTAGAAGTTAGGTCAAAAACTATCATTTCCAAAGTCGTGAGTCGATTGCTGGAATCGTCCATCTCCAAATTGCACTTCTTCTTCGAATTAGGTTTGCGATGAATCGTTAATGGATTCACTAGCTTCTCCTTCGTTTGCTTGAGAAGGTCACGTGTAGAAACCATAAACCACAATCAACCCCCAAAGATCATAACTGAAAAAATGATACCACTTAATCCATAATACGAAGAAAAACCCTAGTTAGCAGAAAAGTATGAAGAACACAGAAATTGGATTGGGAAAAGTCTATTTAAGAGCTTCAATTGCTCAAATCAATTGATTACAACTTGAATTACTCTAAACCCTAGGCTTCTTTCTCAGAACTCTTATTGAACTAACATAGATCTAGAAAAATAACCTAAGTCTCCTTTATATACTAGGAAACTAAAAACACAAATAGAACGCATCTCGAGGTAAAAGTACGCCTCAAAAATACAACCAACGCCAAGCTCGTTCGAACGAAATAGGGAGTCGGTCGAACGACTTTACACCAATTGGTCTAAAACCCTAGAAATTTGATAACTCGTTCGAACAAAATCTGTCTATGAGCCAAAATTCTAGAGAGTATGAAAAGAGTCGTTCGAACGAAATAGGGAGTCGTTCGAACGACTTGGGTTTTCTGGGCCAAATTTCAGGGAGTATGAAAAGGGTCGTTCGAACGAATTTACTAAAACCTCAAACTTTCCTAGATCCTCCTGGATCAAGCATCTTTTCTTAAACAAACCCTCAACTTTGGAAGACATGATTATAAAGGTAAATGGATATATCGATCTAGAAAGGATGATGTTTGAAAGGCATAAATCTACTAAAAACATCTTAGCCGCGAAGGGTCCAAACACAGAGAGAGACAATGAACACAACAAAGATGGCCATGGTGATAAAAGGCAAGTTAAAACAGACACAGGCAAATCACGAAATAGAAACTTATTACCCAAACCGGTCCTTCCAAAGATGAATGTCAAGATCTTGGCGATCTACCCTATACTGAAGAAAGACAAGTTCTTCCGTGTGGCTCAACCTCTAAAACCAATCAAAAGCAAACCATATTGTATGCGCCATAAGGTAACACATCATGAAACTGACAACAATTACGCCGTACAGAGATTGTTGGAGTACATTTTCAAAGACGAGAGAATGTACGAGTACATTATTGATCTAGAAGGATATAAGAATTGAAGCTATAAGAAGCAGATGGAAGTAATTCAGGTCGAAGATCAATCCGAGGAATAACACTTATACCACCTCTGCCATAGTCACATGATCGAAATCCACCAGATCAATAATTCAACCAGATTCAAGAGGAGAAGATTAAGGGAGTGTTGCAACCTCACGGTTCAGGATAAATAAGCTAAAATCTTTCCAGAATCAAGCAATCGATTAATTGGAATTTCATTTGAAGATTATGACGTAGGTCATGTCAAGTTCCCATATCATGACATACTGATTATTATGCTTAAGATGAAAAACTTTGTCATGCATACCATGATGATAGATACATGCAGTAGTATCGAAATCCTTTTTTAGAGTGTAATCAAGCAAATGGGACTAGCAAACAAAGTTGTACCAAATAACATCGATATTAGTGGCTTTAACGGATCTAAAGAAGAACGAGTAGGAAAGATCATTCTATCGATCACTGTTGGACCTACCACTCTCGACGCTATTTTCTACATCCCGATACTTAGGGATAATGGGCCTTTGCTGGTTACACAACATAGAAGCGATCCTATCCACATACCATCTGGCACTTCATTTCAAATACAACGACATCATCTATGAGATCAAAAGAAGTCAAAAGCTCTCTTGAGCTTGCAAAAATACCAGTATATGCCATACTTGACACATCTGACAAATTTGCCTCATAGTAATTACTGAAAGTTGGTCCCGCCGAGGATCAGCCTTCTACGGTCGAACCTACAAAATACATTGAAATCAATGGACATAGCAGTAGAACATATATTGGTACCAAGCTTGTCTAACAAAAAAAAGAAGCTCTAATACGATTCCTATAATTAAACAAAGACTTGTTTGCCTAGACTTTCCAAAAAATCCCAAGAGTTGACCTAGCTAAAGCTTATCACAAATTAAGCATCAGAGATAAAGCTATAGCTGTCAAACAAAAATAAAGGAGACTCTCACCTCATCTCAGAGATGAGGTCAACAAAGAAATCGATAATTTGATCGAGGTCGAATTCATTCTAGAAGCCAAATACCTGGATTGAATTTCGAACATTGTAGTAGCTCCAAAGAAGAATGGGAAAGTCCAGGTTTGTGTAGATTTTACAGATCTAAACAAACACACACTGAAAGACAGTTTTCCTCTTCCCATAATTAATCAAATTATTGATTCTACAGCAGGTCACAAGCTTCTATCTATGATGGACGTAGCTTCAGGATACAACCAAATGCCCTTCTTAGACAAATATCAAGAAAATACCACCTTCATCACTGAAAGGTGCCTTTATTGTTATAAAGTCATGCCATTCAGTCTTAAAAATGCGAGAGCAACCTATCAAAGGCTCGTTACAAGTATGTTCAAGGAACATTTGGGGAAAACCGTCGAAGTATACATTGATGATATGCTCTGCAAAAGCTTTAAAAAAAGGATCATATTGCACATCTTGATACAATCTTCAATATATTGCGATCATACAAATTGAAACTCAATCCAGATAAATGTTAATTCGGAATACACTCGGGAAATTTCCTAGGACATCTCATCAGTAAGAAAGGGATCAAAGCTGATTTAGATCAGATTCAAGCTCTAATCTTCATGCCATCTCTAACTATAATGAAAGATGCACAAAAACTCATTGGCAAAATCGTAGTAATCAACAAATTCATCTCCAAGTCATCATATCGATGTTGATGGTTGTTCATACTACTTCACGGTTCAAGTAGAAGAGGCAAAGGTTGACAAAATGAAGAGATCGAGTGGACAGAAGAATATGAAGCAACTTTTAAAGAACTTAAAAGGTATCTTAGCAAATCTCTAATCATGAGCACACCAATCAACAATGAGGAATTGATAATCTACCTCGCAATTGTAAAAAATTCTTTAAGTTCAGTTTTTATCAGGCTCAAAGGAAAAGTTGAGAAACCAGTGTATTTCATAAGCAAAACTCTTACACCGGCAGAAACAAGATATTCTAAGATAGAGCGACTTCTCCTAACACTCGTCTACACTTCCCAGAAGCTCAAGTACTATTTTCAAGCTCATTCGGTCTAAGTCATGACAAACAATTCCCTTCAGGACATACTATCTAAAAAGAAGAAATCGCAGAGAATACAATAGTGATCAGTAAGTTTTGGAAAGCACAATATCAAATTCAAATAGAGAACTTCGGAAAAAGGTCAAATAGTGGCTGACTTTCTAACAGACTTCCCAGTAAAAGAGCCAGATTGGGAAGAGTACGATCCTGATCAAACAGAAGAGGTCAAAGACGGTCCACCTTCAATGCCTTTCGAAGAGCGAGCTAAGTGGGTCACACAAAAGGGGTGGAGCCTTCTTACAGATGGATCAGCAGGAACCACAGGGTCATGGATTGGAATTATACTGATTACACCCTCAAATGACATAATCAATTAGATTAAAATTTGAAGCATTGAACAATATCTCAGAGTATGAAGCATTAATTTATGGTCTAAACGTGGTATTGGAGATCGGAGTTCCTGAACTAGCGATCTATACAGACTCATTGTTGATAGTCCATCAATACATCTAGTAAAACAGATGAATTATAAATATCTAAAATAATAGATAGGAATACCGCAAAGAGAGCCATTGTGACACCCATCAAAGGGGTAGTTCCCCATCTAGGAGTTACTTTACCATATTCTGAATTCAATGGTTTTAATAAACTCCCTATACTAATTCATTTTGTACGATCTTTAGAACTACCCTTAACAGTTTGTGTAGCCATAAATCTTATTGCATTGGTTGTGATCTATTGACTTTGTATACCATTCCATTGTAAATAAATGATCTTATCATAGATCCATTGTGGTCTTGAGATTATATAATAATGGAAACAGTAGCCCTAGTCACCATCTTTATATCTGGTTTACTTGTATGTTTTACCGAGTACAAAAAGAATGGAAAAATGGTTGATTATGCAACCCTAGTTACTGATAGAATGAGCAGATTTGAAAAAAATGTTCTCGATTATTTACCTCGTAGAGAAAACTGACATGCCGATTCCTTGGCTTACTTAGCCGGGGTCTTAGGTACAGAAGTAAGGTACCTCTAAATTAAAGTGATATCAACCCCCAACATTGATCTCTCAATGATATGCGCGATCAACACTGGGGGCGATGAAAAGGAAGACGACGATTGGAGGAAGCCTTTCCTCGCATATATCGGCCCAAAGAACAAGTGTGATGGGCCACTTCCCGAAGATCTAAAAGAACGCAGACAATTGATTGAAAACTCTAAGCATTATACAGTTCATAAAGATAGCTTATATAGACGATCGGTCACCAGACCATACCTCAAGTGCCTCTCGAAATGAAAAGCTGACAGAATGTTAGAAGATTTACATAAAGTGACTTATGGCTCCCATACCGCAGGTCGATCTCTTACAAACAGAGCAATTATACAAGGAGTATTTTGGCTGATAAGAGGGTTTTTAGGGTCCTTTAGCAAAATACCTGCTCAAAGTACGGTTGTCGAATTGTAGCACGGATGAGTGGGATCGAATCTACAGGGAGGTTTGGGAAAACAAATACTTTCTAGGCCAAATTACAATTTTGTAAGAGATAAATTTAAAGGAAGAAATAAAAGCTAATTATAAAACTTAAGTATATAGAGAGAGAGAGCTAAGGTTCAGACTTGGCCTCTACCCTTCAAAATACTAATCGATATACAAATTGATCCCAATATCTCTACCCATCATATGTTTATGTTAAGACACATAGGATATTGTAAAATAAACCACTAAATCTATGGTCAAGCATTTAGTGGTTATGCCTTTAAGTGATGGTGAAGAGTGTCTTAGAGAATTATCAACTCAACCATGGCTAGGCTTGAGTGAGTCTTCTAGTGTTTCCTCTTTTTTTGATCTTTAAATCAAGTCTACGGTTAGTAGTATTTGCTTGTATCCAACGTTATCATACACCAAACCGAAGCTATGGTCAAGCCTTCGATATGATGCATTAACTTATCAATCATAAAGTACTAAGAGAAAACTAATTAGGGCCTAATTAATACCAACTATTGCTTATCCAAGAAGAGGCCTCATCCTAGCATTAGCTAGAAGATTAGCTGCTCATCTCGGACTTTATCGCATTAACAACTAATGAAGACATTAACAAAAATTAAACTAAAGAGAGAAAGAAGAAAATTAACTTTATTCACTATTACCTTCCAATATGAGATGCCCAATTACAATGGGGGGAGGGTTCCTTTTATAACAAAAAATTGGGAGGGTTCATTTCTCATAATAGGTCAAACTGACTTGGGATCCTACTACCTCATGGAAGAGGAGACATTAGGATACCAAACCCTTGGAACACTAGAAGATTGAAGAAATACTATAGTTAAATCCCTATTTTTCCAAGCATAGGATACATTTAATATTGTTCTTTACATTCCAAAAGGTGAGATTTAGTCTCCTAACAGTTTGTACATTTTTTTCTCATCAATGAAAATTTTTAAGCTTTTTTCCCACATTACTGTCTACTATCATATGTATATACTACTAAATCTTAAAAGAAAATGCAAAAGGTAAACCTAACTTTACTCTATCCAAACATCTACTATACAGAAACCAAAATAGTTTGTGAGTTCTTTTAAACAGGTCAATTTTTTTATGTATTGGCCAAACTCTCACCAACTTCAGAAGCTCTAAATTTCGGTGCTCTGCCAGCAACAATCTCTCTACCTTGGTCAACCATCTCTTGGGTGAAGGAACCAAGGTCAGACAAAAAATGTTCTAAATATTTAGACTGAATTAACTTCACCTCGTACTGTACGCCCTGGGCAATCATCTTATCATGTATAATATCTCTCTCCTTTTTAATTCTCTTAAACTCGCTCACAAAAAATGTGAGCACGGCTGCCATATCTTTTTCATGAATCGCGCTGGCCACGAGCTTATCCCTGTTAGGTATCCCGAGGTCACAGATCTTTTCCCTGGCATCCTTTAGCAATCTTTCCAACTTACTACAATGACATCGTTCTCAGGAAGTTTCAGAAACTATATAAGCATGATGAGCCTCCATCACTGTTGTAAATTCGCTCATCAGTCTTATCATCTCCAACATTTCATCCATTCTTGCCTGATTGCACAATCTCTTATTAACCTCTCCCTTAAGTTCCCATTGGGATACTAAAAGGTCTGTTTCCAACTTTTGAATCATTTTATGCAAAAACACGTCACTAGTCCAGGACTCCACTAACTCGGCCTCCAGCATCATTATTTGCTCGATTGAAGTTTTCAATTTGACCTCCTTTTTCCTCAATTACTCCGTGACATTATTAAGATTCCCTTTTAAACCTATTACTTTCATCTTTAACCCTATGATATGATATTGAGTGTGATCTACATTTCTATTCTTCCCCTTCATTCTCTCTACCATTTCTGTCCAACTACCACAAGTTCATAATACTTCTTCCTCCAATTTCTTTACTCGTTCAACGATTGTATCCACACAACTTTTCATACTCGCAATGTTATCCTCCCTTCTCTTCACCGTGCTATTCAACTTCTCCACCACACTTTAAGCGCTCACTAACTCACCCTGAACGCTAACCAATTCGCTCTCTTTTTTCTCCACAGCTTTGTGTAACTCAACAATTTTCACATCCAATTTCATATTAAGCTCGGCAATTTCTTTCCACGATTCACAATTCTTCTTCAAATCAAAATTTAATTTTTCATTAACGTCTGAGAGCATTTTCTCCCGGCCTCGCACAATTTCTAACTCGACCTGCACAACAGTTCGACTTCTCATTGTAAAACTTGAAAGTTTTGCGATCTATATATTTCTCATATAAACACAGTTTGTATATCACAATAATTCACATAAATCAATTACATATATTACAATAATGTCATATACGGATCATCGACATGCCAGCACGAGCTGATACTTCTTTAACTTTTAAGCTATATAGATTTCTTGTTCTGGTGGCCATACAACTTATACTATCGAGATCTGGAAAAATACCTTGGTTTTCTAAAACTTTAAGGTACGCTTCTTTTAACCCTCTCTCACTATCTATCTCAACTTTTAAATAGAGTTTCAACTACATAAGGTCTTTGTTCACTTTTGGAGTATTTTCTTTAATACTACCAGGAAGGAAAGGTCAAATTTTTAAGTACATTCTCCTATCTTTTCTAACTACATCACCCCTATCTATTTTATCTTTGGCCCATCCTAAATAAATTGCCCATAAATCTCTCCAGTGATCGTCACTAAGTTCTTTATATTTTCTAACCTAAGACTTCGTACGTAAAGTAATTAAGGCTGCTGCATAAGACACATTTTTCTTCTTAGCGAGCTTTTTATTTAAGGCCTCATTTGTGGCGCGTAGTTCGTTAAATTCATACACAAACAATTTTCATATCAAACAATATAATACTTCCATAAGTGTACTACTCAAAACAATCTAATACAAGTTTTTTTCCCGTTCTCCAATATTTGAATATTCTTAAGCATTGCAATGTCTTACTCTACCTTGTCTCGAACATCTTCTCCTTGATTTTTAATGTTGTTCATCCGAGATACAGTTTTAGGAAGTGGGGTCTTCCCTACTTTGGCATCCTCTTCTTCCTCTAGTCCAACAACATCCGCATATCGACCCTCCATGATAGCACCACATCATCATGAGAGTAGCCCTCATCCTCAAGACGTTGGGAAAGATTATCCCTATCATAAATTAGGTCGTTGGAATATTGCGTAGAATCCATCCCAACCTTGTCCACTATTCACAGGTAATACGTCTTTAAATTCTCAACCTTCGCCATCGATTGCGTCTTTGCCTCCACCAGCTTCGCCCGCTCACTTGCCAGCTCTTTCTCGAGCTGAGCAACCTTTTTTTCAAGCTCCACCTTCCCATCTTCAAACCCAAGGCATATACCTTTCAGAACGCGTGAAACCTATACAAAAAAAGATACAAAATCAAGTTTACACTTTTCAAATGAATACCAATAATTACAGAGTTGTAACTTACCCTACACAACTCCATTTTTACAACAAAATCTAACTTTTCAGGGTCCTTATGAGAAGCAAACCTTAACTTGTTTTCCAGAACGAGAAGATCATCCTCATTGCTCGGACTCACAATATCTTCTTTTAGCTCATTTAAAACAGGTGGGGGAATCTCCTCATGTTTCCTCTTTTTTGACGAACTCTGGACCTCCGTACCATCTGCGGTCACAGAGGTCAAAACTGAACTCTTTAGATATCTCTTCGAAGCTTTTCGGTTTGTGTTGACCGAATTGGCCCCTGCAGCCCGTGACTTCGTGGCCAGTGGTGGAAGTTTTCCAAATGTGGGCAATACTAAGGCTTTGGCCACTAGTTTGTTTACAACACCTGAAACAGCCTCAGGGGACAAGTTGACACCTGTCAAGTTATCACTTGCCAAGTTATCACCTGCCATTTTCCTCTTCACTTGTGACTTCTGAACCTTAGCAGATTTGTAGTTAACTCTCTTGTTCCTACTAATCTCAAGCTCGCCCAACACAACTTCCAGCTCAGTTATCTCTCGAGCTACTATATCAATCAAGGATTCTTCTCTCTTAACAGTAGACTAAGGATCTGCATAACATAATACACTGTAAAAAACAAACAGAACACCATAAACAGATATAATTCAAAGTTAGTAAGATTTACTTATGTTTCTTAAAAGATTTATATGTAAGAGACAGGGAGTCCTCTTTAACTCGCTGGAGACACTCGCCTTTCACCCATATCAAATTATCATTCCATACTCTTCCGGCAGAATTTAGGCTAAAAAATTGGGGTTGGGACAAGCTAGAAGTGAAGTAAGCACCCCCAGTAGAGGTAAAGCATTTTACATTGTAATACTTTAAAACAACTGATGAAATTAATCTTTTCTCATTCCCCTCATGGGTCCACCTCCTAGTTAAATTCTCACAAACATTGATCACCTCCCATATGTTATCATTCAGCTGGGCGGGACAGGCCTCGATCTCATTCATGATACCTTTAGCAAGGTTGCTTAGAAGCACCACTAACCCATATTTAAACTAGATGAGTTAACATAGAAATCCCTCATCCAAATCACCTCCCAAGTTCCCATTGAAGTACTCCAGGGAAGCAGACTCTGGAATTGCCCTACAAGTTTTCTCATACCCCAATTCAGGTAGTAAGAAAAATGTACTATTACTCCTATTCCCATTCAAACACCCCAAAAAAGATCACCTACCATACTCCATCATGCCTCCCTATACACCAACTATACTTCTTTTACATTTACAACATTTCTTAAACACATCTGACCCTACAAGATAGCGATGGAGATTAACAGGGAAGTCTGAAAACTCGAGTTGCTCCTCCCCTTCACTCTCCTCTGAGTTGATCTCCCTCTCAACATCTAAAATGACATCATTCGAACTATTATTTATCAGCAATCGAACAGCCCAAGGTGGGATCATCCATCTCGAACAAAGAGTTCGAAAAATAAGGAAGCTTATTTCTAAGTTCTTTTGCATGCATCTACACCTACATAAAGGGCCAGGTATTAAAGTCAATTTCTATATTTTTCCTTGATTGTTATGGTTCATAAAAATAAATAAAAAACATAAACTATATAATATATTATTTTCCATCTCTCTACAATATTCATCACTACAACAAGGACAAACAACATATTTCATAGAACTACTTTTTCCTTAAACAGTACAAAACAAACAATCCCCCAATATAGTAAACATTTCAAAATTCAAATAAGCAAAAATGAGGGAATCATCACAAATAAACACAGAACATCCAATTACACCAAAGTAAGACATTCATATACAACACTAACTTTCAACAACCAAGAATTAATCCGGTACAGCAAACCACTCCATTTTCATAGTAAGTTTCGGTGACAGAAGTTTATTTTCCTCCTTAAAGATCATAATTTTCTCACCCCTCTGGAAAAAAGATGATTCAACTCTAAGTTTTTCTCAACAATGACTCTGTAATTTGATTTTTTTCCTTTCTCTAGACGTTTGCCTTTCTATTTTTTGTAAACATTTTGACAAAGAGAGGGAGGGGTTATTTATAGATTTCTTTTCAAACCGCTGGCAATTATAGGAACTCGTGTCAGTCGCCCTCAGTTTTTCAACCGAGGCGTCTCTTCCATTGCTCCTGTCAGTTTATTCATGCCTTTTGGGGAGATACACTCTTTCATCATTACAACCACGCCTATCATTAAATGAGTTTTTCTCTCTCAAGCCCATTTTCCTCTCACATCTCTCCACATCCATGGCAACTCCTTACTACGCAAACAATTCGAACTCACACTTTCTACTTTTCATCTCACCCTCATAATTTTAAGATTTTTGATGTCAACGATCCAAATTATTTATAACCAATTCGATAACAATACCAGAGTACACAGATATTCAAAAATTCAAAACTCCAAACATTATCAACATAACAAGGAGCAAAATACGCAAAGTCAAGCAACAGTTTTTATTTTTATATCAATCCCATTACATTCTTTCAACCTACAATACAAAAGAGCTCTAAAAAATAATTACATCTGAAACATCCCAAGTGCCCTACAGTACCACATCTGATCACTTCAATACCAACAATCATCTCGTCTTCATCAGCTATCTCATCCAACGTAATCTCACTCACGGTGATTTTTTTAGATTCATGCTCAACAATAATGTCATGGAATATATCACACCAAAAATGATGATCTACCAATAGAGACATGCAAATCGGTATCATAATCGAGCTGCCTAAAAGTTCTTTCGTGGACTTCAACTACCTTTATCGCCAAACGCCCCTCTGTAGTATGTCAAACCCTCTGAGAATGATTCTTCACCATAATTACTACATATACATCTTAGTAGACTCCTTTAATTATAGGTATCAAGGAGATAAACCTAAATCCCCTTAACCACGTTCAAACTTATCCTTCATAATCCTAACAGTTGTCACACTTATCCGCTATTTACGCATCCTCAATTTGGGCTAAATAACTTTCGAGATTATCCACAACAACAACAATACAAGTCATTAACTGTGATCAAAATTTTTCTAAAAAAACAAAAAAAAACTATAATATTTACATACCATTTCCACAAATGACTGTTTTTCACATTTCAAATAAGCATTTTTTACATATTACATAAAAGCATCACACAGTTCAAAATAGTTCACACATTCAACATATCCAATAATTCCCAATTAAATCTCAAAAACGTGCCAACAGAACACATTCCAAAAACAAAACATAGTACATTACGTAAAACAGAAAGCTTACATACACTTCCTACAAAGCTAAGTCATGTGTAGGATAGCGTTCCTTGGATGAGAGCCAACAACCTCTTCCACCTATGAAACCACCACCTCTACATGAAAATAAAGATGGTTATAACATAATCCAATTGCTCGTAGGATAGCGGTAAAACTTCCTGGGATTAACACCAGTAGCCTCGTCCTCCTCTGAAACTACCTTCTATGTAAGAAGATGCGGACCCACCCTGAATTGTTACCCAGACACCACCAGATAATGGAACTGCACCATCTGATAGTAGTCATTTTCTACCTCCACTACTTTCTCATACGTCATACCATGATAGGTAGAATGAACAAGAATGGGAGTAGGAAGATCTAGAGACTGGGTCCCAAAGTAACGAAACTGAAGTTCTTACACTTTGGCAACCCTTGCTTCATATAATTGACGTCTGGTAGTCACCATTTTTCACTAATAAGGAACTACACAGGAGAAGGGTACTTATAGAAGATTTGAAATGACCGAAGTACTGGCAGGAGAATAACCGGAAGTACAATATCAACAATATATATACAGAGATACATCCAATGCAGGGAATGGTTTCCAAAGTAGTCATCAATAAAGCAGTATCTGGGAAACCTGATAGCCAATTAACACTGTTACATTCATTAAAATATTTCAGTTCCCAACAGTCCGTTACAACTCCAAGATAAAATTCCATATCAGCAAACCATCGTTTAATTTGTCACCAAACCTTTTTAAATTTCAGATAAATAAGCTCGATGGGAACTTTTCAACTCAAGCCACCCGTGCCTTCAGATGTAAGGGGGCGATTGTAGGGACCTATCCCTCTGTCAACAATAACACCTAGACAATGAACTGAAGAAGAACGTAGCTCGAACACTCCAACCTAAACAGAACAAGTCAAGGACACCTGTCTCCCATGAACTAACAGTTATAGAAATAACTACCACTCTTCCCCCAATTCAGGAGAATATGCTGATGCATGTAAATGAATTGAGAGTGAGGTCTATAAAAATGATGAGTTCCAGAGGAGAAGGGAGAAGTTTTTCTAGCTAACAAAATCATCAATTGTAATTAAAATATCAGTCTTAAATAATAAAGTTACAGTTACTAAATTCCTCAAGCCGAGGTCGTAGTTTTGACCTATTTAGAGGTTTCTACGCTAAAACTCGTGTCAATTTATATTCTCTATTTATTTGTTATCACAGGTATATTTGGAATAAGAGCCTTTCAAGCTATTACAAAATTAGGCCCATACAGGTTGTATAACGGTCTAACTCTTATGACTTGTAACGGCTTCTTTTGATGACCTCCTGTGGTTATGAATTTGAGTTGTTTATACGGAGGTCGGCATCCAAACTTTTGTGAGATCGAGTGTGGGAATAGGTCCTTACAACCGCCCCCTCTTAACCAAGAGTACGAGTGGTGTTGGCTGAGATGGCTCATTAGTACTGTATTAAATGTGCAGGGATCATTCCCAAAGTTCATTCTCAAATATTTGTTCTGACTATACCAGACATTCAAATTTCTAAAATGCATTGATGCTACTCCCGTTGACTGCTGATAATTGAAACTTGGAACTTTAGAGGCTTTAAATACCTTATTCTTGAAGGAAATACTTATCTCATTATTTTTACATTATGGTGAAGACAAGATCCTAGACTCTCCATGAAGAATTTGTGAGGCGTGTGGAGGCCAAATATGAAGAACTAAAAATGTAATATTTTGGCTAGCAGTCTCTATCTGACCCCATGCCCATACCTGTGGAGCTGACCTACCTGGGGATGAGCAACTTAGAAGCTAAGGTTGCTGAATTAGACTTCTTCTCGCTCTGTTAGCATCACTATGTTCTATTGACAGAAGTGGAGCGTAGGGATAGTCTTTATATCTTAGCTTACAAGATGGTTAAAGTAAAGACTCTACTGCTGCGAGGGGTGACTGTGGGGCTGTTTCGGTGGGTGTATTGGTTGTAACTAGGTGTTGTTTAGAAACAACCTCATTTGTAACCTCTACGTTACAAAATAAACTTGTTTTTTTTGTATTCTTGTCCTTATTAGTGTTGTTTGGTTGATTGGTGTAGCAAAATTGGTTTGGAACCTGGTAAGTATTGTAGAAAAATTACCTCAACCTAGTTTATGCAAAATGTAGCAAAATGTCTCAAACTATTTATATTGGGTATCTAGAAGATTTTCTCTGGTAGGATTGCCTCTGGTATCAATAACAGTCTTTGTCTTGAATCATTAAAGGTGGTGGAATCATTTCCAATGTTTATTCTCAAATACCAAGTTTGACTTAGCCAGTCTGTCAAATTTTTAATGTACGTTAATAAAATCATTTTTGACTGTATGGATTTGTAACATAAACTTGGGAGGTAATAAATATCCCCTGCTCCAAAAAATTTGCTTCCTCATTCATCCTATCTGTATCTTGGCGAGGACCAGATCTCAGACTCGTTGTGAGGCATTTGCTACGCGTATCCATACCAAATTTGAAGAGCTCAAGACTCGCTATTTTGGGCAACAATTATTGGTAGACCCTACTTCTATACCTGTGGAACTAACGTACTAGGGGATGACTGAGGTGGAGGTAGATTTGGTAGAGCATGACTTTTTCAAGCTCTGTAGCTTCCACTATGATCTGTGATCTAAAAGGGAGTGTAGAGACTATCTCCATGCACTTGCTGGAGAGACTGTAGAGCATGAGGACAGTGATGCAGTTATGGATGCGGAAGAGGCTCTTCCTTGCCGTTGTATTGGTTGTAGATAGGTTGTTTTGAGAATACTTGTGTGCAACCTTTTTTTTTGGAATAAGCATCCTTTGCCTTTTCTGTCAATTGCACAATTTACCTTATATATGCAGCAGTTGAGTTCAAATTTGGTGAGGGATAGGGGTAAGAGATTCGCTCAAAGATAATAATATATTGTGACCGCATGTTGATATGGTCAATTAATCTTCATGTTTTTGCGCTGACCTGGTACATATTCTTCTTTCTTTACACTGGTATCCGAGCATATCTGTTTCAAAAATGGTTGATTCTCAGAATATCTATTCCCAAGAAATTATTGAGAAAAGATTTTCCTCTTGGCTATTTAAGTGACTTGACCATCTTATTCGTCTACATAAAAACTTTCTTCTTTGTTAGTTTGAAAATTTGTCATGGTGAGGACACTCTTAATGTGTGCAACATGTTGTGGAAGGTAGGTTATCCATCAAGGTGGTCGATCTGCGTGAGCAGCATTTTCCTTTGCTGCCCTATGATACTGTGCTACCAGAGTGGCCGCTATAGTTAGAGGGTTCCGACGATGGAGGGAGGCATGTAGAGTTGGATCGTTACTTTTGATGTGATGTTTTTCGTACCCTTATCCTTGACGTGACAGTTTGAGAAACTGTTGTTCAGGAAATCGCATTGGATAAACTTGTGAAGAAGATGAAAGAACAGCAGGTGGGGAGATAATTATTTGGTGGTGAATGGAACCACCCGGGATACTTTAAATGTAACTATCTTTGAATGTAAGCTCGAATTTTTCCAACTCGATATGAAAAAATAATCTTTTTTATATAATTTTATGTTTTTTCAACTGTTGTATTGCAATAAGTACGTATTGAATATACAAAATAAATGGCAAAATGAAGGGAATATTTGATTTTAGTCCCACCTACAAACTGGATATATGCCTTTAGTCCCCAAGTTCTTGAAAAATATAGTTTTGGTCCCTAAATGGCCTATGGCCACAGGTCAACCTTCGTTAAAGTCAAACTTTGATATGAAATGCCTAATCTACCCTCACACGAGTTGCACGTGATTTTATCTAACAGGTAACATGTTATCTCCAAGTAACAAGTATCCACCTCACCATTTCATAACGGTCACACACACACATTTGCTATGTTTCTCTCAATCATTCTGGAGGGGAAATGGAGGGAAATTTGTAACTTTAAACACTTATCAAATCACTCTGATCTCTCTAATATATGATATCTGAAGTACAACCATTGTTGGAATCTCTGATCTCTCATAATTACAATGTAAGTCTCTCTCTCTCTCTCTCTCTAATATATGTTAAGAATGAGGGTTTATTACAAAATTAGGGATTTTACAAGTGGTTGGATTAAAAAATTAGGGTTTTGGCTTTCTGTTATTTTAAAATTAGGGCTTATTAAAAAATTAGGGCTTTTACAAGAGGTATTTTTAAATTAGGTGTTTTAGGTATGTTACCATGATATTTATCTTAATTATATAGCGTTTGGGGTATGCTGCAATGACAAGAATGACACTAAAAATGTCATTATTAATTGGGGAGGTAGATGGTCTGAACCTGGGGTGACAAGGTACACACATCGTCTATACATTCGGGGGATGCATATATTTAAAAATGCAGATGGGGATTAGATTTACTAACAATGTTTGTTGGAGTTTGTTATGTCTGATGTTGTTGGGATAAACAAAGCTATCTCACCTGGTTCTGGGATAGTGGTAAAGACACGGTGTGCAGGTGAGATAATTGATGTTTGTGATGATGTAACTTTGTGTAAGATGTGGCATTTTAGTGATGTAGATAGTATGTGAGATGTATATTTTTATGTACATGCAATACCTATAGGAGTTGTGCCCTCACCTTTAATTGAACAACCAGATGCAGTTATGATAGAAGATGATGAAGGACCATCAATATGGCCTACTTTTCAAGTTGAGGTTGAGACTATACAGTTTTATCCACTGTAGCATGAGAGTACACAGTTTGGTCAACTATAATATGAGACTATTTCCATGGGTAGAAAAAAGGTAGTTGTGACTAAAAAAAAAAAAATTGTATCAAAGACAAAAAAACCAGCTCAAATAAGTAAGGCAAAAGATAAGACAATTGAAAAAGGAAGAAATAACATAGGAAAGAGAAAAGGTTACAAAGGGGTGAAGAGAACACTAAAAGAGTTAAGAAACCAAGGACAAGTAAAATACTTGTGAACGAACTTGAGCCACATGTGCACTTCAGTGATGATGAACCTAATGTTGAAACTGATTGTGGAGTTGGATTGGGGGGAGGTGCTAGAGTTAATGTTGAAGCTAAGGGTGGAGTTTGATTAGGGGGAGATGTTGGATTAGGGGAGGTGCTAGAGTTAATGCTAAAGCTAAGGGTGAAGTTTGATTAGGGGGAGATGTTGGACCTAATGTTGAAACTGAGGGTGGGGTTGGATTGGGAGGAGATGCTGAACCTAATTGAAACTAAGGGTGAAGTTAAATTCGGGGAAAATGCTGGAGTTAATGTTGAAACTGAGGGTAAAGTTGGATTGGAGGAAAGGCTTCAAATAGATGGGCTGAAATTAACCCAGATAGCCTATATGCATTGGAAGGGTTTTACTCAAATCACTCACCACTTGATGACGATGATGGTCCAACCCAAGCTGATATAAACAGGTGTGACGATGAGTTCAGAGATTTGGCTAAAGAATGTGATAACATTTTTGTAACAGAAGAAGCTGAAGTGCATCATACTATGTTACCTGTGCATAATCTTGGGTTAGAGATGGTTATTGGCATGGAGTGGCCCACAGTTGGCACCACTTTCAACAATAACAAAAGAATGATTATATGAGGTAAGATACATATGTACTGAGGCTAAAACATTTAACTCTCAATGAATGTTTTATGCTAGAATTAACCCAGATGGTACCCCTTTCAGTCTGAAGGAAAGTAATAATCTCCTTCACACATTTCCTGGCAGAAGTGGCCAATCTAACAAAAATACAAATACCCAGTGGGTGGCAAATAAAGTTAAAGAAACAATTAGGACAATGAGAACAACTAGACCAGCAGGTGTAAAGGACCAAATTTCAAGAAGGTATAGGCTTGATATTTCATATTATGCTTCATGGAATGCTTGGACTATATGTATGGAAAGGATAGTTAGATCATATGATGAGGGTTATGTTTTGTAACCTGAATTTATGGACAAGTCTTATTGGTTAACCCTGGCAGTTTAGCCAAATATAGTAAAGATCTTCAAAGTAACCAATGGAAAAGTTTATTACAAATGTTTAAGGCAAGTTTGGATGGATGGTTAAGTGGGTGTAGGCCTGTACTTAGTTTGGATGGTTATTTTCTAAAGGGTAAATAGGGCGGGGTTTGTCTATCTGTTATTACCTTGGATGGCAATAATGGCCTATTCCCTATTGCAGTTTACTTATGCAGATCAAAATATAAAGAAACTTGGACCAACTTCCTTGACGTTCTTTAACCCTATCTCATTGTATATAATCAAAAGCTAACTTTTATATTAGATAAACAAAAATGACTTATTGATGTTGTGACTACCCTTTTTCCTCATACAAATCACAAATTTTGCTTTAGACATATGTAAAAGAAAATAAAGAAGCTTCATAGGGGGACCCAAATAGAGTGGTTAGTTTGGAGTTCAACAAATGCATATAAGTAATCTGAAAAGAACAATTATATTGACCAACTCAAAGTGGTTAATCCAGCTGCTCATGACTGGTTACTTAAGGAACAATTTAAACAGTGGGCTAGGTCCCACTTTAATTTTACTGCTAAGTATGAACATATCACAAACAACTTCAGTGAGTCTTTTAATATGTGGGTTTTGAAAATTAGGGAAAGGCTAATCCATAAGTTATTGGAAAAACTGAATATAATGTTGATGAAACTCATGTATAACAAGAGGCTCAAATCAAAAGAGTGGGAAGAAGCAGGTAAGCTAAACAAGACATTTTGTTATTGTTTAAGATTTATTCTTCTGATAAGAGGTTTTTATGGCCTCTAGCAAAATACCCGCTCAAAACATGGTTGTTGAATTATAGCATGAATGAGTGAGATCGAATCCACAAGGAGGTTTGAGAAAATAAATACTTTCTAGGCTGAATTATGATTTTATAAGAGATAAATCTAAGAATAATAAATAAAATATAATTATAAAACTTAATGAGGGAGAGAACTAAGGTTCGGACTTGGCATCTACCTTTCAAAGCACTAATCAATATATAACTAGATTCTAATATCTCCGCTCATCATATGTTCGTGTTAAGACACATACGATGCTGTAAAATAAACCACTAAATCTATGGTCAAACATTTAATAGTTATGCTTTTAAGTGATGGTGAAGAGTGTCTTAGAGAATTATTAACTTAACCATGGCTAGGCTTGAGTAAGTTCTCTAGTGTTTCTTCTTGTTTAGATCTCCAAATCAAGTCTACGGTTAGTAGCACTTGTTTATATCTAAAGTTAGCGTACACCAAACCGAAGCTATGGTCAAGCCTTTGATATGGTACACTAACTTATAAATCATAAAATACTAGGAAAAAACTAATTAGAACCTAATTAATACCAACTATTGCTCATCCAAGAAGAGGCATCATCCTAGCCTTAGCTAGGATATTAGGTGTTCATCTCGAACTTCATCGTATTAACAATTAAAGAAGACATTAACAAAAATTAAACTAAAAGAGAAGAAGAGACAATTAAATAAAATTTATAACTTTATTTCTTCTAAACTTGCTTTAATATGAGATGCCCAATTACAATGGGGGAGGGTTCCTTTTATAGGAGAAGGAACTCAAATTTAGAAAATATACATTAAATTTTAAATAATATTTTCACAATAATATCTTCTAATTTTGTAACCAATCACCTAAGATTCTTGCATATAATTCCCTTAAGTGATGTAGAGATCTTTCTTCATAGAAACTCTTGCATATATCTTCAATATAAAATATCTTCAAGGATCTTGGATGCAATATATTTTTTGATCTTATATTCCAAGAATATTTGTGTATATATTTTTTCAATCTTGAGACCAAATATATTGTGTCTTTGACTTTTTGTGTTATGAACTGCTGGAGACACTTTTACTTGACATTAAAAGCTTGGTTTCAAATATCCATCTCTAATAGCTATAATCAAACAAACGTACATAAGTACCCAAAACTAAATATAATGGATGACTAAAATACATATTCGCGTATATTAAAAATGTCATAATTACGCGCTCATCAAATACCCCTAAACTTGTCTTTTGCTCATCCCGATTAAAATAAAATAATAGCCACTTTCGCAGGGAACACGATTGGATTTAGCATATGCAATAAGCCGTTAAACCTCTAGGTTTAGCCTGGTGGACGAGTGTTGTCTCGTGAGGGTTTGTAGTGACTATACCCACAAAAGTCAATAATAATATTTGAAACAATTCTATAATACACATGACTCATTTCCTGCGAACTTATCCTTACTTAGTTGTGACAAAAATATATCAATTAAAAATTCCCTAAACTTGTTATTCTCCCAAGTATTCCAAAGAATATTTTAAGCTTATCCGAAACTAGAGGTACTACCTCAAGATTAGAAAGAGATTCAAGTATTTTACTTTAGCTATATTTGAGTGTACAGTGAAAATAGTTTTATCGCTTAATACGTTGTCAAGAATAATTTACTGAATTTTTTGGTAGTCTAGTTCTTACTGGAATAAATTCAACAATCAGTTCGACAAGTGCCTTAGTCAATTCATCTTCCTAGAATTTTACTTTTCTTTTCTTTTAAGCCTTTATCTTTTGAGTATATTATTTTTTTTGTGAAGCCTCCGTAACAAGGAGTTTTCGGTCGACAATTCCCGCCAGTTGGCTAAGGTTGCTGGGGTGTGGTGCCCCATCATGACCTAGACTCAGGATTCTCACAAGTAATATTTTCTTGTGCTCCTTTCAGATAGTTCATGGTCAAACTCGAGATTGGTGATAATTTTTCCTCTTTTAGTTCTTAATCATGCGAGTAGTCTTGCAGCGTAAAAGTTTTTAGAGCACATTTGACTTATTATTATTTTGTCTCAGGAATGAACTTATTCTTAGACAGTTGTCTCCCTTGTAGTAAACTATTCCTAACATTAATGCTTAATTTTCCTTATACTGAGCAAAAATCTATTGAAGGTATTAATTGTAAAACTGCAGTAAAGTGCACATTTTCAAAATATGTCAAGTTAACTTAAATTAGTCGCTAGTAAAAAGATAGTATTTCTAGCTTAAGATAGTCTAAAATATTTGAGTGTATACTTGGTATAATTTCAAAATTTAGGCTTTTGTCAAGGTAAAATTAGTTTTAAGTGTTTGGAAATTCTTCAAAAATATATCATAAATTGTCAAAGTGCTATTATTTCACTTTTCTTCAAAAAGCATTTAAAGAAATGGTTTCCTGCCCCCAAACTTAAATCAAGCATTGCCCTTAATGTTTGAGAACAAGAAAATAAATGGAAGAGGAAAGCTAAAATTTTTCACCTGAATGCGTCATGGGTTACCTCCCAAGAAATGCTAAGTTTACCATCTTCAGCCAGACTAATATGTCCCATACTTAAATGATGTTGCAATGGTACTATAGGGGTATAGAATATCAGCTCTGATATACTGGATCATTTAGAAATGTTATCTCTTCATCAAAAGTGCAGGACTCTAAGTACGGTTTTAATCGTTGGCCATTGACCTTAAAAATATTTTTGTTCTTAGAATCCTCCACCTCTACAGCCCCATGAGGAAAAATAGTTTTAACCATATAGGGGTCATGCCAACGGGATCGTATTTTCCCAGAAAATAGACGAAGCTTGGAGTTATAAAGCATTACCTTTTTATTGGGCTTAAAGGTTTTATGAATAATTGATTTATCGTGAAAAGCTTTGGTATGTTCCTTGTAAATTTTTGAACTTTTATAAGCCTCATGATGGAGTTTATCCAATTCAGAATGTTGAAGCTTTCTCTTGGACCCAACTTGGTCCATCTCAAAGTTAAGGGCATTGTGGCCCAAAGAGCTTTGTGCTCTAGTTCCACAGGCAAGTGGCAAGATTTCTCAAAGATAAGTCTATAGGGTGACATTCCAATAAAGGTTTTATAAGCTGTTCGATAGGCCCAAAGGGCATCATCAAGACGATCTGACCAGTCTTTACGATCAGTTCGAAATTTTTTTTATAAAATTCTTTTAATATCCCGATTGGAAACTTTTACTTGACCACTTGTTTATGGATGGTAAGGTGTGGCAACTTTATGAGTGATGGAATAATTTTTCAATAAAGTTTTAAAAACACGATTGTAAAAATGTTTCCCACCATCACTAATAACTACTCGAGAAGTGCCAAAATGATTAAAAATGGTTTTCATAAATTTGACCACAGACTTATGGTTATTTTTCGGACATGCTACCGCTTCGACCCATTTGGAGACATAGTCCACTACGACTAGAATATAAAAGTTTCTGAGAGATGAAGGAAACGGGCCTATAAAATCTATGCCCCAAACATAAAAAGTTCAACAATAAAAATGTTGTTTAGGGGCATCATGTTGCGGTGATAAATATTGCCAGTTCTCTGACATCTATCACAAGTAGAACAAAAAGTGTGTGTATCACGGAAAAGGGTAGACCAATAAAGACCAGATTAACGAATTTTAGCAGCAGTTTTCTTGGTACTGAAATGCCCTCCACAGGCATAGGTATGGAAAAACATGAGTACGCTCTGGAACTCATTATTTGGAATACATCTTCTAATAACTTGGTCATAACAAAATTTATACTGATAAGGATCGTCACAACTGAAACTTCTAACCTCGTGTAAGAATTTGGTTTTATCTTGCTTTGACCAGTGGTCAGGTAATCGTTTAGTAGAAAGATAATTGACAATGTCGACATACCAATGTAGTTGTATAACAGCCATAAGCTATTCATCAGGAAATGTCTCTATGATAGGGAGGAGATCTTCACCACCTTCAATCAGAAGTCAGGATAAATGGTATGCTACAACATTTTCAATACCTTTCTTATCTCAAATTTCAATGTCAAATTCTTGTAATAAGAGGATTCATCGGATTAACTGAGGCTTAGCGTCCTTTTTGGATAACAAATATTTTAAGGTCGTGTGATCGGTGTAGACAATAATTTTGGACCCAACAAGATATGGCCGAAATTTTTCTAATGCAAACATAATGGTTAATATCTCATTCTCAATGGTGGAGTAATTCATTTGTGCATTATTGAGCGCACGAGTGGCATAGTAAATAGCATGAGGTTTTTTATCTATTATTTTCCCTAAAACTGCTCTAACAGTGTAGTCAGATGCATTGCACATCAATTCAAATGGAAGATCCCAGTTAGGTAGTTGGATGATTGGGGCGGAAGTTAATAGAAGTTTGAGCTTCTCAACAGCTCTAGAACATTCATCATCAAAGTAGAAATCAGTATCCTTAGCAAGTAAATTGCACAAAGGTTGGGAAATTTTGCTAAAATCTTTGATGAACCGACGATAAAACCCCGAATGGCCTAGAAATGATCGAATGGCCTTAACCGTCTGAAGAGGAGGTAAGGAAGAAATAATATTGATTTTGGCCTTATCAACTTCTATCCCTTTGTTGGAGATGATATGCCCAAGAACTATCTCTTGTGTCACCGTGAAGTAACACTTTTCCCAATTTAACAACAAATTGGTTTGTGTACATCGTTCTAGCATGAGCTTCAAATGGTGCAAACATTCATCAAAAAAGGAACCAAATACTGAAAAATCATCCATAAAGATTTTGATAAATTTATCAACCATATCAGAGAAAATGTTCATCATACAATGTTGAAATGTAGCGGGTACATTACACAAACCAAATGGCATACGTCGATAAGCATAAGTCCCGTAAGGATATGTAAATATAGTTTTCTCTTGATATTCTGGAGCGATGGGGATCTGATTATATCCAGAATAACCGTCAAGAAAATAATAATAATTTTTTCCCGATAATCGCTTAGGCATTTGATCAATGAATGAAAGAGGAAAATGATCTTTCCTAGTGACCGTGTTCAACTTTCTGTAATCGATACAAACATGCCACCCAGTGGTCATACAGGTAGGGATTAATTCATTATTCTCATTTTCGACTACAGTGATCCCTGATTTATTGGGTACAATTTAAACAGGGTTGACCCACTTACTATCTATAATAGGATATATGATACCCGAGTCTAATAACTTGAGAACTTCTTTCTTAACCACCTCCATCATAGTTGGATTTAAACGCCGTTGTATCTCGCACAAATGTTTATCACCTTCCTCGTGATTGATGCGATGTATGCACACGGCCTAGCTAATACCCTTCAAGTCTGCGATAGACCACCCTATGGTTGATTTATGTTTTTTAAGGATACTCAACAGTCTACCTTCCTGGTCAGTATCTAGATTGGAAACTATTATCACAGGTAGAGTTTCATAATCACCTAGAAAGGCATACTTGTGAGTATTGGGTAATGGCTTGAGGTCCAACTGGGGTGGCTTAACAATGGATGGAATAGATAAAATAATTGATGGTTCGAGAGGTTCTAGTCTGGGTCTCCATTTGGACATGTTAAAAATAGGAGTTGAGTCAAGTAAGGTATTAAACTCTTCAACGATTGTGTCTTCATCAAAGTCCTCACCAAAGTTTACAAGACATGATTCTAATGGGTCCTCAGAAAAGGATTTGGGGAAAGAGTATAAACTAGAGAGTCAATCATATTGAGCTCAGCCATGTCATCAGAATTAGGCACTTGAGTATTATTATTAAAAACATTAAGTTTGATTTTCAAGTCGCCCATAGATAGTTATAAGACCCCATTGAAGAAATTGATAAGGGCATGGGCAGTAGCAAGAAAAGGGTGGCCCAATATGACGGGGATCTCATAGCTAGGATTCGTGATATCTTCAGTGTCCAAAACAACAAAGTCCACAGGTAAAATAAGAGTATCAACCTTGATAAGAATATCCTCAAGGATACCACGTGGGTATCGTATTGACCTATCAGCCAATTAAAGTCTCATTCGTGTAGGTTCGAGTTCTCCAAGTCCTAATTCCTGATAGGCCGAGTAAGGTAAGACATTCACACTAATTCCCAAGTCGAGTAATGCCCTATCCACTTTATGATCTCCAATTTTACAAGGAATGGTTGAGCTTTTAGGGTCCCGAAGCTTTGGAGGGGTTAATGCCTTAGTCAAGAAGACTTTCTTGTGTGCATTGATTTTCCTTTTTCTAGTACACACATCCTTAAGGAATTTGGCATATGAATGGATAAACATGATGACATCGAGTACTAGAATATTTATATGAACTTGCTTAAATGTATCCAATATCTCGTCAAATTGAATCCCTTTATTAGCCGGAAGACGGCGTTGTGGATAAGGCACCTTTAGCTCAACACGTGCCTTTGGTATGGAAATGGACAAAGTAGGCAACTCCTTAGATTTCTTAGAAGGTTCATGGTTGCTTACTACAACTGGTTCACTCGTACCTACCTCATTCTCAATAGCAACTGGTGTTGGCTCAACCCTAGGTATTTCAACTCGGTTATCAATTTGTCTCCCACTTCGAAGAGTAGTAATGACATTAAGCTATTTTGGGATTGAACTAGAATCAAAGCCCGATGGTCCTTTCAGATTAGATATAGGCTGGCTAGGTAGCTGACCTAGTGGTCTCTCATGTAATACATTTTCCAATTATCTTATCTGAGTCTCTAGATTAGAGATAGATTAGGATGTGGAATTTTGATTTAACAATGTCTGTTGCTGGAATTGTATTATTTGTTACTGAAATTGCAATGCTTGTTTTTGACTTTCCATTTATTGCTGCATGAAGAGAGAAAAGGTATCTTCCAAAGATGGCTTGGGTGGAGCAGGCGAGAACTGTTTGGATGACTGAAAGGTTTGTTGAGATGCTTGAGGATAAAACTGAGAATTGGGATTCCTAGGAAAATTATGAACTGAGGTATGTGACTCTCCAAAACCAGGACTGGGTTGGTTGTTCTTTTACAAAAAATTTGGGTGGTTCTGCCAAGTTGGCTTATACGGGTCAAATGGCCTCTTGTAGGTATTATTCAAAACATTCACTTGCTCTTGATTATCATTAATTTTATTTAACATGTGACATATTTGAATCACATGGGTGACATCATAATAAATGGCGCACCCTTGTTGCTAAACTTGGTTTACACTACCCTAAGATTGATTCATAGTCATAGCCTCGATTTTTTGGGTAAGAGTATCTAATTAGGCTTTAATGGTCGTTCTCTCACTTACTTCATACAAGCTACCTTTCTTGGCTGTATGAATATTTCTATGTGGATCAAAGTTCCACTACTGAGATTTCTCAGCCAATATCTCAAACTCCTCATAAGCTCTATTGGGTTCAAGGTCCTGAAATTTACCACTATGCATGAATTATAGCCTGTAACGATTCTCAGACGTCATTCCACGATAAAATATTTGGGCTAAATGTTACTTTTCAAAACCATGATGGGGACATTGTGAAAGAAGATCTTTATATCTCTTCTATGCCTCGTAAAATGTTTCGCTCTCATTTTGAGCAAATTTAACAATTGTATTTCTAAGAGTAAGGGTTTTTCCCATTGAAAACTATTTGGTTTTGAACTTAGTCTCTATTTGGTCCCATGAATTGATAGATGCTGGTGCTAATGAATCAAGCCAATGGCTCACCTTATCTTTTAGTGAGAATGGGAATAAACGAAGGCGGACGAAATCCTCAGTAAAATATTGATATTTTGAGAGGGCACAAATTTTCTTAAATTTGTGGATGTGCTTATAAGGGCTCTCAGAATCAAGCCCATGAAATGTAGGTAACATTTAGATCACACTAGGCTTGATTTCATAATGATTTGTTGTGATCATTGGTAACACGATACACGAAGGTATATTGCTCACCACTGGGGTCCAATAATCCCTGAGAGATTTGGCAGCAGCCATGATTGGTGTTTCAACTTCTAGCTCAACAAGCTCAATTGGGTCAACTCTAGATAGATTACCCTCCTCCAAAATTAGGGGTCCTAAGTTCTTTATTGTGTTAATTGGGCGAGGTAGTCACCCTCTCCGCTTTGGCTGAGGTGGTGGGTCGTAAATAGGCAAAGGTTCTGGTAAACTTCTTAAACATTTATCTCCAAGTATCCAATTGATCATGCACAAACTAATATGCGATAAAATTTGGCACCCGATCTAGTAAACAATCAATCAAACCTATAATCTAACACTTAAACGTTTTTTAAGAAGTAATAAATAGGTCTCCCCTATATTCTTCTATGTTCACCAAAGGGTAGAATGGTTAAAAGGCTTTGATTCTTACCGTCCCCTACATCACTGTGCTAGTACTTGATTAGAGTAGATGTTTAGTCCTCACGCCCGTGCGAGTCACCTTATCGTACATCAGCACTTGGAATGGTGACGTCGTAAACCTACAACCAGTATTTCATGGTGCTAGGCTGGGGCCGTATCCTACGAACCCGTGTTTATGCCCCGGTCTGGTACACCTATCCGTTAGGTGATGAAATCCCACAAGAATCTTGTTACTCTTTTTTAATATCAGTTATTTTTCAGGTTCGGGACGTTCAAATTTCGTGTGATACGAATTTCTTCGTATCTCTAATGGGTGGTCCTACTTGTTAGAGAGCTTTTTGGGTGATGAAATCCCGCAAGTCTCTAATAATTTTTACATTTACTAATGTTGGAATGAAAATAAATTTAAACACGTCAATAGGTCAATCCAACCATAGCAAATATTTTATTAGAGCAGTATGCATTTACACAGTCCACACGACTTTATGTTCCTAGTGACGGGGCGGAGCGGATATGAACCCCTTCTAGATGTTAATTTTAGAGAAATATCAACCTACGGGAAGTGTTTCCCGGTGAAGCTGTGGCCTCCCCTTCACTTAGGGGGTGAAAGAAGAAAGTGCCCCTTCACTTAGGGGGCACAAGAAGGATTAGATAAAAGATGATCAATGTACTTTGTAAATTCCTCACGATCTCTGAGTATTAACTTTGTGACTATCCCGCAAAACAAGAAGAAAAAAAAAAGGATTAGCGAACTTGCGACAACAATATTAATTTAATTTCCAAGTTTATTGTAGTCTATGATGTCCTAATTTTCAAATGCGCATATCATTCAGCTCGGTTGAGAGAGAACATTAAATAATATCAATTTGGAAAGATAATTCAGAAAGAAAAAACATTCAAGAATGAAAATTTATAGAATTTAGCTTCCCTAATGTACAAAACAAGTGATTAATGAACAGTGGCATTCTTTACTGAGACTATTTTTACTATTTTTTCAAAAGGTTGTAACTCGCAAACGACTAAACCGAAAAATATGATCTATAGCAATTCGGAAAGGGTTTGAATTATCTAAAATTTTTATAGCAAACGTATTTCCCAACTATAAAGTATAGATGATCAAAAACTATGAAACATTCAGGAACAGACTTCACAGTTATAAAAAATAATGAGATGAGCTTGTGATAATCAGCCGTCACAACTTTTAAGTCAAGCACAAATAAATGTCGTACAACACATGAAGAGTATAAGAAGCTATAGCACCAAACCTCGTGCAAACGATTTTCAATAATAATGTCCACTGTTGCGATAGCAATGAATACTCAAGCAAGCACTAAAGTAAACTTATGTTAGACCACAAAGCTACTATAACACCAAAAACTCAAAGCAATCTTTTTCTTTTTTTAGTTTAAACTAGAGAAATAGAAAAAGAAACGATAATAATAGAAACAATATATAATAGCATTACCAGCCCACTATACTTTTCAACGAATATTAGAAACAAAGAATTTAGAAATCATTGGCACAATATTAGAAAGAATTAACAAAAAAAATTCGGTATTAGAAAGAATAGTTTTCAATGATGCATTCCCGGCAACGGCGCCATTTGATAAGAGGTTTTTATGACCTCTAGCAAAATACCCGCTCAAAGTACGGCTGTCAAATTATAGCACGGATGAGTGGGATCAAATCCACAAGGAGGCTTGGGAAAACATATACTTTCTAGGCCAAATTACAATTTTTTAAGAGATAAATCTAAGAAGAATAAATAAAAATTAATTATAAAACTTAATGATGGAGAGAGCTAAGGTTCGGACTTGGCATCTATATTTCAAAGCACTAATCGATATATAACTGGATCCTAATATCTCCACCCATCATATGTTCGTGTTAAGACACATACGATGTTATAAAATAAACCACTAAATCTATGGTCAAGCATTTAGTGGTTATCCATTTAAGTGATGGTGAAGAGTGTCTTAGAGAATTATCAACTCAACCATGGCTAGGCTTGAGTGAGTTATCTCGTGTTTCCTCTTGTTTAGATCTCCAAATTAATTTTACGGTTAGTAGTACTTGTTTGTATCCAAAGTAATCGCACACCAAACTGAAGCTATGGTCAAGCCTTCGATATGGTGCGCTTACTTATAAATCATAAAGTACTAAGAGAAAACTAATTAGAACCTAATTAATACCTACTATTGCTCATCTAAGAAGAGGCCTCATCCTAGCCTTACCTAGGAGATTAGCCGCTCATCTCAGACTTCCTCACATAAACAATTAAAGAAGACATTAATAAAAATTAAACTAAAAGAAAAGAAGAAATAATTAAATAATACTTATGACTTTATTTCTTTTAAACTTGCTCTAATATGAGATGCCCAATTACAATGGGGGGAGGGTTCCTTTTATAGGAGAAGGAACCCAAATTTAGAAATTATACATTAAATTTTAAAGAATATTTTCACAATAATATCTTCCAATTTTGCAACCAATCACCTAAGATTCTTGCATATAATTCTCTTAAGTGATGTAGAGATATTACTTCATGGAAACTCTTGCATATATCTTCAATATAAAATATTTTCAAGGATCTTAGATACAATATATTCTTTGATCTTATTCTCCAAGAATATTTGTGTATATATTTCTTCAATCTTGAGACCAAATATATTGTGTCTTTGACCTTTTGTGTTATGAACTGCTCGAGACACTTTTACTTAACTTTAAGAGCTTGGTTTCAAATATCCATCTCCAATAGCTGCAATTAAACAAACGTACATAAGTACCCAAAATTAAATATAATGAACGGCTAAAATACATGTTCGAGTATATTAAAAATGTCATAATTACGCGTTCATCATCTTCTTTTCATGAACACTATGTGACTATATGCGTATCTTTTTTACAAGTTTGATGTTGGTCCCTAGAGCACAAACCCACATTGATAAGATGATCAAATGTTATGGTTAATATCAGGTTCAAGAGATCATATCATAATTTTTTCCTACAATTGGGATAAATGGCCAAATATGGAGGGTGAACAATAACACACATGAATGTGACTGCCATGAATGGCAACTTTTTGGATTACCATGTGTGCATGATGTTAGTGTTATACTCCCTTATGGGTGGTCATGGATCAAGTACGTATTTTTTATTAATAAGCTAAATTTTTTAGAAGTCAAGTTTTTTTTATGGATGGCTAACAACTATGTTTTTTATTTTCGCAAAGTTGCTTCATATGTCCAAACATATAAAAATGTCATATATCATGTAGTTGATGGCTCAGAATGGGAGAAGGTTTATATTTAAACATAGGTGCATTTGAATCTTTATTTCATATATATGGTTATTTTTGTATTATATGCTGCTTACAAACTAAGAAAACCATTTTCTACCTCCCCCATTGGTCAGAGGATCTGGGAGACCTAGAAAACAAAGAATCCCTGATCCATATGAAAAAAGAGGCAAAAGAGATATGGAAAATATGGGGGTTATGGTCACAACAAAAAAACTTGTAAGGGTGCACCAGCAACACCAAGGCCAAGAGTAGCAAGAACACCTAAGAGGGTAGATAGAAATGTTAGCATGGCAAGACATGTGAGCAATATTGGCTTACCACTTGCAATACCAAATATGAGAGGGAGGAGAAGTGATGGTATAGGTAGTGGTGGTGGGAGATCTTTTAGGGGTGCAAGGCAAACTTAAGCTACTCAACCCCAAGGCAAACTCAAGCAAGATAAACTCAAAGGCAGTCTCAAGCTACTCAAACCCCAAGGCAAACTAGGGTATCCACACCGCAAGCTCAAGCTCAAAGGAAAAGTCAAGTAAGTCAAGCCCAAAGGCAATCTCAAGCAAGTCAAGCCCCAAGGCAAACTAGGGTATCCATACAACAAGCTCAAACCCCAAGGCAAAGTCAAGCAAGTCAAGCCCAAAGCTAGTCAAAAGCTACTCAAGCCCCAAGGTAAAGTCAAGCAAGTCAAGCCCAAAGGCAGTCTAGGGCATCAACACAGCAAGTTCAAGCCCCAAGGCAAACTAGAGCATTAACACAGTAAGCTTAATCCCCGCTCTAACCCTTATAAGAAAGTTTTTCAACCTCTTGGCAGGATTTGGAAAGTGTGACTTAATTTGGTGATTTAAATTTTTTTGGCTATGTAGTGATCTAGTGATCACAATTTTAATATCAGTATTTTAACTGCATGTTAACAAGTACATTTTATAACTTAATGCCAAATGTTTTTGCAGTTATTTTCATGAATGTTTGTTGTTTGTTGTTGTTTGTCTATCTGTTAGACTGTAAATTTGCAGGTCTTATATTTGTGTAGGTACTCTATTGCATCTTTGTGAATGCTATTTTTTTTTGTTCTTATGTTTATTAGACTACAAATTTACAAGTCTTATATTTGTGCAGATACTCTATTGCATCTCTGTGAATATTGTTTATTATTGTTTTTATATTTGTTAGACTGTAAATTTACAGATCTTATATTTGTATAGGTACTCTATTGCATCTCTGTGAATATTGTTTGTTGCTGTTCTTATATTTGTTAGACTACAAATTTACAGGTCTTATATTTGTGCAAGTACTCTATTGCATCTCTGTGAATATTGTTTGTTGTTGTTTTTATATTTGTTAGACTACAAATTTACAGGTCTAAAATGTGTAGGTAGTTACACTGGTATTATGCGGAAGGCTACTCAAACTGGTGTTAGTATGGTCCAACTGAAAGCTATACAAATTCTGCATTCTTTTTTCCTTCTTCATTCATATAGTTCTTTAGCCACATAAAGTACTTATATTCAACATTTTCACAAACTAAGAATTTATTACCCTTGCTTCTCTGAGCATTAGATTTACACAATTTCATAACACCACAACCACCTTTAGGGAAAAACTACAGTCTTTCAAGGACATTCTCTTCACCAGTGTCCAGTTTTCTCACAACCAAAGCAGCCACCTTTGAAAGATGGGCTACTCATACTTGATGAATTTGAAGATTGCCCAATGGCCTCACTCAACCATTAAAAAGTACCACAGGTAGGAAATTAGTATTTCAAGTACTTTCTACCAGGGTTCTCTATAGATTTTAAAACATGGACTTGCATTATTCTACTGCAATTTGGCTTCTTGCACATATTATATAACCATGAACAATCTCCAATACCATGAAAAGCTTAATCACAAATATAACACAAATCATCCTACAACAAAAATCATAAATTATCAATAAGTTAGTCTTTAGTCCCAATTTATTTCCCTACAATTTGTCTTTAGTCCCCATTTCTTACTTTTAAACTTTAATGGTGATTTTACAAATTTTACATTAAATACCTGATTAATAAGAGAGACAAAGATAAATGAAGTAATTTTACCTTTATATTACCACCACCACCACCTCCACCTCCACTTCTACCGCCACCTTTACCTCTACCTCAAACTCCACCTCCCATAGACAGAGAAAAACTAGTACCAAAACTTAGAATTGAGAGAGAGAAAAAAAAATAAGATAGAGAGAGAGAGCTTTAATTGAGATATTTGGGGAAGGAGATGACCGTTGGGGTATTTGGGGATGGAGATGACTGTTGTGAAATGGTGAGGTGGATAGGGGTGAGGTGGATTGGTAGATGAATACTTGTTACCTGAAGATAACTTGTTGCCTATTAGATGAAATTACGTGCAACTCACGTGAGGGTAGATTAGGCATTTTATGTCAAAGTTTGACTATAACGAAAGTTGTCAGAGGCCATTTGGGGACCAAAACTACATTTTTCAAGAACTTGGGGACTAAAGTCATATATCTAGTTTAAAGGTAGGACTAAACTCAAATTTTCTCTAAAATAAATGTATGTGTTACGCCGCGTATGGGGGCAGTTATGACAGCTGTGTTTGATGTCAACAGCTGTCGTAAATGTTACAAATTTTGAAATTATTTACTATTTATAGTAGTAAGGGATGGTGTTATAGTACAAACTGTGCAAGGCAGAGAATAGTAAGTAGTCCTACAGGCTTTCTTGGGAAGGAGGAGTTGAAAAAAAATTGTTTTTAATAGCTAACGTGAGGGACAGACGTGATAATAGAACTCGCTTCCCAAGAGGTAATGATAAAACTATACGACGAAAGAACGCGTCTGAATATGCAGCAGGGATGACCAACACGTGTCTGAGGGTGCCATCGTTTCAAAAATTGAGGGAGAGTATAAAAACTCGTCTCTCTCTCTCTCATAAATTACCTTTAGTTCTAGAAAAAGGGAAAATTGTTGTGAACCGTTTATCTGGAGAGGAGAAATGTTTGAGTTCTGAATACTGCCCTCCAATTAACAAAAACTTTGTCTGGTGTTATAACTTTGGTGGACAAGCAGTATAAATGAGGGATATCTTCAAAGGTTGCTAGGAAAGCAGAACATTGTGGGTCTTCTAGTACAGGTGAGTAGGATTTCTTGATTTTGTTTGTTTATTTATTGTAAGTAGGATTTTGTATGTTTAGGATTCGTTTATGGAAATTAGAATGTGGGGGGTAATTAGGGAACTATGGTTTCCTAATCGGTGAACTGAGTGAAAAGACTCTCTAATGTTGGGCTTTGTTTAGTAATTAGCACAGATTTTGGGGGTATGAATCCCCAATTTTCCTATGTTTGTTGTATTTGTGTTTTGTACCTGACTTTGGGAGAAGGAGGAAAGTCTGACTACTTTTTTGTAAGTTTAAAATGAGAAATATTTGTTAAAGGGTTGTTGGGTAATAAGAAAAGAAAATGTGGGTGGGGTCTCACTCTCTATTTTGTACATTATTGTGTAATCTGTAAAAAAAAAATGAATCATAGGGATGGACTGAATAAACGCCATTTTTTTGATTTATAGGTCGAGTATGCTTTCAAAGAACTTAAGTCCTAGGAGTAAATTTATAGCATCATCCAGCTCAGAAGAAACATCGTCATCAGGTAGGGAGGACGATTGTGATAGTATGGAGGAGGTTGTAGATAATAAGGAAGGAGTAATTAGTATTACAAAAAGTGTGTTTATTCAGGTCAAGCCTATGGTAGTAGAGGAGGTCAAAAGGGTGAGAGGGGTTGATGACATGGAATTTTATATTTATCCAGAGGGGGTAGATGTAGGAAAAGAATTTTTAAAATATAAAAGTAAATTAGCAGGAAAATGGGGGGAATACATAGTGAAGGAAGGTCTTTGGTTTAGAATGTTTTTTCCAGTTCGGGGGGCAAATGCGTATTACCAAGTGCCCAATCTCGATCTGTAGAAGGTGAAGAGAGGAATTCAGGATGATATAGAAATAACATACTATAATGTGTCTGTGGAGTTAGTCCCGAATGATGGATTTTTATGTTATCTCAATCAATTGGTGTATGGTCTTAGGGTACCGCTAACCCATTTACAAAAAGGAGTGATGAATCTATTATATTGCTACCCAGCACAGCTAAATAGGAATGTCTATGAAATGATGAAGGCTTGTGAGACTTTGAATGAGAGGTGGAGAGTGAACGATACTGCGAAGGAGTTCATTGTTACTGATGTGATGAAGTATTACAAAATGAAGTATTTAAAAGCCAATAGAAGTTGTTACCTATATAGTGATTGATAATCCGTATCAAATAGGGTTGTTGAAACATAAGGGTTTCGTTCTCAGAGATGCAAAGATTAAAATTGTGATTTAAGAAAAACCATTATTTATTGATTAAAAAAGGTTTACATGGAAAAACATAGAAGAACTACGGCAGAAAAAAGGATAGTGAACTAAAAAGATAACTCCCTGGTTTTACAACTATCTCTCTCTTAACCTAACTCCAGCCCTCATTTCCCTCAACAACCCTCCTTTTGTGGAGATCTTTTAGCAAAAATCTTTGACTAAGTCTTCCAGCAGTTGTTAACTAGTATTAGGCCATCTCCAGCAGCTCTTGACAACTAGTAATCTTCAACAACTCTTTAGCTTGTAAAAGTTGGGCTTTAAGACCGGATTTGGTTGCAATTATCTTATTACCTGCAATAGTCAAACATACTTTAATTAGGCCCAGTGAAACATAAAATAAGGTCCTAGATAATGTGAATTGAATGACAAAAATAGGCATTTTTTGTGCCTATCAAATACCCCCAAACTGACATATTGTTAGTCCCTTAGTAAAAGAAAACTAAACTAAACTCTTTCGTGGTTTCTTACGATTGCATTTAGCGTATGCAACAAGCTTTTCAACCTATAGGTTACTCATATAGGACGAGTTGTGTCTCGTGAGGGTTTTCAGTGAATATACCGACAAAATTCTATCATAGACGTTCTGGTATTATAAACAACTAATAATCATTCCTCCTGGTATCTCTAAAAATGGATTAAATTCATCTCCTAGATATAATACTTAAACAAGGGTTAACCATCAGATACGTTTAGAATTTATCAAGTCAATTATACTACAATCAGATTATATCAAGTTTCAGAATTTCATCCTTTTGTGTAGTGAATTTAGTTTATGGAATCAAGAAGTTTGATAATCCTTTCAAATAACCTTAGCCTTATCTTGAGTATGGTGGAAGAAATCTAGAAGTTTGTTCGACAACTACTTTAGTTTGTTCGCTCTCTTTTATTGATCTTTCAGGAAAAATATCTATCCATACAAGTTTTTCATGGTAAAACTTTTGCATTTGAGTTTTCATTTGCTCTTTTATACGTGCAACTTGTCCTCCTTCACATAGTTCTCAACTATACTCATAGAGACTCGATTTTTACTTTTTTGATCTCTTACTTTCACATTGATTCATGGCTTGCCTCGAGATTAATAAAAAAAATTCCTCTTTCAGTTCTAAATCTTACGAGGGGTCTTAAATTGTGAATGATTTTTTTTTTTTTTTTACGAGTCTGTCAGCTTCGTGAAAGGAGCCAATAACTTGTAAAAATACATACAAACCCTTAGTATGAATTTATGAGAAACAAAATTTTCCAAGATAAATGTCTCCCTCATTACAGATTCTTCCTAACCCAAACTGTTGATTAATCAAAAGGTGATAGTTAGTTTTAACAAAACCTTGATAACATAACTACATGAAGTGCAATTATAAGAGTAATTTTCTTCTGAAACACATCTAATAGGATGGTAGTACCAAAAACTTAAAAATTCTTAACGCACAAACAATTTACGGTTTAAAATAAACCATAACCTTATAATTTTATCCCAAGTGCAACTCTAGGATTCTAAGAATGTCCAAAGATCAGAGTATACAAAAAAAATGTGTCTACAACACCAGAATGCCCTAGATAATAACTTTTATTAGAAAAAGTTATGAAAATCTTATTTACCCCCACCCTCAAACTGAATCAGCATGTGTCCCCAAAGTTGCCAAAAATAAATAATCTAAAAATATTACCTGAACATGATAAAGGTTGCCTAAGTTTAACGTCTTCAGCCAGACGATGGTAGGTACCCTCAAACTAGATAAGACTATGGGTAGAAATAAAGATACCTATGTTTCATATGATGGGTCCCGTAGATTCATATCCTCACTCGAACTTGTAAAATACTCGTGAAATGGTTTTTAAGTCTTTGCCCATTTACCTTATTAATGTGACCAGTACGAGGGTTAAGAATTTCAATAGCTCCATGTGGGAAAACAGTTTTGACAATGAACGGTCCGGTCCAACGGGATTGAAGTTTTCCAGGAAACAAATGAAGACGCGAAGAATACAATAGAACTTTTTGATCCACTTCAAAAGTCTTTCGCAAGATATTTAAATTATGGAAAGTCTTAGTTCTTTCTTTGTATATCTTTGCGGATTCATATGCATCGTTTCGAAGCTCATCCAACTCATTAAGTTGTAGCTTACGATGGGACCCAACCGTTGAAGTGTCAAAGTTAAGCATTTTTATTGCCCAATAAGCTTTATGCTCAAGTTCTACAGGAAGGTGGTATGCCTTGCCGTAAGCGATTCGGTAAGGAGACATTCCAATCGGGGTTTTATATGCAGTACGATAAGCCCAAAGTGCATCAATTAGTCTTACAGACCAATCTTTGCGATTTAGGTTAACCGTCTTTTGGAGAATATTTTTGATCTCCTGATTAGAAACTTTGACTTGCCCACTTGTTTGCGGGTGATAAGGTGTTGCCACCTTATGGGTTACGCCATACTTTTTGACAAGGTCAGCAAAGTTTTTGTTGTTAAAATGTGTCCCTCCATCGCTAATGATAGCCCTAGGTGTTCCAAATCGAGAAAAAATATTTTCTTTTAAAAAATTAAGAACAACTGCACTGTTATTCATTTTCGAAGGGATTGCTTCAACCCATTTTAATACATAGTCCACTCCAACAAGGATGTACTCATATCCAAAAGACTTGGGAAAATGGCCCATAAAATCAATGCCCCAAACATCAAAAGGTTCAATAACAAAAATAGGGTGTAAGGGCATCATATTTCGTCGAGAAAGAGCTCCCATTTTCTGGCATCTCTCGCATGCTTTCCAAAATGCATGCGCATCGTAAAATAAGGTACGCCAATAAAAACCACACTGCAAAAATTTTGCCGCGGTCTTCTTAGAGCTAAAGTGGCCTCCACAAGCTTGGGTGTGGCAAAATGAAAGAATATTGGTAAACTCAGACTGGAGAACACATCTTCTAAGGAATTGGTCAGTACAATACTTAAACAAATCTGGAACATCCCAAAAGAAGTACTTCACTTGACTAAAGAAACGATCTTTGTCAGGTTTAGTCCAATGATCAGGAATGGTATCCGTGGCTAAATAATTAGCAATGTTAGCAAACCATGGCAACTCGAGAACTAATTTTACAGCCATAAGTTGTTCATCAGGGAAGGATTCCCTAATCGACAAAGACTCATCAACAGACTCAATCACTATACGGGAAAGATGGTCGGCTACAACATTGTTTGACCCCTTTTGTCTCGAATCTCGAGGTCAAACTCCTGCAAGAGTAATATCCACCGGATTAGCCATGCCTTAGCATCTTTCTTTGACAAAAGATGTCAAAGCGCGGCATGATCCGTGTAAACAATCACTTTAGATCCTATAAGATAAGATCTAAATTTTTCTAGCGCATAAACAATGGCCAGGAGTTCTTTCTCGGTGGTCGTGTAATTTAATTGGGCGTCATTTAACGTTTTGCTAGCGTAGTGGATGACATGGGGGCGTTTGTTTATCCGTTGTCCCAAAACAGTGCCTACAGAATAATAAGAGGCATCACATATTAACTCGAATGGTTCATTCCAAACAGGTGGTCTAATAATGGGTGATGTTGTAAGCTGGGTCTTAAGCTTATCAAAAGCTACAAGACATGGTGCATCAAACTCATAGGCCACATCTTTGGCCAAAAGGCTGCTTAAAGGATGAGCAATCTTACTAAAATCCTGAATAAAACGACGGTAAAAGCCTGCATGACCTAGAAAGGAACGGACGTCCTTAACATTTCATGGTGGGGGGAGGTTAGAAATGACATCTATTTTGGCCTGGTCAACTTCTATTCCTTTTTCAGATATGATATGCCCCAAAACTATCCCCCTTTTTACCATAAAGTGACATTTCTCCCAATTTAAAATAAGATTTTTTTCCTGGCATCTGAGTAATACTAGAGAAAGATGATGAAGGCACTGTTCAAATGAGTTGCCAAATAATGAGAAGTCATCCATGAAAACTTCAAGGAATCGCTCTGTCATGTCAAAAAAAATGCTTAGCATGCAACGCTGAAACGTCGCAGGAGCATTGCATAAGCCAAAAGGCATGTGACGGTAGGCAAATGTACCGAAAGGACATGTAAAAGTTGTTTTCTCTTGGTCCTCGGGTGCGATGGGTATTTGGTTGTACCCAGAGTAGCCATCTAAGAAACAATAAAATTTGTGCCCAGCGAGTCGCTCGAGCATCTGGTCAATGAAAGGTAAGGGGAAGTGATCTTTCCTAGTGACCGAGTTAAGCTTCTTATAGTCTATGCAGACTCTCCATCCAGTAGCCATTCTAGTGGGTACGAGGTCGTTATTCTCGTTCTTTATAATGGTAATTCCCAACTTTTTTGGGACAACATGGATCGGGCTAACCCACGGACTATCAGAAATGGGATAGATGATCCCAACATCAAGGAGTTTTAAAATCTCTTTACGAACTACTTCGGCCATAGTCGGGTTCAATCTCCGTTGTCCTTCCCTGGACTTTTTGGCATTATCTTCCAAATTGATTTTATGCATACAAACCGAGGGACTAATTCCTTAAATGTCTTCAATACTCCATCCAATAGCTTTCGTATTTCCCTTAAGAACACGAATCAACTTCTCTTCCTGAAAGGGTTCTAGGTCAGCGGCAATAATGACGGGCATAGTTTCGTCGAGACCTAGAAAGACATACTTAAGGTGAGCGGGAAGATGTTTAAGCTCTATCTTTGGGGAGGTTACTTGAGCCTCCGGAATGGGTTTCTTAACATCTAAGATTTCATGCTCACCTTCAGGCTCTAAAATTTCTAAAGCCGAATCTAATAAGGTTTTCACCTCATGGATGTACGAATCGTCCTCACAATCTCCATCAAAGTTGGACAAAATTGTCTATAAGGGATCTGAGGTACTTGACCTCTCAAAAGTGGTATTCACAAGACTCTGGATCATATTATACTCAAGTGGTTCAGAATTAGAAGGGGAATGCGACGCATGAAAAATGTTCAATTCTACAGTCATGTTCCCGAAAGTTAACTTCATAATTTCATTGCGGCAATTGATTACCTCATTAGCTGTTGCCAAAAATGGTCGACCTAGAATCACAGGGATCTCATCCTCAGGGATTGCCACTGGCTCAGTATCTAACACAACAAAGTCTACTGGATAAATAAATTGCTCAATCTGGATCAACACATCTTCAACTACACCCCTAGGAATCCTAATAGATCGGTCAGCTAGCTGAAGGGTCCTATTAGTGGGTTTAAGTACTCCGATATCCAATTGCTCATAGACAGAGTAAGGAATGTGGTTCACGGCAGCACCTAAATCAAGTAGAGATCTTCCTATCTTACGGGTCCCAATCGTACATGAAATAGTAGGGCATCCAGGGTCCTTGTATTTTGGAAGGGATTTACGCAAAAGGACAGCACTAACATGTGCATCTAAAAGAATAGATATATCACTCTCGTGAACATGAAAATCCTTTTTCGGGACATGTATGCGCCGCTTTAAAGTGCAAAGATCTTTAAGAAATTTTGCGTAATTAGGAATATGTCTTATGGCCGTAAGGATAGGAATGTTAATCACACAATGCTTAAAAATCCCTAAAATCTCCTCATAGACGTTGCCCTTCTTAGCAAGAGTTAATCGCTGAGGAAAAGGAGCCAGCGGCAGAACATGTGTTATCATGATTTCTTCCTCACTCGCACTCGCAGGTTCTTCTATAGGTTTACTTTGAATTTCCAGCTCGGGTTCCTTAGGCATTTTTACCAAATTATCAACTTTCGTACCGCTCCTAAGAGAAATGATGGCGTTGACTCCATCACGATTGGAAGATCTAGGATGTTCAGTATTCCCTTTAGGATTAGCTTGAGTTTGACTGGGGAACGTTCTTTTGTCTCTCGTGCTTATCTCTGTTGCCATTTGACCTATTTGTCCCTCAAGTTTGGCAATAGATGACTGAGTTACTTGCATAAATGTTTTAAGAGTATCTTCTAAGGACGTGGTTGGAGGAGGCAGATTCCTATTGTGCGGAGGAACATAAGGCACATTAAGGGAAGCTTGGTATGATGGATTTTGTTGCCACGAGGAACTAGACTGGTGTTGGTTTACTTGGTTGTGTAGCTGATAAGGGGCACTACCAGAAGAACATCCTTGGTAATTTCTATTTCCCCGAGAATTGGAGTTGTTGGAATTATTATTCCATCCACCATTGAAAGGTTGGTTATTGGGACGTTGATACATGGCATTGGCCTGGTCTTTTCTACCCTCCCTTAAACTAAGCACATCAGGGCAATCTTGGACCAGATGGTACGAACTCTCACAAACCACACAATTTGGCATCGCCACATGGTTAACAGACGAAGTATTAGGGTATCTCTCCCTTTTGCCGGTCTTTGAGTTCTCGATTTTCTCAAGAATGGTTCTAAGAGTGGCAGACTCTGAATTAGAGTACTTGGTGCACATTTGCACGGTGACTAGGTATTTCCTCTCTCATCATTTTCCATTGGTAGGTCTTATCCGCTACATCATTTAAAAATGTCCAAGCTTCAGTATCAGTTTTCTCATCGAATGTACCCGCGCACATAGACTGAACACGAGCTCTAGTGTCATAGTCTAGACCTTCATAGAGAGTTTGAACTATATCAATCAGCTGAATCCTGTGATATGGGCATCCTTGCTCTAAATCCCTAAACTGTTGTAGGTAGTCATATAATGACTCTCCTCAGTTTTGTGTGAAGCTATAGATACTCTGTCGTATCTTAGCAGTTATGTGGTTAGGGAAATACTTCTTCAAAAACTCCTTAACGAGTTGTTCAAATGTGTTTACAGAGTTCTCATCGAGAGTGCATAACCAATCGCGTGCGTTTCGAAGTTTAATAGAAGCATATGATCCCTAAAGTCCCTAAGATGGTTATACGGGTTTTCAGTAGGACTACCATGAAATTTGGGGAGCATAGACAAGAATCCCGGTTTTAACTCAAAGTTCCCTACATTTCTGGGAATCACAATACATGAAGGTTTACTAACTATTGTAGGATGCATTCGATTGCGAAGAGTGATTCTCTCCGCAACAGCAGGTTCGGGACCGTTCCTAGGAATAACAGGTTCGGGACCATTAGTCCCACCAGTCTGACTCATATTGATTCCAGCAATGTTCTTAGTCCGAGCTTGGGAGTTACCCCAATCTAACATACAATTCAATCAATATATGCGAACACACTAAAAGTCTTAAGAATGATGCAAGCACTCAAGAATATTTTACTGGTCTCTTTTTAGGTCAAGTTGTGAACCCGGTCTAAGGGTTCAATGCTCCTACTCCTGACAGTAGATCGGTTCACACTTGAGTTGTTTTTACTTGCTTTGGCGATAGCTCGCATGCTATCTAGTCACCTAGATGCACCTGTGCTGGAAGGCGTGGCGAACCGCTTAGAATCACCTATCCACACTAGCTATGCCAGGGAATGTACGTCCTCCAACAAATGTAGCCACTTATCAGGTTTTCCTAGTGAGCGTGTTGCTCCAGGTCCGAGCGAAGCCTTTTGATTAACTATGTTTTTTATGGCTTCTTATCTGAAAATCTTTTAAAGAGGTCGGGACTGTCGATACCGAAAATATTGACAACCGGGTAATGAATTCTCGGGGTCCTAATGCGTGGGCACGCACAGGTGATGAAATCCCGTTTTTGTTTACCCTTATCTAGGTATTATTGCAAAAATTAAACATTTAATCAATCAAACATATAGTTAAACAACGATGTACCGCGACAGGGAGGGTGCGGTGGGAAAAAAATTACCTACAGGGCGGCCTTTTTAGTGGCACGTTTGGTTACCCTGGTAAAACCGTTGGGAAGGCCTACTCAGGATCGTTTGTGAAGTACGCGTTGAAATAATTTCTGGCCTGAATAGGGGTTCTGATGCTGTACCTGCAGCAGATTATAATTTCCTCACCTTACAAAGCGTCACTCAATTAATTATTACATAAACATTCTTCTCAACCTTACAATACTAAAAAAACATAAAAATTTAAGAAACTATAAGTCTTCGTCGCCTTGTCGCTTTCTTTGAAGTACTAACAGTACTTGAAAATCCATTTGATAATCCATATCCAGCACCAAAAAGTCGCCACCGCCATTCTTCGGATCAAAAGCCTAGCTCTGCACTAAGAAGATGTATTCAATTCGGACCCCTAGTGCCACAAGTTGGAGTCTTCAATGGATAATGTCAAATCGCGATTGAAATCAAAACCCATAATATTAAAATCTCAAAATTGCCAGACTTGAAGTCGGAGAAGAAAAGGTATAAGACAGGGAGATAACACAGAAACTGTAATCGTCAAACCAAACAGTTTCAATCTAGTGCGAGATTGAAACACAGATCATGAAAAACAAGCTTAGATCAATGAAAACAAACTCAAATCAATGATTCTACAAGTCTAGATCGATAATAAATAAAAAATTCACTCCAGTAATTCAGAGTTCAGACATTGGGGCATAATCACTATGATCAAAATAATTACCAACTGCAAACCTAAAAATCACATGGATTTCTTCGTTAGAGACGATACAATTCCAGAATCTGCAAGAGCAATTTCTCTGGCCATGAATATCAAACCTCTGAACCTAAAATCTTCACGAACAAAACGCCCAGATTTCAAACTTGAAAACCCCTCAGAACAAACTCCAAACTATTATTCTCAAAACCTATAAACAAAAACAAACAAAAAAAAACTTGAAAACAAATACCCAGATCTCCAAATTGAAAAACAAAAACAAATACCCCTTCCACTAAAATCACAAAGCAGGAAGCACCAATGACCCAGAATACATCATACGAAGTGGATGAAAGAGAGAAGCAACGTTATAAACACCATCAAACCTATCGGCAACAATCAGATGCCTCAATCACTAAAGTACAAGTCAAAATCTGATTCGGAATAACACCAGCAATTCAGGAAATAAACTCAGACTATCAATTTAGGAATCATAGTAGGCTAGGCTCTGCTGTGATTTGGAAGAGAGTCGATGGTATTTTGGGGGAGAGAGTCGTGGGAGCTGTGACGGTTTTGTGGAGAGTTTAGAGAGAAAAAGAGTCGGTGTTAGAGAGATATGGGATGAGAATTTGAGGGAGATGGCTGCAATTTTTAGAGAGAGTGAGTCTATTTTTTAGAGAGAGAGAGAGACGTGGGGGAGTTGTTAACGCTTATTAAGATGAGAAAGAGAGAGAGAGAGAGTCAAATAAACAAAAACATGCCTGACAAACAAATAAAAGCAACACGCCTCAAATAAAACAAAAACAGCAACAGAGAAGAAAAAAATTGATACGAATGTAAAACAAAAACTCGTCAAACGAAATACTAATTTAATAATATAAACACAATTTTGTAATCGATTGCGTCCCCGGCAACGGCGCCATTTGATACTCCGTATCAAATCGGGTTGTTGAAACAGAAGGGTTTCGTTATCAGAGATGCAAAGATTAAAATTGTGATTTAAGAAAAACCATTATTTATTGATTAAAAAAGATTTACATGGAAAAACATAGAAGAACTACGGTAGAAAAAAGGATAGTGAACTAAAAAGATAACTCTCAGGTTTTACGACTATCTCTCTCTTAACCTAACTTCAACCCTCATTTCCCTCAACAACCCTCCTTTTGTGGAGATCTTTTAGCCAAAATCTTTGACTAAGTCTTTCAGCAGTTGTTCACTAGTATTAGGCCATCTCCAGCAGCTCTTGACAACTAGTAATCTTCAACAACTCTTTAGCTTGTAAAAGTTGGGCTTTAAGACCGGGTTTGGTTGCAATTGTCTTATTACCTGCAATAGTCAAACATACTTTAATTAGGCCCAGTGAAACATAAAATAAGGTCCTAGATAATGTGAATTGAATGACAAAAATAGACATTTTTTATGCCTATCAGTGATTCCAAGAGACCGAAGTTTTTTTATTTCAATTCTGCTAGTCGACCATGGAATGACCATCTTGTATTGGTTAGGGGCAATTGTATGTAGGTCCCAGATGAACCAGCGCTCAAGCCAGAATTTAAATATTTTAATTCGAGTAAGTGACTTCTGCTATCTTGAGTAAATGTCTAACTTTTTGCAACCTCTTAATCAGTGTTGTGCATTGTGCATTTTAAGTCCCACAACCGTTGCTACTCCTGACGATTCAAGCCTGTTTGATCGTGTAGCTTGGGAACAGAAACATCTGAAGCAAGCTCTTAGGAATCTAAGCATTCGAAGGGACAAAAGAGTAAACTCAAAGATTCCCAAGGTTCAGCGAGTTAACCAAAGACATGGCAGGTCAAGGAAAGTCTAGGAATGAAAAGGGTTCACCGGCACATGTTGTAGATGAGGACCTCCCTCATTTTCCTGATTTTACTGGTATCTCTCCTCTGGAAAGCTCGGGTGTCCTACATAAAATTTGTAGGTTGAAAAAAGTGAATCAAAAGCTGTCTTGGTCTTCTACTGAGGCTCCAAAAGTAGGTAAAGGTGGTAACTTGTTGGTGCCTGAGACTTCGGACGTCAAAGTTTCAAAAAAATAGAAAGCGGGGGAGGTGACTTTCCTTGAGAAGGAGAAAATTGTGCCTTCAAAACAAAAACACCATGAGTTTGAAGGTAGCGACCGAACTCAGTCTGACGTAGTGACAAAGCTGAGGTCGGTAGAGAGCCACTACTTTGCCCTTGCTGAAAATGAACCGGAGAAGCTCGAAGAACTTTTCCAAGAGCAAGTCGCACAGGTAGAGATCAGTATGATTTACTATTGCTTACTGGATTTTGTTATGTCTTACTGGTCCTAATTTGTCTTTCATTTTGGAAGCTATCTATGGTTATGAAAGTTTCTTCACAGTTTCTATTAAAGAGGAATAAGGAACATTTGGAGCTCTCCCAAAAGGTCGAGGCCCAAATGGAAAAAAATGCTCAGCTAAAAAATCAATTGAGTGAATTGGCTGCTCAGTTCAAGAGGGAAAAAGTAATAGCGGTGGAAGCTGCTACAACTGCTGTGAGGTCGGAGCTGCAAGCGCAGATGGTTGAGCACCAAAAAAAGCATGGAGAAAGCCATGGAAACGGTGAAGCTTGGAAGGGAAAACTTGATCCAGTCCTACCGTTATTTCGGCCTCACTAAAAATGATATTGCTCTCGGATTAGGAGGTAAGTATGAAGAGATAAACTATCCTTTGGATGCTGAGGAGGAGGATCTCAAGGGAGATCGACCGGATGATAATGTTGCCTCTGCAAGCTTTGTATATACATTCCCTCCCGAAAATACTGGCCCATCGCGAGATGCTGCCGATAGAGTGACGTCGCCTCAAGAGGTAGAACATGTCAATAGTAGTTAGATCTAAAGTATATTTGTGTAGTTACTTTGTTCGTACTGTATGGTTATCTTGTACCGAACTATCGATTTTGGTGAGGTTGTAACTGTATGATGGGGAAACTGTTCATTTTGATAGACACATTTGTTATGTGACTTTGAATATTGTTGATAATAGAAAATTTGTAATCTGTGTAGGATGTAAAGTGCTTGAGGGAAACTGTTTCCACAATGGAGAGAGCGTTGAGTAGAGTTAGGGACTCCATGACTCGCACTCAACAGGTATTAAATAAAACTAAATATAAGAGGAGGCATTTTAAATCTATATCAAAGAAGAACTTAAGTGAATTATATGCACTTCAGGGTAGATATGCTAAAATGAAAATAGAAAGGGATGAGGTTAAGAGAAAAGAAGATGAAAGGTTTGGGTTATTAAAAATACTATAGCAGAGGTTCATTTTTCTGATGAGGGTGATAAAGCCAGGTGTCAAAGAGCGTTGTTATCTCTGACACTGTACTTTGAGGCCGAAGTGGATAGTGAACAAAGGCTAAAATATGCTTATGTAGATATTTTAAAAGAGAGGAGTGTAATACAAGATCTAGCTCAGGTTCAATTATTACCGCAAGAAGCAAGAAATTGTCATAGTATAGAGGCGAAAAAATGTTCAGCTCGAGCTGGGGTATCTATTATATGAGGTAGTGCAGGTGTATTACCCGATGCTTGTGGTTTTGTGTAGGGGCGGAGAGTGATGAGGATCATATTTTTCAACATTAATAAATAATAGAGGGTGACACAAACTAACTTGGAGTACGAACTGAATAAATCGCAAGAAACACTGAAGTTGTTGTAGTAGCATATTCACCAGATTCGATAAAGATAAGCTAAATAGAGTCAAGTCGAGGATATCTTGTCATTTGATCCCCAGATTCGACAAGGAGAAGCTAGTAAAACCAAGTCGAAGGTTTCAGGCCCACGTCTACAGATTTCAAAGTTCTACAGTAACTGTTGAGCTTGGTCAAATAAAGACGTTGCACATGATCCGTGAAGTTTGCCCACCACCCATTAAATCATGAGACCAATTATTTTGTAACTGTTTGTATCCATTATAAATACAAGCATAACATATGTCAACTGGGACAAATTTTTATAGATCATTCTTGAGTATACTTATCAAATATCTCTAAAAATTGTAATAATCAAGCACATATTAGATTTATATCTAAAATCTTCCTCGAGGTCGTAGTTTTTTTTTCCAGGTTATACTGAGTTTCCATGTAAAATCTAGTGTGCTCTAGCCATATCTGCGTGATCATCATTACCTCATTACTAAAAGTATTGGTAAAGTTTACCATCCATAAACTAGCCATTACAATTGGCGCCCTCTATGGGAAAATACCTTATTTTTTTCTTTATCTAATCTCATCTTGAACGGTCACTACCATGACCAGCATGAACCTCAAAAGTACCTCAAGTGCCCAGAGGAACAATGTGGACATTCCAGCTAGCATCTTACCAGTTAATTTATATAATGTTGTGATCGAGCTTCAGAAGTAGATGGAATTAGATAGGGTCCAGTGGCTCAAAGATCAAAGGATTCATGTTTAAGTTCTCCAAGTTGAGAGAGACGAAATGAGGAAAGCCCTGGAACAATAGAGCCGAACTCATTAGAAAGAAATGGAGAATCTGCGAAGGCAACAAGATCGATTCACTATTCGATAAGGATCACCTCCCCATGCCTGAAGTAATCATCGATCCAGAGCTTCACAAAGGGAAAACATACCAAGGGAAGAACGAAATCAAACTTCAAGATCTCGATCGAGGAACCCAGATAGAGTATCATGACATTTTGGTCTCACATTACTAGCATCGACAACCCAGGGAAGTCGACGAACACATCATCAAACCTCACCACCTCCTTTGAGATGACCAATTAGAGAATGGTTGAGCCCTAAAGGACAAGGAGATTTTGATCCTCAGGCAGTAGCCGCACCAAACGTTCTTCCACAATTCATTACCTTAGATGACTTGAATAATCAAATTCAAACCATACATTCTGAAAATCCTAGTCAAAGATCCACTCTGGATAGGATCGAGACAAATCATATTTCCCCTCACCTCGAAGTCATGCCAATTCCAAACAACTTCCACATGCCAAAATTTCATCAATATGCAGGTCTAACCAACCCATTCACCCACGTCCGTCACTTCAAAGCAACGGTCAGTTGTACTCCAAACTTGATTACATGTTATGTTATTTGTTTAATATGAGCCTCAAAGAAGAGCCACTTCGGTGGCTTCACACCATTCCCGAAGGATCGATAACCAACTTCGCCCAGTTACAGCGACTGTTAGAATCAAACTACGCACATGCTAAAGAGCGTGAGATAACAGTTGATTATTTATTCTTTTTCAAACAAGGTGTGAAGGAAACCTTAACAAACTTCTATAAATGTTTTTTGCAAGAAACAATGAAGATTGGGAATTCAGATTCACATCGATTCTAAAGTTCAAGAAGTGCTTACACTTCACAAACCTAAAACAGTCGCCGAAATGATCGATGTGGTTAATAACTATATTGAACTTAAACATTCCAAGAAAGATAAAATGAAAAACCCCTCTATTATTCATTCTAACGATGTACTTTCACCGCCACACACAAAAATAACAAGTAATGTAGGGCGGTTCAGCGACAATGTCAAAAGAAAAGGCGGGAAAAAAGATAGACCTATCCCGATCCTGCCTCCTATGATGACAACCCTGTCTGCCATCTTACAATTACTAAGGGGGGATGAGTTATTTCAAGAAGCACAAGAAATCTAGACTTCACGAATAAACCCTTGTACCACTATTATAATATCCATAGCCATGAGACTGGCAACTGTTACTCTCTTATACGCATTTTTTACTGTATTGTCCTGACAAGGAGGCTCCACGAGTACGTCATTGATGTCCAGAAGTTCCTCGAAGAAGAAACAAAAATAAAATAAGTCGAACAAGAGCAAGAGCAAGGTCAAGTTCGCTATCTTTACATGATTAAGATCGAAAAAGGCAATAAGTAAAAGAAAGATAACAAAATCACATCATGCAGCAAGATGACCTCATCTGATAAGTCTGCAAAACTTCTACTCAGCTTCCGCAAAGCCAAATGCCCATATCACATTTTCCTTTGAAGATTGTAGCACCAGCCATGTCAAGTACCCTCATGATGACCCATTGGTGATAATGCTCAAAGTAGGACAGGACTACTTGCATACGCTCCTCGTTGATACTGGTTGTATAGATTCAAAAGAGCGATCGATGTTCTAGGCCTCAAATATTTAGTCAAAGCTTCGACAACAACCATCACAGGATTTAATAGTTCAAAAGAATCAGCCTTGGGAGAAATCGCATTGCCTGTTCAAGCTGGGCCAAAAACCACATTCGTTAAATTCCTTGTCATCGATGTGTAATCAAAATACTTGGAAATTTTAGGAAGAAGCTGGCTTCACTCTATCAAGGCAGTACCTTTGACATATCATCTGTCATTATGTTTCCCAACTGATCATAGAGTTTATGAAATCAAAGGGAGTCAAGTTGTAGCACGAATGTGTGAAAATACCACCATAAACTCTCACTCATCAAAGCTTCTAAAGGCATAACAATTACAGTAAGAACCGCCTCTAGCATTTGAGCAACACGATACTAAAATAGTCGAATCCATAGAGCTCGATGGACTAGGGTAAAGTACCTTTATTGGTTCTAAACTCTCACCATAAGAGGAAAAAAAACCTTCTACAGATGTTAAAGAAGAATGTCAATATCTTTGCATGGTCTTTTCAAGAAATGCCAGGAATTGACCCTTCCATTGTCTGCCATCGGTTGAACCTCATCCCCGATAGCAAGGTCATCATACAGAAGTGTCGTAATTTAGTCCATCGGCTCTTAGAAGTAGTTAATGAAGAAATTGATAAGCTTCTTCGAGTTGGATTCATTCGTGAAGCCAAATATCCTAAGTGGGTCTCGAACATAGTTGCAGTCCTGAAGAAGAATGGAAAAATTAGGGTCTACATTGACTTTACTAAACCAAACAAATTTATACCTAAGGATAACTTCCTCATTCCTTTAATTCCACAACTCCTCGACTCAGTAGCAGGACATGAGCTTCTTTCTATGATGGATGAAGCTTTAGGGTATAATCAAGTTCTACTTGTCGAAGATGATCAAGAAAAGACCACATTCGTAATAGAAAGAAGCTTTTACTATTATACCGTCATGCCTTTTGGTCTGAAAAATGCAAGAGAAACGTATCAAAGACTTGTCACAAATATGTTTAAAGAACACTTGGGCAAAATCATGGAGGTCTACATCGATAACATGATCTGGAAGAGCCTGAAGAGAGAAGATCGTTGTAACCACTTACACACAATCTCTAACATTCTCTGCACATATCACATGAAGCTAAACCTCAAAAAATGTCAATTTGGGGTTGCATCTGGGAAATTCTTGGGGCACCTAGTAAGCAAAAGAGGAATAAAAATCAATCCAGAACAAATCAAAGCGCTTATGGCCATGCCATCACCCCGAACCGTGAAAGACGTCCAAAAACTCATAGGAAAAGTCGCAGCTCTGTACAGATTTATCTCCAAGTCATCCGATCGATGCAAACTTCTTTACCTCTTTCTTCGGGGAAACCCATCACTGATGACAAAATAACTCCTCAAGGAAATCGTCTGGACCCCAGAATATGAATTGTCTTTCCAAGATCTCAAATGATACTTGGGGCATCCTCCCATAATGAGTACTCCTGTTGATGGTGAAGTACTAACAATATATTTATCGACAACATAAGACTCCATTATTTTTGTCCTTTTTCGAGAAGACAATGGCGTGGAAAAACTTATCTACTTCATCAGTAAAACTTTCATGCCTACAGAAAAATGATACACAACAACTAAGAAGAAGTTATTGGCCCTGTTATACAATTCCCAAAAACTTTGACCTTATTTCCAACTACACCCTGTCAAAGTAATCACCAAATTCCCCCTCAAACTCATGCTGTCCAAAAAAAAGAAGTCCAAAAGGGTCCAATAATGGTCTATTTTCCTAGGAGAATATAACATTTCCTTCGAGCCACAAATATTAATCAAAGGACAAGCAGTAGCAGACTTTTCGGTCGAAGACCTAGAATAGGAGGAACTCAAAGAAGTACTAGTCGATGACTCAATTACAGAACCAGACGCATGGTCAAAAAGTACAGGATGGAGACTCTTTACATATGGATCTGCAGGACCACAAGGATCAGGGATTGGCATAGTTCTTGTTACTCCGTCCAATTACCGAATTGAGAAAGTAATCAAACTCAAGTTCTATGCAACAAACAATGAAACTGAGTATGAGGCTATTTTATATGGGCTTGACCTCCCACTAGCACTAAGAGTAGAAGAAATAGTTATCTAAGTGGACTCACTACTCATAGCCAACCAATACAATAAAGCATTCAAAACATCAGGCAAAATGGTTGACAATGCTGCGCTGGTCGAAAAGAAAATGAAGATATTCAAATACGCCACAATTTCATATTTGCCAAGACAGAAAACCGATATGCCGACGTTCTCACATACATTGTAGCAATGCTTGAAGACAGTGAGAAAAAAATACTAGATATTGAAGTTATCAAACATTCTAGCCTCGAAGCAAGCCATGTCATGCAAATCCAAGTTGCCGATACTGACAATCCCGAAGATTGGAGAAAGCCATTTCTTACATATCTCAATTACAATACCCTCCCCAAGAATAAGGAAGAAGCTCGATCTTTGTTTGCCAATATCCAAGATTCAAAATCCAAGGAGGAGTGCAATACCGAATTACAGGTGGAGACCCACTAATCGAATGCATCTCACAGAAACAAGCCCAAATTAAGATCAAGGAACTTCACAAATGAATTTGTACTGCACATATCTATGGACGAACGCTGGTGCAAAGAGTATTCACACAAGGTTTATACTAGCCGAAGATGAGACAAGATTGCAAAGACATTGTTTGCAAATGTTATAAATGCCAAATCCATGCACAAGACATCAAAATTTTAGCCCTCGACTTACATGTCAGCAATATCTTATGGCCTTTTAAACGATGAGCCATCGACATCATTAGTCCATTCCACCCTACTTTGGGAAACATAAAATGTATCCTTGTCGCAATAGACAATTTTACAAAATGGGTCGAAGCTGTACCACTTTACCATACTGATGAAAATGAAGTGATTAAATTCCTCAAGTTACACATCGCCACCAGATTTGGTTGTCTACAAATGATAAGATCAGATAATGGCAAACATCCTCAAATTCTTTCACAAGTACAAAATTTAGTTATCTACTTTGACACCCTATTATCCACAAGGAGATGGTCAAGCTGAAGCTATTAATAAAAGTATCAAGTCTGGCTTGCGCAAGCGCCTTGGTGGCAAGAAGGGCAGATGGGTCGAAGAACCACTTAGTGTTTTATGGGCGTATATGACTACACCTCGTACCTCCATAGGTTATACACCATTTTATGATGGCTTTTGACATAGAAGCTATTATTCCTTCAGACCTCGATCTTCCCACCGCTCGAAGACAAGTCACCGATGAAGAGAATAAGCTTGGACTTCTCTGTAATCTCGATTGGGAAGGTCCTTACATTATCAATGACAAAATAGGCAGTGGTACATACTGGTTGATGACTAAAAATGAATTACAACTCAAGTTCCCATAGAACACAGCCCATCTAAAAAAAATTATAGATAAAAGTTGTAATCTATTTTATTTTATTTTCAATGAAGAAGTTATATTTACCATCAATAAATCATTTGCTCTATGTTTCTTTCTTTTGACAACACTTGAACCAGTGTGTGTCAACCTCAATATCATTTCTTCGGCAAATAGGTTTCCTAATACAGGAACCTCCTTTTGTACTTTATTACTACATTTGACATTTCATAAAATGTATATCCTATAAGTCAAACCAGATATCCCATAATGGAAAAACATCTAGCTAAATTCCACATTCAACAAAGCCATAAATGACTCTCCAATCCATACACTCAGATACACACTTAACTAAGTGATTCTGGAACACCTCACAAAGAGTATATCTTACTCCCTTCCAACACTCATCAAAACACTTAACATATTCAACGTCATTACTCCATCGACAACTAATTTTTGGTTGTCTTATCGATCGAACAGATATCTCATAGAGGAATCTATCTAAAAATTAATTTAATACTTGACAGAGCATAACATTGTTATCTTCTTGTTACACTCAGATATCTCTTCCATGATGAACTTCTGGAGAATCTTTTACTCTATGTTATACTTCAATCAATTATATCGAATACCATCCTTAATAAAATCCAAACATGTTCAATAAAGGGCATACCTTTGCCTTATTCATCGATAAATCCAAATATTCTATTATGCTAAACATTAAACCATTTACCAAGATATTCAACATCATATTCATTACGATTGACTACCTATCCATCCATTATCAATAGTTTACACCACACAATTTCAACAATCAAACTTATCAAAAATTCCTTCAATATCAAAATACGAAAATTCATCAGGTCCTATTGACCACTTGTACAATGAATTGTTTACCACCTTTAGAACAAAAATCAACAACAGAAGGAGAAGAGATTAGAACATTGTTATCTACTTTTCTGGGAAGATTATTGGGGTTGTTACCTTAGCTAGAAGACCAGGAGTTAGATCATCGAGAAGATCCATCTGCTCTGCACCATCATCCAAGGCAGGGGTAACTTCTTGAGTAGCGAGCACCTCTTCCTTAACATCAGAGTCAAGAAAAGTCTCCCCCGTAGCAGCAGCCAAGCTTTTATAAAAGTCTTTCCTTTCCTCCATCAGGTTGAACTTCCCAGAAAATTTGGCTTTCATACGCTTGAGGGAGTCGATGTTAATTAAATCTGCTTCCATATTAGCTTCATCAAAAGTCTTAGTACCCTCTGTCACCATCGACCTATGAACAAGTAAGATCTATTCACCAACATCGTCCTCAAAGTTGGACTTTTACAGGGCCAATTCGTCTTCCCTCTCCTTCACTAGATCGAACCTTATCTTCTCGATCTCCTTCCTCTTCTCAGTCTCCCATATCTTCCTCACCTCGCGAACGACAGTCTCCTTCAACTTGGTCATGCCAAGCTTTAGCTTTTTCAGTTTTGCTTATAGGCTTTCCTTCTCCTGAACCAGCTCATCCTTCTCCTTGACAAGCTCCTTTTCAATATTTTTGTAGACAAGGAGCTAGTTCGCCAAAGCCTCGGTACCAAGAAGATGAGGCTTCCCACCAATCAACAACTTCTTGATCTGCATGATAATAATAATATGAGATCTCGAATGCGGAAGTAACTTCGTTAATCGAAATAAGGCATAAAAGTTTCTCACCATATTTATTGTTCGGTGGCCTTCGATGAAAAAGGTTGACAAACTATTTGTTCCAACTAAGCAGTCAGTAAAATCTTCTTCTAGAGTAGTTGTCCCAGACACATAGGACTCAATGGTCTACTGGGCCTCCTCCTCAAAATATCTAAGATTCCCAATAGCCTTTGTCTTCAGCTTACTGGGAGAACTTCTCTTCTCAGTCCCAGCCTTCTGCTATGTTACAGTAGTCGACGTAGGGACACTGGAAGTCCTCAATCCAACCACTCTAGGCTTCTCCAAAATCTCAACTGGAGCTTGTCGAATTAACCTCTTTGATGGTCGTGCGGGAGTAGGAGGAGGGTTAGTAGCTCTCTTTCTCTTATTCTTGCCGAATGACCCACTCAACAATGCCTCTCTCTCTATAACAGCATAGTCAGTGGTATACCTACTGAGCACAGGGTTCTCGAGGGGGAGACTTCACTCATCGGCTCTCTTATTTCTTGCTGACATTTTCCCATCGATAAAAGGAACTTCAGCACCTTTCGTTCGAGATCTTTTTATGCCAACCTCTTTGAATAGCTCTTCGACACTCCCTTGATCTGCAACTAAAGAGTCGATTCGCCTAAAGTAATTGGTTCTCAAGTTGTACAACTTCTCTAAGACCTTCGAGTTCCTATCCACTTCCTTTGCAGCTGCAACAACAAATAAATTTGATTAGTACTTCATAAAAAAAAATACTTCAAGACAACGAATTACTCTTACATTAAATCAAGCATATACAACACAAACCTAGATGGAAACTCTTCCTCTTCAAAGGCTCCCCAGGATCTTTAAGGTCAAACACATAGTTCCCCAAAACATGGAAGCACTCGGCAAAGTATTACCCCCCAGTTGACACCATATCATAGAACAAAGGCCTCTTGAGAAACCTGGCTAAGTATCTATAGCCTACATTTTAGGAATTCTACTTTAGTGTATATAGTACACACACAAATCATCTACATAAATTCTTTCTCCCCCTTCTCTCGCAGTCGCCCTTTTAACACTGTCACCACCCTAAAAAGGTCGTATTCATTAGGATTGAACTGTCCGGGAGCAATATTATAGAAGTTTAAGAACTTCTTTTGGTCAGCTCGAAGGGGTAACCACTTCTTTATTTGTTCTGGATGGACCAGAATGCTCTCCACAGGGAGCTCTTGTTCAATCATCTCCCTAAGGTAATCCTCCAGCCTAATGTCATTAAAAATGCCATACTTCTATTTAAAAATCAAGATTTCCTTTTGTTTCCTCGACATCCCCATAACACTCCCCAACAAATCTATCTCTCCCTCTTCCTCTCCTCCTTCTCCACCCCCCACTAGTACATTCTTCTCGATCTCTGGGTTGTGGCTCATGTTTTAAGTCTGTTTCAATTCTTTCCTCATCAAAAACCTCGACAACCTCATTTTCCAACCTAGCTCGATTCTCCTGAGCCATGTCCATGCTTTTCTCCCCGACTCTGTAGTTCCTACCCAAATCCTGTACACAGGTAGTCACATCAATTATTATTAGTTTTACATCGACAAGGTTTGCAAAAATTTATCCTGCGTTAGCATCAGGATAATTAGCATTTTGAACTAGTTCAGCCATTTATTTGTAAACCTGAAATATGATTTATTTTTAAAGTTAGTAAGATACCGTATTTTATACAATTTATGCTCATATCTTTAATCTACATCCTACTGTCGAGTATTAATTTTTAACTACTCTTTCTACCTACTACTATCTAGTTCTCGCCCACAAGAAATGATGATTTAAACAAGTTTAAGTTCTTTAACATTATCATATATATCCCTTCTCGATACAAATCACAAATTCATTTTAATTAAGTCCTACCATCGATATTGTTTTGTTTTGTATCTCGAGAAACTATCTAATATTTCTCGAAGATTTTAAATTAGATGTGAAGAATATTCTCAAAGACATTTCTTATGGCTCTCAGACTCTCGCCAAAATGAAACTAAATCCCAAATTTTTGATTTTTTGTTCTCTCCGGCTAAAATAAGGTAAAATACGACGTGTAATCCTAGAGCGTATCTTCACCAAACTCTTATCTTCATCAAACACCTTATTACTTGACAAAACTATCAAAAAAACCCACCGTAATACTTACAATAACAAGAAATTCACCTTTCTTCACCTCACTCAAAAGCAATGCAAAATCCCATAACCACAATAACCCATTATCACCAATGATCCCTCCAACATCAACCACCATCCCCATTTCAACCAAATCACAGACAAGCCAGAAAAGCCCTAAAAATTGATTTGTGCAAGTTTCTTCAAATCTACTCATTCTTACTCAAATTACTTCTTCAAACTGACTCTTCTATATTAGATTTTAGGGTAATTGTATCAAGACAAACACAAATTAGTGTGTTTTCCAAGAAAAAAAACAACGGAACGAAAGGCTGAGATAGAGTTTAAGCCGTCCAACAAACCATAAAAACTACCCACCCCTTTTCTTTCACGGTTTCACCTACATATGATTTTAGTATTAAAATCTCATACGTGGCCTCCCAAATAGCAAACACTTCATTGTTAAAAAAACTGCTTCAACACCTTATTGAAAGATAATATAAACTGTAAGTTCTCTTCTACTTTGAGGTTTCCCTCATCCCCAATTTCTTCAGCCCTTCTTCTACAACTCACTCCCTCTCCATAATGCCCATTTTCCAACACCAGACACATATCTCTCTCTCTCAAATTTTCCATTTCTTTCTATTGTTGAGTGGTTCTGGTATTGTAATCAGTGGATCAAACATTCGTACATACTTTCAACTACTCCTAATTCAGGATTTCAGTTGTACCATTCAACAAAAACCTGGGGGTGATTTCAAGTAAGATTTAAAACTTCAATTTAGTATTTGGGGAATTTTTTTTTCTTGGGCTGTGTATTGAAATTGATATCGACTTCGTTATCTTGAAAAATCTTAGAATCTTTATTTGGATACATCTTTTATTCCATTTGCGTCGAAGTGATTAGTATTGGATTTGTTGCTTTTTGATATTCAACATGAATTAGTTTGTATGGAATTACTGATAAGTGGTTTTCTTTCTATCTTTAGAGACAAATATAAAACCATTTAATTTTTTATTATTGATAAGTGAAGTGAAGTCCGTAATTCAAATTTTGATAGAACAAAGTTGAGCGTTTTATGTCATCGTGTAGTTCAAATGGTAGGACTGGAATGCATGATTTTAGATTAGAGTGGTAGTTTCATTTCTACTTTTGAATTCCAATTTCACTATATTACAAGGGGGGTAACTATTTAGATGATTGGGTATTTTAGTATGCAATTCACCAAACTAAGGACGAGTACACTGATTTGGTGTATGGTGTGTTCTAAAATTTCTTAAATGCCTTGGTCTGCAGCATAGACTAATTAGTGAGAAGTTGGGACCAATGTATTAAGAAGCAAAGTTGTTCGGGTTTGTCAGAATTTGGACAGGTGAGTGTTTACCTTAAACAAATGCATGTGATTAATCAATGTTTTTAGCATTCGTTATGAAGGACTTCTTTATCTAGGATCTACCTAAACTTTTCCATGGGCTTTAATGTGAAAAATTCTTTTCAAACTTCTGCTTATTTAATCCAAAAATCTCAGCATTCAAGTTTATGGACATTAAAAAGTATATCCCCAAATATATTTTTGTTTTCACATCCATGAGTGTTAGCTTAGATATTATTTATTGAATGTTCATATGCAAATCGAACGAGCCCTTTATTATGCCCATTTGTTTTCATCCAAGATTTTTTCTTATGCATGTCGTGTAAATTTTTCCTTCATAGATTCTAATGATTTATTTTTGTAAAGAAAGTTTAGTCTTCTGCATTTTTATTAGAGTTGTTCATTGTATCTTGCTCTTTATCTATTTCTTTTGAAGCATCATTGTCATTATAAAAATTTGAAACTTTTACAATCCAAGAAATAAATAAAATCTTAAGATATATGTATGTAGTGTTTTCTACATTTCTAAAATAAGCGATCTGAAACATATAAAATCTATTCAACCTTTCCATTGCATGTTTTCTTTACTAACCATGTCCCCCAATAATAGTATGACCCCCCCCCCCCCTCTTTATTCATTAACTTAATTTCTTGTTTGTTTTCAAAAATATTTGTGAACTTCTGCTTACGATTATTGTCTTTTTATTTTCAGGAAAAGCGTGATAATGCGGGTGAATATGCCAACAACATCAATCAAGATTCAACGAAATCAAACTTAGTTAAAGAACATGAAAGAAATATATTGTCTAACATTGTTGATTCATAACCATTCATGATGTTAATGCCAATGTTAAATATTATGAATGTGCAGTAGACGTCGATGATGATGCTATTATTTGCTGACATATTAAGTTGGGTCTAAAGTTATGGAAGTTTGGATTATTATGAATACATGTGTTCTATGTAAATAGTATAGGTTTTTCTCAAGTAAAGGTTTGATGCTCAAGTATTCTATGTAACTTTCATTTTCAAAGTGTTTTAAACTATAATGCGATTCAAGCTTGAGGAATGGTTTTACCTATTACATGTGTTAGTGTGTTGGAGTTAGTGACTTAGTGTATTCAAGTTGTTGGTGTTGTACAATTGTAACATTGAGAAGTCATTGTTGTTCAAAACTAACCAAACGATTATTGAGACATAGTTTTTTTGCATTTGGGGTCTTGATATTATATGGAAGGATATGACTATCTAAAGAAAAAAACACGAGTTTTAAAGAAATGAAGATGAAGGCATGCATGAAAATTCTTGCATAAGATGTTGAATTATTGGAACCAAAGGATGCTATTAGAATTTTCTTACTAAAAACTTCTTATATTCTTACTAAAAACTTCTTATATTTATATTTTATATCATGGAAGCCTAAAAGGTACAAAGACAATTAGTGTAGTTAGGTTGGGATAAATTGTGTCTAAAGGAAATGTCCGATTTACGGGAAGAATATGGGCATCTGCTTGAACCGATAAAACGAAAAATCGAGCATGATGCAACATAAGGTCTCCAACCTATCTAACCAATTATCTAATTTCTCAGCGTCGACGGAACCATCAAAAACCGGAATCTCAATCTTAAAACCAAGACGAAGATTACGCATAGGATTCGTTGACTTACCAAAACCTGGGTGCTCCTTGACGGAATCGGCATCACTAGAATCATCGAATACCGAAACGTCCTCGTCCCCATCCACCTCCATAACCCCTTTCTTCTTCGAACTGTCTCACCGTTCCACCGAAGTGGAAGCCTTAGCGAGGTTCGTGAGACGCAACTGTTCCACTAACTCCCCTACAGTAGAAGTTAGGGCGGAAACTGTCGTTTCCAAAATCGTGAGTCTTTCGTTGGGATCACCCATCTCCAAATTGTCCTTCTTCTTCGAATTAGGTTTGCGATGGATCTTCAACAGGCTCACTAGCTTCTCATTCGTTTGCTTGAGAAGGTCACTTGTAGAGACCATAAACCACAATCAACCCCCCGAGAATCGAAAACTGATACCACTTAATCCACAATACGATTGAGAAGCTTTTAGTTATAAGAGAAACACGAAGAACACCAATTGGTTTAGAAAAATAGAGAATTTGATTACTAAAACACAGTAATTATAAAGAGAATCTCTTAAACCCTAGGCTTCTCTCAGAACTCCTTTCAGATCTAGCATAATCTAGAAAATAGCCTAAGTTTCATTTATATACTAGGGAACTCGAAAATCATAAAAGAACAGATCTCGAGGCAAAACAACGCCTGAGATTCTAAAATAGCTCCAAAGTCGTTCGAACGAACTAGGGAGTTGTTCGAACGACTTTACGACTAATTGGTCTAAAACCCTAGAAAAGTTGCATGGTCATTCGAACGAAACCCAACTCATTCGAACGAAAATATGGCTCAGGGTCAAAATTCCAGAGGATAAGACAACTCGTTCGAACGATACTCAAAGTCGTTCGAACGAAATATGGCTCTGGGCCAAAATTCTAGCGAACATGTCAACTCGTTCGAACGACACTCAAAGTCTTTCGAACGACTTTGACAAATCTTCAAAACACACTAGATCCTCCGGGATCACAGGCGCAGTTATACACTAAAAGAAGTATTGGAGGCCAATCAACATATTTAATGTGTTATCTTTTCTTCTTCTTTTTGGAAGGCAAGCCAGTTTTATATTAGGGATCCATAACCCTGAGTTTCCAACCCCATGAGGTTTTGAACCCACGACCTCTCTCTAGGTGGAGAGGTACAACCACCATTTGAGGTGTTATCAGCAATGTGTTAATGCATAAATTGATGTACTTCCCCGTGCGTAGTCACGGGTAGTACTAGTCCAATTATAAACTATAATGGGTTTGTATGAAATCATCATTACATGCAATAACAATCGAATCAAAATTTCAAAAACACAAATACCAACCTTGTTGACGAGCAGCTTGTGAGTCTCTCTCCTTTGCAAGTTTTGCCCTCTTAATTAGCACAACAATCTCCTCTGAACCAATGATGGAAGGATTAGCAACAGCAGAGCACAAAGAATTACATTCAAATTTTCTTGGAGAAATAAAATGTGAACAGTCGGCACCTGAAGCACTATTTATAGGCCCCACGTAATGGTTCGATACAACCCTTCGTGACTCTTAGACTAGCTTTTTAAAATGCTTGGCACACCTCTTCTCAAAGTCTAGGTACTTTCATACCCTAAAAGATAATAGACTATTACACTGCTGCTCTAAACCATCCACATACATCTCTACCTCCTATATTTTCCCTATCTTTGCCACTGTAATTCTCAAACACACAAATAGAGACTGGACATGAATTCCTTATAACTTAATACATCACCTACAGTAATACACCTAGCCATTGTTCTTTGCAACCAATGACCCATATCTTTCATTTATATCAATTATTTTATATTTGCAGCAAGACACATGATTGTTCTACACTGCAGCCACACGGTTCAGAATGTTCTTCTCGACACAACAAGTAATTGTATTGAGAATATGGCGATTGTAGTCCAGAATTGATAAGGATAAGCTAAATAGAGTCCAGTCGAAGATATCTTATCATTTGATCCCCATATTTGACAAGGAGGAGTTAGCAAAACCAAGTCAGAGGTGTCAGGTGATAATCCGTATCAAACCGGGTGTTGAAACATAGAGGGTTTCGTTCTCAAGGATGCAAAGATCAAAATCATGAATAAAAACTGGTTTTTATTGATTGAAAATGGTTTTCATCAAACAGAAATAAGAACTATGGTAGAAAAAAGAAAAAACTAAGAAGATAATTTTTCTTCTTTCTTTACAACTCTCCCTCTTAACCTAACTCAAATTCCTCATCTTCCTCAACCACTTCTGATTTTGTGGAGAGATTTTAGCTAGGCTTGACTACTAAGTCTTCTAGCAGCTCCAGCAGCTCTTGGTACAAAGTCATCTCTAACAGCTCTTAACAACTGATCATCTCCAGCAGCTCTTTAGCTTGTAAGAGTTGGGCTTTAAGAAGGGTTTGATTACAAATGTCTCTTTACCTGCAATAGTCAAACATACTTCAATTAGGCCCAGTGAAACATAAAATAAGTTCCTAGATAATGTAAATTGAAGGACAAAAATAGGCATTTTTCATGCCTTTCATCAGGCCCACATCTACACATCTTGAAGCTCTACAATAACTGTTGAGCTTAATCAAATAGAGTCGTTGCACATGATCCGTAAAGTTTGCCCATCACTCATTAAACCATGAGACCAATTATTTTGTAACTGTCTGTATCTATTATAAATACAGGCAGAGCATATGTCAACTAGGATAAATTTTTACAAATCATTTTTTAGTATACTTATCAAATATCTCTAAAAAATGTAATAATCTAGCACATATTAGATTTACATCTAAAATCCTCTTCGAGGTCGTGGTTTTTCTTAAGTTTTACTGAGTTTCTACGTAAAATCTAATGTGTTCTAACTTTATCTGCGTGATCATCATAACCTCATTACTAAAATTATTGGCAAAGTTTACCATCCGAAAAACTAGTCATTACAGTTGTGTACCTAACAAAACATATGTCTTACAGCTCGAGTTACAGAGGAGATAGCATTGAGAGTTGAGACAGAAAGTGGAAAAGGAATTGAAAACCTTAGAAGTGTGCCAAAAAGATACTCGCAAACGTCTATATGAGGTGAGCAAGCAGATGAGGGCATTTTTATACCCTAAGCGAGCACAAGTGGTAGCTCATACTGACCAGGAGCGTCATATAGAGACAGTGATTGAGTATTATGGTAGCGAGCTGGCTAGAGTGGAGGATGAATTTAGAAAGTATATTACTAATTATAGGAAGGATTTTGATGTTGAAAATGCGAAGGACGAAAATCAGTAGTTTATGAAGGATAAAAAAGATAAAGGGTTTGAAAAATCTAGTTCCTCGTTGTCGACAGATGTGGCGCCAGCAAGAGATTGTAAATTTCCATTATGATGATGCTGGTCAGGCAAGTAGCCCGAGTATGGCAGGAAGAAAAAATAGTCTCCTCGTCCTTTGAGGATGGAGAGAAAATAATGTACTCATTTGCTCCGTGTGAACTGCGTTATATTAGATTTGGGATATCTGTAGAAATGTATAATAGATGTTCATTTTAGTTATATAGTAGATGAGTAACAGGTATAGTAGAAATGTATAATAGATGTTCATTTTAGCTGTATAGTCGACGTGTAATGTGTTGGTCAAATTGGATGAACTAATAGTTGACCTGTAATATGTAATGTGTTGGTCGAATTGGACGAACCAATTATTGACTTGTAATATGTTGATCGCATTGGATGAACCAATTGTTGATTTGTAATGTATTGGTCAAATTAGATGAACCAATTGTTGACCTGTAATGTATTGGTCGAATTGGATGAACCAATACTTGACCTGCAATGTGTTGGTTGAATTGGACGAACCAATTATTGACCTGTAATATGTTGGTCGAATTGGATAAACCAATTATTGACCTATAATATGTTATGTGTTAGTCAAATTGGACAAACCAATTGTTGGCATGTAATATGTTGGTCAAGCTCGCCCCTAAGTATAATTTAAGTCGATTGACTGAATCCAATACTTGGGGTTTGTATATTGGAGGAAGCAAGCAGTAACTTCTATGTCGAATTAGATAAACCAATTACTGACCTGACGACGAACTTTAAGTTATGTGCTTGAGCATCGAGCTTGATAAAGAATTGGCAATAAATTTTTATCTGATGATGAGCTTGAGTTATGTGCTCGAGCATTCTTCTTGAAAACGAATTTGTAACTGACTCGAATACCTCGACTATGAGCACCTTATTAGATACGATCTTGTTAACGAACTTGAATTGAGAGCTGGTAAAAGGCTTAATAATAAGGTTGAGCATTGAGTTTAATGATGAGGCCGAACACCGAGTTTGGCATTGAGGTCAAACATGGAGTGTAGTTGAAGACTGGTGAAGAGCTTAATAATGTGCTCGAGCAGAATTTATCACACCAAAGAGATGGTATTGAGCTTGAGCTTTAATCTGGTAATGAGCTTGAGAATAAGCTTGAACAGAATGCTGGCGAAGAGCTTGATAATGTGGTCAACTGTCAAGCTTATTGGCTGAAATTTCTCATCGCGAGATTGATTAGTAACTGTTAGACTTGATACTTGTGGCGAATCCTGTCGTTCCCATAGACGGCCATAGACGGTGCCAAATGTAAGAGCCTAATTTTGGATCTCGAACTTAGTATCTCACACCGAATGTGATCAGAACACTAGCAATAACAAATAATCAACAACACATTAGAATTAGTGTGGAAACCTCTGAATAAGTAAAAACCACGATCTCTCTTGAGGATTTAAAATTAATGATCTTATTGATTGAGTGACTACCTATTACAACAAGTATTCTTAGTAGTATTGCTTAGATCTTCTAAACATAAAAACTTGTATCTAATTTGTTATTCATTGGTCTTATTTATAGGTCTCATATTATGGTTGTTATCTCCTTTAATGACGAATGTTACAACATAGTTTTGATGAGTCTTCTTAATGGTTGTGTAACAGTCTAATTTTTCTTGGTAACTGTCTCATAATGTACCATAAATGTGCCATGTTATCGTATGTTGACGAGGTCGAGTAAATGTATGTTGCTCGAAACTAAGGCTTGAGATCGAGATTCGGAACAAGCCCTTACAGAACTCTTGTTTTGCTTTTCAGCTTTGCAATTTTGCTTGAACTCTTGTTTTGCCTTTCAGCTGCAATTTTGCTTCTACTGAACTCTTGTTTTAATAAACTCGAGTTTTCATAGATTTTTTGGATGGAAACATGGCCATAAAATAAGGTGCATACATAAACAAAAAGATATTGTTGCTAAGGTGGCATAATATCTTCCGGGCAAATCCTATATTTTCTCTCATACTTCGGTTAAACACTATACAAATAGTTTTTTCAAGTTCCCACCGTGAGCATGGAGCTCGTCTTAAAGTTGCAAGAGACGCATAAGAGCATCTCATCAAAATTTGTTTACGATTGGAGGTCCTTACAGAGTTCCAAAATTTTCATGTTTTGAAAAACAAGGATACATTTGGATTGGAGTTTCAAATAAGATTGGCTTAGGAATAAAGATGATTGTAAGGCAACAGAGAACACTATGAGCTAGATATCATTGAAAGTTAAAATATGAGTTACATTTTCACAAAACATACCAAACCCTAACAAATTCCTAAAGCTCCACTGAGAAAACTGTCTTTTGGTACACAATAGCTGACTGAACACCCTTCGTGAATGAATGGCCCAGTAAAAGAAGTCTCGCCAAACCCATTTGCCAGCGGAATGAGGAACAAAACATTCAGGGATCAGGATCTGATGTTGGATTCCTTGTCAAAACCAGTGTAGAGAAAGAAGAAACAATTTCAACTCCCCCAGCCCTGGCCCAGCCCGTATGCATCCATGTAACCAGGTGTATGATCCCCGTGGTGCTCATGACCATGATGATGGTCACCCTTTTTTGCTTCATCAAACATTTTCTGAATATGTTCTGGCAGAGGCTCTTTCTTTACTTGTTTAACGGACTTGGGCAATGAGGAAATAAAGTGAGTGATAGCTTCAGCTACCTCATCTGATGCATCTTCCTGAAAATATTCATCCAAACAAATAACATTTTGTGAGGCGTGGAGAAAAAAGAACAAACCTTTCAAATATATTCAATATATTCAGTTATTGTATCTATAAAGTGTCTCTTACTGGATCATCATTGGCCACAAAAAACTCTGAACAAAATTTTGTACTGATTACAAGTTTGTTAAAACTTTACCTCTAGATTTCGAGTGTTTTATGTTTTTCTTTCTTCTTCTTTTTTGGCAAGGCACTAGATTACATATGTTATGTAGGTGCGTCAATCAAACTGTGTGATGATCACTTCCTAGACGTCCGTGTAAATCAAGTAGATAGCAAGTGAAATGGTAAGTTCTCCGCCCAAGGGAAGCTCCTCGGTGGCTATTCGGACGTTGTTTTCGACTACTGCCTCAGAGTACTTTCTATAGATTAGCCCACATTTGATACTCTGTTCATATGCTTTTCGCCCAATCTAACACATTTGATTGAGAGTATACCTCCTCTTTGTAACTGTCGCTTGGATTTCAAAATTCAACTCCCTCATATCTCAACCTCACATCCACTACCAAAATCCACCTCCATAAATTCTTTAATCCCAATGACCTTTAACAATACCCTGTAACCCTTGGAATAGCCACATATTTTTTAATCTAAAATGCGTCAATTTGTGGACTTTAGATCGTGTTCATAGAAACCAGAAGAAAAGGAATTATTATAATGGTTGAAAATGAAATTTCCTTTGATCAGTTGAATGGGGGAAAGTGAAGAATAAAATAAAATCTACTATGTTCTTATTTGCAACGATTAAGATGTTTGTGGCTTGCTGTTGATGTCACCGCCTACTTTTCTCAAAGGATTTCCTCCTTCCGATTTCTCGTTCCCGAAATTTTGACTCCTTTTCTCTTTTGTACATTATCTCAATCCAAAACTTTCCCTGTAACTCTCTCCCCTAACTTTCTCTTTGGATTTTCGCTCTCTAGATTTCTTTCTTTAATAACTTCTATAAACCCCAGTTTCTCCTCCTTAGGTTTTCCACATCCATATTTTCTATCTATATTCTCTTAGTCAAAATTTTCTCTATCCAGATTTTCCCAGTTCAAATTTAGTCTTTAGATTTTCTCTCAATAGTTTTGGCACACACACGCAAGGCCCTCTATCTCTAGAGATGTCCAAACGATGTTAGTTCCTCCTACAACATTGGCACCAAAAGCACGCCCAGTAATCTAGTTTTGTTTTATGAATTGGGCGTGTGTGTAGCTTATGGTTTATAATTGATTCTCTTCGACCACCATATTTTTTCTCTTCAGGTCCCTCTCAAATTCTCTATAAGACGTACTTCTCTCCCTTCTCAGACTCCTTATGTCCAAGTAGGATCAAGTGCATAATGGGCTTGGAAGCATTTTTTTCACAAGGTCGGAACCTTTATTAGCAGTGCCAAGGGTGCCTATGGAGTGATTTAGCCAAAGTCAACTGGCACTTTAATGTTTAACACATTTGGATTCGTAAAATGCAATATAGTTACTCCCCTCTTTCCTAGATTTTATTTCTCAAGGTTTTAGCACTTTAAGAGGGATCTGGTTCCCATCCCAAGTATATGCTGTGGATATAGGATCAGTTTCAAGCCAGCACGTTCTGACCAGAGATACCAACAGAACAGACCCTCAATTCGTAACCCAAAGTAATGCCTACGGATCCTCATATGATACCAATTCCTTCCCATCTTATGACCTCACTGACTTCTTAAACAACTATTCATGGGACATTCCATCTCACTCGGATAGACTAAGGAATATCTAGAGAACTGTCAGTTAGTAAAGTTATATCAAAGAAAGAGGAAGGACACTGTAATGGTTAAAGACTTTTAGTTCTACATAAATGAAGGGGTATGCTCTTTTGCGGTTTAATAAATAGTTGGGCATCTACAACTATGAACACCTACTAATTTACAAATGACACTATGTCCCCTCCACTTTTTTAGATTATGTATCACGCACCATTGAACCTACTCAAGTACCTCTATTTTTATTTTTCCTGAAGTTTCACACACCAAATAAAAGGTGTCAATTCCTCAAATTGAACTATCTTACAAAATTTTATCCAGATATTTTTATTTTATTAGCTCAGAAGGGGGAAATATAAGAAAAAGATCTAGCGTATTGGGAGGAAAAGTTAAAATGAAAAGGGGTGGATATGCCAATCTACGATATCCTTATTTGCAACGATTAAGATGTTTGTGGCATGCTGTCGATGGCACCGCCTACTTTTATCAAAGGATTTCCTCCTTCGAGTTTCTCGCTCCCCAAATTTTCACTCCTTTTCTCTTTGTACATTCTCTCAATCTAAACTCTCTCCCCTAACTTTCTCTTGGGATTTTCACTCTCTAGATTTCTCTCTTAATAACTTCTATAAACCCCAGTCTCTAGTTTTGTTTTATGAATTGGACGTATGTGTAGCTTATGGTCTATAATTGATTCTCTTCAACAACCATATTTTTTCCCTTCACGCCCCTCTCAAATTCCTATAAGATCAACTTCTCTCCCTTGTCAGACTCCTTATGTCTGAGTAGGATCAAGTGTAACAATGGGCTTGAAAGCGTATTCCTCACAAGATCGACACCTTTATTAGCTGCATCAAGAGAGCATATGGAGTGATTTGGCCAAAGTCAACTGGCACTCCAAAGTTTAACCACGTCTGGATTCGTAAAATGCAATATACTTACTCTCCTCTTTTCTATATTTTATTTATTAAGGCTTTAGCACTTTAAGAGGGATCTGGTTCCCATCCTAAGTATATGCTCGTGGACATAGGATCAGTTTCAAGCCAGTACGTTCTGACCAGAGATACCAATAGAACAGACCCCCAATTCCCTACTTGAAGTAAATACCAATTCCTTCCCCCCACACGACCTAACTGACTTCATAAACGACTATTCATGGGACATTCTGTCTCACTCAGATAGAATAAGGATTATCTAGAGAACTATCAGCTACTAAATTTATATCAAAGAAAGAGGAAGGAATCTGTAATGGTTGAAGACTTTTACTGTTTCATAAATGAAGGGGTATGTTCTTTTCGCAGTTTAATAAATAATTGGGCATTTGCAACTATGAACACCTACAAATTTACAAAATGACAGTATGTCCCCTCCACTTTTTTTAGATTATGTATCACACACCATTGAACCTACTCAAGTTCCCTCTATTTTTATTTTTTTCTGAAGTTTGACACCAAATAAAAGGGTGTCAGTTCCCTCAAAACTGAACTATCCTAGAAAATATTATCCAGATCTTTTTATTTTATTAGCTCAAAAGGGGAAATATGAGAAAAGGATCTAGCGTAATAGGAGGAAAAGTAAAAATGAAAATGGGCGGATATGTGGGAAGAGAGGGAAGTTCGACTCTTTGTCATAATCAACCAAGCATGTTGCACTCGCTCAAACGTGGAACATATCTTCGCTTTTCAGAGTTGGCTAAGTGATACGTGGAACATCTCTTCGCTTTTCAGATTTGGCTAAGTGATTTTTGAGTATACGATGATAGAAATATCACTCACGTCGGATATGCTCTAATCTTGCTAGTTCTAACACTCTTCCTTGGTCAACTGAATCATTCAGATTGCACCCATTGACAAGCACTCGCATCCCTCAAAACCAACCAAAGTCACGTGTCCAAATTTGTGAACATTAGGAAGTGCCTAGTAGCTATCAAACCTAGGACCACTTGTGAAGCCCACAACTAAAAAAAGTGACCACCTACAACACTTCATGTTAAACCATCATGAATATGGCATGGCATTAACACGAAAATCATTCACATGGAATACAAATTAGGCACCACTTAAAAAAACAATCATATGGACTCCATGTTTCCCAGGTAAATTCACCATCTACACTAGGACCGCTCAATTTAATTGAGTGGTCAGAGCCATGTCAAATACAGTGGTCATGCTCACAAGTTATATGACATACAATCGTGTTTTCGATGCCAACATGATACGAAATAATCAATATGGTTGTCATTATATTTATTACCTTGACACAATATAAAAGACAGAATAAGAAAAACTTGAAACTGACCTGTGGCCATCGTCCACCAGAATGCATAACCAAACTTGCTCCTGAAAGTGAATCAGCAATGCGGCGTCCTTCATCGCTCCATTTGTCAGACCAATTACTAGACCAGATCACCTGTACTGGCAAGTCCTTAATAGAATCTGAGCCACGCCACTCCCCCATATCAAAGCTATAATTCAAGCCCTTTGCTACTTCAACAATGGCTCTCATTCCTTTCCTACCGCTCAAAAGAGCTCTATGAGACTCTACAACTGACATCTTCATTGATCTCGAACAACATAACCTAAGAACTTTAGCGTAAACATAAGAAACACCCAATACAAGCTCTCTCACAATCGGCGTTTCGAGTACCCCCAAGGGCAAAGCTGTAAACCTTGGTGAAGTATCAACCAAAGTTAAGCTACTCACAGATCCCGAATTCTCCGAAACCCAATTTGCAGCCATTAACAAAGCCGAATCATGTAAAACTAAATGCACCGGCGAGAGACCCATGGAATCAATCACTTGCCCAATAACACGACCAATCTCCTCCGATACACCAATGGCCGTAAAAACCCTACTTTTCTCAATATGTTCTTCATAAGGGATACTCCCAGTTTCGACAAGCTGATCAAACCCCCAAAATATACCCTTCTCTTTAATATCACTATAAACATCCCACATTCTCCCCAAAACCCCACCCCGTCTCTCCCCATTTCCAACCGGCAGTCTATCAGAGAACCCCGACCCTGGGAGATCAATTGCCACAGCACGAAACCCATTCAAACCCAAAGATCTAACAACATTCCTAAAAGAATAAGAAGTACAACCAAACCCATGAATCAAAAACACGGTCTCCGGCCTCTCAGATGCTCTGGGACCGTTTTTGATAGCGAAAACTTGGAAAGGGGATCCATCATAAGTTGTTTGAACTTTAATGGTTCTACCCTTTGAGTAATGGAGTCGAACATCAGTAGGTAAGCTTAGAAACCATGATTTATCATCTATTGGCGTTAAATAATTGATAAATATGAAGAGTAGAGTGATGAGAGATACAAGGAGAGTGAAATAAGCCCAAAAAGTAAACGCACTTGATACTGATACTGTGTTAGAAGTAGGTGTTGAAGTTGAGATGGGTTGTTGTGTTTCTTCAAGTTCTTCTGCTATAATGGCCATTAATGGAGTCTTTGATGGTTGGGAGGTTTTGAGAGTGTTGTGGACATGTTAATAAAGTGAGGGACTAGTAATGATGAAAAGTGCATCTCCAATTGACTCACATTTTCACCTAGCAGCAGTTTACACTTGACGCATCAAAAAAAACATATTAGATCTAGTCTTCATTTGTTTCTACTCTTCTAATTACACCCCTCATTATCCATAATCAACAAACAAATTGACATAGCTCGCCATACTCATGTATGTTACTCCTCTTCCACACAATTACTCATCTTTCCAGGAAATGCTTCCTCATTCAACTATTGTGGGATTCTTTTTTTCTTCCAAGCTTTGCAGGCCCTGATACAACAGTCACCACAATGAACAAGGTCGGCCCTTGGCTAAAGCCACCAAAGCAAGTGGTTTGGGCACCACTGTCTCTATCGAAGATGATTTGTTTCTTTCCCTTAATTTTCAAAATCATTAATGCCTTGGATAATACTTAACGTCTAATGGGATGATGCAAGTCTTTTTCAACCAACTTTGTCCAACGACTACAGATTGAAATACCTTATCCAACGAACGGATGAAATGTAGATTGATCCAAATATGATGCGATTTCAGTTCAATGACGGAAAAACAAAGACTATATTAATTAATATAGTCGGAGGGCCGCCAACTATCATTAATAAATTTCAAAAAAGGCCTGCTAATTATATATATAAACATTAATAAAATGACTAGATAACATCAAAACCTCCCACTGATATCAACCAAAGATATCCACCAAGTTCATGGGTCCCCAAAATCATACCTCCATTTGATTACCACCAGTATTGTACAAAAACCAAATAAAAAATAAAAATAAGAGACCACAATCAACAAACAATAATTCAAACATGAGACAAATAGACAGACAGACAGACATCATTGTTACCCTAAATTTATCATACCCCATAACAATAATAATAATAGTAATCCTAGTGGGGTAATGGGTACAAAATTACAACCAACTCAAACTCAGGTTGGTGTTTGTTATATAAACTCTTTTGGCCACCGTCACCAAAAAATTTGGATTACACACAAAAGAGGTGAAATTAGAGCTCCTGCTTTCGTACATGGTATTTGTACATGGCAGACATATATACAACAACACCATATAATGATCATACCTTCACTGTTCTTCAAAAAGATGTACCTTTGTTAATCTACAGTCTTGACTATGTTGTTCTAAGTTACCGCACTGCTCGCTCCATCCTTGAGTACCTACCAATCAGCTTTTCTTCACTTGTAGTTGAAGTATCTCCCTCCTTCAATCAGTTTCAGTGATCAACAAGATACCAAAATATATTTCATTTTGGATCAGGAGAGACTCAAGTGCCCCACATCCTTCCTCCCAAAATGGTGCGAGCAAGATGATGTTGTCTGACGGCCTACCAACCAGGTTTCGAGGGAGGCTCAGCCCAATTGGGGTTGGGTGGAAGAAATATCTCACGGCATTCATGCGAGTCAAAAGGCCAAAATTTGAATTAAACCATCTTCGACCCACTCATTATCGCTTCTTCTCAGGCTGCCAGGATGATTGCAAATTGTCATTCCCTGGGCAACAAAATCGTTGTCCAATATATAAATATAACGCACAGCAGGGATAGAAAACTACACATCGGTTTCAGTTTTAGGAGAAGAAAAAATGATTACAAAGATGAGAAGAATGTATATACTCACCAGCAGGTTGTTGTTTGTGTTCAGATGGTTTCACTTGCACTGGTGGAATAGCATGCATATATTGGAAAGCTGCTGAAATAAGTGGGTGTGAACCACCGCTAGGCGAGTGAGCTACAAATTGTTGTGGTGTTCCTCCTTTCACGTTAGCTGCTGCAACTGCTTTTGCCGGATCAATAGTCGTGGTCGAACCACCAGTTGACGTTGCAGATGTGACTTGCTGTTGTTTTTGTTGTTGCTCTTGTTGTTGTCTTAATTGAGTATAAAAAACAGTAGCACCAGTTGAACTTGAAGTTGTGTTATTAGGACCACCACTGTACTGGGGGGATTGCGCTTGGGATTGGGCATGCATATACGCATTGGAGAAGAAGAGTTGCGCTTGATGTGCTTGTTGTAGCTTATGCATCTGTTGTTGTTGCTGCTGCTGCTGCGGTGTTGTGGGCTTAGTAGTTGAGCTCGGTGGAGTGGTAGAAGACAAATGAGAATGACCAAGGACCGACGGCACGCTCCTTCCACCTACTGGAGAGGACTTCCGACTACTAGACCCACTTGGCTGAGAATTCTTATTAGAATGATGTTGTTGCGACGGCAATGTAGTTGAACTCACTTTGCTACCAGGTGTTGTAGTCCTTGGGCTGCCGGATACCGAGGCAGGAGGAGACCCCATAACCAATGGGGGAGATGGAGATTGACTAGTGGGAACATAAGCTGCTGTTGCAGACTTCTGATTTGCACCAAATGAAATTTGTTGTGCCTGCATTTCTTGAATTCTGCCTTGCTGCTGCTGTTGCTGCTGAGATGGGGGGTTCTTAAGAGAAGTGGTCGCTGTTGAGGGGGGAGGAGCTGAGGATGACATTGTCCGTGTAGAGTTTTTCCATTGGGAGGACTGAGTGGGGTTCGTTGTACCTTGGATATGATGGGTTTGGGGAAATGCAGAATTTGGGAACTTTCCCGCAGCCATGGAAGAGGGTGTTCGGTCGGAGTAGAAACTTGGATTCGTGGCCGTTGATTGTTTAGTTCGAGATGCAGCAGAAAATTGATGCTGCATCTGCTGTTGCATCTGCTGATGCTTTTGAAGCTGAAGTAATAGTTGCTGCTGCTGCTGCTGCTGCTGCTGCTGCTGCTGTTGTTGTTGTTGTTGTTGTTGTTGCTGCTGTTGAGAACTTGGCATATTTGTAGTAGCGGTAGTTGGGGCAACTGAAGTAGCAGAGCGATATGCTCCTCGGTTGTTGTTAACGCCCATCAGAACAGCGGCAGGTGATTGGTCAGTTGAGGAGTCATCCCTTGAAAACACAAGTGATTGTTGCTCTAAACCAGTCTTACCCTTCACCTTCCTTTCCTCGTCAGCGCCGCTAACAGAGTCACTAACAGACTTCCTTTCTTCAGAAATCTGACCCTGAATTTTCTTATCTTGTGCTGCCTGTGTGGCAGCATTAACCATGGCAATTTGGTAACTCTGCCGAGCAGCCTCTGGGAGAGACTGAAAAATCGCGTGATTTTGGGCCATAGATGAGAAGTCGAGACCCGGTGGTGCTCCTGCAGCTCCATTGAAAGAGGCGAAGGACATAGCGAATGCTTGGGAAGGGATGAGCTCCATTCCACCACCACCCTTTAAATTCTGCTGCTGGTGCTGCTTACTGCCACCGCCCCTCAAAACGAAGTTTTGATTGTTTACTGGCATTGCAAAATTCTGCTGACTGTGGGCTGCACTCTTATGAGGAGCGTGAGAAACTCGGCTGTCAGCAGTTGATGGGCTTTCGCCACCCATCTCGGTTTCAAATTGTCGAGCTTGATGGGGCTGCATCGGTACTTGCCGATTTTGTTGATGATGTTGTTGTACCCGGTTCTTTGAGGCAGGAATATTATTATGAGAGCTTCCAGAAGCCCCACCATTGGCACTAACATGTACACGCTGCTGCTTATTCTGCTGTTGTTTATGCGAAGAAGAAGAGCCACTTGATGTGCTCGTATTTTGATGACCTTGTTGGAATGGTTGTGCCTGGGAATGAGATTGTTCTTGCTGCTCTGCTTGTTGCTGAAGCTGCGAGGGATGATGCAGCATCTGAGAAGAAAAGAAAGGCCCATTGAAAAATGGCATAGCTTGCTGAGTACTTCCTCCCCTATAATGTGGTAGGGGCCCAACGGGGGATTGGATTGGGAAAGGATAACCGTTGTTCTGTAATATAGCCAAGTACTGAGCCTCATTAGCAGGCATGTTTGGATAATTAAAACTCATAGTAGGAGCTGCGGAGGTGCTCTTCCCTTGAGCGGAACTAGGTGCACTTGATGAAACTGAATTAGCACCAGATTTCACAACCCCTGATCGTGTAGCAGCTACAGTTTGTTGCTGATTTAGCGGGAAAATGTAAGCAGGGCCAGGCTGGAAGAAATAGAGAAGAAACAATGAGCTATGAGTTCAAACATTTTGGAAAAAAACAATGAGTATATATCACATACCAGTATATTCGTAGCTGCTGCAGGTTGTTGTGATGATTGTTGATGCCCAGATTGTTGCTTGTTTTGGGAAGTATCAACTCCAGAAATCTTTTCTTTTCCTGTATGATTGGAAAAAGACACTGTTGAGGCTTTATGCTCTTGCACAGTCCTCCCAGGAAAGATTCCAGGCATTGGGTTGCCAACTATCGTGGTCTCTGATGGGGGAATAGAGTTGATAGCATAGGGTGTTTTAGTCCCATATAGAGATGCTGAACCAGCAGCCGCAGACCAGTAAGGGTTCATTTTTGTAAATTGCTGATGTAAATATATGTTCCGAGCAATGTAGTAATGAGTTGCACACCTCTTCGGTCGAGGTAAAGGTGGCTGCAGATTTAATTTCATAGATGTCAAATCGTAAAATCAACACAAAAAAGAGAGGAAAAAAAGAGGAATAAGGGTTAGCAAAAAAAGTTACAAGTACAATACCTGAGTAGCACTTGAAGATCCCACTACACTCCCATCCAATGGTACAACCCCCTGAAGAGGTGGAAACTGACCGCCCGCTGCATATCTGTGATTTGATGATAAGTGGCAACTTAATCATTATTCGCAAATCAGAAGATATTTTCTGACAAGTGCCAATTGAACCAAAATTAAAAAGAGACAATTAAAGCTTCACATACCCGAGAGGAAGACCCGGCCAACCAGCTACATTCATTGGCAAAGGCAAAGATGTGAACTGGGCTGAAAAGAAACAAAAGATAGCGAAAATAAGTACTCAATAAGTCCACTTTCGGAAGTAGTGTAAATGGTCCATTACCAACTGTGAGGTACTAGTAGATAATTACCAGCTTTTTCAATTTTCGGCTCAATCCTCGGAGTTTTACTTTGTTGTTGGTGTTGTTGCTCTTTCTGAATTTTTTGATGATTTGAATTGCCATCGCCACTTTGGTCCTGTTTCTCTAAATCAAGCTTTAACTCCAGAATCCTCTCCTTATCATTACTAACAAACTGTTGCCTGTGAGGCTCAAGTTTATCCACAAGGCCCGTCTTCTTTTCTACTAAATTGACCTCGGCAGCATCTTCCTTATTGCTTTCTTTGGTGCTATCTTTGCCCTTTACGGTCGAATCCATCTTTTGAACCTGAAAAGGAAGTAAAGAAAAAGGGGGGGAAAAAATTAAAGTTACCCCATTAGCCATTTACTAAAGCTGACCAATGAAGTGTTTAGAGAAAGTGACTACTTACCATTTCAACATCATTAACTGTAGATTTAGGATCATTGAATCCATCTCTATCTGGAGATAATTTCATAGGTGGTGCCTGTAAAATACAAAATTTCGTCTTGAGTACTCTCCAAGAAATAATAATAATAATTAAAACAAAAATTAATTGGGGCTAAATAAAGAAGGAAAAAAATACGCACCATCAGATCAATCTCAAACTTCTCAATGTTCTTCACCATCTCTGAAGATGTTGTAATCCTGGATTATAAAATATGCAAAATTAACATTTTAGATCATTTTTCATAAAATTAGGAGAGAAAAAACACAAAAGACCAGATCTTTGATTGATACTCACAGTTTTGGTGATCTCTCAACTTCAGCATCAACAACACCCAACTTTGTACTTGCAATTGACTCGGTTTTCGACAAAGTACGATGAACTCTATCTCCATCTCCTGATTCTTCTTTCAAAGGGCTTGAATCTATCACCGTGGCCGTCTCCGGCTTAGCCGATTCGAGTTGCGACTCCAATTGAGAGCTTCCCAAATCAAAAGTAGCCATCCCACCTTCCATAGGGGATCCCAACTTTTTCTTCGACTTAGGCGAAGAAACTTCCGATGTCTCCGGCTGTTGTTCCTTCTCAAGCTTAGATTTATTACTAGAAGTGAAGTTGCTCCTAAGCGAGAAATTGGCAGAACTCTCCTCTTCAAATTTAACCGGGCGCGGTCTTTTCCTCTTTGGAGCTGCAATAAAATACACAATTAATCATGAAACAACAAAGATTTGTAGGAGAAGATTGATAATGAGCTCAAAAGAGATCAATAATCACCTGTTGCAGGCGAAGGAGTGGCCGATGAGCTAGAATTCTGCGAAAACATTGACATTTGATGAGGTACCGGAGATGGTGAGTTTCTCATAGGAGAAGATACCCTCGATTTCGCATCATTACTCAATCCATTTGCATCATTTATCAAATCTCGTTTGTGCAAAGATGCATTATTAGCCATTGCTTCTTGCTTAGGCGGACACTGTGAATGCCTCTTCAACCCATACAAGACCTCCGCAACCTCAATTTCGATCTCATCTTGAACCGACGCAGGGGACGACTTCGACGACACCTTTGGAGGCGGTCGTAGCTTCACTCCCAATGGTTTCTATAAAATACAAGAAACTCAATTAATACTAAAATCTCCTACATAAATATCAATCATCAATAGATGAAATTGGAGAAATCAACAACAAACCATCTTCTTTTTAATCGATGCGTTAGAAGAAGAAGGCGAGGACGGCGCGGCAGCAACACTTTGTGTCGCCGCTGCAGGCGAGGATTGCCGATTAATCGGTTCTCCTCCAACTCCATACCCGCCACCACCAGAAATCCAATTCTCATGTGATCTTTTCACACAAGCTGTTAAAAAAAAAATGAAGATTAGATCAAAAAAATACCAAAAACTTGAGATTTCTTAAAAATCAATTCAACCTGAACGAGCTTTTCTTGGAACCGGAACACCGATCATGATATCATCAACAACCTTCAAAGGTGGAGGTGCTCTAATCCCTTTGTTAGGCGGAAAACTCCGGCGATGATGATGGTTGTTGTGATTAGAGAGAGCTGATGAAGTTGAACTCTGCGGAGGAGGCGGCATCCGCATCGATCCAACATCTTCATCGTCATCGTCTTCATCGTCATCTAAACTAGACTCAGAACTATCATCTCTTCCATTATCTCGAATACTACTACAACTCCCATGCATCAATCTATCTCTATCTCTTCTTAACCTCTTGTTGCTCCGTAATCTCTCTCGATCCTTCTTCACTCCAACAACTACTCCTCGGTCTCGCACCTCTCGTAACCTCGTCGGCTCATGAAACTCTGTAACTCCGTCTTCTACAACAACAACAACATAGAGTTAGAAGAAATCAAAAAATGAAACTCAGTGTGATCTGAGAAATACAAACCTGGAGAATTTCTCAAACCAGTGTTTCTGTTTCTTCGCCGCGATAATCCGTTTGATGTCGCCATTCTTCTCATTTCTCTGTTCCTATCCATCTCTACCACTTGACTCAAATTTCATCAAATTTGTACCACAACTTGTACCAGTACTAGATCTCAGGATTCACCGCAGATCTCAAATCGAGAATTATAAACTTTCTACGCTCCAAACACTCGCACTGCAAACGATTGTTTCCTAAGATTGGAGAGCGAAAACAATTTCTTGAATTTCAGTTTTCAACTATTCTATCTCTCTGGTTCTAGTTTTTTTTTTTTTTTTTCTTCTGTACTTTAACATTTCTGAGGAAGATATAGGTGTGGTGGCCTTTTTGAGTTTCTCACTCTACTCCAAAAAGTCCAAACCTCAGTCCAACGGCTGAGATGAAACCCCAAAGTCCGTGTTTTAATATGAGCGGTTGGATTGAAACAACATCCACGGCTGGCTTTACCCTATGCCAACATGGCATCAAGTGTTGCCGTTGATATACAGAGTTCTAGATGTTCGAGAGAGCTACCCAGTTCTGAACCTAATCGCCACGTGTCACACTCCACATCACTTTTCTTCTATTCTAAGCATCAGTATTTTACTTTGTTGTACTAATGAACTTCAACACTTAAATACCTTCTTCCTAAGAGTTGTGCGTATAAGAGCATCTCCAAAAGTGACTTGTACCAAGATGGCAAGCTTTGCAATACCAAACGCGCGTGGGATATTTGCATTACCACTACCAGAAATGAACTGAGTCTTTAGCTTTCCTACGATAGAGGCGTCACAAACTCCACAGAGGACAAGCTCCAAATACTCGACCCTAAATCTTTGATGAAACGAATCAAGTGAATCACAATATGTATTGTAGGATCAGTGAATTAATTGATAGGATCAACGGTGAGAAGCGAAGAATCTTACAAAAGTTGATGCACAAAGATAGACCAAAGAATGTTGTGTGAGAGCACAATCGAGGCGTCCCCATCACTCTCCCGCAGACACCGACACCAGCCAGTCAAAAATAGCAACTACTCATTCACACGAATCTAAAGTGACCGTCTCATTAGCGGAAACTAATCAGATTTCACCGGTTAAATCTCCAAAGTTCCTCTTTCTTCTAACGTAGGTAGGTCCCATCAAGGTAGGACCCAGAATCGACGGTCCACAATACTCTAGCCCTCCATCAGGGCTAATCATAGCCCTTAAAAATGTTCCAACATGGCAACTCAGGAAACTGAGCTGGCAACCAAACCACCAGCTTCGGCAATTTCAAACCCGTAGTGACACGTGGTCTGAGAGAGAGAAAAAAAAACTTTAATAATGAGAAAAAAGAGCAAAAGTTTTAGAGAGAGAAAGTTTTTACTAGTCACGCTCACGGAACTTCCGAGAACAATGGGACCCACAGTAACCCGATCTAGTATTTGTTTATCTGCGAAAAATACGGACCCACTCATGCCACGTGGCATTTGTCAGGTCAGTGGAGTTGAAAACTTTCGCACAAAAAGGAGGGCTTGCTTTCCACAGATACCATCTGCCTAAATTACCTTTTTTATTCCTTGCTTAATGACGAAACTACCCCCGGAAAGAGCTACTATCTCAAGGACATATTTGTCTCTTTGTAGCTGATAACAGAAGATTTGTCATGTGATTGGAATAGTGCCACGTGTCACTTATTAGTCGACTTGAGTTTTGATCCGACCTACTTAATTTAACAGTAAAATATCCAAATGAGACCCGATTTTGAGGAATAATGCGGAAAAAATGATGAATTTAATACTCAAAAAATAAATGATGGGGTACGTCACGGTGGGGACAACGGTAAGACTGGTGGACTCGGTTCGGTGGATGTGGGGAACCCTTTTATCCTAATTTTGTTGTTTTCATAAAATACTATCTCTTGCTCTCTCACTATCGTAAAAACAAATCGAGGAAATACTTGCCACGTGGACATCCTAATTATATTACTTACGTGGAAGCCTGTTGACCATAGCTTTAACAGCTTAATTATCTCGAAACTTAAAGAGGGAACGAGAGTATAAAAACCTCGACGGAGGTGACGTTTGTAATGACATAGTAAAACCCGTTATTTTGTATTTTGGGCATGGCCTTGATCTATGACCATATTAATAAATTTATCTTCTTGGAATTATATATAGCCTGTGGATGCTTGTAAAGGGCTAACATTAAAATACATTTTGCTCTCATTCATATTTTAGTCCCGTTGGGGTGACTTGAAGGCTTTAGACCTATTGCTTATTGCAATGCGCTCTTAGAGAGTGTTATCCAGTTGGATGAAAATTTTCAACAATCCAAACTGGTTTGCTCTTTGTGAAGGGAATAAGCATCCAAGATAATATCATGATACATGATGAAACACTAGTAAACTGTCATAAAATGGGAAACTCTTGAAGAATCTCTTACTAGATTCAACATTCATATTGAGTGTTTTATATTAGATTTGTGACGGAATGAGTTACTATTCAAAAATTCTCATATTTGAGGATTGCACGGCAACATCAAATGAAAGAATTCTCATATTAGGCAAAGAGGGGCCAAAGCTTGGCATGAGGTATGAATATTTATCCACTGGGATTCACAAAAAATCTCGATGACTTCAACGAATAGAGTAAATATGTAACGATGATCTTAATATTTACAATGTCTTCAATTCTTTTATACCGTATGTACCAAAGCTTTGTTTGAGGCTTTGATGAATTTAACCCAAGACATCATTCTCGAAAATCACGGGAACTTGATCAATTTGTAGGTTACCGTTATAGTGCTTGTAAAATCAAAAGGTCCCCTATAAGGGCCTAATTTCGTAATAGCTCAAATAAGCATTTGCATCAAATGTGTCGGTGACAAGTAGTATAACCAATAATATAAAATGACAAGTGATTAGCGTGAAAACCTTTGAATATGTAAAAACCACGACTTCAGGTTAAGAATTTAGTAGGCTTGTTTTCGGATCGGAAATGGAGGCAGTCGAAATTTTTACGAATTTTTTCGGAAATCCGAAAATTATTATGAATTCGGAAATTCAAAAAAATCATAATTTTCGAAAATCTTTAAAATTTTGAAAAAAAATCTGGAATTTCATATAATATTTGTAAAAATAGTGAATCATTGGTTTTTTATATGTAAAATTAAACGTAATGTTCCCAAATCAAATTATTCAACCCTTACTCATACAATGGTAGCATCACCACATCTCCATCTAACAATTTTTTTGTATTAAACTATTAAAAAAAACACATTAAATATTTAATAAGAATATTCAAAAAAATCGGATTGGAGGGTATTTAGAATAATCGGATCGGATCGGGAATTTCGGAATAGCATAAAGCTATCCGATTTCGTTCATAAAAAAATATGAAATTAGATTTTTGTAAATCGCAATTGTAAAATAGAGTTCCGAAATCAGAAAAATTAGATCGAAAATTGAAAAAAATTAAAAGTTTGGACAAAAGTTGTAGTCATAGGATTTGTAACTGTAACTTTATTGCTTGAGACCAATATTTTGATTACAAGTTATGAACTTTTGAGCTAGAAAAACTTGGTTGCCCATTTTTCTTCTCTGTAACCTACTTCTTTTATAGACCTCATTGTTAGTTTGTTTTCATGTGTAAGCACGTTATCCTGAAATGAGGGAATGTGGGAATTACTATTGTAGCTGTCAGTTTATGAGTGACAAGTGTCCTTGACTTGTTATATTTTCATCTAGAGTGCTCGAGCCATGTTCTTCTTCAGTACGTGGTCCAGGTGTTATTGTTGATAGCGTGTATGTCACGTGTATGTTGTATGAGAATTGCATGGTACTAGTTCGATGTTATCCAAGCTCGAGGGATAGGTCCCTATAATCGTCTCCTCTCAACTGAAGGCACAGGTGCCTTGAGTTGATAAGGTTCAATCGAGTTTGTCAGGGGAATGTGAAGAGGTTGAGGCTGACCAAAGTAATGATGAACTGTAATATGTTGGTGGGAGCAATGTTTCTGGTAGAAGCAATGTAAGGGCTTCAAGGATGCTCCCATGCTTTGGTTGAATTATGTGAACCAATATGACTTGTAATCTGTTGGTCGAATTGGATGAACCAATTGTAGACTTGTAATGTATTGGTCGAATTGGATGAACCAATTGTAGACCTATAATGTGTTTATCGAGCTTGCCCCCAAGTATAATTTAAGTCGATTGACTGAATTCAATACTTGGGGTTTGCATGTTGGAGGAAGCAAGCAATGGCTTCTTTTGGTCAAATTGGATGAACCAATTACTGACCTGGCAACGAGCTATAAGTTATATGCTCGGGCATTGATCTTAACAAAGAGTTAGCAATAAGCTTATATCTGATGATGAACATGAGTTTTGTGTTCGAGCAATTTTCTTGAAAATGAATTTGTAATTGGCTCGAATACCCCGACCTCGAGCACCTTATTGGGTATGATCTTGTTAACGAGTTTAAATTAAGAGCTGGCAAAAAGCTTAATAATGAGGTCGAACCTTGAGTCCGAAGCTGAGGTCGAGCATTGAGTTTGACATTGAGGTCAAACATGGAACATTGTTAAAAATTGATGAAGAGCTTAATAATGTACATTCAATTTTGGAAGGATGGGTTTTGGCAGTAAGATTCCTTTATGAGATTTTTCTATATCTGTTTTGGCTCACTTCTAATCACCCTGCACATCATTGTTGTGTTCACTGCCTCTATCTGTGGTTGAACCCTTCGTGGTTAGGACATTTTTAGTAGATTTATGCATTTCAGACATCATCCTTTCTAGGTCGATATACCCATTGACATTTTCAATCATGTCTTCCAAAGTTAAGGGTTTGTTAAAGAAAATGTGTTCATTTGCTTTACAATCGAGCTGTAATGCATTAGTAAACACCGATACAACTATTTTCTTATCAAGATTATCAACTTTTATGGCAAGTTCGAGAAATTTCTTAGAAAATGCTTTGAGCTTCTCCCCCTGAGCTTGTTTGATAATGATAAGAGTGTACAAGTTCTCACCTTTATCCTTGTTATGAGCATAAGTCTTTACAAAGATCTTCTGTAATTGGTCGAAAATAATGATGGAATTCTCTGGTAGGGAATGGAACCTGCAGAGTGGCTCACCTTGGAGACTTGAAGCGAATAACCGACAAAGAATGTGATTTAAGTTTGAATATAATCCCAATGAATCTCGAAATTATTATACATATTCACTAGGATCTGTGCCTTTATATTTGTGAATCTTCGATGAGTGGAATCTCTTTGGTATTTCCATATTGAATAACTCTTTCGCAATCAGACTAACTTGTAACTTGCCCAAATCGTCATTGCTGGTAAGAGCTTGAGCTTCTATCAACTCTTTAATCCTCTAATCTATATGTTTTTATGTGACGTATTGACGAGGGGTTGGAGCTGTCTAGCGTGCAGGTCATAGATTATGATTGCCACATCCTTCGCTCAAACGTTTATGAACTAACACCTTGGATGGAGGTCGAGGTTCGTCCTCCAGTCGTTTTGAGTGTTTGTATCCCCTGCTAATTTTGGTTTGACCTTCTCGTCCCAGATGAATTGAGGCTTTCGGTATCTAATGGTCATTACGATTGTTCTTGGAAGCTCCTTTGCTAGCGACTCCTCTAGGTCCTAACCTGTTTCATGCTGAAATCTGGGAAGTCACAGGTATGGCCTCATATTCCCTAGGAGCTTGATCCTGTTGATTATCTTGTAAAGTTTTCAAGGCAGTCTGCTGTACTTTTATCTGTTATTCATGTCGATTGAACTCCAACTGTCAAGCTCAACGTTCTTCATCGAGTTCATGTTCACGAAGCTCTCGGTCATGCATTAACTGACGTTCGAGTTCGTTATGTTTCTCTGTTTCAACGTTGAGGTTCTCCCTTAGTTCTGCTAGTTGGTCGGGTTTTGTGAATTGTTCTTGGATAATCACCGAAGCTGGTGCTCAGGATTCACCATGACTAAATGTTGATCTTGGAGTAACTGTCTTCCTTTGAATTTTGTAGAAATGTATTCTTTCCCACAGACGGTGCCAAATGTAAGGGCCTAATGTACTTGTGACAATTAGTATAACCAATAATATAAAATGATAGGCAGTTAGCGTGGAAACCTTTGAATATGTAAAATCCACAACCTCGGCTTGAGGATTTAGTAACTGTAACTTTATTGCTTGAGACTGATTTTTGATTGCAAGTTATGATCTTTTGAACTAGAAAAACTTGGATGGCTAATTTTTTCCTCTCTAACTTACTCCTTTTATAAACCTTATTGTCAGTTTATTTTTCATGTGTAAGCACGTCTCCTGAAATGGGGGAAGGTGGGAGTTACTACTGTAACTACCAGTTTGTGGGAAACAGGTGTCATTGACTCGTTCTATTTCATCTAGAGTGTTCGAGCCACGTTCTTCTTCAGTACGTGGTCCATGTATTATTGTTGATAGCGTGTATGCCACGTGTATGTTACATGAGAATGGCATGGTACTAGTTCGATACTATCCAAGCTCGAGGGATAGGTCCCTACAGTCCCATTATATATTTTTATCTCAAGCATCTTACAACTAAATAAACGCTATCACTTATATTTTCCTTCAATGAAATTTGTTGGAAAAACCTTGTGGTTTTATCCTTAGCTTGAATGGTTGACATCTAAGTATTTTATTTTGTACTATATTGGGTATGTTGGATGCAAAACTCTAAATTATAAGCAAGAGTTTATTTATGAGTTGCACTTAGTCCTTTATTTGTATTTAGGTTTGAGGCGTAAGTTGAGTTGTTTTGTTTTTGGGTTTGAGGTGTGAGTTGAGTTGTCTCCAACAAACATAATTTTAGGTGTGACCTTTGGTGAAGAGACACCAACTTAAGGTATGACCTTTGGAGTTGGCAAATGGGTCAGGTTCGGGTTACACAGGTTGGGTCATAATGAGTTCATAAGTCATAAATACAAACCCAAACCCGACCTATTTAGTTAAACGGGTCACAAATACAAACTCAAGTCTGACCCTGATTTAAGCAGGTCAACCCAACCCGGCCCTTTTGACATGTTTAAATATTAATTCGGGTTTGGGTTGGATCATGGGTCGTGGGTTTTAACATCAGTTTATACAATTTTTGGAGTTACTACTGTAACATGTTTTAACAGGTTTTGGGTCAACCCGAACCGCTTAAGGTAAACCCAAATCTGATCTATTTATTAAATGGGTTAGACGGAGAGGGCTTGAGATATGCATTGAAAGAGGGGAGAAGGATATTCAAACTACAACGTATTCTCTTTAAATGATAGCCTATATCCAAAATAAGGAGCCACCATGGGACTGGTATCTACTTATCCAATCCATTCATTACATGATTAGCCAGCTTGATAGCTTTCTATTATTTATAAGTTTAGGGAAGCCAACAAATGTGTAGACTATCTTGCTTCATATTGTACTTTAAATGGAGAACTCTTACTAATTTCTAGCTCATGGCCTAATAATTTATGTAATTTAATAGAGGATGATGCTAGAGGAAAATAGTAAATTAGCTATGTTGTAATTTTTGGAGCTTGTATAGAATGTCCATGGGGAACCTGTCCCAACTTACTATGCAAAAAAAATTAAAATAATAAAAGTTAGATGGGTTCGGGTCAAATGACCCGCGACCTATTAAGGTCAAACCCAAACCCGCCAGAAACAGGGTTGGGCCGGGTCGGGTTGGCAAGTCGTGAAGAGACACCAACTTAAGATGTGACTCTTGGTGAAGAGGCACCAATATAACCCAACATCGTTTCTATTATTTTTAATTGTTTTTATAATTTCTTTGAGTCTATTTCATCCAGAGAATAATAGTCGATATTAAGGTTCGATTAGCGGGTAAATTGGAGTATTTCCTCCAACCCGCGTCTGATCGTTGTATCCTGGGAGACATGGGCTGATTATATTGTAAAACACTGCGTTAGGAATGAATCTATCATAAGGAGATAATATGCATACACTAGACTGATCATATCCTGATAAGTATTTTGAGCTCTTTTATTGCAAATTTTGGAACAGGTTTGGTGGCAGGTATGAATATTTATCCAGTGGGATACACAAAATCTTGTTGACTTCAATGAATAGAGAAAATATGTATTGATGATCTTACTATTTACAATATCTTCAATTATTTTATAATGTATGTACCAAATCTTTGTACGAGAGAATGAGGCTTTGCAAAATTTAACGCAATACATCATTCTTAAAAATTATGGGAACTTGATCAATGTTGGGTTACGGCTCAAAAAGTAGTTTTAAGGTTTATGTTTGAATAGACTATAAGTTTATTCGAATAGAAAAGGTAGACATTGGTGTATTCGAACAAACAAATAATATATTCGAATACATACCGTAACTAAAGTTTTTTTTTTTTTTTGTCGTTAAAAGTGCACTGTGATGCGTACTTCGCTGATAACCTCATGGAGAGTCTATGAAGCTAGGACTTGGTCAGACTGTGATGTATTGAGTTCAAAGCCTCTGAGAGAGAAAAGTGAGAAATTGTGAGTTTTACTCTAGAGAGATTTCATGGGTTTTCTTTCTACGGATTCTTGTTGGGGATTATCTGTAAGGGTAGAGGTGAGGTTGATAGATCTCTAGAACTTCTTCTAACCCTAAATGATAATAGATTCGTCGTACTTGTCGGGGGTGGCTTTGATCCTTTTGGGTTTCCACCTAATCGGAAATCTTGTGTGTATAATTATGACTTTGATTGAATTCTCTGTGGTTGATCCAGGAGGATATAAGAATATTGGAAGTTTAAGTAAAAGTCGTTCGAATGAGCTTGAGAGTCATTCGAACGACCAAAGTTTTTCCCACTGGAAATTTGGCCCAGAGCCATATTTCGTTCAAACGAGTTGAGATTTCGTTCGAATGACTAGGCAAGTTTCTAGGGTTTTAAACCATTTAGTTGTAAATTTGTTTGAACGACTCTCTAGTTCGTTCGAACGACTTTGGTGGTACTTTTGATTCTCGGCGTTGATTTGCCTCGAGATGCGTTCTATTTTATAATTTTGAGTTCCCTTTATATAAAGGGGACTGAGGTTATTTCTTTTATGATGTTAGATCTAGAAAGAGTTCTGAAAAAAACCTAAGGTTTTTTAGAGTAATTTCTTGTAATTACTTTATTTTTTTAGCAATTGAAGCTTTTTTTTCCCAATCCATTGATGTTCTTCATACTTTTCAGCTAACTAGAGCTTCTCAATCGCATTGTGGATTAAGTAGCATCAGTTTTCCAATTACGATTCTCGGGGAGATGATTGTGGTTTATGGTCTCTACATGTGACCGTCTCAAGCAAACGAATAAGCTAGTGAGTCCGTTGACGATTCATCGCAAACCTAATTCGAAGAAGAATAACGATTTGGAGATGGGAGATTCCAACGATCGACTCACGACTTTGGAAATGACAGTTTCTGACCTAACTTCTACTGTAAGGGAGTTAGTTGATAACGGTCAAAATCCGGTGTTTAGTATGAGTAAAAATTAGAGTGTCGTTCACTTTCGAACGGAACTAGAAATTAGTTTTGGTCTTGTGTTTTAGTAATCTAAGGTTGTAAAACCGTAAAAATCAATTATATGGTTTTAATCAAGAATAAAGGTCTAGGGGCTTCGAATTTCACCACCATTTACATACAATATCAACATATTAAATTCTCCACTTAATTGAAATAACAAACTTCGACCTTTTGTCGATGTAATCCCATGATTAATTATAACTCAAGTAGAATATATTGTATGAACTAAGTATATACTAAAAACACATTCCATGAAAGCTATGCTAACTATGAAATGTTAATTAAGATCATACCTTGGAAAAATATAATATTAATACCATTTTACTATATCATTTGAGAATCACAAAACTTTTCATATATTTCTACTTAAAGAGATCATAGGATGATAATGGATGTCTCCAACAATATAGCTTTGGGATTTGTGATAATATGCTCATATTGTGTTGGAGAAAAATACATTCTACTACATGATATCATACGCTTATGGCGGATCCATCCTCACCCCTAGTGAGGACTTAGCCGGCCATTATAAAACTATAAAACCTAAATGATATGAGAATGAAATGAACAAAAACTAACAACAAAAAGAGGAATTTTATTGACTTACAAAATGAAATGCTCCAAATGCTTACAAAACTTGTACCAACTTACTCTAATAATGCTCTCTTGTACTCTACAAGAATAATTCTCTCAAAATTAGATAATCTTATGAGCTCACCACCTCTCCTTTTATAGATGTAGGAGAGGGTTCTTACATTTAATATTATATTTATAACCTATGCCATGAATGTACATAAATTTGTAACCTCCAAGAGTTATCCTCCAAAATTGTAACCTCCCCATGTGGGACCCTTGTGTTTGACAACTCTACATCCTTCTCCAACAGTTCATCCATTGAGCTATACATCCCGGTATTTACACATATTTGGTAAATGAGCTCCATGTGACCTGAAATATAAAAAATTGGTTTTATAAGTCATGTTTAATAATAAAATTTAGAATAATAAACATTAAGTCATAGGAGAATAATGGTCATTTTATATCTCCATCAATAGTAGAACAATTGCGTCTCACAAACCTCGCCAAGGATTTCGCTTCAACAAAACGGCGAGGCCGCTCGAAGAAGAAATGGGTTATGGAGGTGAATGGAGATGACGATTTTGCGAAGATCGATAGTGATTCTAGTAAGGCCGAATCCGACAAGGAGCGATCAGGTAATGGTAAGTCATCGAATCTTATTCGTAATCTTCGTATCAATTTTAAGATTGAAATTCCGGTATTCGACTGTTTGATCGATGCCGAGAAGTTGGATGATTGATTAGATAGGTTAGAAACTTATTTTTCCATTTATGAATACTCTAATGCTCAGCAAATATGCTTTGCTATATTGAAATTCGCAAGTCATGCACTCACGTGGTAAAAATCTTATCGGAAACGTCACGATGTAAAAGATTTGGGTTGGAAAGAATTCAAGGTATTAGTGCAAAAATAGTTTTATCCGATTGGGTATGAGCAAGAGAAATGGTATAAATGACATAATTTGTGCCAACAGTTTGAGCAATCTATATAAGAGTACACTACGACGTTTTATAACCAAGCTTTTGTTTTGGACATTGATGTGAATGAATATGAAGTGTTCATGAAGTACACGGGGGGGGGGGGGGGGGGGTTGTCGGAGTCCATTAGGAGAGAGTTGAAGCTCTTTACTGTGGCCAATATTGAGGATGGTACCATGAAGGCTATTGCCATTGAAGGCAAGTACTTGAAGAGTGACAAAGAAGACGACAAGACAAGTCGGGGTACAAGTCTAGTTGGAAACACGGGCATAAGGGAGAGGCCAAAGGAGAGGGGTCTTCGTCCAAAGAGTTTCATTACAATCATTGTATGGCTAGTGGGTATATTTTCGATTATTGTTGAAAACTTTACCCGGAGCTTAGGCCGAAGGAGGAGAAGAGCAAGAAAGATGTTAGTGTACCTCAATGAGCTGCGAAAATTTAGTGATGGTACCCCCGATCGAGACTGCAGTATCCAAGCCATGGTACAGAGAAGCAAGAATAGCATAACTCCAGTCATATGAGGGAGCTGTGTCCAAATCGGTCACGGCCTCAAGATATCCAAGCGGGACGGTGTCATTGGCCATTGGGAGCCATAAATGTTCAATCATGAAAAGGATAATCATTAGACCGATTGTCTATGACGGTCAAGTATATCCTAAGATGTGCAATGCTGATGTTCCCACTCTTTGTATTATTGGATGTAATACGGGGGAACAATTTTATCGCCTCAGATAAAATACTCTATTGGTCGTCATACAACAATGTTGTAGGATTCTTATCGATTGACAATGATGTAAGTATTGTGAAATCTAATAAAGTGATCCCTATCTTTGCACATGGGAAGAGAAAAGTGTGAGTCGCCGGTTACCAATGCACTGCTAGCGCCTGAATTAACCAATTATCATAATTACCCAATTTGATCTCTATGAACTTCCTGAATATCTTCACCACGGGATCCCTTATTGTCGAAATCTTGACAATCTCTTTTCAAACTTTTATAACCGTAGTGAATGTGCCATGCAGAATTATTGAATCACAATTTTGTTCATTTGCGCCATTTTTTCAACATTTGGTTAACAAAAACAACAAAGTCGTCATTAAACAAAAATATACTGTGAGATCCTTGCGAGTATGAAATATATGTGTCACGCTATCTGGGAGAGCGGTAATATACCGCAACGGTGGTATCTCATCTTGGTTTGGTTGTGATTGGCCTTGAGTTTCTTCAAATGCAACCCTTTTTTTATCTGGATTTTAACCGAATTATAACTTTATCTGAATCTCTTGTCGTTCTAATATTAGGGGAGCACCTTGGGTATGGGTTTCCCCGTGGCATTTCCATTTGATTGGGATTGAGGTTGGTATTATTTTTTTTGATTTTGATATGAAGTACGAGGGAGGATTGAGGAGGTAACGAAGTGAGTTGTTTTGTTAACAGATGAAGCGGCGGTGTTTTGATTACTGCGCGGGCTTTGAATTCTCACGCGGTATTTTGAAGTCTCTTAATTTGCAAATAAAAAAAATTCGGCAGCCCAACTATTGGAAGAATTAAGTTTGGGATTGATCTCTATGAACTTCCTGAATATCTTTACCACGGGATCCATTATTGTCAGAATCTTGGCAATCTCGTTTCAAGCTTTTATAACCGTAGTAAATGTGTCGTGAGAATACATCAAATCGTAATTTTGTTCATTTGAGTATTTTGTCAAATACTTGGTTAACGAAAATAACAAAGTCATTATTAAACAAAATATATTGCGAGATCCTTGCCAATGTGAAATATATGTGTCACTCCATTTGGGAGAGCGATAATATACCACAACGGTGGTATCTCATCTTGGTTTGGTTGCGATTGGCGTTGAATTTCTTCAAATACAGACATTTTTTTCTTTTTCCGAGTTTCGACCGAATTATAGCTTCGTCTAAATCTATTGTCATTTTAAAATTAGGGGAACACCAGGGGTTTAGGTTTTCCCGTGGCATTTCCATTTGATTGGGTTTGGGGTTGGTCTTTTTTTTTTTTTTTTTATGGTTTTGATATGAAGTGCGATGGAGGATGAAAACAATTTTGAGGGGGGAACGAAGTGAGCTGTTTTGTTAACATATGAGCGGCGGTATTTTGATTACCGCACAGGTTTTGGATTACTGCGCGGTGTTTTGAAGTATCTTAATTTACAAATAAAAAAAACATGTCAACCCAACTGTTGAAAGAGTTAAGTTTGGGTTGTTTTTTTTTTTTTACAAATAGTGGGCCAACCGTTAGAGCTCACACTCAACTGCTGGAGGTGCTATATGCATAGGTTGCACAAATGCTGAGTCAACATGGCATCATGAGTGCTTGCCACCTTAATGATTCTTGGAAGAGAAGCATACCAATCTTAATAATTTATATGAAATAAAAAGTTGGATCTAGTGATTTAATAAAAAATAATTATAGGATACCATACAGAAAAACATTGCATAATAAAATAGACATGTTTGTGATTATTAATTCTTATAGGGCAACAACAACAATGCATTACATTGTTTAATGAAAGTTTGAAAATATTAAACTTTATATTATTTGTAGCTTAATGGTCAAGAAACTATATTAAACATGTAAAAGTATGATTAAAGTATTTATTCGCTTAAATAAATATTATTTTGTATCGAACAAATGAAAGTAATGGTGGATTCTTTCCTGACTTCACGTTCGCGGGTTATAACTTTGATATAGTCACCGATGGGATTGTGGATTCAACCTTTCAGTTTCAATTTTAACCTTTAAATTAAAAAACAGAATGTGCTAACGTTCTGTGGAAAAAAAAAAGTATTCATTTGCTTGTATTTTGCCGTAGTCATAATTATTTCAATAAGATTAACATTATTTTTTGTTACAAAAGAATAGCATATCGACACACTATACTATTTTAAGAAATAAGAGAGAAATGTATTGTTTCCAAAAATTAGTCATATATGAATTGAATGCAATTTACATGATGTAACTCATGCAGTGCAACTACAATTTGTCGCACTGTATAAATTAATTTATAGGTAAAACAATTCAAGTAAACATTTTTTTTTATTCAAGTAAACACTTGAGTTGCATTGAGAACTCTATTCATATCACATATATATAAATTGTAATGCATTCTGCATAATGCAACCCGGTGCAGTGCACTGCATGAATTACCTTCCAGGTAAGACAGTTAAAGTAAATACTTAAGCTGCATTAAACTTTATTCATATCGAATAAAGCTTAAAATTGGTTATTTGGACAAAAAAAGAAAAAGAGGACAAAATGTCCGTATAACTGTTAACACCCCCTTTATACTGGTCATTAATTATAACCAACGTAGTACTCCAATAGCACAAATTAAGCTTTTCGAATCCCAATTTTAATACAAGTATGCGATCAAATGCTTGTCATGGGTGTTTTAACTAAGAAGCGTGTCATAAATTTAATAAAAAGGTGGAAAGATCACTAAAACATAATTAATTAGAAAACCTCTCTTGCATTTGTCTTTAATAAACAAGATGACCCAAAACAAGATCCCTTTCAATAAGCAATAAAATATTTTAAAATCATACTATAAAAGATATTATAATTTATACTCTCACCAAGGATAAAGGGGATTGTTATTTTATTTATTTATTAGATAATAAATTTGGTTCCCACGTCTCAAGCCCAATGACTTGGCACACATCTCTACCGTTAGATCATATACTTAATATTGTACGGTGGAGATATCGCTGTCTGTTTGTTTAACACGCACGAAGCGGGAATTTCAATGCCAGCTCAGACACACTGTTTGTTGGTCTCGGAGTTCCCTGATTGGTTGAGTACATCTTGTCAAATTACCACGTAGGATTGATCAACGGCAACGAGAGTTTCACTCGGTGATTCTCGGCCGTCGATTTCTCTGGTGTGAATTTCGTGGTGGGTCCCACAAGCAGAATACGCTACACGACGAAATTGACCGGTCCAGAGTAATTGAGGCGGTCAAGTTAAGTCACTCACGTGTGCCTGGCCGCCACGTGGCATTATTAAAATAAATGTTTCACATCTCGAGGAAATTTGAGGGTTGTCATCGTTGGTTTTTGGTGGTGAGTGTTGCATGGGAGGGTATTTTTGAGGTTGATGAGAGGAAGGTGATGTGAGTGAGTGACACGTGGCAATTGTCGAATCTTGTCTATCTCACAGCTTTTGGCAGGGAGGCAAATATCGTCCGTAGATTTAGCTTTAATCCAACGATTGGGATTAAAACACGGAGATACAAGAAGTAATCTCAGCCGTAGAGTGAGGTTTGGAGTAAATATCGCAAAAGAGCGAAGAACCCGAAAAGCGGATTAGATGATGCTCTCCTAAGAGAGAGCGAAGAAGGAAGTTGCAGAGAGCAGATAAAATATATCGCGTTTGTGGGATCTGGTTATGGTGGTAGTTTTGGGAGAGAGAAGATCGAGATGGAGAGAAACAGAGAGGTGAGGAGAATGACGGTATCAAACGGTATATCGCGACGAAGACAACCGCAACATCAGAGAACTAATAGTTTACGAGATTCTCCCGGTTTGTTTTCGATATCTCCTTGTTTTTTTACGAAATTTTTCATTAACTCTAATATTTGGTTTGGTATTTTTAGATGAAGATGAAGCGATGGATGATACGACGAGATTACGAGATAGAGATAGAAGTAGAAAAGATAGATTGAGTCGAAACAAGCGAGACGAAGTTTTCGACGAAAGCTCGAATGAAGATGATGATGATGGTGATGATGATGACGACTGTTATAACGATGGTGTTGGAACTGTACCAACGTTTAAGAAGAAAATTAATGTTGTTTCTCCTTTGCAACAGCATCAACATCAACATCGGAGGACGATTCGACCTGTCGCCCCTGCAACCGAATCCCCGTTGATTGCAGTACCGGACCTCTCGGTGCCGAGGAAAGCTCGCTCAGGTATAATTTTATTATTTTTCAAGTTTGGAGCTCAAATGTTTTATTATTATTATTATTATTTTTAATTTTTAATGCAGCTTGTGCGAAGAGGTCACATGAGAATTGGGTTTTAGGTGGTGGTGGTGGTAATGGTAGTTATGGAGGAGAGCTGATTCACCGGCAAACCTCGACTTCGCCTTCTCCGGTTCCCCCTCCTGCGTCTCCGCCTTCTTCGACAAAAAAGAAGATGGTATGTTTTATTTCTTCTTCTAATTTGGTAATTGGTGTTTGAAGATTTGAGTAATGTGGTGTTTGTGGTTTTGTAGAGGCCTTTGGGAGTGAAGGCGAGGACACCTCCGCCTAAGGCTTTCAAGATGACTTCAACTCAGGATGAGATCGAGATTGAGGTGGCCGAGGTCTTGTATGGACTAATGAGGCAATCTCAGCGTCCCCCAAAGCAAGAGAATGGCTTTGGGTATGGGTCCTCTTCGTATTCTCATAAGCACGATTTTAACGATACTACTGGATTAGGTAATGATGGGAAGTCGTTAGTATCATCTTCTCCGATGCGAAACTCACCATTACAACCACAAGAGCTGCCGATGTTTAGCTTAGCAACTCCGTCGCCTGCTACAGGTTAGTACTTATTTTTAACTTGTTTTTGGTATTGCTTCATATAGTAGTATCCTCTAGCTAACAGCGCGTTTATTTGCAGCGCCGAAGAGGAAAAGACCACGCCCTGTGAAATTCGAAGATGAGAATTCTGAAGCATTATCACCAAAATCGAACAAAAAATCAGAACCCCCTATCGCTGATGGTGGGGCGACTAGTTTTGATTTGGGGAGCTCTCAACCGGAGTCACAACTCGAATCAGTTAAGCTGGAGATGACCACGGTTTTGGATTCAAACCCCTTTAAAGAAGATTCAGTAGATGGAGATAGAGTTCATCAGACTTTGTCCAAAACTGAATCAATTGGAAGTACCAAGTTCGGTATCATGGATGCTGAAATTACGAGATCGCCAAAACTGTGAGTATCAATCAAAGATCTGGTCTTTTACACATGTATTTCTTTTTTTTCCAAATTTTATGAATGATCTATAATTTTTTTCATATTTTATTCAGGATTACGTCATCCTCCGAAACGGGGAATAAAGTAGAGCACAAGTTTGAGATTGATCTGATGGTGGGTATTTTTTCATCTTTTTAATAGCAATAATTAGATTAAATTTTGTCCGTATTTTTTTTAGGCAGAATACTTAAATAAGAATATTTATATCTTTACAGGCTCTTCCAATGAAATTATCTCCAGATAGAGATGGCTTTAATGATCCTAAACCTACAACTAATGTTGTTGAAATGGTTAGTAGTCAACTCTTTAGCACACTTTATTGTTACTTTCAGTAAATGGTTAATGGGGCGACTTTAATTATTTTCTTCCCATTTTTTTTTTTTTTCCTTTTCAGGTTCAAAAGACGGAATCGACTGTTAGGGATAAAAATAGCATAGAAGATGCATTGGCGGTTGATTCGGTAGAGAAGAAGACGGTTGTGGCTGTGGAAAAATCAGAATCTCATAGAGAACAGCTTGTTAATAATAGTGAGAGGATCCATGAGCTGAAGCTTGATTTGGTGAAGAAGGATCCTGAAAGTGTCAATGTCAATACAACTCATCATACAAGTCAGAAAGAACAACAGCACCAACAAGAATGTAAAGCTTCGAGGATTGAACAGAAAATGGAGAAAGCGGGTATTCATCTACCAGGACCACACATTTTGTATTCTCGACTTCAGCATTATCCTTAGCTTAATGTTTTGTTTTGTTTTGTTCCACAGCCCAATTCACATCCTTGCCTTTGCCGATGAATGTAGCTGGTTGGCCTAGTGGGCTACCACCTCCACTCGGGTGTGTTTCATTTTATTCATTGTCTCTTTGAGTTTTCTTTTAATTGGTATTAGCAGATTATCTTTTTTTGTTTTGTGCTCGAAGGTTAAGTTGTTTATGAATTCACAGATATTCACAGGCTCAGTTTCCACCTATTCAAGGCGTTAAACCATCGGATGGAAGTTTGGTGGGATCTTCAAGTGGTACGCAGGTATTATGCTTTCCATTTTATTTTGTTTACCTTAATCCTTTTTGTTTTTCTTTCTTTCTATGTAACATTGACACGGGTACGTGCCCGACACGGGTACGCGTGTCGGACACAGCGATTTCAAAATAAGTGAAAACGTGGACACAACCTTATAACTAATAAGATAGTATCATTCTTCATGTTTCCTGTATTGCGTCTTATTATATGTGAATGTACTATGATTATATAATTACGATAGTAGCTTATGGGCTAATTTACAATTAATAACAATTATAAAACAGTTATACTAGTTAGTAGGGTTGAAGTTAATGTATAAGAATTGGAAACTTTCTAAAAGTTATGTCAAAAAGTTGGTGATCTAAGCAAGAAGTGTCTTTAAAGTGTCCAAACGAGTATCGGTGTGTCCAAGTGTCCGTCACGTTTGGACCCGGATTTTTTTAGGAATATGGAGTGTCCATGTTACATAGCTTTATTTCTATCTACTATATTGATTTAAAACTTTTACCCATCTAAGAAAATTAACTTCAGTGCGACATTTACTTCTCTATCAGCCCCGACCAAAGAGGTGTGCAACTCATTACCACATTGCTCAGAAAATATCTAATCATCAGCAATTCATAAGGATGAATCCTTTCTGGCTTGGGGCAGCTGGTTCAGCATCTCTATACGGGACGAAACCACCCTATAGCCTAAACTCCATTCCCCCATCAGAGACCACAATTGTTGGGAATCCAATGCCTGGAATCTTTCCTGGGAGGACTTTGCAAGAGCATACAACCTCAGTAGTTGCAGCGTCTTTATCTAATCATACCGGAAAGGAAAACATATCTGGAGCTGATATCTCCCAAAAGAAGCTGCAATCGGGGCATCAACAATCATCACAACAACCCGCAGCAGCTACAAATATTCTGGTATGCGATGTCCTTTGAGATATAGTTTTCTTTACTGTTATATGATGTGTATTTTTGAGATCTTATGTTTTCTCCTTGTTAGTGGAGCTCATCACTTTTTTTAATTATGTTTCAGCCTGGCCCTGCTTACATTTTCCCGCTAAGCCAACAACAGTCATTAGCTGCTACCCGATCTGGGTTTGATAAATCTGGTGGTACTGCAGTTTCATCAAGTGTACCTAATTCTGCTCAAGGGAAGAGCTCCTCCTCGGCAGCGGCTACTATGACTTTCAATTACCCAAACATGCCTGCTAATGAGGCTCAATACCTAGCTATATTGCAGAACAATGGCTATTCTTTCCCAATCCAGTCGCATGCTGGGGCCCCACCACCTTACAGAGGAGGAAATTCTCATGCAGCTCAAGCTACGCCATTTTTCAACGGGCCTTTCTTTTCTTCTCAGATGCTCCATCATCCTTCACAGTTACAACAGCAACTGCAGCAAGAACAACCTCACTCCCAGACACAACCACTCCAACAAGGTCATCAAAACACAAGCACATCAAGTGGCTCTTCTTCTTCACAAAAACAGCAACAGAATCAGCCGCAGCGACTAAATGCTGCGGGCAAGGGTGGGGCTTCTGGAAGCTCACATATTAAAATTCCTGCTTCAGTGAAGCGCGGTCAACAGCATCATCAGCAAAATTGGCCAATACCAATGCAGGCCCATCAAGTTCGACAACTTGAGGCTGAGATGGGTGGTGAAAGCCCATCAACAGCTGACAGTCGAGCATCTCAATCTCTTCACAAGATTGCTCATACTCAGCAGAATTTCACAATGCCAATGAGCCATCAGAACTTTGCTTTGATGTCCCATGCTAGTGACAAGCAGATGCAGCCGAGTTTTAAAAGTGGTGGTGGGATGGACCTCACCCCCTCTCAAGCATTCGCTATGTCCTTTGCCTCATTTAATGGAACTGCGTCTGCCCCACCAGGTCTCGCCTTCTCATCTATGGCACATAGTCCAGCAATATTTCAGTCTCTCCCTGATGCAGCTAGGCAAAGTTACCAGATTGCCATGGCAACTAATGCTGCTACACATGCAACACAGGAGAAGAAAAGTCAAGGTCAGAGTCCTGAAGAAAGGAAATCTGTTAGTGACTCTGTTAGTGGTGCAGGCGACGAGAGGAAGGTGAAGGGTAAGACAAGTATGGATCAACAATCGATAGTGTTCTCAAGGGCAAATTCCACAGACCAATCACCCTCCATTTTTTTTATGGGAGTTAATAACAACGGAGGAGCATCTCACTCGGCTACTTCATCTGCCACAACTACTACTACAACTAATATGCCAAGTTCTCAGCAACAGCAACTATTACTTCAGTTTCAAAAGCAACAGAATCAATTTGCTGCTCGGAATAAACAATCAACCGCCACAAACACTAATTTCTACTCCGACCGCACACCCTCTTCCATGGCTGCTGCTAAGTTTCCTAATTCTGCTTTTCCTCAAACCCACCATACCCACCATATCCAGGGTGCCACCAACCCCACACAGTCCCCTCAATGGAAGAACTCCGCAAGGACAATAGCCCCTTCCTCCACTCCTTCCGCCTCAACGGCGACCACCACTTCCCTGAAGAACCCCCCATCTCAGCAGCAGGGCAAAATTCAACAAGGGCAGGTGCAACAGATCTCATTTGGGGTGAATCAGAAGTCAGCAACAGTAGCTCATGTTCCCAACTCTAATCAATCCGCATCTCCTCCATTGGTTGTGGGGTCTTGTCCGGCTTCATTCTCTGGCAGCCCAAGGACTGCAACAGCAGGTAGCAAAGTGAGTTCAACAACATTATCGTCGCAACAACAGCAGGCCAATAAGAACTCAGATTCAAATGGTTTAAGTAATCGGAAGTCTTCTCCGGTAGAGGGAAGGAGCGTGCAATTGGGCCTTGGTCATCATCATTTGTCTCCTACCACTCCACCAAGTTCAGCTACTACGCCCTCACCACAGCAACTGCAACAACAACAGCACGTGCAACAACAACAACAACAGCTGCGTAGGCTACAACAAGCCCAACAAGCCCAACATGCACATCAAGCACAGCAAGCCCAACAGGCACATCAAGCCCAACAGGCACATCAAGCACAAATCTTCTTCTCCAATGCTTATATGCATGCAAAATCCCAATCCCCTCAGTACAATAGTGGCGCTAATAACACAGCCACAAGTTCAACTGGTCCTCCCGTTTTCTATCATCAAAGACGACAACATGAACAGCAGCAGCAGCAGCAACAACAGCAAGTGACATCTGCAAAATCAAATGGTGGTCCAACCACGGCTAATGATCCTGGAAAAGCAGTTTCGACAACTAACACGAAAGGTGGAACACAGCAACAATTTGTAGCTCACTCGCATAGCAGTATTTCACAGCCACTTAGTACAACTTCTTTCCAATATATGCATGCTGTGCCACCAGTGCAAGTTAAACCATCAGAACACAAACAACAACCTGCAGGTAAGTGGATACATACGCCTTTTTCTTGTAATTTTTTTTTAATCCAGAACTTGCAGCGAAATGTAGTTGTTAAATTTCTGGTGAACATATTTATTTATATGTTGGATACCCCTTTTGTTGACAGGGAATGACAACATACAATCATCCTGGCAACCTGAAAAGAAGAGATGAAGTATGGGATTGAAGGTGGTTTAAGTTAGATATTCAGCTTTTTGACTCACATGGACGTGGTAAGATACTACCTTCACTTAACCCCATCGAATGAACGTTGCATCAAAGGTGGCAGACCGACATAATTTGATAATGATGCTCGCACCATTTTGGGAGGAAGTATGCGAGGTACATTAAGTTTCTCCTCTGATTCAAAATGAAGTATATGTTCATAACTCTGAAACTGGGACGGTAGCTTAGAATGACAACTAACAAAATAGATCTTGTTAAGAATAGTTAATTGCTACTATGTATGTTATTTTGTACATATTTCTGCAATGTACAAGAGCAGAAGTTTTCTCTTTGCAATTTTACCTTTTACAGAGTTTGAATGTTTTGATGATGATGAGAGACTGAAGGGAAGAGATTTGTTGGGTTGAGGCAAAAAGAAAATGGTTCATTTAACAAACATCAACCTGAGTTTGAGTTGGTTACTTGGCTTATCTTAGTTCTCATTAGCCTTGGATGGATTACTTTAATCATCTTGGATGTTGATTAATCAAAGAGAAATAGAAATCCAGGGCAACAATTATGTTTGTATATTTCTCTCATATTGAAACTTCGAATTATTGTATGTTGATTGTGGCATCTCTTCTTCCTCTTGCTTTTGTATATTAATACTGGTAATCAGGTAAATGATGCCTGATTTGGGGACCCAAAAACTAGGTGGATATCATTGATATGAATTAAAGGTGGTCATCTTATTTTAGGTTCAGGCATAATATTCTGAACTTTTTTGGTGGGACTAGATGTCACCCACTAAATAATTATTTTTGACGACAAAAAGCGCGATGTCTTATCCCCCCAGTACCCCCAAGGGTATGCAAGGACTCTTATGTAACAACATTGAGAAAGAAATAACGTGTTTGTTCTGGTAATCGTAAGTGTAACTGTGATTCATCGACGACCATGACCATTGGGTGAAAATATCCAAATGAAAAGAAGAAGAGGTAAATGGGATGGAAAAACAAAACACAATTTCATTTGTGGGCCTAACCAGATGGATAGGTGGTAATAGGGCCCACCACAATTATCTAGTGGGCACCTGTGAAATTGACTTTTGTTTAGTTTTGTGGTGGGCCCTATGCTGCTCCCTATAATGGGTTTACAAACTTGAAGGTGGTCTCAACTACTACTTCAGTGACTCAACAGTCTCAACTGATTATTACTAATTATAGCCCATTTGTAGTACTAGTCAGCAATTGGTGGGCCCATGAGATAGACCAATAAGAACATGCCACGTGGTAATTGATCATATTATTATTGCTTCAGATGCTCATACTATTGTATCTGCAGCCTCCTTGGCTTGACTGGGCGTGATTTAGAGGAGTTTGCAGCGAAATACACTTCTTACCAAAATGATTACACTTCTTAAGGAGCGTCACATCATCAAAATAACTTAGAAGTATCTCACGTTCTCACCCATGATAGGCTTTTATTTTCAAATTTGGAGGGTTCTACACTTTTTACTAAGGTGCAATTGGTATGGTAAAATACCAAACCGAACCTAAACCAAACCGAAAAAAAATAGTTTTGGTTTCTTAGTTCTTGAAATCGAAAACCGAAAAAATCAAAACCAAAAAATACTATTTTTGTATAGTTGCTTTTGGTAAGATATTCTTAAAAACCGAAAATACCAAATCAAAATTGCTAAAATACATAAATACCAATACCATTTAAGATGATAAACTGAAGTTTGAACTCATGACAAAAAGTTTTATATATTCAGAAGATCTCCATTAACATATTACCCCATATTAAATATCACATTTAGTATATGAAATCTCGTTATGATATATTATATTTTAGATAATTATTGTAACTTGGAAGGACTTCCGAAAATTTTCTTCATAAATAGATATTATAATATAATGAGATTATACCAAAACTACCAAAAATTGAAAATACTGAAAATATCAAAAACGCAAATTATGAGAATAAATACTACTTTATGCTAACTTTACAAAATCGATACTAAAATTAACAAATCGATAATGGTCTCACCTACTACCCCCTAGCTGCCACCCATATTCTCTAACATAAATGTTGATGGGTAGTCTAATCTGCTATAGTAATAAATCTACCAACTCACAAAGATTACTGAACAAATGACAAAGCTATAACAAAACAATTACAAAGATATCCAAACGGATGACAAAGTTCTCGTAAAAAAAGAGAGAAATAATACAAAAAATGAGAAACTATCCTTACTGAAGTTGTTGAGTAGGCTAATCTGCTACAGTAATAAGAGGGAAGATTCCCCCCAAAATAAACTACCAACCTTAAAAAAAATCAAAGCTTCTTCTTCTTCTTCTTCTTCTTCTTCAACAATAAAGCTTCTGCAAAAATCAAAGCAGATGCTCCTTGATGTACTATTTGACTCCTTCATGTACCAAGTCTTCCAACTATCGTTGTGCATTCGCTAAAGTCCTCACACAAAGGTTATTGGGGAGAAAAAAATTGTTGTTATCCTAGGTTATTCTCGTTGCTAAAGATCGCTGTTATCCTTCTGTTCGACCGTTGAAGTAACCGTTGCTGTAAATATCATTTCTAACTCTGTATCCATCATCTATAATTGTGTATCCGTATCATGATTTGACTGTTTTTTAATTAAGAAAAATGCTATGCAAGATGATACACTTTGTACATAATCATTTTTCTTTTGCTACTTTTTATCATTTGTCTTTTGATACTTTATCATTTGCCATTTTTCTTATGTCATTTTTAGCATTTATTATATGCTACTATATCACCGAAATTGTTCATTAATATCATTTATTTAAAGATTTCTATAATTTGTTCGAGGGATTGCTGGAGTTAAGTTTTATATCATTTGTCTTCTGTTTCGTTATCAATTTTATTGTCATTTGTCTCATTTGTTTTTTGCTACTTTATCACCAGAATTGTTTATTTATATCATTTGTTTCAGGGATGGATGACGTTCAGCTTTAAACCATTGTTCATTTTGGGGGGGATATCGTACGTCCAAAGATCGGATCAATCGTTAGTTATGTTAGAGGAAGTACAAAACTTATCTCACTAAGAGCACACTCGTCCTATGAAGATTTCATTACACTCCTTGAAGAAACAAACAAAGTCTATCGTGAGGACTGTAAGCTGTACAACTTTGTCCATGGTTATGCATGCGCAATTTCATCAGTCAAGGACTTTATCGTAATGATCAATATGCATAAAAGTAATCTCGGCAGGGTACCTTCCTAGAACTCCCAAAACTTTATTTCCGATTTATGTTTTTCGGGTAAAGGGTTGTCTACCACCAAAGATACTGGTTCAGGTAAGGATTGTCCATCACCAAAGCGGGGGGACCTTTGCGTCATAACTCATTTCCTGATCTTGAACCTGAATATAAGAGTTAATCTAAAATAAACGGTAGAGGGCATGATCTACGTAGATTTGAACCTTTAGTGGATGATGATGATGTTCCTCAATCAAATGATTCTTTTGAAACTATCCGTGCTGATGTTCCTCCCTTAAATGAACCTAGTACTCCTCAATCAAATGTTCATCACTCAAATGAACCTATGTTAACTAATGTTCCTCAATCAAATAAATTTTTTCAAACTATCCCTGCTGATGTTCCTCTTTCAAATAAACCTAAGTTAACTAATGTCCCTCTTTCAATTAAACCCGAACCTATCATTGAACAAACTAAACCTTCAGGTAATCTCACAGAATTTGTCATTTATGTGGTGTGTTTTAACATTTCTTATCAAATTTGTATCATGTCAAGAAGCATATTTCTTATTTGTTCAGCTAAATTTCGGTTTGAGCCACAACCCGAACAAGTGAAAGATCTCGTAGATTTTTCGTTCAAATCGGCTGCGTACCCGGAGGATCTCTATGATTTTAGTAAAGAGTTTAACATTAGTGATCTATATTGAGATAGGATTGTACTCAAGAATCACATAAAAGCTTATGCAGTTGTAAACAAGTTCAATCTCGAACATGTTCTGAGCAACGAATATAAAGTCATGGTACGTTGCAAAAGTCATAAATGTTCTTGGTGGATTTACGCGACAAGGTTAGTCGTTTATGCCCTATCTAAAGTAAGTACTTATTGCTCCGTGCATACATGCATCAGAGTAGAAACTGATGGTGGGAACGCATATAAGGTAACGTCTAGTAGATGGGTTACTTCTATAATCAAGCAAAAACTACGAAAAGACCCAAACTACAAACCTTCTAGAATTATTGATAATATGCAAATTAATCACAATATTGATGTAACATACAATCTTGCCTGGCGTGCGAAAGAAAAAGCCTACGCAGAGGTATCATCATCTTATATGTCATTTGTTCCCCCATACTTGTCATTCGTGCAATAATGCATATCAATTTATCGCATGTCATTTGGTCGACTAACTGTGTTATTTGTACTTCAATGTTTCTCATTTGTACTTAGATGCGTATCATTTGATCTACGTAATTATTTCAGATGCGAGGTAGCTTTGAGCACGTATGCCAACTACTTACGAGCTACTTTGCGGAAGTGAGGTTGATTGAACTGAATTTGGTTTTTGACATACAAACTACGAGTTGTAAGGATAAGAGATTCACAAGGTATTTTTGGTGTTTTGGTCATCCCAAAAAAACTTATAAACTATTGAGACCCGTTGTTATGATTGACGAAACTTTTTTGAAAGGGAGATATCGTGGGACTCTACTAACAGCCATCGCCATTGACCCAAGCAATCCTATTTTTCCACTTGTGTTTTTAGTAATAGACCCGGAGACCATCGAAAATTGGACATACTTCATGGAGATGTTTGGGTATAATTTCCACAATTATGGCACTCGATTCGTCATCATTTCTAACAGGAATAACATACTTATTAATGTTGTACTCAAGGTGTTTCCATTTGCAATGCATACGTTTTGTGCCTTCCACATATCAAACAACATTAAAACTACCCTCGAAAGTACGAGAATCACATTTAGGATGGCAGCAGAGGCCCTCACCAACATTGATTTCGATAAACACATAAATGCTATCCAAAATACAGATCCAGTGGGTCTTCAATACATACTAGGTATTCCCAAGGAAACATGGTTCAATCTATACATTCCAATGAGTACGTAAGTTGTCATTCTCTATCGATCAATTTGACATTTGATATTTTAGGAATAGTCATCATTATACTATTTACATACTTATTTGTTATTTTTTTTGCCATTATTTGTCCTCAGTTCATTATTATTCTTTTTGCAGTTGTTATGTTTCCATTTGTCATCAGGTTATTCTAATTTGGCATTTTATTTCAATTGTTTGTCATTTAGTCAGATACGGAGGGGCTTACATAAATCATGTCGAGAGTTGGAATAACATTATATATAATCTGTTTCGAAATGTCCTACACGTATAGAGAGGAAGCTGAGATGAGTTAAGCTCGCTTAACGCAATGGGCTATAGATCACTGTGAGAGCAGAAAGTTTGTGGTTGATTCACCAACCTGTAGGGTATGTACATCACGTCACCATTTTCAGATGACTAGTTATAGCAGAATCAATTTAGTAAATATTAAAGATGGTACTTGTTCTTGTCGTTGGTAGCAAACGATGGGGATACCTTGTGAACACGGAGTACGCGCTCCCGGTCTTGCTAATCTTGATCTAATTATACGTGTCTTTGAGTACTTCACAAATGATACATACAAGGCTGTTTATAAACCGATATGGATTTCTATCAGAGGAATTGAGTAGTTAATTTTTTTAAAAATTGATCCACACATCCGTGTTCCTATATTAGCAGTTCGAGCCAGTCGTCCTCGCACGCAAAGGAAGAGAAGGGAAAAATAGTCTGGTCTGGTCACTAAACTAAGATTTTGCAGTAGGTGTAGAAAAATGAACACAATCATCGTTCTTGTAAGCTTCTGCCAATCCCATCCGATGATAATACACGTTCGACAATGACACCATCTTTTACGATGATCACTATACAACATGTCATCCTAGATGAAGATGTTGCAATCAGTTTGTGTTGATGATTTTGGGTACTCTATGTATCATTTGTTTATATGATCTTTATCGTCAGTTTTGTTAAAATCATTATTTGTCTAATTATTGTTGGAAAAAAACCTTGTGGTTTTATCTTTAGTTTGAATGGTTGATATCTAAGTGGTTTATTTGTACCACATTGGGTATGTAGGTTACACAACTCTAGATTATAAGTAAGAGTTTACTTATGAGTTATAATGTGCGTGATTTAAGTTGTCTCCAATAAACACATCATGGGGTATGTCTTAAGGTGTGACCCTTGGTGAAGAGTCGTGTCTTAAGGTGTGACCCTTGGTGAAAAGTCATAACTTGAGGTGTGACCTTTGGTTACGGGGTACTAACTTGAGGTGTGACACTTGGTGAAGAGGCACTAACTTTAGGTGTGATCTCTTGGTGAAGAGGCACTAACTTGAGGTGTGACCCTTGGTGAAGAGTCACCTATACTCTATATAACCCAACTTCATTTTCATTTTTATAATTAATTTTTTTAGAGTCTTTTTGAGTCATTTTCAAGAGAGAAAATAGACGCAATCAAGGTTCGTTTGGCAGAGAGACAAAAGTGCTTTCTTCTCTCTGCGACTGATCGTTGTATCCTGGGAGGCAGGGGCCGATTATATCCTGTAAAACACTGTGGCAGGGGCAAATATGTCTTAAGGAGATAGTGTACATGCACTAGACTCGATCATATCCCGATAAGTGTTTTGATATCTTTCTAATCTCCTTAACTTATTTTTGATACTGCAGATTTTGAACACATGCTAACAACAATCTTAGGACAGATTCGCCTATCTTTTTTGTATGTTCAAATTTTGGTGTAAATTAACAATTACTACTAATCGTATAGCAAAATATAGATTTGTTTTCATTTTACAAGGATGAATGACCTTCTTGTTGAACAGTCCTTTAGAGTTTAAAATAGTGACTCAAATAAAAGTGGCTTTTCATTTCCATGAGTGATTGAGGGTGAGAGAGACTTGTAGAGCCAGAGAAAGACCGTATTTTTCTTAAAGAAGAAAAATATAAGGCAAAGAAGAAAATTTTAGAAGAATTCTATTGTGGGGGAGATGATTATCGAGAATTTCCCAATCTTCATCGTGAATGGTTAGTCCAAGATACGAGATTCAGATTGATACTTAATGGTTTCTATTCGTCTAGTTATTCGAAGTACGGAGGTATGACGATGGGTTTTGAGAATTGGGTAATTGGTTTTTGTTCTCCTTCGTTCTTCCATCCCAATTCGATCTATGTCGTTTGGGTTTTGTTTGGTTGATGTATCCAAAGTGTTTGTTTGATCCCTTTGTCAAATTATTGATTTATGGGGACAAATTAGGGCTTTGAAGAGTTAGGAATATAAGGGTCACTCATTGAGGAGTTGAGACCTAGGTACTAATTTTAGAGAGTTTATTTTCAAGAAGAGAAGCTCTGTCAAATGCCCACTGAAATCGAAATGTGGTAGGCATCGCAGCGTTGTCTGTGATATCGTTGACTTTAATGATTGGGTTCCGGGTATTTCTTCATTATTAAATGGGAGCATTGAATAACACTTACTCGTGTATTCGACAGTCCTAGACTCGGTGTTGTGATATCGTTTATTTTAATGGGTTTTATTATTTTGAGGAATGCTGCAAGACACATTCCAATCCCAAGACAACATCCATGAAAGAAGAGTTTCTTTGAGGGATTGTCTAGTTATGGAATGACTTTAATTTGTCGAATAAAGTCTTTGAGGAGCAATTTAGGGTGAACTTGTTCAAATTAGTAGAAACTAACGAGATTGGTTTTCTTACAACCCATGAGAATTAACTTGGAGTTTCTTTTCGGTTTCGTGATGATCATAATAAGATTATTTTTTTTGGACCGTTCTATGAGTAGACTAGAAACTGCAGAGTGTCTTCCTCTAAATTATTAAAAATTGTGGGAATATAGCAGCTTTGTTTATGGTATAGTTTTGGAAAGGCAGTGTGTCTTCCTATAAATTATTGAAAATATGGGGGATGTTATGCATATTTAAAAAAAGAAGCATTAGTCAGGGTACTAAGGTACTGGGAGTACACCCTTGACTATGGTTCATACTATACTTGATATCCAATTGTATATGAGAATACATGTGGATTTCAGAATTTGAAAGTCAAAATTTACTATTGGGTTATGATTTTATACTTCATAGTGCAATCGTATTTTGGAATTCCTCTAAACAAACTTATATAACCAAATTTATAATGGAATTGAGTTCATTCTAATAGATAAAGCCCGGCCAGCAAATCATTGGGTGGCTAGAAAGTTTATTAAGAAATTTCTTTTGGTAAGTCAAGACATTATTGTCGTCGACATAGTTCCGTGAGCTACTACTTGCGAATTGAGTTATATTGACTTTGTGAAGTCTAAAGACAATTTAACGGATCCGTTTACAATGAGAGTTATCAGAGTACAAGTATATCGTACATCGAGGGGAATGAGATTAAAGCCTTTAATTACAAGTAACCTCAGTGGAAACCTATCCTAGTTAATTGGTACTACCATGATCTAGGTTCAATAGGAAAAATGGTTGTGAGTTACTCACCATAAGCATTGATAAGGAGATTTAAACTCCTACTCATTCCATGATGTAAACAGTGCAACCTGTAGCGATTTCCAGGGTATGCTATTTAAGCTTTTAATGATTCTTATAACTTGTATTTACAAGTTGGGTACGATAGGGTACTCTTAATAGGCAATTTACCTATGTGAGTGTGAGGTGGGGCCGCTTCCATGGGAATTTTATAAGGTAAAATTTTCTAATAGCACTCATGAATCCGGGATTTGTTCAGGGTCAAATTGAACATAACTGTAAGAGTCGTTTGTGTTTGGAAATGTACTGTGTGAAGACTATTGTCTTGGTTTACACTAAAGCTGACAGTTCAAGACATATGTTCACTAATCAACGTAAATCTGATAGTTTTTCACTAGGGAAGGTTCAAGTCCACAAGACACCTCTCTCGATGCAGGATCATTCCCTATTTTTCTCTTCTTCTTCTTTTTTGTTTGGTCTGAGTTTATCTCTTACCATTCAAATGTGGGGGATTGTTGGAAAAAAACCTTGTGGTTTTATCTTTAGTTTGAATGGTTGATATCTAAGTGGTTTATTTTGTACCACATTGGGTATGTAGGTTGCACAACTCTAGATTATAAGTATGAGTTTACTTATGAGTTGTAATGTACGTAATTTGAGTTGTCTCCAACAGACACATTATGGGGTGTGTCTTAAGATGTGAGCCTTGGTGAAAAGTTATAACTTGAGGTGTGACCTTTGGTGAAGAGGTACTAAGTTGAGGTGTGACACTTGGTGAAGAGGCACTAACTTGAGGAGGTGTGACCCTTGATGAAGAGTCACCTATACTCTATATAACCTAACTTTATTTTTATTTTTATAATCAGTTTTTTTCAGAGTTTTCTTGAGTCATTTTCAAGAGAGAAAACAGACGCAATCAAGGTTTGTTTGGCAGAGAGATAGAAATGCTTTCTTTACTTTGCGACTGATCATTGTATCATGGGAGACAGGGCCGATTATATCCAGTAAAGCACTGTGGCAGGGGCGAATCTCTCTTAAGGAGATAATGTGAATGCACTAGACTCGATCATATCCCGATAAGTGTTTTGATCTCTTTCTAATCGCCTTAACTTGTTTTTGATATTGCAGATTTTGAACACATGCTAACAACAATTATAACTATTATTTGTTTAAAAAGAATTTCTCATTTGTTTATTTTTATTATATCATTATTTTCTTCTGAACTGTCATTGGTTCGCAAAGAATTTCTCATTTGCCTATTTCTATTATATCATTGTTTACTTTTGAACTGTCATTTGTGCAAAAAGAATTTCCTATTTGTTTATTTCCATTATATTATTGTTTGATTTAGAACTGTCATTTGTTCACAAAGAATTTCCCATTTGCTTGTTTCCATTATATTATTGTTTGCTTTTGAACTGTCATTTGTGAACAAAGAATTTCTCATTTGTTTTTTTTTCCATTATGTTATTATTTGCTACTGAACTGTCATATGTTTTGTTAAGTTCATCGTTAAACTTGACCTCCTTATATCATCATTTTCTTACGGAACTGTTATTGTTTTGTTTTCCTCATATCAGACGGAAACTACTATTTGAAAGCAAAAAGTAAATGAAACAGAATAAAACAAAACAAAACAAATGTTCATACAAGGCCAGTACCACAAAAAGCTAATAAAAAACTTAAAACAAACTAAAAACCCTAAAAACCAAAACAAATGTTCACAACTCCTCACTTGAGGATTCCAGATCACGTTCCAGGCATTCCAGATCGTGCTCTAAAACTTGGATCTTATGCTCGAGACAGCTAATCTTTGAAGCTGACTTCTCCCACAGTTTCTTGTGCTCATCCCGGTCTAACTTTACAGTACAGAGCTGATCTTCCAAAAAGTGCATATGGAAGTTGAACTCTTCAAAACATTGATCTCTCTTTGCTATAACTTGATACAGTTCTTTTTTTATTTTATCGAACTCTCCTAATTTCCCCCTGAAGTCTTCGTAATGCTCTTTCAGTATTTACACCTTCTCACCGGAGATATCCTTCTCCATTAGGCATAATCTATTCAATTTCTAGAGACGTTGGTAACACTGATCTTCATGCATCTTTACCAACTCAAATCAATCGTATGGAGTATTCGAAGAGACATGACTAAATCGAGTAGAGTGAGATATTTTTCTTGAGAAGTTGAAAAGAGTTTAAGCTTAGGGTTTGAATAGTTAAAGAGTTGAGAATAGTTGATTTGAGATTAGGGTTTATATAATGGGGAATTTAAAGCATTGAGAAGGGACACGTATCTGGGATTACACGATATTTAAGGTAAAATGTATTATTACTTCGGCGCCGTCGTTACTTATTGTACACGTAAGTCATAATCAATGAGAATTTAAACTAAGTTGTCTAATCAAGTATCATTACTTGTCCCATCTAGGGATGGTATGGGGCGGATTTGGGGAGAGGAGCTAATCACATCCCTGTTTAGGTTCCCCACTCCCATCCCCGCCCCAATACCCATTTAAGTTAAATGGGGATCCCCATCCCCGCCCCCGCATTGCAAAACTAAATCTCATCCCCACCCCCATGTAACTAATAAAGCTATTTTTCAATAAAACATTCTTTTATATAGGTTTTATTCATATATTTAAGGGCAATAACAATAAACTATTTAAATGGAGCGGGACGGGGCGGGTACGGATTTTTCGAGATAATTCCAAATCTGCCCCGCTTCCCTACATATTTATGTTATACTTCCCATACCCGCCCCTATACCCATTTAATATATCCCAAATCCGCCCCATTCGGGGCGGGGCGGATCCCCAACGGGCGGGTTAAATTACCATCCCTAGTCCCATCGACATGCCATATGTTCAAGAGAATTTCACATTTTATTGTATCATATATATAATATTTTTTTCTATCCTGAACTGTCATTATTTTACGATAATTTATCATTTGTCTGTTGAACTGTTATCATCAATATTGTTAAGTTTAAGATTTATCTATCATTGTTCATGGAGCCTTTATTATTTGTTTGGTTCCCTTATATCATTTTTTCTGACATAACTTTTCAGTAGTTTGTTTCCCTCATATTAGACGGAAATCTCTATTTGAAAGCAAAAAGGTGAACGAAACAAAACAAAACAAAACAAATGTTTATACAAGAGAAATAATAATAACAACAACAAAAACTAAAACCTAAAAATAAACTAAAAACAAAACAATACAAATGTTCACAACTCCTCACTTGAGGAATTCTGATCACATTTCATAGCCTTGATCTTCTGCTCAAGAGAGCTAATTGTGCAGGCCGACTCCTCTCACAGTTTCTTGTGCACATCCCGGTCTAACTTTAGAGCGCAGAGCTAATCTTCCAAGAAGTGGATATGGAACTTGAACTCCTCGGAACACTCTTATTTCTTTATTTATAATTTTATCCAGCTCGCCATCCATTTCATCGAGCTCTCCTAATTTTTCCTTGAACTCTTCGTAATACTCTTTCACAATTGCGCCTTCTCACCGGAGATATCCTTCTATATTAGGCAAATTCTATTAATTTTAAAGAGACGTTCATTATCCTGTTCTTCCTCAATCCTTACTGCCTCAATCCAATCTTGAAGGGTGCTGGAGGAGGCACAGCTAAATCGAGTGGAGTGGGAGTATGACATTTCTTGAGAAGTTGAAAAGATTTAAGAGTTTGAATAGCTAAGAAGTTGAAAAACAAATGCTAGGGTTGAGGGTTTGAATAGTTGAGACTTGAGAATATATAGCTAAAAAGAAAAGAGTTTATGGTTTTTTATATTTGGGAGAATTGCATTAGGACTTTGACTCATGCGTTGCAGGATTTAGGGCTTAGGGTTTAGAGTGGCGGGAACCACGTGGATATTTTGGATTGATAGCTTGTTATAAACGTAATCAAAATTAACTTTAAGCTAAGTCGTCTAATCAAGTAATAAAGATTGACTTGTCACATTGACTGTATTGGAAAGAAGCTCTTGGAATTTAAATGGCTTATTTGTCATTTGTTCTTACAAAGAGTATCATTTAAGTACATTTAATTGTTACCGTAAATTTAATATCATCCTCCCATTAGTATTTGTCATTTCTCTTTAAATACCTTATCATTTTACTGGTGTAACTTATCAAGCATTATATATTTCCCTATAAAGTTGGCAAAGTGAGTCACGACCCGCCAACCCGAACCAACCCAACCCTGTATCTGGCGGGTTTGGGTTTGGCCTTAATGAGTTGCGGGCCATTTGAACCGAACCCGCCTAGCCCATTTAATATATAGATCAGATTAGGGTTTAACCTAAGTAGTTCGGGTCGACCCGTGCCCTGTTTAAGTAATTTGGTTTAATTGTACATTTTTTTATATTGAAGCTACCTTTTAAGTCTTTAACCTTTAGGGTAACAAGTAATAAGTCTTTCAAGGTTCAAAGTTCAAACAACGCCTCCTCACTTCCTCACTTGGTCTGGTCCACAGTCCTCACCTCAGCCTTCACTCATCCACATCTCCACTATTACCACCACGGTACCACCCACAATCATCTCTTGCCTAAAACCCAATACTGAGTTCTCAAACTACTTTTTGTCGCCATCTTGATAAACTCCCTCTCATCTAGCCCCCCAAAGTAAGAAGTTTCATATCCACGAGGCAACTCTCTAAATATCAATGGTTGAGAGGGCAAGTTGTTCAAATAAAGTGGTGGATTATACAAAATACTCAACGCATAATCGGTCACCACAGGCGAGATCTCCCGAATATATCCAACGAAGTATGGAAATTATTCCTCAGTTTTTTATTCGGATTCGTAAAGGATATTGATGAATTGGGGAGCATCAAAGAAATAAAACATCTTTGTATGTGTAATAACTTGAGGAGGTCTGGCGTTGGTGTAGGGTTTAGATTAAGAAACTGCGGGTCGTAGTAGTGATAATATTGTTGGGGTTGTTGTTGAGAATACATATCTTGCATCTCTTGTACTCAACTGCTTTTATGCTCTTGGAATTAAAACAACGAATTTGTCATTTGTTCTTACAAAGAGTATCATTTTAGTACAGTTATTTGTCATCGTAAATTCAATGTCATCCTCTCATTAGTATTTGTCATTTCTTTATAAACACATTATCATTTTACTGTTGTGAATTATCAAGCATTACATACTTCCCTGCCAACGTGGATGTTTTGGATAAATAGCTTGTTGTAAATGTCATCAAAGTTGATTTTAAACTAAGTTGTCAAAATCATGCAATAAAGATTGACTTGTCATATCGACTGTAAAGGAAAGAATCTGTCAAATTTAAATCGGAGCATTAGACATTTATTGTGACCAACGGTATCATCGAAATAAAAGTTAATTGTCACCGTAAATATATCGTACAGTGATAAGTTGTTATCATTTATTTTTTATAAATAGCTTGTCATTTTTCTGCTGTAAATTATCACCACCATAGAGTGTTCACTACATAACCTACACACTTACTTCCAGTTCTCAAGCATTACATACTTCCCTACCAACAATACATTCTCTTATTTGCTGGTACGGTAAAAATTGTGATCTTCGTCTCTCACACACAAGCATCAATCCTAACCGCTGGTTCTGCCAATGCGCTCATAAATTTGGTGGGTATGGTTTTTGGGCATGGGTAGATGAGGTGAAAAAGTACGATTTTGATTTTATTTGCAGAGTCTCTAAACCACCAGGTATGAGATTCTATCATTGTCCACAATACCATTGTCAGTTAAAAACTTGGTTTTGAGAATCCTCTACGCTCGATGATTCTTTAAGGCCACAATCGTCAACGGCGGAAGAAATCACAAATTATGGTCAAGGGAGCAATCAGATCCTGAAAAATATTACAAATAAAATTTACACTCAACTAAGGATCTCCGAGGTCAGAACGAAGATGCTGTAATATTTTTTGTCCAAGTTAAAATCTCTAGATCTTAACAAGTAGTCAAATATGTAGGAGTGAAGTGTAATATTCCTTATCTTTAGTGACGTTAATTTCTTGCTTTAGAATGTTAAATTCTTTAGGAACAAATGTTTAAAGCTGAAATATAAATGATAAATAAAGATAATCGAACTACAAATTCTACTGAACAACAACATTACAGAAGATAGGCAAATTTATAGTTCAAGACCGGACAACTTCTCCTCAATTAGATCTAACCTCTCCTCTAGCGATTCAACTATGTCAACAATACGCTCAAGATTCGAATCTATGGTTGTAAGACTGGCAACCATCTTATTGCCAATGTCTTCGATAGCTTATTGATGCTTCGTAAAGAAATCAAAAACCTTCCCTAAGAAGTTATCCTCTGTAGTTTGGAGTTTTTCCCTTACAGGCAGGTGGTTATGTAGATGGCGTAGTCGGTCTGGATCCATTATGATTAATTTTGGAGTAAAACTTCATATATATGGAGTCCACTTTATATATAAGCAAAAACATAATAGCGTGACGTGTTAAAGCAATTTTTTCCTCTCAGAACGACTTAAAAAGACGGGAACAAAAGAGCAAATTCCTTAAAAAGATAGTAGGAATCGATAATAATGATAAATGTTGAATAAAAAATGATAAAACCTATATAACAAATGACAACATTTGGTAAAACCATGACATAAGATGACAAATGACAAAAAAACAAAATTAAATGACAGACGACTAATGGATCGATGACATATATTTCATAAAATAACAAATACATTCAACTACACAGATACTGCAATCATTTCCAATGTTCCTTCATGAATATCTGTTATGGCTGTGAGGTCCCTAAAACCAATGGCTTTGGTCAAGATTGTTGTATTTGAATTCATTTTAACATTGAGAATTTGAAACTCAGCATTAATAGAGGTATGGTATAAATACTATTGTGGTTTATTCGTCAAGTACTTAATTTATTTCATATCTTCTGCAACTATTCACTCTGTGACTGTTCTGTGAAGAAGATGGTGACCGCCAGACGTCAAGCGTACGAGGCTAAGGTTCTTTCCAAGGTGTAGGAGCTGCGGCTTTAATACTTTGGGACCCAGTCCCTTGACCTTCTTACTCCTATTCTAGTACGTCCTACCATCAATGGCATGATGTATGAAGAGGTGGAGGAGGCGAATGACGATTATTATCAAATGGTCCGCTTTCACTATATGGTGACGACGGAGCAAGGACAAAGGGATGGTCTGCGTCTTGTGGTAGATGATGTTGTTAATACGGCGGATGAAGCGGTTGGTGTACATCTGATGAAGTCTTATCGTTACCCTGAGTAGAATCATTTTTATTTCTCTGCAACACGGAGGTGGTGGGGGTTACGGAGGAAGAGACGGTGGTGGTGGTGGGGGATGCAAAGTGTTTCAGTACGTAAGTTGTAGGAAAGTTCTGGAACTGTGTTCTGTAACAATATTCGAGCTAATAAATTTTTCTTTTTATGTGCCCAATGAGTATGAGCATTGCAATTTCAAACTAAAAATATAATCTTAGCATACTGATGATGACGATGATGACAAATAATAAATAATAAATGGCAAATCATATATAAAAAATGACAAATCATAAGTTCTCGTATGAATATGTGTAAACGGTGTAGGGCTCAGGAACGGTTCAGGCTGGTTGAGAGAGTAATTGTTGTCTTTAACTCTTAGGAGTTGTGATTCATTGGATTCAAATACACCTTGGATTCAAATATAGCGAATGACACATCATATATAATGGATGACAAATCATATATAATGGATGACAAATTATATATAACAAATGACAAATCAAATATAACGAATGACAAATTATATATAACGAATAACACATCATATATAACGAATGACAAATTATATATAACAAATGACAAATCATATATAACGAATGACACATCATATAGAACGAATGACATGAATAATCGTGTTTTTAAGTACAAATATTGTCTAGTTACAAACAAACACTTTATTATATCAAATAACCAAATAGACCAATTGACTTACATCAATTGTCTATCTACAAACCATATATAACGAATGGAAAATCATATATAACGAATGACACATCATATATAACGAATGACAAATCATATATAACGAATGACACATCGTATATAATGGATGACAAATCATATAAAATGAATGATACATCATATATAACGAATAACAAATGAATAATCTTGTTTTTAAGTACAAATGTTATCTAGTTACAAACAAACACTTTATTATATCAAATAACCAAATAGACCAATTGACTTAAATCAATTGTCTATCTATAAACCATATATAACGAATGACAAATCATATATAACGAAAGGCAAATCATATATAACGAATGACACATCATATATAACCAATGACAAATCATATATAACGAATGACAAATCATATATAGTGACTGATAAATGATATATTCATCGTAGAACGACTTGACAAAACATGAACAAAAAAGCTAATTCTTTAAAAAGATAGTAGAAAACAAAAATAATGACAACATGTTGATAAGCCCATGATGACATAATGAGAAAAAAACAAAAACTAATGAGAGATGATTAATAACTGGATAACATATATTTTATAAATTAGAAAATACATTCAACTACACAGAAACTACAATCAACAAGTTTTGGCCTTCTTGGTTCTTAAAACATCAACACTACCATAGTTGCTTTCACCACTAGCATCCACATTACCACCATCACCATCAAAGTCACCACCATTATCAGAGTTACCAACATCATCAGAGTCACCATCTCTATCTATTTTATCAGAGTCCTTATCACTATCAGAGACACTATCATCATCAGAGTTACTATCACCATCAGAGTTAGCATCCTCATCTCCATCTGTTTTAACAGAGTCATCATCCCCACTATTTTTTTCATCAGAGTCATCATCACCACCAGCAGAATCATCTATGTGATAATCATAATCCCTTTCTTCTTCATCTTCAGAGGTTGTGTAATATTTTGTTGCTCTTGAACTTTCATTATCTATTGTAAAAGATGATGACAAGGAGGTTGTGTTATGATATATTTGGGGGTAATAATATAGGCTTTTATAGACTTATCTTTAGTTTTTGGGATTAATAAATCTAATTAATACTCTTAAACACACTTGTGTTTCCCAGAAACCATAGTCAAAGGAAAAGAAATGAAATACTTGTAAATTTATTCCATACAAATTGATTCCATATATCATGCATTCTAATTGTGTTATTCCCCCATGTGTAACATTCTCATACCTATACATGTTTCATACCAAAATTTCATAACTGGATGACAACTATTGCATTAAAAGGTGACAAAAGATTGTTAACAAATGATAAATGTAAAATAAGTGGATGACGTATAATTCATAAAATAGCAAATACGTCCAAGTAGACAAACTATATTGACTCCATTCTAACAAATGAAATAGATGTCATATATGAATGGCAAATAAGATATAACAAATAAGAAAGATCATATAAATGAATGATATTCATAATTGTTTATAACTTTACAAACAAATGGATATACAAAAATTATACTTTACAATAAAATGGATGTCAAAGTTTGCAAATCTCCTCCAGCTTAACTCCCAGCCTCAATATGTCATAAGAAATTGTGTAACGACATTCATCACCGTCTATCAGACCTAGAAATCTCATCCCCCTTAGGATATTATCCATAAAGATAAGCATATAAATCCCGCAGTTACTACTATTTGGCTACATTGGACACTCCCCAAAACGAGTTGTCCATTTGGAGTTAATACCATAAGTTTTTGCCTCTGCACCAGTAGGTGGCCTACGACCAGCAAAATCTGTCCATATTAACATTTTTGGGAGGATCATTGATAGCTGATCATGAATACACTGGTGTCCAGGAGATAACTCATTCTTCTTTGTATTTACAAGTTTTGCATCCACCAGTGAATTGTAGATGCATATTTTTCTTCCCTTAAAGGACAAAGTATAAAGGACCCAGTGGTTGCCATTAAGATTCCAGGGAAGGAGTATTAATTTCAAATTTATCACTTTCAAATCTCCTCAATCGAAGCAACATAAAACTGTAGAATCCCATCCCATAGAAGTAATTTGTTCCAAAATTAATTTCTTCTTCAATTCCATACCATCTTGAAAGGACATAATACGAGTCCAGACACGGTAAGCCCTGTCTATAATTTGACAGGAATAGATATCCGTCAACATAATCTTTTTTTCAGCTTAGCGGGAATGATATTGTGAATCAAAATATCGAATCAGGGATTTAATGTAAACATTAATGACCTGAATAAAAAAAACAATAAAAAATTATAAACCACAAATGATAATGTTCAGAAACACAAATGACAACAACGTCAAAAAAAAAATGATAAAGTTTAAGGAAAACAACTTCACTATAAAGAAATGTCAAAGTACAATGAAAAAAGGACAGACTATTTGAAAATAAATGATAGAGACTCTTGAACAAATGACAATTTTCTAAAAAAATAACGTATATGATAGGGATAACCCAATAAATGATAGAGGAAAATAAATAAATTATATAAATACTTCATTGTCTAACCATTGCTTTGGATGTAGGTGTAGAGAGCATTAAGGCAAACCGTTTCTTCACATATCCTCATATAAGTACTCGTGTTGTAGTCCTTAGATTCAGGAGATAATTCATCCTTCCTTAGTGACCAAACTTGGCTCACCTAGTTTTTTTCATCCTGGGAGATGGGTCTTTCAATAAAAGATTGGAATAATACACTAGGAAGAAGCTTTTCAAGGTGACTATGCAATAGGTTCATTTGAATAACAAATTTTGTGGATCTCTCAGTAATATCTTCGTCAGTAAGTTTATGCCTCTACTTTAAGGTAATATCCACTTATGACTCCATTAAAATAACCTGGAATAGATATGTCATGAAATAAGAAAATAAAATATAAATGTGTATATTACATGAGAATGAGTAATAAACCAGTTGTTTGGTTTAAAAGTACTTCATATATTGGTCTGGTTAGCAGTCATTTCTTTTATTATTTTCATAGGGTTTGGTTTTTTCTGTGAAGTTCCATCATCATCATCATCCTTGCCTTCAACCACCTCCTCTTTACTCCGTTCTTGGACAGATAAACTAGTTGTTTGGTCTACACTAGTATGTAAATAAACAAACTACAAATGATAAGAGTAATACAAGATATGGGAAAATAAATAGAAGAAAATGAGAAGTTACCAGCAAACAAATGATAAGTTATCTGATTAGCTTCATCAACATCTTCCTCCTGGTGAGAAAATACTACTTATATTTTTAGAACCTCCAAAGTCTATTCCTCGACAGATACAACAGTTGTTTGGCCTGTACTAGTCTATAAATAAACATATTATAAATGATACGAGTGATACAAGATATGGTAAAATAAATTGAAGAAAATAAGAAGTTACCAGCAAACAAATGATAAGTTACCTGATAAGCTTCATCAACATCTTCCTCCAGGTTGAAGTATACTAATTCAGTTTTTCTTACCTCTGCAGCCTCCATAGTCTGTACAACAAAAGGAAAGAAGAAACAAATTAAAAATAGTATGGATAGGTGATGTTAATATTATGGGTAGCTCAATACAAACAAATATTAGCTAAATACCTCATTAGCTTCTTCCACTACATCTTTTTTTCCATCATAATACACCACTACAGTTTGTTGTTCAGAATCCTCTATCTATAAAATATGATATACATACTATGAATGGTAAAATTAAATGAACAAACGACAGGGTAGCAACAAATATGATAAATAGCTCAAAACAAATGTTAGATAAATACCTCTTGAACTTTCTCCTCTTCAGCAACTTGAGGTTGCTCTTCTTCAACAGATTTAACTTTCTCCTCATCATCTTCCTCATCATCATCATTTTTTCATCACCCTTCTTCCACTTCACATACAACAAATGAAATGAACAAAGACTTCAGAACAAATGAAAGTTCTAGAAAATATATAATGACAAAGACATCCGAACAAATAATAGACGTCTGAACAAACGACAAAGTTCATAAAGTAAATGTTAATTTTCCGAAAAGCAAATGTCAAGTAAAATCAAATAAATGATAAGAAGTCGTAAATGAATGATAGCTCTAGACTGTCACCACCATATTCAGACAATATCGTTTCCAAATTTACTTATCTCTTAACTTCAACTTCATCTTCTACCATTAAATCTTTTACCACCACTAATCCCTCTCCAGGGGCAACTTGCTAAATCAAATTTTTGCAGTTGATTGAATTTTATCAGACTTAACAATCTCTTCCTTGGCGCTCCACTACCTAAGCCCTTCTTAGGGATCTTGGGGATAAAGATTTTTAAGAGGATCAGTGGGACATGATCCAATTGTTTATCAGTGAGAGCTTTTTTCTTCTTACCTTCAACTTTTTTCTTCAGGGAGATATCAGCTTCTTCTGCCTTCTTGTTCTTCTTATTGGTATTGGTATTGCATTTCTTTCCACGTTCTTCTTCTGCCTTCTCCCTTTCTCTCTTACCTTTTTTTATCTCTTCAATCCTTTGATTTTTTGTTGGAGCTCTTTTTGCCAGGTTCTCAGTTTCGCCTTCTCCATTTTCCCATCTTTTTTCTCATTACCTTCATCTCGCTTGCATTTCATAATTTTTTCAGGAGTAGAAAACTGGTACTGCCCAAGGAGTAGAATACCATTTCCAAGTGGTAGAGTATTTTCTCTAACTATAGACATCGAAATTCGTTCCAACATTTTACCATGGTTCTCTAACTTTTACAACATTTTGCCATGGTTCTCCAACTGGGAGCATACCTTAACCACTACTGCTCCGATCTTAGTGGCGGAAGAACTACTACCAATTACAGGTACACCGACTGAGGGTGCACCAACTGCAGGTGGTTCGATTATAGGTGCAGTGCTGATTACAGGCGCATCGCCGATTATAGGTGCTTCGATATAATTTATCTGAAATATTCAAATAGATAACGATGATAAAGGGTAATTTATAAATGACAAAAAAAGTCTAACAATGATAATAGGCATAAAACAGATGACAAAAGGAGACTTAATAATAAAATAGGAAATGACAGAGAAAGAAATCAAACAAATTACAAGAAGAGGATACAAAATGCCAAACCTGAGCAAATAAAATGATACGAAACCTAAATTAAATGACAATGAAGCAATAAAATGAATCATTTATATAAAGAATGGAAGATTACCATGGCCTCTTGCACAAGTTCTTGTTGCATGTCAGTCTCAGACACCTTCATAGCTGTTACCAACAAATTTGGGGTTAGCAAAAAACTTTTTAAATGTCACAATTTGGTGACGCTTAAAGGATGTCATCCTCTATCCCTGTAGCTTAGGAAATAAATGTATGGGTTCATGAATTCGTGGAAACTTCAGGCCAGGAATAGAGAGAAAAGTCCATATCATCAACACCCAAGTATATCCGTAAAGTGATAAAGCTTTATCCGATTTTTACCAGCGACCGATCGATAATCAGGAAACTCTATTATTTGACTCCACAAGAAATTATAAACTTTCTCATCCCAGGGGAATCTGTTGAACTCTACTAGATCATCTACCAGATCAACATACTTCACCTCAACGTTTCTCCCCTTGTTCGGGAGGAGAAATGATAGTATAATTTTTAACAAATTTTATCAAAGAACATCGTCTGCAAAACAAAATCACACACGGCTAAGAATAAAAATGGGTAAAAAATATCAAAGAATACACAATATAATGATAAGAACCTTAGAAAATAATGACCCAAAAATGGCAAATACAATACAAAAATATTTGGGGTGACAAATACAATGATGAATGATGATAAAGCAGACCAAACAAATGAAAAATTAGAACCTTACTATGACGTCTTTCCAATTTTGCCTATTTTAAATCCCCGTCAATTTCCTTCAACCCATATGTATTCCTCTTCTTAGGGAATTGCCTCATTCTGAAATTCATTATATGCTCAGGATCAACAAATAAGAACTCACCTATAATATGAGAGATACGTAACCCTAAAATCAGGCAAACATGAATGGGTTTCATCTAAATTATCGTCCCCCCCAAATTAGAACTTCATATCACCGAGATGACGATCAAATGTTTTTACAACCAATGTCGACATCGTCGCTATTGGATCAATCAACAGTAATGGCGCAAAGCAGGTGGTACGAAGAACACCCTTTTCATATTCAGGCAGAGCTGTAAATATTTTGTGACATCCCACACCTGTACATCGAGAAGTATAGTTTGGTTCTCCTCATCAAATTGCTCATTCACTTCTTTATCAGACTTTATTATAAAAGAAAAAATAGACTTTAATCAAATACTTGGCATACAGTAGTTAATCAAACTTTAATCAAACACTTGGTAGGCAGTAGTCACACAGACGATTTGCCACTGAAATCACACACACATACACACGATGTGCAGAATCACGACGATAGTGAGAAAATGGTTTTTGCGACCGAGATGGTTTTTGCGATTGTAAATCACACATACTATGTGTAGAATCGAGACGGCTTTTGCGGCTTTTGTGGTCTTTACAGTCGTCGTGTAAGAAGAAAGTATTTGAAGAATGGGGATGGTTTTTGGCGCCAAAAGCCAGACGAACTCGTGTGAATCACACTGATGGTGACATAGTCTGCATGATTTAATATAACTGATGTTTAAAGGCGTGACAAATTGGCCTTTAACAAATGAAAACAAATGCGTGAAATGGTGATAGTGTATGCCTTACATGTCTCGAAATGTAATAACATATGTACATCGAGGAATTAAATTTGGACACGTGGTGTGATAATATATTTTTAAATGATTTGAACTTTTTTTATTATTATTTAGGAAGTGACATTCCTACTTGTGAGCCCACGGCCTTACTTGTGGATCCCACAACCTACAAACCTACTGTAATATTCAAGCAGTTGATATATTTCTGAACAAATGGCAAAGTTATGCTAAAACAAATGATAAAGTAGACTGAACAAATGGGAAAGTCGATATTGATAATGACAACTAGCTGTTACCAAATAATATAGGTGTCTGAAAGAATGCCAGAGTTTAATTAAATAAATGACATAGTTTGGTTTGCAGCAGCCGCATAGACGATTTGCCATCGGTTGTTCCATGAGTAGAGTATAATATATTACCATATACAGAAGTATAGTACTATTATTTCCTCCATGCCCAAGGAGTAGAGTACCAGTCTTTAATCAAACACTTAATAGGCAGTAGTCACATAGACTGTTTGTGACAAATAATCAGGATAGGTTTTACGGTTTTTGCAATCGAGTAAGATGAAGAAATTGTTCGACGAATCAAGATCGCTTTTGGCACAAAAAACCAGACGAACTCCTGTGAACCGCACGTGATACCTAACCATAAACGATGGGAAATAGTAACAAAATTGGTGACAAAGTCTGCCTTCTTACAAATAACAAATCTGGTACAAGGCGGGACAAACTGTCCCAAAACAAATGACAAGTAATGCATGAGATGGTGGATGTGCATGCCATAGACGCACATCAAGGAATTAAATTTGAACATGTGGCATGATAATATATTTTTAAATGATTTAAAAAATATATATTATTATTTCGGAAGTGACATTCATACTTTTGGAGCCCACGTGCCTGCAAAAAATAGGTTATATTTTAAAACAGGTAACATTTTATTGTATAAATGACAAAATCAATGTGGTACAAATGACAGGTAATCCTGAACAAATATGAAACTTGCGAGAATATAAATGACAGATTTCTTAGCAGAGGAGAAAGTTCTGGGGAAACAAATGACAAATATTCTTTAACAAATAACATTGATTGCTGGTGTTATAATGACAAAGTTTTTCTTAACAAATGATAAATAACAAATGGTAATAACACGAGGCTTGATATAATAGTTTTAAATTAGTTTTATAATTTTTTATTATTTCGGATGTGACATTCTTACTTGTGGGGCCCAAAAATAGTGGTTATTTGCTGTTATATTGCAACTTTAGTAGGGGCAAAATTGGTTTTTCCTCTTACCAGTATCGATTTTGGAATTTATTATTCCATGGGTCTAATTTTGTAAAGTTGGCATAAAGTAGTATTTATTCTCATAATTACCGATACCCAAACCAGAAAATATACCAAAAATTACCGAAACTAAAATATATCAAAAAAACCCAAAAAATCGATGGTTTGGTTTTGGTTTCTATATTTGGTAAACCAAACGGTTTGGTTTTGGTATTGGCATTTGCGGAATACCAAACCGGCCGATTCCTATCCCTACCTTCCACCTAATGAAGTTGTTCAACGTGGCTACCCACAATTTTTTTGGGGAGCTTTATAAGCAAGGATTACCAACTACCAATAGCTCAAGTGGCTATGTACATTGTCCTCTTATGTAACCTTCGGGAGGTCAAGAGTTCGATTTTCATCTCCGTGTAGGCTTCGAGGTTAGTATGAGCTCGCCAGCCTTGTGTCGGCTTGCCCGGTTCGTGTGGTTTGTGGGCTATAGCAAACCCTAGGGGATCTAGTTGGGAATTGCCGGTACACGGGCCTGTTGACCCGAATACCTCAAGCAACATAAAAGAAAAAAGAAAAAGAAAAAGAAAAAGAAAAGAAACAAGGATGGCATTTGAAAACGGCAAGGATATGATAGAATATTAGAAATTGTGTTGCCTATTTGCAAAGGAAAGTAGGGGCCACTAACAAAATTAACAAAAATCCATTATTGGTCCTCTACCAAAATTTTACAAAAGATCATTCTATCACCTCCATCTCTTTTAGATTTCTTTTACTATGTCGATGGCATCTCACAATGATTAAAGAGAGAAAAACTAATCTCAAATCCTTAACCTTATCTAATATTGCCTTCAACTTCACGGTTACAAAATTCGATATTTGTTAAAGATTAAAAATCTAAGGTTTTCGTATTGCATATGATACTAAGATGGTATCGGAACAATGTCTCAAGGAATCCCATATAATACTCAACGATTAGACCTGAAAAATCTAGGTTGTTAAGATTGAATTACAACAATGAGATGTTTAAAATGAATTACATAAGATAAACTAACTGTTTGTTTTTGTTAGAGGTAAAACCTCTAACATTTAACTCTTCTCTAAGTCAACTTAGATGTTAAGTTAGAGAGGAATGTTTCAGTTCTAACTCAACCTCTAAGTCATGACATTTAGATGATAATCTGTTTGTTTTTATAGAACAGTTAGAGCATCCACAATAGTCCATTTTTAATAAAGAGTGTTTTTGAAGAGTTTTACATCAAACCAAATACTAGGGATAAAACAGACTCCCCATTTAAATGATCCACATCACAAAATTAACTGCCTAAACTACTTTAAAGTAGCCATGTTTAAAAAGAAAATGTGAAAATAAAATTTTTTAACCTCTTTTCTTTACTTTTCATATCGAAAGTAACTTTCCACATAATATAATAGTCCTACACGGCTAACCAAATTATTCTCTTGACTCCCCATCCTTGAGGAGAGAGAATTGAAAATATAGGGATAGAGAGCCTATAAATGTCATTTTATTACTTTTTGCCTCCCAAAAATAAGTTTAGGGACTGTTGTGGATTCTCTTAGAACTAACTTAAAACCCCAAAATTAAAGATTACTGAATTACCCATCTCCCTAATAAAATCTAAAATATTTATCCTCTCCATGTTTAAACCACCACCTCCACACTACCCCATTCCCACCACCATAACCTCCACCTGCCGTCGCCATAAAAAAATATAGCCATAACCTGGATATTATATCAAAAATAACAACACATAACCTGGATAGCATCAAAAATAACAACACATGCACCTTGGATATCATAAAAAAATAACAAAACATAACCTGAATAGCATCAAAAATAACAAACATACACCTTGGATATCATATCAAAAATTTAAACATAACCTGGATAGTAATTGTACTTAACAACACAAACACAAGTTAGAGCACAACCTTAAATCAAAATAGATCTACATCATCACCAAAAGAGAAGTTCACATAACAAAAAATAGTCTTCTACCACACAGGCTAAGAAAGAGTTTAATGCCACTTCTATAATATTCACTTAATAAGTATTTTCAAATATCCAAGCTGACGCCTTTCCTCCATTCTCAAAAAAACAATCATGTAGTCGAGAGGGGAACTCTGTAGATCTCTATGTGGAATGGCCGGTGGGTTGAGATGAGAGAATGGAAGAAAAAAAGAACTTTGGTTTTTGGTTTTGGGGAGAAGATGGATTAGGGGTAGGAATTAGGGGAATAGAAAGGGGTAAAAAAGAGATAAAAAGAGAGTTAGAGCTTCTTACCATGAAATCAGCCCATTTAACAAGCTTACTCAAGTTAGAGTAAGATGTTAGAGGCATACTTAAAGGCAAAAACAAGCGGCTTTAACTCGACGAGTAAGAGGGAGTTAGAGTTTTTAAGTTAAGTAAGAACTCTTATTTAACTTAGAGTAAAAAACAAACACCCTCTAAGACTACAAACAAAATAAATATTAAGTCTTCCATTTCACCAAATCGAGCATACGATAATCTCGCTTTTTCTTTCTCTATCATTTTATTAGAACTGAAGGTTCCATCTCAAAACCAATTGGCAATGAGAGAAGTAGCCTCAAAATCTTATATTTTAAAGTGCAAGGCTATGTGTGTCCGATATGGGACTTTATATCTCAACATGCACCCTCACGTATGGCGTAATTTATGAGCTCAACACGTGGACGAATATTTGAGTGACGTGGAGTAGCACGTGGGTCGCTGGGCTCGACACGTAAAATAGATGCCAGCTCTAATATGATATTAGAACCGGAGGTTCCATCTCAAAACCAATTGGCTAGGAGGAGTAGCCCCAGGATCTTATATTTTGAGGTGCAAGGCTATGTGTATCCGATGTGGGACTATATATCTCAACACTTTTCTTCTTTATTATCACTTTGAACCTTTCCAAACCCTTGCATGGCCACCAAGAGTTGTTCTTATATTTTCAAAGTGTTAGAAGGAGTCGCTAAAACTCTGCAAGAGATGAATTACACTCCAGGAGTGTTCTGGAATTGAGATTCTAAGATTTTTATGGTGTTCTTTTAGCTTCCATAATTGAGTGTTTGAAACTTGTTGTTTTCGTTAGGTTTAAGGGAGAGATGATGACCGGAGAGAAAGAGAGACAGGGTATTTGCATCATACATGTTTTTGTAAGTTAAACTTGCTGGTGGGCCCAACCCTTGCCTCTACTAATAACCAACGAAATTCCATTTTTTTGTTATATCCTTACTGTTTTTGTTATAACCAACAAAATTTATCCTTGTTTATAAGAACATCCATAACAACATTTTTTAATAGAGAGTGTTTTTGAGGAGTTTTGCATCAAATCAAACAGTAAGGATAAAACAGACTCCCCATTTAAAGGAGCCACATCACAAAATTAACTCAAAATTAGCCATGTTTAATACGAAAATGTAAAAATTAAATCTTTTAACCTCTTATCTTTGCTTTTCACATCAAAAGTAACTTTCCACGTAATATTATAGTCCTACGCGGCTAACCAAATTATTCTCTAGACTCGTTATCCTTGAGGAGGGAAATAAAAATATAGGGATAGGGAGTTTCCTAGAGAGCCTATAAATATCATTTTAATAATTTCTGCCTCCCTAAAATAAGTTTAGGGAGGTTGTTGTTGGTACTCTAAAGCTCCCCAACTTCTTTTTCTCTCTTCAATGTTGAGGAAAGAATATTGAAACCCAAAATAACTACCCTCTTGGGAAGGCTCAAAAGGCGGGTAATGTGGCGCATCCCTCAATAGGGTCGTCTACCTCTGTGTGACCTATGTTTATTTGATGTCTTATGTTTTATGTTTTAGCTTAAGCTCTGTTAGAGAGGTCCAATGTGGGCTATGAACAATTTCCCGGTTTAAGTAGAAGTTTGTTTCAATTAGAATTAGGGTTCCTAATTCTAACCCCCCTTGTGTTCTATAAAAGGGGAGGTCTTGGTTATTTGTTTCTCAGTTGATTTTGATTAATGAAAGTTGATTTGTTTAGTTGAAAGTTGATTTATTTCTCAGAGCTGCGTTAGAATCTAGTGCAGTCAGTTTCTAGAGTAAAGATGCCTCGTGGAAGACCCGCGACGAAGAAACCTACACTCACTCAAGATGTATCAAGGATAGAGGATAGGCTTGATAAGCTTATCGAGGCTTTGGGTATGGGAGCCTTCCCCCCCACAATCAGCGGCAATTTTACCGCCTATTTACGACGACTATCCTGAAGATTGGAACACCACTGCAGAGACAGGTGAAACGGAAACCCCGTTTGTACTTCTTCCCCTCGATAATGACGTGAGATCAGAAACCCCGGTGTTAGATACGACGAGCAAGGAGACGCGACCATTTTGGAAGGTCCGGTTAATGACCAACCATTAGCGACCGCGAGTGGCACCGACGAAAACAAGGTTGTCGTTTCCATGACAACCGACGATCCCAAAGTTTCGACAGTCGCAATCATCAAAAGAAAAACAAATCCAAATAAGGATTCGATCGGGAATTTAGCGATTCACAAACCCTATAATCCACATTAGTTACAGGTTTCAAGATAGAGGATACCGGATTGCCTCACGGAGTCCATGATGAATCTTCGATTGGAGCTTTAATTAGGAACATCAGTTCACAAAACCATGAAATTGATTTTGTAGGTTTGTGAAGAAAAGAAATTGCAGTTCAAGGAAGAGAAGAAACGGATCTAGGAGAGAGAGATGTTATCCAGCACGTATGGGTTTTAAACCCAGATCTAAAACCACCAGACTCGCCTCGGTTTTCACACGAGCAACACGTTTGAGCCGCTCCATCCGTTTTAGAACTAGATCCAGGCTACCCCCGACTCAACAGTAACACCGTACGGTGTGGCATCCACCGTCATAATTACCAACACAAAGAGGCTTAAGCATGAGGTCACCAAAGCTTTGATAATGGCGGTTGCACCCATCCAAATTACAAAAGAGCAAAGGTTAACGCGAGTCCAAGCTGAGAATAATCGCCGTCAAAGCAAGTCTCCACAATCCCAAAATCAGGGATTATGGTTTCACCATCATATAAGTCTCGAAATAATCGAACCCGAATTACAACATCACGATTGGAGTAAAGGAAAAAAAAGGGTACAAGAAGAGGAGGTGATAGCACTACAAGAATGGCAGGGGATTTTGAAGATTTTTGGTTGGATTTTCCGACCCAAAAACAAATCAAAATCAGCAGGCATAAAGCATATCCAGCAGGGTGGGAATTTGGGCTGGGTTTGCAAGCCCAAACTCAAACTCACACTTTTAGCCTCCCAACAACGAAAAAATAGGTGCGGGCCAGTTGGCTGAGCTGGACATGTCAGAACCAAACCGAGTGTGAGGAGCTCAAACTAAAAAAAAATGAGTTTGGCAGTGTTCATTTTACCGCCCGGATTTCTGGGCGGTAAAAGGAACACCGCGCGGTAATCCAAACTCCTCTAAACTCAATTAATTCTCCTCATCATTCCCTGGCTACTTCGTCTCCCCCAAAACCAATTGCAAAGCATAGAGGAGAACCTCTACGCTCTCCCCAAATGGCAAACTCTGGCACCAGTAGTAATAACTCTACACCGTCGACCCCATCCTCCCATAACCTACCTTTAACACCATTCGCTCAACACCCATCATCACAATTCACTTTATAGCTCTACCAACACCAATTGCAATTCCAACCTCAATTTCAATCACAGACCCCACCTCCGTTTACCATGTCGCAAGGGGATCCCAGTTATGGACAATATCAAAATCTATTTATACTCTCTCAACCGCAACCTCAGGCGTTTAGCCCGTACTATCAACCCTATCCGCTCACTCAACCTCAAGGTTTTCAACCTCCAAATTACTATCAGAACTACCTATTCCATGGTGAATCTACACAACATAGTCAAAGTGATGCAAATGCGTCAAAACCTGTTGAAGAGGCCCCCCAGAAAGAAAAAAGGAAAAGGAAGAAAGAAAAGAACACCCGCAAAACAAAGACAAAGCATGCAAGTGCCACAAGATGTTGAGTTTTTGGACGAGACGGATGATGCTGGACTGCATTGGACGGAAGCAGACTTTACGTATCTCACAAGGGCGTGGGTAACAGTTTCTATCTAGACAGTGGGACGCACAAAAAGTTTCACTTTCTATCAAAATGTCGACATTGCCTTTAACAGTGACCCCGAGTGCCCCACACGACGATCAAGTGGGTTGACCAAATCTCAGTGGTATACCCTTAATGCAATGTGTGGCGTACAAGAGGATAGTTGCTCAAGAACGATTTAGGAATAGTATCGGGAAAACAAAAGATCGGGTACGTTCTAATTTCATTTAACTCAATTTCATTTATTTCTCACGGATATACACGTTGTTTATTTGTATTTGGTAATTTTGCGAATTGTAGGAAAACGCTGCACACAAAATCTATCAAGGCTTGAATGGCGGCAATGACTTCAAACACCGTGAAGCGTATAAGATTTTGGAGCAAGAACAACGATGGGCTAACCTAAGGAATGATGGGTTGAACCATGCGGGAAATGCACCAAGAAATATAGCCAGGAGAACATCAGACAATTATTCTTCGGGGAACTCGGCCAGATCAAACAATCTATCGGAAGACCCTGACGGCCCACCTACCCTCAATCCGTGGTCCCAAATTCTGAATTAGATGGTTCGTTATATGAGGGTGGAAGCAGGCCCATCGGCCAAAAACTCTTTAGAAAGAACCTTGCAACACAAAAGGCATTGGATGGTATTGTTGCATTTGGTAGCGATATCCAAACAATGCTGGATGAACTACGGTTGGAGAAGAGACAAGCGAAAGAAAAAAAGGAAAGAAAAAGAGCGGAAGCAAATCAACAATGGCAAGCCAAATTGGATTTGGAACAAGCAAAGGAAGATCGTAAAATCATGGATAAAGACATGAGTAATTTTTCTGGACCTGTATTGCAATACTCTCTGCAAAGGCAAGCTGAGATCATGGAACGTCTGGCCAAAAAGGGCGGACCAAGTACTTGAAGTGGTGATGAAATGTAATTTAACTTTGCTGTATATACAAGTTTTCTTTCCAAGAATGTAGTTTACCTTCCAATAATGTAATCGTTTGAATAATGTACATTGCTATTGAAGAATACAATCTTGTTTTCGAAATGTTTATTTCCGATAATATTGCGTTAAAACAAATACAAGATTAATGCAATATCAAAAACTTGTTTAATAAACTTGTATTACAAGAAGCATTAAATTACATGAAAAATACTCAAATAATACAAGAAATGAAGTACTAGGTTTGAAGATTTCCCTTCACGGCCCGCAAATGTTCGATTAGATCATCTTTTAGATCAAAGTGCAGTTCTCGATTTTAAATGCGGTTCATTTTCGATATTAAAGATTCTATTGTTCCGCGTTCGCGTACAATATTGAACCGTTCGCCTTCGATGGTTGAGAGATCGACCAGATTATAATCTAAGTATGACGGGAATGAACCTCATTCCTCTTCGACGATCATATTGTGCATTATCACGCACGCCTTCATGACATTGTTCAAAACCTCGGGTTTCCACAATTTAACCGAATTTTTTACAACATTGAACCGAGATTGTAAAATCCCAAACGCTTGTTCTACGTCTTTTCGACAATTTTCTTGTTGTTGAGCAAAAAAAATTTGTTTCGCTGTAACCGGGTTGGATATGGTTTGGACAAGTGTTCCCCATTTGGGGTATATGCCATCCGTTAGGTAATACCTCATATCATAAGCTTTTCCGGCAATTGTATAATTGCAAGGCAGGGCGATACCATCGGCCAGGTCGGTGAAAAGATGTGATTGTTGCAGGACATTAATATCATTGTTAGACCCTGATAACCCAAAAAAAAACATGCCAAATCCAAAGGTTGTGTGAAGCTACCGCATCAAGAATCAGTATCGCCTTGGGGCAATGACCAGTAAATTGACTGTGCCAAGCTATGGGACAATTTTTCCATATCCAATACATGAAATCAAGGCTTTCTAGAATGCCAGGAAATCTCCGTGACTCTCTGATCGCTTTTAACCTTTCGATGTCGGCCGCGTTTGGTGCTCGAAGATATTCCTCGCCAAAAATTTGTATAACCACAACACAAAACCTTTCCACACATAACAAGGTTGTGTTTTCTCTTATTCGGATATACTCGTCTAAAAGATCTGCCGCAACACCATAGCTTAAGAAACGTAGTGCTGCGACTACCTTTTGGTACGGTGATAACCCCATAGGTTGGATCCGTTCCCCCTTACTGAATGATCCGAGTTTATTGTTTACATCAGATGCGAACGATGAATTAAATTTAATTGTGTCTGTTTTGAGTTATATTTTGTGCGTAGAACTACTATTTCAAGAATTGTAATTGCATTTCTATTTAAATTCAAGACTCAAAATAAATAAATAAATATTGATTTATATAAAGAAATGTGACATCAGGTCGTAAAAGTACTGATATAGAGAAACAAACCCAAAATTAACAATAAAATTTGTTTAATATTGATGTTTACAATAAAATATTACGTTTATAAAAACCACAGGTCAAAATCATCTCCAGTACCCCGCCTCCTGCGACTAGTACCACCTCCCTTGGTGAGCGGACCAGATCCGCGCTGCCTCGTCCTCGCGCCACCTCCAGGTGGTAGCGGCACCACCCGTACGTCACGCCCCCTCCTCAGATGTAGGTCCTGAACAGGACAAAGAAAATTTATAAATATTTTGACAAAATAAATGACATTAAAAAAAATAATAAATAAATAAATAAATAAATACATAACTAAATTACTTACATGCGCATATAGTTGGTCATTTACACTGCCAAGTGCCTCATAAAGTAGCGTTTTCATCAGTCAACTCCTGGATCCTCTTGGCGTCCCGCGCAGACTCTACAAGGCAAAGTCGCCGTATACCATGAGTCAAGTGCCACAGCTCCTCTGCGCCGTAGGAGGCAGACATCTCTGGCGGGTCCCTCAAGCGGTGGATGGGGAGCATCTCACGTCTCCCTGTCCACTCAATATGCTACCCCAGGTCTGGCCCCTCGGGCTCGCCAGGCAAACTGAAATCCTGGGACAAACTATGAATTGACGCTGACGTCACCACCACGGGTGTAATACTAGCCCTGAGTGCAGAAGGTCCGAACAAATCTATATTCCCCATCCTCTGGGAATCTGTCAACAGGGGGCCTACCTCCGCAGTTTGGTTGCCTAGTATGAAGCGTAAGTCTCCCGCTCCTCCCATATCACAAACTGCTCACAATCAACAAAGCCGGCCTGTCTCATTGCCTGTAAATCCACTTGACTCAGATGTGGCGACATGCTAAGAGGAGGATCCAAAGGAATACCCGCAGTGTCAGTCAACTGCCTCCAACATATATCCCCCAAGTAATACTCGCAGTTTCCATTTGGGACTTGAAATGACATCCTCGTACGGGACAGGAGCGACGCTCTCCGTACGTCATCTAACTCAGACACCGCAGATTCCAACTAAGGTCGCCAGGTGATCGTCTCAATAGTCCGGTGGTCAATGTTGCATCTGCCTAGCATAAACAAATTGTCTGCCTGGTCATTTATTTTCTTCATGTTCCCCTCTCCCATGCTCTGAGGCGCGGATAGGCCGAGAACTTAACATCTTCTTTGACAATAGAGTGACCAACCCCACAATACTCGTAGAACCAATACTGCATTTCAGAACAACATAAAAAATAATTTAAAAATTATATTTAAGACGTTTATTGAAAGATATTTGATTTGTAACTTGTAAGGAAAAAGTGTTTGTGTACCGTCAGATGTTGGGCAAATCCAGTGATGTCACCCCCGGTCGTGACTGCGGTATCCAAACCAGGGTACAAAAAAACAAGAATAGCAAGACCCCAGTAATATTGGGCAGCCTCGTCCAAATCGGCTACGGCCGCGAGATATCTAAGCGGGACAGTGTCGTTGGCCGTTTGGAACCACAAATGTCCTATCATGAAAAGGATAAAAGCACGAGCAATAGTAATATCATCCTCCCGATCAGGTGCAATGGTCAAATACGTCCTCAAATGTAAAATGCTGACTTTCCCACTCTTTATATGGCTGGAATTAATGTTGGGGAGCAATTGCCTCGCATTGGATAAAACACTTCATGCGTCGTCATACAGCACCTGTGCCGGATATCGGCTGATTGACAATGATGTCAGCATCTGGAAATCGAGAGAAGTGACCCCTATCTCTACAGACGGGAACAGAAACGTGTACGTGGTCGGCCACCAACGCTCTGTAAAAGCCTGAATTAGCCAATTATCGGAATTGCCCAAGCGTATATCCATAAACTGCCCGAATATATTCACCACGGCATCCCTTACAGGTAGAATTGTATAAATCTTCTTCCACACTTTGATCACCGTAGTGAATGTGCCGTACACACGCATCGAATTCCGATTTTGTTCATTGGAGCATTTTGTCAAACACTTGATTTATGAAAATAACAAATTCACAATTACACTAAAACTTATTGTGAGTTCTTTGTCATTGTAATAGATATAAGTGGCGCCGTATGGAAGTTGGGTAATAAACTTTTGCGAGTAATTTTCTTGGGGTGGGTTTGGTATAGGTTGTTGGACATCTTCAAATTTTACTCGCTTTTTCTTCCTTCCGGGCCTCGACTGAGTTACGGCTCACTCTGGATCTCTTGTCACTCTAAACCCAGGTAATGTACTGGGGTATGAGTCTTCCTCTGACACATGCATTGTGTTTTGAAAGAAATTGAGAAAATTTTCAGGTATACCTTTGATTTGAGAGAGAAAGAGATAGAGGAGGAGGAAACACTGTTATAACTCGAGTTGGGTTTAATTTTGGGTTAACAATGTAAGTAGCAGTAAAAGGAACACTGTGCGGTGTTTAGAACTCTTCCAAATAAAAATAAATAATAATACACATCACTAATTGCAACTGGCTGTTGGGAGAGGTCGGGTGTGGGTTGGGTTTTTTGTGGGCTCCCTGTCAAAGCCCACACCCAACTGCAACTTGCTGCTAAAGATGCTGTAAGTATGTGGGAAGAGAAACAAAAGAGGGAGATCGGGTACAACAGGGTCAATACACCCATATCAAACTCCAACACATGCTTGTCATGTGCTCCAACATATTCCACAAACATCTTTAGCAGTACATGCTGAAAATGTACCCCACCAAGTGCGACCTCAAATCGGACCTCTCCCGAGTAAGGACAAACCCTCGCCTGTTGATCCATTTTGGGAGGGTTTTCTCGCGAGTTTCGAGAAGCGAATCACAATATTTTCTTCAGTTTTGGGCATCGATCGGCGTAAGGATGTTAGTGACAACATGGTACCCCCACTTTCGGGTATAGTCTCGGGGTACGGAAAATTCTGCATAAGACTTCAAGATGTTCAACGAGTTCTACAAGACGAAAATAAAGAAGAGACTGAGATGCACACTACATACGTACGTGAGTCCTCTAGAGCACCGCCCCCTTGATTTCGTGGACGAAATCTTCTCAGACGGAGGGTTTGATGTGGCACATTCCTCATAAGGTCGTTTACCTCGGTGTGACAATATTTATTTGATGTTTTATGTTTTATGCTTTAGCTTAAGCTTTGCTGGAGAGGTCCAATGTGGGTTATGATCAGTTTCCCAGTTTAAGTAGAAGTATATTTCAATTAGAATTAGGGTTCATAATTCTAACCCTCATTGTGTTCTATAAAAGGGGAGGTCTAAGTTATTTGTTTCTCAGTTGATTTTAATTAATGAAAGTTGATTTGTTTAGTTGAAACCCTAATTTTCTCTAACTCTCATACGAATCTTGCTTCAGCATTAGTAGTAATCACGTCAGTGGGTTTTAGCACTTTCTCTTCTTTATTTTAGCTATAAAGAGACCACTATATAAGTTGGGGTTGGGCAGACCCGGGCTGAAGGACCTAGCTCTAAGAATACTGCATTTTAGAACCACAATAAAATATATTTTGAGACTTTCATGGTTGGTATTGCCCTTAATTTTAAGGTTTTCATGTGACTCAGATTTCCACAAATTAAACTTTCTAAGCATTGATTCTCAGATTTCCTAAGAGAAAAAAAACTCGACAAGATCCACAGAAGTTTTATCACTGATATGGTTGCATTTGCTCACAAACTCACCAAAAGGATGATATAGAAAGAAATATTGAGTCCTAATCAGAAGAAAAAAAACGGCTTCAAAAATCATGATAAGTAGTCATACAAGAAAATGAAGAAATGACAAGGATTTAAGGCAAAAAAGGCTCCCCATTTACATTTAGTTATGACAAGCTTTTAGACTTTCAGCAACTCCTGAAAACAAAATATTAACATTGGTAAGTAAAACATTGTAGACAACAAGGTTAAGAATGCTCAACATAACATACCTTCTCTTTCTGTTTGTAGATGGACTCGATCTTCTTTATATATTCATCTGTAACTTTCTGCAAAAGAAGAAACATAAAATTTACTCATTATTCATAGAAGGAGATTTAATTACAGATAGGGCGAGGAAAAAAATATATATAAGCGGGCAAAATGCATTGATATAGGACCCTGACCCCCAAAGACATAAACCAAAGAATAAATTTACCACAAAATTTCTGATAAAACTTTGGGTGGTCCCAAAATATTTCCAAAGTTGGTGTATTATTTTTCATCTCAGAAATTCCAAAATTTCAACCTCGGGCAAAACCAGACCCGGCTGTTTAGAGTAACAGTAAACTAATCAATGGGACAGTCAAAAACTATTCTATAAAGTTTAAAACATTTTCACATCCTTTTTAATCGAAATTTAACTCTTTAATACACTGTTGAAGGTTTGTGTTGTTCCTCTACGCGGCTACACGCGGCTTTGCGTCCATTTGTCAATCTCTAACGTCCAAGCGATTATTATTCTATTGATTTAAGCTATACAAATATATAAAAAGAACAAAAAGTACGGGGGTCTAAGTCTAACGGATCACTGGTTTAGCTATTATCCTCTTTTGCTGGTACATGGAAATCTCAAACCCCTTGGACAAAGCAGGTTAATGTCTAGACCTGTATGAGCCAAAATACTTAATAAATATACTGTGCCTTGATGCATTGGGGAGGGTGATTATAATGGAGATAGCTCCAAGTATCAAGTGATAAACAGTGTACTAATTAAAATGTATAGTGTTCTCAACTTCTCATTACTTGTTATGTTTTGTCCTTTTATCAACATATATGTACTTCAATATTTTATGACTCCCCTCTTATTACAGTTAAGATTGAGCAGTCCGGTTTCCGATTAAACCAGATCAAGCCCTCTTGTCCCGTTGCTCTGGTTTGATAGGAGGAAAAAAAGACTGCACTACAATAATATTAAAAACAAAAAGAATGCCCTATAATTGGATAGAAATTCATTCTATTACCTGCAAGTCACTTGAAAAATCTTTAACATTATCTTCAGACAACTTTTTTTCCTATGAAAAAGAAAGATCATATGGATATAATAAGTCAATTGTAAAAAAAAAATTATACAGGAACAAATATAGGAGAAGGAACTGCCAACAGTTGAAGAAACAGCTAAATATGTAAACCTTTTCAAGCTTCTCGTAGGCTTTTATGGCATCTCTTCTTATGTTTCGCAATGCTACCTACAACAGTAATCCGGTAGGTTGTCAAATTTTTATGGGACAACTTCCTTAATAATTTGAGAGGAGTACTTGCCATAAACAAACTAGAGGAATACAATAAATTAAGTACTTATGTAACTACATACAACCCTAATTGATATAAATAAACCACTTTCAAGTTTCAACGCACACCGTGCACCAAAACTCTGCATTCCCAACCTTACGCAAACACACCGTCAAACGCGGTCATCCCAATGCGAATATAATAAGTTGTGATAATACCATATGAAAAATGCTGTCTAAGTGAATTATGGTAAGAGAATCTTTTTTTCTGTTGAGTTGGAAGCTGCATGAGATGGCAACCACTTGGTTTTTCATGCACGGACGCTATTAATGAAACAAAGCCCTCCTTGTTATTGATTATACCCTCAATGTTTCTTTCCTTTTCGGGCTTCCGAAACTTCTTGCACCTATGGAGCAGATGCAAGCTTGTGAGGTATATACTGCTCAAACCAATGAGTACAGAAGAGGTGGATGCCTTGAATGTTTTGGTCGTAAGCATATTACTAGTTTACATTTTTAACGAGCACAAAATGTGTAACTCTATTAATTTTACTTGTTCAAATGCTTTATGTATAGGTTTCATGAGATTTATTTTTCACTCGTTGAAGCTTATTTCTCATGCTTCAACCATTGAAGCGCACCTCCCCATGTCTTAAACTTATACAGCATTGAAGTTTATGCGGTTAATTCCAAATGGTCACAAACATATAAGTTTGAGAATTAATGTGAGGTTTCCTACGTAAAGCTCGTATAAGGCCACTATAAACTTTAAAAATGTGTATCCACATGTACAAAAGACCTATTGCACAACTCAGAGAACCAAAGATTTATGTACATACGAAGTAACAAAATGAAAAGATTATCAGAAAGCAGGTGTACCTTCCCTTCTTCAGTCTGTTTAGCCACAATTTTAGACATCTCCTATAGTCAACAATGAAGAAAATTAAGCATAATAGTATTTAGAGGAGACCTCATGCTGTAAAGATATCTATGGGGATTTATTCTCCACATTCCATCATACAAAACATCTAAGTGTGCATAGATCCTAATATTAGGATCTTTGTCACTCTTTTTGCTCAAAAGTAAAAAAATGGCAACACTTTCACTACGTAAAACTGCCTAACTTAAAATTTTCTTCTTTACGTATTCAATAAATTGCTGTATATAATACATTTACTATATATGTTTCCCATGCTGTCAAGCCTATAGATTGTTGAACAGATTGCTGCATCTGCAAGAGGTAGAAAATAGAATAGGGCTGAGACCAAGTAGTGGTATATACGTGGCGTATGTGCAGACACACATCTCAAAGCAGCCCACAATCTCTCACCCACTCTCTAAGCGTCGACGTCGTCCATCTTTTATTTACCCTTCCTCTTCCCCCTCTTTCTCTTTCTACTTTTGATTTATTAAAGTAAATTCTAGGCTATCTTATGGTTCCTAGGTTGGCTTAGACTTGTTTTAGAAATTTTAGTTACAAGGATAAGAATTTAGATACCTAATTTATTATTATTAAAAGGTGAACTGCTTGTGATGGGAATTGATCTCAGGACCTTGTGGTTTTCAAGCACTAGCCCACTAACTGTCCAAGCCTCAGCTGATAAGAATTTAGAAACCTACTTGCTTTTGGCATAGAAATATTAGGAGATTTATAGATAAAGGTTTATGCCTCTCATTGTAATTAAGTTTTTGTACCTATGATTTGAGATGTACGAATAATAAGAGAGTTTTCATAATTGATTGTTAAAAATAGTCTCTGTAAACCAAAATTTAAGCGTTTTTCTTCGTGTGAAATATTGAAGCTTTCCCCTAATACAAAATTGGCAGCACAACACTAATATCCTACGGTCTCTCCCACCCTCTACAATTTGCAATGGACTTGCAAGTTTCTCAACAGTGATTGCGGATTCTGCCAACCAACAAGGGTTGGTGTAGTATTTGGAACCATGCCTCAAGAAGCAGAGGTCTTGAGTTTGATTCATCGCTAACAGGCGCCACTCGGCAGGATTTATCCCGACTTACTGGGCATGTGAGCCAGCGGGGATTGCACGTGCCTAAGAATCAATCAGCAAATAATGAAGACGGATCACCCTGGCTGGAAAAAAAAATATAATGACAGTTCTCTCTCGAATCCCAGTTGGTATTCTAGCTTAAGTCGCAAATCTAAGCTGGGTCAAAAAGTGTTTTGCAAGTTTGTCTTTGCAATTTGAAATGGTTCTAATTCATGCTTTGTTCAACGTCTGCTATGATTCGTCTTTGATATCCCGCTAATTGTTCCTTCAGCGAATAAGGTGACTAGTTCGATTCACATCATATTTGTTATTATTATTCTTCGGTCACTAATTTTCATGGTTTGGTTTGATTTATTGCTTTGCAATAATGGAACTTATTCCTGTATTTTCCAAAATAAATTTTCTAGAGAACCTTTTCTCCAAAAATTATTGTCCGGGTTTTTCTTTCTTTCTTCTCTCCAGCGGATTTAAGTTTGGAGATCTTAATGGTGCTTTGCAAATTTGAAAAAAAATTTAGGATATATCAGTACGATGTTTCAATACGAAGAATTGTTCAAGAAGACGGGTAATTTTTCATTATTCTGGAAATGAAGAATATGATTGAAATTGAAGGGAACATACGAGAAATTCCTGAGTGGCTCTGGGTACCTTTACATAGATCTATATATTTGTTATATATCTCAATAATTTAGAACTTCTGATAGTTTTGCGAACTTTCTTTACTTTTTGTTCTTCCATGAGACAAACGAGAAGATTATCATGTTTGTGTTTTTTTTATCACTTTCTGAACCCGCCTTTTTTGAGTCCACATCTTCATCAACTAGCTCGTCCTCTACTATTTTCGAACGCGGATGGACTAAAGGTTTCCTAAGACTGTGTGTCGTTGTCTCTGAATACGCACGCAGGGGGTGGTAAAAGTTTATTTAAAAAACTACCTATAGTCGTCCTTAACCGAGAAATTGGCGGAGACACGGATAAAGATCGAACCGATTCAGGTATAGTTGGAACACCATTAGTCCCAACAATGGTAATCTGATCCTCAATAAAAATAAGTACATTTACGAGAATTTTTGCTAGTAGAACATCAATGTAGCAAATATTAATATAACTTTTAACTCTATGTTCTTTGCAGACATGAATGCTTGCACTATTACAAAATTACTTCATCAAACAAATCAAAATCTAGGGCTCGAAAAATCGATTAAGCCACTCAAACCACTATAATCGTAACTCCTCCGAGTATGAGGATAACAGATACTTTATCATCAATAGAGATCGACCCAACTAACGTTACAAGTACCCTAACTAACAATAGGCATATTGGACCAATAATCTCCCTCACACGGTCTACACAATGATTTTCTCCGAACTGCTGGAAATGATCTCATCCATTTTCAAGAGTTGTGAGTTAGGGCCGGCTGTGAGAGTTTACAAAAATGTGAGAGAGAAAAAGCTAGGGTTTATCTTAATTCCCACTAGATTCTTAATTCAACAGAAGATTCTTAAGAACACATTAGAAAACTATTAAGTAGACCGTGTGAGAAAGATTATTGGTCCAATTTGTCTGTTGTTAGTTAAGATAATTGTAGTGTTAGTTCGGTCAATCTCTTTTGATGATAAAATATTTGTTATCATCATACCTGGAGTAATGATTATTGCGGGTTGCGGGGCTCAATTGGTTATTCGAACCCCGAATTTTGATTTGTTTGATGAAGTAGTTTTTATTCATTAGAACAAACATTCAAGTCTGCAAAGAACATAAAGTTGAAAGTTATATTAATATTCGCCGTACTAATAATTTTATTAGCAAACGTTCTCATAAATGTATTTATTTCTATTGGCGATCAGATTACCACTATTGGGACTGATGGTGTTCCAACTACACCTGAATTGGTTCAACTTTTATCCGTGTCATCTCAAATTTCTCGGTTATGGACAACTATAAGTATTATTTTAAATAAGCATTTATCACTCCCTACATATTCAGAGACAACGACACGTATTCTCAAGAAACCTTAATTTCCTCCGCGTTCGGATATAGTAGAGGACGAACTAGAGACAAAGTTTGTGCATCAAAGTTGTAATTTTTTTCCTCTTTTTGAGTCTCATACGTAAGAGAATGTATTAGTTGTAGGAAAGTTCACTCTAGTCATCTTTATTGTTGGGGCTTTGTCATGAAATGGACCAAAAGAGGGAATTCACAACATTCATTTTGAGATATTTGTTTAATTTTATGTGAAATAGGGTTTAGGGTTGTATTTGCTATGTTAGATATAAACATGTGGTTATTCTGAGTAAGAGATTCGCCAAAGAATCAAAGACAACTTTGACACGACACATAGATGCATCACCGAAATCATATTGACAAGTAAAATAGCTTAGACGGACCCTAATATTAAGAAACATTTTTTAGTAGTCAATCACTATTGATAATTGAATAGTAGATTTATTAGTTAAGGATAGATGGTTAGTTGAAAACCAATTTTAATATTACTAGACCATATCAATTTGATTTAATTAGTCAGAATAAATGTGTTGATATACATCCCGAGGCAACTCTACCATCTCCCGAACCGATGTCATCTACCGTCTCTTTTTCCTCCCTTGATCATAAATAAAGGCATATATAAGCCTCTCATTCTAGTCATGTTTTTAGATTATGATTTGATCTTTATGAATAGTAAGAAATTTACATAAATAAGTGCTAAACTAGGAATTCGCTAAACCTAATTTCAAGTTTATTCTTTGTCCGAAATTAACTGAAGCTCGGCAAATACAATTTACAGAAAGTACTACACATTTATGACCTCTCACGTTTGCAGTCTGGAGGTACTCTTAGTGTAGCTGCGCACAACGCTTTCTCAAATCAGTCCAGGACTCCAAATTAGTTTGCTCGAGGAAAGTCATTTCCGTTCTGGTACATTTGCTAGCCCGTTTGTTTATGAGATTTGGTAGCTCAGAGGTACAACCCCCCCCCCCCCCCACAACAACAACAACAACAACCACCCACCCAAAGCGGGATTATTACCCCAAAGCGTTGGGTTCAACATCCTTAAAGAAGGAGGATACACAACCGAATGCCAGAATCATACATATCCCTATATCATTGTGAACGGGAACAATCTTCATATGACGAGTCACGAGTCAAACATGGGGCAATCTCGTCCTTGGCAATGAAATAGATCTGCTACCAAGCCGAATAGGCCAACTAATGCCCATCACGTACAGAAAAGAAGGGACTATATCGCATTCTACCTAGAAGTAATAACCTGGTTGTGTTTGGTTTGCAGAAGACAAGGGTCAAGGAAAACGAATTCTCACAAACCCACCTTCTTTGTGTTTGGTTTCTGATGATTGAGGAACGTCATGGAATTTTTACAGTTTTCTATACTTGGTGCAAGGAGGGAAATCAACATCTCTATTTTGTGAACTTCCACTCTTCTCCAGCGCGCTCTGGAACAGACTAATCATTTCCATGACAACTGCAGAGAGTAGAAAGGGAACGCTCCAAGAGCAGTTTGTACAACTGTCACTCTTTCTACCAGAAAAACTATGGCTCCAGGCCAGCCCTAGAATCATCATACAACTCTAGAAAAAAAAAATCAGGTGTAGAAGCCAAATGGCTTTTCTGCAGAAATTCAAAATATTACTTTTCAATATATGTAGGTTAGGCATCAGAAACGAATAGATTTTTTTTGCCGAATTCAAAAGTCTTCTAAGAATCTGTTTGACTCAGTTCATTGAGAATAGTTATGCGGATCTCGATCTTCTTTGAAGTTGGCTAACCCAAAGTTATTCCTCAGAGAAAAATCTTTTAGAAGAGGGTACCATTAATTATCCTATGGGGATATGGAACAAAAGAAATAGCAATATGTACAGATGATTAATTTTCTTATATAAGTCAAGGGATCACTTTTTCCTTGAATCAGAACTTATGCTCCTCCAGATGTAGATAGTTTCAAGAGTTCAAGGCAATGTGGAGGACATTCAAATAAAAGATCTGAAATACAAGGAAGCCGTTTTGGGCACTAGTGCTCTTAATATAGTGCACTCCCATTAATATAGAGCACATGCTAAACTTTGAGGCACTTACACTCCCATCCTCGAGATATGTAGGGGTCAATTTAATTTTAAATTAATTAAGGCAAACCCCTTAATTACTTTTCTTTCTCTCCCTCAAACGTGTATTCTCTCTTCATCTCTCTCTCTCTCTCTCCTACACAACGATGTGCTTGAATTTTTCTTCCCAACACAACGGGCAAAAACCAAGGATGTTTGTGATAATTCATCATAGGGTTTTTAATTATTAAGAGAGGGAGAGAGATTTGTGGAAATTTCGAGAGTCAAGTTTAAACCGTTTTGCAGAGTCTGAAGAGAGAGTACAAAAAAAATTATGTTTATACTTTTAAACGTAAACACCATCTTATGTTAATGTTAATGAAGAAATAAAAAACAATGGTTAAGTCTATTTCTCCCAATAGAAGTCAAAGGGGTTGTGTGTTATTTTTTAATAAGAAACACAATCCATTAAAACACAAAGTCAACAATATACACAGGATTATTAGTTATGAAAAACGAAAGAAGAAATTAACGAAGAAGAGAGAAGAAGAGTCGTGAAAAGGAATGAGATGTGTTGGGCGAGAAATTAAATGAGAATAACAGAGATAGAGGTGTGTCACTTTTAAAAGACAATGGTTAGATGGGGACTACACATGGTTAAGGGTAAGAAATAATTTTCTCTTCTCAGGATCTAAATAGGAAAAGATCTAATCTTTTATGACTTCAGCTATGTGCTCCACTTAAGAATGGGTGTGCCCATAACAGTTTTCCGAAATATAATCTTTCATAGAGAAATATTTTTCATTTCGCTTTCCCTATTTTCTTAAACTACTCTAACAACTTGCTATTCTTCAGCAGGTTCCAGCTGGCTCAGTTAGGACTTGGTCCTTGATAAATTCTTGGGAGTTGTTATTATATCTAGGAATATAGCCTTACAGTTGGCATTCCCGAGTATTATAGCCCGGTGATTTTTTTTTTCTATCAAATAAACTATTTGAGGATAAAAGGACATAAGCTAGAAAACAATAAACGACAAGAAATGGAGAAGAGGTGTCAGAATCTAAAATCCTAAGAGTCTCCTAGTACTAATTCAAGTTCTAATTGCAGTGGATTTCTATTTTGTTTCTATTCTTTTTTCATTAGTAGATAACAAGGAAATATTAAAATGAAAGAGAGTGCGAAAAGAGTAACTTGTATTGAGAGTTAAATAGAATCCAATATTATATACTACAAGTCTAAAAGTTACAAGAAGTCAGGAACATTTCTTTGACCTTTGGTGCTCATGTTTCAACGATTTATGAGACCCTTGAAGGCTTAGTGTGTAAGATATTGTTACTTTTTGAGAAAACCATTCTTCGCATGTAAGAGATACTGGAATGAAGCTTTTGAAGTAAACAGGTTTGTGTACTGAATGTGTATATTTAAAGTGCCGTTCATAAATTAGAATGAACAGAAACAAACCTTCCTTCTGTCAGATGTCAATGGTGGAATGGTCAAACGAATCACTTCACCATCATTGTTAGGAGTCATACCAAGGTCAGAACTGACTAAAGCTTTCTCAATAGCTTTTAAACTGAAAAGGGAATAAAGAAATGTGTTAAAAGACCTGGAAGGCCTTGTCAAGCCATATTTGAAAGAAAACACATGAAATTGTCTCTCAAAAGAACACAGGCCTATAGGTCATTTTCACCTGAACCCACACATCGGCAAATCGGACTAGCACAAACAACTCGGGAGGTCTAAACCTAGTACAATAGATGGGTTGGATAAGCTTTAATATTATACGACCATAGATATTCATAGATAGCTAGCTCGTCACTTGATGAGCTAGCCTAAGTAATCTACTGACTACCCACTATGGACATTCATTCATAGCTAGCTCGTCACTTGATGATCTAGCCTAAGTAATCTACTAACTACCCGCTATGGATATTCATACATAGATAGCCCATTACTTGACGAGCTAGCCAAAATCTACTAACTACCCAAGTCGTCGGATAATCTTGGAAGGGTAGATAAAGAATAACCAAATACCTAGGGCAAAAAGCCCTAGCCTCCAAAATGTCTATATAAGAAAAACCCACACCAAAGGGTGGGGATCTGCTTCCCTCTAAAAAAGACATTGTAGCAGCTAAACCCTAGCAACTCTTAGCCTCCAAAATGTCTATATAAGGAAAACCCACACCAAAGGGTGGGGATCTGCTTCCCTCCAAAAAAGACATTGTGGCAGCTAAACCCTAGCAACTCTTAGATGAGGTGGTGCGCTACCAAGAGGGCTACAGGCCATAAATCTTCAATCAAAGATCACCCCCAATCAGTCCAAAGATCTCGTCGCCCAGAAACGAAGGAGACTACAGTGGCGCCGTCTGAGGTTTTGAACGAGAGATCACGTAATCTACAAGTTGAAAATAAGGGAATCAAAATGAAGAAAGAGGGAAATCTCTTGGTATTTAGGCGACATAATCAATTTCATCTGGTTGGCATCGACAACGAGGGGAATTCTCTCCGGAACACGGTTTTTGGCTCGAGTTTTTGTCAACGATCTTCTTTGTTTTTATTCGATTATAAAGTTAATAATGGAAGATGTAAACCCGTGACGAGGACCAACAATGTTGAGGAATATATTAGATCTGATGGGAGACGTCAACAACGTAGAAGTCGACTCCGGCAATGACACCGGCTTGTCTCCGGTAGTATGCAACTAGTAAGAGTATTTGGCGACGCACCTCCTCTATTCGAAAAAAATGCCATAACAAGATAAGTTGCCCAAACTGTTACATTTAATACTTCTTAATGTTTAATACAATTACTTAATGAAAATCTTATATAGTGATAAGTCACGTGGTCGTACCCACGACCACGCATAGTACGTTTCGTACATCATGTGCGCACCATCTTATTTAGTTCTTGTTATTTACTTTAATTGCATTATAATTAGGAGAAGTCTCCTAATTAGAGTCTAGCTAGGGTTTCTATTTGTGCTAGGTCTTTCTCTTCTCCTATAAAATAGAGCCTAAGCTAAGTTTATTTGGTATGTTGGTTTTAGTGAGAGAAAATGTTTAGCCAGAGTTTGTAGAGTTTGGGGTAAATCTCATAAACCCTAGGTTTTTGACCTTTCTTTTATTCAATTGAGAGATCTTAGTATTAATCAAGTTTAATTTAGCTTCCGCGTTATTAGTTTACTATCAATTGGTATCAGAGCTAGCAAGATTTTGTAAGGGAGAAATTTTTCTACACTGATTTTCAGCGTTATTACAGTGATTTTAGTGACTGCTATAGTAATTTTTGTGAGCTACAGTGATTTCTGTAACTGCTACAGTAAGTTATGCGGGAATTTTTCTTTTGCGACGAACGATGTGGAAGAAAACACCAAAGAAATCGATCAAAATCACATGAGAAGAGCGTTTGAAATTAGTAGAGGAATCTACAACGATGTTGGTAGAACCCAACATGGTGACTAAGCAACTTGAGGTGATGCTTGCCAAAGTGCGTTCGGTGTACGGTTTTGGTGGTGACGGAAGATTTGCCGACGCCATCGAAGATGAAGTAGAAATAGGAGAGAAGAAGATTGTCGAAAAAGCGAAGTTGGGGGCGGGAGTTGTGACGGAGGATTCAAAAAAATTCGTTGGAGACGTCTTGGAGATGAAACACCTCGAAGAGACGACGAAGAGGGAGGTTCACCGTATGATTGATCTAGTAGGTGGGAAAGGGGGACATGTCGGAGAGTTCTCGATCAAAAGACAACGACGAGGTTGTGACTTTGATGCGAGGGGTTCACATGATCAACGATTCCAATCATCAGGAAACCCAACCGAAGAAGACCAACCCCAATCCAAAACCCTTGCCGAGAATTTGACGAACAATGGGAGAAGAACAAATTCCTCGCCATTGACGAAGGAGAGGTCGCTGGTGACTAGGGGGCCTCCGGTTTAGGAAGTCGTTCAAACAACTTATGGGTTCGTTCGAACGATTCGACGACAAATCCAAGGTTGCGGCAGATTGCTGACTCGAACCTCGTTGTCACTCAACATCGATTTCACGCAATTGATAGGGATAAACCCCCAATCTTTGATGAGTCTCCCGAAGAGGTAATTACTTTGAAGTTTATTGATCCGTTTGGCAATAGTTTGAAAATCGTCCAAGTACGGTGATATACAAGTTTTGGGGAAATACAGATAGTGCTTCGCACAGGCTTTTTGGCAACAAGATAATGTCGTTTTGCAGGCAAAATCATCAGGTATGGAAAGTATTGTGGACGAGTTCGCATTTGTAGTGTTCTCAGAGCACGTATGACAATAAAAAGGTTTTTGGTAACACATGGGGCTTTCGGCACGACAACACTTTCTCTTTTAACAGGCAGAGTCAGCGGGCATGGAAAGTACTGTGGACAGATTTGAACTCGTCTTATTCTCGGAGCTACTTCTTATGAGTTCAAAATTCGTAATCGAATTTTTTACAGCAGGGGAGAGTTAATAGGTCGCGGGGTCGCCCACGAAGATGATTCTTGGGTTTTAGAAGAAGTTTTTGCGAAGTTGGATCCATTTTTTTAAAAGGATTATATCGAGTTGCAAAATTCGTGGTCGAATTTTTCTTAGAGAGGGAGAGTTGATAAGTCACGTGGTCGTACCCACGACCACACATAGCACGTTTCGTACATCATGTTCTTGTTATTTACTTTAATTGCATTATAATTAAGAGAAGTCTCCTAATTAGAGTCTAGCTAGGGTTTTTATTTATGCTAGGTCTCTTCCTCTATAAAAGATAGCCTAAGCTTAGTTTATTTGGTATGTTAGTTTTAGTGAGAAAAAAGACTTAGACTTAGAGAGAGAGCTTGTAGAATTAGGGGTAAATCTCATAAACCCTGGGTCTTTGACATTTCTTTTATTCAATTGAGAGATTTTAGTATTAATCAAGTTTAATTTAGCTTCCGCGTTATTAGTTTACTATCATATAGTACTGGAATTTTCTTTAGCAGACATGGATTTGCTCAAGGTCTCCTTGAGCTTTGGCTCAATCTAATATACTTGTGCGAGACCTAAGTAAAGACGTTTTGGGCATTGCTAGCTTATGTGTTGTAGTTATAAACCGAGAGTCTTTACTTCCTGTTGTTGAATCTAGAGACATTTGAGCAAATCCAAACTCCTTATGAAGTTGCTTTTGGTATCAAATTCATTCAACCTGGTTAAGTTTACATCATTCGCATTTCGAGATCGAGTGGGATCCCTTTGAAGTCTTTTGTTAAAGTCTTGTCATCGCTTATCGGAGATGATACTATCTGCAGCTTTTTGTTCCCCTTTGTACATTACATTTTCGCTGTTACTTAGTGGATTGTACGTATTCGAGAAAGAAATTTGATGTTTCCAAGTTCTTTGGGGTTTTATTAAAGATTTGGAGGCGTTTGGCTCCCACGTATATTTGGATATTTATGGTGATTGTTGGCTGCAATACTTTGTTTCTTGTTCTACTTGTCGTGGTCTGCAACTTATTTTCGATACTGGGGTGGGGTTTCCGTCAGATATGCTTATCTATCCTGCAATGGTTATTGGACCGGTATTCTTTGTTATTTTTGCGAATTCGATTATTATTTGCAATCTTGCTATTGTAATAGCGGTATTGGAAGATTTATCAGGACCACAAGCTTTGCTTAGATCTGGGGTGTTAATTTAAGGCCAAATTCAAGTGGGTCTTATGCTATTTCTTGGATCTATAATTGGGCTGGCGTTTGTAGAAGGGTTGTTTGAGCATAGAGTGAAGACTTTTGAATTATGGAGACGGGTCTTTCAGAGTTTGGGAAGGGCCTTTGCTGGTGATTATGTATTCCTTTGTAGTGCTTATTGATTCTATGGTGAGTGCAGTTTTCTACTTCACTTGTAGACCATCTAGCATGGAAGCTTTAGAGGAAGATGGTCAACCTCTTGTACAAGTGATGTCTCCCTCGTCTAGATCATTGGAAACTCAATAACGTTATTTCTACCTGTGGCGATCGTATTCCAAAAGTTTTCTTCCCGGATAAGCGGAAGAAGTTAAGTTGTGTCTTAAAGAAGATTACAAACGGCTCCCATCTTACTCTCTGCTTCAATCTTCGATGCAGCAGACTACAGGCGTTCTACAAGCTTGCCAAGGATGAAATAAGTCACCATGGTTAATTCATAAGCATGGACGTTTACTTCAACTCTCCTTTTGCGAAATTTGCATGTTCCTATCCACAAGCAAAGGTTACTCTTGATAAATCTCGAGCCTCAATTCCTTGATCGAATGGGCATCCAGGGAGTATTTATGTTATAACAAAGTTCGATGAGCTAGATGGGTCGAGCTACTGAGAAGGCGTCTGTTGATATCGCCTCTCTGGACCTTCGAACCGGGAAAAGCATTCATCAATGCAAGGTATAGCAAGTTCTTAAAATATCTCTCTCGCTAGATAGCTCGGTGACCTGGAAAGTACTTCAGATGGAAGTCATATCGTATCATCTTGGAAGCACCAGACTTCAACAAAATTCCAAGCACTGAAGCTAGACTAAGTGTACTGCATGCATCCAGTGAGAGTGGGAAGGCAGAAAAGCAGGAAGTCTTGTCACCTTACAACTCAATCTACTGCAGCAATATCGTCGTCCATCATGGCGCATTCAGGCTCTGCAAAACATAAGCGGCAACAAATTGAAAAGAGTGTATGAGCTGTGCGAACAATAACAACCGGTGCAATAACAATACTTTGCTCAACCTCGTCTCGACGGATCCTGACATCTACAGCTTCAGATGTTAGCTTTACTCGGCTGAATCAGAGCGCTCATCATCCACTCGATAAACGTAGAGGCAAGCCAAGTACAAGGCAGTTTTGATTACTCAAACAATTATGCGGAGAATGTTTACTACTGCTTGTTGATTATTCACCAAACTCAGAAGAGTGTTAGAAATTCTCAACTCGCGAAGTATAGCAATGTGATGTCACTACGCTCACAAGTGTATTTTCTTCAGAAGACCTACTGCAAGGAGATCTTTAACAGCAAGGTGGGCACCAAATGGAAGCAATAAGCATACACTGAACCTTGATTACGCTTATAAGCATTGGAGCTCTGCACGATTAGCACGGGACACCAACATCAACCGAAGGGCAATTCAGTTCAGAAGCTAGAGTGTCGACAACTTTGACAGCATAAGGTATATGCTCTCAGCATGTTCAGAATAATGAAACGAAGCAAAAAAGGTTTAAACAAGGAGTTGGTCAGGATTCCAAAAGCAAGAAAGATTGCTGATGCCGAGGAAGATACATGAAACGGCTACAAGACCACTAACCTCTCCATCAAAAGCAAGATTTACCAAATCAGAAGTGCCACATCCTCCTCACCATAAAAGTTGGTAGACTCCTGAAGGGGGGCAAACCATAACAATAAGAGTCCTAGTTAGTATGAACTAGGCACCCAATAATGGCAACCCTCAAATGAGGTGAGCCCCAATTGCCCAAGTTCAAATTATGAACAGGCACCCAATAATGACGACCATCAAATGAAGTGAGCCCCAATTGCCCAAGATTCAAATTATGAACTAAACACCCAATAATGGCGACCCTCGAATGAGGTGAGCCTCAATTGCCCAAGTTCAAATAATGAACTAGGCACCCAACAATGGCGACCCTCAAATGAGGTGAGCTCTAATTGCCTGAGTTCAAAGTATGAACTAGGCACCCAATAATGGCGACCCTCAAATGAGGTGAGCCCCAATTGCCCAAGTTCAAATTATGAACTATGCACCCAATAATAGCGACCCTCGAAGGAGGCTAGCCACCCAATCGTCGAAGTTCAAAATGTGAACTAGACACCCAATAATTGGCGACCTTCGAAGGAGGCTAGCCACCTAATCGTCGAAGTTCAAAACGCGAACTAGACGCCCAATAATGGCGACCCTCAAATGTGGTGATCCCCAATTGCCCAAGTTCAAAGTATGAACTAGGCACCTAATAATTGCGACCTTCAAATGAGGCGAACCCGAATATTTGCCTAAGCTCAAAGTGTGAACTAGGCACCTAATAATTACGACCCTCAAATGAGGTAAGCTCCAATTTTTGCCTAAGCTCAAAGTGTGAACTAGGCACCTAATAATTGTGACCCTCAAATGAGGAGAGCCCCAATATTTGCCCAACTTCAAAGTGTGAACTAGGCACCTAATAATTGTGACCCTCAAATGAGGTGAGCCCCAATATTTGCCCAAGTTCAAAGTGTGAACTAGCTATGCACCTAATAATGGCGACCCTCAAATGAGGTGAGCCCCAATATTTATCCAAGTTCAAAGTCTAAACTAGGCACCTAATAATTGTGACCCTCAAGCCTGCTAAGTTAGTTAAAATATAGACATCTTGTGACCATGCAGTTCTAATTATTTTTTTTTAAATATACCATACTTGGGGACGAGCTTGTTGGCAAAGAGCCAAACATTAATCGTTATAACCCATAAACATGGCCAAATTAAATATTTTTCAAGGCAGCCACACTTTGGGGCGAGCCTGGTGTCTCATCGCCATAATTAGCTCGCTACAACCTGCAAGCGTGATAAAGTTAATTACGCACACTTGGGGGTTAGCTTGTTGACAAAGAGCCAAACATGACTCGTTATAACCTTCAAACATAACTTAATTAAATGTGTTCACCATACTTGGGGGTGAGCCGAGCTAAAACTAGCTCGTTACATCTTACAAAGATATGATATTCAAATATATTTTTTAAGTATCCTACACTTGGAGGCGAGATTGTCAGCTAAGATCCAGACATAACTCACTATAACCTGTAAGAAGAAAATTTCAAATATTTTCTAAGCACCTTACACATAGCTCGTTATAACCTGTCAGGTAGGTAGGTTGTAGGTGACGACCTAATTTTTAAGTGGGTCAATCGTAAGTGACGATCTAGTTCTTAAATTTGTGGAGATGTTCAAACTTTCACTTTAAATATAAATAATTTGGTCGCAGGTGACGACCTAGTTTTTAAATAGGTAGATCGTATGACGACCTAGTTTTTAAGTAGGTCGTAAGTGACGTGGTGGACATATCATGATATATTTGGATTATATCGGGCAACATTATCAATTTTTTTAAACAGTAGAGACATTTGCTGATATGCCAATAGATCAAAGATATACTTTTGGGAGAAAAAAAAAAATTAAGGATATGCAGCATATGGGATGATCAATATGCTGATCATTGCTTGTATCATATGTATCACAAGCATGCAGTGGCCCTTTGGCCTTCGAGACGAACACTCCGATGTGAAAGAAACCGAAAGCCTACCATGATCCTTATCTCCCTCTCTCTCTTTTAATGGTCATAAACATAACCATCAACATACTCAAGAATCCACCTCCTTTCCCCATGTAATTAATGACCTCTAAATTAAGGTAAGGCAAAACATATATTTTCACACGCACACAGATTTTATGAACAAAAAGGAACTTATGTAGAAGCTGTACCTTGATTTGTCATACGGTTGAATGAGGAGAGAGCTTGCATCAGGAGTACCAATTTGAGCGATGGTCTTCAAGCTGACTGGGCTTCCATAATAGTCAACCTAGAATAGGTATGTATAGTCAGCTTAAAAGAAAAATCACACAAACAACAAAAATAAAAAACGAGGATGAGAATACACAAGATTATTTTGGAAAATAATGCAATAGGACAATTTTTAATTTTTTATTTTTTAGAAAAAAGGTTTATACATATACTTTTTGAGTGAAAAATGAATTCAAATACACCCTAAGAGAAATTTTGTAAAGTAATGTAAATAACCAAGAGGACCGAGATGAAAGAAAAATCATACTGATGAAAGGGCTAGGGACTGATGACTGAAATCTACCAAACTCACACAATATTGTGACATTAACACGTCCTTCTATCTGAGGTTCCTACTCCCTAAAAGGGAAAATCAGCATCCATATGTTGAATTAATTTCTCAACTTTATTGGAGTAAATAATCAAGAAAGTTGGCATATTACAGATATTGTTCTAATCTTTTCTAAATTAGTACTCCAACTTAAACTTAGACTCCTACTACAAGGGATTCCAAGACTCCTCTTTCTATGTGAATTGTAGCCTTGGTTACAATGATAGTAGACTTAATTATAACTCTAAAGAGAAGCAAAAATTCCCTGGATCCCTACTTTCAAAAGCGGGCTGAGTTCCTCACTATTGACTTAAAGAACACACACATTCTCTAGTAAGACACGAGAGTTTCTCATGTCTACATATAAGATTGGCGCAACCAGATTTTAGGTCTCATGCATACATTTTTTTTTATGGAATCTGGTTAGTTGGTATTTGTTCAATATGAGCAATAATAGTAACTCAAGGAAATGAGTTGTCCTCAGGCTTCTATATTTCCGCGGTAACTCTCTCTTAACATAATTGTAGGAAATAATCTTACAATAATCTGATTCATATTTCTAGAACACTCGACAGTTCGGCTCTAATAGCCAATTGCACAACACTCTAACTTGACCAACACATCAATATTTTGAACATTTGACTTTTCTAGAGGCCAAAGTCCACCAAAACTTTGAGCCTAGACTGACAGCATTACCTTTCCGTACCGTGATCCCACCTTACTTACCCACCATTTTGTAACTATTTAATACAAGTATCTAATATTTTTTTTTAAACACTATTTAATAGATGCCTAGATATTCCAAACACTATATACTAGTTTGTTTCTCCTCTCTTCCTCATTTCTCTCCTCCCACTCCTTTTTTCCTTCCACAGATCAGAGTTCACGGGTTCCTGCAATTAATAATGCTCGAGCTTCGCTTGTACACCATCCCATCTTAAACTAGTTTCCATTGTGTGTGTGTGTGTGTGCTCCCTTTGATTTATATTTATGTATAAAATAAATAACCATTGTGCAACACTCTAACTTCACCAACACCGCTGATATTTTGAACATTTGAGTTTTCTAGAGACCAAAGTCCACCAAAATTTTGAACCTAGACCAATAGTACTACCTTCCCGTTCCATGATTCCTTCTCACTTTCCCACGGTCATGTAACTTTATTAATTTAAATATCTAGTATTTAGAAAATATAACATATTCAGAACATTTCTTTTATTTTTGATTCATTTTACTCGGTCAATAAATAAATAAAACACCTAGTAAGAAATTTCTTGGAAGTGCGTTCGTACCTCAACTCGATCAAGCATGGATGCGTTTGCTCTTCCTGTCCTTACAGCACTGAAATTTTCTCGAACATTTTCAAGAGTCTTTTCCATCCTCTTTTTCTGTAAGACAAAACCATAGCATTCACTTAAAACGGGTAAAACAAGCTTTCCCCTAAACATAAACAAAAAATACCAAACCCCAACTTACAACATCTTTTTCAATCGCAGATTTCTCAGCTTCCACTTCTTCAGCAGTTGCACACCTCCACACTCCAACTCTACAAAAACAACAACAACATAATGTAGCATTAATCACAAGATTGAAGCCCCATTAACCAAATAACAACAACAATCCTCAAAGTGGAATCACCTGTTGGGCATCATCTGTTTAGCGACAATGGGTTTGCTCGAAACCACTCGAAGTTTGCCGTAATTAGAACAAGAGCTCCAGGATGAAACGTTAGTGGATGTAAGGGTGGTGTGTTTAGTGCAATCTGTTGTTCCTATATAGTGAGAATCTAAAGAAGGAAAAAAAAATGTACCCATTGTTGGAAAACAAGAAATCAAACAGTGCTTGATCAACTAAAAAATGAGAGATGAAAAGGGTATGATTATTACCTCGAATGCAGAGAATGGTTTTGGTAGGGTTTGATGTTGATTGATAGATAGGCAGTAGTGGTGAAGCAGATGAGAACGAAATCGCCATTGAAGCTCAGTCGAAGAACTCTCTCTCTCTCTCTTTGTGAGTGCTTAAAGGCAGAGTGAAAGGGGTTTGTTTATTTGGATTTGGACATATAGTACACACTCCGCGCGCAAGGAGAGAAATGTGGATAAGAAGGCGGGTTTCTAATTCCCTAGTTTTTTTATAGCATTTCCAATGGTTTTGATTATAGATGATTAGGATACTTGCCCGAGTGTGTATGCATGCTCAGCCGGACCGTATGCCAACTGATTTAACGGACTCCACTTAAAATATAAATTTGGTGACCATAAACTGGAACTCGCCCTCGCCTTCACCGTTATAAACTTTGAAAGGTATGCCAGTTTTGGAGATCCGTAGCTACTGCAACAAACCTCGAATGGTGAAGCGGGTGGTGGGGGTGTTTAAGACCAAAAACTATCTCAAGTTCCAAACAATTCTCAACTCAAGTAGGATTTTGAACTCATGACCTCTCACTTCATCTAGGGTTACATCACTACTTAATCAACTGTGACGAGAGGAAAATGAATAACCAACCCACGGGCTAGATATTTAGCTAACTCATTCATTTTGATTGGTACAACAAGGTAGGGATAACCGAAGACTCGTTCTGATAGTTTCTCTAAGTTTTTTATTTTTCGTTTCTCTCCACCTAAGAAAATAATAGAGAATAATCGTTTGGACATGGTTTTAGAAGAAAAAAATCCGCTACGATTAAAAAGGGAACCGACCAACATGGGTTCGATATTTTTTATAAGAGCACCCACAACAGCTAGGTGCACCCTGACATGGCAGGGTGAATTCCAAATTCACCCTCTTTTCCACCCAATTCGTCTCCCAGCAACTAGGTGAATACATGACGTGGCATCTCACAAATTCATCCAAGGGTGGATTGAGGGTGAATTTGCGTCGCACGGTTCTGAAGTGCGCGCAGCCATAGCGCGCGGTTCAGAAGTGTGCGGCAACACTTCTCCCTCTAGGATGATAACACGTGTCCTCCCATCAATGGTTTCTATTAAGCGCAGTTTTGAAGTGTGTGTAACTTCAACGTCTAGGATCGAACCACGTGGACGTCTGAGATTTAAAGATTTCTAAACGGCTAGTTTTTGCCGCGCGGTTCAGAAGTGCGCGGCATAAGCCTGCATAAAAAATATCTTTGGTTCCCCATTATTTCACCTGAGTTTTTTCCTGATCAAACTTTTTCAACAAGATGCTCAACGGCTAGTTTTTTTCTCTATTTATAACCCTCATTCATCTTCTACTCTCTTCTACAATCAACTCATTCATCTTATATCTCAAAACTCAACCTTCTTCATTTTTTATCAATTGAGCCGAATCATGTCTGACGAAATTATTGCTGACCTGCTCAGGCCTGAGACATCACTCTCATCTACAGAGTCATCGTCTTCATCATCGTTCAGTGACGAAGAACTACTTCGACGTCAAGTTGAGTTGTTGCACGAGTATGGCAAGATGATGATTGAGATGAAAGAAGCAGAAGAAAAAGAGCAAGAGGCGACATCATCACGGAGGCGGGGAGGTAGTAAAAGGGGACGGATTGACAAACGAAAAAACCATGAGCATAAATTGGGGGATGATAGCCTTAACCGGGATTACTTCGGTGACAACCCAAGATTCAAAGGTATCTCATTTCGTCGTCGTTTCCTTATGAGCGAAGGTGTGTATCAACGTATTTATCATCAAATACTTTCTTTTAACCCCTATTTTATTCAAAGAGAAAATGCCGCCATGGGATTATCCTCGCACCAAAAGATAACGTGCGCAATTCACATGTTATGTTACGGTACGAGCGCAGACACCCAAGAAGAATACCTTCGGATTGGGGAGTCTACGGCTATTTTGTGTTTGATTTTTTTTTGTAAAACTATTATAACACAATTCAAAGCTCAATACCTTAGATCTCCCAATGAAGACGATACATTACACTTGTTAGAAGTGAATGGATCGCGAAGCTTCCCGGGGATGTTAGGTAGTTTAGATTGTATGTATTGGAAATGAAAAATTGTCCTACCGGGTAGGCAGGACAATATACCGGGTATAAGAAAATTTCGATGGTGATTTTAGAAGCGGTTGCATCCCAAGATCTTGGGATATGGCATGCATTCTTTGGGGTGCCCGGTTCTAATAACGACGTGAACGTCTTGCATCAAGGGTGGTTTTTCAACAACTTGTCTAATAGAGTTGCGCCGCCATGAAATTATAATATAGGCACGGTACTGCACATTATGGGGTATTACTTAGCGGATGGAGTCTATCCAATATGGTAAATACTTGTTTAAACCATAAGAAATCCGTCCAACGATGCCGAAATACATTTTTCAAAGATGCAAGAATCATGCCGGAAAGATGTAGAGCGTGCTTTTGGACTATTACAAGCTAGGTTTTAAATATTGGCAAACGATACGCAATTTTGGAAACCTAGTGATCTAGGAAATGTTTTGTACGCAAATATAATCTTGTACAATATGATCGTGGAAGATGAACGTCATACTTACATCCGGCAAATGGACATTGATCTCGAGTTTAGAAAAATTGTGGATAATTGGAAGGAGAACTTAAATCCAAGATACGCGATCAACACTAAGCAGAGTACATCTAGAAGGTTCGTAAAATAAAAAATGAAAAAGCTCATTTCCAATTACGAGATGAACTTGTCGCGCATTTGTGAAGTCGAAAAGGGGCAGAGTAATTGTAGTCTTCATCATTGTTTGTTTATTTTCTAAAGTAATGTATTTTCTTTTAAAGTTTAATGTTGAAGTTGTAATATTTTTTATTTCCAAGTCTTCATCATTGTAACACTTTAATGAAACATAGTTTATTTCTTCAGCTTAGAATTTTTTTATCAATTTGATGGATTACGAACCATTAATAACAATTTTATTGAAATAATGAAATTACATAGATCTTAATAACTACTATTAATGTTAAGGATTACATCATTCTTCATCACTAGAAGCGTCGTCATCACTTGGACACTGCTCCTTTAACTTCTTCGAATATTCTTTAATATGCTTCTTCATCCAACGCCTTTGTGTCGGTTTTAGGTTACCAAGGTTCGTTGTCATCACCTTTAACATATGTGAGTCGTCGAAGTTTTTTTTTCGAGTTAGCCCCGCTTCACGCCTCCTTTGAAACTCAGCCTCTTTCATCAGCGTTAGTTCCTCTCGACGTCTAGCTTTAGCTTCCTTTTCCTCTTTCTTCTGCTCGTCTCTCAGATTCCATGACTTTATCATGTTGGACGTTGTCCCAAGCATCCTCTTCCCCAAAAAAACTGAACTTGACTTTGCCGCTTCTTTTGCCTTGTATTTTTTTTGGTCGTCCGGTCGTACATCCCCACAAGAATTTAGTGGTGCATCCACGTCGATATTATCATCCAGAATTACGATATTTAGAGTGTCAGATGTAGGTGTTTCAGGATCGGTATTGGTGGAGTTACCCGGGCTATCGTTAAAATTTAACTTCCTGGCAAAGTTACGAGCGGGATGGCCGATGTGATGAATTGTGACCATTTTGGGCAAGTTTCCAAAACTTTGTACGCTTCCCCAAGTTTAAATGGTTTGCCTTGGGTTTGATAAAATGTATCGTTTGCCATACGTTCCTAGAAATCAAGTTAGAAAATATTTTAGAGTATGATTCACCTTTGAACATTAATGAAATGAGAAAAATAAATGAAATACTTACGAAGTCATCCGTTCCAATACCGGTATGATTTTGTTTCTCAAGGTCTTGAATGATACCTCTAAAAATTGAACATTCCTTATTGAGCCACCCCTTATACGCACAATTGACACCGTTGTAAGATCGCCACATCGATTGGTCAACATAGAAGGAGTTGAATTGATCACGCACCTTGAACCAAAATGTAGCAACTTTTTTGCTGTTCGTGGTAGCGAGGTTTTGAGATACTTGGGACCAAGCGCATGCAAGATTCATGAAGTCATCAGACGGCCAATTTTTAGAGTTGGAGTATTGTTCTTTGTCGTCATGAACTTCCTCTAAAGCCTTAAGTACATCCTTAACTATAATAGGTGTCGATGTCGTCATTCTTTTAGACTTTGCCTTCCCGCGCGTATTACTTCTCGTGAGAACCGGATTGAGTTCCTCAGCCTGAGCTACATTCTCAACTATAATAGGTGTTGATGCCGCTTTTCTTGTAGACTTTGCCTTCCCTTGAGTCCACGTATTACTTCTCGTGAGAATTGGATTGAGTTCATTGGAGATGACCGGAGATGCAACCGCTGATATTGAGATTTAAATAATCTAAACCCCATGTACCTTGCATCGGCGTGGTATTCGAACTTCTACCGGCGAAACAAGTTTGAGATGAATAATATGGATTTCCCGGTTGAGGGTACGAGCCCGTATACCCATCAAATTGAGGGTAATATCCTTGGTTTGAGTTATAAGGGTAATATCCATGGGTTTGAGATTGAGATTGAGATTGATTGTCGGGTGGCGGGAATAGTTGGCGAGCATGGTGATTCTGACCTTGGAAGGTGTTAGGCATTTACGACGGATCAAATGTGTCGATTTGATGAGGAAAGACGTTTCCTTGTTGGTTCGTATTGGAGGATTGAGAGTAGTTTTGAGAATTAGATTGGGAGCTTGAGGAAGACATAATGGTTTTGAAGAAAGGGATAAGGAGGGAGGATAGTATAGAAGATTAGAAGGGAAGAGAGTGTAGGAGATGAATGACATTTATAGATGAAAAAAACTAGCCGTTAACAAGTATCCAAAAAATATATATCCGTTATTATAGCCGTTGAGTAACTTGTACAACAAGTTTTCAAAAAAATATAGCCGTTGAGTAACTTGTACAACAAGTTTTCATTCTTCGAATATAGCCGTTAATATGGCCGTTGAGTAACTTGTACAACAAGTTTCAAAAAATATATACAACCGTTGAGTAACTTGTACAACAAGTTTCAAAAAATATATATAGCCGTTGAGTAACTTCTACAACAAGTTTCCATTCTTCGAATATAGCCGTTAATATGGCAGTTAAGTAACTTGTACAACAAGTTTCCATGACAAAAAATATAGCCGTTGAGTAACTTGTAAAACAAATTTCCAAAAATATAATTTTCAAAATAAAAAATATATTAATATTCCGAAAAAAAACATAGTTTAAACAATATTAATACACAACATAGCTTAAACAAAACATAAATAAAAGTTCTAAATAAAACATAGCCTAACTGGGACGACCTCTCTTCGTTTGGCGGGCGCGTTTGCCACGTGCAAGACTTTCGTCATAGGTATATTGCACAACTGGCTCTGTCTGGTAGGAAATGAACATCTCAGCTAGTTTATCGGACGTCTCTCGGATGATCTCTTGTGCCCGGCTCAGCTCCTTCCTCAACTCAGTATTGCTGTCAGTTAGTTGCCTCGAGTCTTCATATGCCGCATACCGTAATCATTGGTTTTGATGCAACAACTCATCTGTACTATACGTAGGTGGACACGGGTATGGTACCTGCATTACTGGGATCGGTATCCGTCTACGTTGATCGTTCGGTCCCGCCACATCCATGAACCATCTCATATAACGTGGATCGCCGGTCTCCTGAACACCATAGTCTTGCACCTGTGAAGACGCAGCTAAACTCGACGTAGGTGGCAAGATTACATCGGGGTTCACTAGATCATGCCCGACCGACCAAATATTTCCCGTCCTCTTTACTAAAGTGCAACCGATCTTGGGATTTGGATGAACGAGACGTCATTATGTCATGTAATCTACATCGGGAACAAGATAATCGCGACCATCGTAGAAGTCCACATCCTTCAGACTCTGATATAACTCTCGATCGTACCTTGGGAATTCTAAAATCTCCTGAGGGGGGTCATAGGGAACACTATCAATCCCAGTCATCTGACGCATACACCGGTCTCCTAAATACTAAAGCGTACCATGGCCGTATGGGACTGACACCAATGGAACCTTCTGGGTGCTCAACGTTGAAGCAACTCTTACCTCTGGACGTCTCAATTTCGTAGACCTGTGATATGGTTGCCAATCTATGTTGGTTATGTCCTTCTATTCTATCATATCTCTGATCACAACAAAAAAGTGATGGATTTCAGCTCCGGTACTCCCCCTTTCATCTCTCCACCCAGAAATACGAGGATAAATATGGTTAAAGTTTGGTACCTTAACTTGATACATTCAAACCTGATAGTACTCCAACACCGCATAGAATCCGGTGATCGATTTCTTCACCTTCCCGGGCTTCAGAACTGAGACTTCATCAACCCCCTTATACAAAGCTGCCATAATTGGCGTACCTCAGTCAAAACCTGACGTACCGAGAATATCGTAGTCTGTCAAGGCTGCCAGATAACCCGCCCGAAGGGATGTGGCACCATTTGAGAAGAAGAGATTACCCATCATATATGCAATAAATGCATGTGCATACACGATATCCATTTATGAGTCGTAATTGTGGAGATTTGGATTCAAAGGCTCTTGCCACTTTTTTAAATAAGTGAGAGTGATGTTACCGTACCTCATGTCAGAGCTTGTGATTCCCGAGAACATATTTTCTGCTTCCTCTAACTTGGAGTACCTCTCGTCGTACGGGAGTTCGCGACCCCTACCAAAAGATATGCCCGTTAGCATGACGAAGTCTAACGGTGTGAAACCCAGTTCCCCGCAAGGGAAGTGAAAGGTATGGGTGGAAGGCCACCACCGCTCCACGATAGCATGAATGAGATGGTTATCCGAGTTTCCTGCATTAATCGAGCAAAAGTTCATAAAACCCATACCGTCGACCAACTTCTTCAACGTCGGGTACACGACAATTCATCGGTACCACTTCAGTACCTTATCCAATGATCCCCTACACTGTAATTCATCTCGGTTCTGACAAAAAAAATACATTAACACGTTAGAAGTTCATTCGGGCATTTCATCGGACACATTGCAATATACGTTAATAACACATAAAATTTACATAAAACTTACCGCTATTTCCTCCGATCCAGCAGAAATATGAACCCAGCCGTCCGGGAGGATATCTACTCGGTTCAACTCATCGTACGATGGGGTGGGATCGTTGTCCGACGTCAATTGTAACGACCAATTATTTGTGATGTCGGCGTTCCCCCTTCGTTTTACTTTCGCGTTAGAGTTACATGTAGTTTTGGAAGCATTTTTCCTCGGTCGCGAACTAGAAGAACCCGACATTTTGAAGTGATTAGCGGAGGAAATGAGTTGGGAAACTTGTGGAGTAAGGTTGGGTATGCCAAGTTAATGCCTTGGATATGCTAATATGTTGGAAATGCCTTAATGCCAAGAATAAACCTAAAAGACTTGAAACCAAAATAGGCCTAAAAACCTCAGGGTGATGCCGCGCGGTTCAGAACCGCGCGGCTAATTTTTTTTTAAAAAAAAAAACGTGGCATTTTCCTATTGGTTTAAACGCGCGGTTTAGAACTGCGCTGAGAATTGATGGCTGAGATTGTAAGACGTGGGTGGATCTGAGACGTCCATTTCATGCGCGCGGTTCAGAAGTGCGTGGGGTAAATTCACCTTGGGTGGATTTCAAACTCTTATGGGGTGGATTGAGGTGGATTGGATTCACCTTTAAATTCATCCAATCCACCCTCTTGAGTGTTGTGGATGCTCTAATGTGATCGGGCTTGGATTAAAATGGTGAAGGAGTGAATTTTAGGATTGTAACCTGGAGGTAGGTGATTTGAATTGTTGTAAGGTGGTGGAATTGTAGCTAACCCATAGGAGCTAATCAGGACTGATGATGAGATTTATTCTATTGGCGGTCACTTCCTAAACAGTAGGCGTTAGTAGCATGCATAATTGGGCTATAACTTTGTCAACACTCCAAACAAACGGTTCTCCCACCTCAAGTTTAGCCAACTACATTCACTAGTGAAATAGAAACATAATTAGTCACTTCGGCTACATGCCTATGTGAAGTAGGTTCGCCTAATCAAACTCATCTTTCAAAATTGTCGACATCACCACTCCAACCACCAAAACAAAATCCAGTACAGATCCACTGCAGTAGTACCTATATGAGATCTGTGATCCAAGGAGCCGGCAGTCCCGGCACACAATTACACGTGAGTCAGTCACAGTATCTGTCTCACACGTGCCCCACACTCTCTCTCTCACTCTCTCACAACAACAGCAGTTATTTATAAATAAATATACCAGAAACCCAAACCTCATTCGTCACTCCCCAATATAAATAAACCCACACACACAAACAAACCCTCCCCCTTTCAACTTCTGCATTTTAAGAGAAAGAATCATTATCATCTCCAGCAGTGACACCAAATCAAATGGAGCTAAGCAAGCTCACTTTCGAGATCTTCTCAAAACTGGAACAAAACTGGTTCCTACATTGCGACGACCGAGAGGGACCCACCTCCAACACCAACAACAAGAAAACAAGGATCCTCAGCATCGACGGTGGAGGAACAAAAGGTTTTGTATCGGGATCCGCACTCGCTCATCTCGAGAACCGGATCCAAACAATAACCAACGACTCAAACGCCCGAATCGCCGATTTTTTTGACATAGTTACAGGTTCAGGAATTGGCGCTGTTTACGCAGCAATGATAACCGCAGATAACGGTAACGGGCGTCCGTTATTCTCTGCTAACGAGACAGTTAAGTTTGTAACGGAGAAAAACGACCAACTCTTCAAGGTGAAAAGTGTCGGTTTGTTCCGTCGTAAAAAGAGATTCTCCGTTACGAGTAACGAGAAGGTTTTGAGAGAGGCGTTTAAGAGTTTGACATTGAGAGACACGTGTAAACCTCTTCTTGTTCCATGTTACGACTTAAATAGCTCGGCTCCGTTTGTCTTCAGCCGAGCCGACGCTTCGGATTCTCCTAGCTTCGATTTTGAGCTCTGGAAGGTTTGCCGCGCAACAATGGCAACCCCGACCCGGTTCAAGCCGTTTCAGCTTAACTCTGTCGACAACAAAACCGCTTGTTTGGCCATCGACGGTGGGTTGGTTATGAACAACCCGACTGCGGCGGCAATCACTCATGTTTTGCACAACAAGCGAGAGTTCCCCTCTGTTAATGGAGTGGAGGACTTGCTTGTTTTGTCATTGGGTAACGGACCGTTATCTTCTCCTAGACATTATAACGGAGACTGCTCGATTCCGTCAGTGTTGGACATCGTTCTCGATGGCGTCTCGGAAACTGTAGATCAAATGTTGGGCAACGCATTTTGTTGGAACCGCACGGACTACATCCGGATTCAGGTTTATTTTTTTAATCTATTTTACTTCCAACTTTACTTGGTAGTTATAATTTATTATGTTAAACTGACGTTATTATTTCAGGCAACCGGTATTGTAACGGAGGAGGTGTTGAAAGAGAGAGGAGTGGAGTCGTTACCGTTTGGCCGGAAACGATTACTAACAGAAACTAACGCTGAGAGAATCGAAAAGTTCGTGAAACGTATAGTTGCATCGGGAAGGACTAGTTTGCCACCAAGTCCGTGCAAAGATGCCGTTAGTCCACTAATTAACGGCCGTTAATTAATTAGTCAACTCTAATTAATTAGTCTTATTAGTTTTAAATATTAGGACTAATTTTAGTTCTTTGAGATTCAGTGTTGTTTTTGTCTCTCTTTCGATGAAATAAAATATAAAGGCAATGGTGTCTTGTCTCAAATCTAGATCTAAAAAGAGATACTTAAGTATCTAATGAGATTTTTTGTGTATCTTAAAGATTTAATGGGTTTGGGCTGCATTAATCTTCCAAGGACCGACACCCTATTTTATGTATTATTATTAGTTTTTTTTCTTTCTATTTATAAGTTTGTACTAGTAGGTGTGCACAATTATATAATGAGTGTAGGTGATTTTTACGCGTAGATGCAATGCTGACTCTTAATGGGAATCGACAAATTCTCATAAGTGCAGTTTCATTTAGTTCGTCCGTGGGGCGGGTACGTTTAATAATGTACTTGTCGAAGGTCAATTGAATAGGGTCATGTTACATGTTTGGTGTTTGGTGTTGACTATGCAAAATTACAATGTGGTTTCATTTTTACTTGAGAAGACAAGCCAAACTGAGGCAGAGTTCGGATGTTATGTACTCAGAACTCTTGTTACCCTAACCGTTTGTAGCTTGTAGGCACACCATTAACACGCGTGTACAAGTTTTATACACGCATATTACGTGCATGCATATTTTAATTTCCACAAAAATGGGTTTATCCTTATAATCATCGTCCTACGAGTACGTGTTCTCTATTCCAGCTCAGTGATATTCATAAGACATGGCCTCTTAAGCTCTGTGTACATTAATAAGGAGTTAAGGACTTTATGTGGGATCAGTTTTAATACCGAATCACCCCACACTCCGATGTACCATTGGCAATGACTCTAAATCTCCATGACAGATGGTACTTTCTAGTTTCTAGTAAATTATAAACCCCCTCCATCTTTGGCTGATTCTGATTTAGCTACTACTAAAGATTCTCTGATCAAAACAAGCCCAGACGCAAAAGAACACCATGCAGTGTACTTTGCTCGAGGGGAGGCGTCCTCCAGAAGGTGTTGACATAGCTTAGACAAGAAATAGGAAAAGTAGGTCCTGGAGCCTATTATATTTCTCAATCAGATAAATTAATCACGATTTATTGATATCAGTATTTCTTACATATAATGAAATGAAAACTTTAGGATTATGCTTATAGTTCTGATGATTTTATTATCAACAGGGTTATACAATATTTTATTCTTGTTTCTTGAGCTTCAAAAATCTAGTTTACAACATACTTTGCGGTGCGGGATCAGACTTTGCAAGCTCTGCATACATGTCGGATATTGCTTTTTCGAAATAAGCCTTCGCTTGAGGCCTCTTGATCTGAAATAGCAACAGAGAAAACAGTGAGACTCTTCAATTAAAGTTTACTTCAGTTACCTGATTGCATTTCCATATAAAGAGTATAGTTGGAAACTTAAACATGTTCTTCTATGGTTAGCTAGAACTATGGAAGAAAAAAAATTAATATGCTAAAAACTGAGGAATAAAAGCATTTGGGGTCAGGATACTGAAAACATTAGGAAATCAAACCGACTGAATGTAAAATCTACGTGCTGGGCTTTCCGCCTAACAGACTGCATTATTATCTGTCACTCTTTTACTATACGTCAAAGCTAAGTCGGACTTGGATCTTCTTAGCATGTGAGTAGAGGAGTGTCGCGGTGAAATAAATACAAATATGTGATTTATTTGGACAGTTTTTATGTGTTGCTTAATTATGCCTATACTGCTTGAAACAATTTCACATTTCTCAGTTGCTTTTACTATCTTAATGAATGTTTTTACCATTTTAATGCAATGCTTTATCGGCTGCCAAACCCATTTTCAGATGACAGTGCACACACTGTATCTTGAAATAGCAAAAAGCTCCTCATTTTTGGGCTGTTTGGAGGAAAATGCAGTTGCAGAAATGTATGGAGATGGCAAAGGTTGTTATAAAAATAGTTTGTTCGAGATTAGAATTCTCAATTTGGTCTAACCTGGTGGAAAAGATTGGGGATGAGAGTTCAATAGGAGGTAGGAGGTAGTGGGCCTAACAGTAGACACTCTCTCTCTTTCTTTTTTGAATGAGATTGCTTGAGAATTGGTAAATGAAATTTTGAGAATGAAGAATTTGAAACACATCTAATATACAATTTGTGATCTATGTAATGACAAAAGGAACAAAAAATAGAACTTGCCTTGAAGGTGGGAGTAAGAAGTCCATTCTCCAAGGTGAAAGGATCAAGCACTAAGGTAACAGCTTTGACATATTCAAACCCTCTCAACTGCAGAAAAGGGAAGGAAGGAGACAATAAAGACTAGAACAAAAAAGAAAACCACTTTCTGATTAAAAGTAGAATGAAAAAGCTGAGTATTTACTGAAAAATGGTACCTGAGCCTCTCTTCCAACAGCATCCATCTCAGCCAATACAGCTGCCCTTGCTCTTGGATCATTGCACAGTTCTGCTAAACTTTCGTACTGCGCACATGCATGCCAATGACGACCATAAAATCAGTCGAGCGTTTTATTTTGTCACTAGTAACAACAACCGAAATGAATTACTTTCTACCCAATTAAGGTAAATAAGAATTCGATTTGAATTTTGATCAGGTTTTAGACTATCGGACCAAGATCATGTTTGAATAGCTAAAATGCACATCCAAATCTGGATTTCTTATTAGATTTTCAGTCAGCTCCAATCCATTGGTAGCCCTATCCTTGGGTCCCTATGGAACGTTAAATGAGAGGTTTGAGAAGTATACGACCTTGATGTTTTCAGAATCAGCCCAAGCTTTAAACACCTCTGGGTCTACTGATACAACAGCAACTAAAGAAGAGTTCATGCTGTCACCTTTATCACAAAATCAGTAAAAGTTAGCATAGAAAAATACCAACCAATTATAAACACAAGATAAGCGACCAATTCCATACCGTGCACGAAACATTGGGCAACAAACTTGCATTTTGCATATACGTTCTCAATCTTCTCAGGCGCTATGTACTCGCCCTGCGCCAACTTAAAAATGTTCTTTTTCCTGTTAAAATTTCATAAGAACCTTTCAATCCAGTGGTGTCATTTCAATAGTATTACATCTTGACAGGAAAAGAAAATCTTCCCATTCTTGACATGGTCAAATCGTGTTAGAGGTATGCAAAATATAGCTTACATTAATGTAGTCAACTTGGATATTTTGATGAAAATGGCATCATTTCAAACTTCTTTCTTCTTGTTTTGGAGTTGGCATCTCATATGAAATCGAGAGAAATGCTTGTCTTAATTTGTTTCAGGTTCATGTATTTAGTAGGAAAGATACTATGACGCACCTTTAGTATTTTTTATAAGGAACACATGATGGAGGGAGGTGATTTAAGAGATTAATTACTTATGGATATACACTCTTTATAATGAATCTTCCCCAAAATCAGACGTTGATTACACATTTCAATTTGCAGATGATACACTTCTCTTTATAGGGGCTTCTCAAGTGTAGTTGAGAGTTCTTCGAGGTCTCTTTGCTTTTCCAAGATGGTGTGGCTAAGAATAAATTTAATGAAAAATAAAGTTAAGGGAGTGGGTGAGGTGCCAAACATCTGTAGACATCTCTAGGTTGACTAATATGCTATGATATGGCGTAGAAGTACTTTCTTCGACTTATCTGAGACTTCCGTTGGGGGTAGATAGGTTAAAAAAGAATTGAGATCCGGTTATGGAGAGATTCGAGAGAAGACATCGTGTTTAGAAGGCTAAGTACCTTTCAAAGGGGGAATTGTAGCTCTTCTAAAAACTACCTCTAGTCTGCTAATCTAATACCTCTCATTGTTCCGGACCTTCCGGTGTTCCCTTTGCCGAAGTCTAATCTAATAACAATTAGTTCTGCTAATTGTTATATACCTGTCACTTTTAAGACACTTACCTTTGTACCATCCATGCTATTCATTTTACCATTAAGCCGAAGGACATTTATAGCTATAAAGATCAGGGGATAGAGGGCTTAAATGCCTTTTATTCCTACTATAACTAGCAGAACTTGTTTGGCCACACTGTAGGAGAACTAAGAGAGACACAAGCCTTCTCTGTTTCTATTGTTGAATAGTTGGATTTTATGCTATCTGTCAGGATTTCAATATTAAATTGAATGAGTCGTAATGAGGAAAAAAAGGGAGGTTAACATAGAAAGATGGGGAGATGGGCTGGAGAAAAACATATTTAGAACTGTTCCACTCAACGGTAACTCAGTTCCTAGGCTAATTTATTACTTGATATGTGGGGTTGCTATAGGTTTACTTTAAAAGTCGTGGCATACAGATGGGTATGGCAACCAGGGATATTGGGTTTTTAATTAGAAGGGTTCTGGGGGGATATGGGTTTAGCGCTTGAACAAGCAACCTGTAATAAAGCATAGTGCAAATGGCACGTCGAGAGATTAAAAAGATTAGACATCAGGGTAAACTACGAATCCACAAAAGAAAAAGACATAAAAATAGGTCTTTAGTCAAAGCCACAAATGTTAGTTAAGATTTTGGTCACTTTTATTACAAGATTGAACCACTATAGAGTTACTCCAGCTACTCTTTGAAGTTTGTGTGGATGTTCGGGTATATTTTGTTGGTTTGTAGATTAGGGCTGGAGATTCTTTTTCCAAGAGGATCCTGCCAATCCATAGCATATTTTAAGGTCTGTGGTTGACTGTATTTACTTTTGAAGTTCCTACAGTATTTTAAGATCTTCAATATTTTGATTTATTTATACTGGAGGGGGTTTTGGACTTCTGTCTACTCTCATTACCTTCGAAATCAACAACGCATCTTTAGTCTAATTTGGCTTAGGAGATGACATATGTGTACTCGTTAGAATCTCTAGCTTAAGTTGGGGAAGTTTAATCTACCACGACATTTTATTTTCTTTTTGCATATTTCATTTATGTCGAAAATTTCCAGATAATCTGCTTCAGAATATCTAGAAAAAGCTAGGCAGGATGATTTAGTATTACACTGCACGCCAGTCAAACATCTGTAGATGGGACAATTATGTGAATGCGCTATCACTGATTCAGATTCAGATTCAGATTCAGATTCAGATAGCAAATTTCAAATTTTACCTATCAATGATCTTTAAGCGCCCTTCAGTGTACCATAATCCTATGTCTCCTGTGTGTAGCCAGCCGTCCGCATCAAGTACTTCTCTCCTGTCCAATTTGATGATGGACTCATCAGTCCTATTTTAGTAAGAAGATTTAACATTAAGAACAAAAGCTTGTAAGTTGCTTAGTTTAGTACGTCTGCACTTCCTCTTTATGATAGCCTTGAAATATAGTAGGACCTCTAACACAAATTTCACCACGCGGATAAGGCTGATCATTCGAGGTGTAGTTCATTTCAGGAACATCTACAAGCTTTATTTCTGAGAAAATATAATCCCATATTAGAAAGAAAAAGAAAATCAAATATAGTAGATAAACGAAACATCCAATACCACACAAACACACCATGAACTCACCACAGGCAGGATTAGGAGAACCGACATGGCCAGACATGATATCTCCATCGTCCATTGCGCTTATAATACAGGAAGTTTCGGTCATTCCATATCCTTCAGCTACTCGACAGCTAAAACATCTGTTGAAGTAATTCATATACATCTTGTTGTTAAAGAACACATGCAATATATAATACGAATTCTGTTGAGAGATGGAATTAACTTACACCCTCAAAAAATCCATGACATCTGGGGATAGAGGCGAAGCACCTGAAGCCATAAACCGGACCCGTCCTCCTAACTTTGCCTTTATTTTATTGAATACTAAGCGGTCCCACATAGGAGATGGATTTTTTCCTACGGCAACCATAAGCCAAGTTTGACATCAAAATCAGCCCTAGCAGAAATGGTACAGTTCTCTAGCACCTTAAGGGTATATATACAAACTTTTAAAACTACTAAGGGATTAACAGAATAATGAGCAATTTTTAATGCTTCCAGAACAGCTTTATGAAAATTCAGAGTAGACATTTCCAACACAAGCTTTCTAGATATATGTGATTTCATTGAAGGTTTAGCTTTTTTGATTTTTTTCTTCTTCTACAAATCTGCTCTAGCAGCATAAAAAATGCTCTAGAAATATCAATTTCCAAAGGGATTCAATATTTGCATACTTAGCACAACTGAGATTCATCTTAGTCACCGTGGATTGTTAGGTGTGGTTAAGGTCATCATATGCTACTTCATTGGAAAATATTAATGTTTACATAAATGTGGTGTATGTGATCTCAGCGAATATGTTCAATGATCATATCCAGATATAATGCAGACTAATGTTCATTGAGATGATGTAAGCTCAAGGCACTTTACACGAAATTGCATATCACAAACAATGATCAAACATCGGGATTTAGTTACCAACAGTCAGGTAACACCAAATGATCCAAGAATATGTTGGTATAGTCTCCGACTGGTATCCCAACTTACCATTCTGAAATTATGAATAAGAAAATAGGAAAATACCAATAAAAATTTCAAGCCCACTTGAACAATGATTTGAAGTATTAGTTTATCTTACCATTCAAAATTGCTTGCTTCTTAGCATTGTAGGCAGCATTAAATAGTCTCTCCCTTAGAACTCCAGATGTCTTTACAGCATTTGTTATTCTGTGGTCATTGAATTAGACTTTATTGTTTCATGGCTTTGCAAGTTAGAGCATGGGTGCTTTTTTGCTAACTAGAGGGATTTTAAGTGATCTTACCCAGCATAAATTCTGTTGTAAAGCCGAGGAACACTAGCGAAAATAGTCGGTCTTAAAGTTGCCAAATCATCCATAAGCTTCAAATTATCCTGTACACAGTGTATAGTCAACATCCAAGAAGGTAGTGGCAGTAAATGTAAGAGAGTATGGTCCGATTATGTGGCGCACCATAACATTGTGAATGTGCTAGACATAATCAAATAATTGATGTTATTTGCTGTGTAAGTAAGATGACAGAGTAGGCTAGACTTGTATATCATAGCACCACACTCTCCAACTGAACCAAAGGTAACATTTTCAATGTCAGCAGAGCTCAGTGATCTTAATGCTTTTAAGCGTTCTTTATAAAAGAAAGTTTAAATTAAAGAATGGGAGAAAACTCGATGGGTTTCATTAACAAAACCCAATAGGTATAAATAAAAAGTACATAGTAGTTACTAACTAACAAAAACATATGAGCATATAAAGTTACATAAGCCTACTAACACACTATCCTGAATATGTTGTATCGTTATATAACATATTCTCAACTCTCCCCCTTAAGCCGGAATGGGTGTGTGTGTGTGGGGGGGGGGGGTGAGATACACCCACCTCAAGAAGGGACTTCAAATTTCTGTATTTGACAAACCAATTTGAGCCTTAACCTTCAAAAGCACAAACAAAAAGGCCTCACCAAGCGTGTTTTTTTTTTTTTTTTTTTGTAAATCATTTCCACAAAATATCACAAAATGCCTTACCAATCGATGGGATATATGGGCTGATTATGCAAATTGGGCAAAGCTATTGGAACTCAATCCAAAATCAATTTCTGTGACTCCAAAAGCACCAATCTATAATAGTCCATGAACTTCAGACATTCACCGAACGGCGACAGGCACTCCCAAATATATCCATACTTTCCCCCTTAGAGGAATGGTGATTTGATGAAACGCCATTCCTTTGGTAAACAAAAAAGTCAAGAAAAACGAACACAGTACAAGCGTTTACAATACACACATCGTTATAGCTAGTGAAGGAACCAATCCCCAGTATCTACATAAATGTCATTTTGAGGATATCTTTTTTGGACTTTCTAGGTCTTTAGAAGTGTCAAAAGTGTTGATGTTCTCTTAAGGAGAAGTGCTAAGAGTATATGGTGTGGAAATATGTATAACAGCGTAGAATTTTTTATATGTTAATTTCTATCTTTATTATCCATTACAAGTAGATCCCATTCGACATACTCCATCAATTCTAGTTAAACTTCAACAAAGTGCAACCCTGGTTAATAGAGTGACAGCAGATTTTCCAAAATATATATATATATATATATATATAGACAAAGTACACAAATGGAAAATAGCACAATAAAACCAGGAAAACTATCGTAAAAGAAAGTTAGCCCAATCAAATACCCCTTGATAGAATCCAATAGCAATTCCAAAGTGTACTCCACTAATTTGGTTAGCCCGTTCATAGATGTGCGCCAAAGGAAGATAAGAAATGTAACTGTCAAACATACAGCCAATATCATAAACAAATTGAGAGCAATCCTTTTTTAATGTCAATACGAAAAGCAGAAACAGAATAACTATTTCAACATATAGGTAGAATGAACACAACTAAGCTGTACTCACACATCCGAGGGATAGAATTTGACGGAAATAATGGCCCCAGCGACACTTGAAATCAAGTTTTTATGAGTTAATACTGCTCCCTTCAAAGTGTAACCATAGGTATTAGCAGAGAAAAAATTAAGCCGCAAGAAGAATGTTTCAATAATTAGGATCCAGAGTGCAACACCTTTGGTGTCCCAGTGGTACCACTTGTATAGCAAATTGTTGCAATATCTTCTTCCTTTGGAGGGCAAAAAGGTTGAGAATTACTGCGTCCCTGGAGAATGATCATTGGCAAGTATGTTGTACAAAGTTAACCAAGTTAGAAATTTCATTTATTGTATTCTGAAGTAAAGAATACAGTATATCGAAGCAAAGAAATACAATGCGATATAAGATGTTTAGCAAAACTAATAAGGCCACAGCCCAATAAACTATCCTACAAAGTCCAATAAGAAACAATAATAGCATTTTGAATCCTTTCAATGTATGAAAAATTGTAGATTGACTTATTGAATTTGTTTGTATAAAAGATAATTTCATTCAACTTTGGTGCATCACTATTATGGGGGACTTTGGATATGTTGGAATACCTTAAAAGATTATGTGAAGAAGTTCGAGAGAAAGGTTAAGATACAAAGATTGTGAAGAAAAAAAAAAGGATCCTTTTTGTGCAAAAACACCCCCAACAGAATGGCACAACAAAAAGATAAATTTAACATCTATGGAATCCGGCTGGGCAATTCTGACGACAGGAATAAATCAAGGTTTTTTTGGCTAGATTGCAGTCTTCAACATATGTTATATGACCAATTGATAAAACATGTGGGCGTGCTCCGTGGTCGTTGGACCTATTCCGAAGACTCAGTTTCTCTAGCAGTTAGTTTAGGCTTTGTTTTCGCTTTATTGTAGTTGTTATTTTAAAGAATTCTAAATATATTAGGATTCCTAAGATTGGGCAGAATATTTGAATTGGAGAGATGGCTAAGGTTTAGGGGTGGTGTTTTATTTTATTTTTTTGTTTTAGAGAGAAAAAAAAATGTTACATTAGGGTTTTAATTCAATAAAAGAGAGTGAGTTAATTTGTTTGATTCGATTCATATGATTGTTTAAGATTTCGCTTATTCTTATCACCAATCAAACACTGTCCAATGTTCTCATTTTTAAATATCCTGTGGAAATCTTATGCACCGAGCGCGAGCGCTTTAATGTCTGACCCTCAAAATTTTTGGTTTTTCCACACTTTGGATCACAATTCGATCACATCGCTTCCTTGTTTAATGAAGCTCACACAAAGCTGCAAGTTCTATCACTTACCAAGTCGCCGTTCTATTATGTCTACACTTTCTTATGACCATGCAATTACTCATCCCCAAAGGAAAAAAGTGTTTAGGTCAATAGTTTCAACAACTTGGGAATCTATTGAATCGCTCAAGAATCTCTTCTAGGTGTGCACTGCACTTGGAATTTTGTAATAATCTGGATATTAGATTGGTGTTGAACATTGCTTTCTTAGAAAGAGGAGCAACTTCACTTATTGCTTTAAATCCTTAAATTTTGTTAAGCTGGAAATGTGCATCATCCTATTCAAATTTGTTTCTATACAACCAAACCCGGTTGAGGGTGCTCAACACAACAGCGTACCACATATCTTTACTAAGGTGGTTGTGCTTGTTGCTTATTTGACATGTTTTATACCAATAACCAATACAACCTGCAACACACTGCCAAATGCCACTTGTACATGTGCAATTAACATAGATGTTGAATGTTTCCTTCTACTTTGCTATAAAGCTGGCAAACATAACAGTTATCAGCAACCCTCTTCTTCAGTTGACAGTCAGTAGACAGGCGCATGAATTGAAGAATCTCCACCCAAGCCATGACTTAGATGCACATACCACACCCTGGGTCTCTTGAACCTAAGGGAATTGAAAGCTTCTTTGATGTGAGGAACATAGATGATCGTCTCCCACCCGGCGTAGGAGAGTAGCTAATTTAGTAATATCTTATTTTATTTTTGATTTGTTATTTTATTGGCTTTAGCTAGTTTCAAAATTGGAGAGATGTAAAGAAATCTTCTAGGAGAGATTTAGGGAAAGTAGCTACAGTTTTAGAATATAAGAGAGATTGTAGTGTAATTGTTTCTTGGTTCGTTTAATAGAATAAAATTCAATTTAGTTTTTTTTCTTTTTCTTTTAGTGAGGGTTTAGTGATTACTTAGTATAATTTTTTCACGATTTTTCTTCCACGTCGTGAAATTACATTATCCTTTAACAGAAAAGGGGTGACTTCCTTTTCTGTTCCATTCCTCGCTTTGCTCACCAATAAAACCTCCACTTTCATTTAGATTAGGAGATTTTTTTTAAGTTTCCCTAGTTTATTTTCTTTGTTTATTTAAAAAAAGAGTCGTAGAGAAGAAGAAAAAATTTGATTAGTAAAATTTTGAGTTTGAGAGAGGCTTTTTTTATTTGAGCGTGTTTTAATGGGAGAATAGGGCTGCTATCCTTTTGTGGCTTTTTGAATGCCATCTCAACTCTCAACCTTACAAAACTATTTCTCGTCTTAATTGGTTGGTAACTAATTGTAAGAAAATTAACAATGAAATAAATCCATATAAACATAGACTATTGATTAAGTATACTGTATACATGGATAGAATCTAATTCTTACTATCTTTCTATTCATTTTGGAGAAAGTACCTGAGTGAGTAGCTTTGAATATGATATGACCTCAACTCCAGAAGAAGCTGGAAGCGATGGAATGTGTTCATCGATTCCTCCTACCACCTATATCACAGATCAGATTTATTTTCATCAGGTTCATAATTTCAATCATAATCCACAAATGAAGAAAGAATATAATTTACATACCACTATTAGTCGTACAGATGGAATATCAGATAAAAAACTCAGCATCTGCAATTTCCATGACAAGCATAAAAGATGTTCAAGAGGACAAAGATAAATCATGATCAAAGTAATGATAAAGACAGCTTCAAGGAGAATACAATCAGAACTTACAGTGTTCAAAGTCTCTGGCACACAAAAGATTGCTTGCACAAAAGCATGATTCACAATATACTTAACAGCATCCGGACCTGCAAAGAGTATAAAACTAAATTAGTATAAACTGCTAGGACAAACTAATCATTTAAGTCTTGATTAAAAATAATAATACACCAACTTGTTTTAGGTTGTTTCCTAATACAACCTGTATGTTGAATAATCAATTAATCAAAGATATTCTCCTGCTGCCATTAAGGACTGCCAAAAAATTGAGATACATAAAGTGTGATTCTTTTGAGATACCCCAACCATTGTTGCCAAGTACGGTAAGGGTTTAAAACGCATGTCAAAAGAACTTTATTCAGAAAACAGAGTCCTCAACACAAAGAAATACTTAGGGGATAAAAGAAAGAAAAAATAAAAGGACAAGGACAAGGGGATTTTTTTTGCGTATAATAGAGATCCACTCTATTCTCAAACAAACACCCTTGTTTATTAACTCCATTCAATCAAACACTAGCTATGACAATCTCTAAATGGTTCTCGTAAATAACCAAATTAATTTTATATTGAAAAGGAAACAAAATAATGGACTTCCTAGACATCCAAAACTCTCCTAACTCCCCAACCAAAGAACTCCTAAAACAGCCTACCAGACTAAAGGAAAAACTTCAAAATAAAATGTTAGAAAATAGCTTCAAAAGGGAAGCAGATATGATGACGCCATAGATGAAGGATTGATACAGGATGGATCTGATGGAAGGATCCATCTCAACTGCGATACCTATTTTTTGCTTCATTATTCTCCCAATTCAGGACGAAATACACCTCAAATTCTAGGCTAGGTATTCCTAGAACCCGTCCATGAATGTGACCAATATATTGGCCCACAAAGTCACACAAGAATATCTTCCTCGTCATATTGTAATCTTCTACACGGTTAATACACCGCTTAAAAAATCCACACATGAACTTGGAGTTCTTCAAATTAACAACGGGTTTTAAAAACACTAAAAGGAAAGGGTCGACAATATGTGAGAAAGACTTTAGGATGAGGTCTTCCGTGGAGTATAGGTGGTAGATCCCAATCAAGGAGAACCTTTTCCTATTCAAGTCCAAGAAGAAATACCAGTTCCTCCTAGAGAACAATGGGATTGTGGGCTTTCTTCGAGTATTTTCCAATCTCCATTGAAAAATACAACTATATGCCCCACATACAGAACTCGCCTGCTTTTTGAATGTGTTGAGGTATTATTCCCATGCTTTTATTCATTTCTTAGATCACCTTCTTCCCTAGGACTTGACTAATCCTACATGAACACTCGCTCTGGTTCATTACAATAAAGATCAAAGTTTTTCTCGCAATTATTAAGGACTCATGGAAATTTCATGAATCTAGCTAAAGAATAGCGCAATCTTACGATGATTTCATTCAACCACTCTAGTTGGATAAAAAAAATCCTCTTCTCTTCCCAAATAAACACTCAAGTTGAGTAATTCGATTCAAATTATATCTAGCTATTACAATCTCAAATGGTTCTCTTAAATTAACCGAAGCATTCTATCTAAATGATACAATGAAGGATCTTCTGGAAACCTACAACTCTCCTAAAGTAATCGAGAAAATTTAAAACTAGATAACTCAATAAAGGAAAGGCTCCTACATAAATAAAAAATAGGACGTACATTTCCTAAAAAAAGGAAAATAATGATATGACGATGTGATGGATCGAACCAGGATGGATGGATCCATCTATAAAAATAACTCCGAAAATTCTATCAAATGACCAAAGACGTACCAAGTGTGTCGTACAGAGGAACTGATACGAAAGAATATGATGAACAAGCATGATCAGCAATGGCCCACTCTGGTCTATTGATAAAATACAGCCCAACGCTAGCTCCCTGATTCAATAAATAAATAATTAAAATAAAGGGACTAATAAGATTTAAGAAAGAAAAAAGAGAATGTCTGCCTTGCTTCTCTTTTGGTACATAGAACTAGAGAATATTGCATGACAAGTCAATGAGGACCTAACTAAACCTCAGAACAAAGTACAAAAGAGAAGATATGATTACAAAATGGCAACTAAAAGACTCACTTTTGGTATACCATAATATACAAGGCCTGAACCTACTTCTGTCCTTGCAGTAGCTGCTTCTCCATATGTCATCCATTTGTACCTTTAGGGTAGAGAATAAATATAATGGGATACGAATTACAGCAAAAACAAACAAAAATAAATAAATGACAGGAAATGTTTAAAAAATAGACTTACTCTCCAACTGTTCCATCCACCCGAATTCGTGTACCCAGATACTTGTAATCTTGGAATGTTTCAACTGCATGCCTAGTAGCATGAAGTCAAATAATGAAAGTCATTCAAATGAGTTGAATAAAATTAAAATTCACCGCAGCTCTCCAGTAACAAATGAAGCTATAAATGCATCTGTAATGCTCGAGTAAAACGGTTTTTTTAAGGTTATATTTGGAGATCTTAACACATCTTTTTTTCTTTCAAATGGGGCGTACAAAAAATACAGTTGGAACCTGCATTGGTACTTTTTAAGGGTGGAAAGTGCATTCTTCAATTGACAGCTTAGTGAAAACTAGTGTCCCGCTCGCCACATGCAGCACGTGGAGGCTGCTTTTAATGCAAAACCTATTCTTTCGTACTTAATTTGGCTAACTACTCAAATGTACTGCAACAAATGTATAACAACCAAGAGAAAAACTCACACAAAGTTGTCGTGCAATGTTGCAATTTCAGGATGATCTAGGAATCTAGAAATAAGCTGCAGAGGAGCTCGCGCAGACCTGCAACAACAAGAATGATACTTTCACCAATAATCACAAAACCAGGTCCAAAGATTGTATCTCCATTCACACAAAAGGGACACCTGTCAGTTGACATCCTCTATAACACTCCGCTAAGTATACCGAAAATGTTTGTGATTGGTTACATGGTTTAGAAATTTACTAACCATTGATCAGAATTACATGCAGTGTGGGTGCACCAAGCGGAGCCCAACTAAACATGTGTGGTTTAAGGTGATTCTTACTCAGGCAAACCCGGATCACACTCGACAGAACAAATGAAACAAATGCTGTGCAAACTAATGAAGAAAAATACTCATTAATTAGATATCGTACCTGTATACATTCCACTTTCTTGTGTCAAGTTTTTCTGGAAGAACTACACTATAACCTTGCCCTGTTACACATGAATTCAAGAGGGAAACAGTATAAAAGATTGGGTCAATTAGATTTGACTTGCAAAGGCAATTTGGGGTCAGAAATGAATACGTGGGGAACTAAAGGCTAATTTTTATTTTCTAGTGGGGGCCAGAGTCCAAATTTCTCTTTTAAATGATAGTGTAACTCAATTGTTACACGAAAACATAATCTTACACAAGCCAATTAAATTACAACGTAACAAACACCAAAACTATCAATTTTTGGCTAAATAACATCATTCGGATCAAATTTTCGTGATTGTGTGATTCAAACATTCGTGATCGATCAAAGAACCAACAAAACAAACATGACCTAAATCAAGAGATGAAGAAGATTACCTGCTACGAACTCCCCCGCGGTCTCATTTCGTTGAAGCTGCGACGAGTCGGAATCAATGGAGGAGAGAAGGTGAGCTTGGATTGATTTCAAACGACGTTGAGCTGATGAATCCATGAAGATTTGGGGAAATAATTCTTCGATTGATTGTTTGTTTGTTCTTTGTTTTGGACCAGTTTTAACTGTTTTGATTCGGTTTTGTTGTTAGAGTTTTTACTATTTTAGAGAGATAGGGGAAGAGACGGGCACGCTTTCCAATGGTGATGCCGTGGGGATGATGCCGCGTAGTTTGTTTTAAAATTATTGAAAGAGATGCTGATCTTCAACACCGTCCGCGAGCCACCGCATTTGCCACTTGCTAGCAGTTGCCCATGAGAGCATCTCCAACGGAGGCAAGCTATGCTTCCACTTCCAAGGTAACTATAACATAGGTACGAAAATTCCAAAACCGATGCTTGAGCATGTCTCAAAGTATTCGTTCGGATCTACAGCTTTGCGACTTGCGACGTATGATCCAAGAGAACCAAAAGAGGGTGGGCTTCATTTGAAAAGGCGCTTAAACTCCTTTTCAAACATTTTTTTTTTCAACTTTCTTGTAACTTTTTAAAGTTATGTGGAAATTATATGTTGGAAGCCACGTAAACATTGTTAGGGCCTACGTTAAAAAATGTTTGAGAAAAAGCGTGGGTTTCGACTCTAAATTCAAAGCCAGTATTGGAGTCCTCCTCTAAATTCTTGAAAATGGTTTAGGCTCTGTTTGATAACAATATATCTTAGATATTCGATATTTCAGATATCCTGATATTTGAAAAATCAAATATCTCATATATATTTTTTGCTTGGCAATCGAATATTAAAAACAGATATTCCGAAACTCTGTGTTTGGCAAATCATATATTGTAAATAATATATTTAACATCTCTTCTCATTTTAATAATTATTAATGTATAAACTATGTGACATTCAAATATTAAAATAGACAAACAACCAATAACTTATTTATTAATCTTTCAATAAATAAACAACTAATATCGAAATAAACTTAAATAGATCCGAACAATAAAGTGCTACGTTCCTACGAATAGTACGAATATCTTATTCAACCTAATACGAAATACTTTTAATCAATGTAAAACTACTGGATATTCTTCATCTCATATTGCAAATAGTCCTTCTTGAATTTTGAGACACAGCAAGAAAACCTCGGGCAGCACCGTCATTGTCGTGATAGTAAAATAGGGCCTTCATTAGATCGTCTTTCGACAAAGTTGGGATTTATTTCAACTCTTTTTCCAACACAGCCAAATCAGGTCGTCCTAGATTTCCTGCAAGTTTGTCAGTTGCAAGCGCTAATTTTTCTATAGCTCCGTCACCTCTATCCAAACTATCACGACGAATTAACTCTATTCCTTTTAGGAACTGAAGCACCAGTAGAAGGAGCAGAGACACCAGGAGTTGTTGAAGATGAAACACGATTCGGGGTTCTATCGTCAATAGTGGAATAAACAGACTCGACTCCTTCATTATCGACTTCAAAACCTGATATAACAAACTTATAAAGCATAGTTGTATGTACTAAATATTTCTAAAAATAAAATAATATTATTACCTTCTTGTGGGATGTTTGTTTCATCATTTCCTGTGCCAGCTTCTGCACCTATCGCATAATCTTTTCCGACTAAAATGTCCAAGTCTTGATAATACGGGATTACTTTATCACGGTAGTTCTTCACCGATGGATCTCTCTAACAAATAACATGGGTAAGAACGTAATAATTTATATTATTAAAGAATAAATTATTCTATCACCAAAATATATACCTCAATAAATTATTTCTAGACCATCTCCTCAGCCGCTACCAACTGAGTTTATTCATTCCACCCAAAGCCACTCGATTCAACAACTTTTTTGACGAGAAGGTGATTTGCCTTTAATGTCTTACACCGAGTTTTGCATTGCTCAACAGTAACATCTAGATTCGCTTCCCTTTTCAAGTTAAAAAGAGCTTTGTTATATGCCATCAAGCTCCAACCGCTCGCAGATGCCTTTGTCCCAATAATGTATTGATAAAAATAGTATCCATTTTCTCGTCCCATCTCAAATAAACCCTCCCAGATGTTGGTGCCATTCTTAACTGTAGGTTTTCATTAATTTATTAAATCTACTGAGAAGTAGGTTTACATGTTGCTAGGTTGCTATTAGATGAATCCTGGAACTGCTGGTTTGAGAGTAGTTTCTAGATATAACTTTGGTTACACTGCCATATTGCAAATACATTGGTACTATTGATAATTTCACTGTAGAGTACATTGTTTTCATACTTGTGATAATCCGTATCAAATTGGGTGTTGAAACATAGAGGGTTTCGTTCTCAGAGATACAAAGATTTAAAATCGTGATTTCTTTATTGATAAAAAAAAGGTTTTCATCAAAAACAAAAGAAGAACTACAGTAGAAAAAAGGATAAACTAAAAAGATAACCCTTCCTCTCTTTACAATTTTCCCTCTTAACCTAACTAAAAGTCCTCATTTCCCTCAACCATTCCTGATTTTGTGGAAATATTTTAGCTAGACTTGACTACTAAGTCTTCTAGCAGCTCCAGCAACTCTTGGTACAAAGTCATCTCTAACAGCTCTTGACAACAGATCATCTCCAACAGCTCTTGACAACTAATCATCTCCAGCAGCTTTTTAGTTTGTAAGAGTTGGGCTTTAAGAAGAGTTTGATCACAAATGTCTCTTTACCTGCAATAGTCAAACATACTTTAATTAGGCCCAGTGAAACATAAAATAAGTTCCTAGATAATGTAAATTGAAGGACAAAAATAAACATTTTTCATGCCTATCAACTTGTTGCTAAAAAAATAAAATAAAAAATTGTCTTGGTCCTTGGTTATTCAATGGGATGAAATTCAGAGGGAGTTGCTGCAAGCGAAAATCTATTTATTCCCTACCAAGATGAGTTTCTCAGCTAACTTTATGGCAAAATAAAAAGAACATGCTTGAATTTGTCCGAAGATAAATGGTGCCTGAATTGTCCATCTTATCTATTACAGCTTGAAGATTCTAAACTATATGCTTCCGAAATGATTTCAATTGTGTTTATTTTAGAGATCTCTTTCAAATTCTTTTGCGTGGTCAAGGTTAGTAGGTGAGTCCCTTGTAAAATTGATTTTATATTTCCTACAACATAAACCTTTTGGTCAGAGAGTAAACTTGTTGAAAGGATGATGACTGGCCACCCTTCGTATCTTTTCAGCACTTAGTGTCATTGTGGTTCAAAGGCTTTTCCGCTCTATTGGAAGCAATTCAGTTATAATAAGTATATATAACATGATGGAGTATCCTTCTAAGAAATTAGGGTTTTGATTTCAAATAGCAATAGAGAGAGAGAAATCTAACCTTTAAAACGAAGAATTGCAGTTCTTATTTGTAAATCAAAACTTTGGAGAAGTGAAGGAAGAGAGAGTGACCTGTGAGAGAGAGATAGGAGAGTACGATGATTTTTAAAATAATAGATATTTATTTTTGGATATCTCAAAAATCGAGCGAGGTCCTCAGATATTTAAATCGGCAGTTACTAACTTAGTCTGGTATCTATTAAGTTATGATCCTAATCTAAACACCCATTTTGTAAGGAATATCTAGGATATCCAATATATCCGAAGTAAACAAACGGGCCCTTAGATAGAAGCAACTAATATATTGAATTGATTGCCGATACGTTGGACATTGTTACGTACATTCAGCGAGATGATGATAATTTGACAATGCAATGATGATATTATAAACTTCTTTATTGCAAATTTCTTAAAATGTATATGATTCAATTCCAAAAATATTATATTCTTATTTGAAGAAGAACAAGTAAAAGGAGAAGAGGTTGAAGAAGGCAAATACATTTTATGATCCACACAACAACATAAGTTAAGTGAAAGAATTGCAAAATAAAGTATGCAAGGTGGAGAAGATAAATATATTACTTCTTCGTAATTACCAATATGTTTTTCTTTTCACCATTCAAACTGAAGATTTTCATAAGTTCTTGAGTATTTCTTAACAAAAATAAAATGTGAATTAGAAATTCGATATCCTAACCTTTTAAAAAAAAACATTCATGGTTTTGATGAGGTCATTGCTTAATATAGTCTTTATGGTTTCGATTGCAAATGTTTTCTAGGTCATGTGCAACATTTATGGTGCAAAGGCAAATGATGAAAATCAATTTCTGTTGACAAGAGAAAAATGACTCATTTTACATTTGTTAGCCTATAGTTTAAAACGTCGGGATTCAGCTGGATAAGAGAATTTTAAAGACCTAAAATCCCCAGAAGAGGTCCGAAAATCCCCCACAAACCCCCCCCCCCCCCCCCTCAGGGAAAAAAAACAAGGTGAGGACTTGAACCTATAACCTAATGCCGAGTTAAATCAATTTAAACCATCAAAGAAACTTCATTTTATGAGATTTTGAGACTCTTTTTTATGTACTACTTTAGCATTTGTAGGCCCCAAATTTACATAAAAAATCAGAGGGTCGGGCGGCCACCTCCTGCGCCTATAGTCAGGGGCGACTATGATATTATTGGTCACAAGCTATAAGCGACATTTAACTATTTATTTTATGGTTAATTTATTGATGCGAATCTGTACACTCAAAACGAATAACTAGAGATTGAGTTTGTGTTTAGCACGCATTTCTTATGACAGATTCGCCCCTGCCACAATGTTTTGAAGTGATTGAACGTCTAACTTCCAGGATACAATGATCTCACTTAGGTTGAAGGATGCATACCAATCAACCCACCAAATGAACTTTGATTGTGACTTTTATCTCTGATAAATGACTCAAAGAAAATCATAAAAATAGATGAAAATGAATGACACATGAGAGAGTTTTAAATAGGATATTGGTGACTCCTCACTAAGAGTCGTGTCTTAAGTCACACCACTTCACGAAAAGTTGTACCTAGTCGTGTCTCTTGGAGCCAAGAGTTGTGTCTTGAGGCACACCACTTTATGAAAGGTCCTCACCAAGGGGAATAGCTTTTGGACACACCACTTTATGAAGGGTCACAACTCCTTACCAAGAGTTGTGTCTTAAGGTGCAACTCATTACACACCTTAAGTTGTGTCTCTTGGAATATAACCAACTCATAGTTCAAAAGGCCCAAAAGCAAAAATAAACTAATTACACCAAAATGGCAATTTTGCCATAGTATCTGTTAAACTTTACCATGGATTTCTACCATGCTAAACTTTAACACTAAGAACATTTCCAGCAGCGAGTGCGGGTTTGGGTGTGGGCTCTTACAAGTTGGCCCACAAAAAACCCAACCCAACCCTTTCCGGCAGTGAGTTGGAGCTTTTTTTTTATTTAGTCCGCCCGGTATTCACTACTCCACGCAACTATTCATCTCTCTCACACATAAATAAAAAATCAAAAAATATATTTAAACACGGCGGTAATCAAAACACTACGCGATAATCAAAAGTACGCCAAACTCTTCTTTTTTTTAGTTTGAGGAGCTCAAACCCAGTTGGGTTCTGACACAGCCACGTAAGCCAACCCACACCCATTTTTCAGCTGCTCGGAAGCCAAAAGTTTGGGTTTGAGTTTGAGTTGACCCAAACCCTGCTGGAGATGCTCTAAGTAAATCCGTAGAAAATTGTAGTTCATTCTGTGTCAATTTTTAATTTATTTTCTTTTAATTATTTTATTGCCCCTTAATCACCATTTCTTCATTTCAGCTTCCCCTTCTTCAGATCATCCACATGGAGCTCTTTAGGGGAGATTGTTTGCTCCAGTGTGCTTGAGCTTAACCTAAATTACACCATCATTTGGGGATCTAGTGAAGCACTCTGATCAGATCAGCAGTTCATCTTGTTGAGTGGATCTTGAGATCAAATGTAATGGAATTACTCCAGCTCCCACATAAATCACCACTAAGATCCTCACCAAATTACCTCTACACTCATTCCTCAATTGTAGGTACGTTTGTAAAACTTTGTGCGCTAATGTAGACGAAATTAGGTTTTCTAAATTGCATCTTCTTACTTCACAAATAAACCCACCACTACTACTTGCACTAGTTTTATCAGGGGCGGAGTTAGAGATTTAGGAGTGGGGGTGCCGGGGGTTCGGGGGCTCTGCCCTCGAAAAAAAAGGGTATTTCGAAATTCATGAAGAAAATGTAACCCTCAAATTCATGGAATTTTGAATGCTACATTTGTAATTAACATCATAAATAAACTATTTTGGCAAATGACAACACTATAAGATCAAATTTAAAGTAGTTTACCTCTAATTGTTGGTTGCGTTATAGTCGTCCACGACGATGTTTTGAAAAGAGAACATCTGGGAACTATCAAGGGTTGAATAAACCGTTTCTTCTTCAGCTGAGATGAAATAACTTTTGAAAATGGTCGACTGTTTGTTTTTGATGAAGAGATTGATGAGGATTATTAGGAGACATGAGGTATTTATTTGAATAAGAGAGAAGAGAGAGGAGAAAACTAAAGAGTCGGGCTTGATAAAGAGGTATTGTAGGGACCAGATTTCGTAAAGCTCAAACTAGCTTGAAATCGATCCTTACACAAAAAACTACTATGCCAAGAATTAGATAAGAGATAACACTTGACACAGGGGATTTAGCGTAGAAAACCTGTGAATAGGTAAAAACCATAACTTCGAGTGGAGGATTTTGAGTGAAATAATCTGATTACAAGAGTTAATCTAAGATAAAATAGCTAGAGATCAAATAATTCTCTGTGTAGAATTCTTTTCCTCTCTTCCCCTGTTTCCTTAGGAGCTTTGCCCTTTTATAGACCCTGCTCTCAGCTTGACATCGTGCTAGAACACGTTCTCTTAAAAGTGGGAGGCATGGGCAGTTGAGTGTGTAAGTGCTAGCTCGTGGGAGACAAGTGTATGTTGATTTGTTTTGTTTATATTTGTTGTGGACGATCCACGTTTTGCTTGAGTTCGTGGTCGATGTATAACTGTTAACGCGTTTGTAACGTATTTGTTTATGCGTGAGTCTGGTACTGGATAAGATCGAGTACTTCAGAGCTCGAGTGATAAGTAAGTTCGAGTATCCCATAACTCGAGGAATAAGTCCCTACAATCGCCCCTCGCGACTGAAGTCACGAGTGACTTTAGTTGAGAAATCACTGAGAATCTGGAATACCTTGCTGATGTAAGTGGATGTTTGGAAAATGTGACGTCTGTACTGATGACTGTACTGTATTTAATGTCTTCGAGGAGTGATTGATACACGTGTTGACTGATGCAAATAATGGCTGCGTTGGGAACAACTTGTATTGAGTGCTTTCCTGTGTATAAATAGGAGGGAGACCAATCACAGTTCATCGTTGTTGTGGTGCTTCACTGTTGATTGTTGAATAAAAGTTTAAACTGCAGTAATGTGTTCTCCGGTTTTACCCTTCGAATTAGAATAAGCCCGCGGGTGCAGAAGTAAGTATTATCTGTACTTCAACCATTGGGGTTAGGGGGGCTTAGCGGTAGCGAGCTAGTATTATCTTTGCTTGTACTTTAGGCGACCACCGCAGGCTAAGAGGTTCTTTATGGCCTCCGCCTCGGATTTGTGTTTCCTTAGGGGTTTGGCTAGTATTATCTATGCCTTGATACTATATTGGAGAGTTGGGCTTATCGGCAGCGAGCAACGTCTCACTCGTGCTTTAGGCCTGATCCCGTAGGCTGAGGCTCTTTATGGCCCTAGCCCCAGAGGTTTCTGAGTCCTCAGGGGTTCGGCTAGTATTATCTATGCCTCGATACCACATTGGAGAGCTGATCCGGCAGACTGAGGCTCTTTATGGCCCCTGTCCCAGAGATTTGTGTATCCTCAGGGGTTCGGCTAGTATTATCTATGCCTTGATACCATATTGGATACTGATCCTGCAGACTGAGGCCCTTTATGGCCCCTGTCCTAAAGATTTGTGCATTCTCAGGGGTTCGGCTAGTATTATCTATGCCTTGATACCATATTGGATACTGATCCTGCAGACTGAGGCTCTTTATGTCCCATGTCCTAAAGATTTGTGCATCCTCAGGGGTTCGCCTAGTATTATCTATGCCTTGATACCATATTGGATACTGATCCTTTAATCGATGTGGTCTTGCCCGGTGTAGGCTCTTGGGATGATTTTTACAAGTTGGGAGTTTTAGAAGGATGTCTATCATGCACAAATTGTAAGTCCAGTAAAGGCTATATTGACATATGGGTTTTGAAGGATTATGATGTGAAGAAAGTTTGGAACAAACAATATATTGTTGGACTTAGTTTTCCATTTGAGTTGCCTCTTCGTGGTGTTTGGGCCATATGTTTGAGAGAAAACGGTGAAATCTTGTTGCAACTATATTATGGAAGTCTGATTTCCTACAACCCTGAAAGCGGAAAAAGAAAGAAAGTTCAAATTGTCGGGTTTGGTGAAAATCCTTCATCTCTTTCGATTTTTCCATTTCAGGGGAGCCGCGATTAGTGAAAGGTGGAGGCGAGGGAGGAAGAAGCGTTACAAGCAATTTCTGTAAGATCACCTTCCTTTATTTTGTTAAATTTGAATAGAAATTAGAATGTGATTTCTTTGGATTTGTTTCAGTTTTAATGGTACATGCTATATGAGATGCATGATTGCTGACTAAAAAAAAATGTTTATGTTGTGCCTTACTTGCCTGTACATGCAAAGCAAGCATCTAGTTGCATTTACAATTGCAGGAATATCAACTTCTTGTGGTATACTTGATTTTCGAGGCCTGAAGGGAGTCCAAACGCTTCAGGTGAGCCCGTAAACTACATAAACGACGCATTACAAATCATTGCTAATTATAGCCAAGGTTCTTGTTTCTTTTTGTGAATTACTAATTGTAATAAAATGGAATTTCTCAATCCATTCGACTCTTTGGACTATCTTATGATTGTATATTGGTAAAATTTATGGATTAGACGCTCTCTAGTCTCAGCCACCTCTTTTGTTTTGAGTTACAGCGTGAAGGCAGAGGTGTTCCTGGAGCGTCCCTACCATTTCATTGTATTATGCCAAGTTCGACTCACATGGCTTTGGTTGAACTAGAGAAAGCTGGTATCCTTAAATTTGTTATAAGCCAGGTATGCCTGCAAATATTTGACTAATGAAAATATTTCCCTTTTAGCTGTATCTCATAGGATCTTGCAGAGATGCATTATACAAGGTCTGATCTTGTGCTATGTTTGGGGACCAGGTAATCATAGAATAACTCTATCTTATGAATCTTAGTAGTTTAAATTTATCTCAAGTTATCACATTAATGGTTCAAACGGACAACCAATATAGTGGGATGTTAGATATCAACTGGAAAAGTATTAAAATAACATCAAATGGAGTTAATATTGCAATATCAGCTAATATTAATTCTATAAAAAAAATCGATATTTTTTGCGGACAATATCTAATTTGGGGCTCTACAATGTATCATTTTAGTTCGTCGTCATTATCTTATTTACGACTTTGAGCCTTACTTTTCTAGTAATGCAATGTTATATGTTACATAGGTTTTGTCTGGTTGTGTATTTTTAGCCCTTAAATCATGAAGATTGTGGTTGCTTACTATAATTTTGTCTTAACTTCATGAAATTGAACAACTTCCAAGTGTTGGACAATAATAAAATTTTACTGGTTCTTAATTTACTTGTAACACTCAAGATTATCTGCTACCGTTTTAGTCACCTGGTTATGACCATCTTACAAGCAATCTGCTCACTCCAAATGCAAATAAATATATAAAATGGACACTCAAGATTAATAGCATGCATGGGTTTACAGTTCCATTACCATTCCTCACATCAGTTGAGGTAAAGTTATTTGAAGAAATACGATGGATCGTAACTTTCGATTTGAAGTTCTTTTAATCTAACGCTTGTCCATGAATATTTGCAATCTTGGTTTCCTTCCCAGGGAGGCCAGAAATGAAAACTGCAATTCTCGACAAGGAACCATTCCAGCTAAAAAGGTACCTTCAACCTTTTTCAGTGCGCTTAAAGCGTTATATAATTATCTCAAACAAGATGTCAAAAAGTATTGTAACCCAAGAAGATACTTGACCATGATAAGTGTGGACTTGTGTGTGAATATATGTGTGCCTAAGGGCGGTTTACTACTATCTATTTCAATTGAGTATGAGGTAAATTACGCTTATTAAGTGATCATGATAACAAGTGTGAAGACTATTAATCCAATAGTTGTTGGCATGGACCGTCTAGTATTCCCTCTCTCCTTTTCCTCCTTTTGTAATATATTTTACTATCATATGTTTTACTTTGATGCTACTTTAGTTGCTGATTTTGATTTCTTGCTTATGTCTCTTTAATTTGATCGCCGAATCTTTAGGTTAAGATTATTTGTCACTTACATCACGACCAACTAAGACCTATTTTCATGTTTCAAAAAAGATCAGAAAAGCTGTAAGTCCCTTCTTCTCTAATCTCATATGCTTGTTTTCTTTATTCCCCTGGAATTTGAATAATGTTGTGTACACTTGATTAATCAGGTTATACTTGCTAGGCAATTTCACTTCAACTACACAACCCTAGATCGGACTAGACATGAGATGCTGAGAACTAAAGCACCTTTTCCAACTGAACATTGGCCTTTTATAAGATTAGTCTAATAAATGTAAGAATACCATTAATTGGTTCCCCTCTATGCAAGTTTTAATCCCCTAAAAACTGACTCATATGTTATTAAATAAATGATATGTCTCTTATTGTTACTAAATGGATTTATCTTTTGTAGCAAGGGAAATGGAAAGGGCATAAGCTGTCCCAGCCCCCACACCCCAAAGGAGCCTAGACAGGGTCCATGCCCTCATTCTTTTTACAAAGTTTATGATGCTCAAGTGCGACAGATTACTACAGTCTTCTTTTAGGAGTCAACATTTCCTCAAAGGTGCATTCTGCCTCCATGTTTGCCCAAGTCTGTATGCAAATCATATCCATCTATTAGAGCTTTGTTTCGCGAGGATGAGCTGTGTCAGGCCCTCTCACTTTCTCTCTCTCCCTCTCAGACAATTGAATTAACCCTCTTTTAGGTTTTACTAGAAAGTTTTAAGGTAAAATGTTAAACCAAAACTTCTTTTAACCTTATCCTGATGGAAACTATGTCCTTTAAATCCTTAGCATTTGAAGATATTATTATTCTCTTTATTCTATTTTGTTATGTTGTTTTTTTGGGTTTTCCTGACCAATTGATATCTTATCCTCCTGGTTCTAATACCTTTAGAGAATTTTATAAGGTTAAGGCGGCTGTAGAAGGGAAGTGGGGTAGCTGTGTAGAATATGCTGGTAGGCAGTTTAGGGGTTGTACGATAGCGGTGGGGGAAGAGTTTTTTTATTTGTTGGTTGACTTGGAAGTGGAAAAACGAGATAGGGGTATAGATGAATCGATCTCGTTAGAATACTTCGATGGGGATGTTCGGAGTGACCTCCCAGAGGTTTTTTGTGCTACCTGTCTCAATTAGAGTACGGGTTGAGTCTTCCCCTTACCAATTTAGCAAAGAGGATTATGAATGCAATCGAGGCATGCCATGTTCAATTGAACGGGAATATGTGGGATGTAATAACCGTTTGCGATCATCTGAATGAAAAAATAGGAAAAGGAGGATAAAGTGAGGAGGATAACCCCTGATGATGTTTTCCAGTTTTATGGGGTAAAGAATTATAAGGCCAGTGGTGGGGCATATTTCTGTGCGAGCGCAACTCGGCGTTGCTTCTTCGATCTGAATTTAGTAGGTCGAACCTGGAATGACAACGTCATATGGGTGAAGGGTAATTGTCTTCAGAGAGATGATGAAGAACCTTCGGTTTAGAATTGTAAAACAAAGTAAGTATGGTCACGCATAGATAATATTATTGTTATATTTGAACTGATGCCTGTAGTTGATAAAATATGTTGTGCATTGTAGGTGTGAAGTCCCAAGTGGAGAGGAAAAAGTCATTGTTGGACGAAGTTGATGAGGAGGAGGCTGAGCTCAAATTTGTGTTGAAAGGACTTGGCCTTAGTAGAAAGAAGAGGGTTGATAGCAGGTCGAAGAAGGTTTAAAAAGCTCAGTCGACCAGGTCGATGGCGGGTACTGACAAAGGGAAGAAGCAAGTAACTGGTAGGGAAGGTCGAACCAACTTGGCCAAGACCCCTGGAATAGACAGCTCGGTTCAGCCGGAACCCATTACGTCGAGCAAAATAGCTCAAAAATATATATAAAAAACGGATGTTAAAGGCTTTGCTGGCCTCTGGTACCACTGGAAGTGGTGAGGTCGCAAAAGAGAAAAGGAGAAGGGTCAAACCTTAGGGGGAGTCAGGGGAAAGGGTCGTTGAGTGGCGATCTGCTGCGGTGGATGATCTCAAAGAGGTTGAGGAAAGGGACAGGTTGGCGGCTCTCCATGGAGAGGGAGATACGGGCAAGATGGTAAGCTTATATTATGTGAAAAAGTTATTTAATGCATTTCAAGCCAATCACTGAGGTCGATTTGCGTTTTGCAGGTTGCTCATCTTATTGAGGGGATTTGGCTCGGCATTGAGGAGGAAAAATCCGAGCTGAAAAAGACGAAGATCGAGCTGGAAAATAAGCTAGCTCAAGCTATGACTGATGCTCTGAAAGAAGCAAAGCAGCTGGAAGCTCTGAAGGTCTCCCATGCCGTGACAATTGGTCAACTACAGGTGGAGGTGAGAGCCAATCTGGAGGAGACGGTAGAGAAGCATAACAGGCTGGGGCGCCACTTGATGCTGAAAGGCTATTTTGATGAGGAGGTGGATGTCATTAAGGTGAACATCTATGTTGAAGAGGGAAATGTTGAAGAAGTGGAGTGGTGGGGGTCATGGATTGTCTGGACGGTGTCTCCCGTCAGACGGTGCTTGACAACCAAGGGGATAACACCGAACTCCCAGAAAGTGATAATGAGAAGGTAGGGTAGAACTGTACTTTTGTATGAATATTTGTAAACTGTTGAATTATGTATATGGAAGATACTTATGTAGGTTGACTGTGTTTTTTTCCCTATAAACCTCTTGTAGGCACTTCGAGAAATCAGTCTCAGAATAAAAGATCTAAAGACCGGGCTTGCCAGGGAAAGAGAGACCTCTACAGTCTTGCTGTCTTCGCAAGTGAAGCTACAGGTTAGATCAGAATAGGTCTTTCGGCTTGTATGTTATATCGACATAAAGCTACCAAATAAATAGGATGTGGATTGAAAATTTTGCTATCAGTTGTAGGAAAATAACACTAATATAGTGCATAGAAAAATCCAACGCTCCTTATATAAGGTAGCATATCGAAAGCATGTACCTTAGATTTCGTAATATACCTTATGGGGCATTTATCTGATAATGTACCCCTGCCTTTTAGTCTAAAAGTATTTGTACACCGCAGATGTTAAAAATTATATATATACATATTGATGGTATCCTGAATCGAACTGTATTAAAATCTTTATATTGTACAGGTCGAATTGGATTTAGCTCGCTTGCGTGAGGTCGATATACTCGAATGTAACCGGGAATTTGCAGAAGAGTTGGATAGGATGAGGGATGCGAATGATAACAGAAAATATCAATATGTAAAGGTTCATTTTAAACTTGTGGAGGTAACCTCGGCTGTTTCCGACCAAATTCATAAGGTCGAAGAGAAAGATGTAAAAATAGGCAAGGGGCTAAAAGAGCTAGCGGAGATAACAGAACACGCCGTAAAACTTCAAAGTTGGGTTGACACGTTGATGGTTAAGGGTAAGCAGACTGAAATGGCTCAATACCGTATTAAGGCTCTAAAGAGATCGGAGGGACAATCTCAATCTGATCTTCAGAATTGTAGAAACGAGCTGGAGCGACTGAGACAAAAAATTGTTGAAAAAGACAATGAGCTGAGGGTAGCTCGAGAAAATTTATTAGCTTCGGAAGCAGCAGCTGAACACTTGCATATAGCCTTACCTGCCAAGGATATGGAGTTCTGGGAAATGCAACGAAGGTGTAGCGATTTAAATAATAGGGTGGCACGAATGAAGATCGAACTGGCATAAGCCATCGCGCGTGACAAGAAAGCCGAGGCTAGAGAACACTCAAGGGGAAGTAGAAATAAGGTTAAAGTTCTCTGGTCCAAGGGGATGTAGTTAGTCTCTCAGGTCAAATTAGAGAGCTGGAGAGTGATGTGTCTCACATTCAGGGGCATGTTTAGAGAAGAAATGCAAACTTAAGAGAATGCCAGTAGAAGTTGGATGCTGCTCTTATCAGGGAAAAGGTCCTGGAAGGGGAAATCAGGGCAAAGGAGGCGTTGATGAAGAGGAAAGAGGAATTATTAAAGGACATTCTGGCTAGGGAAGAGTTGAACGCTGAAATCAAGAGACTTCGTGCCCAGGTAGGGGACCTAGAGGCCATGAACATGGTTGAATCAGCTTGATATATAATTTTTTTGGAATAAAATGTAGTTTATGATGCTCGGGTCGATAGGGAAATGTCTCATCAGAAGTATTTGTATGCTAGATTGGAGTCACGTCTAGAGAAGGTGAGAGCAAACTTTGCAATGATGGTCATACCTGATGCGTCATGCTCAGACCTGCTAAAGTCGATTATTGTGTATTTTGTTGTGGAAGTGAAAAGACTTAAATTAGAATGAGATACCTTGTTCAAAAGTCTGTCAGATAAGGGATGCATTTGCAAAGTTAATATAGATCGAGGAAACTGTATGGGCTCTATGGAAACTAATTTAGGCCCTCGATCTGCTGATCTAATAGAGAGAGGCAGAATTGCTGCAATCCGTGAATTGAATGTTCGACCTCTTGATGTAGGGGTAAGCACGGCTGACATTCTATCAGCAGAAAATGATTCCTTGTAATATGAATTTGACCTGAAAAATAAATAGTATCTGTCTCAGACACATTGAAATAGATGAAAGCTAGTATGACCTTTACCTTATCTTGTGTCTGGTGAGGTCTTTGATATAAAACAAGTTTTTATATTTATTTTAATCGCAGAAATAGGTTGAGTTCAACCAAGTTGAAACTTGATTAAACTGCAGAAATGTTGCAGACATATTGAAAGAGATGAAGGCTAGTATTACCTTTGTCTTATCTTATGCTTGATAGAGTCGTTGATATGAAACAAGTTTCTACACTTGCTACAATCGCCAAAATTTAGTAGAGTCAGCCAAATCAAGTGATATCATTGATCCAACCGTTATAAATGGCCCAAACAAGTTGAAGTAGATGAAGGCTAGTATTATCTTTGCCATATCTGTTGTTTGGTAGAGTCTTTGATATGAAATAAGTTTCTACACTTGCTACAATAACAGAGATTTAGTAAAGTCAGCCAATCAAGTGATATCCTTGATCTAACTGGAATAAGATCGATTATAAGCTAGTATTATCTATGCTTTAATCTATAGAATACGGCTGAATCTACGTGAGTAGAGAGATGTAAAAAACTTAGAAGTTTTATTGATAAGTTCAGAATTTACATTGGATAGAAATGAAAATCTCACTTTTGGAATTAAAAAACAAAATAACAAAAGTGAGGAAAGGAAATGGAGTAGTAAGACGCATAACGATAGTATCATTTCAGTCGCCTAGTGTTCCAAGGATTTAAAATGGGGATTCCATCTTCTGTCATAAGAAAATATGATCCTAGGCCTAAGAGACTTGTGATAATGAATGGACCCTCCTAATTGTCGACTAATTTTTTAGCGTGAGGCTCTTTACGATGTTGAGGAATTTCTCTGAGGACGAGATCTTCGATTTGGAAGGTACAGTTCCTAACTCGATTATTGTACGATATGGCAAACATATGATGATATCGACCTAGGTTAGCGATGACACGTTCTCTGGTTTCATCTATCATATTGAGGTTGCAAGCCAGCTCGAACTCATTTTCCTCGTCAGTTAGCTCGTGGTCACGAACTGGATGATGATATTCATAAGGAATGACGGCCTCAGTGCCATAAGCAAAGAGGAATGGGGTACACCCGGTTGATTATCAGGGAGTGGTACAATATGCCCATAGGACATGAGGCAGCTCGCGAACCCAATTCCTTTTTTTGTGTGAGTAAAGTCATTTTTTGAGTCCATCCACGATGGTTTTGTTGGTGATTTTGGCTTGGCCATTGCCTTGAGGATAGTAAGGATTTGATGGTGAGTGGATGATATTGTGGTGGTATAGGAAGATTACTACTTTATCTCCCACAAATTGGGGCCCGTTATCGATACAAATTAGGTGGGGGCACCTAAACTGAGTGATTATGTGGTTCTAGATAAAAGAGATGACCTCTTCTTCTATGGTTCAACATAATGGTACTATTTTTACCCATTTTATAAAATAATCGGTAGCTACGAGTAGGTGACAGCGGTTACCTGAAGAGTTAGGAAACTCGCCGACGAGATCTAGTGCCCATCTTTTAAATGGCCAGAAAACCTTGCTTGCATAGAGTTCGAGCGCAGGGGCGCGTATCATATGTCCATGTCTTTGGCAGGTGTCGCATCTGCGGGAGTACTCTTCTGTTTGCTTGTGCATGCTGGGCCAGAATACTCATTGAATGATAGCTCTGTTTGCTAATGATCTACCTGCAGTATGGGAGCCACAAGTTCCTTCATATAATTTGTAGAGCAGTTCATCTACTTTTGATTTGGAGAGGCACTTGAGGTAAGGCACTATGACGGAAAGGCGGTATAGCATACCGTTTTGACTAGTGTAGCGCTTCGAGTTGTTGATCAGTTGTCGGCGCTCTTTTGGATCTGCTGGGAGTGGTCTGTTGCAATTATTTTTGACACCGAGGTAGGCTAAGAAAGGCTTTCGCCAATCGTTGTCTCCCCCTTTATCGCCCCTAGTGTTGATCGTGCATACAGAAATGCGATCAATGCTGGGGGTTAAAATGATTTTGATCTAGAGATATCGAGCTTATGTACCCAAGACCCCGGCTAGATATGCCAAGGAAACGGCGTGTCTGTTTTCACCTCTAGGAAGATAATCGAGAGTTACTTTTGCCAACTTGCTTATCCTATTTGCAACGAGGGATGTGTATTCGATCATCTTATCGTTCTTCTTGTATTGCTCTGAGTAGTGGTGGACGATGAGTAGTGAATCTGTAAAAATTGAGAGTTCGAGGACATCGAGCTCAAGAGCGAGGTCGAGTCCATGAATGGGAGCTTCATACTCGGTGATATTATTTGAGGCCTCAAAATCCAAGTGAATTGATTTCTCAATTCTGTCATTGGAAGGGGTAATCAAAGCGATCCCGATTCCTGACCCTGCGGGTCCTGCTGATCCATCTGTGAGAAGCCTCCACCCTAATGTAGTGATCCATTCAAGTCGTTCATCGAATGGCTTGGGGGGTGGATCCTCGGGTGTTTCTTCTGTAAGGTCAGGGTCATGCTCCTCCCACTTAGGATCCTTCACTGGAAAATCAGCGAGAAAATTGGCAGCGACCTGACCTTTTTCATAATGACATTGTTTGAATTTGATATCATGTTCTCCCAAACTGACTGACCATTGTTGCATTCTTCTTGATTTTTCTTTCTTGGATAGAACTTCCTGAAGTGGGTAGTTCGTCATCACTTTGACTGAATGAGCTTGGAAGTAGTGTTTGAGTTTCTGTGAAGTATAAACAAGAGTGAGAAGAAGTTTCTCAATTTTAAAGTACCTTGTTTTCGCTGGTGTGAGTGTCTTGCTGATGAAGAAGACCGGTTTCTCTATTTTTCCTTCCAGGCGAATGAGAACTGAGCTGAAGGAAGTATCTGTGACTGTTAGATAGATAATCAGTTCCTCATTATCTACTGGGGTGTTCATTATGGGAAACCTCCCCAAATAGGTTTAGAGATTCTGAAAAGCTGCTTCGCATTCTGGTGTCCATGTGACCTCTGCATTTGGTTGAACCTTTCCTCGTTTGGTACATCCGTAGAGCAATAGGAATAGCCAACGGCAGCGGTCTGAAGATTTATAACTAAATGGTTGATCGCAATAATTTTGCCAGCAAGTTTCTGAACATCTCTTATTATTTTTGGAGATGGCATGTCGAGGAGAACCCAAATTTGATCCAGATTAGCCTCAATACCTTTCTTGCTGATGAGGTGGCCTAAAAAGCAGACAGAATGTACCCCAAATTGACATTTATCAGGGTTAAGATGCATTTTGTAAGATCAAAGGATGTTGAATATAGTGTTGAGATCTGAGATGTGGTTGGTCATGTACGTTTTTGCACAAAAGATCATTGATATAGACTTCGATGACTTTCCCTAGGTGTGCTTTGAACATAGTAGTCATCAACCATTTATATGTGGCACCCGCGTTCTTGAGTTCGAAGGGCATGACTTTGTAACAATAAAGACCTCTTTTAGTGATGAAACTTGTCTTATCTTGATCTTCTTCCAAAAGTGGACTTTGATTGTACCCCGAAGCAGCTTCCATCATAGATAAAAGGTCATGGCTTGCTATGGAATCAAGGATCTGATAAATGTTAGGAAGAAGAAAACTGTCCTTTGGAGTGTGTGTTGTTCAGATCTGTGAAATCTATGCAAACTTGAACTTTTTCGTTCTTCTTTGGGACAACGACAATGTTGGATATCCAGTCTGGATACATGGCTTCTCGGATGAATCCCACTTTGATCAATTTTTTAATCTCGGTGTTAACTTCATCTTGAAGATGCGGTGAAAGTCATCGCTATTTTTGTTTGACCGCTGCAGCGTTGATATTGATAGCTAATTTGTGACATGCCATGGTTGGATCAACCCCAGGCATTTCTTCGAAAGACCATGCAAAAACGTCTCGATTGAGTTACAAGAATTGAATAAGAGCATTTTTTCGTGCTGAACCTGCTTAGTACCAATGAAAGTACCTCTGCTAGGTCCATCAATGCTAATATATTATGTGGGCTCCTTTGTAGATGGTTGATCGTTGAGGTGATCTGCTTCCTATAATTGATATGCGGCAAATCTGTCTGAAGTATCTAGGATAGCAGAGATATTATTTTTACAAGCTTGAGAGAGCTTCTGACTACCTTTGATCTTATAAATTCTGTTGTCGTGTTTGAATCAGAGTGCTTGATGATAGGTGGAAGCGATTGCTTCCATGTTGTGTAACCAGCAGCGGCCCATAATCCCGTAATAATGAGATTTGGTATTAATGACATAGAAAACGACGTCGATAGTGGCCGGTCCTACGGTAATAGGTAAGATGATCTTGCCTACTAGTTCTTCCCTAGAACCATTGAACCCACTGATATCGGTGTCACTCTGAATAACTTGGTTGGCCAAACCCATCTGGTCGATCGTACTTTGAAAAAGAATCTCAATATCGCTTTCCGTATCGATCATCATTATGTGCATGACAAACTTCTTTATCTCGAGCATTATGACTAATGGATCATGATGTAAAAACTTGACATGGCTAGCATCGCAATCTTTGAAGGAGATCCCGAGTTGGCGATTGCTCAACTCGGGAAGAAGCTTGACTTCTTTGTCTTGAGGTATGAGATCACAGCATTCTGATAGTCTCCTACGTTTTGACCTACTGGAGTTGGTGATCTGATTGATTTCGATCATGCTTTTGTGGTGCATATGGTAAAGATGCTTTTCCGCAGCTTGATCATTGACCCAAATTACTTTTAACTACTTCTTATAGCTGCCATCTTTGTACGACTTCAGATCGACAATATATTCGAGCATCTGCTGTAGAGCATAGAAATTGTCAGTAGTATGATGATTTACCTTATGATAAAGGCAATATGGTGAACTATCGATTGGTTCTAACTAGCGATTGAGAGACGCGGCAGAGTGGATCCTTCAACAGTAGTAGAAAAATTATGGAGATTCGGGGGTTCAGTTTTGGGAGGATGGGTTTGTTTGGTGGACCGTCTTTCCGAGGGTAACCAGTATTGCTCTTGGTGCGCTTTAGATCTCCCTGTTCTTCCTTGGGTTCACTGGTTCGATCTGTAGATGGCCATTTGGTGGAGAGGACGGATTTAGTAGATTTTTATTGCTTAGACATCATCCTCTCCAGGCCAACGTAACTGTTGACTTTGGTGATCATCTCCTCTAAGGTCCGAGGTTTGTTAAGGAAGAGGTAATCTTTGGCCTTGCAGTCGAGCCTGATAACATTGGTGAAAGCGGTAACAGTTGTTTTTTGATCGAGGTTATCCACTTTTCTCGCGAGCTCTAAGAATTTCTTTGAGAAATCTTCGAGCTTCTCTCCATGCGACTGTTTAAGACCGATAAGAGAATACAAGTTATTCTCTTTGTCTCTGTTGTGAGCATATGTCTTGATGAAGTGCTTCTGTAGCTGATCGAATATATAGATAGAGTCCTCAGGAAGAGAATGGAACTATCAGAGTGGTTTGTCCTGCAGACTTTGTGGCGAATTGATGGCACAGGATGTGGTTGAGATTGGAGTACAACTCTAATGAATCACGGTATTGCTGAATGTGCTCCTTCGGGTCAGTACCTTTGTATTTGCAAATTTTGGGAGTATGGAAACCTTTTGGTATCTCCATATCGAATAGTTCCTTGGAAATAGGACTTCCTTGTAACTTTGTGGCATCGCCGCTAGTACCCAGAACTTGTGCTTCAATTAACTCCTTAATCCGTTGGTCCATATGCTCTTTTGTGACGTAATGGCGTATTGGTTGGATCGCTGGACGAGCTGGCTATGGATGATGAGTGCCTGCACCTTCACTCAAATGATCTCGTGCTGGAACTTGATGTTGAGGTCGTTGGTCCTCCTCCTGGTGGATAGAAATTTGGTGACCTCGACTGACTTCAGATTGAACTTCTCCCACCAAATGGATGGAGGGCTGCAGTTCGTGCTGTAGATTCTTGGAAATAGTTTTACTGGCGACTCCCTGAGGTCCCAATCTTTCCCTTGCAAAAATGTGGGAGGTATCTGGAAGCTGATCGCGACCTCCGGCTGGAGGAGTCTGCTGAGTATTTTGTAGAGCCTCGAGGGCAGTCTGCATTGTTGTCATCTGATCTTCATGTTGTTTGAGCACTGTTAAACGAGCTTGTCATTTTGTATCGAGCTCTTTTTCCCGAAGCTCCCGATCCTTTGTTAACTGAAGTTCAAGTTCGGCGCGTTTCTCTGTCTCGGCGTTGAGATTCGCCCGTAACTCTGTGAGCTGCCCCGACTCCATGGAAACTTCGAGCTGAGTTCCTGCAGCTGGTCATCCAGAAGTAACCATGATTGAAAGTTAGTGAAAGACTGCCTTAGGATACCGTGGAAATGCAATCTTTCTCACAAACGGTGCCAAATGTAATGGTTAAATTCTGTAAGCTTGAAATGGCTTGGAATTCGCTATTACACTAACAAACATGTAACAATATTCTAATGGAAAGTAAGAAATGAAACAAATGATTTTAGCATGGAAAACCTCTGAATAGGTAAAAAAACCACAACCTCGTGTGAAGGATTTTTGTTAAAGTATCTTTATTGCTTGAGGCAAATATCTTTGTTACAAATGATCTCTAAATATAGAAATGTTTTGAATCCTACAACTAAGAAGTTTGTGATGTTTGCTGAGAATCTAGAATTGATAGTTTCTTGATGATCTCTTGTATATTTTTTTGGTCCTTGTCTCTTCTGGAACTTTTCCTTTATATAAGCCTTTTTTGCAGCTCTTCATTGTGTTGGAACACGTTTTCCGAACAATGTGGTTAGTGGCGGTTGACTGAATAACTGACAAGTTCGCGGGAGACATGTGTCTTTGACTGGATATGGTTTTTTTTTTAAGTTTTGTTCGCGTTCTTGACCAGTTCTTGGGGTAGGTTGGAATGTTGACTGGGGAAATGTGTTAAAAGTGCGTGAGTCTGAGATGGAGGTAATTCGAACTGGGTGAGCTCGACTTTGGGTAAGATCGAAGGATAGGTCCCTACATCTATGATTGTAATTTAGGTAATTGGAGGTGTAGTGACTAGTGCGGAAATTGTACTGATATAATTTAGTAACTACGTATTGAAATAAGTAATTTTCCCTCCTCTTGCATCCCATAGTTTCACCCCTCTTATATACCAATTCTGACTGTTATTATAGTGTGGAAATTGTACTGATGGAGATATAGTAAAATTAAACACGAGCTTAACTTGAAAGACCACGCTTCAGCAATATCAAACCTAATTTGATGGAGATAGAGTGAAGTAGAGGAGATGTGGAGCCCCACACAATGTTTTTTTTAAGTGGTGAAGAGAGGGAAATGACATTGTTTTGGAAGGGAAAACGAATTTAATCAGTGCAACAAACGCCTAATTAAAAATAAATAAAAAATTAGGTGCCTAAGTTTTAGGCGCATGTTTATAAAACAAACAGGCGCCCAACACTTGGGCGCCCAATAGCAGAGTAAAAAACCAAGGTTGAGTCTTGGATTCCAAGACTCAACCTTGCTTTTTGAGACTCAAATCCAAGTCAGTGAGGCACTGCTGGAGGTTAAAAATTCTATGTGGCACCTTAGATTCCAAGGTAGATATGTACTTTAAGAGATGATCTTAAAAACATCTTTAGCAGTAAGATCTTGGTTGGGAGTGTTCTCTTCTGACAACCTCGATAGAGCAAGCCTCCAAGTCTCAGCCCCCAGCGGTATGAAGTTTAGCCCCTTAGGAATTAGGGCCTAGGTAAATCATGAATTTAAGAGATTTCAGTGAAGACTTTCGCTTCAAGTTTAGTTTTACAATATTGGGCGAAAAACTATTTATAATACCTCTAGGCTCTAGCAGAAAGTTGGGTTGTAATAAATAAATCATTGGAGCCTAATTGTATTTTATCATCTCCTACTGCAATAAATGTTGGAAAACCATGTTGAGGTTTTCATTAGTTTGAATGAAGAAGTGTTTAGTCCTACATTGGGTATGAGAAAGATACAATTCTAACATATTAGTAACCATAAATGTAGGAACCCTTATATATTTTATAGGTCTATGATTCGGCCTTGGCTTATAGAGATTCCTAAATAACACTTATTTTATTTTCGTTTTGGGGCTTTTTGGATTGTGAGTTGGTTATACTCCAAGAGACACAACTTAAAGTGTGTAATGAGTTGCACCTTAAGACACGACTCTTGGCGAGGAGTCGTGACCCTTCATAAAGTGGCTTGTCCAAGAGCCACGACCCTTGGTGAAATGGTGTGCCTTAAGACACAACTCTTGGCTCTAAGAGACACGACTATAGGTGCGCCATTCATAAAGTGATGTGACTATAGCTGTCTATGATTCGGCCTTGGGGCCTTGGCTCATGGGGAATCCTAAATAATACCTTCAATTTTAACAAAATACCACAAATTCTGTCTATGGTAAAATGTTATTTGCCACGGACTGTGTTTCCACGGATTTAATCTGTGGTTAATTTATTACCACATATATAAACCGTGTTATGATACGTCTCTACTCACCTTCAGTGTCCGAATGAGAATCCGCAGTAGCGCCAAGTCCTTCCCTCATAACACTGCTGTATAGCAACCTATGTGATCCAGTATCTTTCGCCCTCTTCAACCGTTGATCACCTTCGGATAACTCCTTACAAATCCCCTACAGTTTTTTCGCCTCTCTCTCTGTGTGTTCTCCAAATTTTCAGAAGTTGAAAAACGTTTGATTGGTGACGAAGAAGCACAATTTATTCTTTCTCTTTCTAACGGCTAGCAGTTATTGCGCCTCACACGACCCGTCCTCGGTTTTGGAACCGAGGCGCCCTTTCTACTATCCATGTCAGACGTCTTGTACATTTTCAATAAAACTATTTTTCCATCATTACCCCTCCCCTCATTTTTTAACATATTTTTCTCTCCTGTTTCCATATCTTTTCCCGACCTTCTCACACTCATGATGACTCACTCTAAACGATATCAGATTTTTGTAGCATTACATACAAAACAAAACTAGAAGGTTTTATATTTCCTCATTTTTGCTTTTTTGTCCTTATTTATCATACTTATAGTAATTGACGTCATTTTCAAAGTTGAGCAAAATTTCAAAATTATTCAAAATTATTTGCCAAAACAGTCTCAAAACGGCATTTGCAACTATAGAAGATCCAATTGATTTACATATTTTCTGTTACATCCAACAAGCTTATATTATTTATGACAAACACTTTATACAACATCTACAACAACCTTAATAAACTGGACGACATCATCTAATCACATTATTCGTCAGTCCTTAGATCTTCAAATTCGATCTCAACCTCAGCAATCAAACCAACCATCTCTTCTCGATCTACCGGATCCCTCACTAATTCCCGAAAGTATACCTCATAGAAATAACGAGCATACTTAAGTTCCCTGCTCCTTACATCTAATCCTTCGAGCTGACACTCCCTTACTGGCAACTCAACATCATAGCTAAACACACCAAAAATCTTCTCCCACACTTCAGCAATCTTTACAGCCAATCGTCCTTCCGCTGCATGATGAATCCTCTAAGATCGAGTCCGTACCATCCAAATCTCTACTCTATTTTTCACACATCATCCTACCCTTATTTATACGTTTTTCACACACTTTCCTCTCAAAATATGATTTTTACCTTGTATCTCGTAGCAGAAAACCCCAGAATCTTGAAATAGACTATTTGAACTTATCCCTTCACTCCAGTACCTACATTACATTATTTACCATACTCAAGCTTATTTTACCAAGAGTTATAATTCTACTGACCTGTAGTAGCTCGAATTTTCGTGATTACATATTTCCTACAATTTTTCTCCCTCACTTGTTTAAACACACAACAAAATCATACTTAAATCACAACGTCATTGTCAACACGTATTTATCTCGATTCGAACATCGTAACAACTGTGTTTTCATTACTTATAAACTCCTATTCATTTCATACACCCTACACAATTCAGTTCGATTCCAAGAGAGATTTTCTATCTACATGACACAAGTAATTGAATGACAATTTTTTATTCATATCAAAAACATTACATACGATTTTACAGATAACAAGTATTTCAGTACATCAATCTCAGATATAACAGAAACATTATCCGTCCAGCACCAAACTCTAAGTATTTTACAGATAACAAGTTTTTCCCTGTTTATTAAAAGTCACAGGTCATTCAGGCACGCCGACGCATCAACTCCTCCAGTTCTTCTTGCTTCAGTGATCTTTTACCCTGATATAAAGTTGAAATTGGAACCAACAAAGAGCTTCCCTCGCATGAGTTTGGTTGAAGTCCAGTCGAACTTCAAATGGAAATTAAGCAAGCAGTAGACTCAGTGCTAGAACCAAATTCTCGAACTAGAGGACTCCTGAGTGCCAAAATGTAATGGAAATGCAGAAGCAGACTAACACTGGTTGTCTCCCTCCTCCACTACCATCACCCCCTCATCTGAAACTGCCACCACCGAAGAGTTGGTAGAGATGAAGAGGGCCCGACCTTAGAATCCATGATGATGCAAGAGATCAGCATAACTACCCCGCAGTTATGCCAATCCCTGTATATGAAGCCCTAACCCTATCTTTCGCAAGAGTACGAAGACAGACCCAACGGTTCTCGCCTGTCAAAATGACAACATGAAACCTCCACTTGCAGTAGAATTCTTCCTCAGCTTCAATCGCTTCATCTTCCGACATGCCTTGATACGTCGGAGGAACAGGAGCGGGTATCGACAACTCTAAGGATTGGTCACCTAAGAATTTCAACTTCAACCTCTGCATTTCGGATGCAATCCTCTCTTCAAGGACCATACTACAAGTCTTCATAATTTTCAAAGTTTTTCAGGGAATTTCACACAACAACAAACGTACTCTGCTCTCAAAAACCGATACATGTACCATTTATATAACCCTACATTTAATGCGTAGGTACGTTTTACCAAGCGTCATCATTCATTACAGACGCAACTTTTCGAGTCAAAATCGTCACATACATCAGCATCCACATTCTCATTAAATACACGTCATTTCCCAATAAACCGCGTAACTCCACACAGTCAAAACCATCATTATTCCTTTTCTGTTATCAAAGATTTTACCCAGATTACAAGTTGATCGTTTCTCAATGATAGGCATGAAAAATGCCTATATTTGTCATTCAATTTACATTATCTAGGACCTTATTTTATGTTTCAATGAGCCTAATTGAAGTATGTTTGACTATTACAGGTAATAAGACAATTGCAACCAAGCCCGACCTGAAAGCCCAACTTTTACAAGTTAAAGGATGCTGCTGGAGATGACCTAGTGAAGAGAAGGTTACAGGAGCTGCTGAAGCTGCTTGAAGACTTGGGAGCCAAGCCCAGCTAAAAGATCTCCTGAAAATGAGGAGTTGTTGAGTGAGAATATAACTTTTTGTTAGGAGATAAAGAGATAGAGGAGAAGAGTTTGGAATCATCTTTACTCTGGAAAAAACCACCGTAGCTTTGGTATTCTTCCAGAGAGACTTGTATTATTTTATTGGATAATCTTGGGAAATCAGTGTAAGTTATTTATCAATTGCAATTTCTTTTTACGTAATTTGATAATATAATTGTGATTTGGTCTATGCATCCCTGAAGAACGACAACCCTCTATTATACTATAACACCTGATTTGATACGGTTTATCACTCAACCTAAGCCACTTGTGACTTCGGTTGCGAGGGGGCAATTGTAGGGACCTATCCCTCGATCTTACCCAAAGTCGAGCTCACCTAGTTTTAATTACCTCCATCTCAGACTCATACACTTTTAACATATTTCCCTAATCAACATTCCAACCTACCCCACGAACTGGTCAAGAACGTGGGCCGAACTTAAACCGAAAAACCTTATCCAGTCAAAGACACCTGTCTCCCGCGAACTCGCCAGTTATTCAGTCAACCGCCACTAACCACATTATTCGGAAAATGTGCTCCAGCACGATGAAGAGCTGCGAAAAGGCATATATAAAGAAAAAGTTTCAGAAGAGACAGAGTTAAAAAAAATATATACAAGTGATCATCAAGAAACTATCAATCTAGATTCTCAGCAAACATCACAAACTTCTTAGTTGCAGGATTCAAAGCATTTATACATTTAGAGATCACTTGTAACAAAGATATCCGCTTCAAGCAATAAATATACTTTAACAAAAAATCCTCCACATGAGGTCGTGGTTTTTTTTTACCTATTCAGATGTTTTCCACGCTAAAATCATTTGTTTCATTTTTTACTTTCCATTAGAATATTGTTACAAGTTCATTGGTGTGATAGTAAATTCCAAACCATTTCGAGCTTACAGAATTTGACCATTACAATAGACACAAGATTATGACTCATATTTACCCAAATTACACTATACCTCCAATTACCCAAATGATGATTAGGTTGAAATTAGCAAATCACAATACCCTAAATTCCACCATGAAATCACAATACTACTAACAAGTATAACCTATTAAATCAACAAATACTTACCTAAATTTCACCATGAAATCCAATATGAATGTGTGTAGAGAGAGAGATACTTGAAGACAAGAAGGTTCGAGTTGAAGCTTGTGTGAGATTCGTCTTGAAGCTTCAGTCCATCGGGCGTCTAAGAGTTGGGCGCATAAGAGTTAGGCGCCTGTATATTTATACAAACGGATGCCCAAGTGTTATGCTTGTTTAAAATCGAAGTTAGTCGGAGAAAATAGTTTTCTTACTACTTGAATTTGCATTTTTTTCCCACCAAGTCCAGGCACTTTAAGAGATGCTCTAATAGATGACATAAGGATCACCTTTCTTGCAAAAACCCTGATACATGATATCAGGATTGTAGTAGTAATCTCCGCCATTAACGAGACAAATCAGAAGCATAAACCTTGTTTTACTTTCGTACCGACACAAACGAAACTGTACTAAAATGGAGTCACGTAACCCACACTCTCATAAACAAGAGAGAACTTCACCTCCAGAGAGAAGAGCAAACAAAGCTCTCTCTCTCTCTCTAGTAGTTGTTGATAATGGTTGAGATCGGGAAGACGAAGCTCGATTCAGGATGGATCGCAGCGAGATCTACTGAAATCGAAAAAACTGGAGTTCAACTAACAACTACTCATGCTCCAACACTGGAAACCTCACCTTGGATGGAAGCAGTGGTTCCTGGAACGTAATTACTCTCTCTCTCTCTCTGTCTGTAATTTTGGTGCAAGTAGTTCTAGTTAACATAGATTATGCATGCAAGTAAATTGGATATTCGTTAAAATTGCGGAAATTGCTGAATGCTGACCATTGGATTACGAATCTAATGGCCCTATCAGTTGTCTAAATCACAAGAAATGTTTTCAATCACAAACATTTATGGTGTAACAAATGGAACCTTAAACGCGAATTACGAAATTGCTAAAGTTCCTAGATCAAGTGATATTTAATTCGCCACTACGCTAGTTTCGAAGAAATCGTAGTTTTTTCTTACCTGATTTTTATTATATGAAGAAGTTGTAGATAATGCCGAGTTAATTTGCATTGACGTACTGGTTTACATAATATATAATAATCGCTATTGTGAGCAAACTGTGTGAAATAATGCTGATACGGTTAGTTTACAGCGTCTTAGGAACCCTGTTGAAGAACAAGCTTATTCCAGATCCGTTTTATGGGTTGGAAAATGAAGCAATCATTGATATTGCTGACTCTGGGAGGGAATACTATACATTCTGGTTTTTCACTACCTTTCAGTGCTCAATGGTAAGTTGTAACATTGAAAGAGATTGCATGCTATTCTTATATGCTTTCATGTTTATCCTACAAGTCTGTTAGGCATCAATCTCATTAACAACTTTATTTTTATGGGTTAGACTTAGACCTGTAATTTTATTTTCGGTTAGGACAGTAGAGGGAGTTGTAAATAATAAGATTACCCTTGTAGATACATGAATTTGGCAAAGAGTGGGCGTATATTTTTCCATGATTAATAGATATATCTTTTTTTATTCATAAGTACTGTGGGGAGTTGTTGTTGAGGTTTTTCTTCTCCCTGTACGGAGCTAAGAGCTTGGTACTCCACGTTTTCTTTCTCAGATGTTATCAAGCATTGAGATGCCACTGTATGCTATCTGTTGATTTTTGAAGAAGGAATAATTTTGGTTTTATGAAGGCATATTTTATATCGTTCAGGCTTTCATCCACAAGATCAGACGGAATCTCCTATTAAAACTGTCATTCACTTTCTAGGAATTCTTTGAATATTTTCTTTTCTATGATACCACACCGTCCTTCGGTGGCTAGTAGTTATTGATCTTTATTTCACTTTCTTAGTATTAACAGCTACTAGGGGCATACATGTGCGTGCCATTGACCTATATTTAATTTTCTTTGTATTAACTGTCGAAGATATTAGATATTACCATCCTGCTGGGCAAACAGTCCTAGTAAATCAAGTAGATGCTCATGCGGTATATCTCTAGTAGCAATGGAATGAATAAATTGGTTTGCACCTTAGGAGCACAATATCTACTGTACAATCCTATTATGAAAATGCAGTCGTTATGATGGATATGACATTTTATGCAAACCTAAAAGAAATACTGTTCACTCACTCCTGAAATTGTTAACGTAAGTTTCTTCATCGCAAAGTTAATACTGCATTAGACATAATTCTTAAAGTTACTTTAGGTGGTGTGATTGGACTGAAACAATCTATGTTCAGTGTAGTGAAATTGAAATTATGACATTCATCCATACACTTAAAATTTAAGAAAGAATAAAAGGGCCGTCCTATAATCAATTTTTATTAGTAATACCCTATGATAGTTAGTCTACTTAACTTGGTATAAGTTACTATTATCGTTACTCAAAATCTAGTTTGTCTTAAAATTGCATCTCATTTGGTAGTTAGCAGCAAGTTAAACACGAGTACTTGCATTCAGTTTCCAACATTAATAAAGGTAATCAAAAATTTGGAAAAATTTACACTTTGGATTTAGGAGTCCGGAGTCCTCAATCATAAGCAACTTTAGCTTTTAGGACATTTTTTTGACAATAATAAACTTTTCACTTACAGATTCAATCAGCTTACTTTCTTTTCGTTTTCAAACTTTGTCAATGCAAGCTTTTGTCACATATCCTCTCATCACTGACATATTAGAGCTACAATATGTTACCAACTTATAGAAATTTGCATAGAGCGCACATGGTTATTATAACTTGAATTGTTTAATCTGTGTAATTGTAGGAAGCAAGAAGAGTATGTTCACTACTCCATGATATTACAATTTTCTGTTAATTAACCACAAGAAATTAGTCCAATGCAGTTGATGTTCTGTACAATCTCTTCGTTTTGATTTGCAAGTTGACTGTTGTAGTCAGGGAATCAGCATGTGGATCTGAATTTCCGTGCAATTAATTACTCTGCTGAAGTGTATTTGAATGGGCACAAGAAGGTTCTATCTAAGGGGATGTTTCTAAGACAGTCAATTGATATTACTGATTTTCTGCAACCTGATGGTCAAAACTTGTTAGTAGTTCTTGTTCATCCTCCAGACCACCCTGGAAAAATTCCTCCTGAGGGGGGCCAAGGTGGTGATCACGAGGTATACATATTTCTTCCCACCATGTTATGATAAGATAGCGTTTTGTATGCAGTACTTACATTTCTGACAACATGTGATGTTGGATCTTTAGTTAGGTTAAAATTTTAATTCATTAAATTACTAATCTGGATAATCAAAATTTTAATTCATCTTGAGTCTGGTTTACTATTCTGGATAATCAAAATTTTTGAGGCTATATGTAACCCGAATGGGGAATTCTAGTACATCAGAGATAATCCCAAAAGAAGACCAGGTGTGTCATAGATTGAACCTCAATTCTAAAGCCCAAGATATTTCCCAGAACAGGTTTGATCTCAAACCGTTTCCCGCACCAAGAACCTTAATGTTCTTTAGGTTAATCCTAAGGTCTAAAACCTCTTCGAAACAACAGAGAAGGCTTGAAAAAAATCTGATCTGGTTAGAGGAGTTCTTACACGTGTCGTCTGCAAATGAAAGGAAGCTCTTCAAAATGGAATATTTCTCACTCCTAAACCTTCCTAATCCCTATGCCAGCGGCTCTGTACCAGAATGAAGAGGAAGGCCCTCTTTCCCGTCACCACTACCACAAAAAAAGCCTCATTCATGCGAATCAATAATGGAGTTGGTGAGATGCAGTTTTTTCAGTAGACCAAGCCATCTGGGGCGCATGAGTTCTTACCATAATATTCACGAGATTGATAGAGTGACAATCCTTAAAGTTTTCTGCATTATAAAACTTTAAAATCAAGGTAAAGAAAGTGCAATTAGAACAATAGTATACGATATTCCTTTAAGAAACTTGAATTTCCATTTCAATCACATTCCAGTAAGCTTAGCGAAAACCATTGAGAATCCATTTAAACCAGGAGGTCAACCCCTACTATCCAGCCAATTAACTCCATAATCTTCTCAAGAAGAAGCCTTTACAGATGCAAAGCCCCTCCACCAAAATACTATAAATAAAAGTGGAGGGCAGAGATAGCAATGCAGTGGATAGAGATTGGTTCAGATTGCCACAATAGCTCGCCTTATTTTCATCTCCGAGTCCTTATAGATTGAGCTTCTCAATGTGAATGCTGCGTTTACATACATTACTGTCTTTATTATAATATTATTGTTGTTAACTAGTTACCACCTTCAGGTACTTCCCTCTAGATGGTTTCCATGTCGTTTCTCAAGATTCACCACTCAATGGGACTAACTATCATCTTTAAGTCCTACTTCATGTGGATGATCTATGTTTTCATCCAACAACCTCAAGTTGCTAAGCTCAATTCCTCCTTGCTCATCAACGTGCCATTTTCTGATGCCTCCCTTCACCACATTGCATCTTTCTTAAATAGAACTATTTGCATAATGAAGAGCGTATCATGGTTAAAATATACCTTCTTTGTATGCACGTCGCTGTATTTCTTGTATATTCGCAGATGTGTGATGGATATACATACATATCAACTGACTTGAACTCTTTTTATGTTAGATTGGGAAAGATGTTGCTGCTCATTATGTTGAGGGTTGGGATTGGATGACTCCAATAAGGTAGCCTTCTATTTTCCTTAGAGATAACTGTAACTGTACCTGTGTTTGTAACAACTGCTAATATTTGCGTAAAGCTTGTTGGAATTTTCTGTGAACATCTATTTAATGTGTGAAGTTGCTAAGTAGGTGCGTTACGAATTCTGGAGTTTGGACCAATAATTTGATATCAAAACTTGCCTGACAAAGTTTTTTTTTTTTTTTTCGTTTGCTAAGCAAGCCCAGGCTAGGCACCTGGTGGGCCATGTATATTAATCAAAGACTTGGAAGTACAACAATCTAGTGTATTTCTTGCCAGTAGCATCCTCATCTAATATTACATTGAGTTCAGGTGGGAAAGGAGCTAGGGGGTTATACATCTTCACCTATTACATCAAGATAAGAGGCACTAAAATATGGCCCTCTATTGGTTTCTCTAGACTTGTGGAATATCCTAAACACTGCCAAAGAGTTCCTAATTTGTCAGGACACAAAGTTATTCATACTAAGAAGAAAACCATTTATTTAATATGTGTCTTAATAATGGCTAACACGTTCTGACATGTTCACGACTATGTATCATTGGATATATTTCAATATGCACGAGATGTATAAGTTTATATGTATGTAGGTATGTCTAAATAAAATCAGATATTTATTTATACAGATACATATGCATACCTTGAGAAGTGGGAACACATCATTGATCTCGTTGATGATCTTAATATGTCCTCTATTGTACTTGAGAAGAATTGAATTGCTTACACTATATTCCGTACTATAAATAAATAAAGTTTCTAATCCTTTATATTTAATTGTTTGCTATTATAGGGACAGGAACACTGGCATTTGGGATGAGGTATCTGTATCTGTTACTGGTGTAAGTTCCATGACTGTACTACGCAAATACGCGAATCTAAGTATTATTCCTTTGAGAATCCACATCTATGTCTAGTTTCTAAAAAGAAATATCTAGTTTTAGTAATGTTGGTAGTTTTAATAATATTGTTCCTTTGAATTCACTTACGGACGATTTTCATTACATAGGCTTTCTTATACATAGACGTTCTTCTAGATAAAAAAGAACATCTCTCATGAAGCACACACAAAAACAACCTTATATATAAACGTTCTTATATATAGACTGTAACACCCCGACTGAGCGGGTACTAGAGAGACGCCTAGCCCAATAGCGGTGATGGTTGCACTAGTGGTTTAGTCCCACATCGCTCAAGATCGTGCCATGTGTATGGTCCTTAAGTTAAGATCTCACTCTACATGTCACCGAGGCTTTTTCTTTGGAATGAAAATCCCACACTGTGGAGATCCGCAGTGGTTAAGTGGGGACAATATCGGTGCGCGTAGAGTGAGGTCGCAACCAACCAAGCTCAATGCTCTTGCTTCTCTTTTCTCTCTCCATATTTCATGTTTTTACACATTATATGAATTTTTTTTCCACTTGTTATATGAATTTCTCCATTAAGGAATTGGTGATGTTTGAACTGCTTATGCTTGCTTTCCTTATTAATGGATTATATTTCCAACAAATGCTATATAAATATAACAAAGCATTCTTTACTGTACAGATATTTAACTGTCTATTGTAGTTAATGCAGCCAGTGAAAATAACCGATCCGCACTTGGTTGCATCCTTCTTTGACCATTATGAGAGGGTATATCTACACTCTACTGTTGAGCTGGAGAACAGAAATGCCTGGGTTGCGGAATGTACTTTGAATATCCAAGTGACAACTGAACTTGAGGGAAATGTTTGCTTGGTTGAGCATCTTCAAACTACACATCTATCAATTCCTCCTGGTGCCCATATTCAATATACATTTCCTCCGGTCAGTGATTCTATAATGTTTTTGTGGTTTAAGTAAAAAAAATTTCCTTGATGTTTGGCTTTAATCTTCACTGAGTTGGATAACTCTTTACTTTGATGATATACTTCTTGTGCTTATTGTATATTGTTCCCTGCACTATATATGGAGTATAAACCCTTCAATATAGAAAAAACCCTACTCAAAATTGGACTCTCAAACAAATTAGGGAACTACTCTGCATGTGGCCCTTTCAGACTCGACCTTTGCTTTGCAAACAATTTCAATCTACTCCATTCGGGAGAAGTTACATCTGTTTTGGAACCCCCATTCCCATAGACCTCTTTCAGCAATGGTTCTTCAAAATTTGATCACTTCCTGTATCTATCACCATATTCAGTTCGCTCGAGTTAATGTCAATTAAAACAACTTTCCTCCCCTCAATTTCTCAAACTTTTGCCTTTTTACTGCCTTCCTTGGAGTTTATTTTGCAAGCACTCCTCTTTTTAACCCAATAAACTGTACAAATCGTACTTTAAACACGCTCCAGTACTACAAGTTAACCCTTAGTAAACTTCACACTCAATGTTGACCCGTGAACTTAGCCTTCAAAACCTAAATTTGAAAGGGAAATTATATTCTAATGAACTGAACTTAACCTGATATTTTCAAGTGTTTGATTGGACGCATCAAGCATCCTTACACAACAACTCCTTGTCTCATCTACTTGGATTTATCATCCATTAAAGCCTTCCAGGTCTTATACTTCCTGCACAATGCCATGGTGTGTAGGCATTGGATGTGCTGTGCTGTTTTGAGTATCCAGTCTGTGTGGTCTTAACTATCATTGACTAATTACCTTGTTCTTACTCTTGCTTATTGTCCCGCCAAATCATTTTGTAGAACTGGAATATTCGTTTATAGCAATTTATTTTTCTTTTATGCCTCTTAACTCTCCAATTTTCACAAGTATTCCTTCGCTACCATTTGAGAATCTTGAAAACAAACAGCTCTGTTGGAGGATATATGTGCTTATTTACACATACTACTTTAGTCCCACATTGGGTAGTAATAGATGTAGTTTAGAGAGCCCTTATTATATTAAGGGAAGCTGGTTGTAATCTAATTAAATCAATTTGAGTGAATAATAGTTTCTTCCTCTTATTTATTTCTACAACCTCTGCATGGATCCATGGTTTGTTTAAAAGTAGGGACAAACTGTCCCGTCATGTATCCACATGGTTAGAGGACAGTAAAGGGACGATGAAAGGCCGGAACCTTATTGTTTTGTCATCTGTCTCAACTCCAAATGATAACCAGTTCAGAGAAAGTCTGTCCGGAAACACTTCATGCTTGTATGTTCATACCTTCCTCCATTTGTAATTTGAACAGATTCTACTTCAGGGACAACCAATTCATGTGCGACCTTCTCATTTATAAATTCTCAAACTAAACAATCTTTTGAGCCAGCCAAATCACATGTGCAACCTTCCAAACATGCCCGTTTAAGTGGTCACTCCTCATGTGGGTAGACTTTCCCCATAGAACCTTCAGAGACATATGCAGTCTAGAGTTAATCGAAATATTGTGTACCCATACTTTATATAAACTAAAATTCATCACATTATCAAATTTCTTCGTCAAAAATGATGTTCAGCACATTCAAAGTTACCCATATCCAAATCCTTCATCATGCTACCTATTGTTGCGAAGAACAGCCCATAAGAAGTTGACAAGAAAAATCCTTAAGAAGTAGTGGGCTTGTCATGTTTTGGAAGAAAATAGTGAAGAAGAAGAAACAGCCAGATCATTCTATGCAAGCTAGCCCTATCAGACGGCCAAAGAAGCCCAAGCGCTTTGTATAAGTGGCATTCCGCTATCCCCAGCGAGTGGGGCTCATGAAAATGTGGGCAATGCGCTAGGTTCGGCGTTAGAGACGTCGAAAGGAAGGGCTGTGACCCAGCCTATCGGAACTAAAGGGGTCGTACAGGGAGACCTCGTATGTCTTCTTGAGTGGTGGAGCGGGGCGGGGTGGAATGCCTTCTTAAGTGATGCAACGCGGGCGTTTCCCAAGCTTTGACATAAGTGGAAGTTGGGGCTAAGGTCTTCATTTCACTTTTCCCCATTTTGAAAGGAGTATGTCTTCTGCCGCTAGTCCCAGCCCTTTAAGAAATTAGATGATAACTTTCACACAACAAACACAAATGTCATTGAACAAAGTAGAGAAGAAGATTGTTCTCTACAACACAACACAACACAACACACAAAGCTCTCTGACTCCTTACAATCAAAGCACACACTAGGCTTTATTTATAGCCTTCACACAATAATGCAGCATAAACCATACTTAATGCAACATAATGACTTAGATAATAAATCATACCGACTCTTGGACTTCGTAACCACAAACAACTCTTTGACTACCGTAACCGTTTTTCTAGAACAATCCACAACCAACTCCAACAAGTCATGCTTAGTTATATTTCCAACAGCCCTGACGCTCATACCACAACGACAAGAAACTCATAGTCTGCAGGCTCCCCGATGCAACCTGCTCTTCCTATTACAGCCCCCACCCGAAAGAAAAAAAATTGATTAAAAATCGTAAAACAAGTGGTTAATAATTATTATCAAACATTCACACAGCACGCTATGTGGGTATGAGAATCAAGCTTCCATTATATATATATATATACACACATGCAGGAGAGAACAAAATCCCACTTTCTCTAACTCCATTAAACTTTACATGACTAGTCTGAACAAAGTAACCCTCAATGGCAAGGAAAAGAGTTTTGTGAAACGACTCTTCACACCACCATTTACCTGTAATGTTTCACGTTACAACTCACCCACAAATTAATGAAATCTTTCCAAAAATTTGAAAGAAGTATTTCGTTCTACTGTTCTATTAGAGTACACATGTCTTTCTTCTACTGCTAATTGAGATCGATTTCTTATCAGCTTTTTTTCTACAAGCCCAACTTGTGGTGGCCAAACGGTATGGGGAAACAGTCTCTGTACAATGTTGGGATCACTGTTGATGTAAAGGGCTACGGGGAGTCTGATTCCTGGAAGCATCCATTTGGATTCCGTAAAATTGAGAGCACTATAGACAGTGTTACCGGCGGAAGGTGTGAAGCTCATAACATTGTGTGTTAACTGGACTACACTACTGAAAGACGTTAACTAATGGTATCTAGGTACACATTTGCACTTCGCAGGTTGTTCAAGGTCAACGGACAGCCCATTTTTATCCGTGGTGGTAATTGGATATTATCAGATGGTTTATTACGACTTTCAAAGAAACGCTACAAAACGGATATCAAATTTCATGCAGATATGAACTTTAACATGATCCGCTGTTGGGGTGGTGGATTAGCCGAGAGGCCAGAATTTTATCACTACTGTGATATTTATGGTTTGTTGGTAAGCTTGGCACTAAAGCCTCTCTTCTCTTTTCTCCGTTTCTCGTGTATATTTATTTACATATGCTCTAAGTAGAAGACATATTAGTAAAATTAAAAAAAAAAAAACAACAACTTCGTTTGGTAATTGTAAAACTAATGTATATAGTTTGTCGTTCTTTGGCATCCCTTATTATTTCTAAAATGGATGTCACGCCTGAAATAGATGTTTGTCCTCTCCTGCAAGCCAACTATCACATCTCATTTAAGATTTTCTCTTTTTCCTTGCCTATAATTTCAAAATACTGTAGGAGATTCTCTTAATCACATATGATAAGCTTCCATTCGTAATAAGTTCTAACAAATACTCTTTTGGCAGGTGTGGCAAGAATTTTGGATAACAGGAGATGTTGATGGTCGAGGTGTTCCAGTTTCAAATCCAAATGGTCCTTTGGACCATGACCTTTTCCTGCTATGTGCAAGGGATACTGTCAAACTTCTAAGAAATCATCCCAGTCTCGCTCTTTGGGTAGGGGGAAATGAACAAACCCCTCCCGAAGATATTAATACAGCTTTAAAAGATAACCTGAAGCTCCACCCGTATTTTCAAATGCCTAATCAAATTAGCAATTCTGTAAAAGAAATTGACGACCCTAGTAAATTTCTTGATGGAACTCGCGTTTATATCCAAGGATCAATGTGGGATGGATTTGCAAATGGAAAGGGAGACTTCACTGATGGACCTTACAATATCCAAAATCCTGAAGATTTCTTCAAAGACAGTTTCTACAACTATGGGTTCAACCCAGAGGTTGGGTCTGTGGGGTTCCCTGTTGCGGCCACAATTAGAGCAACAATGCCTCAAGAAGGATGGCAAATTCCAATCTTTAAAAAGCTCTCTGACGGTTACGTTGAAGAAGTGTCAAATCCCGTATGGACATACCATAAGTACATTCCCTACTCAAATCCAGGAACAGTTCATGATCAAATTGAACTCTATGGGAAGGCAAAGGATCTTGATGATTTCTGTGAGAAGGTTTAAATTGAAACTAAATCTTTTTGTTTCCCCTTGCATTTCTTCTTTGTTTCTTATTTAACTTGTGTTCTCTATCTCTTCAGGCACAACTAGTTAACTACATTCAGTATAGAGCTCTGCTGGAGGGTTGGACTTCTCGGATGTGGACTAAATACACTGGTGTTCTAATATGGAAGACTCAGAATCCTTGGACTGGTCTTCGGGGTCAGTTCTATGATCATCTCCACGACCAAACAGCAGGTTTCTATGGCTGCCGTTCCGCAGCTGAACCGATTCATGTCCAGCTTAATCTTGCAACATATTTCATAGAGGTACGCTATAAAATTAGGAGTGTTTTGGCATTGAATGTAAAACATGACAAGATCTATAAATATTAATAGAGGACCTAATTTCCTATTTCAATTAGAACTACTTTCCATCAAAGTAGAGAGTTGTAGGAAACCCTAACCTCATTAACCAATATGATTAGTTTTCTATTAGGACTTGGATCATCATAACTAGAAACCCATAATTACTAAAAGACCCTTACTCATGTGGGCCATAATAAGTCTTACATTCTCCCACTTGGCCCATATGAAGTAGGTTTGAAAATCATACTCGATAAAACTTAAGTTTGTAAAATAAGTTAGTAAAAAAATTGATTCAAAATGGGCTCAAGGATTAAATAACTGACACGCGCGCGATTTAAAATATATCCAAGTCATACTATCTTTATTGGTCATCATAATACCAAAATTAAACAATTTACTAAAGCGAGTCATGGCGGTCTTATGCTGCGACACATTTCCTTCTATGTACTACTACAATAATGAACTATTAAACTTGGTTCATAAGTGAGATTTATAGGCGTAAACAAATAGGCCTATAAAAGGTCCATCAATAATGTATTGTCAGAAGACTTTCCTGTTATCATTCATCCAATCACATACATGTGTACACATAATGGTAAACAGGAAAATATCAGAAACATACTATAATAAGATCTCAATAAGATGTCTAAAGAAAACAATCAAACTAAAAATCCATAACTATAAAGAAAAACATCATGGAATCCGCCCAAGACCCATACTCTGAACATGTTCCTTAAATGTCTTTGGCGGTAATCCCTTAGTCAATGGATCTGCAACCATAAGCATTATGCTTATGTGTTTTATAAACACTTGTTGTTTCTGAACAGACTCCTTGACTGATAAATATTTTATCTCCATGTGCTTAGCACCATTAGAATATTTATCATTCTTGGAGAAAAATACTGCTGCGGTATTATCATAATAAATTCTCAACGGCTTGGAAATAGAGTCGACAACTCCAAGTCCTGAGATAAAACTCCGCAACCATAAACCATGATTTGTGGCCTCATAGCATGCCACAAACTCAGCCTCCATAGTAGATGAAGAAATACTATCTTCTTTTGCACTTTTTCATGAAATTGCCCCTCCAGCCAATAGGAAGACATAACCAAAAGTAGACTTCCTACTATCAGGGCATCCAACAAAATCTGAGTATGACCAATCACTTCTAAATGACCAGACCTCATAAATGTGAGCATGTAATATTTCGTTCCTTGCAAGTACCTCATAACTTTCTTTGCAGCTTTCCAATGGTCCATCTCTGGATTGATTTGATATCTACCCAGCATACCAACAAAGCTTATGTCTGGTCTAGTACAAGTTTGTGCATACATTAGACTCCTCACGGCAGACGTGTACACAATCTTTTTCATCTGTTTACTTTCCCATTCAGTCTTTGGGCATTGCATAAGACTAAATTTATCACCTTTCTAAATTGGTGCATCACTAGCTAAACAATTCTCCATACCGAATCTCTCTAAAACTTTATTGATATAGGCTTTCTGAGACAACCCTAACAATTCTCATGCTCGGTCTCGATAGATTTCGATTCCAATCACGTAAGATGCCTCACCTAAATCTTTTATTTCAAAGTTCTTAGAGAGAAACTTCTTAGTCTGGTGAAGCAGACCAAGATCATTAGTAGCAAGTAAGATATCATCAACATACAAAACCAAAAATATAAACTTACTCCCACTGACCTTGAGGTATATACATCGATCAACAATGTTTTCCTTAAAGCCAAAAGGAATAATGGTATCGTGAAACTTAATGTACCATTGGCGGGAAGCTTGTTTAAGACCGTATATTGATTTCTTAAGCTTACAAACCATATTTTATTTTCCCTCTTCGGAGAAACCTTCAGGTTGATTCATATAGACTTCTTCATCTAAACTCCCATTCAGAAAATTAGTTTTTACATCCATTTAGTGTAACTTCAAATCATAATGAGCCACCAATGCTATAATAATTCTAAATGAGTCCTTTGATAAAGGTGAGAAGGCGGTCTCCTTGTAATCAATGCCTTCTTTTTGAGTGAAACCTTTGGCCACAAGTCGGGCTTTATATCGCTCGATATTGCCATTACTATCGCGCTTGATCTTAAAGTCCCATTTGCAACCAACTTTCTTATATCCTTTTGGCAATTCAACGAGATCCCAAACTTCATTTTGTTCCATTGCTTTCAACTCTTCTTTCATAGTATCAATCCATTTAGTAGAATTATTACTATCCATGGCTTGTGAAAATAAAATCGGATCCTTAATAGTCCTTATATCAAATTCAGATTCCTGTAAGTATACCACAAAGTCATTCGAAATAGCAGATCTCCTTTCCTGTTGGGATCGGCACGACACTATTTCTTGTGGTACCTCTATTATCGGTTCATTGGTAACAATCTCATTATGGAGTGATTGATTGCCCAGATGTTGCTCGATCATCGATTTGATCAACAACCATAGGAACAACAACAAGATTAGAAGTTATGGGTAATGGGACTTGCACCCTAACTTTCTCAATAACCACATTTCGTGATTCACTACTACTAATTTCATCATTTTCAAGGAATCTTGCATTACCGGTCTCAACAATTCTCGTGCTATGGGTAGGACAGTAAAACTTATACCCTTTGGACTTATCATGATAACCAATAAAGTACCCATTGATAGTTTTAAGGTCCAATTTCTTTTCATGCGGATTGTACATTCTAGCCTCCGCTACACATCCCCAAACATGAAGATGTCTTAAACTAGGTTTCCTTCCAGTCTAAAGCTCGAATGGAGTTTTCAGAACTGCATTACTAGGAACCAGGGCCGACCCTGGCCTTTTGAAGGCCTTGTGCGAAGAATTAAAATGGGTCATTTTTACTTGAAATTTGTTTTTTTTTTTTTTTAGATTATTTTTTGTAGTACTAACTAATCATAGAAGTTGGGTTCGGGTTTGTAATTGACATTGTGGGCCTTGTAAAGTTGAATAATGGGCTTGAGTTAATTTTTTTTTTCTTTGGGCTATATAGGTTTTTTTTTTTTTTTTTTTGCCTTTATTTTTTTGGCCCTGTGCCGTCGCACATGTTGCACACCCCCATGGCTGGGCCTGCTAGGAACCCTATTTAATAAATACATAGCGGTCTTTAGAGCTTCAATCCACAAATATACGGGTAAAGTTGAATTACTTATCATACTTCTAACCATTTCCATTAAAGTACGATTACACCTTTTAGCTACACCATTCTGCTGTGGCGTTCCTGGCATTCTGTATTGAGCACGAATACCAAACTTCTCTAAGAGTTTGGCGAATGGGCTAGGGCACTGACCCGATTCGTCATATCTACCATAGTATTCACCACCTCTATCTGACCTAATGACTTTTATCTTTTTGCCTAATTGTCTTTTAACCTCAGTAACACCTATTACGTTCATTGTCGCATTTTGTCTTAGGAGCCTTAGTAATATTAGAAGTCCCCCTTACTTTGAGTGATCCTCGTTTCCTATCAGGCTACCTCCAATTCTTTATAGTTTCTTGTGTTGTAAGATGAATTGAATGATTTCCTTGTTGCTTAAGCCTTGCCTCCTCTTGAACAATCATGTTGGCCAATTTATTCACATTCCACTTATCCTTAATAATGTTGTAATGAATTTGAAATGAACCAAACTGAGAAGGTAAAGAGTGCAAAATAAATTGAATAATAAAAGAATCATTCACTCCCATCCTTAACGTTTTAAGTTTAGTAGCTAGATTTGTCAAATTTAAGACATGTTCATGCATGTCTCGTACACCATCATATTTCATTGTAGTAAGTTTAGCTATTAAAGTCTCAGCTAATGACTTATCAGCAGTTTTGAAATGTTCTGCCCACAGATGTTAAAAATTCTTTCGCGTTTTCAGACATAGGAAGTGAAGACTTGATATTAGTCGCTATGGTCATCTGCATAAACATAAGGCTTAACCTGTTCGACCTTTCCCAAGCTTTATGGAAAGTCTTCTCATCCCTACTGCTCTCAGTAGAAAGATCAGCGGGTTTTTCAGCCAAGAGTGCTAAATCAAGATCCAGAACACCTAAGTGAAACTGAATTTGTTCACTCCAGTCTGAAACATTATTTCCATTGAGAATTGGACCAGACGAAGCATGCCAATGTAGCGAAACAGGGTTCGGTACTGCAAAATAATTAAAAGCTCACAAAATATTAATGCTACAAGTTATAAATAAATTAAACATGAGTTAAAATATAGAAAATTAAAACCAAATTATATTCCGATTATGAATTAATAATATCATCACAAATCAACATTTAGGTCTAAATTGCAATATATAAAATGTCCACTCAAATAGTTATAACATTAATATAATAGGGCTAATTAAAAGTGTACGGCAAATTATGTAAGGTCCTTCACCTTTGGGTTATTAGTTCCTAACACAAACTAGAATACATATCAATTACCCTATTTCAATTTATTAGTCTCGCAAAAGTCAATCCGCCTTTGGGCGAATTCATAATATTTTAAGATAAAATAAATCGTTACGTACTTGGTTTGATATCCATGCTTTATAATAGTTGGGTCACTTTGGCGACTTCCAACCGGCTTAAGCAATAGATCACAAATCGATATTACGACATTGCAAAATATAAATGTAAATCAAATCATTATAATTATATTAATTGCCTAATGATCATGCAAAGCATAGTAAGTAAAGGCATCCCAAAGATCATGTAAAAGTTGAGATTTAACATAGTCTCCACAGAGATGGTGGACCCGTGGTAAACCCATCAAACTTTATATCATCAAACATATAAAATAGTTTGTGCTCTAAATATACTATACTAAAGAGAACTGTTTAACCATAAAAGAAAACCCTAAAAAAATTAAATAATTAATAAATAAATATATATAGTAGAAGCATCAAACAATGTCTTTAGTATAACATTTAAGCATATTCCCGAATCGAAAAAAAATAAAAGATAACGACATATCATAAGTGGAGAACAACATATCACCCAAACTGATCTCACTTTTATGTAATAATAAGATAACGACACAACTTAAAATTACTGGATCTCATGGTGTACAACATATTTCGATGATCACAACAAAAAAATAATAAATAAAAAAAATCACTAATTAGTATGGAATTCAAACTTTCACATAATGTCGAGTATATACGATACCCAACGAAACATAACATAAACAAATCATAATCGGAAAATCGTAAAAGTCCGCTCTGATACCACATGTAAAACATGACAAGATCTATAAATATTAATAGATCTATAATGACCTAAGACTTAATACGATAATCACAATAAACAATAATGCAGAAACATAATCACATACCTTGATCCATAGCTTTATTGATTGAGGTATGTCATTTGAGTTCGTCGGCGGCGGCGAGCAGTGACAACTAGGTTTTCTCTCTATTTCATTTGAGATAGTGTTTTAGTTAATGGGCTATGCACATTTATATAGGTAGAGAGATGATCTAGTTTCCTATTTCAATTAGAACTACTTTCCATCAAAGTAGAGAGTTGTAGGAAACCCTAACCTCATTAACCAATAGGATTAGTTTCCTATTAGGACTTGGATCATCATAATTAGAAACCCATAATTACTAAAATACCTTTACTCATGTGGGCCATAATAAGTCTTACATTCAATCCCTTTGAGTGATCAATGGTAGCCTTTTCAAAGTTACTCTACAGTCAGTTGGTTGGTTGCAAGTTTCAGAGATACTTTAAGTTAAGGGCAATCATTATATGATCAAAATTAAGCTCAAACCCCAACTTTCAAGTGCAAATGCTAGATTATATTGGGAGATTATGTAAAGTTGAAAGATTCGGGGGAGTAAGGTTAATATTATATTTAGAGGCCCCTTATATTTATTATATAACGGGCCTAACGCAAAATATCCTGTAAATTTACTCTTTTTAATATGAGCTTGATCTTGGTTTCTTTTGTCCTAAACAGGTAGTTAACACCACCTCAGAGGAACTATCTAATGTAGCAGTTGAAATCTCAGTGTGGGATTTAGATGGGAATTGTCCATATTACAAAGTTACTGAAAAGCTCACGGTGCTGGCCAAAACAACACAATCCGTCATCGAGATGAAGTACCCCAAGTCGAAAAACCCGAAACCGGTTTACTTTCTCCTTCTCAAGCTTTTCGGAAAACAGGACTTTGCAATTCTGTCAAGAAACTTTTATTGGTTGCATCTCCAAGGTGGAGATTACAAGCTTTTGGAGACTTATAGGACAAAGAAAATACCCCTGAAGATGACGTCTAGTGTTTTCATTGGAGGGTCTACGTACCAAATCCAAATGCACATAGAAAATCTGTCCAACACAACAAACTTCAAAACATTAAGCTGCAAGAATCATGTCATTGACAGACATGACAATGATTATGATATGGGCTCTGTTGAACCAGTGGAAATCCCTTCAGAGAAGTCGCATAATTATGGTTTATTACAGAGGATATATAGACGGTTTTCAACAGGGGGCGATGATGTGAATTTTGTGGAAACAAATGGGACCGACTCCGGAGTAGCCTTCTTCCTCCACTTCTCAGTCCACGCCACAAAGAAAGACAAGCAAGAAGGAGAAGATACAAGAATTCTCCCAGTGCATTATTCTGATAACTACTTCTCTTTGGTTCCAGGGGAGACGACAAATATTAATATGTCTTTTGAGGTGCCTTCAGGTGTCACTCCCAAGGTCACGCTTTATGGATGGAACTATCACGGGGGCCATACTGTCTGTTGAGGTTGCTAAATTTGTAGGCGTTTCTTTTTCTAGAAATTTCACGAATCACGTTTACTATTGAAGTTAACTTGAGATAAACTGAACTTTTGTACTATTGAACCAATCATGCAATTTGATTGAATATGTGGGCTCATGGGTTACTGCGTTCATAATTTCATTTTGTTGTGAATCTGTAGGCTGTAGCTAAAAGGTATACATGACACAATTATGTGTGTATAGTTTACCGATGATACCAAAAGAAAAGGGTGAAAAAGGTTTCTGAAAATTTTGGATGCCTGTAATTGTTAGCTTTTAAAAAACCTCCCATTCGATCTGGGAACACTTACTAATACTATTACCATTGGACATTTGAGCATAAAATGAAGGGATATCACCATCTACGACGTGCATAATAAGTTAGGCCTAGCTAGCAAAACAAGGGGGCAAGGCAAAGCACTAGTTCGGCTCTTTTAATGCGGCTAGGCAAAACTAGGGCTGTCAATGGACTGGGTTGGACTAGGATTGAGATCCTAGTCCGGTCCGTTATGAAAATCCTAAAATCCGACCCGATCCTAAATCCATTAGAATCATAGGATTCAAAACCGTATCTGATCCGTTAATGATAACTATGATCCTAACCTGAACAGATCCCGTCCATTAGTGATAAAAAGAGTATTTTAGAGACAAAAACAAAGAGTTAGACTATTTTAGAGACAAAAATAACTTTTGTTATTGATAATTACAATATTATTACAAATAGTATGTATCTTAACGAATCGGGTTGAGGTGAATCCTTATCCAATCCGTTAGCTTATTGGATCGGACCTTAATGGATCGGGTTTCTTAATGGATCTAAAAAGCCGATCCTAAACCTTTACTAACAGATCGGATCGGACCGGATAATGGGTTTAGTCCTTACCATTGACAGCCCTAGGCAAAACAAGGGGGCAAAGCAAAACACTAGTTAGGCTCTTTCAATGCCGCGAACTTAAGCAACTATTAGTAATTACATGTTAGTTGTGATAATCAAAAGATCTTTATCAACGAAATGGGTCAGGCTAGTGTCAACTCGGCCTTAGAGAGATGAGTCCTTAAGCAATTAGGGTCGGGCCCTCAACAATGTTAAGGGTTGGGCCGGCCCTGCCCATAGCCTATAACATCAACCCTTACCTACCCATTGGCCCTAATGTTAGAGCTCAGGGTCGGGCTTAGTGTTGGGCCCCGTTTGACCGACTTTAATGTCTATTAATAAAAATAAAAATAAAAACAAAAACAAAAAATAGGCATAGTATTAAAATTTTAGAATATTATCAAATATATTTTAACAAAAAGAGTAATCAGTTTATTAGAAATAATAAAAACATGAGAGCGAGGCATATGCCTTCTCTAAAGTGTTGCAAGGCTATGAATGGGCAAGTTGCTAGATTAAGTGTGAAAGGGCTTGGTTGCAAACATTAGACCATGGCCCACCCTACTAGTTGCAAGGAACGGGTTAGCCAAGCCTTTAGATGTTCAAAGTAGGGCTAAAGCCTAATTTGTAAGTGCAGGGCAATAATTGTTTTGCATGCCTACGTGGGCAACTTAATTTGGAAACTACCTTTTATTGATAAGGATCACACCAAACTATAGTTGACGAATGTGCTTGCCTTATCGTGTCAAATGTACATGAGAGGGGGCATATGCATTACTTGTCTAAAGTGTTGCAAAACTCAATGTGGGCGGGTTGCTAGATTAAGTGTGAAAGGGCAGGGTTGAAAACATTAGACCATGGGCCACCCTACTAGTTGCAAGGAACGAGTTAGCCAAGCCTTTAGATGTTCAAAGGAGGGCTGAAGCCTAATTTGTAAGGGCAGGGCAATAGTTGTTTTGCATGCCTACCTGGGCAACTTAATTTGGGAACTACCTTTTATTGATAAGGACCACACCAAACTATAGTCGACGAATGTGCTTGCCTTGTCGTCTCAAATGTCGTAATCTTAAGTTTAAATCAGATGTTAGGTAATTAGTCCCTTTTCTTTCCTAGCTATTTGTTGGTTGTGGATACTATTAATGAGACTATTGGTTGTTAGATCAAAATCTTGACACAGTTACGTACATAGGTTAGGTTGCGATCCCTTCTTACTAAGACATGATCCCAAACTAATACACACCGACACCCAATTGGTTTTTCTACCCCTACGCACAATACAAAAAACACAATGCTATGAATGATCATTCTTTGAGGCAGGACAAGATCGAAAACTGAAATGAACCAGTGAACACCCATGACACTGAAACAAGTTACCGTTAAATAGTTAGTACATGCATCAGTTACTCAAAACTGGAGCCTGAAGTAGAGTACAAGTCTAAGCAGAAGAGCAGCATGGATCTTGGATCTGTATTTACCTCCCAGCATTATTATGAGGTAGAGATTCAAGAAAAACTAAATTATTAAGCTAAGAAAGACAAATTGGGTACTATCTTCTCATTTCATATGGTCCATGAGCCACATGACGTTTAAAACATTGGCACATGATCTCTCCCTGTTGACCCGTACCTAATAAATAATTTAAAAAAAAAAAAAAATCAACTAAAAGACATGAGAGATCATGATGATGAGAGATTCAAAGATAAAGATCATAAACCCATGATGATAAGGTAGGTGTACACAAATCCCATCACTAGAAACAGAGAAAAAGAAACTTGATTACAGATAAACATAAAAAAAAAATCTAAGAAGAAACCCTTCTAATCAGATTTCTTGACTCACCAATCTCTTGTTTTGAACCATAGAGTTCTTACAATGAGCAATGGCACCTTGGATAGCATTCTGCAACTCCTCCATTGATGAAGACTCAGAGCACCCCACATTACTACCACTAGTAGTATTACTAGTATTTGTTCCGCTCACCGCAACCCCAAGGCGATTAAGAACACCGGAATGACTAGGCGAGGATCGAATCGAAGAAGGACAACTCGTAGCGCAGTTTCTCTTCCTGGGGTACCTCAGATTTCCTGAAAACGAATGAGAAAACAATACCCCGTTGTTGTTACTCTCCTTCTTTCCCTTTGAAACACTAACAGATCCCTGCTGTTGTTGTTGGTGGTGCTTCTGTGATGATAGTTTCTCATACAAAGGCTTCACTTTCTTGAAATATCTCCTAATCACCTCTTTGGCCGACACTCCAACACGTTTCATAGAGCTAGAACCAGTAGCAGAAACACTAGAACTTGAAACAGAGATATTGTTATTATTACTAGTGTTCTCTGGGTCTCTGTTTTTCTTAAAAACAGAGGAGAATCTTGAGAGAGAGAAATACTTAGTTTTCTTGATGTGTGCAATCTGAGAAGCAATGGGTAAACACTGATTCAATCTCTTGAACTCATGATCATCTTCTGTTACGGAGCTGGAGCGAGAACTCGACTCAGTTGAGTCAGTTGAAGCAGTCGAGTCCCTAGACGCAGTAGTAGCGGAGTCAGAAGAGGAAGATGTGCTTGATGAAGCAAGTAATAGTGTTTGAACCATGGATAGACGAGGAGATAGTGAGAGTGGGAGAAGTTGGCCTTTGTAGAATAGCTCATCAGCTGGACAATGTAACTTGTTTCGTGGGGATAACGATATCGTAAACTCGAAATCAGACGAGGAGGAGGAAGACGAGAATGATCTTGTGGGTGATGAAGGGAGTGTTTGAGATTTAAGGTCTCCCTTTGATCTCCCCATTGTTGTTGAGTTTGTTTTTTTAGGCCAAATTACTAGTAGTGGTTTTGAAGTTGTTGTTTAATGTAGGAGGGGTCACATGGGGGGAGTTTTTCGAAACGTCTGGTTGTATTTTCTCTTCATCTCTCAATTATTATAAAAATAAATAAAAGTTGTTGTTTTGGAAATTGGAATTGTTTAGTGTGAGTTGTCACGTGTCAGGCACGAGAAACTATGAAGGAAGGACAATAGCATCTCCATTCTTCTCCTCTTGCTCTACCAGGTATCTCCAGCAGTAGTGACTAGTGGGAATTTCTCTCCCAGTGGCATAGAATTGAGACAAGTAGAATGTGTGATACATGAGGCATTCACCAATTACATTGCCTTGTACAGATTCAGGCTAATTAGTGTTCCTCAAAATTAATGCTAAATTTCTAGAGCTGGAAAGGAATACTGAAATCGCACCAGTTCCCTATTGTTGGGAATGCTCTCAGCGTTAAGGATAGAAAATTGTTTCTTATTCTTCAAAATTACAACTTACTACTATGTGTTGTCTTGTACCTGCCTATAACGTCTAGTGAAACCAACATTTCGAATTATGACATTATATTAATTGCATCTCTTTATTTTGTACCACTAGTCCCCAAGTACATTGTAGATGAAACTATTCATTAGTCGTGGGTATATGCATTTGTTTAATTTGGTATTTCGCAAATACCAATACAAAAATCTAAACTCTAACAGTAAAACCAAAATCAAATCGTCTGGTTTACCAAGTTTAGAAATCAAAACTAAACCGTCGGTTTTTTGGTATTTTCGATTTTTTCGGTATATTTTGGTTTCGGTAACTTATAGTATATTTTCTTGTTTGGTTATTAGCATATGCGTTTTAAATATTTCTAGTATTCTCAATTTTGGTGGTTTTGGTATAATATCATTATACTATAATACATCTATCTAGGAAGAGAAGTTTATCAAGTGCTTCCAAGTTACAAAGATTTGCTAGAAAATAATATATCATGACAAGATTTCATATACTAAGACCAACTCCAGCAGAAAGTTTGAGTTTGGGTGTGGGCTCTGACAAGGGCCCCACAAAAAACCCAACCCACACCAAGCCTCTCCCAGCAGCAAGTTTGGATTTGTGATGTGTATTTTTTTTTATTTTTTTAAGAGGAGTTTAAAACACTGCGCGGTAATCCTTTTACCACCGCTTCAACTGTTTTGATTTATACATTTCAACTCGACTCATTCTTACATTTTACTTCCCCATCTCTCTCAATTCAAGGTATTTTTTTTAATTCCTTTAAAAATCAAATAGAGATGACAGAGGGAGACCCACACCCCAGTACATTACCTGGGTGTTAGAGTGATAAGAGATCCAGAGAGAGCCTTAACTCGGTCGAGGTTCGGAAGGAAGAAAAAAAGAGTAGAATTTGAAGATGTACAACAAACCCAAACTATACCACACCCACCCGAAGAAAACTACCCAACCAGGTTTATTACCACTCTCCCAGACAACGTCAGTCATATCTATTACACTGGCAATGAACTCACAGTAAGTTTTTGTTTAATTGTAAATTTGTTATTTCTGTAAATCAAGTGTTTGAATAAATGTTCTAATGAACATAATCGGGATTCGATGCATCCGCACGACACATTCACTACGGTGATCAAAGTTTGGAAGGAGATTTCCATAATTCCAACAATTAGGGATGCCGTGGTGAAGATATTCGGTAGCTTTATGGATATACGCTTGGGTAATTCCGATAATCGGCTAATTCAGGCGCTAACAAAGCGTTGGCGGCCGACAACGTATACCTTTTTGTTCCCGTGTGCGAAGATAGGGGCCACTTTACTAGATTTCCATATGCTGACATCATTGTCAATCCCCCGATATCTGACATAGGTGTCATATGACTATGCATGAAATGTTTTATCCAATGCAAGACAATTGCTCACTCGTATTGAATCCAACAATATAAAGAGTGGGAACGTTAGCATTTCATATTTGAGGACGTACTTGACCATCACAGATGATCGGGAGGATGATATTACCACTGTTCATGCTTTTATCCTCTTCATGATGGGACATTTATGGTTCCAAGCAGCCAACGACACTGTCTCGCTTGGATATCTCGCAGCCGTGGCCAATTTTGACGAAGCTGTCGAATATGACTAGGGTTCTGCTACTCTTGTTTCCTTGTACCATGGTTTGGATATCGCAGTCACGACCGGGGGTGCCATCACTGGATTTTCCCAACTTCTTGAGGTACACTAACACTTTTTCTTTACAAGCTACAAATCAAATATCTTCTAATAAACATCTTAAATATAATTTATAATTATTTTTTATGTTGTTCCAAAATACAGTATTGGTTCTACGAGTATTGTGGGGTTGGTCACCCTATTGTCAAAAAAGATGTTAAGTTCTCGTCCTATCCGCGCCTCAAAGCATGGGAGTGGGAGAACATGAAGAAAACAAATGACTAGGCAGCTAATTTGTTTATTCTAAGCAGATACCACATTAACCACCAGACTATTAAGATGATTAACTGGCAACCTTGGTTGGATTATGTGGTGTCTGGATTAGATGACGTACGGACTGCATCGTTCCTGTCCCGTAAGAGGATGCCACTTCAAGTCCCAAATGGAAACTGCGAGTATTATTTGGGGGATAGATATTAGAGGTAGTTGACTGACACTACGGGTATTCTTTTAGATCCTCCGTTTAACATGTCGTCACGTCTTAGTCCAGCGGATTTACAGACGATGAGACAGGCCAGCTTCGTTGACTGTGACTAGTTTGTGATAGGGGAGGAGCGAGAGACTTACGCCTCATACTATGCTAACCAAACTTATGAGGTAGGCCACCTGTTGACAGATTCCCAGATGATGGGGAATATAGGTCAATTCAGACCCACTACACTCAGGGCTGGTATTACACCAGTGGTGGTTAGGTCAACAGTGGTTTATAGCTTATCCCAGGACTTCAGTTTACCTGACGAAGAGGAGGGGCCAAACCTGGGGTGGCACATAGAGTAGACAGGGAGGCATGAGATGCTCCCCATCCACCGCTTGAGAGACCCACCATCCATGTTTTCCTCCTACGGCACAGAGGAGCTGTGACACTTGACTCATGGTATGTGGCAACTTTGCCTTGCAGAGTCTACATGGACGCCCATACGATCTAGGAGTTGACTGATAAGCTTGCTACTGCCCCAAAACATATATAGTATAGATGATCAACTATATTCACATGTAAGTAATTTATTTATGTATTTATTTATTTTCTTAATGTCATATTTATTTTGTCAAAATCTAAATAATTTTTTTGTCCTGTTTAGAACCTACATATGAGGAGGGGGCGTGAGGTACGGGTGGTGCCGCTACCACATGGAGGTGGCGCGAGGAGGAGGCAGGGGACCCATGGACCTGGTCCGTAAACCAAGGGAGCCGGTAGTAGCCGCAGGGGGTCGGGTACTGGAGATAATACTGTCCCGTCTCAGTAGATATATGCATTTTTGATGTTTTTATAGACGTAATCTTTTATTGTAAACATTAGTGTTAAACAATTTCTATTATAGAATTTTGTTTCTCTATATAAGTACTTGTATGACCTGATGTCCCATTTCTTTATATAAATCAATATTAATCAATTTATTTTGAGTCTTGAATTTAAATAGAAATGCAATTACAATTATTAAAATAGTAGTTCTACGCACGAAATGAAACTCAAAACAGATATAATTACACTTAATTCATCGTTCATGACTGATGTAGGGATTATACCAAGACCATTCAGTAAGGGGGAGCGGATCCCGTCCATAGTTGGAAAGTTGGTAATTTGCTGAAAACTCATCAGGCGGGATGTAGTTTTGGTAAAAAAATATCGTAGGGAATCTCGAACGGGAACGGCTGATTGTATTTCTTATACCATTCATCTCTGGCTTCGCAGATAATATAGGCTAGTAGAACTCCTCTGACCCGTCTATCAATACTCTTCCGTATCTCATGAAACTCATCACATTTAAACTTAAGAACATTCCACCTATTGTATAAATCTCCATGGGGGTTTTGAAGTCTCGTGTGCTCCCTAAAATTGACATGAATTCTATTCCGTAACTGATTAAAGTTGAGTTATCAGAGAAGTGAATTATCAAAAAATACTGCTAAGACGCGGCCAGGGTGCAGTCTTCATTCCAGCCAAATACCACCGAAGAATCTTGTATTACAACTAAAAAACTTGGCATTATTGAGTTCAAGTAGAGGACCTGCTGTTAGAGCATTTCCAGTCAACATATATATAAAGCAAAAAGTAGCTGTTGTGATCTAAAACTAGCCGTTATGAAGGACCCACCAGAGGAAGTAGCCGTTGTTGGAAATCAGTGGAGGCAGCGATAAAAAGAATATTGCGCAGTGTTTTTTTACCGCCGCCTCCACTGATTTCCAATAACCACTTCTTCATCTTCCCCCTTTTATACTTCTCTCTTCCGAAGAAAGTTATTCCCCCTTTATCGTCAACACCCTTCTCTCAACTCCACAGCCTCAAATGTCTTCTTCATCATCCTATTCATCCATTGATGATCCTCTACGTATATCGCCGTCCTCCTCTGACGATCTTATGTTTGATTGTGCGGCGGTAATTATTGTTTTGTACCAAAATATAATAAACCTAGTAGTACATAATGCAACTTTGAGTCACGGCGGGAGTGTTATGGGTCGTAAGGATAAGAGAAATAAGCAAAATCACCCATTGGGGCATTACAACATTATACGAGACTACCTCAAGCTAGGGTGCACATATGAGCCGGACGAATTTTGGTGACGTTTTTGTATGAGTAGAGACATGTTTATACGCATAATCGATGCAATCGTTGCACATGACCATTACTTTGTCCAAAAACCCAACAACGCTACTATGGGGTTATCACCGTACCAAAAGGTAGTCGCGGTACTACGTTTCCTAAGCTTCGGTGTTGTGGTAGATCTTTTTGATGAGAATATTCAAATAGGAGAAAACACAACCTTGTTAAGTATGGAAATGTTTTGTGTTGCGGTTATACAAATTTTTGGCGATGAATATCGTCGAGCACCAAACGCGGCCGACGTCGAAAGGTTAAAAGCGATCGGAGAGTTACAAGGATTTCCAGGCATGTTAGGAAGCCTTGATTACATACATTGGATATGGAAAAGTTATCCCATAGCTTGGCACGGTCAATTTACTGGTCATTACCCCAAGACGACACTGATTCTTGAAGTGGTAGCTTCATACGACCTTTAGATTTGGCATACTTTTTTTGGGTTACCAGGGTCTAACAATAATAATATAAATGTCCTGTAACAATCACATTTTTTCACCGACCTGGCCGATGGTATTTCCCCGCCTTGCAATTATACAATTATCAGAAATGCTTATGATATGGGGTATTACCTAGCGGATGGCATATACCCCAAATGAGGAATACTTGTCCAAACCATATCCAATCCGGTTACAGCGAAACAAAAATTCTTTGCTCAACAACATGAAAGTTGTCGAAAAAATGTAAAACGGGCATTTGGGATTTTACAATCACGGTTCAATATCATAAAAATCCGGTTAAATTGCGGAAACCCGAGATTTTGAACGATGTCATAAAGAGGAACGAGGTTCATTCCCATCATACTTAGACTACAATCTGGCCAATCCCTCAATTATTGAAGGTGAACAGTTCAATATTGTACGCGAACGCAGAACAATAAAATCTTTTATATAAAAAATGAACCGTATTCGAAGTCGAGAACTGCACTTTGATCTAAAGGATGATCTAATCGAGCATTTGTGGGTCGTGAAGGGAAATCTTCAAACCTAGTACTCAATTTCTTGTATTATCTGAGTGTTCTTGTTGTAATTTAATGCTTCTTGCCGTACAAGTTTATTAAACAATAAATAAATATTACATTAATCTTGTATTTGTTTTAATGAAATATTCTCAGAAATAAACATTTCGAAAACAAAATTACATTCTTCAATAACAAAATATATTATTCAAATGAATACATTATTAGAAGGTAAACTACATTCTTGGAAAGAAAACTTCTATATACAGTTAAGTTAAATTAAATTTTATCACCACTTCAAGTACCTGGTCCACCCCTCTTGGCCAGACGTTCCATGACGTCAGCTTGCCTTTGCAGATAGTATTACAATTGATGTCCTGAAAGATTACTCAAGCCTCCATGATTTTTTGATCTTCCCTTGCTTGTTCCAAATCCATTTTGGCTTGCCATTGTTGATTTGCTTATGCTTTTCTTCTTTCGCTTGTCTCTTCTCCAACCATAGTTCATCTAGTATTGTTTGGATACCGCTACCAGATGCAATAGCACCATCCAAAGCCTTTTGTGTTACAAGGTTCTTTCTAAAGAGTTTTTGGCCGATGGGTCTGCTTCCACCCTCATACAATGAACCATCTAATTCATAATTTTGGCCCGCGGATTGAGGTTTAGGTAGGTCGTCGGGGTCCTCTGATTAATTGTTTGATCCGACCGAGTTCCCTAGAGAAGAATTGTTCGATGTTCTCCTGGCTACATTTCTTGGTATATTCCCCTCATGGTTCAACCCATCATCCCTTAGGTTAGCCCATCGCAGTTCTCACACCAAAATCTTATACGCTTCACGGTGTTTGAAGTCATTACCGCCATTCATACCTTAATTGCTCTTGTGAGCACCATTTTCCTACAATTCGCAAAATTACCAAATATAAATAAATAATGTGTATATCCAAGAAAATAAATGAAATTGAGTTAAAGGAAATTAGAACGTACCCAATCTTCTTCAGTTTTCTCACTGTCTTGCCGAAATCGTACTTGAGCAACTATCCTCTTGTACGCTACACATTGTGCATTAAGGGGATACCACTGAGCTTTGGTTGATCCACTTGATCATCGTGTGGGGCACTCAGGGTCTCTGTTAAAGGCAATGTTGACATTTTGATAGAAAGTAAAACCCTTTGTGTGACCCACTGTCTGGATAGAAGCTGTTACCCATGCCCTTGCGTGACACGTGAAGTTTGCATCTGTCCAATGCAGTCCAGCATCATTCGTCTTGTCCAAAAACTTAGCATCTTCTGGCACTTGCACATTTTATCTTTGTTTTGTGAGTACTCTTTTCCTTATTCCTTTTCCTCTTTCTTCTCGTGCGTCGCCACTTTAACAGGTATTGATGCATTTGCGTCACTTTGATTGTGCTGAGTAGATTCACCATGGAATAGGTAGTTCTGAAAGTAATTTGGAGGTTAAAAACCTTGAGGTTGAGTGAGCGAATAGGGCTGATAGTACTGGCTAACACCTGAGGTTGCAGTTAAGAGAGTGCAAATAGATTTTGATAATATCCTTCGAAGGTATCCCCTTGCGATATGGTAAACGGAGGTAGGGTCTGTGATTGGAATTGAGGTTAACATTGAGATTGGTTGTGGTAGAGGTATGGAGTGAATTATGATGATGGGTGTTGAGAGAATTGTATTAAAGATGGATTATGGGAGGATAGGATTGATGGCGTGAAGTTATTACTGCTGGTGTCAGAGTTTGCTATTTGGGGAGAGCGTTGAGGTTCTCCTCTATGTTTTGCAATTGGGTTTAGGAGAGAAAAGGTAGCCATGGAGTGCTCAGGGAAAAATAATTGAGTTTGGAGGTATTTCTTTTACCGCGTGGTATTCTTTTTACCGCCCAGAAAATATGAGTGATAAAAAGAATACTGTGCAGTAAAAGGAATACCGCCAAACTCATTTTTTTTTTGCTTGAGCTCCTCAAACTCGGTTAGGTTATGACACGTCTAGCTGGCGAGCTCAGACATAAAAATGAGCTGCTGGGAGGCTAAAAGTTTGGGTTTGGGTTAACAAACCCAACCCAAACCCAAACCCTGCTGTAGATGCTCTAAAGGTGATATTTATTATGGGGTAATATGATAAAGGAGATCTTATGAACATATTTTTTTTTCATGAGTTCCAACTTCTAAGTTTAACATGTCCAATGGTTTTTATATTTTTGTATTTTGGTAATTTTAGTTTGGTAATTTTGGTTGGTATTTTCAGTTTTTCAGTTTCTGAGACTATCATACCAAGACTAACCATGCAAAAATGATATTTTTTGGTTTTAATTTTTTTTTCCGGTTCGGTTTAGAATTTCACCATACCATTTGTACCCCTAGTCATATGCATAACTAAAATATAACAACTTATTTCCTATATATATATTATGTACTAGTACTATACGTGGCTCGTCAAGGTCAAAACGTCGACTCACCTTCGGTGTTGTAATGGCATAATTCTGTGAGCTTAAAATGGCTTGGAATTAGCTCTTACACCAATATACCTATGAAAAATCTAATGGAAAGCAAGAAGTGACACAGGTGATTTAACGTGGAATACCTCCGAAAAGGTAAAAAACTACGACCTCGATTTGAGGATTTTTGAAATAGTGACTTTTATTGCTTGAGGCTGATATCTTATTACAAGTGATCTTTTGACTTAGAAATACTTGATCTTGTGAATAAGAAGTTTGAAGTTTTGAGAATCTAGAAGATATAGTTTTCTTTGTGATTTATCATATATTTTTTCTGGGTCCTTGTCTCTTATGGAACTTATTCTTTATATAGACCTTCTTCGCAGTTCTTTATCGTGCTAAAGCGCGATCTTCGAACAATGTGATTAGTGGAGGTTGACTGAGTATCTGTTGATTTCATGAGGGATAGGTGTCTTTAACTTATTCAGGTTTTTCTGTTTGAGCTCATAAAGTAGGTGACAATGTTGACTGGAAAAGTCACGTGGAGAATGCGTGAGTCTGATATAGAAGTAGTTCAAACTGGAGACAACTTGATTTAGGTAAGATCGAGGGGTAGGCCCCTACAATTGCCCCCTCACAACCAAAGTCACGAGTGTCTTTGGTTAAGAAAGAATCTTTGGGTATATGGGTATTCGGGTTGAAAATTTAAATAATGAAGTAATGATGGTGTTTGACTGCATGAAAAATGCGCGTGTTATAAGGGGATGTACATACATTGAATGTTGATGGAAATACTAATGTATGCGACGGTTAGGGTTTGAAGAGTTTTGTCTGTATTGAATGATGACGTTTGGGGAAACATTCATGTACAATAAATATAGGGTTATATAAATAGTACATGTACCGATGTTTGTGGCTAAGTACGCTTGTTCTGTTGTAATATTCTCTAAAATTTTTGAGGATGGTGAAGACCGGTAGAATGGTTCTTGAAGAGAGAATTGTTGCTGAAATGCAGAGGTTAAAGTTAAAGTATTTCGGGGATCAGAGTTTGGAGATGCATACTTCTGTTCCTATTTTTCCTACGTATCAAGGAATGTCAGAAAATAAAGCAGCTGAAGCTGAGGAGAAGTTTTACTGTAGATAGATAGTGTTCACCATGTTTTCTTAACAGACAAGCAACGTTGGGTTTGTCTCCGCATTCTTACGGAAGACAAGGTTGGGGAGATAGATTCAAGGATAGGTGTAACTGCGGGGCAGTTGTGTTGATGTCTTGCGCTCAAATGGATTCTAAGGTTGGGCCCTCTTCATCTCTACCAACTCTGCGAGTGTGGTGGTTATAGGAGAGGCGACGATGGTAGTGGAGGAGGAAGTCGGAGAATGGAAGTCTGCTTCTGCACTTCTATCGTTGCTTTGTGCTGAGAAGACCTTCAGTTTGAAGAGTTGATTCAAGCACTGAATCTCCTGCTTTCATAGTTTTCATTTGAAGTTCATCTAGACTTTAACCAAACTCATTGGAGGGAGGATATTCGTTGTTTCCAATGTCTGCTTTGTATCAGGGTGAAAGATCACCGAAGTGAAAAAAATTGAAAGATTTAACATTTCGGAGTGCCTGGAAGACTTGTTAGCTATAAAAGTACTCGAAAAACTTGTTATCTGTAAAGTTCTGGATGTTTGAGTACTTGAAAGACTTGTTATCTGTAAAAGTACTTGAAAGATATATAATTTTTAAAGTACATGTAACTTGATTTGGGATGAATAAAATTTGTTATCCAAACTTTGTGTTGATATAGAATAAATTAACTCTGGAAATCGAGCTGTATGATCCGAAAACTTTCAAATATTGGATAAAATGAAATGTATGAGATTAGAACGTATACTATCTTTTTGTAATAACCGAACTGCTAGAAATTTGTTTGTAATGTAAAAATATGTGTTAAGTGTCAAATATGATTTGACCTGGGGGCTAGAAATTTGGGGGAGAGAAAATTGTAAAAATTTGAGAATGAAAAAATCAATCTCAGAGAGGTCATTCTAGAATATTTAGACTTGGAAAGAATAAGCTCGATTTGGAATAGGAGGAAATGACTGAGGTCGATAGGGAGAAATATGTTCAAATAACTTTTCTCAAGATATTAGGGTTTCTGTTACGAGATAATAGGATAATATCACGACTTATGGGGGATTAGTAGTAAAAATATATAAATAAGGGTAGAATGAATTCGAAGTAGAGGGAAGGAAATAAAAATGGTGTGGACTCGATCTGAAAGAATTTGTTATGCCGCTGAGGGGCTGTTGGCGATAAAGATAGCCAAAGTGTGGGAGCAAATTTTTGATTGTTGGATTATAACTCTGAGCTGCCAGTGAGGGAGGTTCAACTTGAAGGTTTAGATGGGATTGGGAGGGAACGCGAGTATGAGCGTCATTTTTATGAAGAGATATTCCGAGAAATTATGTTAGATCCTGCAGCTCAAAAAGTTTATGTGAGAAAGCTTGCTATAGAGGAGATCGAATTGGAAGATGTGAGGATTGCTGGAGGATATTTGATCTGATGTGGTTCCCTAGGTCATCAAGGTTGTTTTAGGTGTAATTATATGTGAGTTAAATAAAGAATAAATGTAAATAGAGGTAACATAATGTATGTAATTATATGAGTTTGAATAATTTCAAAGAAATGGAATGCGAATAAAAGTTAAATAGATCCTCTATTCTTGCGAATGCTGTTTGTGACTGTTGTTAAAAATGAATTTGAAAATATTTAGAATATTTATATGAGTGCTTCAAAAATGACGTCATTGCTGCTATAAGTAGAAGAAGCAGGCATAAAAAAAATAGGGAGCTTCTAATTTTGTCCCTTTTGTCAAAGCTGTAAAAATTTTGTTACGTGTAAGCGTGAGTCATCATAAGTGTGGTTAGGTCAAAGGGAGATTTAGAAATGAGGGATACAAATAGATTAAAATATAAGGCAAAGGACAATGATGAAAAAATGCTTCCACCGAAAAGGTGTAAGACGTCTGACATGGATAGTGGAAGGGATGCCGTGGTTCCGAAACTGAGAATGGCTCGTGCGAGGCTCAATAATTGCCAGCAGTTAGAGAGAGAAAATATAAATACTGCATCATCTTCGTCATTCAAACATTTCTCAACTTCTAAAAACTTGAAGAGTAGTACGAGATGAAGGAAGAAGAAAGGCAAAACTAGCAGAGGAACTCGTGAGGATTTAATCGAAAGTGATTAGCAGTCAAAGTGTGAGAGAGTTGCTGAGACTGAGTCACAAAGGTAGTTATACAACATCGTTGTGAAGAAAGGATTTGGCGCTACCTTGGATTCGCATTCTGATATAGAAGGTTAGTAGAGGATTTGTGTTGTATATATGTGTTCTTGAAGATCATATTCTGTATTTAGGCAAATCTAAAAATTACTATTTATAGTAATCTAAGAAAACCTGTTTGGTATATGATATATAAAAGATATTTGTATGTGAATGATGTATATGCAAAAGATAATGATAGATACCTGGACCTGTATGTAGGTTAATCATGAGGAGAGTTTGTGTAGGATAAAATCCCTTTCTGTAGTTGATATGGTGAGTTCCCCTGTTAATGAGGCGTCGACCTCTGGTCAGTCGGTTGAGACTGAGATTAAAATGTCTAATAGTGAGGAAGAAGTAGGTGTTGATCAATTTCTAGATTTCCTTGGAAGATTAGTATCCTATCCTCCTCATTCTGATGTATTCAAAGAGTTTTGTAAAGCCAAGGCTTCTGTAGGAGATAGATGGGGTAACTATATAGAATACGCCGATAGGTAATTTAGGGGTTGCACTGTAGCAACGGGAGATGAATATTTTTATTTGTTGGCTGATTTGGAGAAGGAGAAAAGTGATAGGGGTATAGACGAATTGATCTCTTTAAAGTATTTCGACGAGAATGTTCAGAGTGAACTTTTAGAGGGTTTTTTATGTTACCTATCCCAGCTAGAGTACGGGTTGAGTCTTCCCCTTAGCAATCTGGCGAAAGGGATTATGGACCACATCAGGGCATGTCTTGTTCAGATGAATGGGAACATGTAGGAGGTGATAAGTGGTTGCGAATCTCTGAATACACGATGGGAAGGAGATGGGAGAAGGAGGAGGATATCCTCTGAGGATGTGTTGCAGTTTTATGGGGTAAAAAATTATTCTGTAAGTGGAGGGGCATATTTCTTTGCGAGCTCGACTCGGCTTCGCTTCTTCAATCTGAACTCAGCAGGTCGACCATGGAATGATAATGTGATATGGGTAAAGTGTAATTGCCTTCAGAGAACTGATGAAGAACCCGTGAAACTTTTGTTTAAAACTATAAAACAAAGTAAGTATAACAATGTATAATGTATGAGATTGATAGTTGAAATTGTATGATACTCTGTTGATGATAATGTTTTGTGAATGACAACACCCAAATCTCAGGTGACGAGGAAAGAGTCGTTGTTGGATACAGTTGCTCAGGATGAGACAGAGCTCGAGGCTGTGTTGGAAGAACTTGGCATTAGCAGGAAGAAGCGTGTTAACAGCCGAGCCAAAAAAGTTTAAAAATCTCAGTCGACAAAGCTAATGATGGGCACTGACGACAGCAAGAAGAAGGAAATTGATGGGGAAAAGCAAGAGAACTTGCCCAAGGCCTCTGGAGTAGATTATACGGGTTTACCAGAGTCTACTACGTCGAGCAAGCTAGCTCGAACGTTTCCCACGAAGCGAATGCTAAAGCGCCATTCGACTTCTGGAACTACGGGAAGTGGTGATGCCATATGAAAGGCAAAAAAGAAAAGGGTAGAAACTTCTGAAATGTTGGGGGTGAAGGTTGTAGAAGATCGACCTGTTATGGAGGACGATTTGAAAGAGGTGGAGGAAAAAGCTAGGTTGACAGCTCTCCACGGGGAAGAGGAGATGAGAAAAATGGTAAGTTCATATTCCAGAATACGTGATAAAATTTTGTATTGTGATTCGAGTTGATAATAAGGTCGATTTTGTTTATTTTTGCAAGCTGCTCGTCTGATGAAGGGAATATGCCTAGGGGTTGAGGAGGAAAGAGCTGAGCTGAAGAAGAAGAAGGTTGAGCTTGAAAGGAATGTAGCTCGATTGAAATATGATTTGCTCAAGGAGGGAAAACGGATGGATGCCCTAAAGGCTTTGCAAGTGGTAGAGATCAACAATCTACATGCGAAAGTGGGAGCAAACTTGGAGGAGGTGGTAGCTGAGCGCGATAGACTCGTGCGCCACCTTATATCAAAGGGGTATTCCGAGGATGAGGTGAATGCCATTAGGACAGACACCTATGTGTAGGAGGAAGATGAAGAGATTAAATATGTTGCTATTGGCATTGTGGACGACCTAGACGGCGTCTCTCCTCAAACGGTGAGAGACAACCAAGGGGATGATAACGAGCATCTAGAAGGGGAAAAATGAGAAGGTAGAGTAGTGTTATGGTTTTGTGTTTGTACGATTATTTGGGGATGTTATAAACTGATGCGATATTGTGTGTTGGATACAATTCTGTAGGCTAAGTTTTTTTTTGTAAACCTTGTTGTAGGGGCTTAAAGAAATGCGCTAAGGAGAGAGAGACCTCTGCGTCCCTGTTGTCTTCGCAAATAGTGTTGCAGGTTAGAATAGAGTAAACAATATTTAACTTGTATGCTTCGTTAGTATAGAGCTATAAAGTAATAAATATAGTATAGAAACTGACCAAAAACCTATTATCGGTTTAGGGGCAATGTATTGAAATGGTGTACAAGAAATACCAAAGTATTGACAAATTAAAATATAGAGAATGTCTACCTTGGACTTGGAAGTATACGTTATGGAGCATCCATCTGAGATTGTACTTTGACCTTAAGTTTAGAAGTAGTTTTACACAGTAGATGTCACAAAATAGATATCTTTTTAGAAATGAGTTATATGTGTTAAATGAGTGTTATGAGTAGAACTTGATACAATGTATCTGTAATGTACAGGTCAAATTGGATTCAACTCGCTTGCGCGAGGATGATGCATACCATTGTAACCAAGAATTTACAGAGGAGTTTGATAGGATGAGAGAGGCGAATGGAGAATGAGAATATCAACATGTAAAGGTGCACTTCAACTTTGTTGAGGCAACACAAACTGCTGTCGACCTAGCTTGGCAGATCGAGGAGAAGGATGCTGAACTTAAGAAAGGGCAAAAAGAGCTCTCGGAGTTAAAATAACATGTAGGGAAGCTCAAAAACTAGAATAAGGCGTTGATGGTAAAGAGTAGGGAGGTTGACATGGCCTGTTACCGTATATAGGCGCTAGAAAAATTAAAGGAAGGATTAAACCGTTCGGTGGTCGGTTTGATGAATGATTTGATCAAGAAAATGAAAAATCAAAAGCAAATTTGAACTGGTCTAGCGTACAGCAGGAGCGAGCTGGAGCGATTGAAGAATAAATTGGCTGATAAAAATAACGAGCTGAAGAGTACTTGAGATGATTTATCTGCGTCCGATATTGCAGTTGAACAATTGTATACAGCTTTACCTGCCAAAGATATGGAATTTTGGACGGTGCAACGTAAGTGTGATGAGTTGAACAAAAGAGTGGCGCAATTAAAGACCGAATAGGCACAGACCAATTCACGTGCCAGACACGCCGAGGCCAGAAAGCGCTTGTGGAAGAATTAAAATGATGCCAAGGTCTCCCTTGTCCAAGGAGATGTAGTCAGCCTATCAGCTCGAATAAAAGAGCTGGAGGGGGATGTTGCTCGGATTCAAGGTCATGTTCGAAAAGGACTTGGGCGGTTAAGGGAGTTTGAAAGGAAGCTGGATGCTGCTCTTTCCAGGGAACAAGGGCAAGAATGGGCTATTAGAGGGAATTTTTTTTCGATATAGCCGAAAGACGAGTTGTTATAGAAAATTCAGGTTGCGGAAGAATTGAACAGGGAGATTGAGCTACTTCGTGCTCATGTGGCTTATATAGAGGTGATTAATTAAGCTGAATCAGCTAAAGCTGACAAGAAATCAGAAGAGAACATTGCTTTCACAGATCGAGTAGATAAATAAATAACATGGCTAAAAGAATGGTATGCGAGGTCGGAAGAACACCTTCAGAAGGCGATAGCGAATTTCTCTAGGTCGGTTGTAACCGAGGCATCGCACTCAGAAATGTTAAGGGCGGTGATTGCCTATTTTGTAGAGGTGGTAAAAATGCTTGAGTTAAAAAGAGATACCTTGTTCAACAGTTTGTCATGCAGGGGATATATTTGCAGAGCTGATTTAGATTGAAGAAATTATATGCAGTCCATGAAAATGGATTTAGGTCCTCAGCCTGCTGAATTGATAGAACATGGCATGATTGTTGTGACTGCTCGAGCTCGAGAATTGCAGAGATTTAGTAGAGTCAGCCAAACCAAGTGTTATCCTTGATTTAACTGGTATGATATCGTAACCATATTGAGGTTGATGAAAGCTAGCTTTACCTTTGCTTTATCTTATGTCTGATAGAGTTTTTGACATAAAACAAGTATTACCTTAGTCTTAATCGCAGAGAATTAGTAGTCTGCCAAACTAAGTGTTATCCTTGATTTAACTGGTATGATATCACAGCCATATTGAGGTAGATGAAAGTTAGTTTTACCTTTGCTTTATCTTATGTCTGGTAGAGTCTATGATGCAAAACAAGTATTACCTTAGTCTTAATCGCAAAGATTTAGTAGAGTCGGCCAAACCAGGTGTTATCCTTAATTTAACTGGTATAGAGGTCGATTGAAAGCTAGTATTATCTATGCTTTAATCTATGTATTGTCTACAAAGTAGAGAGATGTGTGGGAGAAAAAACTTGTAAGTTTCATTGAATAGAAAAGGATATACATTGGATGGAGATGAAAATCTTACTTTTGGAATGGAGAAAGCGAGAAATTAAAATGGAGTAGTGAGGGACTTAACGATAGTACTATTTCAGTCGCCTAGTATTCTAAGGATTTGAAATGTGAACTCCCTCTTCTGTCATGAGGTAATATAATCCCAGGCCTGAGAGACCTATAATAAGGAATGAACCCTCCCAATTGTCTGCTAGGATCCCAACATGAGGCTCTTTGCGGTGTTGAGGTATTTCTCTGAGGAGGAGATCATCGATTTGGAAGGTACGGCTTCTGAATCGCTTGCTGTACGAACTGGCCAGCATATGGTGATATCAACCTCGGTTAACGATGACGCGTTCCCTAGTTTCATCGATCTAATTGAGGTTGCAAGCCAATTCAAACTCATTTTCCTTGTCAGTTATCTCGTGATCTTTGACTGGATTATGGTATTTAGAGGGAATGATGGCTTCGGTGCTATAGGCAAAGAGAAATGGGGTACAGCCGGCCGATTGACTTGATGTGGTACGATATGCCAATAAGACATAAGGAGGTTCTCAAACCCAATTTCTTTTTTTCTATGAGTGTAGCCTTTTCTTGAGTCCATCCACGATGGTTTTATTGGTAATTTTGGCTTGGCCATTGCCTTGAAAGTAGTAGGGATTGGATGGTGAATAGATGATATTGTGTTGTTTGAGGAAAGCTATAACTTTTTCTCAAACAAATTAAGGCCCGTTATCGATATGATGATATGTTCCCAGATAAAAGAGATGACCTCTTCTTTTCTGGTTCGACAGAGTAGAACTGTTTCTACCAATTTTATAAAATAATCGGTAGCTACGAGTAGGTGGTGGCAGTTACCTGGAAAATTAGGGAATTTGCCGACAAGATCGAGTGCCCATCTTTTGAATGGCCAAAATACCTTGTATGCATGGAGTTCGAGCGCAGGGGCGTGGATCATCTGTCCATGTCATTGATATATGTCACATTTGTGTGAGTATTCTTCTGTTTGCTTGCACATGCTGGGCCAGAATACTCCTTGTGTAATGGCTCTGTTTGCCAGTAATCGACCTGTGGCATGAGAGCCACAAATCCCTTTATGCAAATCGCAGAGCATCTCGTCCACTTTCTGTTTGGAGAGGCACTTGAGGTAAGGCCCCGTGACTGAACGGCGGTATAAGATACTATTTTGATTAGTGTAGTGCTTTGAGTAGTCTATCTGTTGTTGATCCTCTTTCAGATCTACTTGAAGTGGTCTTTTGCATTTATTGTCGATACCGAGGTAAACTAAGAAAAGCTTTCGCCAATCGTCGTCTCCCCCTTTATCGCCCCTAGTGTTGATCGTGCATACAAAAATATAATCAATACTGGGGGTTAAAATTTCTTTGATCTGGAGATATCGAGTTTCATGCCTAGGACCCCGGCTAGATATGCCAAGGAATCGGCGTGTCTATTTTCCCCTCGAGAAAGATAATCGAGAGTTGATTGCGCAGACTTTTTTAACCTATCTGTAATAAAGGTCACGTATTCGATCATCTTTCCATTCTTCTTATATTGCTCAGAGTAATGGTGGATGATGAGTAGTATATCTCTGTAAACTGAGAGTTCTGGGGCACCGAGCTCAAGAGTGAGGCCGAGTCCGTGAATGAGAGCTTCGTACTCGGTGATATTGTTTGAGGCCTCATAATTCAAGCAGATTGATTTATGAATTATGTCGTTAGAAGGGGTAATTATTAGGATTCTAATTCCTTACCCTGCGGGTCATCCTGATCCATCTATAAGAAGTCTCCACCCTTTCTTTGTAATCCATTAAGCTCACTCGTCAAATTCTTTGGGGGGTGGATCTTTTATAACTTCCTCTGCAAGGTCAGGATCGTGTTCCTCCCACTTGGGATCTTCTACTGGAAAATCCATGAGAAAATCAGCAACGGCCTAACCCTTTTCAGAATGACGTTGCTCGAACTTGATATCATGTTCTCCCAAATTGACTGACCACTGGTGTACTCTACTTAAATTTTCTTTTTTGGACAGAACCTCCCGAAGTGGGTAGTTCGTCATGACTTTGACTGAATGAGCTTGGAAGTAGTGGCTGAGTTTTTGTGAAGTATAATCAAGAGTGGGAAGAAGTTTCTTGATTTTAGAGTACTTCGTTTCCACTGGAATGAGGGTTTTGCTGATGAAGTAGACTGGTTTCTCGATTTTCCCTTCAAGTCAAATAAGAACTGAGCTGAGTGACATATCTATAACTGCTCGGTAGATAATAAGTTCCTTATTATCTATTGGGATGCTCATGATGGGAGACTTCCCCAAATAGGTTTTGAAATCCTGAAAAACTGCTTCACATTCTGATGTCCATTGGACCTCTACATTTGGCTAAACTTTTGCTTGTTTGGTATAACTACGGAGTAATAGGAATAACCAATAACAGTGGTCTATAGATTTTGAAATGAATCGGTTGATAGCAACAATCTTGCTGGCAAGTTTCTGAACGTCTTTCATTGTTTTTGAAGATGGCATGTTGAGGAGAGCCCAAATCTGATCTGGATCGGTCTCAATCCTTTTCTTGCTGATGAGGTAGCCTAAAAATCGACCTGAATGTACTCCGAATTAACACTTATCAGGATTGAGACGCATCTTGTGAAATTGAAGAATGCTGAATATTGTGTTGAGATCTGAAATATGGTTGATGGACTGTATGCTTTTGTACAAGATCGTCAATGTAGACTTTCACAACTTTCCCAAGATGTGCTTTGAACATAGTAGTTATCAACCGTTGATTAGTTTCCCCTGTATTTTTGAGTCCGAAGGGCATGACTTTGTAGCAGTAAAGTCCTCTTTCAGTTATGAAAGTGGTTTTTTCTTGATCTTCATCCAGGAGTGGAATCTGATTGTATCCAGAAGCAGCGTCTATAATAGATAGAAGTTCGTGACCTCTGTAGAATCAAGGATCTGATAAATGTTGGGAAGAGGAAAATTATCCTTTGGAGTATGTTTGTTTAGATCGGTAAAATCTATATAAACTTAGACTTTTCCATTCTTCTTTGGGTGAACGACGATATTAGATATCTAATCTGGATATTTGGCTTCCCGAATGAATCCCACTTGATCAATTTCTCGATCTCCATGTTAACTTCATCTCGAAGTCGCGGTGATAGTCGTCGTTGTTTATGTTTGATTGCCGTTGCATTGATGTTGATAGCCAATTTGTGACATGTCTTGGCCGGATCGACCCCAGGCATCTTTTTGAAAGACTACGCAAAAAAGTCGTAAGAACTGAATGAGAGCATCTTTTTTGTGCTGAACTAGCTTAGTACCGATATAAGTACCTCTACTAGGTCCATCAACGTTGATATATTATGTGGGTTCCTCCGTGGAAGGCTGATCATCGGGGTGATCATCTTTTTATAATTACTATTTAGCATATCTGTCAGAGGTATCTTGAATAGTAAAGACGGTATTTTTGTAAGCTCGAGAAAGCTTTTAACTACCCCTGATCTCATAGATACCATCGTTGTATTTAAAATGTAGTGCTTGATGATTGGTGGAAGCGATTGCTTCTATGTTATGAATCCAGCAACGACCCATAATCCTGAGATAACAAGATTTGGAGTTGATCACATAAGAGATGACGTCGATTGTGGCTGGTCCTGCGGTAATAGGTAAGATGATCTTACTTACTCGCTCTTCTTTAGAACCATTAAATCCACTGACATTAGTGTCGATTTGAATAACTTGATCGGCCAATCCCATTTGGTCGATAGTTCTTTGAAAGAGAATCTCAATTCCGCTTCCAGTATCGATCATCATTATGTGCATGGCAAACTTCTTCATCTTGAGCATTACGACTAATGCATTATGATGTGGAAATTTGACATGGCTAGTGTCACAATCTTCGAATGAGATCCCAAGCCGGGGATTGCTCGACTCAGACAAAAGTTTGGCATCTTTGTCTTGAGGTGTGAGATTGCAGCATTCTGAAAGTCTCCTGCGCTTGAATCTATTAGAGTTGGTGATCTGATTGATTTTGATCATGTTGCTGTGGCGCATATGGTAAAGATATCCTCAGCCTGATCTTTGACCTGGACAACTTCAAGCTGCTTCTTATAGCTGCTATCCTGGTCAACAATATATTCAAACATTCGTCCCTCCTTGAAAATGTATTTGAGCAACCTCTGTAAAATATAGCAATTGTTAATAAAATGATGGTTTACCTTATGATGCTTGAAGTACGGTCGGTTCTCGATTAGTTCCAATGGTTGGGAGAGGCGGTAGAGCTTATCCTTTGAGAGGATTGGAAAAATTATGGAGATCCAAACATTCATCTTTGGGAGGACCGGTTTGACTTGTGAACTGCCTTTCCGAGGTTTGCCAGTATATCCCTTGGCGTGTTTTTGGTCACCCTAATCCTCCTTTGGTTTAGTGTTTCGATTTGTAGATGAACCTTTTGTGGTAAGGACATATTTAGTAGATTTATACCTTTTGGACATCATCCTTTCCAGGTCCACGTAACTATTAACCTTGGTGATCATATCCTCCAAGGTCCCAGGTTTGTTGAGGAAGAGGTGCTCTTTGGCTTTGCAGTCGAGCTGGAGCGCGTTGGTAAAAGCAGTAACAACTATTTTATGATCGAGATTGTCTACTTTACGTGTGAGCTCTAAAAACTTCTTTTTAAAAGCCTCGAGCTTCTCTCCGTGTGACTGCTTGAGATTGATAAAAGAATATAAATTTTCTTCTTTATCTCTGTTGTGAGCATATGTCTTGATGAATTATTTTTGTAGCTGGTCAAATGTGTATATGGAGTATTCAGGTAAAGAGTGGAACCATCAGAGCGGTTCCTCTTGCAGACTTATGGTGAACAGACGACAAAGAATGTGGTTGAGATTGGAGTACAACCCCAATGAATCACGGTACTGTTGAATGTACTCCTTTAGATCGGTAGCCTTGTATTTACAAATTTTTGGAGTATGAAAGCCTTTTGGTATTTCCATATCAAATAGTTCTTTGGAAATTGGACTTCCTTGTAACTTGGTAAGGTCGTCGGTAGTTCCCAGAACTTGTGCTTCGATTAGCTCTTTAATACGCTGGTCCATATGCTTTTGTGTGACATAATGATAGGTTGGTTGAGTGGTTTGGCAAGGAGGTTACAGATTGTGAAAACCGGTACCTTCACTCAAACGATCTCGTGCTGGAACTCGAGGTTAAGGTTTCTATTCTTCATCTTGATGTACAGAACATTGGTGACCTCGACTGATCTCAGACTAAACTTCACCACCCATATGAATGGAAGGTTGAGGTTCATGCTAAATATTTCTAGAAATAGCTTTGCTGGTGGCTCCTCGAGGTCCCAATCTTTCCCACGCAGAAACTCGAAAGGCATCTAGCAACTGATCGCGATCTCATATTGGAGGAGCCTGCTAAGTATTCTGCAGAGCTTGCAAGGCAGTCTGCATGGTTTCTATTTGATCTTCATGTCGTTTGAGCGCTGTCAAGCGAGCTTGTCGTTCAGCGTCGAGCTCCTTCTCACGGAGCTTTCGGTCGAGAATTAATTGGCGTTCGAGCTCATTATGTTTCTCTGTCTCAGTATTTAGATTCACCTGCAGCTCTGTAAGTTGTTTCGGCTAAACTGAAAGATCGAGCTAGATTCCGGTTGCTGGTCGCCTGGATGTGACCATGATTGAAATTTGTATTAGAGTGAATGAATGCCTTAGGATATCGTGGAAATGTTTTTTTCCCACAGACGACGCCAAATGTAATAATCTAATTCTGTAGGCTTGAAGTGGCTTGGAATTAGCCCTTACACTAATGTACCTGTGATAAAATCTAATTGAAAGCAAGAAATAACATATGTGATTTAGCGTGGAAAACCTCTAAATAGGTAAAAAACCACGGCCTCAAGTTGATGATTTTTATAAAAGTGACTTTTATTGCTTGAGGCTGATATATTATTACAAGTGATCTCTTGACTTAGAAATGCTTGATCTTATGAATAAGAAGTTTTAAGTTTTGAGAATCTTGAAGATATAGTTTTCTTGGTAATTTATCGTATATTTTTTCTGGGTCCTTATCTCTTCTGGAACTTCTTATGTATATAGACCTTCTCTGCAGTTCTTCATCGTACTGAAGCACGTTCTTCGAACAATGGGTTTAGTAGCGGTTGACTGAGTAACTGTTGAGCTCATGAGAGACAGGTGTCTTTGACTTGTTCAGGTTTTTCTGTTTGAGCTCGAGCCACATTTTTCATCAGTTTGTGGAGTAGGTGGTAATGTTGACTTGAGAAGTCATGTGGAGAATGCGTGAGTCTAAGATGGAGGTAGTTCGAACTGGAGAAAACTCGATTTAGGTAAGATTGAGGGGTAGGCTTCTACAGGCGCTACCCATGGTCCTGTTACAGCAAAGATGCTGACGCATCTTCGGTGTTACATTTGAATCATCAAGTACTTAAGGCTTTATAATTGATGCATACACCAAACATCAATTAATTTCTTCTTGAAAAACATTCACTGTTTGTAGGTTAGTACTTCTAGGCGTAGGGAGGGCCCAAGTTACGAGTTATAATCTTGTGATTATCCCTCTCAGATGGAGCCATTTATCTCTAATAAATCTTTGCATAAACTCAATACTAACAGTAAGCATTTCTTTACCTGACCTATGCTGAAGACAACTCAAAGTATTCAAACCAAACTCCACCCATATAAACTAAATCGCTAATACATTGAAATCATCAATAAATAACATAAAATCACACAAATTTCTTGCCCGTGTTAAATAATTAGGAAGTTACCAATTCGTGTTCAGAACTTGGGTCAATCAAATCATGAAAGGTCGCTTCAATATTCCCAGAATTATAGTTTTTATTTTATTTTTTATGAAAAGGTCATTGGAAAAAAAAAATTACACCATATAAACCATTCCCATGAAACCAATTCCCTTGAAATGAAAAATAGGTTTCCGCGGAGATTGAATCCCCTTCAACCAAGTACGATGATCTGAATCCTTTTGATGTTGGCCCAAAGAATTAATAATTAAATATGTAAGCAGCAATAAACTACATTCATTTTCATATATGGCCAACAGTAGTAAAAAAACACATGAAGAAATTGATAAAATATGGTGAAGAAGAAGGATAAAAAAAATGCTACAGCAATGGGGTTTTTGATTCAAATAACTCTCTCTTATATATAATGTAAGATCAAAACCCTAAGTACATCATTCTAGAGAGAGAGAGAGAGAGAGAGAGAGAGAGAAAGAGAGGGGGGACCTTTAGGAAGAGAAAGGTATTAATATTTTAGTGGGACAGAGACCTTGCTTGAAGAGATAAGAAAGACTATTCTCAAATGGAGAGATGCAAAAAAGAGAGAGCCGGGATTGAGAGATGCGAAAAAGAGAGTCGGGATGAAGGTTTCTCTTTTTATTATTCGTTATTACTATAGTACCCTTTTTTTAGGTTTCGTTTAAAGTACCATCATGTTTGTTTAGCCTACCTAGATTTAAATTGATCTAGTCTGTTCATCTTGCTTTCTTTGCCAAATATCCATAAAATAGCATTAAATCTCAGTCCCTCTTTGTCTTTAGACAATAACAAACTTGTCTATACGAAAAACACCATTGTTGGATAATACATAGACTAGGTTTTGAACCTGTGCTACACATGAATGTTTAAGTTCATAATAGAAAATAAATACGTATCTGGGAAATAATATTGGTCCTAAGTACCCCTTAACCAAAATGTGGGCCTTTATGTTGTTTTATTACACAACATATACTTATTACGTGTAGTAATATTTTTGGGGCTCTATAGGAACATAGTAACATATCGATGTTCTTAGATTCTTGAATAACTTTTGGATATTAGATGATTTTGGTCTGGGAAATAATATTGGTCCTAAGTACCCCTTAACCAAAATGTGGGCCTTTATGTTGTTTTATTACACAACATATACTTATTACGTGTAGTAATATTTTTGGGGCTCTATAGGAACATAGTAACATATCAATGTTCTTAGATTCTTGAATAACTTTTGGATATTAGATGATTTTGGTGGTTTTCAGCCACTATCTCTTGGTTTAATTTCAATCGCTCTACCATTTGAGCTAAATATCAATATGTATTATCCTTGTAATCATATTTATATTTGAGGGTTTTAATAAAAAAAAAGCAATGCATTAAAGTGTTTGAAATTCATTAAACAAAAGATCAAGAACTAATTTAATCTATGTAAATGACTTCGCAGCAGCTTAAGTCAAATATGTATAAATCAGGTTTAAATAAGTAAAATAGATGTGAGAGAATTACCTTTGTAGCAGCTTGAACCTAATCTATATATGTCCAAATAAAAAGTTTAAATACCTGGTATGTAATTGCCTAATTTCGTAAACTCGAGATGGCTCAGAATTAGCTCCTACACCAATATTCCGGTGACAAAAACTAATTTAAAAAAGAGAGATAACACAAGTGATTTAGCTTGGAAAACCTCTGAATATTTAAAGAACCATGACCTCGATTTGAGGATTTTTGTAATAATAACTTTTATTGCTTGAGGCTGATATCTTATTACAAGTAATCTCTCGACTTAGAAATACTTGAATCTTGTGAATAAGAAGTTTTGGACGTTTTTGAAAATCTTAAAAATGTAGTTTTCTTTGCGATTTCTCATGTATTTTTCTAGTATCCATCTCTTTTGTTACTTTTCCTTTATTTAGACCTTCTTCGCAGTTCTTCATCATGCTGAAGCACGTTCTCTGAACATTGTGGTTAGTGGCGATTGACTGAGTAACTGTTGAGTTCATGAGAGACAGGTGTCCTTGACTTGTTCAGGGTTTTCTGTTAGAGCTCAACCCACATTCTTCATCAGCTCGTGGAGTAGGTGGTAATGTTGACTGTTGAAGTCGTGTGTAGAATATGTGGGTCTGACATAAAGGTAATTCAAACTGGAGACAACTCAATTTGGGGTTAGATCGGGGGGTAGTCCCCTATAATTGCCCCCTCATAACTAAAGTCGCGAGTGGCTTTGGTTGAGAAAGAATATGTGGATATATGGATATTCGGGTTTGAAGTTTGAAAATGAAGGAAGAAATGATGTGGATTTGACTGTATGGAAAATACGCGTATTATGGGGGGACATTTTTGCATTAAATGATGATGGGAATACTGATGTATGCGTCGGTTAAGGTTTGGAGAGTTTTATCTGTATTGAATGATGACGCTTGGGAAAACGTATCTGCACATTAAATATAGGGTTATATAAATAGTTTCTATACCGAGGCTTGTGGTAAAGTATGCTTGTTTGTTGCCAAATTCTCTAAAAGTTTTGTCTATGGTAAAGACCCAGAGAATGGTTCTTGAAGAAAGAATTGCTATTGAGATGCAAAAGTTAAAGTTTAAATATTTCAGTGATCAGTCCTTGGGGATGCCTACTCCCGTTCCCGTTCCTGTTCCAGTTCCTCTGACGTATCAAGGTATGTCAGAAGATGAAGCGGTTGAAGCTGAAGATTTTTTTTAATGTATGTAGATATTTCACCACATTTTCTTAACAGGCGAGCAATGTTGGGTTTGTCTCCGTATCCTTGCAGAAGACAAGGTTGGGGAGATAGATGCGGGGTTCGATGTAACTGCGGGCCAGTTACGCCGATGTCTTGCGTAGGTCTAGATTCTAAGGCCGAGCCCTCTTCATCTCTACCAACTCTGCAGATGTGGTGGTTATATAAGAGGCGGCGATGGTAATGGAGGAAGAAGACGAAGAATGGAAATCTGCTTCTGCACTTATATTATTTCTTGGCGCTGAGAAGACCTTCTGCTTGAAGAGTGGGTTCAAGCACAATGTCCTTTTCTTTAATGCCCAGACTTCATCCAAACTGAGTTTTTGGTCAGAGTAAGATGGTGTGAAAGAAGAAGGACCCATGGTAACTTCCAATGCCTGCTTTACATCAGAGGATTCTTGGGGTGAAACATCACTAAAGTCGGATGAACTAAAGAATATAATGTTTTGGAGTGTCTGATGTTGGACTTCTTGAAAAACTTGTTATCTGTAAAAGCACTTGACAACTTGTTATATGTAAAGTACCTGATGTTGGAGTTCTTAAAAGACTTGTTATCTACAAAGTACCTATAATTTGAATTCGAGCTGAGTAAAATTTATTATCAAAACTCTGTATTGATATATATACAAAATAACTCTAAAAATCTAGCTATGAATGATCCGATGATTTATGAATATAGTTGGAATGTTATGTATGAGAATAGAACGTACAACTTGGTTATAATAATCGATCTGTAATATATAATTCGTGTAATATATGATGTTTTACCTGGGGGCTAAAATTTGAGGGCGAGAAAAAATTGTAGAAGTTTTAGGAAAGGGAACTTGAGCTCAGTTAGGTCATCTTAGATTTAAAAAGAATAGCTCGATATGGAATAGGTCGAATTGACAGAGGTTGATAGGGAGAGATATGTTCAGATAACTTTTCTCAAGATACTAGGGTTTTCTGTTATGAAAGAATAGGATAATATCACGAACTATGGGGGATCTACAACATTTCGGAAAACAATATAAAATTGGGGGAAATGAACTTTAAATTGGTGGAAGATGATAGACATGGTGTGGACTCGATCTGAGGGAATTTGTTATGCCGTCGAGGGGCGGTTGGCGATAAAGATAGCTGAAGTGCAGGAACAAATTTTTGGTTTGTTGGACTACGATGCTGAAATGCCAGTGAGGGAGGCTCAACTTAAAGGTTTAGATGGGATGGGTAGGGAACTGGAGTATGAATGTCGTTTCCATGAGGAGTTGTTTCAGGAAATAATGGTGGATCCTGCAGCTTGAAAAGATGTTGTGAGATTGATTGCCGAAGAGGAGATCGAACTGGAAGATATGAGGATTACTGGAGGCCAACTGATCGGATATGGTTTATCAAGACATCAGGGATGTTTTAGGTGTAATTATATGTGAGGTGAATAACGTGAATATAAATAGGGGTGGTATGAATGTATATAATAGGTTTGAATAATTGGCAAAGAAATTGAAACGAGAATAAAGCTTTGAATCGATCCTCTATTGTTGTGAATGTTGTTTTTTACTGTTGTGAAGAAAGGATTTGAATATTTTATGAAAATTTTGAGAGCTTTGGAAATGACGTCAGTACTTCTATAAGTAGAAGAAGCAAGATTAGAAAAAGCAGGGAGATTCTGATTTTGTTTCTTGTGTAAAAGCTGTAAAAACCTGATTGCGTGTAAGTGTGAGTCATCATGAGTGTGGGGAGGTCAGATGGAGATTTGGCAAATATAGATGTAAATAGAATGAAATATAGGTCAAAGGGTAATGATGCTAAAATGTTTTTACTGAAAAGGTGCAAGATGTCTGACATTAATAGTGGAAGGGATGCCTCGGTTCCAAAACCGAGGACGACTTGCACGAGGCTTAATAACTGCCAGAAGTTAGAGAAAAAATATGTAAATAATGCTTCATCTTCATCATTCAAATGTTTCTCAACATCTGAAAACTTGAAGAGCAGTGAGAGAGGAAGGAGATGAAATAGCAGAGAATCTCATGAGAAATTAATTGAGATTAATCAACAGTCAAAGCGTGAGAGAGTTGTGGAGACTGAGTCAAGAAGGTGGTATAGCAGCGTTGTGAGGGAAGGATTTGGAACTACGTCAGACTCACATTCCCACATAGAAGGTGAGTAGATTATTTATGATATTTTGTTTTTGAAGATCATATTCTGTGTTAGGCAAATCTAAAAATTACTATTTACAATAATCTATAAAAACCCTGTTTGTTATATGATATATGAAGGATATATGTATATGGGTGATGTATATGTAAAATATAATGATGGATACCTGGACGGCTGGACCTGTATGTAGGTTGATCGTGAGGAGTGCTGTTAAAATCAAACCCTCATTTGTAGAATTGTAGTGATATGGACATTTCACTTGTCAATGAGGCGTCGACCTCTAGTCGATTGGATTTCGAGATTGTAATGTTTAATAGGGAGGAAGATATTAATTTTCAGTTTTCCCTAGAAAATTGGTGACCTATCCTCCAAAATTTGATGAGTTCAAAGAGTTTTGTAAAGCCAAGGTTTCTGTAAGGGGAAGATGGGGTAGTTATATAGAACATGCCGATAAGCATTTTAGGAGTTGTATTGTTGGATCAAGGGTGAAATAATTTTTTTTTGGCTGATTTGGAGAAGGAGAAGAGAGATATGGGTTTAAATGAATCTATCTCTATGAAGTATTTTGATGGGGACGTCCAGGGCGACCTGGCAGAAGGCTTTTTGTATTACCTGTCTCAGTTAGAGTACGGGTTGAGTCTTCCTCTCAACAATCTGGTGAAAGAGATTATGAACAGTATCAGGGCATGTCCTGTTCAGTTGAACAGGAACATATGAGAGGTGATAAATGTTTGTGAATTTTTGAATAAGCTTTGGGAGGAGGATAATATTGAGAGGAAGATATCTCCTAAGGATGTTTTACATTTTTATGGGGTAAAATTTTTTTTTGCAAGTGGAGGGGAATATTTTTTTGCGAGCTCGACTCGGCCTCCTTTCTTCGATCTGAACTCAGAAGGCGACCATAGAATAATAATGTGATATGGGTGAAGGGTGATTGCCTTCAGAGAGATGACGAAGAACCCATGAAACTTCTATATTGAACTGTAAAACAAAGTAAGTATAACAATGTATAATGTATAAGATTGATATGTTGAAATTGTATGATTGCTCTGTTGATGATAATATGTTTTTATTGGCAGGTCCTTAATCCAAGGTGATGAGGAAGGAGTCTCTGTTGGATACAATTGCTCAGGAAGGGACAATACTCGAGGCTGTCATGAAAGAACTCGGTATTAGCAGATAGAAATGAACTAACAGCCAATCTAAGAAAGTTCAAAAGTCCTAATCGATGAGGATAATGACGGGTGTGGCAACAAGATGAAATGAACTGAAGAGGAGAGGTGAGTAAATTTTCCTAAGGCCTCTGGAGTGGACTTCGCGAATATACTGGAGTCGACTACGTCGAGCAAACTAGCTCAAACGTTTCCTAAGATGAGGATGATGAAGCGTGGTTCGATCTCTGAAACCATAGAAAGTGGTGAGGTCGCAGAAGGGCCGAAAAAGAGAAGGGTTGAACCTTCTGAACTGATAGGGGCAAAGGTCGTAGAAAATCAACCTATTATAGAAGATAAGCTTAAAGAGGTAGAGGAAAGGGCGAGGCTTATAGCTTGTAATGAGGAGGAGGAGATGAGCAAAATGGTAAGCTCATTTGCTTGGATATGTGATGCATTTTGTATTTTGATTCGAGCTAACAATGAGGTCGATTTTGTTTATTTTGTAGGATGCTTGTATGATGAAGGGGATATGCCTTAGGGTCGAGGAGGAGAAAGCTAAGCTGAGGAAGGGGAAATTCGAGCTTGAGAAGAATGTAGCCCGATTGAAGGCTGACTTGATTTAGGAGGGGAAGCGGCTGAAGGCCCTGATAACTTCTTAAGTGGTGGAGATGAACAATCTGTCCGCGGAAGCGAGAATGAACATTGAGGAGGTGGCAACTGAGCGTGATAGACTCGGGTGCCACCTTATATCAAAGGGGTATTCCGAAAATGAGGTGAATGCCATCATGACGGATGCCTATATTGAGGAGGAGGAAGATGATGAGGCGGAAGATGTTGTTCTTGGAGTTGTGGATGGGCTAAATGGTGTCTCTCCCCAAATGGTGCGAGACAACCAAAGGGATGACAATGAACGTCCAGAGGGAGAAAACGAGAAGGTAGAGTAGAATGTTGATTTTGTAGTTGTATGAATGGTTTTTGGAATGTTGTAAACTGATGGGATATTGTTTGTCGGATGGAATTCTGTAGGCTAAGTTATTCTTGTAAACTTTGTTATATGAACTTATGGAAATACGTCTCAGAATAAAAGATTTAGAGACTGAGCTTGATAAAAAGAGAGATGTTTTAGCGTCCCTGTTGTCTTCGCAAGCAGAGCTACAGGTTAAAAAAGAACAAGAAATATTAGACTTGTATGCTTCATTAGTATAAAGCTACAAAGTAAAGAAAATAGAGTGTTGAGACAGACCAAAAACCTATTATCGGTTTAGGGGCAATGGCACTGAAATAGTGAATAGAAAATATCAAAGTATTGACAGATTAAAGTATAGAGAATGTGTACCTTAGAATTGGAAGTATGTGTTAATGATCATCCATCTGAGACTGTACTTCTACCTTAAGTTTAGAAGTAGTTTCACATAGTAGATGTCAAAAAATAGATATCTCGTTAGAAAAAAGGTATTTGTGTTGAGTGAGTATTATAAATCAAATTTGATATACTATATTTGTAATGTGCAGGTCAAATTGAAAACTGCTTGCTTGAGCGGGGATGAGATACGCCAATGTAACCAAGAATTTATGGAGGAGTTTGATAGGATTAGAGAGGCGAATGAAGATAGGGAAGATCAACATGTAAAGGTACACTTCAAGTTTGTGGAGGCAACTCAAACTGTTGTCGACCTCGCCCGTAAGATCGAAGAGAAGGATGCTAAAACTAATAAAGGGCAAAAAGAGCTCGCGGAGATGAAAGAACACGCAGCGAAGCTTAAAAGTTAGAATGATGCACTGATGGCAAAGAGTAGGGATGCTAACATGGCTCGATACCGTATATAGACGTTAGAAAAATCATAGAAAGGGTTAAGTCATTCTGTGGCTAGTCTGATGGACCAAATGATTGGTAAAACGAAAGATCAGGAGCAAACTCGAGCTGATCTAGTGAGTACCATAAACGAGCTAGAGTGATTGAAGAAGAAAATGGTTCAGAAGGATAGCGAGCTGAAGAAAGCTTGAGATGATCTATCTACCTCTAAAGTTTTGGTTGAGCAGTTGTATACAACTTTACCTGCTAAAGATATGGAGCTTCAGACGGTACAACAAAAGTGTGATGAGTTGAATGAAAGGGTGGCATAATTGAAGACCGAATTCGCACAGGCCAATTTGCTTGCCAGAAATGCCGAGGCTGGTGAGCTCTCGAGGAAGTATAAAAGTGATGCCAAGGTCTCCCTTGTTCACGGGGATGTAGTTAACCTATCAGCTCGAATATGGGAGTTGGAGGGAATTGTGGCTCGAACTCATGGTAGTTTTCGACAAGGAAATGAGTGGTTAAGGGAGTGCCAAAGTAAGTTGGATACTGCTCTTTCCAGAGAATAGGGGCTAGAGTAGGCTATTAGAGGGAAGGAGATTTTGATAAAGAAGAAAGACGAACTGTTACAAAAAACTTTAGCTGGGGAAGATTTAAACAGGGAAATTGAGGTACTTCGAGCTCAGGTAGCAGAGTTGAGGGTGATTAATCAGGCTGGATCAGCTAAAGCTGATAAGAAGGCAGAAAAAAAGATCGCATTCATGGATCAAGTACATAGTAAAATGGAATGGTAAAAAGAACGGTATAAGAAGTTGGAAAATCACCTTCAAAGGGCGAGAGTGAATTTCTCTAAGGCGGTTATACCCGAGGCATCGCACTCAGAATTGGTGATGGCAGTGATCACCTATTTTTGTTGAAGATGTAAAAATGCTTGAATTAGAGAGGAATACATTGCATGACTGTTTGTCAGAAATGGGATGTATTTGCTGAGCTGATATAGATCGAGGAAATTGTATAAACTTTCTGGAAGTGGAATTTGGCCCTCGACCTGCTGAATTGGTAGAACAGGGCAGGATTGTTGTAACCATTTGACCTCAAGAATTTATGGCTAGTCGTGCTCCTGTTGTGGGGGAAAGCATAGCTGACCTCTCCACAACAGAAAAGATTCCATTGTAGTTGTTGTATATGTAACTTGAAAAAAGTATCTGTCGCAGACATATTTAGAGATGAAAGCTTGATTTACCTTTTTTTTATCTTATGTCTGGTAGAGCTCCACGATTGAAAACTAGTATTACCTTTCTTTTAATCTTGGAAATTTAGTAGAGTCAGTCAAATCAAGTGTCACCTTGATTTAACTGGTATAATATCGCAGCCATATTGAGTGAGATGAAAGCTAGTTTTACCTTTGCTTTATCTTATGTCTGGTAGAGCTCCTCGATTGAAAACTAGTATTACCTTTGTTTTAATCTCAAAATTTTAGTAGAGTCAGCCAAATCAAGTATTATCTTTGCTATAACTGGTATAGAGGTCGATTGAAAGCTAGTATTACCTATGCTTTATTCTATGTATTGTCTACGAAGTAGAGAGATGTGTGGGAAAAAACTTGGAAGTTTTCATTGAATAGAAAAGGATGTACATTAGATGGAGATGGAAATCTCACTTTTGGAATGAAAAAGCGAGAAATTGAAATGAAGTAGTTAGGGACTTAACGATAGTACCATTTCAGTCGCCTAGTATTCCAGGGATTTGAGATGTGAACTCCCTTTTCTGTCATGAGGTAATATGATCCCAGGCCTGAGAGACCTGTGATAAGGAATGGACCCTCCTAATTTTTTACCAGTTTCCCAGCATGAGGCTCTTTTTTGTATTGAAAGATTTATCTGAGGACGAGATCGTCAATTTGGAAGGTATAGCTTTTGATTTTCAAATTGACGATCTGGCCAGCATATGGTGATATCGACCTAGGTTAGTGATGATGCGTTCCCTGGTCTCATCGATCCAATTGAGGTTGCAGGCCAATTCGATCTCATTTTCTTTGTCAGTTAGCTCGTAATCTTTGACTGGATGATGACATTCTGAGGGAATGACAGCTTCGGTCCCATAAGCAAGGAGGAATGGGGTGCAACCAGTTGATTAACATGGAGTGGTACGATATACCCATAAGATATGAGGAAGTTCTCAAACCCAGTTTCCTCTTTTCTATGAATGAGGCCTTTTCTTGAGTCCATCCACGATGGTTTTTTTGGTGATTTCAGCTTAGCCATTGCCTTGAGGGTAGTAGGGATTGGGTGGTGAGTGGATGATATTGTGTTGGTTGGGGAAAACTACGACTTTTTCTCCAACAAATTATGGCCCATTATCGATACGAATTAGGTGGGGGCATCTAAACAGAGTAATGATGTGTTCCTAGATAAAAAAAGATGACCTCTTCTTCTCTAGTTTGACAGAGTTGAACTACATTTACCCATTTTGTAAAATAATCTGTAGCTATGAGTAGGCATCGACGGTTAGTTAGAAAATTAGGAAATTTGCTGATAAGATCGAGCGCCCATTTTTTGAATGGCCAAAACACCTTACTTGCATGTAGTTCGAGCACTGGGGCCCGTATCATTTGTCTATGTCGTTGACATGTATCGCATTTACGTGAGTACTCTTCTGCTTGCTTGTGCAAGCCCGACCATAATACTTATTGTATAATGGTTCTGTTTACGAGTGATCGACTTGTGGCGTGGGAGCCACAAGTCCCTTCTTGTAAATCGTAGAACATCTTGTCCGCTATCTTTTTAGAGAGGCACTTGAGGTAAGGCCCAGTGACTGAACAATGGTATAAGGAGCCATTTTGATTTGTGTAGCGCTTTAAGTTATCGATCAGCTGTTGGTGCTCCTTTAGATCCGTTGGAAGTGGTCCATTGTATTTGTTATCGATACCGAGGTAGTCTAGGAAGGGCTTTCGCCAATCCTTGTCTTCCCCTTTATCGCCCCCAGTGTTGATCATTCATACAGAAATGTGATCAATGCTGGGAGTTGGAATTACTTCGATCTGGAGATATCGAGCTTCTATTCCCAAGATCCCGGCTAGATATGTCAAGGAATCGACGTGTCTATTTTCACCTTAAGGAAGATAATCGAGAGGTTCTTGCACGAACTTACTCATCCTCTCTACGACGAGGGATGAGTATTTGATCATCTTGCCATTCTTCTTGTATTGCTTAGAGTAATGGTGGACGATGAGTAGTGAATCTGTGTAAATTAAGAGTTCTAGAACTCCGAGCGTGAGGTCGAGTCCATGAATGAGAGCTTCGTATTCTATAACATTGTTGGAGGCTTCAAAATTCAAGCAGATTGATTTCTCAATTTAGTCGTTGGAAGGGGTAATCAGTACAATTCTAATTCCTGACCCTACGGGTCCTGCTGAACCATCTGTGAGAAGTCTCTACCCTTTCCTTGTAATCCATTCAACTCGTTCGCCAAATGCTTTGGGGGTGGATCTTCTGTAATTTCTTCTGCAAGGTTAGGATCGTACTCTTCCCACTCGGGATCTTCCACTGGAAAATCTGCGAGAAAATTGGCAACGGCTTCACCCTTTTCGGCATGACGTTGTTCGAACTTGATATCATGTTCTCCCAAACTGACTGACCATTGTTGTACTCCCCTTGATTTTTCTTTTTTGGATAAAACCTCCTGAAGTGGGTAGTTCATTATGACTTTGGCTGTATAAGCTTGAAAGTAGTACTTAAGTTTTTGTGAAGTATAAACAAGAGTTAGAAGAAGTCTCTCAATATTAGAATACATCATTTCTGCTAGAATGAGGGTTTTGTTGATGAATTAGATTGGCTTCTCGATTTTCCCTTTAAGACAAATGAGAACCAAGTTGATTGAAGTATTTGTAACTCCTAGGTTGGTAATAAGTTCCTCATTATCTATTGGGGTGCTCATTATGGGAGACCACCCCAAATAGACTTTGAGATCCTAAAAAGCTGCTTCGCATTTTGATGTCCAATCAACCTCTGTATTTGGCTGAACTTTTCCTCGTTTGGTATAAACGTGGAGTAGTAGGAATAGCAAACGACAACGGTCTAAAGATTTTGAAACGAATTGGTTGATAGTGGCAATCTTGCCGGTAAGTTTTTGTACGTCTTTCGCCATTTTTGGTGATGGCATGTTGAGGAGAGCCCGAATCTGTAAGTTATTCTGGCTCAACTGAAAGTTTGAGTTTGATTCTGGTTGCTGGTTGTCTGGAAGTGACCATGATTGAAATTTACAGTAGAGTGAAAGTATGCCTTAGGATATCGTTGAAATGTAATCTTTCCCACAGACGGCGCCAAATATAATGGCCTAATTATGTAAGCTCGGGATGGCTTGGAATTAGCTCTTACACCAATGTTCTTGTGATAAAAACTAATTTAAAAAAATAGATAACACAGGTGATTTAGCGTGGAAAATCTCTGAATAGGTAAAAAACTGCGACCTCGATTTGAGGATTTTTGTAATAATAACTTTTATTGCTTGAGGCTGATATCTTATTACAAGTAATCTCTCGACTTGGAAATACTTGAATCTTGTAAATAAGAAGTTTTGGACGCTTTGGACGTGAATAAGAAGTTTTGTCCAAAGCGGCAAAAGCCATCGCATTCCAATATAGAGAATAATGCTCATTTTCTTTACCTACCTAGACTGGTTGGCACTTGGTACCAATATGAAGATTGTAGGGGATAAGAGTGTATGACTTTGGAGTGGTTCAAGCTTTTTGAGGCTCTCAACATAGTAGATATTCCTCAGCCCAGCCCAATGGTATATTAAGAGTGCCAATTAGGGTCCACATGGTTATATATAATTCTTTGATTTTGTGAATCTTGTGGAACACATATCATTTATACCCCACATGGTTGCATATTGGTAATGTCTTATACAATAGTAGTTATTATCGAGGGCATGAGGTAGGGTTTGTTAACATACTACCAAGAAAATTAGAGAAGATTAAGTGTTCATCTAAGAAAGTATATATTATGGTGAAACATTAAGAAGGAAAGTGCATAATAATTTAAGTTAAGATATTACCTTTGATAGTTTCATAAATAAAAAACTTTTTACCCTTAATTCTTCAAACACCTAAATGAACACGATCTTCTTCACTCTAACATGAAGCAAAAGTTGGCATAATTTTTGCAAAGTCCATAGCAAAGAATTAAAATTCATATTAATCAGTCCATTAAAAATATTAAATAAACCAATAAATTTAGTACCTGTAAGAGCCCAATTTTGTATTTTAAACTTAGTATCTTACACTAAAGATAATCAGAGCGCTAGCAAGTAATCACTAATACAAGGTTTATCGTGGGAAACCTTTAAATAGGTTAGAAACCATGACCTCTCTTGAGGATTTTAGAAAGAGAGATATTATTGATAATGGCTACCTATTACAAAGACCGCTCTGGGTAGTTATATATAGAGTTTCCTCCTCATTTGTAGTTCTCTGGTCCTATATATAGGTCTTATAATATGACCGTTTGATGACCATTATTACCTTTAATGATGAATGTGATAATATGAATTTGACGAGTCTTTGAACTGATTCTATAACGGTCTGATTCTTTTTTTTTGTAATGGCTTATTTAATGACTCTAAGTGTTTGTTAAATTGAGTTGTTGGTGTAGAGGTCGATATCTAGGCTTAGGTTGAAAATGAGAAATAAGCCATTCTTTGTAACTGCTCCATAATGTACCGTGTGATCGTATGTTGACAAGTTCGAGTAAATGTATGATGGTCAAAGCTAAGACTTGAGCTCGAGATTCAGAATAAGCCCTTACATCTGCCCCCTCTCAGCCAATAGCATGAAAAGAATCATGGGCGAGTGGTATTGGTTAAGAAATATTATTAATGTTGCATTTAGTATGCGGGGAACATTTCTAATGTTCCTTTTTGAATATCCATTGTGGCTATTGGGTTCCCCAAAACTAATTGCATTTTTCAAGATTGCTGCATTGGAATTCATTCTGACATTGGGAATTTGGAACTCATTATTAAATAGAGTTTCGGTATAAATAATGTTGTGGTTTATAATGGCAGCTATTATTCATCAAGTACTTCCTTCATTCCAGATCTTCTGCAAGTATCTTCATTGTAGTTGTTCTGTTTAGAGAAGATGGTGACCACCAGAGGTCAATTTTGCAAGGCTAGAGTTCTTGCCAAAGTGTAAAAGCTACAGTTTTGATATTTTGGGACCCAGTCCTTTGACCTTTCTATTCCTATTCCTATGCGTCCTACCTACCATGGTATGACGTATGAAGAGGTAGAGGAGGCAGATGAGGATTACTATCAAATGGTGACGTCGGGGCAGGGGCACAGGGACGATCTGCGTTTTCTGGCAGATGGGTTATAGAGGCAGATGAGACGGCTGGTGTACATCCATGGAAATCTCGTTGTTATTCTGCTAGTGATTAGATTTTGTTGGTTTTATGTTTTATAATTTAGGTTGAGCTTTTGTAACTGCTACTGATGGAATAAATTGTTTCTTTTCGGCCTTTTGATGTTCTAGCTATAGGTGTTGGTAGGGATTGGAAAAATTATGTTTTAACTGTACTAGGTAAGTATGAGAATGCTACTGTCGAACTGTGTTATACAAACTGTTTGTAGGGTTTTTGAACTGCCATCTTAGAATTATACAATGGTATTCAACACAGTTGTCATTCCCAATATTCGTTCTTTCATTGACCAGGTTGTTAGAGTTCCAATTAACTTTGCCTTTGGACTTGGTAAGAGTTGCAAATGATTCTTCTGGAAAGTGATAAGTATCCTTTGTTGTCAATAGAGAATGTTATCTCCGTGCTCCAATATTTTATGATTTACATCATCCTTTGGAGAAGTGTCTCGATCTATTTTGAAAATGCTTTGATGAAGTCATGCAAAGGATATATGTGTTTTGTAGTATGTAGGTTGGAGCTGTCTTGGAATGGACATGAACTGTTTTACTCTATGCAAGCTCTATCATTTTGGATACGCCATTTGTTTGAAGCATGTGAGGAATAATATCCATGTACTGCGTAGAATATACTTCTTAGGATGGTAAGTATGAGTTGTCCAAAAATATAGCCAAAAATTTGTTGATATCCTTATTTCTAAAAATTTATTCCTGTAGAATATATCTTCCCTTAAAATCTATTTTGTAGGCAATATTGAAGGTGTATAAAAAGAGATTCATGTAGGCTATATAAGAGCATGATCCTTGGGTGTCATTCATCATATTCTTCTGCTGGGATAACTCCGTTTTGGTTGATTAAAAGCTGTCATGGTGAGGACACGTTCTCAGTGTGCTCGAAATGCGATGGAAGTTAGGCTAGCCATCAAGGTGGCCGAACTTCGCGAGTGGTACTTTCTCCGATTGCTGTATAATATTGTGTTACTAGAGTAGTTGATGCAGTTGGACAGTTTAGATGATAAAGGTAGGCGTGTAGAGTTAGATCATTATTTATGGTGTGATGTATTCCGTGCTTTACTTCGGAATGCTACCCTGCGAGAGGGTACTATTCGAGAGATCGCATTGGTTAAACTTGTTGAAGAGGGCAAGAGGGTAGCTAGGGGGAAGGAGATAATTCTATGTGGTAAATTGAATCACCCTGGCTGCTTTAAATATAACTATACTTGAATATAAGCTCGAACTTTTATAGCTCAAAATGAATAAGTAATCTATTTGCAGTGTTCTGTGTTTGTTATCTGTTGAATTTAGGATAAAATTATATTAAAATTGCAACCTGAAAAATAAGACTAATGTGTTTGTTATGCCGCTTATGGCGCAGTTATGATGGATGACAGCTATCTGGTTCTAATAGCTATTTAGATGATTTCAAATTTTGAATATGTATTATTTATAGAAATGACGGATGGTGTGGTACGAACTTAATTGGGTGTAAGCAAGGTGAGTGATCGTGTAGATTTTCTTTGGAAGGAAGAATTGAATTGTTTAATGGCTTAAGTGAGGGATAGATATGATAACAGAACACGTTATCCCAGAAGTAATGATGATGCTTTGAGGTGAAAAGACGTACCTGTAGAGGCAGCAGGGGTGACCGACACGTGTTTGAGGGAGCCGCCATTTCAAAAACTGAGGGAGAGTATAAAAACTCGTCTCTCTCTTCCTCATAAATTATCTACAGTTATAGAGAAGGAAAAAAGTAGTGTAACCAATATTTCTAGAGAGAGAAAATGATTGAGTTATGTGCGTAGTTCCGTAGTAACAAAAGCTTTGTCTAGTGAAAGGATTTTGTTGGAAAAGCAACGTAATCACTCAACCTCGTTGAAAGTTGTGGGCAGATTTGAAGATTGTGGAACATTTTGATTATATGTTACGTTTGAAGTGAATAGTATGCTATATATTTGCTATATGTGAAACACCTTTGTATGTTACTGATTGGATATGGGTAATATTAAAATGTAGGGGGTTGAAAAAAAAATTGCTTGTATTTGGGAATATTATAGAAGCTCTTTGTATTGTAACTGTCTTTTGGGGAAGAAGAGGGAAAATTGGATTTTAGTATCTGTTGTTGTGGAAAGTTTGAAAAAAATAAATAAAAAATTATTGAGTAGTGATTAGTGAGGAGAAAATGAATATGGGTGGGGTTTTTATGTTCTATTTTTGTGGAATATCATGTAATTGTGTAAAGAAGGAATCATAGAGACAGACTAAATAATAAAATATTGTTTTTACCTGTAGGTCTAGTATGCATTCTAAAAACTTAAGACCTAGTAGTAAATTTATAGTTTCGTCTAGTTCGGAGGAAATGTCATCTTTAGGCAGAGAAAACGATTGTGGAGGCATGAAGAAGACTGTATATGGTAGGGATGTCACCGTGGGGATAGTAGCTAAGGTTCCCATGGAATTCGGTGATATAGTAGAGTAGAATTTTAAAACAGGGGCGGAGGACGAGATATTTTACATATATTCGGAAGGAGTAGATATAGGGAAAGAGTTTCTGAAATTTAAAAAGAAGGTAACAAGGAAGTGGAGGGATTACGTAATGGAGTAAGGCTTGTGGTTTAGGACCTTGTTATCAGAGCAAGGGGAAAATGTATATTATCAAGTGTCAAATCTTGATCTGTGGAAGGTGGAGAAAGGAATTATGGAAGATATAAACATTTTGTACTATAATGGGTCTAGAGTCTTTTACCTCATTTGCGGCAAAGACAACGTCAGTAGGAGGTGGTGACCTTCGTTGTACTTGTAGACGCATATGTAGGCAGGTCAGGACGATCACAGAATAGGGGGCAGTCTCTTCGTAGTTCAACGAGGGAACGAAATTAAATTATATATGTTATTCCAACATTGTTATATGCATTAGATATTTGGTGTACTATTATGATAATAAATTGAATGTGTCGTAGTAATGTTAATAGATGTGTTCTGTTTTTAGATATAGATGAGATAGTAGAATACATCTAGATAGAAATGTAGATCGATCATACACAATAGTTGTGAGAACGAATTGTGAACTGTGATTTAAAAGTTTGATGATATGTAAACTATTTTTATTCACAAAATTTTTGGATGTGAAATTAAACTGTTGACGCAGGTCAAACTTGAAGGGGTACAAAGTCAGTGTAAGTCTATATCCGTTTTGAACGAAAGATTGAACGCTGATTTGAAACGAAATTATGAAACATTTCAAAATGCTGTTGAATTAAAAGTGAAAATGAAGTTGAGAATGATCGAGGGCCAAGGCATGGTGAGTCATTTGATCGAACAAATGGTAAAAAAGGAGGCTGAACTAGCAAGTGTACGAGAAAAAATGGAGAAGTTGAATAAGGTTGTAAGGAAAAAGAATTCAGACATTGAGAAAGCTCATTATCACTTAAGTAATCTCTTAGAGTGAGTAACCAAGTAGGAGGCCAAATTAATTACTGCGCAGGCTAAATTGACAGAGTCATTGACGATATTGAAGAAAGAAGAAGATGTTGTTGTGTGTTCTTGGGTCTGTAACAACACGTTGGAGGCGGAGTTGATCTGTTTGTGAGCGTCTGTTAGGGTGGAAAATGAGTGAACCAGAGAGTTTGAGGGAATGTTTAATGTTGCTAAAAATAAAGAAAAGGATTTGGAGGAAGTTAATAGGAAAAATAATGACTTGGTGAAATATAATTGGGCTAGGATAAGGAATTTATTGAACGTAGTTTAAGTATTGTAATTAAATCTTATTGGGTTTCAAACGACAGTGGGGGAGCTGACTAGTTCGAATAAAAAATTTGAGGCGGACCTTGTGACAGCCCAACGAGATTTTAACATAGAGGTTTATCGGAGGCGTCAAGACCAGTTTGTCATGGAGGAATCGTTGGCTATGTTGGGATAAATGGGTGAATTTATGATGGTGATGGAAGCACGTAATAAAATTTTTATTAAGGAAAATGCTCTGGTGGTGGATTGTTGTAGAAACTTGAAAAGTTTGTTAAAAGATGAAAGGGGAAGGATAGTAGAGCTCATCGTGGTTGACATGGGTAAGCTCAAGGCAAATGAGGTGCATAATAAAGAAATAACAACAATGCTTACTTTCTTTATGTCGGAGATTAAAAGACTTGAAAAAGAAAGAGACATGATTCATGATATCATGATCGAAAATGGTGTAAAATGTGAAATACAATTAGTGTGGGGTGAATACATTGATTGTTTTATGTCAAAAATTGGCGTGCTTACTAAGAACAGATTGGATGAAGGAAGAGAGATTGTTGTTGTGAGGGTGCCATAACTGATGGTTTTGCAATCTTCAAAACTTAGGGAAAATTTGTGTAATGGATGTTCTAACTGACCTTCAAATTTTGGGGCGTTGGTATTTAAAAACTAATTATTTTTTCTTTACCATTCGAGATGTAGTAGATATAAAGGGTGATGCTGAAGAGAAGTTGGTACTGTCTGATAATAGAGTTAGTGCTCCGTGTGAATGTATACAAGATATGTATGCCAAACTATGGTGAACCTGTTGTGGTCCTAAAGTATGTAATTTGTTGATCGAATTGAACGAACCAATAACCAACCTATAATGTATGAGTAGATTGATTTGAACGAACCAATAACCGACCTGTAATGTATAGTGAACCAATTATGCTCCTGAAGTATGTAATTTGTTGGTCGAATTGGACGAACTAATAACCAACCTGAAATGTATGGTAAACCAATTGTGGTCCTAAAATATCTAATCTGTTGGTCGAATTGAATGAACCAATAACCGACCTGTAATGTATTAGTAGAATTGGGATGAACCAATTGTTTATCTGTAATATAGTAGATGTATTTTGTATATATGGTAGATATTAGATAATAGAAGAGTACTGTATGAATAGAGGTGTAGGTCGGTCATACACAAGTATTTCATTAATGTAAGAATAACGTATAAAAATGCGAGAAATAATAGATTGTAAATTGTGATATGTCTATATCTGCGATACAACTTTAATCTCCTTGTGTTACAAGGATTGGGGACTCAATCTCCATCTGATGTAATGAGGTCATAAGAGTCGAGGCCACTTTTGCCGATAACAATAAAATGTCATTCCCAATTTTCTGTAAGTTTCCCATCATTTAGCTCCTTTTTGTGTTTTGGTACCTCTCATAGGATGAGATCTTTAATGTCAAACTCTCTATGAGGAATGCGCTTGCTGTATGACTTTGCTAAAGCCTGATGGTACCTTCTTAAGTTCATGATCGTTGTCTCTTGTTTTATCGATCCAGTTCATGTTACATGCTAACTAAAACATATTTTCTTCGTCTATTATTGTTTGATCACATATTGGGTGATGATATTGAGTGGGGAATGTTTCTTCGGTACTGTAAACTAGCATGAACGGTGTATATCCAATCGACACACGAGGTGTTGTTCGGTATGCCCATAACACATGTAATAATTTTTACACCCAATTACCCTTTTTCTCTATCAATCATTTTTTATCCCATCAACTATAGTATGATTGGTGATTTTGGCCTGACCCTTTTCTTTGTGGGTAATACGGATTTGAAGGAGAGTGAATAATGTTATGCTGATTGAGGAAGTTGACCACTTTTAAACCGATGAATTGTGGTTCATTATTTATCCTGATGAGGTGAGCGCAACCAAATCGTATGATAATATTTTCCTATATGAATTTGACGACTTCGTCTTCGCATGTTCGACTCAAAAAGACTACTTTTACCCATTTGGTGAAGTAGTCTGTTGATACTAAAAGGTGTTTACTTTTTCTAGGTAAATTTGGGAATTCTCCAATGAGATCGAGGGCCTACCTTTTGAATGGCCATACAACTTTGCTAAAATGGAGTTCCAAAGCCAAAGCTTGAATTTTGGGTTAATGTCGCTGACAGACATCACATTTGCTTATATATTCGATGGCTTGAGCTTTCATTCGGGGCCAAAAAAATCCTTGAGTAATAACTCAATTTGTTAATGGCCGTCCTCCCGCATGGGATCTGCAAGTGCCCTCATGTAAGTCATCTAGGATGTCTTGGGCCTTCTTATCAGATAAACATTGGAGATAAGGCCCCGTAATCAATTTTTTGTAAAGGAAGTTATCGACAACAGTATATCGTTTAGCATTGTCTATCAGTCGTCTTCTTTAATTAACGTCTTCAGGGAGTTTGCCGTCGAATGTGTTATCTGGTCTGATATATGCGAGGAAAGGTCGTCTCCAATCGTCTTCAGCCTCTTTGTCGCCACCAGTATTAATGGCATTCAAGCTGATGATGTTAATGCTAGGGGTGGATACTACTTCGATCTTTAAATATCGAGCTTCCATTCCGAGGACTCCAACAATATAAGCGAGGAAGTCTGAATGTTTGTTTTCTCCTCGAGGTAAGTGCTTGATTGTGGTCTTTTTAAATCTGTTTATTCTGTCAGCTACCGCTGCTGCGTAATCACCATCTTTCCATTTTTCTGATATTTTTATGTATAATGGTTTGCGGTCAACAAAGAGTCTGTGTAAATAGATAATTCGGGAACGCCGATCTCCAATGCCATATCCAGTTTGTGGATTAATGCATCGTATTCTGCTTCATTATTGGCAGCTTTGAAGTTAAGTTGGATTGACATCTTAATTTTATTATTGGAGGGTGTGATAAGGACTATTTTGATTCCTGACCTAGCTGATCCAGCAGAACCGTCAGTTAAAAGGTGCCAACCATTTTTAGATATCCAATCTGATTTTTCTTCAATCTATTCTTCGTTTATATCGGTACTATCCTCTTCCTAATCAGGGTCGTCTACTGGAAAATCTGCGAACAAATCTACTATCCTCTTCCGGATAAAAACGTATATCGTGTTCGTCATGAGTAACTGACCACTGTTAAATTCATCTTGAGTTCTCCCGTTTGGATAAAATTTCGCGAAGGGGGTAATTTTTCATGACCCAAACTGAATGAGCTTGGAAATATTGTTTTAACTTCTATGATGTGTAGACGAGGGCTAGAAGCAGTTTTCAAACTTAGTGTTCTAGGTCTCTGCGGGAGTAAAAGTCTAACTGACGAAGTAAATTGATTTTTTCGTCTTCTCCCTAAGACGAATGAGAATGGAGCTAGTGAGTCATTAGTAGCTGCAAGGTATACCGTAAGCTCTTCGCCTTCTGTGGGTGTACTCATTACTGGCAGTTTTCCCAAGTAGTATTTTTGTTCTTGAAATGCTGCTTTACATTCTGCGGTCCATTCGATCTCTAGATCTTTTTGAATCTTGCCTTTCTTCATACCTTCACGTAGAAGGTTGAATAACCATCTACACCAGTCTAAAGATTTGGAAACAAAATGATTTATTGCTGCTATTTTGCCAGCTAATTTTTGGACTTGTCCTTGGTGAATGCATGGATAACAGGGCACAAATACTATCTGGGTTAACTTCGATACCTTGCTTTCTAATCAAATGTCCCAAGAATTTTCCTTATTAGACTCCAAATTAACATTTATCTGGATTTAGTCTCATTTTGTATGATTAAATAATTTTGAAGGTCGTGTGTAAATCTGTGTGATGACTTTCCTTCTTGAGACTTTTGCACAGCATGTCATCAATGTAAACTTTTATTATTTTTTTGAGATGATCTTTGATCATCTGGGTCATCAGTCTTTGATAAGTTACTCTAGCATTTTTGAGTCTAAAAGGCATAACTTTGTAATAATATAATTCATGTTCTGTGATGAAAACTATTTTTCCTTGATCTTCAGGCAAAAAAGGTATCTGATTGTACCCCGACGCGGCATCCATCATGGATAAAAGTTCATGTCCAGCAGTTGAATTGAGCAAATGATTGATGATAGGAAGGATAAAAATATCTTTTGGAGTATGTTTATTTATGTTTGTGAAATCCACGCATACTTTGATTTTACCATTTTTCTTTGGGACTGCTACAATGTTCGAGATCCAGTCGGGGTAATTAGTTTTTTGGATAAAACCAACTTCAATGAGTTTGTAAATCTCTTTGTTGACTTCTTCTCGTAGTCATGGTGCTAATATTCTCTATTTTTATTTGACTACCTCAGCTTTATCTTTTAAGCTAAGCTTGTGGCAAGCCAAAGTTGGCTCAATGCCTAGTATTTTATGGAATATTTTACGAATAAGAGTATTTCACTTTATTGGGAGAAAAAGAGTCCTAATGTAGGTACCTCATTTATATTTACTGATCTTGACGTATTCTGTGATTTTTGTACTTGGCGGCTGGTTCTCTGTAGGTGTAGTGTTCTGTAATTGCTATGTGGCATATTTTTTTGAGAGGTTCTGTCATAATAGTTACAGTATTTTTGTATGCTCGTGCTAGCTTCTGACTGCCTTTGATTTCATATAGACCGTCATTCCAATCGAACCGTAATGCCATGTGATAGGTCGATGGGATGGCTCTCATGTTATGCAGCCAACATCGTTCTATGATTCCTAAATAACGAGATTTTATGTTTATAACGTAAAATATAACATCAATCATTGTCGGTCTTACAGTAATAGGAAGTATGATCTTTCCTACTCATTCTTCTTTGGAGCCATTGAAACCACTGACATCTATGTTACTAGGCTCAACTTTGTCGGCTAGTCCCTTCTGATCAATTGCACTTTGAAAAAGGAGCTCGATACTACTGCCAGTATCCACCAACATTGTATGCAGAACAACATTTCTTATTTTTAACATGATCACGAGTGCGTCATGATGAGGGAAGTTGGCATGTTGAATGTCGTAATCCACAAATGAGATCCCTATTCGCCGAGTACTAGATTCTTGGAGTAATCGAGCTTCTTTGTCGACCATGGCCAAGTCGTGGCATTGGCCGAGACGTCGTCTTTTGAATCTAACCGATTTATTGATTGTATGAGTCTCGATATAATGGCTGAGGGATATGTGGTACAAATGCTTTTCCTCTGTCCCTCCTTCGATCTGTACGATCTCAGTATTAACCTTGTAACTCCCGTTTTTGTAACTTTCCACGTCTACGATGTACTCGTGCATTCTTCCGTCTGCAAAGATGTACTCCAGAAGTCACTGTAAAGTGAAGTAATGTTCTGTCATGATGTCCGACTTTGTGGTATATGCAATATGGTCTGCTTTTAATGGGTTAGGGGTACTGGGTATTTAGGAAGAACTTATCCTTCTGAAGCATGGGATACATGTTGGCTATTATAGCAGTAAATTTGGAAAGACATGGCTTTGGTAAGTTACTACCTCTCTGAGGTCAATCTTTATTAGATTTGATTCATTTTCTGTCTCCTCCATAATCTGTAGTACGATTGAAATCTATTTTTGTGGATTGATCTCTTGTTGTCAGGATTGACTTTTAGGGTTCCTATCTTTCGGTTATCATCCTTTCGAGATCGATATAGTCGTTTACCTTTTCAATCATAACTTCCAGGGTCGCAGGTTTTTGTAGAATTAAGTGCTCATTTGCTCGTCCTTCCATGAGCAAAGCATTTATAAAAGCCAAAATAGTAATCTTCTGATCAAGTTTATCTACCTTTCTGGCCAACTCAAGGAATTTCTTAGTGAGTGTTTCAAACTTCTCTCCCGATATTTGTTTAAGGCTAAATAGATAGTTGAGATTTTCTTCTTTGTCTTTGTTGTGCAAATAGTTCTTGACAAAAAGTTCTCGCAACTACTCAAAGGCTTGAATTGACCATGGTTATAGTGAGTGGAACCACCGCAAAGGTTCACCCTGAAGACTGGTAGGAAAGAGACAGCATAAGATGTAGTTCGGTGTAGAATGTAAGCCTAAAGCGTCTTGAAATTCTTGGACGTGTTCCACGAGATCTGTCCCCCTGTACTTTTATATTTTTGGCGTGTAAAAATTGAAGGGAACCTTGCCATCTAATAGATCCTGAGCAATCGGGCTCTTCTATCGCCTGTTGTAGATGCCTTTTCCAGCTTGAATTTGGGCTTCAAATAATTCTTTGATTCATTTATCGATGTGCTCTTGAGTCACGAGCTGATGAGCTATGACCGGTTTGACATTGGATATGTCATTCCCAGGAAATGTGTTCGCCATGTCAAATACCCTCATGATGACCCTCTCGTCATTATGCTCAAAGTTGGACAAGACTATTTAGATACACTTCTCATCGATACTGGAAGCGCCACAGATGTATTATTTAGAAGAGCAATTGAAGTCTTAGGTCTTACAGATTCGGTAAAAGCTTCGACAACAACAATCATGGGCTTCAATGGTTTGAAAGAATTAGCCACATGAGAGATCACTCTGCCAGTTTAGGCAGGTGCCCAAACTACTTTCCTAAAATTCCTCATCGTCGATGCAGAGTCCAAATATTTGGGGATTTTGGGACGAAGTTGGTTACATTCAATCAAAGCAGTGCCTTCTACTTATCATCTAGCACTGCGTTTTCCAATAGATCATAGGATTTATGAAATCAAGGGCAGCCAAGCAGTTGCATGAATGTGCGAAAATACCACAACTAACCCTCATACAATCAAACTTCACAAAGCATAGCAACTACCGCAAGACAAACCACCAATGTTCGAGCAGCATGATACCGAGGTGGTAGAATCTGGTGAACTCGATGGCCCAGGACGTACAACCTTCATCGGCTCCAAATTATCAACCGATAAAAAAGAGGCCATGATACAGCTACTTAGGAAGAACATTAACATCTTTTCCTAGACATTCCAAGAAATACCTGGCATCGATCCCTCCGGTGCATGTCATTGACTCAACCTCCTTCCATAAAGTAAAGCTATCATTCAAAAATGATGGAATCTAGCTCCCCGACTCTGTGATGTAGTAAATGAAGAGATTGATAAACTCCTTCGAGTAAAATTTATTCGGGAAACTAAATATCTGAAGTGGGTTTCTAATATCGTAGCAGTACCAAAGAAAAATGGCAAAATCATGGTTTGTGTTGACTTCACAGAACCCAACAAGTTCATACCTAAAGATAGTTTTTTGCTACCACTAATTCCGCAACTTCTCGACTCAGACACAGGACACGAACATATTTCTATGATAGATGCAGCCTCTGGTTATAACCAGGTTCCATTCGCCGAAGAAGATTAGGAAAATACAACCTTCGTCACCGACAGAGGTCTCTACTGTTACATGGTAATACCTTTCAGTTTATAAAATGGAAGTGCTACTTACCAAAGAGTTGTGACTAAAATGTTCAAAGATCATCTCGGCAGAATTATGGAAGTATACATCGATGATATGATCTGCAAAAGCCTGAAATGAGAGGACCACTCCAGTAACCTTTAAACCATTTTTGATATCCTTCACCAGTACTAGATAAAACTTAACCCAAAGAAATGTCAATTCGGAGTCGCATCTGGTAAATTCCTAGGTCATCTGGTCAGCAAAAGAGGAATAAAAATGACGTTAAAAAATTTGTAGGCAAGATCGCCGCTCTTCACAGATTTATTTCAAAATCATCTGATCGATGGAAACTCCTTTGCCTCCTTCGTGCCAACCCCACTCCTTTCTCAAACAAACAGTAAAGGAAAATCATTTGGACTCCTGACTGTGAGATGGCTTACCAAGATCTTAAACGATACTTGGGGAGTCCTCCTATAATGAGTACTCCAATTGATGGCGAATCATTTGCAATATACTTATCCAAACCTGAAGATTCAATCAGTTCTTTCCTTATTCGAGAAGATGGCGGAGTAGAAAAATTAATCTACTTCATCAGCAAAACACTTATGTCTGCTAAAAAAAGGTACGCAATAACAGAAAAATAGTTACTTGCCCTGGTCTACAGTTTTCAAAAAATTTGTCCATACTTTTAAGCTCATCCCATTAAAGTCATCACCAAGTACCCCCCCCCCCCAAACTAGTACTCTCCAAAAAAGAAAAATCACGAAGATTCCAGCAATGGTCTATTTTCCTTAGAGAATGCGACATTTCCTTCGAACCCCAAATATCAATCAAGGGACAAGCAGTTGCCGACTTTTGGGTAGACTTTCCCGTTGACGACCCCGATCGGGAAGAACTCGAGGAAATCTTCACAGATGACTCAATAGTAGAACCAGACGTATGGTCTAAAAGTTCAGGTGGGCGACTTTTTACAGACGGATTAACAGAACCACGAGGATCGGGGATTGGCATCGTTCTCGTCACGCCTTCCAATCATCAAATTAAAAAAGTTATCAAACTAAACTTTTATGCCACCAACAATGAGACCGAATATGAAAGAATCTTACATGGTCTCGATCTCGCACTTACTCTCGGGGCAGAAGAATTAATAGTCTACGTTGACTCTTTGCTCGTAGTTAATCATTACAACAAAACTTTCAAAACAATGGGAAAAGTGGTTGATTATGCAGCTTTGGTCGAAGGAAAGATGCAGAGATTCAAACATATAACAATTTCTTACTTAACCCAATAGGAAAATTGACATGCCAATGGGTTAGCTTACATCGCTGCCATACTGGGAGACAGTAAAAAAAGATCTTTAAAAATCGAAATCATCGAGCATTCCAGCCTCGATATACTATCAACACTCCAAATCACCATTGCTGAAGATGACAATCCTGAAGACTGGAGAAGACCATTCTATGCATAACTCAACGATCCAATATCCTTCATAGTAACAAAGAAGAAGCTCGATCAATTTTGGCCAAGTTCCCCAGATTTACTGTTCAAGATCACATCTTATATCGAATAGGGGGACCAGTTATCGAATGCATTTATCAAAAACAAGCTCAAATCAAAATCCGAGAACTTCACGAAGGTATCTGTGAAGCACATGTTTCAGGAAAATCGTTAGCCTAATGCACTTTTACACAAGGGTTGTACTGGCCCAAGATAAGACAGGACTGCGAAGACTTTGTTCCAAAATGCTGCAAATGCCAAATCCATGCCCAAGACATAAAAAACCCAGCCTTAGACTTGCATATCAGCAATGTCATCTGCCATTCAAACGATGGGGAATCAACATCATTGGACCTTTCCATCTAGCACCGAGAAACCGAAGGTTCGTCCTGGTCGCCACTGATTACTTCACAAAATGGGTTGAAGCAGTTTCTCTCTGCCATACTGATGAAAACAAAGTCATCAAGTTCCTTTGGGAGTAAATCATCACCAGGTTTGGTTGTCCGCATATGATACGCCCTGATAATGGCAAACAGTTCATCAGTGCCAAAGTACTTGCTTTCCTCCATAAATACAAAATCCAGCTCACAACATCTGTACTATATTATCCTCAAGGCAATCAATAAGCCGAAGCCATAAATAAAAGCATCAAATCAGGATTACGCAAGCGTCTCGACGGCGAGAAAGGGTGATGGGTGGATGAATTGCTCAATGCTTTCTAGACCTACCACGCCATACCTCGAGTCTCAATAGGCTGTACTCCATTCATGATGGCTTTTGGTACCGAAGCAGTCATACCTTCAGACCTCGATCTACCCAGTACTCGACGAAAAATTCCAGACGAAGACAATGATCTCGATCTCCTTTGCAACCTCAATTGGATAGAGGAAACCAGAGACAAGGTCATTGTGAATTTGGGACGATATCATTATAAATTAAAAAAAAACATACAACAAGAAAGTTTGAAAATGGAAATTTGGTATTGGAGACCTTGTTTTACGACGGATCCAAGATAGTACTCGGCCTAAAAATTCTAAAAAATTATCAGAAGACTGGAAAGGGTCATACATTGTCAGCAACAAAACAGACAGTGGAACTTATTGGTTAATGACTTATGATAAAATACAGCTTGAATATCCATGGAACACTGCTCAACTAAAATTATTTTACAGATGGGACACTATAACCATTTTCATCAATTCAAATAAACAAATTTTGTTATCAGTTTCCTCCTTACTATTTGATTTGATCTCAATTTATACTTTTCAAGTATACATCAGACAAACAATATCCTTACTATTTGATTTGATCTCGATTTATACTTTTTAAGTATATATCAGACAAACAATATTCTTACTATTTGATTTGATCTCGATTTATACTTTTCAAGTACACATCAGACAAACAATATCCTTACTATTTGATTTTATCTCTATCTATACTTTTCAAGTATACATCAGAAAAATAATATCCTTACTATTTGATTTGATCTTGATCTATACTTGTCAAGTATCCATAAAAGAAATAATATCCTTACTATTTGATTTGATCTCGATCGATACTTGTCAAGTATACATCATACAAACAATATTCTTACTCTTTTTCTTTGATCTCGACCCATACTTAATAAGCATGCCTCAGACAAAAAAAATCCTTACTATCTTGATTTGTTCATGGTTACTACTTAACAAGTATACCTAAATTATCATTCAAATTTTACGCGAACAATATCCAATTACATTATATTATACTTCGCGTTCTTTACTTATCGAGCAACCTCTAAAAGAGCTCCTGTTCTTCTCAAATCTAAATCCAGATACTCATCTAAGGATATACATCTGGTACTCATTTTCATTACTTGCCATTTCATGGCCATCTTTCACATATCACGCAAACAAGCGTTCCTTACTTATCTGCTCGATCTATAGTCACATTCGATCAAAATCACTTTATCAAATCTGCTACTTACAATTATTGACAAAACAAGTGCACATAATTATTTTGCAAATAATTTTTTTTTCAACAACACAAAATTATTTTACCATAAGCTTCGAATTAAATTGTTTCGGTCCCACTGACCATTTTTAAACAAACACAACTTACACAAGGTTTAAAATTTTAGAGGGATATTTTTCTTCATTCAAATTTAGGGTACCTTCGGGAACCCGCACATTTGCTACCTCACAAGGACGAACACTATCAGCTTCCATCATCACATCGTCTTTGATTGCCCCACGTACATCAGGAGTCTGGGGTACATCGTCATCCGAGCTATCATCAAAAACAGCACCACCAACTTTTGCAAGTCCCCTGTAAAAAAATTTCCTTTCATCCACCTTATCATACTGTTCTCGAAATGCGCCCTTACTTCCATATATTTTTCTAGTTTCTCCTCATTCATCTTCGCCCTCACCTCATCGAGAAGTTTGCCTTGCTCTTGCTCCATTGCTTTACGAACATCGGCAACTTGCTTCCTTATATCTTTTTCATAGGTCATCTTCTGCAATGCCAAAGCATCCTTTTTCTCTTTCTCTGCCACTTTCTTCGCTCCACCAATCGCAGCTTCCCTCCCATTCTTGGCATCGAGCTTATACATATTCAAGGTTGCATTTAACTCAGCCTTCTCCGCGATCAAATCCTTCTCTATATTTTTGTAGGTAATAATTTGGTTTGCCAGCTTAGCACTTCCCACAACGCGATCCATAGCTTCAGTTATAAACTTCTTAATCTGCGTCAAAGTTTTATAATAAATATTCGAGTGACCTGCCAATTTTTTCATTCGTAGAAAAGTATTAAAATTTCTCACCTTCGTCAAATTCCTCTGACCCTCGCTGAAAAACGTATTCAAACTATTAATCCCCACCAAGCAATCCTCTAGCTCCGTCTCCAGCTCATCCGTCCTCGACGTATAAGTATATATAGTCTTCTGAATTTCCATCTCAGACTCTTTGGCATATTTCTTCTTCGATGTCTCGCCACTGGTCTTCTTCGGGACCACACTCCCAGAATGTTGTGGGGGACACGCATCCACAATAACTGCTGATTTAACAGAACCAGCCCCCTCTTCCGTTGTCGATTGTCGAGTTAGCCTCTTATGAGGAAGCAATGGAGGAACATCAGAACTCACCGCCCTTTTCTTTTTATTCCTTCCCAAAGACTCTCCTGGCATAGCATCAATCTCTGTATCAGTGTTGTACCCAGCCAAAGAATAATTTTCCAGTGGCAAGCTAGTATTTACGGCTCTCTTATTCTTCGCCAACATTTTTCCATCGTTAACGGGCACTTCTGAACCCTTTCCTTTACTTGTGACTTTTTGTCGACATCTTTTAACGCTACAAACAACATATCACAAGTTAGAAACACTTAACATCTCATTCACACAATTCGAACGTCGAGAATTACAATTACCTAACCACACACCTAAGTGAAAAGTTTTTTTCTTTAAGGGTTCCCCGGGATCTTTCTTATCGAACTCATAATTTCTGGAGACAAGTAAGCGCTCAACGGTGTATCGCCCCCCAGTTGACACCATATCATAAAACAATGGTCTTTTCATGAACCTCACCAAGTACCGGTAGCCTAGCTTCCGCGGGTTCATCTTGAGTGTGTAGTACACACATAAATCATCGACAGTTATCAACTCCTCCCCCCTGGTCTTAAGTCAACCATTTATTGCCTCGCAAACCCTAAATAGATCATACACATTTGGATTGAACTGCCCTGGTGCCACATCAAAGAAGTTCATTAATTTCTTTTGGTCTGCTCTGAGGGGAAGCTTCAATCCCTTCTTTATTTGTTCCCGATGCACCAGAATACCATTCAAGGGTATTTCCAGGTCAATCATTTCATACTGGTACTCCTCTAACCTTATATCCCTAGGAATACCATAGTTCTTCTTGAAGCTTAATATCTCTTTGGTCTTTGGACCATCTCTATAATATGCCACATCGCCTTCATCCACATCTTCTTCCCCATCCCCACTACCTTCTCGATCACTCGTTTGAGGCTCGTGATCTACATCCGTCTCCGTGTCCTTTTCCTCAGCCTGTTCGACAATATTAGGTACTACCTTAAACTGTTTCACGCTACCTAAATCTGTAGCACTCGACCCCACCTATATCTCCCTCCCAATTATTGTACACAAGTCCTCACATCAATCATCAGGGGTTCTACATCTTCGAGATTCGCATATATATATATATATATATATTTCTCATCATTTTGAATTGGTTTAACCATTTTAAAACGAACCTGTACATCTGATTCTATATTTTTTACAAAGTTAGAATTTATCATATGTGATACATATATGTTCATAAGTTCATAAAGATATCATTGTCGAGATTACTCTCCAACACATCATTCACTTTACTATTTGCTACTATCATTTTACATTTATATTACATACTACAGTTCTCGATACAGTTAATATGATTTAATTCATATTCCTATCTTTAATTAAAGTAACACATCTGCTCAGTTTTCGATGCCTTTTTATTTTTAATAATAACATCGATAACTTGTTAATCTAGTTAATTTTTTGTTGAATTACAGGAAACTCAACAGCTTCTCGAACACACTTCACCTATTTCCTGCCAAAATTACCATCATTCAAAAATTGAACATTCCCCTTCTCCGGCATAAAATTCAGCCAAATCCCAATAAAAATAACGTCCCCGACAATTTTGCAATATCAAAACGACAATCTCTATTCATCTCTACAATTGCACCATCACCACAACGCTACTAATCGATCACTCTCTCCACTCATCTCTACCAAATTCTTGCACCACCCATACCAGAACGGCAAAAGGTCATTGGGGGGACGAGCTACCCCACGTTTTGTGGTCCTACCGAATGACCCCTCGGAAAAGTATGGGCTTCACACTGTTTATGCTCACTTACGGCTCAGAAGCAGTACTTTCTACGAAATTCATCGCTAATACGACAAGATCCCTGACTATTGACAGTGCAATCAATGACCGACTACTCGCTAAGAACCTCGACTTTATAGATGAAACCAGGGAGGAAGCTTCTTCCTCGATACTATGGTATCAAGAGACATTAAAAAGAAGCTATCACAAGCGAGTAATCCCTCGGCAATTCTGCGAAGGCAACTACGTCATGAAAAAAGTCTTCCCAATAGCTCACAATCACAACAAGGGTAAACTGCAACCTAACTGGGAAGGCCCTTATCTCATATCCCGCGCCGCCAATGGTAACACATACTACCTACTTAACCGCGATAAAGAGGAACTCAAATCCCCCTGGAATGCCATGAACCTCCGCAAATGGGTTTATTAGAAATACATCACATGTACATGATCACTCATGCTCAATTTAATTTTAGTTTCAACATCACAATCCCAAGCGTAGATCCCAGTTATATGACCACTCATCTTCAACAAGATAAAAATTGTTTTATAAAACGAAATTACGTAGTTGAGGTGCCCTTGACGTAGGTCATTCTCACAAAGCACGAAAGTCGAGGTGTCCTTGAAGTAGGCCGCCCTCACAAAATACAAAAGTCATTTTTTGAGGTAAAAATGAAATCACTTAACTGGGGGTGTCCTTGAAGTAGGTCGTCCTTGCAAAGTACGAAAGTTGAGGTGTCCTTAAAGTAGGTTGCCCTCGCAATATATGAAAGCCATTTTTTGACGTGAAAACGAAATTACGTAACTGGGGGAATCCTTTACGTAGGTTGTCCTCGCAAAGCACGAAAGTCAAGGTGCCCTTGAAGTATGTCGCTCTCGCAAAATATGAAAGTCATTTTTGGACGAAAAAATGAAATTACTTAACTAGGGGCGTCCTTGACGTAGGCCATCCTCGCAAAGCACGAAAGTCGAGGTGTTCTTGAAGTAGGCCACCCTCGCAAAATACGAAAGTAATTTTTGGACGAAAAAACAAAATCACTTAACTTCGGGCGTCCTTGACGTAGGTCGTCCTCGCAAAGCACGAAATTCGAGGTGCCCTTGATGTAGGCCATCCTCGCAAAGCATGAAAGTCAAGGTGTCCTTGAAGTAGGCCGCCCTCACAAAATACGAAAGTCATTTTTGGACGTAAAAAATGAAATCACTTAACTGAGGGCGTCCTTGATGTAGCCCATCCTCGCAAAACACGAAAGTCGAGGTGCCCTTGACGTAGGCCATCCTCGTAAATCACGACAGTCGAGGTGTCCTTGAAGTAGGCCGCCCTTACAAAATATGAAAGTTATTTTTCGACGTGAAAATGAAATTACGTAACTGGGGGCGTTCTTAACGTAGGCCGTCCTCGCAAAGCACGAAAGTCGAGGTGTCCTTGATGTAGGCCGCCCTCGCAAAATATGAAAGTCGTTTTTTGACGAAAAAACAAAATCATTTAACTGGGGGCGTCCTTAACATAGGTCGTCCTCCCAAAGCACGAAAGTCGAGGTGCCCTTGACGCAGACCATCCTTGCAAAGCACAAAAATCGAGGTTTCCTTGAAGTAGGGCGCCCTCGTAAAATATAAAAGTCATTTTTTGACGTGAAAATGAAATTACGTAACTGGGGGCGTCCTTGACGTAGGCTATCCCCGGAAAGCACAAAAGTCGAGGTGTCCTTTATGTAGGCCTCCCTCGCAAAATATGAAAGTTGTTTTTGAAGTGAAAACAAAATTACGTAACTGGGGGATCCCTTGACGTAGGTCGCCCTCGCAAAGCATAAAAGTTATGGTATCCTTGAACTAGGTTGCCCTCTTAAAATATGAAAGTCGTGTTTTCACGTAAAAACAAAATCACGTATCTGGGGGCGTCCTTGACATAGGTTGTCCTCGAAAAGCATGAACGTTGAGGTGTCCTTGAAGTAGGCACTGCGCACCGAGTTCAACATACTAATCAGCATGTACAACCAAAATGATTTAGTCCAACGAGGACTACTCAAAAAAAATTGGCGGGCACTTCGCGCCTAGCTCAACGGACCTGGTCATCCTCACGACCAACGTGTTTTGTTCAATGAGGACTAATTAAAAAAAATTGTCGAATACTTTGCGCCTCACTAAGTAGACATGTTCTTTCAAACAAACTGATCATCTAAACAACATAATATTTAAAAAGATCGTCGGACAAGTTGTTGCTAATTAACAAGCATAACAAACACGGCAGATATTACGGATCGTCGGACTTAATCTCAAAATAAAAGAAAAGAAAATTCAATTCCCTACAACTTTCTACTAAGATAACTGATAGACAATACTAAACACAACACAAAAAGATTTGATTCAAAGAAAATACATCAGGAACAATAGGGACACGACATCTCCCATCGTCCGTAGCCCGATCCCTCATAACTAGCCACTCTGATGTCCTCTTCGGCCATTACACACAACACAACTTCACGGCTTACACAATTTTGCACATGGTCTTACAAAATAAGGTACCAGAACCACCATTTTTCCTGCGTCTTCCTCTCAGGTAAGGTAAGGGTAGACGGCTCGATATGAGTTCGCACTAACGGCTTCCCAACAAGCCTACGCTCGCCCAAAGTAAAATTTACAATAAAACTCCATCCAACTGGTTACCTGCGCTTTGAACCTTTCCTTCGGCTGCGTCTGCATCTTTTTCCCCTCGATCTCTGCTTTCCAGTTCCAAGCTCTAAATGTTAAACTTGAAGTGTCCCTCCCAGTGCCCCTCCCACAGGTTTGCTAATGTGTGTTGCCATCTCACTTCCACAAGCCCATATATATAAAAAGCCTCATTAATGAACTTGGAGAAATCCAAGAGCCGTCCCCCTCTTTAAAGCATCATACTCCCAATTACTGCGCCTATAAAACCCCGCCCATGTCTTCCAATATGGCCTCACCTACTGTCCCTTGGAACTCACAATTCGCATTAATAACGAATAGGACGTTTTGTCTACATTAATCTATCACCACGCCGCTACAACGAGATCCTCATAACGAGGACACTCCCATGTCGTCAATAATACGATAAACGTATACTAAACATGCGTAAACATAAATATATCAAGAAACACAACCAGTTTAGCGACATAAGTTTACAGATAAAGGCCCAACGAGCATCTTAAGTTTATATACCAAAGCATCAAGTCATAAAAGCTGTCTTTTACACCCTCCTCACTACGGGCACTATAGAACGATCTTACCATTCACTCGGTCCATCTCCTCAAGTTGCACCTCCTCTTCAGGGGTAATACCCATCTTGCCCCCGAGAGGCAGAGGGCCTTGACGTCCGAAATATCCCAGATGGTGCAATTCAGGTATGTCTTGCGTTTGTCGCAGCACCAGCAACGGCGGAGCCAACATATCCACGCACCACTTCATTGACGGCCGAAACTCTGCTTCTAAACGAGCATTTCCCTCCATTAGCTCAGCAACATGACCCTATAGCTCATCAGCCACATGCTTCACTCCTGCTAACTCCTCACGGAGGGCCTTCTCGCTTGCTTGCTTCTCCAACTACAGAGACCTCAATCGTCCATGGGTCACCTCCAGGTCACCCTCTACCGCAAGCTTCTCATCAGTCATAATTTTTACTCGCTTTTCAAGCCCAGCGGTTATGTTCGCAACATGGTCTTCTAGCTCACAATGAATAGCCTTCGTAACGAGCTCCTTCTGCGAGGCCGTCACTTCCTCAAGCTGTAACTCCAGCTTGGCGTTACGACGGGCGAGGTTATCGGCCCGGAGTAACGAGGCCTCAAGCGTAATGCATTAAATAAACAAAAGGATTTAATACTCATAAGTTCGATGATAACGAAGATATAACCAATGTAGCAATAACTTACTCGGACAGCTGCAACGACCGCTGTACGACAAGCTCGAAGATCATCCAACGCCTCAGCAAGACGTTTCTTTTCCTTATCCTTATAATGGGTGCTCTGCACTTCCCCATCTGGCAAACTGTCCCCAAAAATTTTGTCACTCCCTACTGAACGAGTCCCTTCCTCCACGAAGGAATGAGACAACGGCTCTTTTTCCTTACCTCGTTGTTGTCTTGGGTCTTCGTCCAAAAGCCCAATGGTCACTGACCTCTGCCGCTTTGCAACAGGGGCATTCTCCGTGTGACCACTGACCCCCCGAAGCCCAGGGCTCTGCCCTGGGATAAGAGGCGCGACCGCATTCAAGTCGGAGGCATCCTTTCCCCTCGCACTTAGGAATCTTGGCTTCATCCCAACACTCTTCACCGACTTGTAACTGTGCACGCTCTCTACAGAATAAGTGTTGCTCATAGGACGTGTACGAGGCTCACTATACTTGCTCGCTGACTAATAGTTGTCAGAGTCAAACTTCCCATCTAGAATATTCATCAATACTTGGCACTCTTTATTTTTATGATCGAGCACACGCAAACAAGACGACTTATAAGTTACCCTCCCTATCGTCACACCTGTAGAATAACGAGCAATTATTAAGTCAACAAATAACAAATGATCGCACAACTTTTACAAATTATAGCAAGGAATGCATACTTCATATTAATAACGTTATGGTGTAAACAACGGTTGGGCCCGTTATCATAATCAAAAGCCCCCGTCACCAGGATTGGATGCCGACACCAATAATTTCTACTCGTCGGCAACTTAAAAATCTTCTGCTCCCTGGATTTATGAGATATATAATACCAATGCCTCCACTCAGGCGCGCAGGTACGCATGATTCTCTGACACCTCGGACCTGCATCACCTTATTTGCCTTGGACAGCCTTACCTCCTACTTTTTTAGCCTTGGCCGAGGTCCGAGTTTGTCGTCCCTCATGACCCGCACGTGCTCGTGAACGTGTAACACGAGGAGATGTTGGTTCTTCTATCGCCTCGTCCCCATCATGTTCTGCCCCCATTCCCTCAGGAATAACATCTCATTGACGCGAACAACGTCCCGTCTTATAAGCAACTATTATGTCCCCACAGCCTATGTTCTAACGAGGTGGCACCGACTGATTAATCAACCGGCACCCCGTTATTACCCGATAAAAGTTATCATTCATTTATCCCGGGGCTCGCCCAAACGAGTTCAGACATTTTTTGGTCAAATCATCTAAAGGAAACCTCAACCCCACAACAAATTGACCAAAATAAATGATGCATTGGTTGGGAGCTAAGGTCTAGCAATCCGGCCATATCCACGCACTACTTTCTCGAGCCTTTTCTCGCTCGTTCACTTCGTCCAGGAACTCCATCGTGATCCCTGGACTCTCGTAATCGGCCAACGAGCCAGGCAACCTCCACTCGCTCTGATAAGGTCAAAAAGACTCATAAACCCCCCTCTCACGGGATCTTATAATGTCTTCATGAGCCAGATCTCCGGGAATTCTCCCTCACACCATGAAGTTTGCCCGTGACTCAGCCCTCAAGTCACGAGGCACCGATGTCTCTGCCTCGTGGTCATGGCCACCCACCAATCCCACTGGTATGGCTCCCAAAGGGACGGCTGTAGAGCCCTCCGTCGATGATTCGCCCTCAGTGATAGCCATTTCTCAGCTTGTTTTTGTCGGTCCTTCCCTCGTAACTATATACCGACACGTACTCAGCGCTCGTATGTCCCTGCATGAGCCAGGCGCAAATGTCAGGCTCAACCCTAAGGGAACGAAGGGCAAAATGGCCATCTAACTTACTAGGGCACCCTAGGGACAGGCTACCACCCCCCACTTTTATTCCCTGTCACGGCCGCCATAAACTCTTGCGACTCCGTGAAGAATAACACGATTCGTCCTGGTGCCACAATTACCCCAACCTCTCTGGTTACTACCGATAGGCGGTGCATTCCCTGATTAACTCAGGTGTTTCACGCGGTTCAAAAACATACACAGTACAAAATATCAAGATAAATAAACAGAGTTTCTGCAAAACTTACCCGTAAAATCCCAAATGCAGTTCCAACCCAGATGCCTCCAACTCCAACCCAAATGCTCAAATGTTCAGCTTTTGCAATCAAGAAATCAAAACCAAAGCAGTTGAATTGAAAGAGATGATCTTAATAATGGAAGAGACAGCCTCTTTACACATGTGAAGAGACAGTTTTATTTTAAATCCAGTGGGCCCATGCGTACGATTCAACATGTTGCCCACTACGCCAGCAGTCACAGCACACACTTTCTCATGAATTTAATAATGAACCCCCCCACCTCCCAAGACGGTGCCAGACAGACTGTCACACGCCCCCTAATATAACGATCTCCACATACGGCCTGACTACCTCAGATCTCCCTCGAAAACCAGACCTGAGGGAGGCGATTGTAGGAGCACGCTCCCGCTAGTAACGAAGTGACAGGTCGTTTATATGAGCAAGCTCTATTAGCGACCACAACCTCACCTCGTTCAAGCAGCAAAATGATAGGTCGACCGACGAGCAAGATCGTCGGTCGTCCAACACTCGATGCGCAGAGACTCCAACGAAGCGACTCTACAAACATCCCCAAAAGCCAAGCAAATGCCAGCGACTAAAGAATGACAACAACGAGCACCCAATCCCGCGACCCTGAAGGGATAGCCAAGGAATTTCCCAGGGCACGTGAGCACGGATGCTCCTAGGTCAAACCCTCCCTATAAATAGTAGGGGAGGGATAAACCAAAAAGGGATCTGATCTTCTTCTTCTTCCTTCTTCAAGCAAACTACTCTTCCTCAACGATCTTGAACGCAACCAGAGAGACAAAGAGAAACCTGAAGAGAGTTGAGCGGTGCCATCCTCCGGTTCAGTATCAAGCCTAACTCATTGAACGATTATTGTTGTCCCCTAATAAAATAAGGAGACCACAATTGGAATTCGTGTTGGCATTTTTAGGTTACCATCTTCCATATTATAATTCTTGTTTTATCAATAAACGTTATCCTCAAAAACAAAAACAAAAAAAAGTTTTTTTATCAAGAAACCCCGTGTTACGCCATGGATACCACTTTTTTACCTAACTTTCGCTTTGTAATTCAGCTGGCGTGCCTTTGCCACTACACTCACCCAACCTCATTCAATGAATCAACACCTTGTGAATCCTGTGCAACTGCACCTCAGTTCATTTAACCACCATCGAGTACTGCAGACATATCTTATTCAACACCATATAATAGATAAGAGACCCCTCTTCATATAAAGCTTAATCCATTAAGGAGTAAGGACTAAGGTTCAATCATCTGCATGGCAATCAAATGTTGTGTGCATATACTAATCATCTCCTTGTACCTTTCCCTTTTTCCTAAACTCAATTACAATGAAACTTCTAATGAGTTTGAAACTTAGCAAATTATTGTGAGTAAACAAAGTTCAGTTGTTGGATAGTTTGAATTTTTATGCCAACACCAAATTATAATTGAATTGTGAATAAATATTAACGCCATAATAACATAACATCCTATAATGAGTGTAATATGCTAACACCATAATCATTTTTAGAGAGCACTCCAAGACATACATGTAGCAAGATATACACGAGTTTCATTTCAAAAGCATGTTAATAATAGCAATATGAAGGAAAACCTTATTTAATTAACAAATGAAATGATACCTGATTTATAGTAAAACATTGCGAAATTGAAAAACTAACCACGGATATTATACTTCAAAATCTCGAGAACATGAACCTTGGTAGGTGCAGGCATCCTCACATATTACAGTTAAATCATTCAAAACCCCGCCAACAATTACAAACATATCTATCAATAATCACCCATGAAAATGCCATAGAAGTATTAAACTATCCAACCAACGCTAATGCATAAGCTTGAAAATACCATTTTGATGCCTCATAATAATATTTTGTTCATTGAAGAACCCTTAAGCCTTTGTCACCATGTACTTCCTTCACCCTCTAGCCTTAGGGGCAAGACCCAAAAACCTAATGGATGAAAACCAAAAGCTGAATTGGAGGCTCAAATTTTCTAAAACAAAGTCGTTCACAAAACACCAAAATACTGAAACATTAACTCAAAATCAAACTAAATCGAACCCAAAAACCCACAAAATAGAAACATGTAAATCACCATAATTGAATCCCTTTATCCGGAACCTGTAAATCAAACATGAACCCTAAATACCTCTAAAAAACAACCCCCCCCCCCCCCATTATCTTTAAAATCACCATTGATTGTACTTGAATTGGGTATTGTTAAATTCTCAAATTAAATCCATGAAATCAACATATTGAAACCATGAAATTTCTAAGCCCAGATAAAGACATCAAAGAAAAGATCAAAAACCTCAAACTCGATTGATTGAAACCCTTGCCCAGTTCCAAAACCAAACCCAAATTGATTGAAAATCTATTGTACATAGATTGAAACCCTTGTTGTAGATTATTGTATATCTAAACCCTTGTAATTTTTTTTATCATAAACCATGATGAGGAGAGATCGAATCACGCCTACTAGGGCTTCATGGTGTGTGCGAAAGAGACAATCGGTAAATTTTAAAACTTAGAGAGACAGAGATAGCGCTGGTTTTGCTTTGAGGTGTTTTTTTGTTTTGGAGAACAAAGTGTTGTGGGAGGAGAATAGTTGTTTGTAGTTAGGGTTTTTTTTAAAAGCTTTTGGAATTAAAACTTGAACTTCCAAAACTGCCCATTTATGTGCGATTCTCGAGGCACCCACATCACATCTCGACCCCTCTTTATCTCTGAACATAAGACAGACTTTTCCAAAGCGGCAGAAACACCGCCTCATTATAATAAAGAGATTATTCTTCCAATTTCAGAGATACGATAATATAAGTCACGGTTTTAAATAACCGTAACTTCTTGAGCTCGTTTAGTTATATGCCGTGTTTCGTTCTAAAAAATAATACCTGCTATTTGTTGTTATAGACCGTTATTTTATGCTATAACGGCTGTTGTTACCGTTATAGCAATATGTTATTTTCAATGTTTTTCTTCACTTTTAACAAACGTTATACACTGTTATATGCCATTATATACCATTGTAACACCATTATACGCCGTTATATGTCATTATATGATTCTTGAGGAAAATTATTTCTTGTGATATAAAAGAACCACTAAGGTGATATGAAAGAACTATTAAAGTAGTAAACCACTGCTATTGTGATATGAAATAACTATTAAAGCGGTAAACCACTATTATTGTGATATGAAAGAACTACTAATGACTAAAGTGGTAGACCACTACTATTGTGATATGAAAGAACTACTAAAGTGGCAAACCACTAGTATTGTAATAAGAAAAAAAAGGCTAAAGAATAAGTGTCACAACAAAATAATGAAAAATAACCGAAAGTGGTAGCTATAATTGAAGAAGATGGGTAAAAATGAGAAGCAACCGAAAGGGGAAGATATAATTGAAGAAGATGGGTAAAAATGAAAAAATAACTTAAAGTGGTAGCTATGATTGAAGAAGATGGGTAAAAATGAGAAGCAACCGAAAGTGGAAACTATGATTGAAGAAGATGGGTAAAAATAAAAACCAACCGAAAGTGGAAGCTATGATTGAAGAAATGGGTAAAAATGAAAAGTAACCAAAAGTGGAAGCTATGATTGAAAAAGATGGGTAAAAATGAAAAACAACCGAAAGTGGTAGCCATGATTGAGAAGATAGGTAAAAATGGTAGACCACTACTATTGTGAAACGAATGTGATATGAAAGAACAATTAAAGTGGCAAATCAATAGCATTGTGATATGAAAGAAAGACTAAAGTGTTAAACCACTAGCATTATGATATGAAAAAAAGACTAAAGAAGAAATGACACAACAAAATAATGAGAAGCAACCGAAAGTGGTAGCTATGATTGACGAAGATAGGTAAAAATAATTGTAGTAGAGTAGAGATATCTTCTATAAAGAGTTGGCATCATGACTTACTCAAGTATGTATCCATTTCACTACCAGTCTAAATAATTATTCAAAATCAGGTAAGAAAGGTATCCATAGTTTTAATTAGTTTATACTTATTGTATGGTATTTAGCTTAAAATTAATTTATTTTCTTATCGTACTAATTTATAATATTTTATTGGTAAACCTATAGGATGTTGAGAAGTACAGGGGATTTCTATGATTATTACATTAATGTTGGACTAAAAGTTGTTCATAAAAGTTGTTCAATGCAATTACTGCAGCAAGGTCATAACCGCTGGTATTACCCACTTTAAGAAATATTTGTCAACTGAACCTGGATCTGTTATCGAGTGCCCAAATGCACCAACATATTTAAGAAAGCTTGATATTCAGGCTCTTAAATAAATGAGGCAAAACAAGCGTTCTCGCTGACAACTACGGGATTGGGAACCTCAAGGATTATCATATGACAATAGTGACGAAGTTTAAGATATCACTAACAGTTTTGGAGATGCCAGTAAACCCAATTATCATCCCGAGGTGGTCGTGGATATGAATCTTAACCTATGAGGACTAGAAGTATGGGTGTCACAGCCTAGCTTGGGACCACCATTACAGTACCCAGAGCACAACATAATATGAGGTCGTGCGACGTACATGCATGTGCAGCCGGCATGTACAAGCTTTCTTTACTTGGCACGACGGCTCCTGTGGAATATACTCACGGATGCTAAAGCGACATCTGGACCATCCTTGATACTCATGAGGGGTCATCAAGTACGTATTTAGAATATGCAACAACGTTGAAGGTTTCTTCAATAATTCCTACAGTGTAATCATTCGTGACTATGCATAACTACGGAAGCACATCTGTCCTGGCAGTAGATCAAGGTAGCTCAGTATGCCGGGTCCCAGATATATATGGGACGACAAGCCCGGACTAGCTAGATGGCAGGTAACTCAAATAACATAGCCCAGTCATAAAGGGGCAGTGTATCTCGGTTGACTAGTAGGGCATAGCAGGCCCACGTTCAGCCCTATCTGGAGAAGCGACCCACATTGTAAGGCAATGTCTTCTAGCATTTTCTATGCCAAGGAGAACTCATGAACATCCTTTGTAGATATCCCATGAGCCGGGGTCCAAGATGACCAAGCTATAAAGCTTATTTTGTCATGGGGAAGTTTGGACCAATTTCCTCCTTAATATAGCTACTAAGTAAATACCTTGTTTCTAAAAAGAAACATCAAAAGTAGAGATGAAGTATATTCGCCTTTCTCGCCCCTTTAAACAAATCCGTTTTCAACGAAACTTGGCGTATAGCTATATTAGGATATAAATAACATATATCCAAGGTCATAACTCAAAATGCTCAAATAGATTTCTTTGGTGTTTATTGGGGTGCCATAACGGGGCTACTTGGTAGGTTATTTCATCATGGCAAAGACTCAAACGAAGGGTCAACATCGTGGCGTTATCCTGTTACAAGATCATCATCATCATTAAGAGATCCACCTTGACAATCTGCTGATTTACACTCACAAAATCCATGATGAGAAACTTAACAAACCATTCTGAACATGATGGGTGGAGGGTCTAGTTCTAGGGAGTATGCATATGGCAAAATATCATCGATGTTCTACAAAAATGTTATCCCTTTCAATGTTGCTTCGTCGCAATCGTACCATGAAGCTTTTAACTCGGTTGCAAATTTTGGTAAGACTTTCCGACCTCTAACGGCTTATGAAATTACTAACCCATTTCTATAGAAGGATAAATAAAGAATGAAGGAAATAGTTATTCAAAGACATAGATTGTATTAGAAGGACTATGGTTGCACCCTAATGGCAGATAGTTGGAAAGACAATGCGAAGCATACACTCATTAATTTTCTTGTCTTTTGCCTATCAGGTATTTACTTAAAATTAAAGAATAATGAATACTTACGATTTGGAAATTTTAGTGGTTTATATAGCAATACTAACATAAAAATGTCATTATTGGGGAAGTATCACTTTTTTGAAGAGCATTGATATTGATGACAATCGTTTAACGACTGATTACTTGATAACCTTATTTAAAGAGATAATCGATTATATTGGAGCTAAAAATATTGTCCAAATAATGACAGACCAGGGATCAAATTTTAAAGTTGTGGGTAGGAGACTAGCTATCGAGTATCGTCATATATATTGGACTGCATGTGTAGCCCATATGATCGACCTTGTGCTAGAGGATTTAGAGTCATTCAATTGATTGAAGGATACCATTAGAGATGCAAGGAAAATATCAAAGTTTGTTTATACTCATGCATGGGTCCTTGCCAAGTTCAGAGGGCACTCAAACTGTCATAACCTTATTCGCCCTTCTCTAACTCAATTTGCAACAAGTTTCATCGTAATTCATAATTCGTAATTCGTAATATTATGGAAAATCAAGTTCATCTTCAACATCTTTTGTGGACACTGAGTATAGAAAACCAAGCTATGCAAAACTATCAGCGAGTAAAATTGTCCAAAAAATCGTTATGTCTGATGATTTTTGGAAAAAAAAACTAGAAGTATTGTTGCTATGGTAGAACCATGGTTAAAAGTCTTACGATTAATGGACTCCGACAAACCAACGATAGGCTATCTTTTCGATGTTTTGTGCACATCAAGACCGGTGATAACCACTTTCCTAGGTCTGCGATGAAGTACTAATGTTTGTAAGATATTCGATCATAGGTGGAAAGAATAACTTCATTCAAATTTGCATGTTGCTGGTTATATAATTAACCCATATTACATGTTCTTTCCTTCCACTTTCTCAAATGAAAATATCATGTGTCACCTGACCTTAGCATTGAACAAATTGATTGCAAAGACGATATCAACTGTACTTGAGTAGGCACAAGTAATGTTAGAGGTATTCAAAATCCATTACACAAAATTATATATGCATGTTATTACCATTTAATTAATATAATATAATATTTTTTATTTGACACAGATAGGAAAGCTTCCTTTTAAGCCAGGTTGCATGGGGTCAGAAGCTGTACGCATAGCAACTCAACAAGAAAGTTCTGGTAAGTTCTTAAATTATTTACCATAAGATTAGGTTATTTACTTATCAGCTCATACCTTTTATAACTGGACTTTAAGCCATTTTCTTAGTTGATTGGTGGAATTCATATGGAGTGGAGTTGCTTCAACGTTGAAAGTTGGCTTTAAGAATTTTAAGTCAAACATGTACTTCGTTGGGATGTGAAAGGAACTGGAGTAACTTTGACAGGATCCACACAAAGATTAGAAATTGATTACTTTCAAAGAAACTCAATGATCTTGTCTTTGTTCAATAATGTTTAGCTTGAAAGAATAAGGGAAGATATACGTCGATATTATCATGCACACCCCATAAGGGTATCTGCTATTTTATTAGAAGATCCATTATGTGAATGGATTGCTAGAGATGACTATGAGCCTTTGTTGCCAACACATAAAAAATGGCCAGAAGAGCTTGAAAGAGAATTATCAGTTGAAGACCCGGAGGTCAATGAGCAAAGGAGGTACTCTACTTCTGTTATTGACATAGATTTCCCAAAAAATTGGTCACAAACACCTATGTATCAAACACCAATGGAGCCAGTGCCAGAGGTGTATTTTGATTTTGATTTCAGCCGGATCAATCTGGAGCATGACCATCCTTCAAACTACTCTGAATTTGATACCAATCAGTTCAACTCCGTTTACCAGTGAATGCAATGTCGCATTCCAGAATAATTATTTTTTGTTTGATGTTATGTGATTTTTAATTATTTGGTGTGATGTTTAATTTGTCGTTGTGGTGTGTTGTTTCAATGTTGTAATACGTAATAATTCAATAATAAATACTTTGGTTTTTCCTTTATTATCCTTTTAAATATAGAAAATAATGTCTATAACAGTGTTATAACGGAATTATTTGTAAAATAACGTCTATAACGATTGTTATAATTGAAAATTAATATTTATATAGAGAGAAAACAAAAACACAACTGTTATTTTAATATAACACCGTTACAGCACAAATAACGGCCGTTATAACATTTTTTTTCTTGTCATCTAGCCAAAAAAAATGTAACACCATTATAACAGTGTTATAACGATATAACGGTTATGACGGCAATGGCATTTGCTCGTTACACCTTAATAATGTACCCTTTTAAACCTTGATATAAGTTCTATATGATTTCAAATTCCCCTTGTATGTAGATATCATCACATTATTGAATTTGTCGGCATAAATAACATTATCATATGGGCTATACTTGTCTTGAAAAAAAATTCATATGAAAAAACCAAAATTAAAAAATTGTTTGGATGCACCCAAATTAATTTTGGGCATGAAAGAGAACACAGAGGATTTTCGAGTTTTTTAGTATTTTAACTCTCAGATTTTGAAAAACTTAGTACAATATAATGAAACAAATGGGGTTCTCACAAATAATGATAAGTTATGATCTCGATAACCCTAGTCCAATTAAATAAAATTGAGACACCAATTAACATCCATCATATATTTTTAAAATTGAATGTCAACTTATTGAGAATGACCAACGTATCACTGGAAATACTAACATACTAAATCAACAACTCATTGATAAATAACATACCAAATCTCATCATAGTACAAAATAAAACGATGAAAAGTAGAAAAAAAAATCAAACAAACAAAAAATTGCATCAATATGCTAAAGATCACCAACTCAAAATTATCCCTAAAACCATCATATATCAATTTATTCATATGCCCATAAATGTTGCAAGATAGATAACTTTACTCTGTCAAAATTAGCAATCAATATGGTAAATTAGTGTCTATTTATTTTTACGAGTGCCTGTTAGAGTACCTCCAACAGAATTGTATGCGATTCTGGTTTACCATACTGGTATTCCAAAATCGTATAAAGTTTTCGTCCAAGAGAGAATTACAGTTTTTCTGCCGCACACAGAACCGTTTAGTGTCTAATAAAAAAACACCAAATAATTTATCATCTTAGTTGGGCGCTGCGCCTACCATCTATTAATGTTACTTGGTTCAATTTTGCCTTCCCCTCTCATTCAAACAACTCCACCATCAAACACCTACACCTAAGCACTCCAGCACCCAACACCACCAACCTAATTCTTTACATAACCCATAATCAAGCAAGAACATTACATCGACACCAAAATCGTAAGGCGGTAATGGAGAGATACCGACCTCCACCTATCGATATTAAGCTTGATAGCATGAGGAGCGTAGTTGTGTTACTGGAGGGTAAAAGTCATATATCGAAGAAAGTTACCACAATCACGGTGAGAAAAAAACTAAAATTTCATAGATTTTTTGACCTTTAGCCATGTATTTGATGAAATGTCTCAAAGAAATGTTTTGTTGTTTGACACTATGTTTGATAAAATGTCATGTTGGTGATGATGTAGGGAGATGCTCTTAACTTTCATGGTGAGATGCTTATGATTGTAAAGAGCTACGACAAGTTGCATAAATAACAAAAGGCTTGGCTAACGAATTCCCCATTCGGTAATTTTTAAAAAATATTGTATAAGAAAAATTGGTAGATATTGAGCGCTCGAAAAAGTGATAGAGCTTAGTTCAAGGCCACTCAGAGAGGTCGTGGTCGACCACCTACACATTTCACTTAGTGTACACGGAGATGGGCTTTACCCCGTTAGACTTTTACATGATAACGGGGATAGCTATCGGAGATCCCAGAAAATGTCAATTGCCATTTAATTTTGATTATGAAAAGTCAGGAATATATAACAAAAAAATTTCACACTATAGTGGAAAATGATGTTCATTCGGGGGCTGCAAAGATAAATTGGCTTATTAAGGCGAATAAAAATGATCCCATGACACGACATCTATCGACCCAGGATTTTAAATTTTTTCGAATGGCTGAACTCTTATTCGCCAATAGTAAAAGTATGATTAGTTTAGGTTATTTGGTAGCGATTGCCGACCTAGATAGATAGATGATTATGATTGGGGCTTCACCATTTTGGAGGATTTATACATAGCCCTTGACTCTTACTCTTTGGGCGTGAAGGGTTTGTGTGGTTGGTGAAGTTTGCTTGAATATTTATATTATAAATATTCAACAAATCTTCACCATATACTTCAAGATGAGGCAACCAATGACGCATACCTTTATTTCCCAAGATTAACTTGATGGACGAGGGTGAATTTGATAGAGAAAGTTAATAGGGGTATACACAACAACGTGAGCATTGTTAGGGTTTGAGATGCAGAGGTTAAACAATTTCATCTGTCCATGGGATACATATTTAGAGATACAACAAGGTTTAGATGGTTACGAGGATACGCCCTTAGCAGTTGTATGATGGTATTCATGGAAAAGGGTACCTCTCAATGTTCTTAGTCTTCCACATACTTGGTATTTGGTAGAACAATGCTCTCTTCAGGTATTTGGGATTGCACGTGTTCACATCAGCTATAATCTATATTGGGTTAGGGTTTCTACACCGTATATTTTACTAGACTACTCATGGATGATCAATACTTATATAATCGGTCTAATAGCGGTTTAGAGGGCAGATTATTCCTCAAAGGTTTGCACATTCTATGCCACAGGAGACACAATTTACACAATAGGATATTGATAGTAGTGATAATCCTACATGGCGATTTAGAGTTGCTGATATTGATGGCAATGATAGGTTGCTTGACGTACCTTGCCTTAGCGATGTCCCCGGGGTACCATTTATTAGTTTATATCATGGTATAGAGGTAAATGGTTAATTTGATATTATAACATTTTCATATCCTTTAATTTACATATATAAGTTTTGCTTATGACACCTTTTATTATTGCAGTACACATCGTATCTGGATGAGTCTAGACGTATGTATGTTGGTGGCCAACAGATTGTGTATGATTGGACGGCTTCGATGTACAAACATTATACTGGTATAATCACTGATAGAGATGAGACAATCAAAGAGGGAGATGCCCAGGTACATGAGCTTTACAACAAAATCAGGATCTGGAACAATCCATTGTAGAGTTGCAGGAGTAGCTTCATCGATACCAGTTGTAATAATTTGTCATTTATCATTATGTTCATCTTTTGGACTATGTCGTTATGTTTTAATTTTGGACTACGTCGTTATGTTTTAATGTTGGACTTTTTAGTTTTACGTTTGAACTATGTCGCTATGTTTTTATTTTGGCTTATGTCGTTATGTTTTAATGTTGGACTTCTTAGTTTTATGTTTGAACTATGTCGCTATGTTTTTATTTTGGCTTATGTCGTTATGTTTTAATGTTGGACTTCTTAGTTTTATATTTAAACTATATTGCTATATTTTTATTTTGGATTATGTCTTTATGCTTACATATGGTACGCCCGGTGATTCGACGAACAAGTATTGTCGGACGACGAAGAGTTACGGCCTTTGAAGCGTTGGATAAATTTTGTAAAGCGGTGATTCATTTATATCGAGATGAGTACTTGTGATCTCCTACTCCGGCTGACGTAGCAAGGTTACTCAAAGAAAATGAGGCGATGGGTTTCTCGAGAATGTTGGGAAGCATCGATTGTATGTATTGGGGTTGGAAGAATTGCCCTAAGGCATAAAAAGGAACTTTTAATGGGAAGAGTAAAAAACTAACAATCATACTTGAAGTGATGGCTTTGTATGATTTTTGGATTTGGCCTGCATTCTTCGGCATGTCGGGGTCGAATAAGGACATCAATGTCTACGTACGTTATTTTAATTTCACTAATGTTCCAAACTTTATAAGTTGTAATTCATTCCAAACTAAAAACATTATAATGCATTTAAATTAATTTCACTAATGTTCCAAACTTTATAAGTTGTAATTCATTCCAAACTAAAAACATTATAATGCATTTAAAAATAATCGACATATTTATTGAAAAACACTATTAGAATTTAAATTACATCTTTTGATGAGGCATATTATTACTACCACCGCTAGTACTTGACGAATCCGTGGCGTTGCATTTTGTCATCATCTTTGTGATCACTTCATTCTTCAAGATTTTCCAAATACATGGTGGTATCTCTATCCATTCCACTTAAATCTTTATCCATAATCTCCATGTCTCAAATTTGTTGTTATATTTCTTGCTTTTTTTGTATAGCTCGAGATGTTCTATCTCCATGGCCATCTTTATTTTTCTTTCTTCTTGCCTTAGCTTGGCACTATTTCTAGCCCTCTCTACTATGCCCTCATGGGCCTTGATCGTCTTTTCAAACTTTGTCAAAATGTTATTTTTTCTTTTTTCCTTGATCCCCCCCCCCATTGGCCTATTCATTAACCCCGAAGATGAATAAACCGGGTTCGTCACTTTATCGTCATCATCAACTAATTTTTTGGGGTTTAAACTCATTAAAACTCTCATACTTGGATTTGAAGATGGTTTTTGTGCCTCAGAGTCAGACTTAGAACCGCCACCAACTTACATTTCATGGACACTTCTATGGACGATCTCCGGATTCCATCTTGGATGCTTCTTCATAATATGCCAAATATGTTTGAAATGAAACTTGTGTGGTTTTTGATTGATCTCGAATTTAAATATCTTCTCAGACATAGTATCCGCACGGTAATACTATGCACAAAGAAAAAAAATTAAACACTTAACGAAATGTCATAATAACTGACAGAGCCACATGAAAACCAGTGGGGGCAGCCCCCACTTACTTTTGAAAAAAATAAAATAAAATGGTTAGTTATGTAATTTCGTATACATAAAAAAAAAAAAAAAAACGTAATGGTTTTCTTCCTCTGCAATTCCTCTGCGACTACAATTTGATTTTATCCTCTGTGATTTAGGTTAGTTCTCTCCTCCATAATTTGGGTTTCTTCCTCTTCGATTTGGGCTTCTCACCTCTGCGATTTGGCATCCAAAGTTTGCTCTAAGTTGGTAAGTAAATCTTCCACACACACACACATGCAATTTAACTCTTCCATGTCATCAATCATGCTTGAATTTGTGTTGATTTGGTTACCGAAATTTCAATTTTGCAATAATTTGAATGGTTTGTATTTTGCATCATCGAATGAGTTAAATGTTAAAATGTCAACTTATATTAAGGCATGTTTAAAATTGGGGGGGGGGGGGGGGGGGGGGGGGGGGGGTTATGGTTATATTGGTTGATTACATGGGTCTAATATTGTTATAAAGGAATGATTTAGGGGTTTTAGTAAAGTATGATTATAGAGGCTTAATTTACCTGATAAGTATTATTTATCGTAAAAATTGAGATTTCGATGAGGTAGACATTTGGGTTTTGATTTCAGTAATTCAGTTAGTTTATGGTCACCTTGATAATCATTGCCTTTGATTTTGATTTTTTTTTTTTTGGAGGGGGGGGTTCAATAGAGGATTAGTCTTACAATGTTTGAATGTGTAAGGATTAGTGTAGTTTACACTCTAATAATGTTTGAATGATCAATAATATTTGTGTTCATGTATGTTCTTGAATAATGTTTGATTGACCTCTTCCGGTCATGGAAGATGAAGTTCTTGAATAATCGCCTCATCTTCTGGTTCTGGTCATGAAAGATGAAGTTCTTGAACAAATACATTTTCTTCCAACCATGGAAAATCATGAAGTTCTTGAACAAACGCCTCCAATTGAAGATATTTTTTAGGTTTATGAGGAAGTACGCTATCAATTAAAACAAAAGTACGGAGAAGTTGCTATAAATGATCTTCCTACAGATCTGGGGTTACGAATTCCAATATATGAATATCATCATAAGCAACAAGATATGATGCGAAGAGTATATTTTGAAATAGGACCATGTCAACCTAAAAGCCACAAGTTTTCCCAAAATGGCAAGTCCAAAAGGTGCCTCGTTAATGTAGTAGCTTATTCCGTATCTCGAACTCATATTTCATCCTCGACCAGCATATGAACTTTCGAACTCATCAACATACACGTGGCACAGTAGACAACGCTTTGCAGTTACATGGCTCTATTCGTTATTTTCGACCTATAGCTTAACAACTCAAATTAACAGACGCAACATTATCTATGAAGCCATTACAAAACAGTAAGATCAGACCGTTACATAATCGGATTAAAGCTCATCAAGTATATATTCTGTAACGTCCATCATTAAGAATATTTATGGTCGCCAAACGGTCATATTATAAGACCTATAAATTGGACCAGAGAATTGGAAATGATGGACGGTTGAATCCTCTCTCTAACATTTTACACTCAAATACTCATAATACTTATTGCAATAAGCTAGCAATCTCAATAATATCTCTCTATCTTTTTCAAAATCCTCAAGAGAGGTCGTGGTTTTTAACCTATTTAAAGGTTTTCCATGTTAAATTATCTTGTTAGTCATTTACTGTTCTTGAGCATTCTAACCATATCTTGTGTAAAGGCTAAGTTTAAATCCCAAAATTAGGCTATTACAGTTAAGACTTTGTTCAATGACTTTCCAACTTGGTTGGAATACAACATAAAGAAGAATAAAGCTTTGTACTCATATTGTTATCTCTTCAATATGAAAAACGAAGACCAAGGTGGCGGTGGTTGTTTTAGTAGTAAGGGTTATAAAAATTGGATAAAGAAAGAATGATTTTAAGTATACTTTGGAGGGGTTGATAGTGATCATAATAACGCATATTTGAGAGGCCAAGCTTTATTGAACCAAGATCTAAGCATTCAAGCAGCTTATTCTAAGCAATCGGATCAAGAATGGATTGATAACCGAGTTTATTTGTTAGTATCCATTTATTGTGTTCAGTTTCTTCTCAAACAAGGGTTGGTTTTTCATAGTCACGATGAGCCAGAGGCGTCGAGTAATCGGGGGAATTTTCTTGAACTTTTGAATTTTATGGTTGATCACAATGAAGTTATTAAATGTGTCATTCTTCAAAATACTCTAAATAATAAAAAGAAGACTTCCCCTGATATTCAAAAGAATTTATGAAGTCTTCCGCATTTGAGACGACCAAATCTATTCTCAAAGAGCTTAGAGATAAACAATTTATAATATTGATTGACGAGTCTCGGAATGTTTTGGTCAAGGAGCAGATAGCTGTTATTATACATTTTGTGAATAAAGATGGGTGTGTAATTAAACCTCTTCTAGGTATTATGCATGTTGCCTGTAATGGCCTAATTCTGTAGCTTGAAATAGCTCGAAATGAGCTCTTACACCAAATATGTTTGTAACAAAAACTAATGTAAAACAAGAAATAATACATGTGATTTAGCATAGAAAACTTTTAAATAGGTAAAAAAAACCATAACCTCGAGTTGAGGGTTTTAGTAACAGTAACTTTTATTGCTTGAGGCTGATATCTTATTACAAGTGATCTCTCGAACTCAAAATGCTTGATTATGTAAATAAGAAGTTTTTTAGTATTCAGAATCTAAAAATTCTTATGCTAGAGTCTAGAAAATCTAATTTTTCTTGGTTCATGTTTCTTCTGAAACTTTTTCTTTATATAAACTTTACCCATAGCTCGTTATCATGCTGAAGCACATTCTTCAAATAATGAGGTAAGTAGTGGTTGATTGTGTAATTATTTAGTTTATGGGAGACAAACATATTTGACTTGTTCATACTCTTCTATTATGTTCGATCTACGTTCTTTATTAGTTCGTGGTCTAGGTGTCAATGCTGACTGTTCATATCACGTGTGAAATGTGTGAGTCTGATATTGAGGTAGTTTAAATTTAGGTTAGGTCGAGGGATAGGTCCCTACATTACCGATACTACATCTTTATCTCTTAAAGGGGAAATCGATTAACTTTTTTCTAATCACAGTTTGAGTATATCACGACTTCGAAGACAAGGATATGATGGTGCTAGCAATATGAAGGGTAAAATTAATGGTCTTAAAATACTTATCTTGAAGAAGAATTCATATGCATACTACATTCATTGCATCCCATCGCACATCAACTCCAACTAGCGCATGTTACAACGGCAAAAGATCACTATCAAATAGAGTTGTTTTTTACTATGGTTACGAATATTTCCAATATTGTTGGAGCATCATGTAAACATCAAGATCTTCTTCAAGATAAACAAGCGACTATAATTATTGAAGCATTACAAAAAGGGGAACTTGATAGTAGAAGGGGTCTAAATTAAGAGACAAGCATTAAGCTGCTCGTAATACATATTGGGGATCCCACTATAATACCCTATTGAGCTTGATTTTGATATTTGGGCCTATTGCTAATATAATTTACAAGTTGATACATAAGTTAAATTGGAGGTGTTTTCGCATCCTTGTGGAGGACAAGGTTGAGGAGACAGATGTGGGGGTCGGTGTATCTCCGAAGCAGTATCGCCGGTATTCTACGAAGAACATGATTCTAAGGTAGGACTCCTTTTAATCTTTACCAACTCTCTATTGGTGGGGGTTATGAAGGAGGAGATGAGGGGAAAGATAAATATTTAAAGTCTTTCCCCTGTATAATCATTGTCTCTTGGCGTGAAGAAGGCCTTCTGCTGAAGGGTTGGTTCAAGCACTGATGCCTTTACTATTTTAGTTTCTGGTGGAAGTAAATGGTGTAAAGGATGAAGGATTCTCAGTAATTTCTAGTTCCAACTTTGCTTTAGAAGATTATTTGAGTAAAACATCACTGAAAAGTGACATGTAACATGTAGAATGATATGTAATAGTATCTAAAAGACTTGGTATTTGTAAAGTATCTGAAAGATGTGTTATCTGTAAAGTATCTGTAACTTATATTAGTGCTAATGAAAAATAAAATTTCAAACTCTGTGTTGAAAGCTAGAGTTAGGTTATTTGATTGAAATCGAGCTAGAAAAGGTATAGATATGTATGTTTAGAGGACGAAAATGTAATATTCGAAGTTGAACTAAAAAATGAAGTTCTATTTAGTCGAACTTTAGAAAATATACGTTACTAGATGTGAAAAATATATTTGTGTAAATATGTAGATGTGAACCAAATAACTTATATAATCACCGGAAGAATATCTTTCCTGATATAGAATATGCAGAAATTGAAAATTTTGAGCTTATAGAGTTCGTGTTTGGAAATATTGTATAGGTAAAGAGATTGTGAGGAGTAGGTCAAAACGGGATAGGACAAATCTATAGAGGTCGATTTGTACAGATAAGTTCATATAACTTTCTATCATGATCTGTAGGGTTTCCAGTTATGAAACAACATATTATAATATATACAAAATATGGGGGATTTAAAGTGATCTTGAAAAGTATATAAATATGGGAGGAATGTGATTTAAAGAGGAAGAAAGAGAATATGGTGAGGACTCGCTCTAAGAGAGTTTGTCACATGCTACTGAGGGACGATTGGCGATAAAGATTACAAAAGTGCGGGAATGGATTTTTGGTTTGTTAGATTATGATTCTGACTTGCCTGAATCCAAATTGCAGTTTGAAGGCTTATATTCGAGGGCTAGGGAACTTGAGATAGGACGTCACTTCTACTCGAAGATATTTCAAGAAGTAATTCTGGACCCTGTAGCTCGAAAAGAGGTCGTGAGGCAAATTGCTGAGGAAGAGATTGAGGAGGAAGATGTGAGGATTGATAGGGGTGAACTGATTAGGTGTGGCCTTCCAGAATATCTGGGATGTTTAATGTATAATTATATATGAGGGGGCAAATTGAATAAGGTTGAATAACTGTAATTTGAAATATTGGTAGATGTTTGCTTTGAATTTGCCATTTTTTTTTACAAATGTTGCTTGCAACTATTCTGAATAGAGAATTTGAATTTGAAATTTGATATCCTTGGAAATGACATCAGCAGTTCTATAAGTAGTAGAAGTAGAAATTAGAAAAAGCAGGCGAGTTTTGATTTTTGTCTCTTGTGTAATTGTATGGAAAGTTTGATTGAGTGTGAGTATTGAGCCATCATGAGTGTGGGAAAGTTAGAGAGTGATTTATGTAGGAGAGATGAGAATATATTAAAATATAAAGTTTGAGGTAATAACGGGAAGGTGTTTTTACCAAAAAGGTGTGAATCATCTGATAATAAATGTAGAAGGGATGCCTCAGTTCCAAAACTGAGAGCGGCTCGCGCGAGGCCCAATAACTGGCAGCAGTTAGAGAGAAAAAATATAAATAATAGTTCATCTTCTTCATTTAAACGTTTATCAACTTCTAAAAAACTAAAAAAACTGTGGGAGAGAAAAGGGAAAAGACTGTAGAGATTCACGTGAGATATTAGATGAGAGTGATCATCAATCAAAGTGAGAAAAAGTTGTAGAGACAAAGTCGCGACGGTGGTTGTACAACAGTATTGTGAATGAAGGATTTGGCGCTACTTCAGATTCGTATTCAGATGTTGAAGGTTAGTAAATAATTTATGACTTTGTGAATGTGGGTTTGAAAGATTTTTGTGAGTTTTAAATTTTAGAAAATTGTTGTCTATAATAATTTTGTAAAAATTTGTTTGATCCTTTTGTTTAAAAGGAGATATATGCATAATAGACGTATATGTATGATGTATGTATGGTATATGTGTGCATGAATATGTATTGATAAAAGATAATGGTAGAATACCTAGACCTGTATGTAGGTCGAGTGTGATGAATATTTATTATAGAATTAAATCCCATCCTTAAGTTTATCATTGGGATGGAGAGTTCAATTGATATGGAGACGTCGACCTTTGGTCGTACTACTGAGTTTGAACATGTAGAATCTCTTAATGTAGAGTCTGAGGGGGAGGACAAAGTAGTTCCTGTTCAATTTCTAGACTTCCCTGGTAAATTAATATCGTACCCTCCAAACTCTGATGTGTTTAGAGAGTTCTATAAATCCAAAGCTCTTATAGGTATAATATGGGGTAACGTTATAGAACATGCAGGTAGGCAGTTCAGAAGTTGTATTGTATCATCCGGGGAAGTGTAATTTTTTTTTTTTTTGCCTGACTTTGAAAAGGGGAAATTGAATTGAAGAGTGAATAAGTTAATCTTTCTCGAGTATTTTGATTGAAATCTCCAAAGTGACCTGGACGAGGGTTTTCTGTGTTATCTGTCTCAGTTAGAGTATGGATTGAGTTTGCCTCTTAGCAATCTTGTGAAAGGTATAATGAATGTTATACGGGGTTGTCCTACTCAACTGAATGTGAACATGTTGGAGGTGATCAATGTTTGTGAGAGTTTGAATAGGTTGTGGGAGAAGAATGAGGTGGAGAGGAGAATAACTCCTAATGACGTTTTGCAGTACTATGCAGTGAAATATTATACTGCGTCTGGAGGTGCGTATTTCTGTTTGAGCTTGTTTTGACCACTTTTCTTTTATCTGAGTTCAACAGGTTGAGTTTGGAACGATAATGTAATCTGGGTGAAGGGTGACTGCTTTCAGAGAGAGGATGAAGAAATAATGGAACTTATGTATAGAACTATGAAGAAAAGTAAGTAAATGGTGTACAATATCGAACTGCTATAATTGAAGGTTGTTCTGTGGTCTGACAATGTGTTATGTTTATTTTACAGGTCCTCAGTCGAAGGTGACATAGAAGGAGTCACTGTTAGATATTGTTGCTCGAGAAAGGGTAGAACTCGATATAGTTCTAAAGGAGCTCGGCATTAAAAGAAATAAAAGAGCTAATAACAAGTCTGAGAAGGTACAAAAGTCTCAGGAGAAGAAACTAATGACGGGGGTTGGAACTAGCAAGAAGAGAGGGGCTGATGGGGTGAAGCATCCAGTTTTGCCAAAAACTACTAATAAGGATTTTACGGATGTGTCGGAAGCTACCACGTCGAGCAAGCTAGCTCTGAAATTCTCAAAGAAGAAAACTGGGAAGAGTGGCTCGGCCACTGGAACTACGGGGAGTGGTGAAGTCGAGGGGAAAGTGAAAAAGATGAGGGTAGATCCTCCTGCTGAAGTAATAGGGGCGAAGGTCGTAGAGAGTCGACCTGTTGAGGAAGATGAGCTGCAAGTTATGGAGGACAGGGTGAGGTCTGCTTCTCGCAAGGGTGCTGAGGAAATGAGTGCCTCTACACAGTTGGAGTTGAGCAAAATGGTGATTTGTTTATGCTAAACTTTGTATTTGATTCGAGCTAAAAATGTGTTTGATTTATTGTAGGTTGCTCGTGTTGAAGGGGATCTACCTCAGGATCGAGGAGGGAAAAGCTGAGTTTGAAAATGGGAAAGTTGACCTCGAGAAGAAGGTGGCTCGACTTAAGTCTAACTTGGCTCTAAAGGGGGAGAGGTTGGTTACTGCGAAGGCTGCGCAGAAGGTATTGATTAGAAAGCTGACAGAGTAGGTGTAGAAGAACCTGGATGATGTCGTAGTTCAGCGCGACAGACTTGGGTGCCAACTCCTTATGGTTGGGTACACAAAAGCTGATGTCAAAGCCATTATGGCTGGTACCTACGTCGAAGAGGTTGAAGGGGAAGAGAAGGCTCCTACTGATGGTGAGGTAACAGGGTTGGATATGGTCTCTCCTGTGACTGATCTAGAGAATCGGGGGGGGGGGGGAAGACAATGAGAAGGTATAGTGAAGTTGTTGTAGTTTGGCTGTGTGTTAGAAAATTGTAGTTGTATCGAATATTTCTTTGTAAAATAAATTTTGGATAGGCTAAGAGATGTTTGTAAACATTGCTTGTAAAAACTTAAGAATATGCGCCTCAGAATTGAGGAGTTATAGAATGAGCTTGCTAAGGAGAAAGACGCGTCAGCGTCCCTGTTGACTTTGCAAGCAGAGCTACAGGTTAGAGAAGAGCAAGAAATATTTGACTTGTATGCTGCATTACTTTAGAGATACAAAGTAAAATTTAGAAAAATTGAAATAGATCTTAAATATGTTAGAAGTTTTAGGGGCGATGGTAATCAAATGTGTCCAGATAATATCAACGTGTTTAGAAAGTCAGAACATAGAAAATGTGTACCTTGAATTGAATGTAGATTTATTGCCAACGAACTAAGATCATACTTTGACCTTAAGTTTAGAAGCAGTCTCACAACAATGGAATGTCAGAAAATTAAAATCTTTTAGAATTTTGAAAGTCATCTGTATTATTATCTGTAAAGTATTTTCGTAGTATTGTTGATTCGAACTTGATATATTGTTTCTGCGATGTAGATCGGATTAGAGACTATTTACTCGAGTGAACAACAGACGCTCCAATATAACCATAAGTTTGCGAAGGAGATCGATAGGATTAGAGAGGTATCTGAAGATAAAGAGGATCAACATGTCAAAATGCAAATCCAGCTTGTCGAGGTGACAAACTATGGATGACCTGACTCGGTAGATCAAAGGGAAAGACGTCGAAATAGAAAAGGTACAAAAAGAACTTGCGGCGTCAAAGGACGAGTCAGCGAAGCTCAAAAGTTGGATAAATGTGCTGATGGCGAAAAGTAAAGAGGCAGACTTCGCTTAATATCGTATCAAGTCACTGGAAATATCAGAGAAATTATTAAAGGATTTTGTGATAGTTTGAAGGGTCAAATGGCTAGAAAAATTGACGAGCTTGAGAAATCTTGAGCTGATCTGGAAAATTCTGTGAGTACTGTGTGGAGATGAGGAGTGAACTGGCTAGGAAAGAAAATGAGCTTGGAAAAGCTTGAGCTGACCTGGCCTGGTCTGAAAGTGTGGTTAATCAATTGAGTGAGGCTTTGCCTGCTAAGGACATCGATTTCCGTATTGTTCAAAGACGATGTGATGAATTGAATGAGATGGTGGCCCAATTAAAGGCAGATTTAGATGTGGCCAATTCGTGTGTCAAGAAGGCCGAGGCTAGAGAGCGGTCGAAGAAGAAAAAAGGCAATGTTGGGGTCTCCATTGTAAAAGGGGACGTGGTTGACGTATCAGCTCGAATTAGAGAGCTGGAGGCGGATGTAGTTCGAATTCAGGCTCATGTGCAAAGAGGAAATGAGCGTTTAAGGGCGAGCCAAGATAAGTTGGATATTGCCCTTCCCAAAGAGTAGAGTTAGAGGGGTGATCAAGGGGAAGAAGCAGTTGTTAAGGAAGAAGGATGATTTATTGAAGAGGGTTCCTGCTGAGGGAAGTGAAAGGAATGCTAGGGAGCTTGAGGAACTTCATGCTCAAGTGGCAGATTTGAGTACGACGAACAAGGCATAGTCAAATAAAGCAATGAAAAAGATGAAGGAGCACAATGAGATTATGTCACTCACAGATAAACACATGGAATGGCAAAATGAACAGTACAAAACTTGAAAGATCGTCACCAAAGATTGCAAACATGTTTTTCAGAAGTACTATCGAAACTCTTTTATCCAAGAAATTTTTTGCTCACAGGAGCTAATGGCTATTATTGCCTCTTTCCTAGAAGAAGTAAGAAGGATTGAGCTTGAGAGGGATACCTTGCATGATTGTTTATCGTCCCGAAGATGTATATGTAAAGCCGATATAGATCAGGGAAATTGCATGAATGTCATGGATATAGAGCTAGGTTCTTGACCTGTTGAATTGGCAGAGCAAGGAAGAATTATTATAACTGTTCGAGCTCTAAATTTTATGACTGAACGTCCTCCTATTGTAGGGGAAGGCGTAGTTGACCTCCAATCAGCAGAGAAAAACCTTTAGAAGTGGCTTATAGAAGTAACCTGTAGAAGTAATTGTAGTTGCAAACATATTGAGAAATGAAAGCTAGTTTTACCTTTGCTTTATCTTATGTTTGTTAGAGATCTTTGATTGAAAACTAGTATTGCCTTTGTTTTAATCATAGATATATGTATAGATGGGCGATTGAAAGCTAGTATTACCTTTACTTTAATCAAAGTATAGAGGTCGATTGAAAGCTAGCTTTACCTTTGCTTTATCTGTTAGATGGATAATTGAAAGCTAGTATTACCTTTTCTTTAATCAATGTATAGAGATCGATTGAAAGATATAATTATTACCTTCGCTTTAATCTATGAGATTTAGAAGAATCTACGTAAGTAGAGAGTAATATGGGAAAAAACTTGGAAATTTTCATTGAGTAGAATATAATGTACACTGTATGGAGATTGAAATCTCACTTTTGGAATGGAAAGAACGAGAATTTTGAAGTGGAGAAACCATAGACTTAACGATAGTATCGTTTCAGTCGCCAGTGTTCCATGGATTTAGGATTCGAACTCCTTGCTCTGTCATGAGATAGTATGATCCCAGACCAGTTTGACCAATGATGAGGAATGGACCTTCCCAATTTTTGCCAGCTTCTCGGCATGTGCTTATTTTCGGTATTATGGGATCTCTCTGAGGACGAGATCATCGATTTAAAACTCACGGCTTTGGACTCTTCTGTTGTATGAGCTGACCAGCATATGGTGATATCGACCAAGGTTGGCAATAGCGTGTTCCCTAGTTTTATCAATCCAATTCATATTGTATGCCAATTCGAACTCATTTTCTTCGTCGATTAGCTCGTGATCTTTGACAGGATGGTGGTATTCTGTCAGAATGATGGCTTATGTGCCATAAACAAAGAGGAAGGGGGAACAACCAGTTGATTAACGTGGAGTGATACGGCATGCCCATAAGACGTGAGGAAGTTCCCGTATCAAATTTCCTTTTTTCTATGATTGAAGCCTTTTCTTAAGCCCATCCACTATGGTTTTGTTGGTAATTTCAGCTTGACCATTGCCTTAAGGGTAGTATGGATTGGATGGTGAATGGTGATGTTGTGTTTGTTTAGGAAGGTTGCAACCATTTCACCAACGAATTATGACCCGTTATCTATCCCAATTAGGTGGGGGAATCCAAACCGCGTGATGATGTGTTCCCAGATAAAAGAGATGGCTTCTTCTTCTCTAGTTCGACAGAGCAGAACTAATTCTACCCATTTTGTAAAATAATTTGTTGCTACGAGTAGGAATCGTCGGTTACCTGAAATATTAGGAAATTCTCCGACAAGATCGAGCGCCCACCGCTTGAATGGTCAGAACACCTTGCTTGCATGTAGTTTAAGTGCAGGGGCGCAGATCATGTGTCCATGTCATTGACATGTGTCACATTTGCGTGAGTACTCTTTTGCTTGCTTGTGTATTCCTGGCCAGAAGACTCCTTGTGTGATTGCTCTGTTAGCAAGTGATCATCATGTGGCATAGGAGCCACAAGTTCCTTTATGTAAATCTCTGAGCATTTCATCTGCTTTCTTCCTGGAGAGCCACTTGAGATAAGGCCCTGTGACTGAACGGCAATATAGGTGTCCATTCTGAACTGTGTAATGCTTTGAGCTTTTGATCAATTGTCTGCGCTTTTTCGGATTTGCTAGAAGGGATCCATCATATTTATTTTTCAGGCCGAGATAGGCGATAAAGGGCTTTCGCCAATTGTCATCTTTCTCTTCATCGCCCCTAGTATTGATCATGCATACATAATGGAGATAAATACTAGGGGTATATATCACTTTGATCTAGAGATATCATGCTTTTGTACCCATAACCCCGGCTAGGTAAGCCAAGGAGTCGGCGTGTCTATTTTTACCTCAAGGGAGAAAGTCGAGAGCTATTTTTGTAAATTTGCTCTTTCTATCGACAATGAGGGCTGCATATTCGATCATCTTGCCATTCTTCTTGTATTATTCTGAGTAATAGTGGACGATGAGTAGAGAGTCTGTGTAGGCGAGAGCTCTGGGACGCCAAGCTCGTGTACGAGGTCGAGTCTATAAATTAGAGCTTCATATTATGTGACATTGTTGGAGGCTTCAAAATCCAGGTGGATTGATTTTTCGATTCTGTCGTTAGAAGGGGTAATCAATGCGATTCCAATTCTAGACCCTGCGGGTACTGCTGAACCATATGTAAGAAGTCTCCACCCTTTCCTTGTAATTCATTAAGCTCACTCGTCAAATACTTTGGTGAGTGGATCTTCTATAATTTCTTTTGTAAGGTCAGGATTGTGCTCCTCCCAATCGGGATTTTCCACAATAAAATCTGAGAGAAAATTGTCAATGGTTTGACCCTTTTCTGAATGATGTTGTTCAAACTTGATATCATGTTCTCCCAAACTGACATACCATTGTTGTACTCGTCGTGAATTTTCTTTTTGGGACAAAACCTCCTAAAGTGGGTTGTTCGTCATAACTTTGATTAAATGAGCTTGGAAGTAGTACTTAAGTTTCTGTGAAGTATAAAGAAGAGTTAGAAGGAGTCTATCGATTTTAGAATATCTCATTTCCACCGGAGTGAGAGTTTTACTAATAAAATAGACTGGCTTTTCGACTTTCCCCTCAAGTTGAATGAGAACCAAGCTGATATAAGTATCTGTAACAGCCAGGTAGAAGATCAGTTCCTTATTATCTACCAAGGTACTCATAATGGGAGACTTTCTCATATAGGTTTTGAGTTCCTGAAAAGCTGCCTCGTATTCTGATGTTTATTAGATTATTTCATTGTGTTAAACTTTTCCTCATTTGGAACAACCTCTGAGTAGTAGGAACATCCAGCGACATCGATCTGAAGACTTTAAAATGAATCGGTTGATAGCGGCAATCTTGTCGGCAAGTTTTTGTACGTCCTTCATTGTTTTTAGAGATGGCATATTGAGGAGAGCTAGAATTTGATCTGGATCAGCCTCAATCCCCTTCTTATTGATGAGATGGCCGAGGAATTGGCCTGAATGTACTCTGAATTGCCACTTATCTGGATTGAGTCACATTCGGTTAGATCGTAGAATGTTGAATATTATGGCTAGATCTATGATGCGGTCTTTTGACTATAAGCTTTTGCACAGAAGATGATCGATGTAAACTTCAATGATTTTTTTAAGGTGTGCTTTGAACATAGTCTTCATTAACCATTGATAAGTTGCGTCTGCGTTCTTTAGTCCGAAGGGCATGACTTTGTAACAGTAAAGTCCTTTTTCAGTGATAAAAGTGGTATTTTCCTTATCTTCCTCTAAAAGAGGTATCTGATTGTATCCAGAAGCAGCGTCCATCATAGATAGGAGTTCGTGAACTACCATGGAATTAAGAATTTGATGGATGATTGGAAAAGGGAAACTGTCCTTCGGAGTGTGATTGTTTAGATTAGTGAAATCTACACAAACTCGAACATTTCCATTCTTCTTAGGAACTGCATGCAACGATGTTGGAGATCCAATCCGGATACTTGTTTTCTCGAATGAACCCCCACCTTGATCAATTTGTCGATCTCAATGTTGACTTCATCTCAAAAATGAGGTGAGAGTCATCGTTGTTTTTGTTTGATTGTCGTGGCATTGACGTTGATAGCCAATCTATGACATGCCTTGGATGGATCGACCCCGGGCATCTCTTCGAAAGTCCACGCAAAGATGTCTCGATCCATTCATAAGAAGTGAATAAGAGCATCCTCATCGTATTGGACCATCTTGGTATCGATAAAAGTACCTCGGCTAGGTACATCAATGTCGATGTACTCTGTAGGCTCTTCTGTGGAAGGCTGATCATCGATGTGACCAACTTTCTATAATTGCTATGCAACGTATCTATCTGATGTATCTAGAATGGTAAAGATGGTATTCTCACAAGCTCAGGAAAACTTTTGACTGCCTTTGATTTCATAGATGTCATCATTGTGTTTGAAACGAAGTGTTTGATGATAAGTAGAAGCGATTGCTTCCATGTTGTGAATCTAGCAGCGGCCTATAATCTCGAGATAACGAGATTTTGCGTTGATAATGCAGAATATGACGTCAATTGTGGCTGGTTCAGTGGTGATAGGTAAGATAATATTGCTTATTTGTTCTTCTTTGAAACCATTAAATCATCTAATATCAGTGTCGCTTGGAATAACTTGATCGACCAATCCTATCTGGTCGATCGTGCTCTGAAAATGAATATTAATACTGCTTCTAGTATCGATCATCATTGTATGCATAACAAACTTCTTTATCTTGAGCATTATTACTAATGCATCATGATGTGGAAATTTTACATGACTGATGTCATAATCTTCAAATAAAATCCCAAGCCGACGATTGCTCGACTCAGGAAGAAGCTTGGCTTCATTATCTTGAGGTGTAAGATCGCAACATTATAATAACCTCTTGCGCTTGAATTTGCAAGAGTTGTTAATCTGATGAATCTTGATCATGTTGCTATGGTATATATGGTATAAATATTTTTCCTTAGCTTGATCTTCGATCTGGACTACTTCGATCTGCGTCTTGTAGCTTCTATTTTTGTAGGATTCCAGATCAACAAATGTATTCGAACATTCTCTCATCTTTGAAGATATATTCCAGCAAACTCTGTAAAATATAGTAGTTGTCAGTGTTATGATTATTTACATTGTGATTCATGCAATACGGGTGACCTTCGATTGGTTCTAGCGGTTAAGATAGACGGTATAACTTGTCCTACGATAGAATTGGAAAAATTGTGGAGAGTCGGATATTCATTTTGGGGAGGACCAACTTGGGTAATAAATTATCTTTCTGAGGTTTGCCAGTGTTGGCTTTAGAACGCTTTTGATCACCCTGATCCTCCTTCGGTTCACTGTTTCATTATGAAGCTGAACCTTTAGTGGTTAGGACAGATTTAGTAGATTTATGCCTTTCAGACATCATTCTTTCCAGGTCGACATACCCATTGACCTTGGTGATCATATCCCCCAAGGTTGCGAGTTTGTTTAAGAAGAGGTGCTCTTTGGCTTTGCAGTCGAGCTGGAGCGCGTTAGTAAAAGTAGTAACAGCTGTTTTCTAATCAAGATTATCTACTTTTCACGAGAGCTCCAAAAACTTCTTCGCAAAGGCTTCGTGCTTCACCCCTTGTGATTATTTAAGACTAATAAGAGAATATAAATTCTCCTCCTTATCTTTGTTGTGAGCATATGTCTTGATGAATTATTTTTGTAGCTGATCGAATGTGAGGATGGAATCTTCAAGTATAGAGTGGAACCACCGGAGCAGTTCTCCCTGCAGACTTGTTACGAACAGACGACATAGAATATGGTTGAGATTGGAGTATAACCCCAATGAATCACGGTATTATTGAATATGCTCCATTGGATTGGTGTCATTGTATTTACGTATCTTTAGAGTATGGAAACCTTTTAGTACTTCCATATCGAATAACTCTTTAGCAATCAGACTACCTTGCAACTTGGTAAGATCGTCTTTATTACCTAGAGCTTGAGCCTCAATCAACTCCTTGATATGTTGATCCATATATTTTTGTGTGACGTACTGATATGTGGCTTGGCAAGGTGGTTAAGGATTATGAGTGTCGGTGCCCTCACTCAAGCGATCCCATATTGAAATCCAAGGTAGAGGTCATTGCTCTTCCTCTTGATGCTTGGAAGGTCGGAGACTTCTGCTGATATCAGACTGAACTTTGCCACCCAAGTGAATGGAAGGTTGAAGTTTGTGCTGAACATTTTGGGAAATGGCTTTGCCAGTGGCTCCTCGAGGTCCTAAACTTTCTCGTGCAGAAATTCATGAGTTCTCCGTTACTTAATCACGATCTCTGGTTTGGGGAGCCTGTTGAGTGTCTTACAAAGCTTATAATACCGTCTGCATGGTTGTCATCTAATTTTTATGCTGTTTGAATACTGTCAAACGAGCTTGCCGCTCAGTTTCTAGCTCTTTGTCATGGAGCTCTCGGTCAAGAGTTAACTGATGCTTGAGCTCATAACGCTTCTATGTTTCGACGTGGAGATTTGCCCGTAGTTTTGTAAGTTATTCTGGCTTAACTGAAAGATCGAGCTGGATTCCTGTCGCTGGTCGCCTAAAAGTGACTATGATTAGAGATGGAGAGTAGAGTGAATGTGTGCCTTAGGATATCGTAAAAATGTCTTCTTTCCCACAGACGGTGCCAAATAAAATGGTATAATTTCGTAGCACAAAATGGCTCAAAATTAGCTCTTACACCAAATGTACCTGTGACAAAAACTAATGTAAAGCAAGAAATGACACAGGTAATTTAGCGTTAAAAACCTTTGAATAGGTAAAAAACCACGACTTCGAGTTGAGGGTTTTAGTAACAATAACTTTTATTACTTGAGGCTGATATCTTATTACAGGTGATCTCTCAAACTAGAAATGCTTGATTTTGTAAATAAGAAGTTTTGTGGTATTTAGAATCTAGAAAATCTTGTATTCGAGTCTAGAAAATCTGGTTTTCTTGGTTCCTGTCTTTTCTATAACTTTTTCTTTATATAAACCTTACCCGTAGCTCATTATCGTGCTGAAGCACGTTCATCGAATAATGAAGTAAGTGGTGGTTGACTGTGTAACTATTTAGTTCATGGGAGACAGACGTCTTTAACTTGTTCATACTCTTCTATTGTGTTCGATCCACGTTCTTTATCAGTTCGTGGTCTAGGTGTTAATATTAATTGTTCATGTCATGTATGAAATGCGTGAGTCTGATATTGAGGTAGTTCAAATTTAGGTTAGGTCGAGGGATAGGTCCTTACATTACCGATACTACATCTTTATCTCTTAAAGGGGAAATCGATTAACTTTTTCTAAGCACAGTTTGAGTATGTCGCGACTTTGGGGACAAGGATATGATGGTGCTAGCAACATGAAGGGTGAACTCAACGGTCTTAAAATGCTTATCTTAAAGGAGAATCCATATGCATACTACATTCATTGCTTCGCACATCAACTCCAGCTAGCGCTTGTTGCAACAACAAATGATCACTATCAAATAGAGTTCTTTTTTACCATGCTTCCAATATTATTGGAGCATCATGCAAACGTCGAGATCTTCTTCAAGATAAACAAGCGGCTGTAATTATTGAAGCATTAGAAAAATAGGAACTTGATAGTGGAAGGGGTCTAAATTAAGAGACAAGCATTAAGCGGCCCATGATACACATTGGGGATCCCACTATAATACCCTATTGAGCTTGATTTTGATGTTTGGGCCTATTACTAATGTGATTTACAAGTTGATACATAACTCAAATTTAGATCAAAGAGGCATTACAAAAATTTTATTAGACACAAGGTGCTCATTTGAATTCGTCTTGATCTTATTTCTGATGAGGAAATTTTTGGGATATACTAATGATTTATCCAAAGCATTACAAAGAAAAGATCACGACATTGTAAATGTGATGACTTAGTAAAACTATCTAAGAAGCAATTGTAGTTGTTGCAAGATAATGGATGAGATTCTATTCACGAGGATGTCTCTTAGCATTACTCAAAACATAATATCAGAATTCTAGTGATGGCGGATAGGTTTATAGCACTAGGTCGATCCCGAGGAAATGTAGAAGAAAATACAAATGAGCATTATTATCATCAGTAATTGTTCAATTCATGTTTAGATCATCAACTTTCGGTTCTTAATGATCATTTTAACGTGGTACGTAAATACTGAATTAATTGTTTGTATGGCTTGCTTGAATCTAAATGATTTATTTTCAGCATATAACAAGGAGAAGTTGTTTCGCCTTGCTCAGTTGTACGGTGATGATTTTTCTTTGTGGGATCTTATGAAACTTGATGATCAACTTGATTTTTATATCTCTATAATGCGATTTGAGAGTGCATTTTCTGAAGTACATGGCATTCAAGAGATTGCTAAGGAGATGGTTAAGACAAAGAAAAATAAATCATACCCCTTTGTTTACTCGCTCATAACATTGGCATTAATACTTTCAGTTGCGACATCTATGCATTTCATAAAGAACCGCTTGTATAATAGAATGGCAGATGAGTTCATAAATGATTATTTGGTTATATATGTCGAGAAGACCACTTTTGCTAGCGTCACTGATGAAGCAATCCTAAACCACTTCCAAAGTATGAAATTACGTCGAGGAAAAGTTTGACAAATGAAGAAAGCATGATTGGTGTGTCCGTTATTGTTGTAAGTATTATTTTACACGCTATAACATATTTTTTTCAATTGCAGAGATTGGTTTGTTCCTTTATGACGTTAAACCTTTGATCCACTCAGGTTATGGGGCCTCCGAGAGACTTTCATATTGTTAGTTATGTTACTCTTCATTCATATTTGTAGCATCGAGTGGTGTTTAATGATCTTACAATCGGGTATGTTTTCATATTTTTATATTTTTATCATAATATATATAAATGACATTGTTTATCTTAAATTCCTCCACTTGCTTTCCGTTAGGTTCTTTAGGAATTTTAATGTAAAATATAATGTAGATTAAATAAATTGCATCTTCTAAGTGAAATTACAAAAATACCCTTCAAATCCCTCCAAAAAAATTTAGGGATGGCAATTTGACCTGCCATACCCCGAACGGGGTGGCTTTAGGATGTGCTAACCGGGTATGGGATGCATTATAAAAATCCGTAGGAGAGCGGGGCGGATTTGGTATTGCCTCAAAAAATCCGTACCCGCCCCGCCCTATTTAAATAGTTTATTGTTATTACCTTTTATATAAGTAATTAAAAACCTAAATAAAAGAGTTTTTATTGAAAAAAAATAACTTTATAAGTTAAATGGGGCAAGGATGGTATTTAGTATTGTAATAGCAGGCGAATTTGGGGATCCCCATTTAACTTAAACAGGTTTGGCGGCGGGGGATGGGAGTCTCCCATTGCCATCCCCTGGGAAAACCTTAACATCTTACCATACTGCTGGAGGTGCTCTGATACCATTTTTAACCGAGATATGATTTTACAGCTTTGAGAATTATTTTCCTACAGAGTTATCGCAAAAATTTGTGTAGAGTTTTCCGCATAAGTTTTTAGATTGTTTGAAGAACTGGATTGGGGAATAAAGAACTTCTGTTTCGTAATTTAAATTAAAGAACTCAAAAAAATTTGAAGTAGTTTTTCTTAAAACACTTTTGTTCCCCTTCTTTATTCGCCTGAGGTGGCTTATATAGCTATCCTTTTTTACATAGTGGAGACTTATTGATAGGCATGAAAAATGCCTATTTTTGTCCTTCAATTTACATTATCTAGGAACTTATTTTATGTTTTACTGGGCCTAATTGAAGTATGTTTGACTATTACAGGTAAAGAGACATTTGTAATCAAACCCTTCTTAAAGCCCAACTCTTACAAGCTAAAGAGTTGCTGGAGATGATCAGTTGTCAAGAGCTGCTAGAGATGATCAGTTGTTAAGAGCTGTTAGAGATGACTTTGTACCAAGAGCTGCTTGAGCTGCTAGAAGACTTAGTAGTCAAGCCTAGTTAAAATCTCTCCACAAAATCAGGAGTGTTTGAGGGAGATGAGGAATTTGAGTTAGGTTAAGAGGGAGAGTTGTAAAGAGGAAATTGGATTATCTTCTTAGTTTTATCCTTTTTCCTACGGTAGTTCTTATTTCTGTTTGATGAAAACCATTTTCAATAAATAAAAACCAGTTTTTATTCATGATTTTGATCTTTGCATCCTTGAGAACGAAACCCTCTATGTTTCAACACCCGGTTTGGTACGGAATATCAAATGGCGCCGCTGCCGGGGATGCAATTGATTTTAAAATCTTGTCTCTTTTATTAAATTATTGATTTTTCTTTTTGTTTGTTGCTCCGGTTGATTTATTTGTTTCACCATCATCTCACTACTTTCATCTCCATCTCTCTCTCTCTCTCTCTTTTTGCCCTTTCTAGGGTTAGGGTTTTATCTCTCTCATGAAAACCCTCAAGCCTTACTACTACTGCTACTACTCATCTTCTTCATCGTTATCTGCGGGTTTGTTTTTGCTCTTGAAAGAGGGTTGATTACTGCTTCATTACATGTTTATGATGGTGAATTTGAGGTTTTCATGGTAGATCTGAGGGTTTTAGGAGTTTTAGATGAGTTTAATTGTAGATCTGGGTTTGATGATTGTAGATCTGGGTTTACTCTCTCTAGTCTCTACTCTTCTCTTTCAGTTCTTAACCTAATCAATGATGAGTTATGAAATCCGATCTCTCTGACTCTCTCTAGTCTGATTCATTCCACCACAATTCATTCGAACTGGAATCTAGGGTTTCTGATTTATTCCACCACAAGTCTGATTCATTCCTTCCACCACAAGTCGGATTTATTCCACCACAATTCTCTCTACTCTTCTTCCTTCCACAAGTCTGAATCTAGGGTTTTTGATGATTCGAGGAATGGAGATATTGAAATAGGGATGAATGTTCAGTCCAGTTATGGGGACCATGGCTTATGCAAGTTTTACAAGCAGGTGATTATGGTTTGTTTTGTTAGACAAAATTTATCCCATGGGGATCTTTTGTGGCGAATGGTTATTTTAATGGTTGTTGCGTTTACTCGTCTTTCAAATTGGTTTATTGGGTGATTGATCTTTTCATTGCTCTTCCGGCTTCACAGTTGGTACTTCTCGTTTCTCTCTCTAAAATCTCAGCGTGTTTGGGGTTTCGATTCATTGGTAAATTTAAAATCAGTTGAGGCTAATTTACTATTTTGAGTACTGTTATAGGTGATTATTATTGTGTTGTGATTTTGATTTAGGGTTTAGATTGGTTTAGGTGATTTTAAAGTTTTGGACTGAGATATAAGTGTTTGATCACTGTTTAAGCCAGAAACTTCATCATCTCTGCTCTCAAACCCTTATCCTTGTCCTCTAACAATATCATCTCTGTTTCAAAGGTTTTTGCTGTTATTTATCTTTCATAGCTTGGCTTCGATTCGATATTTTTTCTCTCGCTCTTAGCATCTGAATTTGGCTTGATAAGAAATCCAATTGAAACAAGTTGGGCTTCCTAGAATTGCTTAAAGTTGCGTTTATATGTATTTCAATCGATCTTTCTCATCAAACAAACCCGACTGTTGGGGTACATTTGATTTACTGATATTACTTGAGGTGATTGCGGATTGCACATCTGTTCTGGAGTATATGATTTAGAAGATTTGATTTGGGAATTTCAGACGGAGTATTTAGTTCTTGTTGTTGTTGTTGTTCCTGCTGTTGCTGCTGCTTGCATAACTACTGTCGCTGAATCTGATTTTTGGGTGATGCTGGGAACTATTTCTAGTTGCCGTGAATCTGATTTTTTTGGTATTGAATCTGGATTTTCAAATACTGTTTTTCAAGGCGACGAAGACTTATAGTTTCTTAAATTTTTATGTTTTTTTTTTTAGTATTGTAAGGTTGAGAAAAATGTTTATGTAATAATTAATTGAGTGACGCTTTGTAAGGTGAGGAAATTGTAATTTGCTGTAGGTACAGCATCGGAACCCCTATTCAGGACGGAAATCGTTTCAACGCGTACTTCGCAAACGACCCTGAGTAGGCCTTCCCAACGGTTTCACCAGGGTAACCAAACGTGCCCCTAAAAAGGCCGCCCTGTAGGCAAAAAAAATTTCCACCGCACCCTCCCTGTCGCGGTACATCGTTGTTTAACTATTTGTTTGATAAATGTTTAATTTTTACAACAACACCTAGATAAGGGTGAACCAAAACGGGATTTCATCACCCGTGCGTGCCCACGCATTAGGACCCCGGGAATTCATTACCCGATTGTTAATCTTTTACAGTTCCGACCTCTTTAAAAGATTTTCAGATAATAAGCCATAAAAAACATAGTTAATAAAAAGGCTTCGCTCGGACCTGGAGCAACACGCTCACTAGGAAAACCTGATAAGTGGCTACGTTTGCTGGAGGACGTACGTTTCCTGGCATAGCTAGTGTGGATAGGTGACTCTAAGCGGTTCACCCCGCCTTCCAGCACAGGTGCATCTAGGTGACTAGATAGCATGCGAGTTATCGCCAAAGCGAGTAAAAATAGCTCAAGTGCGAACCGATCTACTGTCAGGAGTAGGAGCATTGAACCCTGAGACCGGGTTCACAACTTGACCTAAAAAGAGACCAGTAAAACATTCTTGAGTGCTTGCATCATTCTTAAGACTTTTAGTGTGTTCGCATAAATTGATTGAATTGTATGTTAGATTGGGGTAACACCCAAGCTCGAACTAAGAACATTACTAGAATCAATATGAGTCAGACTGGTGGGACTAATGGTCCCGAACCTGCTATTCCTAGGAACGGTCCCGAACCTGCTATTACGGAGAGAATCACTCTCCGCAATCGAATGCATCCTACAATAGTTAGTAAACCTTCATGTATTGTGATTCCCAGAAATGTAGGGAACTTTGAGTTAAAACCGGGATTCTTGTCTATGCTCCCCAAATTTCATGGTAGTCCAACTGAAAACCCGTATAACCATCTTAGGGACTTTAGGGATCATATGCTTCTATTAAACTTTGAACGTATTACAGAGGATTCTTTGAAATTTCGTGTGTTTCCCTTTTCTCTGTTGGGAAACGCACGCGATTGGTTGTACACTCTCGAGGAGAACTCTGTAAACACATTTGAACAACTCATTAAGGAGTTTTTAAAGAAGTATTTCCCTAACCACATAACTGCTAAGATACGACAGAGTATCTATAGCTTCACACAAAACTGAGGAGAGTCATTATATGACTACCTACAACGGTTTAGGGATTTAGAGCAAGGATGCCCACATCACGGGATTCAGCTGATTGATATAGTTCAAACTCTCTATAAAGGTCTCGACTATGACACTAGAGCTCGTGTTAAGTCTATGTGCGCAGGTACATTCGATGAGAAAACTGACACTAAAGCTTGGACATTTTTAAATGATGTAGCGGATAAGACCTACCAATGGAAAATGATGAGAGAGGAAATACCTAGTCACCGTGCAAATGTGCACTAAGTGGACCTTAATTCAGAGTCTGCCACTCTTAGAACCATTCTTGAGAAAATCAAGAACTTAGAGACTGGCAAAAGGGAGAGACACCCTAATACTTCGTCTATTAACCATGTGGTGATGCCAAATTATGTGGTTTGTGAGAGTTCGGACCATCTGGTCCAAGATTGTCCTGATGTGCTTAGTTCAAGGGAGGGTAGAAAAGACCAGGCCAATGCTATGTATCAACGTCCCAATAACCAACCTTTCAATGGTGGATGGAATAATAATTCCAACAACTCCAATTCTCGGGGAAATAAAAATTACCAAGGAGGTTCTTCTGGTAGTGCCCCTTATCAGCCGCACAACCAAGTAAACCAACACCAGTCTAGTTCTTCGTGGCAACAAAATCCATCATACCAAGCTCCCCTTAATGTGCCTTATGTTCCTCCGCACAATAGAAATCTGCCTCCTCCAACCACGTCCTTAGAAGATACTCTTAAAGCATTTATGCAAGTAACTCAGTCATCTATTGCCAAACTTGAGGGACAAATAGGTCAAATGGCAACAGAGATAAGCACGAGAGACAAAGGAACGTTCCCCAGTCAAACTCAAGCTAATCCTAAAGGGAATACTGAACATCCTAGATCTTCCAATCGTGATGAAGTCAACGCCATCATTTCTCTTAGGAGCGGTACGAAAGTTGATAATTTGGTGAAAATGCCTAAGGAACCCGAGCTGGAAATTTAAAGTAAACCTATAGAAGAACCTGCGAGTGCTAGTGAGGAAGAAATCACGATAACACATGTTCAGCTGCTGGCTCCTTTTCCTCAGCGGTTAACTCTTGCTAAGAAGGGCAACGTCTATGAGGAGATTTTAGGGATTTTTAAGCATTGTGTGATTAACATTCCTATCCTTACGGTCATAAGACATATCCCTAATTACGCAAAATTTCTTAAAGATCTTTGCACTTTAAAGCGGCGCATACATGTCCCGAAAAAGGCTTTTCATGTTCACGAGAGTGATATATCTATTCTTTTAGATGCACATGTTAGTGCTGTCCTTTTGCGTAAATCCCTTCCAAAATACAAGGACCCGGGATGCCCTACTATTTCATGTACGATTGGGACCAGTAAGATAGGAAGAGCTCTACTTGATTTAGGTGCCGCCGTGAACCTCATTCCTTACTCTGTCTATGAGCAATTGGATATCGGAGTACTTAAACCCACTAATAGGACCCTTCAGCTAGCTGACCGATCTATTAGGATTCCTAGGGGTGTAGTTGAAGATGTGTTGATCCAGATTGAGCAATTTGTTTATCCAGTAGACTTTGATGTGTTAGATACTGAGCCAGTGGCAAGCCCTGAGGATGAGATCCCTGTGATTCTAGGTCGACCCTTTTTGGCAACAGCTAATGCGGTAATCAATTGCCGCAATGGAATTATGAAGTTGACTTTCGGGAACATGACTGTAGAATTAAATATTTTTCATGCGTCGCATTCCCCTTATAATTCTGAACTACTTGAGTGTAATATGATCCAGAGTCTTGTGAATACCACTTTTGAGAGGTCAAGTACCTCAGATCCCTTAGAGGCAATTTTGTCCAACTTTGATAGAGATTGTGAGGACGATTCGTACATCCATGAGGTGAAAACCTTATTAGATTCGGCTTTAGAAATTTTAGAGCCTGAAGGTGAGCATGAAATCTTAGATGTTAAGAAACCCATTCCAGAGGCTCAAGTAACCTCCCCAAAGATAGAGCTTAAACCTCTTCCCGCTCACCTTAAGTATGTCTTTCGAGGTCTTGACGAGACTATGCCCGTCACTATTTCCGCTGACCTAGAACCCCTTCAGGAAGAGAAGTTGATTCGTGTTCTTAAGGGAAATACGAAAGCTATTGGCTGGAGTATTGAGGACATTAAAGGAATTAGTCCCTCGGTTTGTATGCATAAAATCAATTTGGAAGATAATTCCAAAAAGTCCAGGGAAGGACAACGGAGATTGAACCCGACTATGGCCGAAGTAGTTCGGAAAGAAATTTTAAGACTCTTTGATACTGGGATCATCTATCCCATTTCTGATAGTCTGTGGGTTAGCCCAATCCATGTTGCCCCGAAAAATCAGGAATCACCATTGTAAAGAACGAGAATAACGACCTCGTACCCACTAGAATGACCACTGGATGGAGAGTCTACATAGACTACAGGAAGCTTAACTCGGTCACTAGGAAAGATCACTTCCCCTTACCTTTCATTGACCAGATCCTCGAGCGACTCGCTGGGCATAAATTTTATTATTTCTTAGATGGCTACTCTGGGTACAACCAAATACCCATCGCACCCGAGGACCAAGAGAAAACAACTTTTACATGTCCTTTCGGTACATTTGCCTACCGTCGCATGCCTTTTGGCTTATGCAATGCTCCTGCGACGTTTCAGCGTTGCATGTTAAGCATTTTTTCTGACATGGTAGAGCGATTCCTTGAAGTTTTCATGGATGACTTCTCATTATTTGGCAACTCATTTGAACAGTGCCTTCATCATCTTTCTCTAGTATTACTCAGATGCCAGGAAAAGAATCTTATTTTAAATTTGGAGAAATGTCACTTTATGGTAAAAAGGGGGATATTTTTGGGGCATATCATATATGAAAATGGAATAGAAGTTGACCAGGCCAAAATAGATGTCATTTCTAACCTTCCCCCACCACGAAATGTCAAGGACGTCGGTTCCTTTCTAGGACATGCAGGCTTTTACCATCGTTTTATCCAAGATTTTAGTAAGATTGTTCGTCCTTTAAGCAGCCTTTTGGCCAAAGATGTGGCCTATAAGTTTGATGCACCATGTCTTGTAGCTTTTGATAATCTTAAGACCCAGCTCACAACATCACCCATTATTAGACCACCTGTTTGGAATGAACCATTCGAGTTAATGTGTGATGCCTCTGATTATTCTGAAGGCGTTGTTTTGGGACAGCGGATAAACAAACTCCCCCATGTCATCCACTATGCTAGCAAAACGTTAAATGACGCCCAATTGGATTACACGACCACCGATAAAGAACTCCTGGCCATTTTTATGCGATAGAAAAATTTAGATCTTATCTTATAGGATCTAAAGTGATTGTTTACACAGATCATGCAGCGCTTCGACATCTTTTGTCAAAGAAAGATGCTAAGGCACGGCTAATCCGGTGGGTATTACTCTTGCAGGAGTTTAACCTCGAGATTCGAGACAAAAGGGGTCAGACAATGTTGTAGCTGACCATCTTTCCTGTATAGTGATTGAGTCTGTTGATGAGTCTTTGCCGATTAGGGAATCCTTCCCTGATGAACAGCTTATGGCTGTAAAATTAGTTCCCGAGTTGCCGTGGTTTGCTGACATTGCTAATTATTTAGCCACGGATACCATTCATGATCATTGGACTAAACCTGACAAAGATCGTTTCGTTAGTCAAGTGAAGTACTTCTTTTGGGATGATCCAGATTTGTTTAAGTATTGTACTGACCAAATCCTTAGGAGATGTGTTCCCCAGTCTGAGTTTACCAATATTCTCTCATTTTGCCACACTCAAGCTTGTGGAGGCCATTTTAGCTCGAAGAAGACCGCGACAAAAATTTTGCAGTGTGGTTTTTATTGGCCTACCTTATTTCACGATACGCATGCATTTTGTAAAGCGTGCGAGAGATGCCAGAAAATGGGAGCCCTTTCTCGACGAAATATGATGCCCTTACACCCTATTTTAGTTATTGAACCTTTTGATGTTTGGGGTATTGATTTTATGGGCCCTTTTCCCAAGTCTTTTGGATATGAGTACATCCTTGTTGGAGTGGACTATGTATCAAAATGGGTTGAAGCCATCCCTTCGAAAACGAATAACAGTCCAGTTGTTCTCAATTTTTTAAAAGAAAATATTTTTTCTCGATTTGGAACACCTAGGGCTATCATTAGCGATGGAGGGACACATTTTAACAACAAAAACTTTGCTGCCCTTGCCAAAAAGTATGGCGTAACCCATAAGGTGGCAACACCTTATCACCCGCAAACAAGTGGGTAAGTCGAAGTTTCAAATCGAGAGATCAAAAATATTCTCCAAAAGACGGTTAACCTAAATCGCAAAGATTGGTCTATAAGATTAATTGATGCACTTTGGGATTATCGTACTGCATATAAAACCCCGATTAGAATGTCTCCTTACCGACTCATTTACGGCAAGGCATGCCACCTTCCTGTAGAACTTGAGCATAAAGCTTATTGGGTAATAAAAACGCTTAACTTTGACACTTCAACGGCTGGGTCCCATCGTAAGCTACAACTCAATGAGTTGGATGAGCTTCGAAACGATGCATATGAATCCGCAAAGATATACAAAGAAAGAACTAAGACTTTCCATGATAAAAATATCTTGCGAAAGACTTTTAAAGAGAATCTAAAAGTTTTATTGTATTCTTCGCGTCTTCATTTGTTTCCTGGAAAACTTCAATCCCGTTGGACCGGGCCGTTCATTGTCAAAACTGTTTTCCCACATGGAGCTATTGAAATTCTTGACCCTCGTACTGGTCACATTAATAAGGTAAATGGGCAGAGACTTAAACCATTTCACGAGTATTTTACGGGTTCGAGTGAGGATATGAATCTACGGGACCCATCATATGAAACATAGGTATCTTTATTTCTACCCATAGTCTTATCTAGTTTGGGGGTACCTACCATCGTCTGGCTGAAGACGTTAAACTTAGCGCTTGTGGGGAGGCAACCTTTACTATGTTCAGGTAATATTTTTAGATTATTTTTTATTATTATTTATTTTTGGCAACTTTGGGGACACATGCTGATTCAGTTTGAGGGTGGGGGTAAATAAGATGTTCATAACTTTTTCCAATAAAAGTTATTATCTAGGGCATTCTGGTATTGTAGACACATTTTTTTATTTGTATACTCTGATCTTTGGACATTCTTAGAATCCTAGAGTTGCACTTGGGATAAAATTATAAGGTTATGGTTTATTTTAAACCGTAAATTGTTAGTGCGTTAAGAATTTTTAAGTCTTTGATACTACCATCCTATTAGATGTGTTTCAGAAGAAAATCACTCTTATAATTGCACTTCACGTAGTTATGTTATCAAGGTTTTGTTAAAACTAACTATCACCTTTTGATTAATCAACAGTTTGGGTTAGGAAGAATCTGTAATGAGGGAGACATTTATCTTGGAAAATTTTGCTTCTCATAAATTCATAATAAGGGTTTGTATGTATTTTCACAAGTTATTGGCTCCTTTCATGAAGCTGACATACTCGTAAAAAAAATTCACAATTCAAGGCCCCTCGTAAGATTTAGAACTGAAAGAGAAAGAATTTTTATTAATCTCGAGGCAAGCCATGAATCAATATGAAAGTAAGAAACCAAAAAAGTAAAAATCGAGTCTCTATGATTATAGTTGAGAACTATGTGAAGGAGGACAAGTTGCACGTATAAAAGAGCAAATGAAAACTCAAATGCAAAAGTCTTACCATGAAAAACTTGTGTGGATAGATATTTTCCCTGAAAGATCAATAAAAGAGAGCGAACAAACTAAGGTAGTTGTCTAACAAACTTCTAGATTTCTTTCACCATACTCAAGATAAGGCTAAGGTTATTTGAAAGGATTATCAAACTTCTTGATTCCATAAACTAAATTCACTACACAAATGATGAAATTCTGAAACTTGATCTAATCTGATTGTAGTATAATTGACTTGATAAATTCTGAACGTATCTGATGGTTAACCCTTGTTTAAGTATTATATCTAAAAGATGAATTTAATCTATTCTCAGAGATACCAGGAGGAATGATTATTAGTTATTTATAATACCAGAACGTCTATGATAGAATTTTGTGAGTATATTCACTGAAAACCCTCACGAGACACAACTCGTCCTATATGGGTAACCTATAGGTTGAAAGGCTTGTTGCATACGCTAAATGCAATCGTAAGAAACCACGAAAGAGTTTAGTTTTATTTTCTTTTTCTAAGGGACTAGCAATATATCAGTTTGGAGGTATTTGATAGGCATGAAAAATGCTTATTTTTGTTCTTCAATTTACATTATCTAGGAACTTATTTTATGTTTCACTGGGCCTAATTGAAGTATGTTTGACTATTACAGGTAAATAGACATTTGTAATCAAGCCCTTCTTAAAGCCCAACTCTTACAAGCTAAAGAGCTGCTGGAGATGATCAGTTGTCAAGAGCTGCTGGAGATGATCAGTTGTTAAGAGCTGTTAGAGATGACTTTGTACCAAGAGCTGCTGAAGCTGCTAGAAGACTTAGTAGTCAAGCCTAGCTAAAATCTCTCCACAAAATCAGGAGTGGTTGAGGGAGATGAGGAATTTGAGTTAGGTTAAGAGGAAGAGTTGTAAAGAGAAAATTGGATTATCTTCTTAACTTTATCTTTTTTTCTACGGTAGTTCTTATTTCTGTTTGATGAAAACCATTTTCAATCAATAAAAACCAGTTTTTATTCATGATTTTGATCTTTGCATCCTTGAGAATGAAACCCTTTATGTTTCAACACCCGGTTTGATACGGAATATCACTTATCTTTACATAGTGGAGGGTCCACTGGACTTCTCCTGACCACAACTTTATATTAATATAAAAATTACAGATAATTGAGTGTCGGCACTACATAATGCTTGACATTTGTGTTTTTCTGGTAGTCTTCACTTGGGTGTGGACCTATCTCTGTGTCAGCAACTTCTTTGGTACATGGGTATGGACCCACTTCTTATCTTCTTTAGAATTCTTAACCTGGGTAAGGCCCTTCTAGTAAATAGATGACTTCCTTCCTGGGGTAATAAGGATACTTGTGGTCCTTTTTTGCCTGTCTTCTAGCCTCCTTATAGAATACATTTTTGGTGTTATCTGAGACATCCAAAGCACCTTTATTGAATGCCTGCTCAAAATTTATTATTTTCGTCATATCTTTACTGCTGATTAGCATAGGGAATCTGCTTGTTAGGATAATTTTTAGGGTTTTGTAATTTACTTTTACCCCACTTTCCCAGTTATTTTTTTTGATCTCAAAAAGGATCTGGCTGAGCATCATTGCTCTTCCTTATGGAGATGTTTCACCTTTTCTTTTCTTGGATTTAGGGCCAAAAGCCTTGGCTCTTTTTGTTCGTTTGATGTTAAACCCTTCTTGATAAAGTGGTATGGGGTTCTATATCCCCTTCTACTTCATTTCCCCTGTCAGTCATTGAACTGTGGAATTGAATAAAAATGGGACTATCCTCTACTTAATTTTCTTCCTAAAGTTTTTTATTACTCTCTTAAAATTGTCTGGGAAGAATTTTAATTCTAGGATATTGTTTGACGGATAACAGTAATCTATTAATCCACACAGGAATAATTGGTAGACCATTTTTGGGTCAGTAGTACTACAAATGTTGAATTTGCTTCCTGTAACTGGCATGTTAATAGAATAAATTCCCAACAGGTCGTAGTCTTGACCTTCATTTTGTCTTGCCTTGTTGGACCAATAATACCATATTGCGGGGGTTATTGTTTCTATCTCGTAATTGACTTCGTTGGGTTGTATGATTTATGGGTTTAGTATTTCTGGCATTGGGCCTCTTGGTAAGCTGAGCCGATTAGGTTTTTCATCTTTTTTAGAGGCTATGATAGCCAATTTTCCTGGGGTATTGGTTTGGGTAACGTTGTTAACCGATTTGACAATATCAATCTATTTCTTATTGGCGAACTTGTCTATTAAGTCCACTGGCCTCATGGATCCTTCCTTTAGTGAGGTGGTTGTTGGATGGGCTGGAAGACTCTCATCTTTTTTTTCATTATAGTTTTTGAAGCGTGGTCAGCCTCTTGCCATGATTTGAATACTTGGTGTATAACATATTTTAGTCCAATCACTTTCGAGCTAGTTTCGGCCCAGAATGTGTCGATCTCTGCATTGTTAGTGTTAAAAATAATATAATATTTTGGGGCTTTAATGCCTCCTAAAGCCTGTGAAGACAGATTTGGGATATACGAATCCTCATATCTCATTGAGTTTGATGATTTTTCATTGCATCATGTTGAGGAGCTAAAATCTTCTTTAGAGTTTTGACACTCTTGTAGAGGGCTTGATTCTCTTAAAGAACTTTGACGTTCTGGACTGTTTAAAATGTTAAACATTTCTTGGTAATATGATCCTCTCGGGTCTTTTTCTTCTTCTTTTTCAGTAATTGAAGATGTAAGCTTTCGCTTTTGTTTGAGCTGAAGGATTTTTATCCTTTTTTGCATCATTTGCAGTTCTAATTCTCGGATCTCAGTATCCAAGTCTTGTTCAATTTTTGTATTTCTTTCCTTATGTGCTCCTAAAAACATGAATATTGAACGATTAGTTAATTCTCTGGTAAGAGCATCTGCCAGGCAATTTTTTATCCCTGTAATATGTTTTACATCAATTGATAATAATTAAACCATTGATGCCATCGCAATAGCCCTCCTTGTTTGTAGTCACCTGCAATATTGGTCCTTAAGAAATAACCAAAATTTGTATTATCACTTCTGACTATAAATCTTTGTGATAAAACATATATTGCAAATTTTTTAATAGCTTTTTGATAGCTTTTTTTTTTTCATTGGAGTGGTAATTTAATTTAGCAGTTTGAAAAAAACCATAAGAATACCTACATAGGTATTCTTCCATGCTTCTATTAATTGTGAAAACCTGGGCTTTGAGCACAGCACCCCAATATTCATTGGATGCATCTGTTTCAATCACCATTTTATCATTGGGTAAAGGATGATAAAGTCCTGGTAAGTCCTTTATTTGTTTTTTAACTTTTTCTATATAGATAGTGTCTGCTGGTATCCAATTCCAAAGAACATCCTTTTTGAGTTTAGCTTGGAGAGGTTTTCTCATTTCTACTAGTTTGTGGATATATGCTTCTACATATGTTAAGCAACCTATAAATCTTTGTAATTGGTTCTTATCCTTGATTTCACTAGGAAAATGTTGGATATTATTTAGAATATGAGGTTGGAGACAGTGTTTCCCATCTTTAATCTTTAAGCCCCAAAACTTAATTTTTGTGTGATAAATTACTATTTTTTTCTTGGACATTACTAGTCCATCTTTCTTACATTTATTGATAATAGTGCTTAGGTGTTCATAATGTTCATCTAGTATATTACTGAAGATAAGGATATCGTATATATAAACACAGCAAAAAATAAAATATTCTGCAAAGATATCATTCATATATTTTTTTAAAATCCTTGGTGCTTGATTTAATCCAAAGGGGACTACCTTCCATTGGTAGTGACCTTGGGGGAAGTTAAACGCTATCAGTTTTTGCGATTCCTCATCTATTGTAACTTGGTAAAAACTGGATTTACAATCTAATGTGGAGTAATATTTCTTACCTCTGATTAGGCTTATTAATTCATCTTTCTTAGGAATATAATAATCATCATCAATAGTTTCTTGATTGAGAGCTTTGTAATTTACCACCATTCGTTTTTTTAATCTTTTTTGTTCTACCGTTTTATTTACCATAAAAGTAGGTGAAATGTGTGGGGATTTGCTTTTGCAAATTACATGTAAGTCAATTAGTTCTTAGACGTGTTTGGCAAATTCTACTCTATCATCTGGCGAGTAAATTATAGGTTTAACCCTGATTACTTTGTTTTTATCTTTTAGTTTAATCTCAGCAGTGAGTTTTGATGTTCGTATTTTTGGATCTAAAGGATTTTCATAAAAAAAATTCCTTTAATTTTTCTCTGATATGTTCAAGTTCTCTTATGGATTTTAAGTAAAGATTTTTTCCTGGAATTTGTATGCTTAAATCCTCGTAGTTATATTCTTCTTTATTATGAAAAATACGTATATTAGTAACATGTGGTTTTGTTTGTTTGATTTTTACACCTCGTTTTTATTTATTATGTTGATCAAGGAATCATTGGATTCCAACTGTCATTGCATTTCTTACTTTATAGGCTCTAATCTTATTTTATAAGCTTGCTCTAGGATTTTTATTTTATGCTTAAAATCTTTTCCTGCCCTATTAGGGCATTCGTTTGCATAATGCCTTTCTTCGTTGCATATCCAGCATTTACAATTTTTCTTTTTCTAAGGACAATAGTTGTTATTCGTTTTTACGAAGTTTCTCATTTTAAAGAATTTCTTCTGAAAATGGGGTTTTTCTTTGTTTCTTAAAAACTTCATTCATTTATACTTTTTGAACCGGTATTTTTTATGTAAAAATTCTCGTTTAAAGAATTTATTTTTATATTTTGGGATGTTATATTGCATCCATATATTCCTGGTATATCCGCATTTGTTTTGTCACAATAAATGTTGTCTTAACCTTTGAGTTGTTTGGTGACTGTCCGTTGTCGGCATGCCAATATAATATACTGTTTATTATAGAATAAAATTTATTATAGAATAAAGTTCTATAATATTCCTGAACTAATTTATTAAGTTTATGGTAAAATCTTTCCTATTCACATGTGTATGTGTCAAAATAATAGATATCGCAAATGGTTAGGTTATCCAAATGCCATAAAGCTTGAATTTATTCTAATTGAGATATTTTGTTTTTATATTGTTTTTTGTCTTCACCAACCATTTCTCGGTAAATAGCATCCGTGACTTTATTTAAATATTCGAGTCGAGTTTTACAACCTTTACCCAATTCAATATGTTCTTCTTTTGTAAGTTTGTCAAACCATGTTCTTACATTTTCACTGAGTTTATGGTAAATTAATATTTTTACTGCTTGTAGGTTTGTTGTTAGTTTTAAAGTGGTTTGGATAATAAGGCTCATTTCTGCGCACTACTCTATTATTAATTTTTCTCTTTCTCGGATACAATCTATATCCAAAATAGTTATTCCAGGAATGCCAACTCTTTGCTTTAGTTGATATTTCGAAGGGATATTCCTGTTATGGAAGTTAGGTAGTCTATCCGTAGTGTTATTAGATCTGATAGGGATAGTTTTGGTTTTTTCAAACTCATCATCTTCTTCTGGCCTGAGTTTAGACCTTCTTCTTCTCTATTGTTCCTCATTTTCAGTATTTATGTTAGGATAGGTTTTTTCTATAGTGTTTGTATTAGAACCTTGACCTTCTTCTATATTAGGTTTTAAGTTCATTTTTATCTTTTTCCCGATATTTTATTCATTTGTTTCTGAGTCGTCTTATGATATCACAAATTTATCATCTTCGTATTTGTTATTTGTCATGTGGAATTTTTTTCCCAATTCCTTATCGTCCATAGATAAGAGTTTGATGATGGTATCTAGATTTATTTCTTCAGGGTTTTCAAACCTGTCTTCTAACTTTTTCCTAAATATAATTGTTAACATCTAGTATTGTTGGTGGTGGTTTCAAATTCTTTGGGAAGAATCTTCCTATTGTTTCGATAATTATTGGTGACTTTGGTCTGGTTTCTAAGATATTACTTAGATTTATTTCCTCAATAATTTTGTTTAATTGTATTGCACTTAAGTTTTCTACTTTAAGAGATAAATCTTGTATTTCTTTAATAATCTTGCTTAGAGGAGTCTGTTGGTTTTTCTCTATGATTTCTTTAATATATATTTGAAGCTCTTTGACACTTGTCATGAGTTTCGTAATTTGAGGTAAGAGATGGGCAAAACATCTTTGTAAATACTCAATTTTATTTTCTCTATTTTTTATTGGCTCCATTAGTCTAAAAGGTCCCTTTAGAGCGTATTTATTTTTATTGACAATCGTCTAATTTCTGCAAGGGATTGGTTTGCAGGTTCTTTTTCTAATATATTTTTCTTAATTTGGAACCTGGAAGAGTTTTTTACTTCCATTTGTCTGTTTTGTACGTGGACCTCCTTTGCTCTTTGATAACCTATAAAAGGTTTTTCTTTTATATTTAGGCTCCACTTTTCTGGAAGTTCATCTAATTCTACTATTTAAGGTTGGTGAGTTTTTCCTATTTCAGAGAAGATATCATCTATCTCAATCATTTCTTTTTGCTTTAATAACTCACTGTGATGAGAGTTAGTTAAAGCATATCCAACTACATATGTGATGCTGAAAAGACTGTTTCCTGGTTTAACAAGTTCAGATCTTTCAAAATAATGAGCTAAACTTAAAGTTTTGTTTAAATCTTTGTCATATAGGCTTATTGCATACTTTGAGTATACTGAAAAGACTAATTTTTTTTAACTTAGGTTCCCTTGAACCATTCCTAATAATGCATCTCTGCGGTTATTAATACGATTATCAAGTATTGCTACTTTGATAGGTCTATTAATTCATTCTCTAAAATTATATTTTATCATAATCTGGATTCCTCCTAGATGTATATAACCTATTTGACTCCTGTCATCTTTTGGGATGACATTTATTCTTAGGTTTAAGTCTTCTCTTGTGATGAGAGGCAGATTTATGTGTCCTGATGTGTCTTTTATATCAAGACTATATTCTTTATGGCCAACGTCAAAATAAACCAAATTTTTTCTTTTAATAAACATTCCTGCAATCTTAGAGATATTGTTGAGAACCTTGAATATCTTATTTTTATCCAAATAAAGTTTTTTCTTTATAATTTCATTAAAATTTTCTCTTCTGATAATTAAATCAGATGAGAAATTTCCTTCTTGTTCATGAACTTCATATAATTCAATTTCTAGATTTATACTGTTGTCATAGGAATTACTAACTTCAGTCGTTGGTTCCATCTCTGGTCTTTCTAGATTTTATGAAATCTTATGTGTTTTCTAGCACTTGAGACTGAGTAGAAAACTCTACGTCTTTTCGTTGTGCATCATTAGACATCCTCATGGGTATGTATACATGTCATGAATACATGGGTTCTTGTTAATTTGAGGTTTATTGACCTCACTAAGTCTCGCATCAGTGGATTTCAGGCGTAGGGTTTGACGTCTCTCATCTTGATAAGGTGTACAATTAAGCACTGAGTCATGTAGACTCCGGGTTCCTATCCGTTTTTATCATAAAAACTATTTATATGATAATATATAATCAACAACTGATAGCTGAACACGAATTAATAATATGATAGCAATCAGTATTATATAGTAGTTTGAAAACTTACATAGCACTTGGTAAAAACTCTTGAGTGTTCAGGGCTTTGGTTCCTGAATGTAATGAATTTTTGTTCAAATGTAGTTAATGAACCAAAAGTGTTCTCTATGCCTTCTTTTATAACCAATTCATAGTTTTCTGCGTGTCTTCTCTGAGACGTGTCTTTTTTAAGACTGTAGGTTGTCTCAATTATTTTCTTTTGACAAAGAAATGTCGACACTCAAAGCTATTTTATGAATAGTGAAATCACTATTCATTTTTTAATATTCACAAGATATTTCTTTGTTTTTTTTTGTGTGTCGGCAGATCAATCTCCCAAAAGAAGTTTAATCGTAATGCTTCCAAAAGCTTAAATGCTATACTATTCACAAAATATTTCCAAAAGAAGCTCTTAATTGTAATACTTTCAAAACATCATAATTTAATACCTTTAAATGAAACAAAGTGATGACGTATGTTAGATGTCGACACTCAAAGCTGTTTTTGTGAATAGTGAAATTAATATTCACTTTTTACTATTCACAACATATTTCTTTTAAACTTAAACAGGTTTGGAGGCGGGGGATGGATGGGAGTGACCATCCCCTCCGAAAACCGTAACAACGTACCATGCTGCTGGAGGTGCTCTTACTCTTACCACTCAATCACCGTTCCTTCACAAATTTCACCCGTGAAAACTTCTCTCTCTCTCAATCTGGTTTCTTCTCGTCAGATAACCTCTCTTCCTCTCTCTCTCTCTCTCTCCTCGAAGACCTCTGCAAAGATTTGATTTTGATCTGCATTAACAACCATGGGAGTTCCAGCTTTCTATCGATGGCTTGCAGATAGGTACCCTCTCTCAATCATGGACGTCGTTGAAGAAGAACCTACAACGGGTCCTAATGGTGTCGTTCTTCCAATCGATGTATCGAAACCTAACCCTAATAGAATGGAATTTGATAACTTGTATTTGGATATGAATGGGATCATTCATCCTTGTTTTCACCCTGAAGGAAAGGTACGTTTTTTTTCACCCAATTACTCGATTTTAGATTATCAGTTTTATCATTTATGTGAATTGTGGCGATTCTAGGGCATCAATTTTTTTTGATAGAAAGCGTTTTTTGTAAATTTGTCATTGGAATTGTTGTGAATTTGAGCTGAGGGGTGAGATTTGAAGAGAGGGTATGCATTGTTAAGTCGAAATGGGATTAGAAATCAAGATTCATGATTGGAGCTGCTTTGATACATTGGTAAAGAATAAAAGATAACTAAAAAAAGGGCATTAGCTACTAGCTAGCACTAGTATGCGATTGTCAGTTCTAGACAAACCGAGATTGTGAAGGTGGTGTGGCGGTGGTGCTGACTGCAGTGAGTTTATGCTAATTAGAAATTTTACTAGGAGAGATGTTGTCAGTTGGACAGAGGAGGGGAATTGAGGAGAGGAGAGGATTTTAGGTTTTCTAAGAGAAGCGATAACTGATGGAAGGGGATGATTTGTGATATTAACGTCGACTCGGCAAAAAAGTTTTGATTTGGAATGATTCGAGCGAGGACTATAAAGTAGTACATTATGTTGGGTGGAATAAAGTTTGTATACGAAAGATTGAAGGAGGTTTAGGGATAAAGAGCTTGTTTTGATTGAGTCATTGTTAGGTAATTGATTGTGCAGGTATGGGCTTGAAGAGCAAGATATGTGGAAAAGAGTTATTAAACATTATGTCGGTTTTGAGTTTGGTGGAGGATTATGAACATGATGTACTCATGCAAGATATGGACTTATATTCAAATCCGAGACCTATGTAGATTTTTGGATTCGTTAAACTTAGACTGGGACCCAAAATTCAATTACTTTGTTAATTCTTGTTCAGGGATCAATAACCCTATTCTTAGATCATGAAGACATGTGCAGAGGAGACATGCTCAGGGCCGTTCAAAATTGTCAATATATTTGCGATATATCGGTATTTTTCGATACCCATAAAATTGCCAAGACTTGCTCTGAGCAGATTAGCACTTAATCTGGTATAGTAATTAGTATCTTATCCTGATAGAAATTTTTAACGGGTATGGTTTTGATTTATGGGTACCTGTTTCCACTCATTCAGTGTTCTTGCACAAAATACCTGAAAAGTTCTCTTTCTCTCCGACTCTCACTCTCTCTTCATCTGATTTCTTCACTTTCTTCTCACTGTAAACCCCTCTTCTTCTCTGGACCACCTCTGCAATACTTTGGTCTGAAATAACCATGAGAGTTCCAGCCATCTATCGACTATCGATGGCTCGCAGACAGGTATCCTCCCTCAATAATCGATGTTGGCGAAGAACCTTCGACGGGCCCTAATGGCGTCCTTCCAGTCGATGTATCGAGACCTAACCCTAATAGAATGGAATTTGATAATTATATTTGGACATGAACGGGATCATTCATCGGTGTTTCCACCCCGAAGGAAACATACGGTTTTTAGCAAATAGTTAATTTCATATAATTAGTAAATTGTACATTGTGGCAATTCCAGGGCATCAATTTTGTTTGAAAATTGTTGAGTTTTTGTATATTTGTAATTGAAATTGTTATCCAAAATCCGAGGGTTGAGTTTAGAAGACAAGATTATGTGGAAATGTAGTTAAACATCAAGATTTACGATTCAACCACAGATTTTAGCTAACATCCGTTAATACTCAACATAAATATCGAATAATACGAGGAATAGGGAGCGCTAGCTAGTAGCAAGAACCAGTATGTGGTTGCCGGTTATATATGAAAGGAGATGGTGAAGGTGGTGGTGGTGCTGACTGCAGTGGAGTTCCTGCTAAATAGAAATTTTACCAAGAGAGATTGTGACAGTTGGAATATATAGATGTATAAGAGAAGATTTTAGATTTTCGATTAGAAATTTAGAAGAGATAACTAATGGTAGGGTATGATTTGCGACATTCTTTGACTTTAACGTTGACTAGGCTGGAAAATTTTCCTTGTAATGATTCGAGCGGGGAACATGTAGTAATGATTCGAGCGGGGAACATGTAGTACACTAATATACCATTGGATGGTGGTCACCTCAGGTCGAAGTTGCATTCCTTGCACTTTCAACAATGGCACAAAAGAAAGAATCATGAGAGAAATAAAGAGGAAAGCTAGGGGTTAGAATTCACAGAAATCCTAAAATTCAGAGATGGGTTCTAGGGAATAGAATATAAAACAAGAGATTAAATCAATCAAAACAGAGATGAGAAAATAGGTTTAGGGATTTAATCAAACTTGTATATCGAGATAAGTTCCGTTCGAGATTGAGAGAGAAGATAGAGCTAGAGTTCAGAGTTCGCCTTTGCAGATCGCAGCAAGAAACAATGATGGCAAAACAATGGCCGCAAATAGGAGAAACAAAGGCCGCAGATTTGTGAGGAGTTTTTTAGGTCACTGACACAAAAAGGGAAGTCACGGGCACAATCCTATTTCTCCGGATTCAAACATGAAGACTTCCGGTCCTATTATGTTGGGTGGAATAAAGTTTGTATACCAAAAATTGAAGGTGAGCTAGGTATATATTGCTTGTTTCAGATGAACGCGGCATTGCTAGGTAATTAATTGTGGAAGTCTGGGCTTGAAGAAAACGATATGGGGAGAAAAATTATTAAATATTATGTATAGGTTTCTAGTGGAATAGTAGGAAGGTGGTAGAAAGTTATGGGTGTTGAATTTGATGAAGGATAATGAACATGATGCATGCTCGTGCAAGATATGGACTTATATTCAAATCCGAGACCTATTACCGATTTTTGGGTTGTTCAAACATTGTCTGGGATCCGAAATCGAAGTACTTTGTTAATTCTTGTTCAGGGATCAACAACCCTATTCTTAGATCACGAAGACATGTTTTAGGAGACTCTTCACCCATTGAAATGCACGCAAATAAAACTTTTATCTCTTAAACTTTAAATATTTTTAGTCAAACAACTTTTGTCGCTATATAATTTTCTCTTCAATAAACAAAGAAACCTAATCCTGCTAATAAACTTCTAAAATATCTCTTATAATCCAAACTACTAAAGGATAATTGTTATAATGGATCATTACTAAAAAAGAGGAAATGAAATCAAGAAAGCTGCAGAAAGATATGCCTTAATAAGAAAATGAGATGGCTATTGTATGCATTAGTAATAATGAAATTTGAGGAACATGATATATGTTTCGATAACTAATAAATTTTCATATAAATTTATAAAAAAGCTACAAAATGACATGCCTTCATAAGATAATCATGGGAGATTTGAAGTGAAATTTCTTTTTAACTAAATCATATCAGTGGCGTTTCTTTTTGTTTCATCATCAGTATCCCTTACTGTATTTTATTTTCCTCGCAGCCGGCGCCTGCTACCTACGATGACGTGTTTAAATCTATGTTCGCTTACATTGATCATCTTTTCTCGTTGGTTCGCCCAAGAAGGCTTCTTTATATGGCCATTGGTGAGCTCTATATCTGTCTTGATGGTAAATTTATCAAATGATTCTTTACGCTGTAATAAATTTTGTGGTATTTTGCACTTTGCAGATGGGGTTGCACCAAGGGCTAAAATGAATCAGCAGCGTTCACGGCGCTTCAGAGCGGCAAAAGATGCTGCTGAGGCAGTAAGCTTTCTGCTTATCATATTTTTAGGTCCATGCAAAGTTACATAAATCTTTACTCTAATATTTATCTGCCAGGAAGCTGAAGAGGAGAGATTGAGAAAGGAGTTCGAGGAAGAAGGGAGAAATCTGGCTATTATAGAGAAGCCTGAAACATCAGATTCAAATGTCATAACTCCTGGCACCCAATTTATGTCTGTGTTGTCTGTTGCACTTCAATATTACATACACTGTAGATTGAATTATTATCCTGGCTGGCGTTGTACAAAGGTTTTTTGCTATCTCAAATATATCTTGTTTCCATTAGAATTGAATAGTTCCTTGCCTCTGTTGTAACTTTTTTGTGGAACTACAACCCCCCTGCCCATCTTAATTTATTTATTGGGCTATATTGGGTGATTTTGAAGGTTATTCTTTCGGATTCTAATGTTCCTGGTGAGGGTGAACACAAGGTCGTGTCTTACATTCGTTTGCAACGTAGTCTTCCAGGTTTTGACCCAAACACACGCCATTGTCTATATGGTTTGGTACGTAGATCCCTAACATGCACAACTTGTTAATTGATCTTTAATTTGTGTATTTATTCCATTTCTAGTTGTGAAGTCATAATTGATCTGTTTGTTTTGTTATTCTCAGGATGCGGATCTAATTATGTTGTCATTAGCTACCCATGAAGTTCATTTCTCTATATTAAGAGAGGTATGCAGCTCTCACTATCCATAAGAGGTTCATGGAATTTATCTGCACGTCTCTAGAGGCAGAAATACACCAACTTCTTCCCCGTGTTGGTGGTTGTGTGTTATTGTTTGTTGGTGGTTCTAGAAAAATTAAGTTGCAATTGTGTATCTTGAGGACCTTGGACAATGGCAAAAATTGGGACCCTTGATTTTTGGGTCTTCAGAGTCGTTTAACTTATCTCTATTCGTGGTAATGATTGGACTTGGGAGCTACCTAACTGATTTTACAGGTAATAACTTTTCCAGGACAACGAGATAAATGTTTTTCATGCGGCCAGATAGGTCACTTTGCATCTGAGTGCCAGGCTGGAAGTTCAAATGATAAGGCAACAGATGATAATCCAATCCATAAAAAGAAATATCAGGTTGGTTATCAACCACCAACTTCTTCCCATCCCGCCTCTTTGAATTTATTTCTTTATTTCTGTGAGTTTTCACATAATTAAATATGTACTTTATTAATTTTGTTGGCAGTTTCTTAATATATGGGTGCTGCGGGAGTATTTACAATACGATTTGGAGATTCTTAACCCTCCATTTCAGATTAACTTTGAACGACTTGTGGATGATTTTGTTTTCCTCTGTTTCTTTGTTGGCAATGACTTTCTTCCTCATATGCCGACATTGGAGATACGTGAGGTAGGTGGAGGCACTTTGTCGCTTGGTCTAGTGGCAAGATTCTATCCACTTTGATATTTTCGTTTTTGTAGATAATGGAATCATAATACTCTAATCTACAACCTTATGAGTCAGATACTAGTTTGATGTGTATAATTTGACAACATTATTTTATTGCATCAGGGTGCTATAAATTTACTGATGTCTGTATACAAAAGGGAGTTTGCTGCTATGGGTGGCTATCTTACAGATTCGGGTGAGGTAATCTAGTTTACTTCCGAGGTCTTAGTAAGCTTATGTGTATTCTTCTTTCTTTCCTATTTATTGCAGAATTGAAGTAGAGTACATTTTCTTCCATCCTATTAATATCCAAATTGGACTTGCACCTATCTATTTGTGCTCTTCTATAAATGTTTGTCTTTGTTTGTTAAACTTTGATGACACTATCCATTTCCAGTGAAACTATTGATACTAGGAGTGGAACTACTCCTTGCTTAGCGTGTAATAACAATTTGGATATAGAGCTAGTTGGCACTTCCTTGAATTTCTCTTATTCAAGAGCTTCAGAGGTATAAGGCAAGGTTACCCATTGTTGGCCCAAGGGGTTGTTATAGGAATCGACGACCATGAGTAGTACGTCTCGTACGTCGCGTGCGCACCTTTTTTATTTAGTTATTTCTATTTAATTTAATTCCTTGAATAATAGGACTAGTTTTCTAATTAGAATTGTATTAGGGTTTCTATTTGTGCTAGGTCTCTTTTCCTATAAAAGAAAGCCTAAGCTTAGTTTATTAGGGAGGTTGGTTTGAGTGAGGAAAAAGCTTAGCCTTAGAAAGAGATGTAAAGTTTGGTGTAAATCTAAAAACCCTAGGTCTTCGACCTTTTATTTTATGCAATTGAAAGATCTTAGTTTTAATTGAGATTAATTTAGCTTCCGCAACCGCAAACGTAGTTTTTAACAAGTTGAGTAGGGAGAAGTGAGTCGTCCTTGTTCATAATAGGTAGAAGGAAGTTGACACCTCATCCAAGAGAAACTTGTAGCTAGTTAATACTTAGTTGGTAAGTTGGGTTTCAACACAAGGTTTGGATATGAGTATGGATGTGAAGACCTTGCCAACTTAGCAAGCTGAAATATGTTTGTTTATTCGTGTCATATGAGATTTTTTTTCTTTTCAAACCCCCCCAAATTTCAATGAAGTCGTACCAAATTCACTGAAGAATCCTAAGGACTTTATGTTTAAGTTTTGTTCAATATGATTGGAGTCGTCTTTTTGGTTAATAGCTTCCTTTTAAGTATCCTGTTCGCCTCCCTCCTCTTACATACATCATTCCAAACCTCATCTCTCTCGTACCTTTTCAAATCTCTCTAATTTACTCATATTCAGACAGATTGTTCCTCTAGATTACATGTAATCACCAAATTAACTCAAGTTTTCCTCGTATTTACTCAAAATCCTTTTGATTTACTCAAATTTCCCCCAAACTTACTCAAAATCTCCACACCCAAAATTTTCTCAAATTCTCTCAAACCTATCGAATTTTACTCATGTTTGTAGTTGTTATTCTTTTTCGTCCTAAACATCCGTATGTTTTAGTGAAGTTGAATAAAGAGTGAGAGGCGGAGAGAGATTAACAAACGTTACACATTTTCTTGGAACTCAACACTAAACTCTTTAATTTAATGTAAGGCACGAACACAGGCCATACCTCAACTTTATTTGGATAAAAATGACACAGAGGCACTACCAATTGATCACCACATCGAAAAAGTTGAACTCGTGGCAATCCACCACCACCATATGTCATCAGACCAACATAACCATATGCTACCACTGTTATCTTTTTCAATAGGGTCATTTTGCGACCGTACACAATACCCTTAGAAACATGCTTCTTGCGATCACCTCACCTCACACGTACACGATAAATCACGTACCCCTGCTTTGCCTTGTAGCCCAACATGCGAGCCTTATCGGGGCAAGTGGGTCGAGTGACACGAACAATCGAAAGGTGCTGGCGGTACTCCCAGCTCCTTACCCTCTGCAAAACCCCCATCACATCGGATTGCTTCTTCCTTCATAGCTCTGACACATAAGTGTAAGCACCCATTGTTGCAGCTCTGCCCTAGCAGTACCTCCCTTGTTCAGGGTTTTGAGTTGCAGAGGTACATATCTGTTCTGCACAATACTTATACTTCAGGCTGCAGTTTGTTGTTTGGATAAAAACATTGTGTCTATGTTAAATTATTTTTCGTTCGAGTCAGGGATATTGCAATATATTCCGTTTTAGGAATGGTCTATGAACTTTGTATACCAATACACCATTTCTTCAGCTTGAATATTGGTTCAGACACTTAACTTATATAAATGCAGTTAACTTGCATGGTTTTGAAGTAACCTGTTCTCAGTTAAGTTACTTTTGATTGCTTGCATGTGTGGTTTAATTTGTTGGACAGGAATGTGTGTTTGTACAGTTTGAAATATGTTAGTTATACTTCAAATATATTGACATGACAGGTAAAACATTTCAGGTATTACTGGAGAGAGTAGAGCATTTTATTCAGTCAGTTGCAGTGTATGAAGACCAGATATTCAAGAAACGTGCGCGAATTCAGCAGGTGATTAGTTTGTCTCCATGCATTTATGTACTTCATGGGCACCTTAGATTCACAATGTAGTTGATTTAATGCTAAAGGGTAATTTTATCAAATTGAGGCAAAACCGTCCTTTTTGTAAGGAGCTGCTATTGTTATAAGAATAGAGACAAATAACCATTGGTGATTTGCGTTTTTTCATTTTCTTTTCAGGCACAAGAATATAATGAAGAGATGAAGCTTAAAATGAAGAGAGAGAATTCCTATGAACCTCAAACTTCCGTGGTGCCCCAACCTTCTGCAGTGGACAAGGTCTTTCTGTACAAAGCTTTTATAGTACAATAACTTAGCTAAGTATACTTATACTATTAAAATATCACAGCCAAGTGTTAATTATCAGTAGTAAAGTTTAACTTATTACTAAGTTGCCTTAATCTTATTTAAGCATGAGTCTTGTAAGGGGACATAACCATTCATGTTCAAACCCTCCCTCTTTTGCAACTTCTTTAGTCTAATGGGGATTGTAAATGCCTTTTGAGGTGCAATAACTTGGTCTTTAGTCTTAGCTTTATTTTTGATGTATTAAACTGTATCGAACTGTGTAAATATATTTTAGTTTTAGTTTTATTCTAAAAAACATGCTGGAATTTTCATGATTGGAGATATATTGCGGATATGTAAATATGTTTGTGAATCCCCATATGCCTACGCCCCACTTTCTTACGTTTTGGTCGTGGCTCCGGCAGTATGTCTCATTAGTGATGTGTCTTAGCAGTTAGCACTAAAACTCTTGTCTGCATAGGTTCCTTCAAAACCATCGAAAATCTTGGATATCTTAGCTGGCATACCCGTGTCTATGTCACGACCGTTCGAAGTAAACCTTCAACAACTGCGTGCCTTACAAATCTTTATTGGGTAAACCTATAGCAAGTTGGCAACTGTGAGTTTTGTGATGCACACTTGTTACCTGATTATGGTTTTAGCTCATGTCTCTTTTTTCACTTCACTAAACACATCTCTGCCACTGTATATAACTTTTTTTTACGCCTTTACTTTTCTAGCAAATCTGTAATTCATTATACTTTTCACCTACAATTTATATTCCTTTGCTCACTCATTTGTATGTGCTACAATCAAAATACCTTCAAGCAAATCCCACAGTTTTTACCCCAATTTATGTTATCGTGTACCTTACTTGATTCCTAGGTACTAAATTCAGTATTGTCGTGCCTTCGGCACTAAACTGTATGATGTCTTTGATCTTCCCTGCCAAGTCTCTAAAACAATAAAACATCTATTTGATGTTTTAAAAACTTCCCCTCGCACAATCTCTGAAAATAGATTGTTCAATAAACTGGCCTATCCCTTTTATGAATCAGTCAGAAATGATCTTTTCTTTCGCTTAAAGTCTTGGAATCTGTCATCGCGAATTTTAATACATTTCGGAAACTGTTAAGGCCCCCTAATGACCTCTAGCATTTATAGTATCTGGTGTTCCACATAACTAGCACTACATTATCTCTCCCTACATGTCATGTAGTTGTTCAATGCATTGCCAAAGTTTGCTGTTTGTGAACTTGAGACCATGTGTAATGCAATCTTACACGAATTCTAACATTACTATTTTATTTACTTCATTTGAAATGCTTCTAAATGCAGAGGATTAGCATCTCCAAATGACTTAACGGCATGACAAGCTGTGTTACTAAATAATTGAATTAGAGAAACCTGCAACTTGTGTCTGAATCCAGTTTACATCAAAATAAAACGCTAATATATAGTCTTCTAAATCAATTCAGTTGTTATTTGCGTTTTGATGACCTCTATGAGTAATAATTAGACACAGTAGTGAAAGGCTGTTGTTTCTCAAAAAAAGTGACATGCCATGAAAGTACTGTTGTCTCCACCATTAGTATTCTCAAAAGAAGCTACCATCCTTAGTGTTAAGAGACACTTTCAAGGTTATGGTCTTAGGATATGGGGTACACTATAAAATGATTTATATAAATCTCAACATTATTTATAATATGCACACAATTTTTCTTGCATTGTCTCTAGGAACTATTACTACGGTAGAATTTCTTAGCAATGCATATCCCATATATCCATAATGCTGCTTAGGATATGGGGTACACTATAAAATGATTTATATAAATCTCAACATTATTTATAATATGCACACAATTTTTCTTGCATTGTCTCTAGGAACTATTACTACGGTAGAATTTCTTAGCAATGCATATCCCATATATCCATAATGCTGCTTACGCTATGATTTTCGTTAACTTCTGCATGCATTAAGGATACATACTAGGGCAACAACTTTAATTTGTTCTTCTCTCAATGTCTTAATTGGTAATGATTTTTTTGCTTCAGGTTAAATTAGGGGAGCATGGGTATAAAGAGAGATACTATGCTGAAAAGTTTGGATCGAAAACCCCAAAGGAGATGGATGAAGTTAGAAAAAATATTGTGAGTTCTTTCAATCCTAATTAGTTACATCTCTTGTTGCGTAATATAGGTGATAACTATTACTTATAGGAAGTAATGCATTTTTCTTATACTTCTGTAACATATTCCCACCTATATTTTAGTCAGATTGGCTGAACTGCTCTTTTTTTCAGTTCTCAAAGTTATATGCCAGCTAGGTGTTAACAAGGAGACCAGATAGGCTGAAGTAATCTCGTTAGACATGCTTAGTGTTTTTTATTGTCAGCCCACTTATGTCTTAGACAGATAGCAACACACTTATCAACTATTTTGATGTTGTTGTTCAAAGCACAGCTACTTCTGGACAGTACTGACCGTTTTGAGTTCCCAATGAAATACCCAGACCAGATATATCAACTGTCTATTGAAGCACCATTGAAGTTCAATTTCTCTTGAGGCCTTACTGGAGCTGTCTAGTTCATGAGTCTGCTCTTGCTTTGGAAAGATATAACGAATTTGAGTAGAGCTAATCATTTGACCAATGAAACTTTTTCTGGTCTTCAAAGTGTTTGGTTTGCATCTTCAAACTTGACCTTATTCCTGCCATTCCTCTGCTCAAAGAAATAATTGCAGCAAGTCGTGGTGCATCTTCTCCATTTTCAGAGATTCTTTTGTAAAAAACTGGATAAAATGAAACTTGAACTGTGGCGAATTGGTTAAAGGAAAGTTCATTTTTGGACAACCAATAGGTCCTATCAAAATCGTAGAAGAAGATAAGCAGGTTGGTTTTTCCAGCTTTTAATAACACATGATACAGGTCTGATTTCTGTGTTGCAATACAACTTATTTTCGGATTAAAAACAGAGTTGGTACAGTATGGTGTTATAAGAGTCGGTCTGTGAGGGAATTGGATAGGAATTTTCCAGATGTGCTTCCGGAGCAGATTAGAGTATATTTACCGGACTAATGATGTTTCCAGTAGATTTTATCTTTCTTGTGTACCTGTGGAGACGGGTGAAAGAAGTGGGGGCCGCAAATCCTCATCCACACAATGATTGAACAATTTAAGATTCAACGGGACTTTGATGGTTTTTGCGCTCAAAAACCTTGGTTGTGTTTTAAAGGCTAGTAGTTGGAAGTGAGAAGATAGATGTGAAGGGAGCTGACAATCCTTGTAAATATCTGTAGTTATATTGTTTCCAACCATGCATCAAAAATCAATTCTTCACGGGTGCTCATTTTGAACAGTAATTTAAATGTGGGAGAGAGAATGGTTGATCATTTTGTAGACTTGAAGCTCTCACGAGGAAAGTACTTCCAAACCATAGATTCCCAGTGACTTCTGCAGTTTTAGTTGTAGTCCAAAACAACGTTTAGAAAACACTTTAGCTACGAGACAGTTTTCTCCAGGCATAGACGTGGTTGTTGTGGCGTAGCTTCATGGTTGCGTTATTAAATAGTGCTTGAAAATATGAAGATAATCAAGCCGAGAAAATAACAAATATCATACTATATGTGAATGAAGACAGAACAAGTGTAATAGCTATTCAGGCGATAGCTTCTTCCTTAGGCTTATAAACTTAGTACTTAACACTTCAAAAATATAGTCTGTAACTTGTTTAATGTACTCATTCATCCTTGAATAAATAATAAACAACTAGCTCTCGTAGGAAGTGTGGAATGTCAAATTGGAGGTGATATGTGTTGGAGTATATGTGGGTATCTACTTTAGTCCCACATTGGATATTGGATAGTAGTAAAAGTAGTTTAGAGAGCCCCTATTGTATAAAGGTGGCTAGGTTGCAATATATTAATGAACTTAGTAATAAATTATCTTCTTATTTATTTCTGCATGGTACAAAAATTAAATAGAAGACATTTATTTCATAAAAGATTAATTGAACCATTACATGAAATGGCATATATACAGGCAACATAGTTACTAATTCTACTACTCCTATTATGAATGGGAAACTCCTACTTCTAGAAAACTTCTAATACTCTCCAACAATTTGAACCTTATGTAAGGAAATCTCTCAAAAGGAGAAACTACGGCTTTATAATGTAAACGTCAGATTTCTAAGAGAATTTGATGTGAATTGTCCTCCCATGGTCGTTTCTTACCGTCTATGGTTTATTTACATTTATGTTATTTTGATTTAAGCCTCTCTGCTAGAGAAGCTAAGTAGATTTTAGGGAGTTCCTAATTAACCAACACAAGGTTAAGAGGGTACTTTTCCCAGTTTCTAGAATATTTTTAATTAGGGTTTTCACCCCCTTATGCAGGGGCGGAGCCACATGAGAACCAGTGGGTGTTAGTTATGTAATTTTAAGTACAAGTAAAAAAAAACTCTACAGACTACTACAACTCTCCTTTTCCTCTCGGTCTCTCCTATGCGATTTAATGATTTAGGGTTTTTCTGCAATTTGGGATTTTGGGTTCTTCTGCATTTGCGATTAAGTTACCTTCTCAGTTCTTCTGCATCTGCGATTACTACTCTACTCCCTCTCCTCTTCTCTTCGATTTAGGGTTTTTATGTTCTTCCTCAGTTTCTCTGCAATTTGGGTTCTTCATCATCTCATCTGCAATTAATTTGGCTTCTCTCCTCCTGGGATTTCGAAGCTAGGTACTTGAAATTCATTAATTTGTTTAGTTTCATTTAAAATTTCATGTTTTATTTACAATTTACAATTTACAATTTACAATTTACAGCTAGTTTCATTGATGGATTTCATTTACATCTAGAGGTAGGCTGTCTGCGATAAATGGATTTTTGTAATTTTGTTAATATCAAGATTGAGTGTGCGACTAGCAGGTAGTTGATTTTTTTTCCTGGCAGGTTGGCAGTCCATTATAAAGTAAGCTAAGAACTTCTAGGATGAATCTTAGTAGGAGAATCTAAATTGCATAAATAACAGGAACTTAATTTTTTCTTATGGAATCTGACTTCATTACCTAAGAGAAAATTATGAGGTGTGAATGGGACATAGAACCAAACCCTTTAGAGACGAGATAGAGCGAAGCCCAATCCAGACTATTCCATTGTAAGGGCTCCCTTTAAGTTCACCGGTGGCTTGATAGTACAATCAGAAGAGATATTAGGTTGAGCACTCCCAACAATATTAGTAAGGGGTATATATGCGGTAGGCATTGGGGGTTTCAATGTAGGATTAGTTTTACAATGTTTGAATGTATAAGGATTAGTATACTTTACAGTCTTACAATGTCTGAATGATCAACAATACTTTTGTTAATGTAGAATCGCAAAAACAATGGAGAAATTTTTTAGCAAACTTCGTTCGAAAAAAGAAGTCTTTAGACAGTTGCCTAGTTAAGAAAGTGCTCCTGTAATTGATTAACCTCTTCCGGTCATGGAAGATGAAGTTCTTGAGCAAACGCCTTCAATTGAAGATATTCTTGAGGTTTATGTACATCGTTAATTAAAACGAAAGTATGGAGAAGTAGAGATAAATGATCTTCCTACAGATCCGGGGTTACGAATTCCAATTTTTGAATATCATCCTAATCAACAAGATATGATTCAGAGAGCGTATTTAGAAATGGGACCATGTCAGCCTAAAAATCACAAGTTTCCCCAAGACGACAAGTCTAAAAGGCGCTTCGTTAAGACTTGGTTCAACTATTTTCCAACTTGGTTGGAATACAACATAAAGAAGAATAGGGCTTTTTGTTTATATTGTTATCTCTTCAATACGGAAAACGGAGACCAAGGTGGCGGTGATTGCTTTAGTAGTAAGGATTACAAAAATTGGAGAAAGAAAGAAAGATTTCAAGTACATTTTGGAGGGGTTGATAGTGATCATAATAACGCGTATTTAAGAGGCTGAGTTTTATCGAACCAAGATAAAAGCATTCAAACAGCTTATTGTAAACAATCAGATCAAGATCAAGAACAGATTGACATCCATTGATTGTGTTCGGTTTCTTCTCAAGCAAGGGTTGGTTTTTCGTGGTCACGATGAGTCAGAGGGGTCGAGTAATCGAGAAAATTTTCTTGAACTTTTGAATTTTATGGCTGATCACATGATCATAATGAAGTTATTAAAGGTGTCATTCTTAAAAATGCTCCAAATAATAATAAGAAGACTTCGCCTGATATTCAAAAGGATCTTGCAAAGTCTTCCGCATTTGAGACGACCAAATCTATTCTCAAAGAGCTAGGAGATAAAAATTTTGCAATTTTGATTGGCGAGGATGTTTCGGTTAAAGAGCAGATGGTTGTTATTATACGCTTCGTGAATGAAGAGGGGTGTGTAATTGAGCGCCTTTTAGGCATCGTGCATGTTACTGATACTATAAAAGGGAGGCTAGATTCTCTATTTTATTTGGTTGTTGAAGTTGAAGTTAAGAATTAGGTTCGAGTTATTTTAGTTTAAGTTATTTTGTTTAGTTTCAATTTGAGTTTACTTTTAGTAAAAAAAAAACCTAATTTTAATTAGGTTAACGTTTATTAATCCGAGTTCCGAGTTCCTAATTTTACAACTCAGATTTACGTTAAATTGGTACCAGAGCTAGCAAGATTTTGCAGAGATCTTTTTTACACCGATTACTACAATTATTTCGGTATTTGTTATAGTGATGATTTCTACGCTGTTATAGTTATTTCGGCATCCGCTACAATGATTTATGCGTTGCTACAGTGATTTGCGGTTAAATTTTCCTTGGAGTTCAGATCCACGAGATGGTTACGACAATCAAAGAGCTAAATATCAAGTTCGATAAGCTAGTCGAAGCTTTGGTTTTGAAAGAATTTTTCCCCCCTCACCTTAAGACCCAATTTGGGCCAATGACAATTTTGCCGTCCCCAGTCGAAACTGCACAAAACCCCGACAACGGATTGATCCCAAGTTCGCAAGAACACCTGGAGTTCGCGGGTGAAAAAGACGCACGAGATTCTCGAGTGCGGGGCTGCTCACGTGGATGGCAAGTGAGTTATAAATTACTAAAAATTTAGTTCAGACTGAAACCAGCACCCAAGCCAGATCCAGACGTCGTTGCCGGTAATGAAATCGAATCCGAGCTTGAAACACTAACCGAGGTTTTTGCAGTTCGCAAACAGAACAGAGAGTCGCAGGGGGAAGACCAATTAGAGACGGAGAGGATACGGGAGATCCCTACAACGTCCAGTGGATTCCTCCTGTTGGAATTCCAACCGGATATTGGGACAAACCCCCAATATTTGACGAGTATCCAGATTATGTCATTGAGAAAGAGTTTGTTGATCCGTTTTGGGAGGGCTTCTTGGCTAATTTCGTGAAGCGGATACATTATTTTTGGACGTTATTTAGGTTATGGAAAATTCCGAGGCAGAATTCGAGGTTTGAAGACAAGTATGCCACGACAGAGAGTTCCCAGTTATGTGGTATTCCAAAACTTGCCGATTTCGTGGTCGAAATCTTCCGAAGATGAAGGGATTTGATGTGAAATTTCCTCACATAGTCGTTTCTCACCGTCTATGGTTTAGTTACGTTTATGTTATTTTGATTTAAACCTCTCTGTTAGAGAAGCTAAGTAGGTTTTAGGGAGTTCCTAATTAACCAACACAAGATTAAGATGATACTTTTCCCAGTTTCTAGAATATTCTTAATTAGGGTTTTTACCCCCTTATGTTCTATAAAAAGGAGGCTAGGTTCTCTATTTTATTTGGTTGTTGAAGTTGAAGTTAAGAATTAGGTTTCAGTAATTTCTCCCTATTTCGCAAAGACATTTGGCTAAGTTTGTCTGTGAACCATACCTTGAACTGTAAACGCAAAACAAACAAAAATGGTGAATCATATTGTGAGAAATTGTTAGGTACTGTATCCATTTTAGACATCAGAAGATATAGGTATAGGTAATTTCTGGAGTGCACCAAGCAAGCGAGGAATATGAAATTGTCTTAAACTTCTGTTGAAGAAGGTAGATGTAATATTTCTAAACTATTAGTACCTCAATAAAATTCACAAATATCACATTCTAAAGAGTGAACGAGTCACAGATTCAGAAGTAAGGTAGGCAAAATAGATATGAGAGGCTAACCTAAACAATTGGGTCGTTGACTTGGAGACGTGGATGAGAATGCAACACTCTTAGGCTCGGACTCAAAGTAGTGCACGCCACTTCTCTTGTTTAACTGACATGAAATGAAAAGGATACTGAGGAAAATATTTAATTGTAGACTGGTACGCAAACGTGATACATAATTTTTTTCCTCCATAAATTGACTAAGCTGTTTTCCATAAATTGACTTTAGTTTTTTAATGAATCTATCCAATTATTACTTGTTTGTACTTTTTAATGTTTATTTAGTAGGTCTCAACATATTTGGCCGTGATGGTGACTGTTCATTTAAAATGCCTAGAGTCGACTCCTTAAGCTTCAGTTTTCGAAGCACCAAGTATAAGTCTTCAGGAAATGTCTATTCTGTTTTTTCATTGCTGCTATAAAGTGATTCACTAAATTATGTTTAAGAGAGTTGTTGAGCATGTGCTTCTTTAATTAGTACTCTGAGATTTTATTATACACTAAAAATTATCAATTGTACGGAATATCTTTGCAGGTTCTAAGCTACGTGGAGGGTTTGTGCTGGGTGATGCGATATTACTACCAAGGTGTCTGTTCTTGGCAATGGTCAGTTCAGTTGTGATAAAATCTTTCTACTACGTTTGTCTACCTATTTTTTGTACCATGCTGTATAACGGTAACATCTGGTATAGAACTGTGATCTAAGTTTGACAAATATCAGGATAATGGTAAACGAAGAGATATTTAAGAATTAAATTCACTGCATAGCTTTTTTCTGATGGTTAGGGACGTGTAATTAGCATGTATTTTATCTAGAATTGCCTAAGTTAGGCTAGCCAAACCTGCGAACTATTTGGATGTCTCTAGAACCATGAAAGAGGGAGTTTCATGCATGACTAATAATAGTGTCATCGAGATATAAATATGAATCTGAATTTATGATGCAAAATCCATACACATGTCTCCTCTCTCTCTCTTTATTTTTATCGATTTCTAGTGTTTTTGTTTTGGTATCATAAAAAGAACTTGTAGTCCAAACAAAGTTGGATTTAGTAAGTGGGAGTATATGTGTGTCTACTTTAGTTCTACATTGGAGCTTTCTAAGCTACTACTACTACCCAATGTAGGACTATAGTAGACACACATATATCCAACAGTGAGGAGGTTAGTAGAGATCTACAAATAAGCACAGTGCCTCTCTATAGGGTTGTTAGATTTATATTTTCCTTCTCTAACATGAGCCATGATATCGCTGCATGTGTTTCATTTGTACCATTGAAGATAATGGGACGTAGTTGTAAATATTTGAAGTACACTTTTCTATTTGTATCAGGTTTTACCCTTATCATTATGCTCCTTTTGCATCTGATCTGAAAGATTTGGCGGATCTTGAAATTACATTTTTCTTGGGACAGCCATTTAAGCCCTTCGATCAGCTAATGGGAACACTGCCAGCAGCCAGGTTAATTTTTCTCTGACTTCTTTTTTCTTCTTTTTATGAGGCCTAAAGATATGACTGCCTTGAGTAGAGATGCATTTTAGCTATGTATAAGGACTAAGAATACATTCTTCTTAACCATATGATGATGACGACTCTTATCTCTTCTCTGTTGTAGTTCGAATGCCTTGCCCCATCACTATAAGACATTGATGACTGATCCATTGTCGCCAATGCATTCTTTCTACCCTAACGGTAACACTGCTGAAACTTTTTTTTTTCCTTCTTATTCCATAGTTTTTTTCTACTGTTTTTGAAGACTTATTTGTGTTCATTTTGGGCAGATATCGAGATCGACATGAATGGCAAACGCTTTGCATGGCAGGTAAAGTTAATGTCCATTAAGGGGTTGCTTGTAAATGTAATTGCGCAATAGACAAATGAGTATTCTTGTATGGAATTTAGGGAGTTGCAAAGTTGCCTTTCATTGAAGAATCCCGACTCTTAGCTGAAACAAAGAAGCTTGAAGTCACATTAACGGTACAAATTATGTATCACCTTTTCATGTTCCCTAAGTATATATTTTTAACACATTTTCGCCATCTCGACTTTTGCCATTTTGGTTGGCTTAATGCAGGAAGAAGAACAAGCCCGAAATAGTGTGATGGCAGATATGCTGTATGTCTATCTGAACCATGATTTGGCTGCACAAATTTGCTCGTGTTACCAATTTTATAATCAATACCCTACTTGGCAAATTGATCCGAATGTAAGGTTAGTCGCTGTTTCTTCAAATTGATTTGATTTTTGAGTATCAAAGTAAACAAAATAGACGACTTCAGATAGTTACTCGTGTTCTACTCATACATTTTTCATGAGATACAAAAGTTTGTTTATTATCTCAATTGTCAAAAACTTTCACCCCAAGACATTTTATTTTACTGCCATTAGGGATGTGAAAATATGTGTAATTAATTGCTTTCCGGTGTTGCAGTGGTGGAATGAATGGCTACCTTTTTTTGAGTCAGAGGAATGGGCACAAGGATGTATTTCCTTCGCCAATCAAGGGATTAGACAACATTGTGAATAACCGAGTAGTGTGAGTATCTACCCAACTTGCAATTGCCTAGTCACCAACATATGGATTCTATTGTTTTTAACAACTCAAAAAAAAAAAAAACCTTGTGCAGAAATGCTGCTTATATAAATCCCTGGCCCCATCCGCACATTCCAGAACCCCCCAGAGGGGTAATTATACCTCATAAGGTATGAAATCCTCCAAGTTCTAATACATTTTTTAGTATTCAAGAAATCTCTTAATCTGAAACCAATAATGGTTCATTAAATAATGAATAGTGAATAACTTATTTTATTGACCTTTCTCTTGGGAGTTATTTGTTCGTGTTCCTTTCAGAGTGTTACTTCTTTTCTGCTTTATGTAGTTTTATCTTTTGTGGGGACTCATTACAGGTTTTGAAACCCTATGACATTAAACCTTTCCCCATGTTATGGCACGAAGACAACAGAAGCCGGCGTCATCAAGCCATGGATACTAGGTGAGTGTAAGACGGAACCATTTCACAGCAGCTAAATTCCGCGACAATTATTATAATTAAATATGGTATTTATTAGTCGTGCTCTACATTTTGGCCACTGGAGGGAAGTATTAAAAAGTGTTCAGGCCCTTCATAAGATTTTTTTTATTAATCGACCTTAAACTAATATTCTTCTTGGGACAGATAAATAAGAGTTAATGATCATAGTTTTAGGGTAGCTGCGTTAAAACTATCAACCTTAAAATGTTCTAGGCCCCTCTGGCATTGACATCATTACTATGATCCATTAGATAGTTGTTCCTGCAACCATTGGGCTATTGGCCCAGTGGTGGTTGTACCTCTCCACCTAGAGAGAGGTCGTGGGTTGGAAACCTCATGGGGGTGGAAACTCAGGGTTACAGATCCCTATATAAAACCGGCTTGCCTTGCAAAAAAGAAAGAAAGATAGTTGTTCCTGCACATCATGTGGCTGGAAGCTCTAGGTCTAGGCAAACCTTAAAATCATTTCCATTGTTGTCTCTTCTAAGTAGTAAAAATATAGTAAATATCGTCCTTTTTTTCATTACATACACTTGATAGCCTCAGTTTACATTTATCTGGGATTCTGGATAGAAAATTAAGGTCTCCCTCGAGACAGTCTTTTATTTGTCACTAAAGGGTCTCATAATGAGATAGAGGACCAGCTCGTGAGCACGTAAAATGCCCAGAGTTCAATAAACTCCTAATGTTAAACTCTATACTTCCCTTGGTTTTAGATTTCAGTTTGTCTTCTAGACTGACAGTCCTTAGAGACATAGATTTAGATCGAATCTTAAAATCCCTTTTCTTTTGTCTTCCATGACCTTATCTTTTTCGATCTAAAATTTGTACCCAAAGGCCAAACCATCAATCAGCTTCCACATGATACATAACCTATTTATTTTGAGACATGCAGGACAACATGGGATATTTACCAAGTGACATCCACCTTCTTTTGCGCTTGCGCTAAGGCTAGCGCTCAAGAGTGGAAATGGTAAATATGAGATGATGTAGCATTTGGGACCATATTTGAGATTATAAAGCACCATTTGGAAGTGTTCTTTTGTCCAAAACTTGATTTTGTGGTGTGGATCACCATATAGATGCACTGTCACAAAAGTGTTGGATCTTTTTAGTTTGAACTATAGTTTTAAGAGCTATCAAGTTTCCAACCCCTAACAATCATAACTAAACCAATGAACCCTAAACTTCACCGCGTGCTATAATTATCTGATACTGAGATATTTACATATCTGTTCATGATTTCTTCAGGGCGCAGGTGCCGCGAGCAATATCTGGCCCTACACTTGGAGATGCAGCTCATAGGCTGCTGAAGAACACACTCCAACTGAAGCCTAATGACAACTCATCTGGATTGTTGGATTATCAGCCTTACCAACACCTTTCAAATAACCAAATACAGTACAGGCATAGACCAGCTGGACCTTCAGGATATGAAAGAGGATTCACCCAAGATACTAATTCTTACTACGGGCCACCACCTCCTAGAGCCGGCAGCATTAGTAACTCGAGATCTGACCTCTCTTTTAACGATTTCCAAGGGAAACATCCACAGAATGTTAGAGCATATCATGGACAATACCACAACGTACAGAAAGGAATGGCGTCCATGAGTATTGAGCATCGGCCTAGGACGTCCCATCCTGGGTACCCACATCAGAATGTCGTTCACCAGCAGTGGCCACACACAAATTGGGTCGATAAACCCATATATGAAAATGCCAAAATGTATGTCAGACGAGAAGAGAATATGACATCTGGCGGATATGAGAGCCAAGTTAAGGGGATGGTTCAGCATCGTGTTCGAACACAGAAAGCCCCACCTCCTGGATACCAGCAATGAATCCTGTAGTAGTTGTTTCACTTTTCATCTCAAGAAGTAGTTTAAGTTAGATCTGTACAAAGCATAGGGAGAGCAAAAGATTAAATTATTGTGCAGTCATAAGCTATGACCTGCTATGAAAAGTCGATGTGCACACATTTACGTTTACGTTGTCATTGTTGAATTGAAATGTCAGGTAAACACAATCTGTAACACAATTCTGAATGTTCTTTCATATAAATTTGCAAAAAGTTCTAAGACCTCAAGAAAGAAGATATGCATAGATATTATTGAAAACTAATAACATTGAATCCACCCGATTTCCAACAAGAAGTAAAAGATCAACTGATGTAGTACATCGGATCCGGAACTTTGCAAGTCCTGTTCCATGTGTTTGTACCCAAAAGATCGCTCCATTGATCCCCCAAAAGATGCTTTTCTCTTGTTCGACTTAAACATAACCGCGGCTTTTACCACATCAGATGCTTGATATGAGAGAAGAGTAGGGAAATCTTTATTGATGAATAAATATCTCTGTATCCTCTGAGGTTCTGTATACAAAAGATAACCCTTTTAGGTTATCTATACTAACTCAAACTCTCCCCATAAACCCTAATGGTATATAGGCTTGTTAGGAGTCTAGTAGGACACCCCAACCCAGTTGGATTCCCATCTTGGGTAGGACCCAACTCCTAACACTCCCCCTTGGGGTGTTCCATACCAGGACGACTTTTGCTAACACTCCCCCTTGGGGTGTTCCATACCAGGACGACTTGCCTCATCAAAACCTCTGCCTGGCAAAACATCCTTGGGCAAAAAAGGCTGTGCAAGGAAAGAGTGCAATCTTATGCCTTGTATGGGTTGTGGACGCGTATTTGTTGCCTCATCAAAATCTCTAGTCAGTAAAACCTCCTAGGATAAAAACTACACTATTAGAAAAAATAGTACAACACGCATGTATTCACGTCAGGTTGTGACTACTTCTTCTGACGTCGATCTCCCCCGAAATTTGTCTCCCTGAGGTATATCTCCCCGAGATATTGATAAATAAAAGTTCTGTATGCCAATTCTGTATACCAACCACTTGAACGTAAGTGGTACAATAGTCATCGTGAATAGGTTTGCAAAGTTGTCTTCTAAAATATCTTGAATAACGTCAATCTTATTCGCCTTTTGTAATTCATAAGGATGGAATGGCTTCTGTGAAATATGCTTCGTTCTGTCGCCATTAATAAAATCGTCATTGACTTGAATGATGCAAGCCGAGTTGTCTTCATACATAGTCGATACTTGTATCTTGGAGCGCAACCATCATTTTCTGCCAGCTTCATGAAGTGCAAGAATTTTCTTGTGATTCGAAGATGTAACTACTGCCGTCTGCTTCATCGATCTCTAAGACTCTTTATGTATCCACGTACGTAAACACATAATCCATCTGACAATGACCTCTATGTGGGTCTGACAAATATTTTGTATCGGCGTACCCTATAATTTACCGTTTACCATTTCAAGTAGAAATAGGTCCTAGTCTTTCATATTGATCAGATACCTTAAAATGTGTCTAATCTCATTCCAGTACCTTTGGGTAGGAACAGAACTATAGCAAGCGAAACAGTTCACTGCGAATGAGTCATTGGGTCTAGTATACCCAACTACCTATAGTAAAACAACTCCTAGCTATGGCGTCACGACCCTAGGAGTTTCTCCCCCCATTAGAATGGTGGAAGATGTCGTTGTCCACATCTAAGTGATGGACAAGCAATAAACGACTTAGCACCGTGTGCTACATCTATACCGAAGTGTTAAATAACTTTTCCGATATATATTGCTTGGTATACAAGTATGCCACTACCAAGATGTTCGATCTGCAAATTGAGACACTACTTGATTTCTCAAGGTCTTTTATTTCTAATTCCTTCCCAAGGTATTCGGTGGCTCTCGCGATCTCCCCCGGAGGTCTAATGATATCTAAATCATTTAGTACACTGTTACGATGATACTGAGGCTAATTTCTGTGTTCTAAATAATGACACATGGACAGATAATGATATTTGTAAAGTCCCCGACCTTCAAATACTCAGTCAACTTACTATGGCTCATGGGCCTTGATTGCTTCAAGTCAACAATAACTTTTCTAGTTTTATTATGCACATACCTTGTGTGTCGGGCTTAATTGCTTCCAGAAGCTTATACCTCCTAAGTTGGCTTCATGTAGATATCTGTATCTAGTTTCTCATATAAATATATGGTATTTACATCAGACGCATGTCTAGCTTGTCCTCGACAACTTGACAGACTAATCAGTACCAAAACTTTATAACGCCCATAACCGGGTAATAGATCACATTACAATCGATGCCAGATCTCGTAAAGAATTCCTGGGCAACTAGTCTTGCCTTGACCAAATTATCTCTCAGAGTTAATCATGTTTCTGTACCTTTCCCATTTGAAACTGACAGGCTCAATGGTATCACTTTGCATTATGCTAGTAAGCTGAGCTCCGCTTGGATTCCAGATGCCCACTTTAGCTAATGTACAACAACACACAGTCGTTTATAATAAGTGGTTCTGAATCCTCATCCTTGATGGTGAGCAAAACGACGAATATGAATACCTTGTCGATAAATGTCTACTGAACGATCCTACACTGTGCTTATTACAGATTTTTAATAGATCGAGATCTCCTTATTATCATACGTATGTGCCACACGGGCAAGTCTCGTAATGCATCAATTGGTCGCGTAGCTACTATTGCCTCGTCGATGGGTGGTTCAATCCTCGATGAATCAACTACACCATTAGTCTTATTTGTCTCATATTCTACTGCTCCTCGGCTTAATACTTTCTTCCAACGGTGTTCTGCACTAAGTGCGAACCTCATATTCGTTTGCGATACTAATTCCCCTGGAACGTTCAGCTGTGTAGGTGTATTACTTGCAGGTACATACACTTATAGTACTTCAATAATGCATATAAATGTGTCTTGCAATTTATTTGCGACCTATTGGAGGTTTCTAATCTGTTAAAACTTATTGTCACTTAACTTATGTTAAGGGATCCAGATGAGATAATAATGGTGTTTTCTAACTAATCCTAAAAACATCCTCAATATTGACTATCATATGTCTCCCTAATGCTGGAAATATCATCTCATCAAAGTAACAATTATCTGCCCTGCAATATATATGTCGTCAATGGTTTTCAAATATCTAGTGATAGATGTGAATCATAACCCACATAATATCAGATCGACATTGAGGGTTTCATCTTCATACTTTGTGGTGGTGCGATTGGCACCAGTAAGGAACATTTAAATGTTCGTCGATAGGCGACAACGGGCTCTGACCCAGTTACTAGTCATTTTTGGAAAAAAATAATTTGATGACTTGCTATGGAACAAACCCTAATCAGTGTTATGGGAGCAAAAATGCAAATCCCACACACTAGCCGAAAGTTGTGATCGTAATAACAGTGGCCTAACGATTATCTTAAATCGCTTGATTAGGTTCTCCACCAGGTATAGTATGGGGTACTCATGATGCTCAAACATCTATCCCATTTAGCGGTAAAATAATCATCAAAAGCTTATGAGTCTCACTCCCAATCCCCCGTCAAGTCGCATCGATTGACTTTGATCGGTTAATCCAGGAACTGAGCCTGCGATCGAATGATCTAAGTGAGAAGTCGTGCTAACATTGCATTCCTAGATTATAATAATAGGCAAACGTAAGACCATCTCCTAGATGCGTCTATTATGACTATTATAATAGCCTAATTTTGTGATCCAAACTTAGTCTTTACACCAAAGATATTCAAAACGCTTAGTAAACGTAGAGTAACAATTAGCACAAAGTTTAGCGTGGAAAACCTTTGAATAGGGTAAAAACTATGACCTCTCTTGAGAATTTTAGAAAGAGAGAGAGATTTTATTGGGGATTGCTAGCTATTATAAAGGATGTTCTGAATTGTTCTGAATAAAATGTTGGGTGAGCATTCCTCCGTTCTTCATCTGAAATTCTCTGGTCTTATTTTTAGGTCTTATAATATGACCGTTTGGCGACTATTATCACCCTTAATGATGGACGTTACAATATATATTTGATAATCTTTGAGCTGATTGTGTAACGGTCTGATCTTACTGTTTTCTTAACCGCTTCATTGATGATGGTGCGTTTGTTGACTCGAATTGTTGATGTAGAGGTCAAAAGTGATGAATAAAACTCTGTAATTGTAATGTGTCATACATTGTGCCATGTGTACGTTGATGAGGTCGAGTGGTCGTATGATGGTCGAAGATGGAGCTTGAGTCCGAGATGCGGAATAAGCCACTGCAATCGCTCATTCGCAGCCAATATTATGATACACATTATGGGCGAGTGGTGTTGGTTGAGAAGCTTCATTAACACTGTAATTGATACCTGGGAATCATTTCCAATGCATCTTCATGAATATCTGTTTGTGGGTTATGGTTTTTCTAGAACCAATGGTTCTGGTCAATCTTGTTGCCTGGGAATTCCTTCTAACGTTGGGAATTTGGAAAGTCGTCTTTAATGCTGACTGTAGTATAAAAAACAATCTAATTTGTTTGTAATTAACCAAGTATTCCTCCTGAATTGTCTTATGCATCCTTCTTTCGTTACTTGTCTTGCTGTAACTTAGAAACTTCTGGGTGTTGAGAATATGGTAACGACAAGGCAACAATCTCGGGAGGTTAGGATTCGAGCAAAGATGGAAGAATTTTGCGTCAAATACTTGGGGAATCAAGCCTTGGATCTGCCGATGCCAATTTAGGTGCCTCCTACGTTTCATGGGATGACATACGAGGAGGTGGTAGAGGCAGAGGATGACCATTTCCAAATGGTGCATTTTCACTATCTACTAACATTGAAGGGGGAGCGCCGAAATGGGTTGCGGCTGCTGGCGGAGGAAGCTGTTACAGCTGAAGATGAAGTGGCAGGCGTTCGTCTGAGGGAGTCTCGTTGGTATCCTGCTGGTAAGTGGATTCTTGCAAAAAAGTAAGATCATCTTTCCTTCTCTGTTATGCGGGGTGGTGGGGTTATGATGGAAGAGACGGTGATGGAGGATATTTTTCTTCCATAGACCATAGCTCTTGGCCATGAAGAAAATCCTTTTGTCGGCGCCGTAACTCCTTCAATGATTTCCAGCTCTTGGATTTCCTGGCCCATTTGTACAGGGGATCAGAGTTTGAAAGTCTGCTTCAATTTTGCATCTCTTTCCTCGGTGGCTGCTGAGAAGTGTTTCGAACTGTGACTTGATGTAGTTTGTAAAGTAATTTGTGGAACTGTCTGGAACATCTATTATCTCTAAAGTAGTCTGTCATTTCTGAGATGTAAGAAATATTTAAACTAATGAAATGTCTTCGCACTGTCATCTTTTTGCTGTGTCTCGAATTGCCCAGTTTATATGTATAGTTTTCTGTGCGAACTGGTTTGCTGGGTTTTTTTTTTAGAAATAATAATTCGAACTGCGGATGAAGTAAAATGGGAGTAGAAATAGAGGTTCATAAATATGTAGGTGAGATAAAATGGCAAGTTGTGATGGAATATTTTTGAGCAAATCGAACTGTTAGGATCTCAGTACGTGTATCAGCAAAGGTAGTGGAGATTGAGGTTGAAAAGTAGAGGAGTCCGAGCATGTAATGAGGTCGTTTGGTGAATGTAAGTAAACAGGTGGCTAGGATGATTATATGATTTTAAGGGTATTTGTATGTTGACGAGCTGTTGATTCGGGCTGATTAAAAGATTTCTTGTTGTATGTAAGTAAATGATATTTGTTTGTAGGTGCTACCGTTGGACATGCTTGATTGTATGTTTCGATCTCCATATATGTGCGAATAAAATCTGAGGAGATATTTCATAAAATGGAAAGTATGACCTGTCACAATATTTTATGGCCTCTACTGATATTCTTGTTTTCGAAATTTTGCACAATATATCCTTCAGCAAAATTTGTGGGGGCGAGTTAGATTTCCATAGAACTTCATGGTGTCTATATAAAGTAGTGATCCATGCTGCTATGTCTTGTACTTTTGCAAGGAAAATTTACTGTAGAGGTAGTGTAAGTAACCATGGTGAGAACGCATTCTCAGCGTGTTCGTCATGCAGTGGAAGGTAGGCTCCATATCAAGGTCACTGAACTTCGTGAGCGCTATTTTCGTTAGTTGCCTTATGATGCCGTATTACCGGAATGGTCGTTGAAGCTGTGTGGCTTAGATGATGAAGGCAAGCGTGCAGAGTATGACCGATTTTTCTGGAGTGACGTATTCTGGGAGTTGTTGTTGGATGCAACTTTACGAGAAGAAGTTGTTCGAGAGATCGCACGGGACAAGCTTGTAGAAGATGATGAGAGAGTAGCAGGAGGGGAGATAATACCATGTGGTGTGGTGAATCATCTGGGATACTTTAAATGTAACTATATTTGATTGTAACCCCAAACTTTGAGAGCTGGAAATAAATAAGTAATATGTTGGCATTATTTTGTTTTTGCAATCTTTTGAATATAGAATGAGGCAGATTGAATCTGTGAACTGAAATAAATAATATCAAGTGTTTGTTGACTGTTCATGTGGCAGACATTGTGGCCTACAGCTGTCTGATTTTAATAGTTGTGTAGATATTTTTAAATTTAAATATTGAGCTATTTTAGGAATGATGTATATTATGGTATGATCTTGGTTTAGTATAAAAGTAAGGTGATTGGTCGTGTATACTGCTAGGGGAAAGAGGGGCATAATTTTTTAATGGTAGAAAATAGAGACAGACGTGATGACAGTAGACGTTATCACAGAAGTCATAATGATGCAGTTAGACAAAAAGACATGCATGTAGAGACAGTAGGGGTGACTGACACGTGTCTGAAAGAGTCTTCATTTCGTAAACTGAGTGAGGGTATAAACACTCGTTTCTTTCTCCCTCATAAATTATTTGCAGTTATTGAGAGAGAAAAAAATGGCGTAACCCATATTTACAGAGAGAAGAAACGTTTGAGTTCTAAGTGTGATTTGGTAGGGAAGGCTTCATCTGGTGATAGAAAATTATTAGATAAACGACAGAAGCGGTCAATCTCGGTGAAATGTTCGATGTAGATATTTGTACTATAATGGTGTGGGAATGGCAAGCCCGAATGATGGGCTTTTGTACTATCTGAATCAGTTCGTTTTTGGCCTTAGAATTCCTCTAACCTTCTTTCAGAAAAGGCTTATGAATATATTACAGTGTTGCCCTGCCCAACTAAATGGGAATGTATATGAAATGATGAGGGTGTGCGAGGCACTGAATGATAAGTGGAAAAGGGAAGGGACTGCCAAGCAGTTCGAAGCAGATGACGTACTAAAATTCTATAAACTGAAGTTTGTCAAAGGTCGTAATAGTGGTTACTTGAATAGTGATTCTTCTAGGCAAAGTTTTTTGACTTCGAATATGTGGGTAGACCATGGAATGACCGCCTTGTATGGGTAGGGGGCAACTGTATACAGGTTCCAGATGAACTATAAGTATTATAATCCAAGTAAGTAACATTTGTTAATTTCGACCAACCATCAATTTGTCTTCGAGCTGCTAACCATGTTCTTGTTTTTTGTTTGTCAAGTCCCAATCCCAATTCTCTACCTGATAACACCAGTTTGTCCAACTGTGTAGCTCTTGAGCAGGTCAAGTTGAATCAAGTACTAGGTGAATTAGGTATCCACAGGGATAAGAGATTAGACTCTAGAGTGCCCAAAGTTCAATGAGCTCATAAGAATCAAGCTATGGCTAAAAAGAAGAAGGTTCGTCTGGCTGTAAGTGATTTTACTAGTCTTCCTCCGCCTGAGCCAGAGAGTATGAATGTGAAGCGGTCGATTCGAAGGCTGAGAAAGTCAGCTCCAGAAACTTCGCCTTCTATTATGGTGGTGGCCCTAGATAAAGAGGTCGATAAATCTGTTGCTGGAGATATAGTGGAGGAGCAGGTGGTGAGTGTGGTCGTTCCTTTAAATTTGGACAAGGGTTCGCTTAAAAGGAAGCGACATGAAGGTGAAGGAAGAAATCGTATGAATGCCAAGGCTGCGGCCAAGATGAAATAACTAGTACAAAAATATTGTACAATGGCGGGGGCTAATCCGCATCAGCTTGATGACATGTTTTAGGAGCAGACTCTTACGGTATGCTTGATGACATGTTTTATTGAAATATTTTATGTGTTGTATTTGTAATATGATATGTTGTACTGAACTTGTGTGTTTGTATTGACAGTTCTCGATGTTGATGAAGGGGGAGACAAAGTTCATTGGGAAGAGGAGCTAGGAGTTCGGAGAGCTTACTCGTAGGCTGGATGCTCAAACGGCTCGAATGAAGGAACTCGAAGATGAGCTCGAGATAGAGAAAAAGAATAGGGTTGAAGATATAAAGGCTGCTGAAAAGCGGTATGCAGAGCTATTCGAGCGTGAGGAGGTTATCTCACAAGCATGTACCGCATTACAGGTGGAAAGAGATTATTTTGTCCAATCTTATTATAATTTTTAGTTGACTGCTGCTGATGTAGAGTTGGGCCGAGCTGGCAAATACAAGAAGATAGTATTTGCTTCAGATGTAAAAGATGAAGTGGTGACTGATGCTGCTATTCCAGCCAATGTATCTGCTTCACCAACTGAACTAGTTCTAGCTGCTTATAAGAAAGTGGATCCTCCATCTGAGGTAGAGACTGGCAAGAAACTTTAATCAATCTGTGGTACTCTATTTCGAACTATGTTGTTCATTTGACTTTGATGGGATTGTACTCTGTATGGTCGTAAAACTATTTTAAGTTTGATAAACGCTTTTTAATATGCTTTATTTGAATGTTTGTATGATAACAAGAAATTTACAATCTTTGTAGGAAGTAGAGCGGTTGAGAAATATTGTGTTCACTCTGGAGAAATTATTTAGTAGAGTGAGGGATTCGGTGGCTCGTGTTCAACATGTATTAAATAAAACTGAGTATGAGAAAAGGTAGTCTTAGTCTAACTCGGAGAAATTTTTTAAAGAATTATATGACCTTCAGTGTTGATATGCTAAGATAAAAATAGTAAGGGATGAGGTTTTAAGAAATGAAGAGGAAAGGGGGGGGGGGGGGGGGGGGGGCGTTAGTACAAAAACCGAAAGACTTGACATGTCTCAGCGACCCGAGTGATAAGGCTAGGTATCAAAAGTTGTTGGTAGCTCTGACATTGTATTTTGAGGTAAAAGTAGATAGTGAATGAGGTTTAAAAGAAGCTTATATAGAGCTTTTGAAGGAAAAAAATGTAGTATCTGAGCCAGCTCGAGTAATGTTTCTAGCTCAAGAAGCACGTAATCGTCATAGTGTAGAGGCTAAAAAATGCTCAACTCGAACTGGGGTGTCCGTTATATGGGGTGATGTAGAACCTTTACCTGATGCTTTTGGCTTTATATAAGACCTAAGGGCAATGAGAATTGTGTTTTTCAGGATAAGGAAAGAGCAAATAGAGGTTTAATAGAAGTTAGAGGGTAAGATAAAAGGAGTTGCAAGATGTATTAACGCAACATATAGAGCAAAAAATGTCTCTAGCGACTTAATTGTCGAAAGAAATATCTGTTTGAAAGAAGGTAGAAGGTGATGTGAGGGCGTTTGTAAAAAGAAATGCGCAAACGTCTATACAAGACGCATATGCAGTTAAATGAGTATCTGTATCCGTCGCGAGCAAAAGTCACAGCTCGAACGGAACATGAATGTCATATAGAAAGTGTGATTGAGTTTTATGGAGGGGAGCTGGCGAGGGTAGAAAACAAATTTAGGAGGTATGTAATGGATTGTGGGAAGGATTTTAATGTGGAGAACTCCAAGGCTAAAAATATGTGGTTTACAAAAGATGAGGAGGAAAAGGTTGTTGAAAAACTAACTCCTAGACCGAGAGAAAATATGTCAGAAGATGACAAGGAGGAGGTCGAAAGCCTAGTACCTCGGTCATGGCAAAAGCAACGCTAGCAAGAAGTGGTCACCTTTATAGCTCCTTTAGAAGTTCAAGTAGATAAATCAAAGAGTTCGAGAGACAAGGGGAAGTCCTCTCGTAATTTGAAGAAGCGAAAGTAAAGTAGCCCAGTTTCTTATAAACCTGCATATGCACTAGTTTTTTATACACCGTTTTGATGATAAATGAAATATGTTCTATATGTTGATTATATAGATAGAGCTACGTATCGAAAGTACTCAAATATTATGTTATTGAGTAAACTTGTTGACTGTGACATGTAATCTGTTTGAATATGCGAACTAGTATGTATGTGAATGTTAACTGTTGTTGTAGGTTGATCTGGCAGAGGTGCAGAACCAATATAAAGTGTTACGTGTTTTAAATGAAAAACTTAATGCTGATCTAAATCATCAGCAGGAAGCACTAAAAAGTATTACTGATGTAAAGGAAAAAATGGAGGTAATAGTAACAGAAAAGCGAAGCACAGTAGCTCGTTTGACCGAGTAACTAGAAAATAAGGAGGCTGAACTAGCCATTGAGCAAAAAAAATAGAGGGGTTAAAAGAAGTTATAAGAAAAAAGGAGTTAGACATTTTGGAACGAAGGACTCAACAGGAGGGTAAGCCAACACCGGTGCAACCTTAAGTGAGAGAGTTGTTGGCGTTGTTGAAGAAAGAAGGAGAGAGCATTAAAGATTTGCAATTTCAGATAAATACTCGTGTGGTTGATATAACTGATGTGCGAAATGCTGTGAGGGAGGCAGACGAGCGTACTCGTACATACGAAGGATTGTGGTATGTCACTACCATGAAATTAAAAGAGTTAGAAGAGTCGCATATTAATCAGAACAAATTAATAAAAAGGCAGTGGCTCAAAATAGAGACTCTAGAGGATTCAGTTCAAACTTTGGAGTTAAATACTTTGGAGTTCCATAAAGAAATTGGGGAACTGCTTAGTGCGAAGACCAAGTTAGAGGTTGATCTTTTTAAGGCTGAAATAAAGCTTGATGAAAGTGTTATATAGAGAAGTCATGAGGAGTCTATGGCTTTGATTGCCCATATGGATGAATTCATGACAGTGATGGAAACTCAAAATAATGCGACGTTGGATGAAAAATGAGTGCTGGAAGAACGCTGCAAAAGTTTGGAAGCTATGCTGAAGGAGGCTAAGGGAAAACTTGCATAACTTATTATTCCTGATAAGGTAAAATGTGAGGCAGGTGATGTGTATAAGAGAGAGATGACGGCGGTGCTCTCCTTCTTTGTGTCCAAATTCAAGAGATTGGAAGCGGAAAACAAAACTGTATATGATAACCTGGTTGCCAATGGTGTTCAGTGTGAGATGTGGTTGGTGCGATTTGAGTATCTAGATCGCATGATGTCAAGAATTGGAGCTCTTACGAAGAGTAAGGTTAAAGAAGGAAAACAAATTGTTACTGGGAGGATGCCAGAGTTAATGCATCTGCGACTTTGTGGGGAAATTTTGCGTGGCGATGTATTGCCTGATAGCTCAAGTGACAGGTCAAGTAATAGCTCGGGTGATTGAGGAGGTTAAAGAAGGAATTTGACATACATTACCAATGAAAGTATAGTAGATAGAGTGTAGTAAAGTTAGACTAATAATAGAATTAGTTATCTATATATATTTATACTGACTTTTTGATGAACCAATTGTGGTACAATAGTTTGGTAGTCGTTTTGTAGAACTACTGTCAAAAAATAGAGGGTCGGTTTGAAGCAACAAACGACCGGTTCTGTAATAAAAGATTAGAGTGACCAAAGCAACAAACAATCAGTAATGTAATAGAAGATCGGTTTGGCTGAAGCAATAAACAATCTGTAATATAATAGAAGATCGGTTTGGCTTAAGCAACAAACTATCTGTAATGTAATAGAAGATCGGTTTGGCTGAAGCAACAAACGATCTGTAATGCAATAGAATGGGGTGAACCCATTTGTAATCTGTGATGTTTAGGAAATGTAATCTGTATATAGAAGTACTTGTATGATATATTAGAAAAGTATTGTAATGTAGAGCAACCAAACACCAATATTTCATTACTGTAAGATTGATGTACAGAGAATGTTAGATAGAGTATTATATGAAATAGTAAAAAGTATTTTGATGTAGGGCGATCAAACATACGTATTTCATTGATGTAAAATTGACGTACAAAATGATAGATTTATTAGAAAAGTATACTGTGATAGATTATTATCTTTGATATAGCTTTAATCTCCTTGTGCTCCAAGGATTAGGCACTCGATCCCCATGTTCTGTGGTAAGATCATAAGAACCAAGTCCACTTATTTCAATAATGATGAAAGGACCTTCTCAATTTTTTATGAGCTTTCCAGCATTGACTTCCTTTCTGTGCTTTGGTACCTCTTGGAGGACAAGATCTTTAATTTCAAACTCTCTATGACGAACTCATTTATTATAAGATATGGCTAAAGCCTAATGGTATCTTCCCAAGTTCATAATTGTTTTATCTCTTGTTTCTTCGATCTAATTCATGTTACATGCCAACTAGAATTCATTTTATTCGTCTATCATGGTATGGTCACGCAATGTGTGATGATATTGAGTGGGGATGATTACTTCAGTATCGTATGCTAGCAGGAACGATGTGCATCCAGTCGATATTCGAGGCATTGTTCGATATGCCCATAACACATGAGGTAACTCTTGCACCCAATTACTCTTCTTCTCTATCAAGCGCTTTTTGATTCTGTCGACGATAGTTCGATTGGTGATTTCGACCTGACTATTTTCTTGTGGGTAATATGGATTGGAAGCAGAGTGGATGATGTTGTGCTGGTTGAGGAACTCAATGAATCTTGAGCCAAAGAACTGCGGTCCATTGTCTATTTTGATGAAGTGGGGGCAACTAAACCATATTATGATAGTTTCTCATATAAACTTGATGACTTCGTCTTCTCGTGTGCAACATAAAGGAACTGCGTCTACCCATTTGATGAAGTAGTATGTTGCTACTAGGAAGTGCTTTCATTTTCCTAGTAGAGTTGGGAATTCTCCCATGAGGTCGAGGGGCCATCTTCTGAATGGCCAGACAACATTGCTCGAATGCAGTTCCAAAGCTGGAGCTCAAATTTGGGGTCCATGGCGTTGGCAGGCATCACACTTGTTCGTATATTTAATGGCTTGAGCTTTTATTTTAGGCCAAAAGACTCCTTGGATAAGAACTCGGTTTGCTAAAGATCGTCCTGCTGCGTGGGATCCACAAGTACCTTCGTGAAGTTCGTGTAGGAAGTTTTGAGCTTCTTTATCAGATAAACATTGGAGATAGGGTCATGTCACCAACTTTTTATAAATGAAGTTATCGGCAACGACGTATCACTTAGCATTGTCAAGCACGTGTCTCCTTTCTGTAGGATCCGGTGGGAGTTCGCCATCAAACTTATTTTTGGGCCTAATATACGTGAGGAGAGATCATCTCCAATCGTCCTCATCCTCTTTACCGCCCCCAGTATTAACAGAATTTGAGCTGATGATGTTAATGCTGGGGGTGGATATTACTTCGATCTTAAGGTATCAAGCTTCTGTTCTGAGGAAACCCACAAGATATGAAGGGAAGCAAAATGTTTGTTTTCTCTGCGAGGTAAATGTTTGATGGTATCCTTATTGAACCTGCTCATTCTGTCGGCTACTGCTGCAGCGTAATTAATCATTTTTTCATTTTTTTTAAACTTGTATGTATAATGGTTTACTATGAGTAAAGAGTCCATATACACAGATAACTCAGGAACTTTAATCTCTAGAGCCATATCTAGACCGTGAATTAATGCCTCATATTCGGTCTTATTATTGGTAGCTTCAAAGTTAAGTCTGATTGTTTTTTCAATTCTGTCATTGGAAGGTATGATAAAGACCATACCGATGCCTGACCTCGCTGGTCTGGCAGAACCGTCAGTTAAACGGTGCCAACCTTTCTTTGATATCCAATCTGACTTTTCCTCGAACTGTTCTTCATTGATGTTGGTACTATCTTTTTCCCAGTCAGGATCATCTACTGGAAAGTCTGCAAGGAAATCTGTTACTGCTTGCCCTTTTTCAGAATATCGTGGTTCAAAACGTATATCGTGCTCACCAAGAGTTACCGACCATTGTTGGACTCGTCTAGATTTCTCTCATTTGGACAAGATTTTACGCAAAGGATAATTTGTCATTACTCGAACTGAGTGAGCTTGGAAATATTGTTTTAACTTCTGTGATGTGTAAACAATAGCTAACAACAGTTTTTCAATCTTAGTATATCGTGACTCTGCCAGAGTGAGAGTCTTGCAGATAAAGTAGACAGGTTTCACCTCTTCTCGTTAAGTCAAATAAGGACTGAGCTCAGTGATTCATCAGTAACGGCGAGATATATGGTGAGTTCTTCTCTTTCCTTGGGTGTACTCATTACTGGTGGCTTGCCCAAGTAGCATTTTAGCTCCTGAAATGCTGCTTCACATTCTGCAGTCCACTCGATCTCAAGATCTTTTTTAGGTTTTTTTTTTCTTTGTCCCTTCACGCAGTAGGTCGAATAACCATCGACATCGATCTGAAGACTTGAAGACAAAATGGTTGATTGTTGCTATCTTGCCAGCTAGCTTCTGTATGTCTTTCTTTGTCTTTGGAGAATGCATAGATAACAGTGCACAAATACGATCTGGGTCAGCCTCTATACCTTGTTTGCTGATCAAATGTCCCAAGAATTTGCCTGATTGGAATTGGCACTTATCAGGATTGAGTCTCATTTTGTAAAAACGGAGAATTTCGAAAGCCGTGTGCAAATCTACGAGATGGTTCTCTTTCTTGAGACTTTTACACAACATATCGTCAAAATAAACTTCCATCATTTTCCCAAGATGTGTCATCAATCTTTGGTAAGTGGCTCCTGTGTTCTTGAGTCTGAAAGGCATGACCTTGTAGCAATACAAACCATGCTCTGTAATTAAAGCCATTTTTTTATCCTCAGGTAACAGAGGTATCTGATTGTATCCTGATACGGCGTCCATCATGGATAAGAGTTTGTGCCCTGCGGTAGAATCGAGCAGATGATTAATGATTAAGTGGAAAACTATCTTTCAGAGTATGTTTATTGAGGTATGTGAAATCAACTTCAGACTCTAATTTATTGAGGTCTGTGAAATCAACTATCTTTCAGACTCTGATTTTGCCATTTTTCTTTGGTACTGCGATAATGTTCCATATCCATTCTAGGTAGTTGGCTTTATGGATAAAACCAACTTCAATGAGTTTATCGATCTCTTTGTTGACTTCTTCTCAAAGTTTTGGTGCTAAAGTTCTTTGTTTCTACTTGACTGTTTCAGCTTTATCTCTCAAACTAAGCTTGTGGCAAACCAAATTTGGATCAATGTCTGGCATCTCGTGAAACGACCAAGCGGAGACATCACTATTGCCTTTGAGAAATTGAATAAGTGCATTGCGCTCTGTCGTGGGAAAAAGAGTTCTAATGTAGGTGTCCCTTTTATCTCCACTGATCTCGACGTACTATGTAGCTTCTGCACTTGGCAGTTCTTTTTTTGTAAAGTTTTCTGTAACGTCGTCTGCAATGTTCCCTGTGGTTTTCTATAATTATTATACGAGTTGTGGTATTGATGGTTCTGTCACAGTAGTAACCAAATTTTCACAAGCTCGGGCTAATTTCTGATTGCCATTGATTTCGTAGATGCCGCTATTCCAATCAAATCGTAACTCCAAATGATAGGTCGATGAGATAGATCGCATGTTATGCAACCAGAAGCGTCCCATGATCCCTAGATAGCGTGATCTCGCATCGATAACGTAGAATACTACGTCAACTGTTGTTGGTCCAGCTGTAATAGGAAGTATGATCTTTCCTACACGTGCTTCATTAGAGCCATTGAAACCATTGATATCAACGTCACTAAGTTGTACTTTGTCGGCCAATCTCATCTAATCAATCATTTCTTAGAAAAATAGTTCGATGCTACTACCAGTATCCACCATCATTGTATGTAGTACGACATTTCTTATTTTTAACATGGTCACAAACGCATCATGATGAGGAAAATTGACATGTCGATCGTCGCAATCTTCGAAAGAGATCCCTTGTACATTGAGAACTGGATGCGGGGAGGGAGTAACCTAGCTTCTTTGTCGACTATGGACAGATCGTGGCACTGACCAAGGCGTCACCTTTTGCATCTGATCGACCTGTTAATAGTGTGAGTCTCAATAAAGTGGTTGAGGAAGATATGGTACAAATGTTTATCCTCTACGGCTCCTTCGACCTGTACGATCTCCATAGTAAGCTTGTAACTCCCATTCTTATAACTTTCAACGTCCATGATGTACTCATGCATTCGTCCATCCGCAAAAATATACTCCAACAGTCATTGTAAAGCAAAGCAATGTTTTGTCTCATGATGTCAGACTTTGTGGTATATGCAATATGGTTTGTTCTCGATGGGTTGGATATATTAGGCATTATGAAAAAACTTATCCTTTTGAAGTATAGGATATATACTGGCTATGGTAACAGTCATCTTGGGAAGACAAGGTTTTGACATATTATTGCCTTTCCGAGGTCGATCGTCATTAGAATTGGTCATGTTCTTGTCCTCTCCGTGATCAGCAGCGCGATTGAAATCTTAACCTGTGAATTGATCACGTGCTGTCAAGGTTGATTTATAAGCTTTGTGTCTTTCGGATACCATTCTTTCGAGATCGATATATTCATTGACCTTCTCGATCATGTCTTCCAAAGTTGTAGGTTTATTCATAATCAGGTACTCCTTCGCCCTACTATCCACGGGCAAAGCATTGGTGAAGGCTAAAATAGTAATCTTTTGATCGAGTCGGTCCACCTTCCTGACCAACTCCAAGAATTTCTTAGTAAATGTTTCAAGCTTCTCCCCTGGTACTTGTTTAAGTCTGAATAGAGAATATAAATTCTCCTCTTTATCTCTGTTGTGCGAGTTGTTCTTGACAAAAAGTTCCCGTAATTGTTTGAAAGTCGTAATAGACCCTTCTGGTAGTGAATGGAACCATCGCAAAGGTTCGCCTAGTAAACTGGTAAGAAAGAGCCGGCATAGAATATGGTTGGATGTAGAATATAAGCCTATAACATCCTGGAATTCTTGAGCGTGCTCCACTGGATCATTTCCTTTATATTTTTAGATTTTTTGTGTGTGAAAGCCGGTGGAACCTTGCCATTTAATAATTCCTGAGCAATCGGGCTCTTCTGTAACCTGTTGTGAATGTCTTTAGTGGTTTAAGCCTGGGCATCGAACAGTTCCTTGATACGCTTTTCAATATGTTCCTGAGTCACGTACTGACGAGCTGTAATGGTCGGTCATGGGACGCGTCCTTCATAAAGGTTGTAGTTGCTACTTCCTTCACTTTTCCGATCACGTGCTAGAATACAAACTTTTCCTCGGGGTGGCTCTTCTGCCTGTCTGACTCCAGCAAGACCTCCATCAACTTATTGGTAGACTTCCTGTATCAAAGCGGGCTCGCTCTCATGTTGCTTATGATTAGATCGAACTTTGCCTCCCAGATTGTTTACGTGAGGTCATATCCTATTGAGAACAAAAACCCGCGAAGCAGCTGGCAGCATGCCTTTTTCTTATGGACTACGATCTGTTAACTCTACAGGACCTTCAACGCGTCTTGTACACCTACCAGTTGTTGTTCCAAAGCGGCTCGCCTTTTAGTTTTGGACTTGAGATTGGCCCGTAGTTCTGCTAGTACTGCGTTTCCTTCTACAAGAGAAATCAATGTACTCTGGTCTGAAAACGTCATATCGTGAAGATATGATCAGCTGTTTCTGAGATAATGAGTTTGATAACTTTGTTCCCACAGATGGCGCCAAATGTAATAGCCTAATTTTGTAATCCAAAGTTAGTCTTTACACAAAAGATATTCAGAACGATTAGTAAACGTAGAGTAACAATTAGTACAAAGTTTAGCATAGAAAACCTTTGGATAAGTTAAAAACCATGACCTCTCTTGAGGATTTTAGAAAGAGAGAGATTTTATTGGGTATTGCTGGCTATTATAAAGGATGTTCTAAATAGTTCTGAATAGAGTGTTGGTTGAGCATTCTTCCGTCGTTCATCTGGAATTCTCTGGTCTTATTTATAGGTTTTATAATATGACCATTTGACGACCTTTATCACCCTTAATGATGGACGTTATAATATATAATTGATAATCTTTGAGCTGATTATGTAACGGTCTGATCATACTATTTTTGTAACCGCTTCATTGACGATGGTACGTTTGTTGACTCAAACTGTTGATGTAGAGGTCGAAAGTGATGAATAGAACTATGTAATTATGATGTGTCATACATTGTGCTACGCGTATGTTGATGAGGTCGAGTGGCCGTATGATGGTCGAAGATAGAACTTGAGTCCGAGATGGGGAATAAGCCACTACAGCCATAGATACTAAAGTGGGCCACTATGCGAATGGATAGGTCCACATGTGTCTCTATGGATGCGTTTGGAGCAAAGGCTGGAGATCCCACTCCACCTTGGTCATACTAGGATAAAATAATAGACTTCCCTTGAAAGTAATCGTTACACGTACATTTTTTGGATCTTATCTCCTTTTAAGGAAAGTTAAGATATAATCCCAATAAACCTCTTCGCTATCCTAACCTGAAGGAGTGTATTGGAAACTGTTCCAATAACATATTCTAACCTTTAAACATTGAAAGAATGCACAAAACCTTGTTTTATCATTTTCTCTGATAGTCATGACGTGATAAGCATTATCATGTATCTCCCTAAACTCAATAAAATTTGGCTGGATTTACTAATGTATAAAGTAAACTAGATACTCTATATTATACCGTTAAAGAGTAATAGCGTGACGTACTCAATAGATTCTATCAGGTTGGCCGTGCCAATAATATTCGTGACATCCCTGATGCACTAAGTTAGAGACAAGAAATATGTTCATATCTCAAAAGGATCGAGTGCGTGATACTAATGTCTCTTAGACATGTGTCGTCACTCATCCGATTATCGGTAATGCTCACTGAGCAGATAGGTCCATAGGCGGGCTGTATATAGTAGATCAACTATCATACATGGAATTTAACTACTTCCTAAGCAATAAATTTACAAAAATAAAAATAGTAATCGCATAGATGGGATACCAAACCAGTGCATGTCATGAGCATTCTATTAAACTAACCAGTAAAGAGTTCCCAACCTAGTCAATGATAGTATTAATAAAGCAAAAGTACTACTATGCAACAAGTAAAATTACTATTGGGCAATGCTCTCTCGGTGACATCATTCATCTACAGAGAATTTACTAATGTTTATTCTTAGAACTTGATCCAAAACTGCATTGGTATTATGGGAGGAATTTAAGGCCACAGACTCTGCCGTGGCGAGGTTTGTGCCGGCTGTGATCACGTGATTAGTCTGGGGATGATCACATTAGATTGTCTAGGGTACCTTGCAATCCCTTGCCCGACTATCTCGTATCTATTGTAGAATTCTTCCTATTCCATTTTGGTCAGTTGGTTAACTCCTTGTTCCCCTTGCCTGAGGTTACTGATGGTTGGAATTTTCATTAGACTCAACATTGTGCGACCCTGTCCGTAACTCCACCTGTCACTAGACCCAACATTATGCGACCCTGTTAAGATATATAACGAACGCCAATGGCTACTTATCCAACATCATCAAAGATGGATACTTCCAGCAACTTCAATTAAATGGGTAATAATCGTTCCAGTCTTTCAGCAAATTTCATAGAAATTGTTCCATCAAAATTATGAATAAAAATAGTGATGAGAATGAAAAGGAAGAAAGTTTAGATTTAAAGATAGATGAGTGTAGAGCAAAAAATAATGAGAGGAGTGTTTAAATTTTAGATGATCCTAGATCAAATATGAGAGATTGTTTTCTGATATTTTTTTTGTTTGAGAAATCAGATTCAGCTTTGAAAGAGAAAGGGATTTGTTTTAGTAGAGAGAGAAACTATTAAATGAGAGATAAAAGGATTTTTTCGGTTACCAGTTTTTAATTGCCATGTGTGAGTGTATAAAAGGGGATTTGAGAATGATAAATTTCTTGTTTGAAGTACTTTAGATCATGGTTTTAAATAACCGTTATAACACTTAACCCCGTTACGTTATACCCCATGTTCCGTTCTAACAATACAAACAGTTATTTTATGCTATAACGGCTGTTGTTACCGTTATAACAATACGTTATTTTCAATGTTTTTCTTCACTTTTAACGAACGTTATACACTGTTATATACCGTTATAACACCCTTATATGCCGTTATATGTCATTATATGATTCTTGAGGAAAATCATTTCTTATGATATGATATGAAATAACCACTAAGGTGTGGAAAATCATTTCTTATGGGGAATATCTTGTGATAAGATATTCGATCATAGGTGAAAAGAACAACTTAATTCAGATTTGCATGTTGTTGGTTATATACTTAACCCGTATTACATGTTCTTTCCTTCCACTTTTTCAAATGAAAATGTCATGTGTCACCCGACCTTAGCATTGAACAATTTGATTGTGAAGACGATATCAACCCTACTTGAGCAGGCACAAGTAATATTAGAGGTATTCATCGTCCATTACACAAAAATATATATATATATGTTATTACCATTAAATTAATATAATATAATATTTTTTATTTGACACAGATAGGAAAGCTTCCTTTCAAGCCAGGTTGGGTCAGAAGCTGCATGCATAGCAGCTCAACAAGGAAGTCCTGGTGAGTTCTTAAATTATTTACCATAAGATTATGTTATTTACATATCATTCATTTTCTAACGGAACTTTCAGCCATTTTCTTAGTTGATTGGTAGAATTCATATGGAGTGGAGTTGCCTCAACTTCAAAAATTGGCTGCAAGAATTTTAAGTCAAACATGTATTTCGTCCAAATGTGAAAGGAAGTGGAGTACCTTTGACAAGATCCACACAAAGATTAGAAATCGATTACTTTCAAAGAAACTCAATGATCTTGTCTTTGTTCAATACAATGTTCGGCTTGAAAGAATAAGGGAATATAGGTGTCGACGTTATCGTGTAGACCCCATAAGTATGTCTGTTATTTTATTAGAAGATCCATTATGTGAGTGGATTATTGGAGATGACGATGAGCCTTTGTTGCCAACACATGAAGAATGGCCAGAAGAACATGAAAGAGAATTATCAGTTGAAGACCCGGAGGTCAATGAGCAAAGGAAGTACTCTACTTCTGTTATTGATACAGATTTCCCAAAAAATTGGTCACAAGCTTGCCTGAGGCGTATTTTGATTTAGATTTCAGCCAAATTAATTTGGAGTATGGCCAACCTTCGAACTACTCTGAATTTGATACCAATCAGTTCGACTCTGTTTACCACTGAATGCAATGTCGCATTCCAGAATTATTATTTTCCATTTAATGTTTATGTGATTTTTAATGCCCTGGTATGATGTTTAATGCTTTGGTGTGATGTTTAATTTGTCGGTGTGGTGCGGTGTGTTGTTTCAATGTTGTAATAAGTAATAACTTCAATAGTAATAAGTACTTTGATTTTCTTTTATTATCCTTTTAAATATAAAAAATAACGTCTATAACGGTTGTTATAATTGAAAATTCATATTTATATATAGAGAAAACAAAAATACAACCGTTATTTTAATATAACACCGTTACAGGACAAATAACGACCATTATAACGTTTTTTTTCTTATCATCTAGCCAAAAATAGCATAACACCGTTATAACGGTTATAACGGTAACGGCCTTTGCCCGTTACATCGTTATAACGTACCCTTTTAAACATTGCTTTATATGGTAACCAAATGCTTGAACTAGTTGTTTAGGTGACAAAAGAAGGTTTATCATCTCACCTTCTTCCACATCTATCTCTCGTGAATATTTCATAAAATATTTTATAGTGTAAAAATAGGATAACTGTATCGAAATAAAAATAATGTTTTTCCAAGAACACAGACAATTTTTTTAAAACAAATGACAGTGTCGTAAAGTTAAATAACATACGACAAATCTAGTTGTTTGAGGGTAAAACATAATATTTCTCCTCTTAATTTTTGTCAACTTCTCTATCTCTCGTGACTATTTCATAAAATATTTTACATTATAGAGCTATGATAACTGTATCCGAATGACAAATGATATGTTTTACCAAAACAGATGATAATTTTTCCAAAAGCACATGACAATTTCTTTAAAACAAATGACAAATGGCAGTATGACAAATCTAGTTGTTTGAGGACGCAAAAGAAAATATCTCCTCTTAATTTTTGTCAACCTCTCTATCTCTCGTGACATATATGAGACTTTAATGATAACAATCTACTAATTTCTAATTAAAGATAAATTTAAGGTTACAATACTCACTCTCAAACCCTAAGCTTAGAGAGAAATATTAGTGATCAATTACAAAAATCTAAGTGAAACTAAACAAATAGGTTCGTTGAGCCTTGTTTGGCAACTTATAAAGACCATCCCAATTTTTATTATTTTTTATTGTTTCATTTGTTTAATAATTTTACCTATTTTTGTGACATTGTCTATTACTAAAAGTCTTTGTGATTGAATATAGGAATATAAAATATTAAAGTTACTTTAAAGAGGTAAGTAGTCATAGGGAATAGGTATGGGGCAGTATTTAGAATTTTAATATCGATTTGGAAAGAGCGTTGTTAAAGTATCTGTTTTGGAAAGTGTACATCTTCGAGTAATTAAAATGTAATTGCCGTTAATGAAGAGAATAAATAACATAGCGGGTACTTTATTTGACTTATAAATAATAATAAAATTATAATGACTAATGACTAATGACGTAGACTTGTTCGATGTAGACCTCATTTTCTAATACTGTCAGGTATCAAGTGTGATTCACAACTTAGAGCATATGCAGCAGGCTGGCTAAGTTAGCAAGCCACATAGGCGTAAAATTAGAAGAAGAAAAAAATATGACATTTAGCTAGAGGTTAATTTTTTTTTGTTATTTTCAGGGTGGGGATGGATGTCAAGATTTTAAATAATAATAAATAAATAAAAATTGTGCGCCAATTGATTTGGCGCATTGGCGCCAAGATTTTTAAATATTTTTAAATAATAAAATAATAAAATATATATATTTAAAAAAAAAACACTGCGCGTTAAATATTAAAAAAATCAACCAAACCATTATTTAATAAAAAATTTTTTTTTAATAATTCATTTATCTGGGCCCCACTGACACCCTGACATGAACGGGTAGCCACAGATAGCTACTGATTTTCTTGAAATTGCCGAAATTTGAGCGATAGCTATCTGAAAAAGGGAATTTTATCGAATTTAGATCGCTAAAATAGCGATAACTACCCATGCTCTTAAATAATATTCGAATATTTTCATTTAGCACACATTCTTTTCTTCTGGAGCCGATGAAGGATGTTAAGGCGGCAATATAATTTATGGGGTTTTCTTCGTCATAAAAGCAACATGATATTCTCACAACAAATTAATCTGGCAGCCTTGTAAAAAGGTTTTGTTCCTAAAATTTTTGTTAAGCCATATGGACCCTTGACGGTTTTACATTTTCGAGAGAAGTCTTCTGACCTTGGAGTGAAAGAAAACCTGACAATTCGCAATCAGCCATGTTTTGTTAAATAATTTTTCCCATTTAGTTCGCCTCAACAGTTTGGCTGTGTTGGTCTTGCAACAAATATTTGGTAAAATTGGGGAATCCAGTGTAGCATTTCAATGGTTTATGACACGAACCTCAACAAGTAAAACCAGAAAAAAGAAAGAAATATATTCCTGTGTGAACCGAAGAGACTAAAGCAGTAGCTTTTCACCACGTAAAAATTCCTATCCTAGTTCCTTTTTAGTCAAGAATTAGGTCCTAATGAGTAATGACCTTTAACTGTACCGGCAAGAAGACATGTCGCGTCTGAGTTACAAATAAGAGTTGTCGTCCTTAGCTCTTGGCTGGCTGTCATTGCCACAAAACCAATGCAATGGTCTCTTATCCTTCGGCTTGAAGAATGCAAACCATCTTCAAAAACCTATATGTTAACTTAATGACACGGATATATTACCATGGGACGGAACATCAAATTAAACAAGACTTAGACCATTGATTCCTGTACCATTCACAAATGAAAATTATAAGACCCTGATTTTCTTACATTTGAGTTTAAGAGGTGCCTAAAGTTATATTTTGTTACAATTAACTTCAAAAAAATTCGTAAATAAAGATGCGACCAGTCCATACTTGTTTGAGTAAGAGATGACAATTGGAACATATTCGACATGAACTTCTATTGTGATAAATATAATTTATTTGTATTACATGACAAATGTGGATCAAAATACCAATGCCTCTTATCTGCATCTAGGCCGTGTAAAGAATACCAAAACAAAACGTAGAATAATAAAAAGAATCGCTGAAAAAACCATCACCGAATCTGGCCCTGATCTTGCCTTCTCAGTAAATACTGATACCATGCTTCTGAAGTCCGCATTCAGGCCTATGTTATGTATAATTTCCTTCTGTTTAAGGAGCTTTTCGTGTATGTGAAAATACGACCAATTCTCTCGATGCTTTCACTTAGCTTGCCTAGCTCTTCATTCTGCTGTCCTGTACGAAGTGTTATTTTGCTGCTTTCCAGCTTCAACAGCTTTGCTCGCAGTGGGAAAACATTGCCAGTCCATCTTTGTTTTTCAAGCTCTGCTTGATTGATGCCATTATAAGCAGATCAGGTAAGACAACTTGCAGCCACATTGATTACCTCATCAATAGATTCCTGAATCTCCTTGACATGAAACGGATCTTGAGCTGAACATATCCATCATCGAGTACTTCCCTGAGACAGCTTCTTTGTATACCATCCATCATTACGTTAAAAACAAATTACTAATTTGCAATTCGTTAACCTGCAAACTTGACTGAAAGAAAATAAGAGAATACTGTTAATTTCCTGTACAATTCAACGTGGTCGAGATTTCAAGAGACCCTTCTAACCGTGTCCACAAAGAAAAGTCAAGATGACAAAACTATTATACCTCTTCAATATCCGTATTGTTGCAATGAGCATCTACGGAGCGTGGTGAGGTGCTTAGTTTACGCTGATCTAAGCGGGGGATGTCTACTATGCATTGGTCACTATTTCTTCAAAGAGAGGGACTCACTGTTCTCCTGCAAGCTGCACAAAGAAAAGAACAAAAACAATTACAGTGAAGAACAGAATTTGATGAAATATTTTAATTTGAAAGGTAAGCTGCTTATGATGGGAATTGATACCAGCACCTCTTGGTTTTCCAAGCACTAGCCCTACCACTACCAACTGACCATGCCTCAGTTGGAGAAACATTAGGTGTAAGCTACTGCTCAAGTATAGTAGTCATACTGTGGAAAAAATAGAAATATAAGACACGCCTGTTCGTCGGACCACGGTTGCTAAAACGTGTTGAGCCAACATGAACCGAATAATTAGCACAATAACCCAGCAACTAACTAGAGTAGTCTGAACACTAAACCGGTCATCTGTCCGCGATTTCAGCAACCCGAACCATTCAAATTACATTTTTTTCAATATTAATAAGCCGGACAGACAAGAAAACTTCTGACTCGATGCTGAAAAGGGCTAGCTGACGTCGTCCAACTACACTTGAACAAAAACCCCAAACCGGCTAACTGCCCACTGCCTTTTCCAAATCCAAGACTGGGAGGTGTTTAACGCACTGGTCAAACCATAAAGATTTTTGTCAAATTTTGGAATAAGTCCAAAGTTCGACAGGTACGAGTATATAAATAAATAAGAGGAGAAAGTTTATTTACTCTTAAGTTTATTATAGATTACAACCTAGCCTCCTTTATATAATAGATGTTCTCTAAACTACTTCTATTCCTACCCAATGTGGGACTAAAGTGTGTAGTCACACGCATACACTCCAACACTCCCCCTCATGTTGATCAAGGTGGATAACAATAAGAAAGCAAAATAAATAATCCTTCATGAAAATACAATCACTCCCTCACTAATAAATAATTAAAGCTCCGCCTAAAGTTGATAAAACTTTTGTCATACCATTCTTTTACAGCACTAGAACACTTCAAAACTTCACATATCCCTTGTGAAATCGGCGGCATTCCGACTTGCCATTTTTCCCACACGTACTTGTGAAATCGGCGGCACCAACCGACTTGTCATGTTTTCTCACTCGAGGGTAATGTATATACCTTGAAGAGACATAGGGGTAAGATAATCAATTGAGGAAGATGATCACTCGAGGTAACAATAGAAAGAAAGAAATCGTATCTCGCGATAGGAAACAATAGAAAAGATCAAAAAATAATCACTAGAGGAAAAGATAATCACTCTATGAAAGAATCACTTGAGGAACGAAACCAATAACACATGATCGAAGTGGAAGGTAGTCTAACATCTTTATCCGGTTCAAAGAGAGAGAAAACTCATAACCAAGGTGGAAAGTTAGTCTAATAACATCTTCATCCGATCTAAAGAGAAAAAATCGTATCTCACGACAAGAGATAGTGGGAAATATCACATCTTAATTTTATAACTTGTACTTGTGAATTTGGCGAAGAGACAAAAAATAATCACTAGAGCAAAAGAGGATCACTCTAGGAAAGAAATACTCGAGGAGAGGAAAAATCACACTCGAGAAAAAAAACAAACTCATGATCGAGGTAGAAGGTTATTTAACAACTTCATTCGATCCAATGAGAGAAAATCGCATCTCGCGACGGGAACCGAAAAAGAAAACGCCTTTCACAAAAACAAGAAAAAATAATCAAGACTTAATCTTCTCCAAGATGAGATTAGACATATAAAGGCTCCACCACTGAAATTAGAAATCAAAGATTATAGCAAGAAGAACTCAGTCTTCACTCCTTGGGTAACACCTAAAAGAAACACAAGCCAAGAACAGCTAGAGATCTAGGTTTTCATAATACTATATCAGCTAGTGATCACCACCAAGAACACTAAACTAATCACAGATAATGGGTATGAAGAAGCATCTTTTGAATCACGATTTCTTCTTTTTTTCTTCCTTCTAGTAATCCGGCGACGGCAACGGCCGCCGCCGGCGGAAGCAAGGAACCGTTACACTGTCTTCAAGAACGCAACCGCTCTGACACCATGTCGAAATAAATAAGAAAAAGTTTATTTACTCTTAAGTTTATTATAGATTACAACCTAGCCTCTTTTATATAATAGATGTTCTCTAAGCTACTTCTATTCCTACCCAATGTGGGACTAAAGTATGTAGTCACACACATACACTCCAACAACGAGGAACGTGCCAAAATAAATCTGAGATTTTTTCAATTACCAGATATGATGGATGAAATTAAGGAGAGTTCAGACATCTTACCCATCAATTTCACAAGCATCTTTCTCAAATAATGGTATTGCTAGCAACTTCAGTGACCTTCACAACTACAGAGACAACTATTCATGGTCAAGCACTAAGAAGTTAAGATATTAAGTTGACAAAAGTGTTAGAAACTGACTATACCTGAACCATGAATTACATTCTCTTCAACTGAATTGGAGTTTTGTAGTAGTTTTTGTAATAGACCTGTATCTGGGAATACTAACATATTCATGAACTTTATTTTGTTCTTCTGTGATTGCTCAAGGGGTTTGAAGCCAAAAACTAGGATCCATGTGTCCATGAGTTCCGAAATAGCAGGTATAATCAGCTTTTCAATATTAAGAGAGCAAAGAGCCTGAGAATAGTGTCAGAGCAAAATATTCAAAATTAGATGAAAAAAAGTACGAAAATTGTAAAACATAACAGACTGGCCTCTTGTTTATGTAGGTAGATTCTTTCAATATACAAATGATACCCTACTCTTTACACTCCGTGAATCAATGAGACAACTCAATAGCCCATACAAAGACACAATCCCTAAACCTTAATTTAAGGCACTCACATGAAGCATACGTGAATTAGAGTAATAAGACACATCAACTCATAAGAAACCCAAAGAACACTACCACTACAAAACCAATAAGATGACTTGATTTTGATCACAGGAAAGTATAAGAAAAAAAGAAAAAAATTACAAGACGTACTGATTCAATTGCATTAAAAAGTCGGCGACACATCCCTTGACGTCTATAAATATGGCGGGTCCCAATAAATGGCATTTCTGCAAACATAGCTCCGCGAATCCTATTTAACCAGTAAATATAACAGGAATTAAAATCTGCATTGACTACAAAATTGAAACAAATCATAAGTCAAAAGATTCAATGTAATAATTAAGTTAATGTATCATTGGTTACTACATACTGGTTCTACTTTCTTGACTATCATGCTTTAGTTGTGAACATTTAGGTGTAAGAACTATACCAAGTTCAGTTCCAACTGTATAGTCTATAATCAACCCCCTCCTCATATTCAGAACTTGGGGAAATTGTTAGTTCAAGACTGAGCTATCAAGTGAGTTATTTTCTAGATTATCTATATTAAGAAGAAGAAAAAAAGATCAACGTCTGAGGTGAGGTATAACCGTCCATCGCGCGATGTGGTCCTCGAGAAAATTTTTGATTGTCTAGATTATACTAAGAGTAGATCATGTCCGTTGAATAAACTAGGACAAGGAATTAATTTGGCCCCTACATTTACACTAAAATACTTTTATCGAGGATGAATACTTAGAAACCTACTTAAACTCTATATATATCTCCCTCACCTCTCTCTTCTCCCTCTTATTTCTCCCGTCTCTCTATCTTCATCTCTCCCAAAATAGGTTTGTAAATTTCTTATGTAGATTGCATATGGTTTTAGTTCATTTAACAAATGTTACTGCAATTGGGTTTTGATTATAGTGTTTTAGTTACTCTTTTCAGTTGCAGCAACAACCAATATTGGCTTGAGGTGTTCAAGTAAAATTCATATTGCATATGGTTTTAGTTCATTTAAAAGATGTTACTGCAATTGCAATTGGGTTTTGATTCTAGTGTTTTAATATATCTTTTCAGTTGCAACGAGAACCTATATTGGCTTGAGGTTTTCAAGTAAGGTTCATAACTAATCGCTTATGTAGTTCTTTTCAAGTCAGGCTTTAGTTCTAGGGTTTTAATCTCTCTTTCTCCCTTTTTTCTTAAGTTGCAAACCCCAGACCCAAAACCTAGTTTGTACTCCCTTACTAAAATTAATTCATAGCTTCGAATTCCTTTTGTACCGTGATATCGACTATGAACATTAGAAAGACCAATGAAAAGTAAAACCCCTACTTTTTCTCTAATGGTTGAGCAGGTTTGATGCTCATCATGTGAAAACTAACTCACCCAGGAACAATGTACTTATCTCATGCTCTTTGTCCATGCTAGCTAGTGGTTGTTATTGATGAGAAACTTTGAGCGAAGTTCGAGCTAGGTTGATCATTGATGATGCCTATTGATACGAGTATCGTCACAAACGTTGAAGCTAACCATCATCGTGGATTAATGATGGGGTTCTTAATATAGATATATTATCTCCAAACATTGAAGCGATATATATATATATGGGGTTCTCTAACTACGATTGTTTGTACTAAAAGTTGTAACATATATTAGATAGACATATTTGGGGTTATATAGATGGGGAGAACACAAAGAAAATAAATATCTTTCTAACTAATTTAACAAAAACTCAAAAATAATATCAAAACCCAACAATATCTATATATATATATATATATTAATTATATATATATATTAATGATGGGGTTCTCTAGCTACGATTGTTTGTACTAAAAGTTGTAACATATATTAGATATAGACATATTTAGGGTTATATATATAGATGGGGAGAACACAGAAAATAAATATCTTTCTAACTAATTTAATAAAAACTCAAAAATAATATCAAAACCCAACAATATCTCCAAAAGTAATGCGTTCGCATGCGCGATATCGCGCATGCACAATTGCTTGTAGATTAAAAAAAAAATTGTGCATGGTGATTTAACTTTCTTCTAATTTACTCCATACTGACTATATAATGATGAATACACAGGGTAGTCCACTTGAGATATCCCTTCACTGAATATGTTCTTATCCTACTCCTATTATGGATCTTACTCTCCCTATAACGGTGTATCACATTTGTGTCTATGACTGGAAAAAATAGACTTTAGCTATCAGCCTTCAACACTAGCTAACTTACTGTTTGAATTTCCATATGTAGATGCATACTACACAACTGCACATCAGGTGGATGTGTAGCATGCATCCACATATGGTGAGTTAGCTACAGAGATGCAAATGTTGCAACCTCCGGAAGTCATTACGCAGTAACAAACTGAAAAGTAGTTCTTAATGCAAAAAACGACCTCATCAACAGTAAAATGTGGCAGCGTAAAGTAGCTGTCTGTGAACTGTATACCTGATGGATGCTGCAGAGATGATTTCATCACCCCTCTCCAAAATTATGGTGTAGAAGCCACTATAACTCAGCCGATTAAAGTTTGATCTACAAAAAAAACAGATGAATACTAATAACTACGATTGGGCCTAGCACTTTGGTGCATATTGAAGTATCAAAGAACAACTTCAGCAAAGATCAGATATCTGATTTTGAATGCAACAATAAATCACACTTTGGAAGACAATCTTCAAGACAGGAGCTAGAAAATATGAGCATAAATCACAAATTTGCCAGTTGGAACAATGGTCTTCATCTTCGACTTTTTTTACGGATCAACATCTTGTCTGTTTTTTTTTTTTTAACTATACCAGATTTGCTTGAAACAAAATCAATAAACAGGACGTACAACAAAAGACCCCATGAAACTTTATGCGCTAACGGAGAAGCTGGAGAGTCTAAAGTAGAAAATACTGAAGAGGTAACGTTACTGAAGAATAGTAGGGTTTGATATTTATATTGACAGCTAGGCTTTCAAAGAATCAAAGGATAAATATTTAAGTACGATGATGTTTGATGATGAACTAGATACTCTAAAACGGATTTATTCATTAAAACTAGAAAGACAAAATGAAAGAGTGCACCTGACATTTAGCAGTCCGGAGACGGTAATGTCCGCCAGTGAAAGCAAAAAATTAATCGTTGTCTTTAAGATCGATAATTCTTGTATAGAAAGGTATAGTCTCACAAATAACCAAAAGATAGTACATGACAACTACTGCAGGAAACTGGAAAGCCTAGACGACTCCGCTATGGTGTGACCGACTACATCTTATTATGTTGCACACCCTCATATATTTGTTCGCCGACTGACGGTATTGACTCTCAACGTAAATCAAATACAACTCTTCCACAATCAAATTTATGAGTATACTTTTTTTCTTAGTAGATTACCGCTTGTGATAGAAATTGACAAGTATGTGATCAAAGTTCGCATATAATAACATTAACAGATTCAGTGCACATCAAGATATATGAATGCTTACCCACAACTATATAGAACATTTTGAATTAGATTGATTCCACTCCTCCGGTCAATGATGGGCAAGAAGCATTCATCCATAACAGTCAAAGCTACAGCTAGCTTGGAATTGCATTCCACCTTGCGAGGTAGTTCCCGCATAGATGCATCTGAGTCTAAATCAGAACGACAGATCAGAGTCCAAGAAAATCCCGCTTCCAATTCATGTTTAACCCCTAGAAGCTTCTGCAACCGATGAAAAAGCTGGAGCATCAAACATGTTCAAGCATTAGATTCCAGAGAAAATATAATATATGAAGTTAGAAGGGGCAAATCATAAATCATAGCACCCATAAAAGAAATTTAAAGATATTGATCTGATACAAGTCAATACAAGAGAAATTGCAGGAGCTAAAGATACAAGGCAAACACAGTTTAGTGTTTCTCAGTAATATGTTTCACATGCACGACTATCATTCTAACCATTTTTATCTGCTTTACAAGTAATATGAGTATTATCAGGTTACATCAAGCGTAACTATTGGTTGGAGGTTCTTCTAGTGAAGATCATGTCTCAACAAACACGAGAGAGAGAGAGAGAGAGAGCTATAAGTGTATACACTCCTCCTCAAGTTCATTTATAGATATTCATTACACCAAACTTAGAAATAGTTTCAGCAATGTATCTTTGATGACTGGCTGCCTTTGTAAGATCACCTGCAATTACTGGGATGAAGTGACAAAGGGAACAGATAAATCACTTCAGTACCATCACTTGCAGATGAAATAAATAAGGACCTTTGTTATATTTTTTCATGAGATGTTGAATTGAATTTTGCAAGATATACTAATCCCAAATTTACTTTAACAAGGTATATTAGATAAGGTGCAGCAAACACAAGTTCTAAAACTAACTTCAACATGGATATATCCATTTTGACAATAGACCCACACCCAAGATTTAAGTCCATTAGCCCGATCACGATTTTCCTGCCCCCCCCCCCCCCCCCCCAGAGGTAAAGGAAAGGTTCTTCCTTTTAGGGCCGGTTATGGGCGAGGAAGACCATATTTGGACGTAATTACATTTTGGTACCATTTCCACAGAGAACAAGGCACACCTAGAAAAACCTTCCAATGAAGGAGACATTTGAGCAGCTATCAAAGGCCTTGAGAGGGAATAATTACTGCACCGGGGGGTAATAATAAAAATCATGAAGTTAGTCCTAGATTCTTTCAGTAGTCAGTTTCTTGATTTTGGAGCCAATTCGACTTTTATCAAACTTATTCCTAAGTCCCTGGTTCTGGCAGAGCCTTAAGTTGTGGTGTGACGATCTCTCCCTCCACTAAAATGGGGCTCCTATCCCCAATTACAAGTAATTGAATAGTCATTACCTGGAGAAAGACGAATTAACTTCCCAACTAGATCAATTCCCAGCTAGCCAATGAAAGTATCCAGCATAATTCAAGCTCTTTATCCAGGATCACAAACAACTCAATAGTCTGCCTTCTGATCGTGTTGGAATGTCAGTTACTTCTAAACCGAGCTTCTCGTATAGCGTAGAAGATCTAGGACATGCTTTTGTTGACCAATAAGGATTCCTTTAAGAGATTGAGCCACTTCAACACCAAGTTACTATTCCTAGTTGTGAGATCTTCAATCTAAAACTGGGTACAAAATTATGTCTTTAGGAATTGAATCTCTTCATACTCATTCTCGGTAACAACATCATCAACATAATGCCAAGTAATAATTCAAAACAACAAGTCTTCGGGTATCGAATAATGCACGGGTGCGAGAGCTATAACGTAAGAAAAGAGGGTATGATCTCTAAGGCATTGAGTTAAATCTATATGCTTCAAACCTTGACTGCATCTGTGAAACCATGCACAAGACGACTATTTCAGAACTTCTAACACCTCCTTCAAGAACACCTGCTAAGTTGGGCAAGAGAATAAGACTAGTCTAACAACGATATCCTAAAAAAAAATGATCTTAGAGGAATAAAGAAAATTGTGAAGTGCCTAATAAATTGCTATCTCAAAAATAATCTCGCCACTGTTGCCAGGTCCCAAGAGAGCTAGAAAAGTGTTGCTGATAATCATGGTAACAGAGGCTTCTTCCAAGCTTGGGGACTCAATATGCAAACAAATATTCTCAGCCAACATGACACATTTAGATTGAACCTAGATCCATCATTCTTAAAAAGACTATGGGTTGTATAGTGAATTGGTAGCATCTTTAGAAACAGTGAAGACAATGCCTTACTGGCATTCATTGGACGTTTACCAACCAAATCAGTGATAATCCATGAAACTGAAGCCACAGAAAGCAGTATTTAGTTACTATAGGAGGGTTGCAAGAAATGTGTTAGACTAGATTATAATTAGTTGTGCCCTGTACTACGCCCTCTGCTCTAGTTGAGACATGGAAAAAGTCTGAAATGAATTCTAGCCCTAACCTACGCCCGCAGGTACTTCCAATTAGTAATTCCTTGGGTCTTTTAGGAATTGCTCCTAAAATTACGATTTTGTATTCATTTTATTATCTCATAACGCAGATTTCCATAAGAATAGTACTCCCCTAACATTGTATTCAGTTCAAAGTGAGATTTTTAAACCGCTTTGTTTATATAAAGAAGCATACAAGTTAGTTAGCTGATTTACTTGAATCATGTAGCACTCTTTTGGATTATACATTTCCCTCATATTTGCTTCCCTGCCGACCTTAACAATATACTACCAAGGGATGCAACGGGATTTAATGATTCTCCTCTTCTTAGCATACGTTAGGGTCTCCTGAACCTCATCTCGCCACTTCAGGAAAAGAACACTTTTGGATTATACATTTTCCCTCATATTTGCTTCACTAGCGACCTTAACAATATACTACCAAGGGATGCAAGGGGATTTAATGATTCTCCTCTTCTTAAAATGCGTTAGGGTCTCCTGAACCTCATCTCACCACTTCAGGAAAAGAACTGATTAAAAGCTTTAGAACAACAACAATAAGGACGGCACTACACAAGGTAGGAGCACAAAAGTTAAGAAAATTAGAGCAATGTATCCAACTGTGGATGTTCAAACTCTTAACAATCTAGATTGTGAAGAAGTAGGAAAATTGTGAAGAAGTAGGAGAAGAAAAATAGTAACTCCAATAGTAAGTTATTATTTGCAAGTTGTATATGATCAAACCCACTGGTACAGTTTTGCAGATCAGCAGATATAGACTACGCAACGATCAATAAAACGATAGGTCAATGAAAATACAACAAATACCTCTTTGCACTTCAGCTCACAGAAGAAAGTAGATAAACTATCAGAATCAGTAATTATAGCACCTGTTTCATGGCAACACGCTTGATGATCTGCAGTAGGAAAAAGCAGTAACATATATGAGGTTCAATTAGAAATTCTCTTGTTCCTATTGAAAATCAGGGATACATTGACTTTGACCTTAACTATGTCATCAAATAAATACCTGACCATTTGTAAGTTATACTAAACCTCCCACTGTGGCACTTGCCGTTGAGCCTTTGGGGTTAAAAACCTTATCTTGAGATATGGTAAAGGTCAAAGTCAAACTGTCCTTAAGTTTGTTATGGAAAGATTGTACTTAGCTAGCAGAGATAAAGGAACATGGAAGAGGTACATACATTTTTGTTCACACATAGCACATGTGTGCAACGTAGAAAACGTAATATCTTCCCCTTGACCAGTAGGACTACTAACAACCCCGCAAAATTTGCATGAACAATTTGAACAGCGCCAATCACCTGAAGGAAGCATCTGCGATAAGGACATAAAACACTTATACTTGAATGCACCAAGTCTAGAAAACAAGATCATGCCATAGATAGAAGAAGAAAAAGCTCCAAAAGGGACTATGGCTTGTGCCAGAACCCAAATATAGCTATCAAACACAAATACAGATGTACACACAAACACATGGATATATATATATATGGAATGTAGTCAAGATAAGGGTTTCCCAGCCTCCATCGTTAACAACAATTTTGATGCTTATATTGCGCTGATATTAATAAAGAGTGTTCTTTTATTATTTGAGATATCTAAATAAGGTTTAATCCCTAGCATTTGAATCTCTCTCGTGTTCATGAATTTCTCTCTTCCACAGAGTTGTTTACATCAGTTTCATCTGATGAAAGAAATATTTGAATTGCTGACCAATTTCAAACATTTTAAATTTCATACAGAAACTTGAAATGTTTATAGTGAACGTGTACTATTTTGCTGTCTGATAATGCGAACGAGTACTCAGAACTTGCTTCTTTCTGTTCTTTTTTAGATTTGAATGGGACCATTCATCGAACTTTATATGTTGATACACTTTCAAACAGTGGGATTGGGAAGAGGAAAAGCTGCCCTGTCCTAGAAATTGCACTTGATCTCACGTTATTAATGAACGTGCCTGAATGTTATTTGCGCGACATCATTTTGATGGCTTGCCATCTTATACATTACTACCTTCTCTAAGAATAAAAGTTATGATAATTGACTAATAAACTATATTCCTTCTTCTGCTCTTGGAGACAGACGTCTTTTTATGTGCTGCACACGATGTTTCTTTTTCTTTCTTATTGTGCATCCTTGTACTTCTGGCTTTTAATGTTCTCTCCACAAAACAGATTTGGATGTGACAAATTAGTTTCAATCCTGGTTATCCATTGTATTAGATCAGTGGTAATCGTGGCTCTCATTGGATTTGATTTGAAAATTCTCTCGTGAACCGAAAGTCCTTTTGACCTTTCACTCTAGTTCCACTTGGCAGGGCTGGGTTGGGCCTTTATACTTGCCTACAAAACTAAAATTATGCTAGAATCAAGTTCTATCAAGTTTTTTTCGTGTGATACTCTATATCTCAAAAGGGGTTCATGACTTCATATGTATACACTTGTGGTACGAAATAATCCGTATAGGAGGATGTTACTTTTTAAGGAACATATTTCTTTAGAGAGTTATGGATAGTCACCCTCCTAAGCAGATTGTGTTGATCCTGACAAGTTTTTTAGTCAGTTACTCCCTGCTCCAGTAAAGAAAATTGTGGTTCAAGATGGGGTTAGATATGCAGATCTCATGGTAGATGGAAAACTTTGTGGCCCATTTGAGGATACTTTTTTCCTCATTGTTTTCTGCTACTCTTTTTTCCTTGTTTTCTGCTACCCTTTTTTGTTTATCCAAGTAGTCAAAAAGCAAAGAAAAATAACAGCCAAGAAACCACCACTAATCACCAAGAAACATAAAAGAGACTCAAAGGAAGTCTTCGCGCATTTATCTCATATTCAGAAATTCAAGTGGAGATTGGTCTTGTGAACTTTGATCAATTGGTCACACCCATGATGAAGAAGGTGAGGCCAAAACCTGTATTTGTAGCTCTTAGTTTTGAGACTAGGAGGAAATGTGCCTCAAAAAAAAATCTTCCATGATTGGGGGATTATATGTTCGGAATTGTAGGAGTATTTGGAACAATAAAACAGTGAGTCACTTAAAGTCTCTTGTTAGAACTCACAAGGTTTCAATAGTAATTTTGATGAAGTTTTTTTTAATGTATACTAGGTAGACTCTATTTCAAGAAGAATACATTTTAATTATTTTGCTTTAAACTCTTTGGCCGGAGGCGAAATTTGGGTTATACGCAGGGGAGTAATGTTTTAAATGTTATCTCCATGATTGATCAACTATTACATTGTTTTGTAAGTTGCAATGATAATAAGCATATATTGAAATGACTTTTGTCCGTTTTGTGTATAATGGGGTGTTACGGAGAAGACTTCATTGGTGGATCTTGTTATGTTGTCTACCAATGTTAGTGGACCAACTATGGGTGATGGTTGGCGATTACAATGTTATCAAGAACAAATGATTCAGTATAATGGGCAATGAAACTGCAATGATGGACTTTGAACAAATGATTCATGATATATGATATAGGAGTGATTGAAACAGCCTTTGCGGGGTCTAACTTTACATGGTGAAGCGGACAAAATGGAGCATCTAGAGTGCGGGCTAGATTAGATAAACTTCTATCTAATTCTGAATTTGCGTCTGCTTTTCCTTCTCTAGAAGTACACTACTACTTATACAGAATTTGCTCCGACCATATTTCATTTCTTGTATCACTTAAATATAACGTTTATATTGGACCTAGAGTATTTAGGCTGCTGAAGATGTGGGTTTTGAATTACTCTTTTCTGGATCTTATCAAGCAACATTGGCATTCGGGGGTATATGTATATGGTAATTGCCTCACATCCTTTATATATAAGTTGAAAGTTACTTAAATAGCATTAACGCCATTGGATGAGAGAGTTTTTGGGAATGCACATGCTAAAATTGCTCAATTACAAGATAAAGTTTTTGCCTTAAATTTTTAACTGCAGCTGGATTAGGATGAAGACCTAGGGAATGAGTTGGCTTAAACCAATATGGAAGTTGCTTGTATGTTTCACAAAGATGTACAAGGGAAAGTCAAGAATTAAATGGATTAAGGTAGGTGATAATAGCATTGTATTTCTATAAGGTGACTCAAGCACAAAGTGTTTTTTTCTTTCTTTCTCATATATTGCTTTGTTTGATGGTACTATACCTCATGATTTGGATCTTATTCATGAAGCTACTATTAAGTATTGTGAGGAAGCGATTACAACTAGTACAATGCAGATAATGAAATGATATCCTACATACATCAGTAGGTCAGTGATCAGTGATCTGGACATTTTAATGCTACTAGCCTATTTGAGATAGGAGATTCCTATGATTGAAAAGGTGAAAGAGTCTTCGGAGAATCCCTGCTCATGTCCTCCAGGTTGTGATAGATTGGCGTCCATTTTTTTCGCTACGTGTTGGGATATAATACAAGAGGATCTATTGTAGCTGTGAAATAATTCTTTAATTGTGCCCCTAATGGTCCAAGTGAATTTAGATCTATAAGTCTTTGCTCAGCAGTTTACAAAATCGTTGATTGCCAAGAAACTTACTTCATCATTTCCAAAGTTATAGGCAAAATATCAGGATAGAATTGTTTTTCCTCAAGAGATGGTGAAGATTGATATGGTCCCAATGTCATAGTGAAGATTGATATGGTCAAAGCCTATGATAGATTGGATTGGGGTTTTCTCTTAGCAGTGTTGGGTAAGTTTGGCTTTTCTTATAGATGGACTGAATTGATAGCTTGGAGTGTATAAACACCTTGGTATTAGGTAGTTCTTCACAGGGTCTTCAAGGGGTATCTTAAATTTTCAAGAGGGCTACCACAAGGTGATCCCTTATCCCCTATATTGTTATTATTGTTAAAAAGTCCAGAAAGGGTTGAGTCAATGGTTTGAAGGAGGTAAAATTGGATATTTTTCATTTCCTGGAGAATATGTGCCTCTCGCTCACTAATTGTATGCAGATGATTCATTGTATTCTTGAATGGCTGCCAGAAATCAATTCAAGGGTTATGGAATTTATTGTTAGATACGAAGCAGTATAACCAGAAGCTTAGTAAAAAAAAAGTGTGGCATCTATGTGCATCACACTGTTCGGTGGTAATAAAGGTTACTATATCAATGTGCCTTACTACCTGTCTCTCACTCAATGAGTGCAGAAACAAAGTGAAGGCTGGCAAGGAAGATTGCTCTTTAGTGGTGGCAAGGTAAGTTAAATTACTCGTGCTTAATTTCATGCCTAATCATCTATTGTCATGTCTTGGCATCTTATATGCATGCTAGGTATGAAAATGGTGTTGCTAAAAGAAATTGCTCAAATCTTTGGAGATACATGGAGGGGCTTTTCCTCACTGTTGAGACCAATACAGTTTGGGTGCTAGGCATAGACAATGATGATTTCCTGCATACCAACTGCACTGGTCATGGTACCTTAGAAGAAATACTAGATATGGAGGTTGAACAAGACATAAAAGGATAATGCTTTCAAGGTGTGTGGCAGTGGAACAAACTCAACTTCAATTCCAGTCAAACACAAAAGATCACTTTTCAGCAAAGTTCCTTCTTATCTGCTGATGAAGATAAGCCAATGTGGGATCTTTCAGTAGATGGAGCTTTCTCTGTGAGGACTGCATGGAATTTCTGGAGAATTGAGCAACCTAAAATTGCTAGAATGGAATGGAGATAGAACAAGACTCTGATCCCAAGAAATCCAAGTAATCAATTGGAAGGTATGGAGAAATATCCTTTCTGTTGACTGTTTAATTCAAAACTCTGTAAATATTGCTTCCATGTGTTATTGATGCTCAATACCATGTTGTAAATCTGAAAATCACTAACTGGTACATGTGAATTAGCTCAAACTGTATGGTAACACTTTGGCAGCATTGCATCATCCATGGACATCATTGAAGACTAAGTTTTCTTTCTTTGTACATTCCCTTAACCTCTCATTAACTTGTGTACAACACTTTGGCAGCAGATGTAGAGTACCATTTATCCAAAATGAATCATTCTGGACAAGACAAGACAGTGGTAGCCTAGCCAATACTCATACTCAGATGGGATTAGTTAGAGGCTCAATCAAGTAATTAGAAAAGTTAGAAAGTGGCTACAAGAAGTTATGTACAAGGCCAGTTTCAAAAAAGAGCGCAGTTACAATGATCAATTGTCTCTAAATACTCTTCAACTACACAGGAAGCATTGAGAGAAGGAATTTGTCAAATTCGTCAAATGGATCAAGCCAGCACCAGGAGTGTTTAAGTTAAACACAGATGGATCCGCTAAGGAGGGCACGTGTGGAGCAGGGGGTGTATTGAGGGACTGTAATGCTAAGTTGATTCTCAGTAACTTTAGAATCTGACACTTGCACTATTGCATAGATATATATGGGCTATTAGGGGGATTGAAATATTGTATGCAGAATTCATTGTTACCCTTGACTGTTGAAGTGGATTCTAAACCTTCGGCAGATTGGTACAATAATAAGGGTACCATATCCCCAGGTTTTATTGCATTTGTTATATATTTGTTGAATTGGGCGGGCAGCTAGGGCATATTTTCAAAGGGAATACATCAGCACATGGGTTTTCAAAGAAGGGCAGCTCTCAAATCAGAAGGCAGTAATGGACACTTAGCGACATTCCAAGACACAGCACGCTAGCATTGTTTTTAGATAGGATTGGCATGGCCAATCTCAGGGCAAAACTGGTTTTTTTTGTTTTTTTGTTTGTTTTTGAGGCAAGTCCTTCTCTATGTATCTTTATTGCCACTGATTAGTATAACTCCAAATTTGGAACAAAAAAGATGAAGTGGCTTTTATATCAATATTTTTTTTGGTAATATATTATTCAGCAGAATCTGACTTCTCCACCATATATGAGCCTAAGGTCCCACTCAGCTATTAGTACAAGAGAAAACGAAGAACTAGTACAATTATCTCGACAAATAGAAAGATGTGAATGACATATATTTGTACCTTTATATCTAAGCAGCTTTGATGAAAAGTTGAAGGACAGCCATCACAACAAATCAAATCGCCACCATCTGCGCAGATTCCACAGGTATCATCATTTGGGTCATCAGCATTAGAGTCTATCAAATGGAAGCCACTGAGTACAGACTCTGCTTGCTTATTCCACACATCTAACTGGCACTGCAAAAGTGAAACGCCGCTCCCTAAACATATATACTCAAACGGTTGGCATAGTTTGCTCCCTGCGTGAATCTCAAACTTCAACACCGGAAGGATTTTACTGCAACATCCGCAGCGAATTCCATCCCTTGTAATCCAACCCTCCAACAGTGCTTCTGTATGTCTCTCGTTCATATATTGCACCTTTCCGCTCAGAGGAACAGTTCCCATGTCTATAAGCCATGACAGAACTGTTCTTTTTCCTGTATACGGTATAAAATCATCACCTTCCTGAGTTGCACCTTTGTTGGATCTCCGAACTAACAGAGCACGGCTACTCTGTTTTTCAATTTTTTTACCTTGTTGTATATTAGATTCAGATGCAGAGGATGACTTCTGTAATGTAAGTAGTGTTGGCATTCCCTTGCACAAAGTGAGATTTACATTATCTAGCGCATGAAAATATTCATTTTTTTCATAGGCAGCTTTGTTTGATAGATAATTCAGCTTTTTCAACTTTTTTCCATTTTTACTTTCTGCGCCTTTGTGGTTTAACCACAGTTCTCTGTCATTTTTCTTGCGTGTTTGCCTTGTCAGTTGACTGATCTCCGGTATCGGAGTAAAGGAAGAACTGGTCCCACAACTATGCTTTTGGTTACTAGGCTCGTCATTAGAATCCTTTTGAAATGTTTCATAAGCCTTGATAATTGACCAATACTCCGTCCCTGATGGAGTGATGTACACCGCGTCTTGGTAGTTTCTGTTCTTCCTCGGTCTAAACTCAACTGTCCACCCTGCATCTACAAGCATCTTCCTTATTTTTTTTCGCAATAATTGCTTTTCTGTACCACTATGTCTTACTTCTCCATCACTGTGTCTATTTGACAGATTATGTACCGATATCAAAGAACTCTGTCCCTCATTCCCCCTTACCTCTTTCGTCACACTACAAGGTTTTACATAATTTCTGCTAATTCGCTCATTAAAGTCTTTGTTGCAGTCCTTAATCGGTGCTTCCCGTGAACTCATCACTTTCTTCTTTTCCGGTTTTAGTACAGCGGAACGAGATTCTTCATAGAGATTCTTTTGTGAGTTAAATTGAGAAGTTAGAATGGGTTTCTCACTCGAAGTATCTGCAGAACTAGGACCCAAATCCCTCTTCGCAATGCCTTCATAAGTTCTTCTCTCAGACCCAACCACCATGTTTTTGTTTTTATTATTGACCCTCACCTTGAGAACCCCATTTTTACCCTGCACTCTAATGTATTCACCGTAAGGAGCTCCAAACTTCTCTCCCACCGTACCAGCTGTACCTAAACTCTGATCCCGTTCTCTTTTTATCACAACTTCACTTCCTCTCTCAAAACCCCGATCCTCTCTATTGTAACCTGTGACACTTGAATTGCATTTAAGTTCAAAATTCCCACGCTTCCCATTCCGTACAACCGAATCAGAAAGCAATACACTACTACTTCCCTCGTCATCAAACATGTCACCCCGAACTCTCTTCCTCTCAATGTCAGTTTCCGAAAACCTACGTCTCCCAACTTCCACATTCTCCTTGTAGTAAATTTGCTCCGACCCCATTTCTCCCCTATCAATTAGAACCATCTCTTCCCTACTATTAAAAGAATCAAAACTGTTCCTTCTAAAAACCGTCGTATTATCATTACTTCCCGACGTAACCCCATTTCTCATCCTCGGAGGAGGAGGAAGTAAGTCCCCATCCTCCTCGTCCTCGGTATCACTAAGAATCAACCTGGGTCTCTTCTTCTCCTTCTTCGACTCAAAACAAGGTTTCAAAGTATCAAACCCGGTAACGCCCGCATCATCGGACACCTTTTTCTTCACAATTAAACACCCAAACGGTGCCCTAACTTTCTCAAATCTATGTAGAAGATGATGATGATTCCCAGGTGTTAAATTTAAATCCTCTTTCATCTCTTGCAAATGTTTAGATCCAACACAATCTCACCTCAAATCTAACGATGATGAAACTCATAAATTATAACAGAAACTAAAACAAGATCAAAATTATAGATTATCAACAACCCTGGGTAGATCTGAGAATTGGGGATGAAGTAAACGTACCTGTTGTTGATAATTTGAAGATCGAGGAATCGAAATCTGAGGAGAGAATGAATGAGGTTTTGGAGATGGAGAGAATGGCGTTGGTGGGGTTGTTTTAGTAGGCAGTTTTGACTATTTTAGATTTATTTATTTCTTTTCAGAGAAAGATGAGATATGTTGTTGTCCGCCTTTGCTTTTGTTTCCCTCCAAATCTTTATAGAGCTTTCACCAACTCATGGGGCTGTACACGGTCCAGTTCGGACCGGTTTTGGTCCTAAACCGCGAATCGAACCGGATATCCTTGGTTTTTTATTTTTGATTACATGAAACCAAAACCAAACCGACTTCAGAAATAATCGGACCAAAACCGAATTGGCTAGTCTGATTTCAGTTCAGTTTTTGTCTAAAGATGACTCAAAAGTCTACATCAAAGCTTGAGATTTGAGAGACAGAGAAAAGTCTTTGTTTGAGTTTTGCAGTCATTAACCGACACCTGAAAACCCGAAACTTATTACAACACTGAAATCATAGCAACACTATCATCATACCATAGAGCCTTCAAATGTCGTGACTATTGAAGGTTGCCCCTGTTGAAAATGTATAAACATAGAAAAAAGGAGAATAAAAATAAGTTGTCGAAGTTGTTAGCGTAGTAGAGAAGGTTTCAGACATTGATACTAAAGAGAAAGAACCATTTTTGCCGGTACCTTCAATTGAGGAAATCAAAACAGAAATCAAGTGAATGATTGAAAGCAGTTCAACTCATTCATGTTATTTGCAAGTATAGGTGTTCTTTTTTCATTTTTCCTTATTCCTTTAAACATAGCTCTCCCCCATAATTTTTGGTTCATTGTTTTAGCTAATTATAACTTCAAATTCATTCAACCCATTTCGTATCGCCATCTTTTGAGCAACCCCTTTTTACTATTTTCTCTAATTTCATACCCCTATTAACGCATTTTCTTCAATTCTTCCTCTTGAGTAACCCATTTCCACAGATCCCAACAACAAACCATCCTTCAATATGTAATTTCATGCATACCCTTTAGTTTCTGACCCTGAACCTGGTTCTGAGTCGAGATGGATTGAATTGGGGTTGTGGGATTCAAGGGTTTGGTTTGTTTGGTAATGGGTGCGCCTCCATTTTGATTTCGATCAGCTTGGTTGTTAGTAGTTACTTGTTTGGTGATGGGTTTGGTGGATTTAAGGGTTTTGTTTGTGGGATTCAAGGGTTTGATTATTAGTAGTTATGTGTTTGTTGTTTAAGAATTTGGGGGTTGGGGTAGGGGTGAGGTTGCCTCTTAATGATGAAGGATACTAAGTTGTAACTTGTTTTAACCAATAAAACTAGCCCAGTTCAGTTTAGTCCGGTTAATCGAAGCGTGTAACCATTAACTGAACCGGGTGTGGCCGGTTCCCCACTTTTCTTCCCTTTATACTTTTTGAACCGATATTTTTTATGATATAAACGGGTAAGAAACCATAGTCTACATGACTCAATGCTTAATTGCGCACCTCATCAAGATGAGAGACGCCGAACCCTACGTCTGGAGTCCACTAATACGAGACTTAGTGAGGTCAATAAACCTCAAATTAATGAGAACCCATGTATCCACGACATGCACACATACCCATGAGGATGTCTAATGATGCACAACGACGAGACAAAGAGTTCTCTACTCAGTCTCAAGTGCTAGAAAACACATACGATTCCATATAATCTAGAAAGACCAGAGATGGAACTAGAGACTGAAGCTAGTAATTCTTATGAAAACAGTATAAATCCAGAAATTGAATTATATGAAGTTCATGAACAATAAAGAAATTTCTCAGCTAATTTAATTATCAGAAAATAAAATTTTAATAAAATTATAAAGAAAAAGCTTTCTTTGGATAAAAACAAGATATTCAAGGTTCCCAATAATATCTTTAAGATTGCAAGAATGTTTATTAAAAGAAAAAATTTGTTTTATTTTGGCATTAGCCATAAAGAATATAGTCTTGATATAAAAGACACATCAGAACGCATAAATCTGCCTCTCATCATAAGAGAAGACTTAAACCTAAGAATAAATGTCATCCCAAAAGATGACAGGAGTCAAATAGATTATATACATCTAGGAGGAATCCATATTATGATAAAATCTCATTTTAGAGAATGAATTAATGTACATATCAAAGTAGCAATACTTGATGATCGTATTAATAACCGCAGAGATGCATTATTAGGAATGGTTCAAGGGAACCTAAGTTACAAAAAATTGGTCTTTTCAGTATACCCAAAGTATGCAATAAGCCTACATGACAAAGATCTAAACAAAACTTTAAGTTTAGCCCATCATTTTAAAATATCTGAACTTGTTAGACCATAAAACAATCCTTTCAGCATCACATATGTGGTAGGATATGCTTTAACTAACTCTTATCACAGTGAGTTATTCAAGCAAAAAGAAATGATTGAGATAGATGATATCTTCTCTGAAATAGGAAAAATTTACCATCCTCAGATAGAGGAATTATATGAACTTCCAGAAAACTGGAGCCTAAACATAAGAGAAAAACCCCTTCTAGGTTATCAAAGACCAAAGGAGATACACGTACAAAATGGACATATGGAAGTAAGAAACTCTTCTAGGTTCAAAATTATGAAAGATATATTAGAAGAAGATCCTGCAAACCAATCCCTTGCAGAAATTAGACGATTATCGGTAAAAATAGATACTATCTAGAGGGCCCTTTTGGACTAATGGACCCAATAAAAAATGGAAAAAATAAAATTGAGTATTTACAGAGATGTTTTGCCCATCTCTTACCTCAAATTATGGAACTCGTGACAAACGTCAGAGAGCTTCAAATGGATATAAAATAAATCATAGAGAAAGTCCAGCAGACTCCTCCAAGCAAGATTATTAAAGAGATACAAGATTTATCTCTCAAAGTATAAAGCTTAAGTACAATACAATTAAATAAGATCACTGAGGAAATAAATCTAAGTAATATCTTAGAAACCAGACCAAACCTACCAATAGTTATAGAAACAACAGGAAGATTCTTTCCATAGAATTTGAAACCACCAACAACAATACTAGATGTCAACAAGTATATTTAGGAAAAAGTTAGAAGGCAGGTTTGAAAACCCTGGAGAAATAAATCTAGACACCATCATCAAACTCTTATCTATGGACGATAAGGAATTGGGAGAAAAAATTCACATGGCAAATAATAGATACGAAGATCATGAATCTGTAAGATCAGAAGACGACTCAGAAGCAGATGAAGAAAATATCAGGAAAAAGATAAAAATGAACTTAAAACCTACTAGAGAAGAATGCCAAGGTTCTAGCACAAACACTATAGGACAAACCTATCCTAACATAAATACATAAAATGAGGAACAACATAGAAGAAAAAGGTCTGAACTCAGGCTAGAAGAAGACACTGAGTTTGAAAGAGCCTGAACTATCCTATCAGATCTAATAACACTACGGATAGACTACCTAGCTTCCACAACATGAATATCCATACATAATATCAACTAAAGCAAAAAGTTGGCATTCCTGGAACAACTATTTTGGATATAGATTGTATCTGAGAAAGAGAAAAATTAATAACAAAGTAGTGCGCAGAAATGAGCCTTATAATCCAAACCACTTCAGAACTAACAACAAACCTACAAGCAGTAAAAGCGTTAATTTACCACAAATTTAGTGGAAATGTAAGAACATGGTTTGACAAACTTACAGAAAAAGGACACATTGGATTGGGTCAAGGTTGTAAAACTGGACTCGAATATTTAAATAAAGTCACGGATGCTATTTACCAAGAAATGGTTGGTGAAGACAAAAAATAATATAAAAACAAAATATCCCAATTAGAAGAAGTCCAAGCTGCATGGCATTTGGATAGCCTAATCATTTGTGATATGTGTTATTTTGACACATACACATGTGAATACGAAAGATTTTCCATAAACTTAATAAATTAGTTCAGGAATATTATAGAACTTTATTCTATAATAAACTTCCAGGAAATATTGCCCAAGTATTCAGAGAAGAATTTACCAAACAGGATTTTATCCCTGATACTCTTGGGGAAAGAATAAAATTTGCAAAACAGTATATTATACTAGCTTGCCAACAACGGACATTCACCAAACATCTCAAAAGTAATGACAACATCTGTTGTGACAAAACAAATGTCGATATACCTGGAAAATATGGATGCACTCTAGCATCCCATAAAAAGAAAAAGAAATTTTTTAAAAATGAATTTCACATAAAAAATACCGGTTCAAAAAGTATAAAAGGAAGAAGTTTTTTAGAAACAAAGAAAAACCTCATTTTCAGAAGAAATTCTTTAAAAATAGAAACTTCGTAAAAAAGAATGATAACTTTTGTCTTCAGAAAAAGAAAAATTGTAAATGTTGGATATGCAACGAAGAAGGGCATTATGCAAACGAATGCCCTAATAGGGCAGGAAAAGATTTTAAGCATAAAATAAAAATCTTAGAGAAAACTTATGCAATAAGATTAGAACCTATAGAGGAAGAAATTTTAGAAAAGAGAGTATTTATCTCCTTGAAACAGAGACTGAAGAAGACAGTTCTTGAACAAAAACTGATAATGAAGAATGGACAGATTTTGAAGCTAACCCAAGTTCCAATACCTTAAACAGTATCACAAACCCTAACAACACCTATATAAAAATTGGTTACAAATTCAAGGGATATAAATAATATCATCTACATGCATACATAGATACAGGAACAAGTATTTGTATTACAAATAAATATGTCCTACCCCTAGAATTATGGGAAAAGGCAAGAGTACCCTTAGAAATAAAAATTACAAATAATACTTTAATATATCTAGACTGTGTAGCTACAAATATCGACATACTAATAGGAGGAGAAATATTTTTGTAGTAGCATATTCCCCAGATTTGACAAAAGTAAACCAGCAAAGTGTAGTTGAAGACATGCAAAGACAGTCCTTCATAGTCGAAGACAGCTCAGTACTCGTAAGCCAGCATGGTGCAGTCGAAGACAGCTCAGCATTCTAGAAGATACTATAAGTCATCGACCTACCAAAAGTATTCGTTGAAGCCTGGTCAAGAGAGAACTGTTAGAGATTCGCGAAATTCGCCCACTTCCCCTGGAATAAGAGATTATTTCTTTCTTTTTGTAAAACTGCATGTATGACTATAAATACAGGCAGAGAATAGATACTACAAGAGACAATCTTTTACTATTCTTACTTCTTAAACCCAACATCACTCAAAACGTGTAATAACTAGTATCTTACTGGATTTTACATAAAAATCCTCATCGAGATCGTGGTTTTTCTCAGCCTTTACTGAGTTTTCCACGTAAAATTTTGTTTTATATAACTTATTGCCTTCTCTTTATGAATAAGTATTGGAAAAGATTCTCCTTCCGGAAAACACGCCACTACAATTTGCACCGTATGTGGGAAAACAACACCTTTATTTTACCGTCACTGATCTAAAATACCTTCCAATGACAAACATGAACCTGAGAAGCCAATTCAGTACCATCAGAGATTAGGAAATCCCAGGAACTATTGATCTCCATGGTGCCGTACTCGAACTACAACAACAAATGGCCACAGAAAAACCCCAAGGAATAAAAGATCAGCGTGTCCATGCTCAAGCTCTTCAAACAGAGAGACGACGAGCGGCGGAAAGCCTTAGATCAACAGAGCCAAACACATCAGAAAGAAATGGAATGACTGAGAAGAACGCAAGATCGGCTTACCGGTCGACAAACGTCCCTTCCAATCACTCGAAACGAGCATAAATCAAGAGCAATTCAACGTGACGATCCACCAAGAGAAGATTAGCTCCGTGTTTCTCGATCCAGATCTAGGAACCCAAACAGAGTCTCTCGACATTTTGGTTTATCATCTTCAGCATCGACAACTCAAGGAAGTCGACGCACTCGACATCCAACACCCCACCCCACCCCCCCCCCCCCCCCCCCCCCGCCACCTGAAAGAACCGAAAGGACATAGAGATTTTGTTCTTCAGGATGCAGCCTTACCATTCCCTCCACAATAGTTTGTCACCTTGGACGACCTAAACAATAGGATCTAGGCCATCAATTTTGCTATTCCAGGCCGAAGATTCGCGCTTGATAGGATCAAGACGAACCCCATCTCCCCTCAACTCGAAGTTATGCCCATCCCAAAAAATTTCCATATGCTCAAATTTATTCAGTATGTAGGCCTGACTGACCCACATACACATGTTTGACATTTCAAAGTCGCAGTTGGGTTATATTCCAAGCTCTACCATATGTTGTGTAGACTCTTCAACATGAGCCTGAAAGAAGAACCGCTTCGTTGGTTCCATATTATTCAAGAGGCCTCCATCACCACGTTCAGCCAGTTGTAGCATCTTTTTGAATCCAATTACGCTCATGCTAGAGAGCGAGAAATCACTGTCGATTCTTTGCTTTACTTCGAGCAAGGCGCGAAAGAGTCCCTGACAAACTTTTATAAACGCAGCCTACAGGAAACAAAGAAAATAGGGAACTCAGACCCTAAGATCTTCATTCCAGCATTCACCTCCGCCCTGCACATTGACTCAAAAGTTCGAGAGGAACTTACTCTACACAAGCCGCGTACAGTCAGTGAGATGATTGATGTGGTTAATAACTACATCGAACTGGAGCGATCAAAGAAAGATAAGATCAAAATTCATCTGTAATTCATTCTCGAGAAACATCTTCGACCCCATCTTAGCGAACAGTCACTCCTGAAGCGCATGAACAATGGAACAGAAATACCGACAATAATAGAAGAAGGGACGGCAGACCAGACAGACCTGTCCCAGTTTTGTCGCCAATGACAACAACTCTCTCCGTTATCTTGTCGACGATAAAGGGAGATGAGTGTTATCGCGCACCACAAACAATTCCTGATTTTCCCAATATACCACTATGTCAGTATCACAATGTGCATAGCCATGAGACTGACATCTGTTACTCCCTCATATGAATCTTCCATCACATTCTATTAACTGGAAGACTCCACAATTACGTTATCGACATCCAAAAATTCCTAGAGAATGAAGCAAAAAATAAATAAGTGGAGCAAAATCAGGCCCAAGGGCAAGCTCACCACCTGTACATGATTGAGATCGAGAAAGGAAAGAAAACAAAACGAGCAGATTACATCTTGTTGTAAAATGACCTCCTCAGAAAAATTAGCAAAACTTCTTCCCAGCACAAGTAAATTAAAACGTCCTTACCAAATTACCTTTGAAGACTGTGACACAAGCCACGTCAAATACCCCCATGATGACCCTCTCATCATTATGCTCAAAGTCGGGCAGAACTATTTACATACACTTCTCATTGATATTGGAAGCGCCATAGATGTATTGTTCAGAGGAACAATTGAAGTCTTAGGCCTTACAGGTTCGATAAAAGCTTCGACAATAATATTCACGGGCTTCAATGGTTCGAAAGAATCAGTCATAGGAGAAATCACTCTGCCAGTTCAGGCAGGTTCCAAAACTACATTCGCCAAATTTCTTATTATCGATGTAGAGTCCAAATACTTGGGAATTTTGGGTCGAAGCTGGTTGCATTCAATCAAAGCAGTACCTTCCATTTATCATCTAGCGCTACATTTTTCAACAGATCACGGAATATACAAAATTAGAGGCAGCCAAGCAGTTGCACGAATATGCGAAAATACTACAACCAACCCTCATACAACCAAACTTCTTAAAGCATAGCAACTACAACAAGAAGAATCGACAACATTTGAACAACATGACACCGAGATAGTCGAATCTGTTGAACTCGATGGCTCGGGACGCACAACCTTCATCGGCTCTAAATTATCGATCGACGAAAAAGAGGCCATGATACAGCTACTTAAGAAGAACATTAACATTTTTGCCTGGACTTTCCAAGAAATGCCCGACATCGATTCTTCAATCGCTTGTCACCGACTCAACCTCCTTCCAGACAGCAAAGCTTATCATTCAAAAATAACGGAATCTGGCCCCCTGACTCCGCGATGTAGTAAACGAAGAAATTGATAAACTCCTTCGAGTCAGATTTATTCGGAAAGCTAAATATCCAAAATAGGTTTCTAATATCGTGGCGGTACCAAAGAAAAATGGTAAAATCAAGGTTTGTGTTGACTTCACTGAACCCAACAAATTCACACCTAAAGACAGTTTTCTGCTACCGTTAATTTGGCAACTTCTTGACTCAATCGCAGGACACGAACTTCTTTCTATGATGGATGGAGCCTCTGGTTATAACCAAGTTCCACTCGCCGAAGAGGATCAGGAAAAAACAACCTTCGCCATCGACAGAGGTCTCTACTGCTACACGGTCATGCCTTTCAGTTTAAAAAATGCAGACGCTACTTACCAAAGACTTGTGACTAAAATGTTCAAAGATCATCTCGGCACAATTATGGAAGTATACATCAATGATATGATTTGCAAAAGCCTAAAACGAGAGGACCACTCCAGTAACCTCCAAACTATATTCGATATCCTTCGCAAGTACCAAATGAAACTTAACCCAGAGAAATATAAATTCGTAGTTGTATCTGGTAAATTTCTGAGACATCTGGTTAGCAAAAGAAGAATAGAAATCGATCCCGCACAAATTCATGCCCAAGACATCAAAAGCTCAGCCTTAGACTTGCATATCAGCAATGTTCTCTGGCCATTCAAATGATGGGGCATCGACATCATTGGACCTTTCCATCCAGCATTAGGAAACCAAAAGTTTGTCCTGGTTGCTACTGATTTCTTCACAAAATGGGTTGAAGTAGTTCCTCTCTGCCATACTGATGAAAACAAAGTTATCAAGTTCCTTTGGGAGCACATCATCACCAGATTTGGATGTTTGCAAATGATACGCTCCGATAATGGCAAACAGTTCACCAGCACCAAAGTAATTATTTTCCTCCATAAATACAAAATCCATCTCACAACATCCACACCGTATTATCCTCAAGGCAATGGGCAAGCCGAAGCCATAAACAAAGTATTAAATCGGGATTACGCAAACGTCTCGAAGACAAGAAAGGGCGATGGGTGAATGAATTACTCAGTATTCTCTGGGCCTACCGCACCACTCCTCGAGTCTCAATAGAATGCACTCCATTCATGATGGCTTTTGGTACCGAAGCAGTCATACCTTTGGACCTCGATTTACCCAGTACTCAACGAAAAATTCTAGACGAAGACAATGAACTCGATCTCCTTTGTAACCTCAATTGGATAGAAGAAACTAGAGACAATGCCATTGCGAATCTAGGACGATACCATGATACATTAAAAAAAGCATACAACAAGAAAGTTCGAGAACGAAAATTTGCTATTGGAGACCTTGTCTTACGACGGATCCAAGATAGTACTCGACCTAAAAATTATGGGAAATTATCAGAAAACTGGGAAGGGCCATATATTATCAGCAACAAAATAGACAGTGAAACTTATTGGCTTATGACTGAAGACGAAATACACCTAAAATATCCATGGAACACTGCTCAACTGAAGTTATTTTACAAATGATACACTGTAACCATTTTTTATCGATTTAACTAAATAAACTTTATTATCAGTTTCCTCCTTACTACTTGATTTGATCTCGATCTATACTTTTTAAGTATACATCGGACAAACAATCTTATTACTATTTGATTTGATCTCGATCTATACTTTTTAAGTATACATCAGACAAACAATCTCATTACTATTTGATTTGATCTCGATCTATACTTTTCAAGTATACATCAGACAAATAATCTCATTACTATTTAATTTGATCTCGATCTATACTTTTCAAGTATACATTAGACAAATAATCTTTTTACTATTTGATTTGATCTTGATCTATACTTTTCAAGTATACATCAGACAAATAATCTCTTTGCTATTTGATTTGATCTCGATCTATACTTGTCAAGTATTCATCAGACAAACAAAATCCTTACCATCTTGATTTGCTTTTGGTTATTACTTAACAAGTATACCTCAAGCCTATCATTTGAATTTTACGCGGACAATATCCTATTACAGGATATTCTACTTCGCGCTCTTTACTTATCGAACAACCTCTAAAAGAGCTCTTGTTCTTCTCAAATCTAAATCCAGATACCCATCTAAGGATATCTGGTACTCAATCTCTTACTTGCCATTTTTTGGCCATCTTTCACCTACCATGCAAACAAACGTTCTTCACTTATCTGCTCGATCTTTAGTCACATTCGATCAAAATTATTTTATCAAAATTTGCTACTTAGAACTATTTACAAAACAAGTGTATAAAATTATTTGACAAAATAAAACTTGCTCAATAACACAATATTATTTTACCACATACTACTAATTAAAATATTTCGGTCCCACTGACCACTTTTACATCATTTCTCATATAAACACAACTTACCCAAAGTTTTACATATCAGAGGGAGATTTTTCTTCATTCAACTTCAGGGCACCTTCGGGAACCTGCACATTTGCTACCTCAACTGGACGAGCACCATCAGTATCTACCATCACTTTCCCCGCGTATATCAGGCGTCTGGGGTACATCATCATCCGAGCTGTCATCAAATACAGCACCACCAGCTTTTACAAGTCCCTTATAAAAAAATTTCCTCTCCTCCAACTCGTCATATTGTTTCTTATAGTGCGTCATCACTTCCATGCATTTTTCCAGTTTCTCCTCATTCATCTTCACCCCCACCTCATCGAGCAGCTTGCCTTGTTCTTCTTCCATTGCTTTACAAACATCAGTAACTTGATCCCTTATATCTTTTTTAAAGGTGGTCTTTTGCAACGCCAAAGCCTCATTTTTCTCTTTCTCTGCCACTTTCTTCCCTTTCCCTAGCGTCACTTCCCTCGCCTTCTTGGCATTGAGTTTATACCTATTCAATGTGGCATTCAATTCTGCCTTCTCCTCGATCAAATCTTTCTCTATATTTTTGTAGGCAATAATCTGGTTTGCCAGCTCTCTACTTCCCATAACGCGACCCATAACTTCAGTTACCAACTTCTTAATCTACATCAAAGTCATATAATGAGTATTTGAGTAACCAACCAATTTTTTCATTCGAAGAAAAATATTAAAATTTCATACCTTTGACAAATTCCTTTGTCCCTGGCTGAAAAATGTGTTCAAACTATCAATCCTCACAATGCAATCCTCCAACTCTGTCTTCAGCTCATCCGTCCTAGACGTATAAGTATCCATAATTTTCTGCACTTCTATCTCAAAATCTTCGATAAACTTCTTCTTCAACGTCTCCCCACTGGTCTTCTTTGGGACCACACTGCCAGAACCCCGTGGGGGACGCATAACCACAACAGCTGCTGATTTAGCCATTCCAGCCACCTTCTACTTTACCTACAAATTCCTATCTTTTGGGACATATCTTCGACAACATACACATTATCATTATATTCGACATTCTACCAGAAACTTGCTTAAAACTATTTGTCATTAAAAAATTTTAACAAGTACATTATCCATTCGACAAGTAAACAACAAATTACTACTATCGACAACACATCCTACACACTCTTTTATTGCATTTCATTAACCTTCACAACTCCTTACACATACTTACTCCTACGAAAATTACAACTTTACAAACCCCTCGCTGCAGCTTCATCTCCCCTCTTCACCAACAACTTCGCTCGAGTCCACATACCACCAGATCATTCAGGAGGACGCCAAAACTATAATTTAACACGAAACTCAAAGTCCTCCTCAGCCTCTTTCGCTTCTACCTCGCTCATCCCTTCGTAATCAGGACTCTCTGGATCTTCCATATGCATATCACAGTTCCGAGTTCCAAAATATCGAGTGTACAATACCCAGTACATCGCTTGAATACGTCTAAACACAACATCACGGGCCTGAGCTCTCGTCTTCACCATCTTGCATGAATACCTCACATCTGTAGTAATAAAACTTATTTATACCTCCTTCAGTCATGGTTCAACTCACATGCATTTACTCTGCCTTGGAACTTTACAATTTCAAAGTCAAATCCATCACCCTCGAAATCTGTTATGGGACCCACTTAGTCAAATACATTCGAGATGTTATGATAACCCATCAGCAGTTTATGTGCATTCACGTTCGACATTTTACCTTTGATTATTAAAAACTACTATTGCTACTTAAAATACACATGAATAGAATATCGAAGATATTAACTTTATTTATTATTATGAATAAGTTACAATTCATATTCGACCACTTCCTCCTTCGATTTTGTTACATATACCATCCGTGACTACATCCTTCGATTATATTACATCAAACTACATCTATTTTTACATTCGACTTACGTGACTAATTAGTCTGTATTTTCTTTTTACCAGAATATGACATTAAAGCCTTTTTTTCGTCCTCGAAGCTCAATGAATCTCAAATCACTGAACTTCTAAGAGATGCTTTAGTAGAAAAGAGACAACAAAAAATTATAAGAAAACTCAAACGTTCGGCAAGATCCCTGGACGCCCATCTAAGCTTGAAATCTTCTTCATCAACACATACAGTTATCCCTTCTCCCCCAAACTGATGCAATCCATTACCTTCACCCCCGCATGATGATACAATTATTTCCAACAGATACACGTCGCCTCTGTTTTGACCTTGTTCCCACCCCAAGGATATGACACGATTACATGTCGGCTTAACACCGATCAGTTTGCGCCAGATTTTTCCTTCAGAATGTTCACTGTTTTCAGCCCCAGACAACGCCATGGACCACACTTGGGGCGGTATCTTTCCATAAACCACCACCATCCCACCTTCAATAACCCTATATTTATACCCATTATCCTTCTGCCATATTTAATGTACCGCATTAATTACGCCTCGGGAATGACTTAACCAAATACAATTCTTTTGACTTCGGAAATAACACAGACAATTCATCTTCTCATTCGACAAACCTCTTCAGATTCCAAAATTCTTCTCGACACAACCACAAGTACTTTTGTAGAGAAAGGGGCAATTGCAGTAACATATTCCCTAGATTCGACAAGAGTAAGCCAGCAAAGTATAGTCGAAGACATGCAAAGACAGTTCTTCATAGTCGAAGACAGCTCAGCACTCGTAAGCCAGCACGGTGTAGTCGAAGACAACTCAACATTCTAGAAGATACTATAAGTCATCGACCTACCAAAAGTAGCCGTTGAAGCCTGGTCAAGAGAGAATTGTTAGAGATCCGCGAAGTTCGCCTACTTCCCCTGGAATAGGAGACTATTTCTTTCTTTTTGTAAAACTTCTTGTATGACTATAAATACAGGCAGAGAATAAATACTACAAGAGACAATCTTTTACTATTCTTACTTCCTAAACCCAACATCACTCAAAACGTATAATAACTAGCATCTTACTGGATTTTACATAAAAATCATCCTCGAGGTTGTGGTTTTTCTCAGCCTCTACTGAGTTTTCCATGTAAAATTTTGTTTTATCTAGCTTATTGCCTTCTCTTTACGAATAAGTATTGGCGAAGATTCTCCTTCCGAAAAACACGCCACTACAGTTTCATCTCCCTTATATTCATCAACAAGATTCTGAAGTTGATTTCCTTATAGGAAATAATTTCTTAAATCTCTATAATCCATTTATCCAAAATGTGGATACTATCAGTATCTCAACAATTATGGGTGACAAGATTGTAATGAGTAAAGTAAGAAATACAATGACCGTTGGAATCCAAGGATTCCTTGATCAACATAAGAAACAAAAATGAGGTGTAGAAATCAAACAAACAAAACCACAGATTACTAATATCAGTAGTCTTGATATTAAAGAAGAATATAACTACGAGGATTTAAGCATATAAATTCCAGGAGAAAACTTTTACTTTAAAACCATAAGAGAACTTGAAAAAATTAGAGAAAAATTAAAGGAAATTTGCTCTGGAAATCCTTTAGACCCAAAAATACGAAGATCAAAATTCACAGCTGAGATTAGACTAAAAAATAAAAACAAAGTGATCAGGGTTAAATCTATTATTTACTCGCCAGATGATAAAGTAGAATTTGCCAAACACATCCAAGAACTACTTAACTTACATGTAATTTACAAAAGCAAATCCCTACACAGTTCGCCTGCTTTTATGGTAAATAAAACGGCATAACAAAAAAGAGGAAAGAAACGAATGGTAGTAAATTACAAAGCCCTCAATCAAGAAACTATTGATGATGGTTATTATATTCCAAAGAAAGAGGAATTAATAAGCCTAATCAGAGGTAAAAAATATTACTCCACATTAGATTGTAAATAAGGTTTTTACCAAGTTACAATAGATAAGGAATCACAAAAACTGACAGCGTTTAGCTGCCCCCAAAGTCACTACCAATGGAAGGTAGTCCCCTTTGGATTTAAACAAATACCAGGGATTTTCCAAAGACATATGGATGACATCTTTGCATAATACTTTAGTTTTTGCTGTGTTTATATAAACGATATCCCTATCTTCAGTAATACACTAGATGAACATTATGAACACCTAAATACTATTATCAATAGATGTAAGAAAGAAGGACTAGTAATGTCTGGGAAAAAAATAGTAATTTGTCAGACAAAAATTAAGTTTTAGGCTTAGAAATTGAGGATGGGAAACACTGTCTCCAACCTCATATTCTAAATAATATCCAATATTTTTCTAGTAAAATCAAGGATAAGAACCAATTACAAATATTTTTAGGTTGCTTAACACATGCAGAAGCATATATCCACAAGCTAGCAGAAATGAGAAAACCTTTCCATGCAAAACTCAAAAAAGATGTTTCTTGGAATTGGATACCAGCAGACACTATCTATATAGAAAAAATTCAAAGAATAAATAAAGGATTTACCAGGACTTTATCATCCTTCGTCCAATGATAAAATGGTGATTGAGATAGATGCATCCAATGAATATTGGGGTGTTGTGCTCAAATCCTAGGTTATCACAATTAATGGAAGCATGGAAGAATACCTATGTAGGTATACTTCTGGTTCTTTTCAAACTGCTGAATTAAATTATCACTCCAATGAAAAAGAATATTTAGCTGTCAAAAAGGCTATTAAAAAATTTACAATATATGTTTTATCACAAAGATTTATAGTGAGAAGTGATAATAAGAATTTTGGTTATTTTGTAAGAACTAATATTGCAGGAGACTACAAACAAGGAAGGTTGTTGCGATGGCCACAATGGTTTAATTATTATCAATTTGATGTGGAGCATATTACAGGGACAAAAAATTGCCTGGGCAGATGCCCTTATCAGATAATTAACTAATCTTTCAATATTCATGTTTTCAGGAACACATAAGGAACGAAATACAAAAATGGAACAAGACTTGGATACTGAGATCCAAGAATTAGAACTACAAATGATGCAGAAAAGGATGAAAATCCTTCAGCTCAAACAAAAGCAAAATCTTACATCTTCAATTACTGAAGAAGAAGAAGAAGAAGAAAAGGACCCGAGAGGATCATATTACCAAAAAATGTTGATCATTTCAAGCAGTCCAGAAAGTCAAAATTCTTTAGGAGAATCAAACCCTCCACAAGAGTGTCACAACTCTAAAGAAGATTTTAGCTCTTCAGCAGGATGGAATGAGAAATCATCCAACCCAATGCAATCTGAGGATTCGTATCCCAAATCAGTCTTCACATGCTTTAGGAGGCATTAAAGCCCCAAAATACTATGTTATTTTTAACACTAACAATGCATGGATCTACTCATCCTGGGTCGAAACTAGCACGAAACTGAATGGAATAAAAGGTGTTATACACCAAGTATTCAAATCATGGCAAGAGGCTGGCCAGGCTTTCAAAAGCTACAATGAAAAAAAAAGATGAGAGTCCTTCAGCCCATCCAACAGCCACCTCACTAAAGGAAGGATCCATGAGGCCAGTGGACATAGTAGACAAGTTTGCTAGTAAGAAATGGATTGATATTGTCTAATCAGCTAACGAAGTTACCCAAACCAATACCCCAGGAAAATTGGCCATCATAGCCCCTGAAAAAAATGAAAAACCTAACCGGTTCAGCTTATCAAGAGACCCAATGCCATAAATACTAAACTCAAAAATCACACAACCTAACGAAGTCAATTACGAGATAGGTACAATAACCCCCGCAATATAGTATTATTAGTTTAACAAGGCAAGACAAGGCGAATGTCAAGACTACGACCTATTGGGAATTTATTCCATTAACAGGCCAGTTACATGAAGCAAATTCAACGTTTGCAGCATTGTTGACCCAAAAATGGTCTACCAATTATTCCTATGTAGATTAATTGATTGTTGTTATCCGTCAAGCAATCTCCTAGAATTAAAAGTTTTCCCAGATAATTTTAAAAGAGCAATAAAAAACTTTAGGAAGAAAATTAAAGCAGAGGATAAACCCATTTTCTCCAATTCCACAGTTCAATAACTGACTGGGGAAATGAAGAAGAAGGGGATAGAACCCCATACCACTTTATCAAGATGGGTTTAGCATCAAACGAACGAGAGGAATCAAAGCTTTTGGCCCTAAATCTAATAAAAGAACAGGTGGAACATCTCCATAAGGAAATAACAATGATGCTCAGCCAAATCTTTTTTGAGATCAAAAAAATTAACTCAGAAAGTAGGGTAAAAGTAATTACAAAACCCCAAAAATTATCATAACAAGCAGATTCCCTATGCCAATCAGCAGTGAAGATAAGACGAAAATAATAAATTTTGAGCAGGCATTCAATGAAAGAGCTTTGGATATCTCAGATAACACCAAAAGGGCATTCTGCAAGGAGGCTAGAAGACAGGCAAAAGAAAACCACAAGTGTCCTTATTGCCCCAGGAAGAAAGTTGTCAATTTATCTGAAGGACCCTACCCAGGTGAAGAATTATAAAGAATACAAGAAGTGGGTCCATACCCATGTGCCAAAGAAGTTGTCAACACAAAGATGGGTCCACACCCAAGTGAAGACAACCAGTAAAACACTGATGTCAAACATTATGTATTGTCGACACTCAAATATCTTTATGTATTACATTATTATAAAGTTGTGGTCAGGATAAGTTTAAAAGGAGTCTCCACTATGTAAAGGAGGATAGCTATATAAGGCGCCTCAAGAGAATAAAAAATGGGAGCGATAGTGTTTTAAGAAAAAGTACTTCAAATTTGTTTGAGTTCTTTAAATTAAATTACGAAACATAAGTTCTTTATTGCCCAATCCAGTTCTTTAAACAATCTAAAAATTTATGCGGAAAATTATGCACAAATTTTTGCTATAACTCTGCAGGAAAACATTTCTTAAAGCTGCAAGAAAATATCTCGATAAAAAATGGTATCAGGAAAATTTCTTCAAGGGTTTGGTTATTAGTAGTTATGTGTTTGTTGTTTAAGAATTTGGGGGTTGGGGTTGGGGTAGGAGTGGGGTTGCCTCTTAATGATGAAGGATACTAAGTTGTAACTTGTTTTAACCAATAAAACTAGCCCAGTTCGATTTAGTCCGGTTAATCGAAGTGTATAACCATTAACTGAACAGGCTGTGGCCGGTTCTCCACTTTTTGAATCGAGAATCGAACCGGGCCTCACAAAAACCATAAAAAATTGCCGGTTCGGCTCGATTTCACGGTTTTCCCTGTACAACCCTACTAATCATGGATGTTGATGGATCTGGTTTAGACCAAATTAGATTGAGATCATGTTTTGCATTTGTAGAATCCGCTATGAAAATTTATAGATCTCGATCAGTGCTACCGTTGTGCTTTAGCCTTGTTTCGCGCCCTAAGCCCCATCATTCTAGTCTTTTGTGGGTTTAGATTATAGCTAAAGGTTTTAAAGAGAGGAGATGATAACTTGTTGAGTGAAGGATGGTTACTCCAGATGACTTTAAGCATTTTTTGGATGTTAATTGGAGAGACTAATGTGGTAAAATTGCTATATTTTGCTCTTCAAATTTGATTTTAAAGAAAAATGGTTATCTAGTAATGATCCTCCAACATAATTACAATTTCTTAGCAATGACAAAAGCAAGAACTTTATTTTTATAGTGCATTACCTTTCGAATCAAGGAGCCCTGCAAAACATGTTTAGGCTTCACTTAATCGAAGCAACATCTCTCCGTGAGATTCATGCAGGAGAAACGATAGTGGTTAACAAACTAATATAACAGCTAAAATTTTCACTTACAGATCCTACATAAATACATATTTAAATAAAAAAAAACCCACAATCTCAATTTCTAAACATGGAACATTCTTTCAGGCAGCTTTAATCGATTCCACGTTCAAACTTTGGCAGGAACGTATATAATATAGAACTTACTCTTACTTGCTCAAGGCAACCTGGTTATACAACCCAGCTACACAAATAAAAGCTACCATGGGTTGGTAAAAAAGAAGTCATTTATAACACTTCAACGAGATTCCCAATCTTTGAGCTTCTTACTTCCTTTGGGCTTTGCTATTGGCGCATCCATTCCTGCCATCTTCGCATTATATTTTGCTCGAAGAGGGTCATTATATGTCCACCTGTAATACAACAGACAAACCAACATTACTGAAGGAGAAAATATTTCTTAATGAATAATGAATATAAATTCTGAAACAGTAAGGTTCAATCCTGTAATCCCACTATGAAATATCTCTAGATACTGAATTTGAACAATCATAGGGTAGTCTACAACATGGCTTCAACATTTCATATAATTATCACTAAGAGTATCATTTTTTTTTTGTCTTCTAATTAAATATGCCATTACAACCTTTTCAAATATCTCGAGAATAAACAAGACTTAGAGCCACCATGGGATGAGAGTAGAAATCCAGCTCCGTTTTTCGAGAACCTAATCGTGTGCAAGGTTATTACTGCAAGATTTCTAGATGGACTATAAATTTTAATCCTAGGAGGGATCCTACCAAAGCTCTAGTAAAAAGGTACAATTTCCCGCTCTACCCCTGATTTGCTTTGATCCAGGCTTACTTGAAAATATTGCTGTATTTTCAGGTAAACGTTTTTACTTTTGATCAGCCGGCCAATAGAGTGAGTCACTAAACCTAATACTGCTAGAGCTTGTATTGATATGGAAATAACAGTCACTCCCCAAGTTAATATAGCTATTGGTAAAGGAGAATGATTACCGCCGCCTATGGTCTATGAGAGATTTCCAAGATAATGCTCACATTGTTTCATGCAAGATCATGACCAAGCTGCCACGGTTGAAGAGTAACTCAGCAAGCCCTGTGGCCCCTAAAGCAGAAGACTCACTTCTTGGGATAGAAATAAAGAAAAATTGGTGCGCTCCTCACCCAATGTTCCCTTTTCATCTAAACATCTTCTTGGTCCTCTACACATCAACAATCAAAAGAAAATCCGGCCTCTTACACAGAAACAACACCTACCAGCCCGAACAAAAGAGAATGTTCCTGGGATTCCTAATATTGTAGCCCTCAATACAAGCATTAAGACTGATGTTCAAGAGAATCATATTGCTCCTACTCCTTGTAACCTTTATAGTACCAATGATTCTCTGAAAACTGAAAGACACTGTCCCCTTTTTCTTCAATTGAGAGCGGTGAAAAAGTTAGTACAGGGCTGAGGTTTTACACACGGTTCATACTAGTAGTTCAAACAAGAATGTGACCTTCAATTTTGATGTACCTCTTGTCTATTCTAATAATCGTTGTGTGGAAGTACATGTACAAGAATGTACTCCTGGTTCCCACAGTAATAAGGATTTTACAGCTAGCTCTACTGGGAATATTTATGATGCCTCAAATGTATCAGCTGAGGATAGATTGTATCATTCAGATAATGATTCTCCCTCTTGTAACTGACCATGTTAACCAAGAATTGAGCATATAACCTTTATCTGAAGTCATTGTGAAGAGGGTGCAAGAAATGGCCCATTACAATGAAATCAAATTGCTAGTGCTACTGACTTACATGGTTTTACTCCTGTGAAATCTAAAAGAAGGTGCACTATAAAGATCTACAACACTGAGCCTAGTGTCATTGCTAGCAGTAAAGCTTATCCTAGCAACTCTAGTAAGATTTAGAGCATCTGTAAGAATAACTTGCTTGTGTGGAGCATTAGAGGTAGTGGTAATTCTGAGTCTTTGACTCACTTAAACATCTTAAGTTTCATAAAGTTGGGATACTTGCTTTACTTGAACCTTTTATAGATGATTCTCAGCTTGATCCTATTTACACTCGCAATTAACTGTGAGGGGAATGGATCTCACTCTATTTAAGATTTACAGTTTTTCTTTACCAGAAGCAAGCGGGGGTTGGGTACCCTAATGTGACTACTTAGTTGACATGCTAGGTTTGGCACTTTCCCACCCTTTCCCATCATCTCTCCCTTTCCAATTTCTCCACTGAAAACCTCAATGAAAAAATAAAAACAGTAAAAAAAGAACAGGCTGCCATAAAACCAGCCAAGGGGGAAAATGAAGCAAGAAAATTCTGAACTCTCAAAGGCATTCAGGAGATATTTCGAGTTGCTCTAAGAGAAACATATTATCCAATTGGATTGCCTTTTTTTTTGGCTAGGCAAGCCGGTTTTATATAGGGATCTGTAACCCTGAGTTTCCAACCCCATGGGGTTTCGAACTCACGACTCTTCTCTTGGTGGAGGGACACAACCACCTCTGGGCCAAGAGCCCAATGGTTTGCGTTATGCTCTTAAGTAAACCAATTTATTAAATACCAAAATTCCAACTGATCCCAAAGCATATCAAATGGTTCATTACAATGAAAATCAATTTACTCATGCCACTGACTTACATGGTTTTATTCTTGCGAAATCGAAAAGAAAGTATACTATCTACAACACTGAGCCTAGTGTCGTCACTAGGAGCAAAGCTTATCCTAGCCACTATAGTAAAAATTATAACCATCTCTAAATAAATAACTAGCTTGTTTGGAACATTAGAAGTATTGGCACCTCTAGGTCTTTGACTCACTTAAAGCCTCTTCTTAAGTTTCATAAAGTTGGAATGCTTGTTTTACTTTAATCTTTTCTAGATGATTCTCGGCATGATACTATTTATATTCTTGCAAACAACTGTGAGGGGTATGGATCTCAAATAAGATAAATTATAACTTGAATGGTCTGGTTCGTCTGAGCTAAAGTTTTTCTTTTTGAGTAGCAAGCGGGGGTTGGTAGCATAATGTGACTACTTGGTTGACATGCTGGGATTGACACTTACCCATCCTTCTTTCCCATCAACTCTCCCTCCAACTTCTCCACTAACAACCTCAATAAGAAAGGAAATACAGCTAAAAAATAACAGGCTGCCAAAAAACCAGCCAAGGGGGGAACATGAAGCAGAAAGAATCCAAACTCTCCAAGGCATTCAGGTGACCATATCTTGAGTTGCTCTAAGAGAATCATATTATCGAATTAGATTGAGACGTGCTCTTAGGTTAATCAATCTATTGAAGACATTGGAAAGAGAGGCGAAAAGTAAAAGAGAGAAAATTTGAGCAGAGGCTACAGAGCATGTCAGTCAAGTTATTATCATTATCGCTATCCCAGTTGAGCCAATGTGAGTCAAGACAAACCATATAAATCACTAACGACCCCACTTCCTTTGCCGAGTCAGTCATTTATCTCATCTTTGATTAAGACAACGGGGGAGGGGTAAAGGTTCTAACAGGAAGTTGATGGATCTGCCTCATTTATGGAAGCCCCGAACACAGACAATGATATGACTTATATACCCCATACATAAAAGACCAACTTATACAAGATAAAGATCATAATCAATCAACACGGTACTGCTACTTTAAGGAAATCATATAATTCAAGGAACATGAACTCATATATGGAAAAGAAAAAACTGCTAAGTAACTAGATTGGATGTAGATATTGTATGTATGGTTACTTACATTAAATATCAAATATATGTGAACCCCCTTATATACAGCTAACTAACCATTACACAATGTTAAATTTGTTAAGAAAAAAGATATATATGAATATATCGAAAATCTTAAAGGAGTAGAAAACTTACGGGTTGTTCCAATCAGTTGTATCTTCATTGACAAGATGAGTCCATTTAGTCCTCCCACTACGCCCAAAGTGCTTGACCTGCATGACCTTAGGCAATATCGTCTTATCCATCTTATCCTCTCCAGTCGGAGCAGAGAAATCACGTGCGTAAATAGTATCAGACCCAGCTGTTGCTGCACGATCATCTGCCTCGTCCTGAAAGAACGCACCCTTGTGATAATACTTCTGCATAAACCTCCATTTCTCCTTCGACTGTGCAAGAGGTTTGGGATTCCTCCTCTCCCATTCCCTCCTTTCCTCCTCCGTCATGTTCCTCACCCTCTCGATTTCCTCTTTTTCCTTCAACAGTGCCTCTCTATCGTCCCTGTCTCTTTTAATCCTCGCAATCTCTCTAACTTTCCACGCTTCATACTCCTCAGCCTCATTCAACTCATCATCCGTATCAATATCCTCAACATTAGCCTCCACTTCCAAATTTTTCCTTATCTCTAAATCCTTTCGAATCTCCTCAACAACAATCCGCTTTGTTTCAATCTTCCTCTCTTCCTTCTTCCTCTTCACCAAATCCTCCAACGCCCTTTCCTCCGCTTCCAATCGTTCCCGCTCCGCAACCGTATCCCTCTCCGCCTTGGGTACAAAAACCGGTTTTACCATAGCAATACCCGTCAACTCCTCTTCGGAATCCGTCTCATACTCCGACTCCTCCTCCTCAGATTCCTCCACCTCATCCTCCTCCTCCACAGGTAACAATGCCGCCTCATCCTTTTGCTTCTTCAACAAGTTTTCTCTAATTACCCTCCTCTTCTCCTCCAATGCATCCTCATCCGCCTCCTCTAAACTCAACTGCACTTGCCGCTCGTTCTCCTCTTCTATAGTTGAAACAATCTCCGCTTGCCTAATCCTTCTATGATCCTCCTTAATTTCTTCCCTATTATCCGCTCGACTCTCCGCCAACCGCCGTAACCTCCTATCATCCTTTCTAACCACATCCGAATCCTCACGTTTAGGAAACGCTCGTTCCAAATTGAGTTCGCGAGTTGTTCGAATATCGCCGTCTTCTTCCACTTCATCAGCCCAATCAGGGGCTTTTCCGGGCCAATACCGTTTAACCTTAGTTTGGCCGATCTTGCCTCTAAGTTTGTCTCTGATTGCGATTATAGTATCGCTACTAACACCAGCGGTGACTGACATTGTTGTTGTGATTTGGGGGAGAACAAAATAAAACCCTAATTTGGAAATCGAAACCCTCGAAAACTGGAATTGATGTTGTCTAAACAATTATGAGTTTGAATTAGGGCAAAACTTACTTGTAGAATCGCAGATTGAGAAGGTGCGTGTTTGAAGGCGAGAGCGAGAGAGAGAGAGTCAGGTTGGTGCAACACAACTGACAGCGTTGGGCGGATTTATGTGCACTGGCCGCTTTCTGTTCTATTTAAGGGTCATGTAGCTATGTTTATGTTTTGAAGTCCCTATGCTTTTAGAAGTCTGACATGGGCCTTATGACGAAAATTTGAAAGGCCGAGGCATAATATCGATGGATAGGTCGATCGGATGCAATAACAAAGATTGAGTGATCTAGCCACTTTCTGATTTGTGTATTTTATTTATTAATTTATTTTTGCGGAAAATAGAAAGCATCTCATAAAACCATCCAAAATAACGTTTTACAACCCTGAGTAAAGTGCCCTATCCATTTAGGTATTGTAATGGCCTATTCCGCATCTCGGACTCATACTTTATCTTCGGCCAGCATACGACCACTCGACCTTCTCAACATATACGAAATATTAATGAAGACACATTACAGTTACAGAGTTCTAATCATCACTTTCGACATTTACATCAACAGTTCGAGTTAAGCAAACGTACAATCACCAATGAAGCCGTTACAAAGCAACACAAATCAGAACGTTACACAATCTGGTCAAAGAATATCAAACATATATTGTAACGTCCACCATTAAGGATAATAATGGTTGTCAAACGGGTATATTATAAGACCTATAAATAGGAATAGAGAATCTGAGATGTTGGACGGAATAACACTCACTCAAACTCTATACAAAATATCCAGAGCTTCTCTTGTAATAATCTAGCAACTATCAATAAATTACTCTCTTTCTAAATTCTCAAGATAGGTCGTGGTTTTTAACCTATTCAAAAGTTTTTCACGCTAAGCTTTGTGTTACAATCCTTTCATTATTCATCTAATGAGCTCTAAATATCCTTGGTGTAAAGGCTAAGTTCGGATCACGAAATTCGGCTATTACATTTGGCGCCATCTGTGGGAATGAAGTTCTAAAAACTCATTGTCTCAGAAAACAGCGGATTATTTTCGTATGAGATGACACCACTAGACCAGAGTACGCCAATTACTCCAGAAGACGTAAACGCCGAACTGACGGAGTTACAGGCCAATCTCAACTCTGAAACAGAAAGGCGAGCCGCTCTGGAGTAACAACTAGCAGGCATCCATGACGCATTAAAGGTTCTGCAAAGTCAATAGGTCATAACCCAAATGAACAAATGCGTAATGCCAATTATTTTGCGAGTTTTCGCTCTCGACAGGATAGGACCTCACGCAAACAATCTGGGAGGAGAAGTTCGATCTAAGCATAAACAACATGGGGACGAGCCCGTTATGCTACAGGAAGTCCACCAAGAAGTTGATGGCGGTCTCGTTGGAGTCAAACAAGAAGAGCCACCCCGAGGAAAAGTTTGAATGCCAGTTTTTGAGCGACTTAGTGAAGGAAGTGGCGACCACAACCCTCGTGAAGGACGCGTCCCACAACCAACCATCACAGCTCGTCAATACGTGACTCAAGAACATGTTGAAAAGCGTATCAAAGAATTACTTGATGCTCAAAATTAGACCAATAAAGGGATCCACAACAGATTACAGAAGAACCCGATCGCACATGAGCTATTGGATGGCAAAGTTCCCACTAGTTTCTACACTCTAAAAATCTAAAAATACAAGGGGATTGATCCAATGGAGTACGTCCAAGAGTTCCAGGACGCTCTAGGTTTATATTCCACATCCAACCACATTCTATAACAACTTTTTCTACCATTTTATCAAGCGAACCATTGCGATGGTTCCACACACTACCCGAAGGGTTCATTACAACTTTCGAGCAATTAAGAGAACTCTTCGTAAAAAATTACTCGCAGAACAAAGACATAAGCAAGTACCATGAGAGAAGCTCAAGACATTCACTAAGAAGTTCATGGAGTTGGCTCAAAATGTGGATCGGCTTGATCATAAGGTTATTATTTTGGCCTTTACCAATGCGTTACTCGTCGATGGAAGGGCAAAATAATACTTTGTTCTAAACAAACCCACAACTTTGGAGGACATGATCGAAAAAGTTAACGGGTATATCGATTTCGAAAGAATGGTGTCCGACAGACATAAAACTCAGAAATCAACATTGACAACTAAAGATCAATCTACAGGCCAAGATTTCAATCGTGCTGCTAATCAAGGAGGAGACAGGAAGCGAACAAAATCTAATGAAGATCGGCCTCGGAAAGGCAGTAATATGCTAAAGCCCTGTCTTCCCAAGATAATTGTTACCATAGCCAGTATTTATCCTATACTTCAGAAGGATAAGTTTTTTTGCAATGCACTCCAACCAATTGAGAACAAACCATATTGTATTCACCACAAAGTCTGACATCACGAGACGGAATACTGCTTCACTTTACAGCGACTGTTAGAGTATATTTTTGGGGATGGACGAATGCATGAGTACATCGTGGACGTTAAGAGTTACAAGAATGGGAGTTATCGACTTCCCACAAAAGTCGTACAGGTCAAAGAAACAACAGAGGAGAAGCACTTATACCATATATCCCTCAGCCACTTCATTGAGATTGAGAGTATTAACCAATCGAACATGAGCAAAAGACGACGTGTCGGCCAATGTCACAACTTGTCCATAAACGATAAAGAAGCTCGGTTACTTCCCGTATCTAGCTCCTAACGTACAGGGATCTCTTTCGATGACTGTGATGTTCGTCATGTCAACATTCCTCACCATGATGCTCTAGTGATCAAGTTGAAAATGAGAAATGTCATACTACACACAATGATGGTAGATACTGGTAGTAGTATTGAACTACTTTTTCAAAGCACGATGGATCAGATAGGGCTGGCCAGCAAGGTATAACCTAGTGACATTGATATCTGTGGATTCAACGGCTCTAGAGAAGAACGTGTAGGAAACATCATACTTCATATTACGGCAGGACCAATAACAGTTGACGTTGTATTTTACATTATCAATGCAAAATCCCATTATTTGGGAATAATGGGATGTTTCTGGTTACATAATATGCGAGCTATTCCGTCGTCTATTATTTGGTGCTGCGATTCGAATAAAATGGTGGCATTTACGAAATCAAAGAAAGTCAGAAGCTAGCTCGAGCATGTGAAAATACTATTACCATAGTACCAGAACCATCGATACCACAACTCGCATAATAATTACAAAAAATAACAGGGAACATTACAGAAAACTTTACAGTGAACTATACTGAGAACCAGCTGCCAAGTGCAAAAATCACAGAATGCGTCAAAATCAGTGGGGACAAGCAAGGTATATTCATTGGCACTATTCTGCCCACAATAGAACGAGATGCTCAACAGTAATGTATTCGCTTGGGCATTTCATAAAATATCAGGCATCGATCCTAATCTGGCCTGCCATAAGCTTAATTTGAAAGATAAAGCTGAAGCCGTTAAACAGAAACAAAGAAATTTTGCACCAAGATTATGAGAAAAAGTTAACAAGGAGATCGATAAATTAATTAAAGTTGGTTTTATCCAAAAAGCCAATTATCCATATTGGATCTCGAACATTGTAGCAGTACCGAAAAAAAATGGCAAGATCAGAGTGTGCGTGGATTTCACGGACCTCAATAAACATACTCCAAAGGATAGTTTTCTATTTTCTATCATAAACCATCTGCTTGATTCTACTGTGGGACACGAACTCTTGTCCATGATGGATGCCGCATCAGGGTACAATCAAATACCTTTGTTACCTGACGATCTCGAGAAAACAATTTTTATTATAAAGTATGGCCTCTATTACTACAGGGTTATGCCCTTCAGTCTCAAAAATGCTAATCATTTATCAAAGGTTGATGACACAGATGTTCAAAGACCATCTCAGAAAAAAGATGGAAGTCTACATTGATGATATGTTGTGTAAAAGTCTCAAAAAGGAGAACCATATCGCAGATTTACACACAACTTTCAAAATTTTCCGTTTCTACAAAATGAGACTCAATCCTGATAAGTGTCAGTTCGAGATTCAGTCAGGCAAATTCTTGGGACATTTGAACAGCAAACAAGGCATATAGGCTAATCCAGATCGTATTCGTGCACTGATCTATGCCTTATCAAAAAAAAAACCGTACAAAAGCTAGCAGGCATGTCTCAAAGTCTTCAGATCGATGTCGAAGGTTATTTGACCTATTGCGTGAAGGGACAACAAAAAAGAAATCTAAAAAATATCCTGAGATCGAGTGGACTCCAGAATGTGAAGCAGCATTTCAGGAACTCAAACGTTATTTGGGTAAACACCAGTAATGAGTATACCTAATGAAGGAGAAGAGTTCACCATATATCTTGCCGTTACCGACGAATCTTTGAGTTATGTCCTCATTCTACTTGTTGAGAAGATAGAAAAACCTGTCTACTTTATCAGCAAAACTTTCACTCCAGTAAAATTCTGGTATACAAAGATTGAAAAATTACTGTTAGCTCTCGTTTATACATCACAGAAGTTAAAACAGTATTTCCAAGCCCACTCAGTTCGAGTAATGACAAATTATCCTTTGCGCAAAATCTTGTCCAAACGCGAGAAATCCAGACAAGTATAACAATGGTCGGTAACTCTTGGAGAACATGATATACGTTTCGAACCACGGTATTCTGAAAAAGGTCAAGCGGTAGCAAATTTTCTTGCCGACTTCTCAGTCAAAGATCCTGACTGGGAAGAAGATAATACAGATATCACTGAAGAATAGTTCGAAGAAAAGTCAAACTGGATAACTCAAAAGGGGTGGCATCTTCTAACTAATGGTTTTACCGGACCTGCAGGGTCAAGTATCAGCATCGTCCTTATTATGCCTTCCAATGACATAATTAAAAAAGTAATTAGACTCAACTTCGAAGCTACCAACAATGAGACTGAGTATGAGGCATTAATTTATGGTCTGGATATGACTCTTGAGATTGGAGTTTTCGAGTTATCTGTGTACACGGACTCTCTACTCATTGTGAACCATTATACAATTTTTTTTAGAAAAATGGTAAAATGATTGATTACGCCGCAGTAGTAGCCAACAAAATGAGTAGATTCAAGAAGGCCACCATTGAACATTTACCTCGCGGATAGAATAAACATTTTGATTCCCTTGCCTATCTGGCAAGAGTACCCCGTACCGAAGCTCGATATCTCAAGATCGAAGCAATATTCACCCCCAACATTAACATCATAAGCTCAAATTCTATTAATACTGGGGGCGTTGAAGAGAATGAGGACGATTAGAGATGACATTTCCTTACATATATCAGACCTCAAAATAAGTTTGACGGCGAACTCCCTAAAGATCCTACTAAGAAAGGATGTGTGCTTGATAATGCTAAGCGATAAGTCATGGGCTCATGGCCAATAATTTCCTTTATAAAATTTTGGTCACAACACCATATCTCGAGTGTTTATCGAACAAAGAGGCTCAAAAATTCCTGCATGAATTTTACGAAGGCACTTACGGTTCCCATGCAGTAGGATGATCCTTAGCCAATCGAGTTCTTACTCAAGGAGTCTTTTGGCCTAAAATAAAAGCTCAAGCCATTGAATATACAAGCAAGTGTGATGCCTGCCAATGACATGACCCCCAAATTTGAGCTCCAGCCTTGGAACTCCATTATAGCAATATTGTTTAGTCGTTCAGAAGATGGGCCCTCGACCTCGTAGGAAAATTTCTCACTGCACCAGGCAAGAGGAAGTACCTCCTAGTAACAGCAGATTACTTTACCAAATAGGTAGAAGTAGTCCCTCTGTGTTGCACACGTGAAGACGAAGTCATTATGTTTATATGGGAAACTATCATAATATGGTTTGGTTGCCTCCATCTTATCCGAATCGACAATGGGCCTCAGCTCGTTGGCTCTAGAGTAGTTGAATTCCTCAATCAGCACAACATCATTCATTCTCCTTCCAATCCATATTACCCACAAGGAAATGGTCAGGCCGAAATTACTAATCGCACTATCGTTGACGGAATTAAAAAGTACTTGATAGAGAAGAAGGGTAATTGGGTCTAAGAATTACCACATGTATTATGGGCATATCGCACAATGCCTCGGGTATCGACTGGATGGACGTCGTTCCTATTGGCATATGGTATAGAGGCAATCATCCTCACTTAATATCATTACCCCTTACGCGACCATACCATGACAGATGAGAATAACGAATTCCAGTTGGTATGTAATATGAATTGGATTGAGGAGACTAGAGATAGAACAATCATGAACTTGGGACGATATCATCAGGCTCTAGCCAGATCCTACAATAAACGAGTTCGTCATAGATAGTTCAAAATTAAAAATGTTGTCCTCTAAGAAGTACCCAAACACAGAAAAGAAGGCAATACTGGGAAACTCACCAAAAATTTGGAAGGTCCTTTTATTATTGTCGGAAAAAGTGGCATTGGTTCTTATAATCTCGCTACCGAATATCGAGAATGAGTGCCTAATCCATGGAACACGAAGAGATTGAAGTTATACCGAAGATGATAATCTATCACAGTATACTTTTCTAAATACATCTATCATCTTGTATGTCGGTCTTACATCAATGAAATACTTATGTTTGATCACCATACATCAGAGTACTTTATACTATTTTATATAGTACTCCATCTAACATTCTTTGTACGTCAATCTTACAACAATAAAATACTTTTGTCTGGTTGTCCTACATTATAGTACTTTTCTAATATATCAACCAAGTACTTCTCTATACATATTACATGTCTAAACATTACAGATTACCATTGGGTTCACCCCATTCTAATACATTATAAATCGTTTGTTGCTTCAGCCAAACTGATCTTCTAATACATTATAGATCATTTGTTACTTCAGCTAAACTGATCCTTTAATTTAATACAGATCGTTTGTTGCTTCAACCAAACTGATCATCTATTACATTATAGATCATTTGTTGCTTGAGCCAAAGTGATCCTTTAATATATTACAGATCGTTTGTTACTTCAGCCAAATAGATCTTCTATTACATTACAGATCGTTTGTTGCTTCAGCCAAACCGATCTTCTATTATCTTAAGCGTTTGTTGCATCAGCCAAGCCAACCCTCTACAATAGGATAGCATGTTTAGTCACTCTATAAAACAGATACCAGACTCATACATCATAATTGGTTCATCACAATTGGTTCTAACTTACTACACTTTATCTACTATATTTTCATAGTATGAGTAATCCCTTATAACAATCACTACGCCTCATTACTCACTCGAGCTATCACTCGAACTGTCAGCTGAACTTGCAGGACGCACAACATTACGCGAACTTTCCCCACGAAGTCGCAGACGCATGAACTCCGGCATCCTCCTAGTTACAATTTTTTTCATTCTTCAATCTGACTCTTTGTAAGAACACTAATTTTTGCTATCATGGGATCTAGGTACTCAGATCATATCAATCGCATTTCACATTGTACACCTTTTAAAACTAGCTTGTCATAGACAGTTTTACTTTCTGCCTCCAACCTCTAGATCTCAGATACAAAAAAGAGAGCATTACCGTTATCTTTCTCTCATGAACATCACTTCCCTCATATTTTACCTTGTCCAGAAGAACAAAATCTGCAAGCTTTCTTTTAGCCTCCTTCAGCATAGCTTCCAAATCTCTGCAACGATCTTCTAGTGCTCCCTTTTCACTCAACATTGCCTCATTGTGACCTTCCAGTATATACATAAATTCACCAAGCCTACTAATTCATCTATACGAGTTTGATTACACTTCCTCTCTAACACTTCTGACTCAAGGTCCAATGTGACTTTAAAAAGATTGGCCTCTAATTTAGTCTTTGCATCACGTAGTTCCCCATTTTCTGATTGATACTCCAGAATGTCTAACCTCATCGTTTGAACGTTATGTTTTAAAGCACAAATTGTGATCCAATCCTTATTTATCATTTTGTTTTGTTTTATTATGGGCCTCTTCTAGCTTTTTTAACATCATGTTCGTAACATACCACAATACTTCAAATTTGCGCGTACGATCTTTTACCTCTTCGATAGCTGCTCGTGCACCAATTCTCTTCGCTTCGAACATGTTTATCTGATATTGTAAGTCTTTTACATTATTTTCTTCCTTCTCTAACACCGCTAACAGCTCCGTAATTTGAGTTCATGCAGATATCAATTCTGCCCTTTATTGGTTAATTTGTCCCGAAATACCCAAAATTTATACATCTTTTTTCTTTATAACTTCTTTTAATCCCTCTATCTTTCTCAGCTCACTGGCTACCTCAACCTCTTTCTCTTACAGGTGATTAGTCAAACGAACTACTGTATTTCTCTCTTTTAATATCTTTACCTTTGCTTTTTCTCCTAACTCAGTAGTACTCTTTAGTTCCCCCTAAGACAAATTTAGTTCAGCGTTCAATTGTTCGCTTTGAACATGTAATGCGTCACATTGACTTTGAATAGCTGTCAGTTTTACCTCTCACAACAGTTCACATTTATACTACTTTACATATTCAAATAGACTACATATCACAGTGAACACAAATTTACTCAAGAACATAATATTTGAGTACTATCAATACGATGATCTATTTATAAAGACATCACAGAGAATAACTTTCATTTAACATCAAAAACAGTTTACAAAAACAACAACTGCACATGAAAGTTCGATATATAACTGAATTACTCTACTTTTGCTTTCTTGAGATACGAAAGGATTGCCCCTTGTATCTCAGACTCTTTCCTTGAACATCTATAGGAGATATAAATGTCACCACCTCCTGCTGGCGTTGCTTTCGCCGCGATCAGGGTATCAAGCTCTCGACCTCCTCCTCGTCATCTTTTGAGATATTTTATCTTGGCCTAGAAACAGGTTTTTCAACAACCTTCTCCTCCTCATTTTTTGTAAACCACATATTTTTTACCTTCGCGCTCGCAACTTCAAAATCTTTCCCACACTCCGTTATGGACTTCCTCAATTTGTTCTCTACCCTTACCAACTCCCCTCCATAAAAATTAATCACACTTTCTATATGACGTTCGTGCTCTGTTCGAGCTGCAGTTTTGCTCGTGACAGATACAAATGTTCCTTTAATTGTGTTTGCGACCGATGCAGACACTTACGCATTTCTTTTAGCAATACGCCTAAAGCCCTCACATCAACCTCTATCTTCATTCGAACAATTACTTCTTTTGACAATTATGTCCCTAAAGACATTTTTTACTCCATATGTTGCGACAACACATCCTGTAACTCCTTTAACTCGCCCTCTAATTTTTGTTGAACCTTTATTTGCTTTTTCCTTATCCTAAAAAATACTATTCTCTTGGCCCTCTGATTTTATATAAAGCCAAAAGGTAAAGATTCTACATCACCCCATACAATAGAAACACCAGCTCGAACTGAACATTTTCTCGCCTCTAAACTATGACGATTACGTACTTCTTGTGTTAAAAAGATAACTCGAGCTGGGTCCGGTACTACACCTTTTTCCTTTAAAAGTTCTACATAATTTTATTTTAAACTCCGTTCACTATCTACTTCGACCTCAAAATATAATGTCAGAGCTATCAATAGACTTTTACACCTAGCCTTATCACTTGGGTCGTTAAAACATGTCAACTCTTTTAGTTTTTGAACTAACTCCCCTCTTTCCTCTTCCATTCTTAACACCTCATCTCTTTCTATTTTTATCCTAGCATATCTACATTGGAGGTCGTATAATTCTTTAAAAAAATTCTCCAAATTAGACTTAAACTACCTTCTTTCATACTCAATTTTATTTAATACCTGCTGCCACCGAATCCCTCAAACTTCCTGCACATTTTTATTTAATACCTATTGCACAGGTTGAAAATAGTTTTTCTCATTCGATCTACATCCTGCACAGATTACAAATATCTTGTTATCATACAAACATTCAAGATGAACATATTAAAAAACATCAATCATACTTAAACAGTTTACGACCATACATAATATAATCACATCAAAATCAAACGAACTGTATAGTTTGAAACAGGATACCACAAAATGATTAAAGATTCCTGCTGATTTCTACCTCAGATGGAAGATCAAATGTCTTATCCATAGATCGAACTGGTTAAGTAGGTAAAGTAACTACATTGACTGGACCAATAACATCAGCCACCACTTCATCATCTACCTCTGAATGAAGGACTATCTTATCATATTTGGCAGTTCGGCCTAACTCTACATCAGCAACGGTCAATCCAAAGCTATAAAAAGATTGGACAAAGTGATCTCTTTCCACTTTCAATACTTTACATGATCGTGACATAGCATTATTATGCTCAGACAACACTTTATACCATTCTTCAGCAGCCTCGACATCTTCAGCCCACTTCTTTTTCTCTATCTCGAGCTCAGTTTTGAGCTCCCTAATACGAACTGATTAGGCATCAAACCTCAGAGTAAGATCTCCAAACTCCTGGCTCATCTTATCAATGCACTTCGTTGTACCCTTCATCACCATCGAGAGCTGCCAATACAAAAACATAAGTTCAGAACAACAGATCATATTCCACATGTGGCACAATCAAAGATTTCAACACATACCACGAAAGTGTATTCTTGATATACTTCATCGAGCTGCTTCGGATTAGTCCCAACCATCATACAATATTTTTGCTCCAGCTCTGTCATCTTGGCCGCAGCCTAGGCATTAGTACGAGAGCTACCCTCATCTTCGTGCCATTTTCTTTTTAACAAGTTCTTCTCAGCCTCTGAAGAAGTTACTTCACTTACTTCCTATCTCTCCTCAACATCTTCGAAAGCAGGTTTTGCGATCTCTTGGTCTGCGATCACATTCACAATAGCAGGCATACTCTGCGGAGCTGGTTTTCTCGACCTCCGAGTATTCTGTTTCATATTAATATTTTTTAGTGCAGGAGGAGGAAGACTAGTGACATCCTCAACAAACAAACAAACAAGCTTTCTTCTCAGCCATAGCTCAGTTCTCATGAGCTTGCTAAACTTTGGGCATTATAGAATCTACCCTCTGAATACCTAGCTCACCAAGTACCTGTATTAACTCGGCTTGATCATGTGCTACGCAGTCGAACAAGCTGGTGTTATCAGGCATCGATAAAGAATTGGGGTCTGACAAAGCACGGAACAATACAATATTTAACAGCTCGAAGACATGATAAAGGTTGGTCAAAGTTGATCAATATTACTTACTCGGATTATAATATTTATGGTTCAGGATGACTGTTGGTTCATTTGGAACTTGCATAGAGTTGCCCCCTACCCATACAAGGTGGTCATTTCATGGTCTACCCGTAGATTCAAAATCAAAAAAATTTGGCCTAGATGAATTACTATACAGGTAACCACTATTTCGACATTTGACATATTTCCATTTATAAAATATCAATACATCTTCAACTTTGGATTGCTTGGCAGTCCCTTCCCTTCTCAATTTCTCATTCAGAGCCTCGCATACCCTCATCATCTCATACACATTCCCATTCAGCTGGACAGGGCAACACTGTAATATATTCATAACCCTTTTTTGAAAGAAGGTTAGAGGAATTCTAAGGCCATAAACGACTTGATTCATATAACATAAAAGCCCATCATTCGGGCCTGCCAACCCAAGGCCATTATAATACGAGAGATTAACATCCTCACTAATCCATTTTTCCCTTTTCCACTTCTCCAAACAAGGGACTTGATAGTATACCGCCTCCTCCCCTTTTCCTGGGACATAGGCCCTAAACCAGCGACCTTGGTCCGTCATATAATTTTCCCATTCTCCCTATAATTTCTTTTTGTATTTCAAAATTTCCTTTCCTACATTTATTCCCTTAGGATATGTGACGAACAATTTTTTTTTTGTATCCTCTGTTTCTATAACTTTCTCTATTTTATTGGATTCCCCAACTACAGTCATGTCTATCTTATCTACAGTTTCTTCCGTTACACTACAATCATCCTCCCTCCCCGACGAGGATGTTTCCTCTAAACTTGATGATACTACAAATTTACTCATGGTATATATAGGTTTCGAACGTACATATACACAAAATATTTTATCATTATCTCTACATTACAGGCTACACCCTACAAATAGTAAAACAACCCCACCCATGTTTCTACCCTGTCAACATGTTTATTTTCCAAATTCCCAAAATAATAAACAATCATTTCAAATTTCCCTTTTCTTCTCCACAAAACCATTTTCTCTCTCTACAGTCTATTTATATACACAAAGTTTGTAAACTACATAATATTATAGGCAAATACTCAAAATCTTAAAACCCCTACATTCTCAACTCTGTTCTCCCTAAACTCAAAAGGTGATGAATATAAAACATCCAATACAAATTACAACATACATAACCAAAATAGAAGCATCTATAACTAACCTGTACTTGAAGAACATCAATCTTCTGCTTAACCGAGCGTTTCACAACAATTGACCGCTCTTGTTGCCTCTCCAACAGTTTTCTTTCACTAGATAAATTCTTCCCTATCAAAATACCTTCAAAACTCAAACGTTTCTTCTCTATAATGATATGGTTTACACCACTTTTTTCTCTCTCTATAACTATAGACAATTTATGAGGGAGAGAGATTTGAGTTTTTATACTCTCCCTCGGTTTACAAAATGATGGCTCCTTCAGACACATGTCAGTCAACCCTACTATTTATGCAGCCACATCTTTTCATCTTATAACATCATCATTACTTATGTGATAACGCCTACTACTATCACATCTATCCCTTTTGTCTGCCATTACATAAAAATGCTGCTCCTCTTTCCCAATGCAGTATACACGACCAGTCACCTTATTTTTATACTATACCAAGATCATACGACATTCCTAAAATAGCTCAATATTCAAAATTCAAAAAGATATATACAGTTGTTAAAATCATATAACTGTCATTCACAATATCTGCCACATAAGCAGTCAAAATATAATATTTTATTCTTATTCTTTTCAGTTCACAACATCAACATGCCTCGTCCTACATTTAGCAGAGTACCAAAATAGAATACTAAAAATAGATTACTTATTTATTGTGAACTCTCACAGTTCGAGCTTACAAACTTCTGTAGTTATATTTAAAGTAGCCTGGATAGTTTACCTCCCCACATGGAATTATTTTTCCTCGTGCTGCCCACTCATCTTCTTCAATAATTTTGTCCCATGCGATCTCTCGAACAACCTCTTCTCGTAAAGTTGCATCCAACAGAGACTTACGAAACATATCACACCAGAAAAAGTGAGCATACTCTACACGCCTGCCTTCATCATCTAGGCCGAACAAGTTCAACGACCACTATGGTAACCCAATATCATAAGGCAGTCAACAAAAATATCGCTCACAAAGTTCAGCGACCTTGATATGGAACGTACCTTCTGGTGCATGACGAGTACGCTGTGAATGCATCCTCACCATGAGTACTCACACTACCTCCACAACAAATTGTCTTTGCAAATGATACAAGAAATAACAGCCAAGGATCACTACTTTATATAAACACCAGAAAGATCTATGAAAATATATATCACCCCACCAATTTTGCTGAAGGATATATTTTACAAGATTTTTTTTGGACAGATGAATATTAACATAAAATCTAGAATATTGTGACAAGTTATTCTTTCCATGTTATGTAATATCTCCTCAGATTTTATGCGTACAGATAGAGATATCGTAACTTACAAATCAAGTTTATCCAGCAATACCAACTACAAGAAAATTTTAGTTACTTCCATACGACCAGACATTTTTTCCAGTCAGTTCGAATCAGTAACTCACAGACATACACATACTAACTATCACCACACGACCTCTTTATATTTTCTAGCTCCTCTAATTTTTTAAACTTCAAGCTTTCATTACCATTTACCGATATACATACTGAGATCCTTCCAATTCAATTTGTCCATCAAATACCCCATGAAAAACTACCATTCCCCGTACTTACATCTTCACAAACTTCTACTTTGCAACAGAAAGCTACAGATATAAGTTATAAAGTTCGACACAAAGCATCAGAATAACATAACGATGACATTTTATTAGTTCAAATTTTTTCTTATAAAATACTTTACAGATAACAAGTGTTCCTGACAATTCACAAGATTACTTTACAAGTTACAACAAGTTACAGTTCGAAACACCTCTCAGCAGCCAACGAGGAAGAAGATGCAAAATTAAAGCAACTTCCAAACTCTAATCCCCTGCTCGAAAGGGCCAGGAAACAGTTGAACTGGAAATCACCGAGGAGATACGGTACCAGCAGAAGGATCTTCTTCAGGGCCAATATCTATGGTCCCTAAAAGAAAACCTCCTCCATCACCATCTCTTCCACCATAGCCACCACCACCCCGCATGCTAGAGACAGACGAATGGCCTTATTTTTTTAACAAGACTCACTCATTAGTAGGGTACCAACGAGACTCCCTCAGACGAATGTCTACCGCTTCATCTTTAATTTTAACAGCCTCCTCCGCTAGCAGTCGCAACCCATTTCAACACTCCTCCTCCGATGTTAGCAGATAATTGAAGCGTACTATTTGGTAATAATCATCCCCTACCTCCATCATCTCCTCATACGACATACGGAGGTATGTCAGGGATACCGGAATTGGCATTGGTAGATGCAAAGGTTGGTAACCAAAATATTTGACATGCAATTCTCCTATCTTCCTTCGAATCCTAGATTCCTGAGCCGTAGTTACCATACTCTCAACAGTCAAAAAGTTTCAAGTACAAAAACAAGAATACAGAAGAAATAGTTCAAGGAAGAAGACTTGGTTCATCACACACAACTCAGAGTGCTCTTTATACTGTGATCAGCATTAAAGACGACTCTTTAAATTCCCAACATTTGGAAAAATTCCCATGCAACAACATTGACTATAGCCATTGGTTCTAGAAAACCCAAAAGCTATAAAAATATATTCATGAATATTCATTGGAAATGATTCCCAGGTATTAACTGCAGCATTGATGAAATTTCTCAACCAACACCACTCGCCTACCATGTTCTTGTACTATTGGCTGAGAGGGGGTGGTTGTAGTGGCTTCATCTTCAGCCATTATTGCATTAACTTCTCAACCAACACCACTCACCCATGATGCTCATCGTGCTCTTGGTTGAGAGCCGTCTTGTAATGGCCTATTCCGTATCTCGGACTCATACTTCATCTTCGGCCAGCATATGACCACTCGACCTCCTCAACATACACAAAACACTAATGAAGACATATTATAGTTACAGAGTTCTAATCATCACTTTCGACCTCTACATCAATAGATTGAGTTAAGCAAATGTACAATTATTAATGAAGCTGTTACGAAGCAACAAAGATCAAAACGTTACACAATCTGGTCAAAGAATATATCATATATTGTAACGTCCATCATTATGGATTATAATGGCTGTCAAACGGGCATATTATAATACCTATAAATAGAACCAGAGAATTCGGGATGTTGGACGGAAGAACACTCCCTTAAACTCAATAAAAAATATTCAGAGCTTCTCTTATAATAATCTAACAGCTATCAATAAATTATTCCCTTTCTAAATCCTCAAGAGAGATCATGGTTTTTTACCTATTCAAAGGTTTTTTACGCTAAGCTTTATGTTACAATTCTTCCATTATTCATCTAAGGAGCTCTTAATATCCTTGGTGTAAAGGCTAAGTTCAGATCATGAAATTAGGCTATTATAGATATTATGATTATTCTCAATATTCCAAGGGCTATGTTTACTCATAGCAACAAGTTCATTGGCAAGCTTGTTACTGTAGTGGCTTATTCCGTATCGGACTCATGCTTCTTCTTTGACCATCATACGACCACTCGACCTCATTAGCATATACGTGGTACAGTGCATACCACAATATAGTTATCGAGTTCTAATAATCACTTTCGACCTTTATATCAACAGTTCGAACCAACAAACGATCAATCATTAATAGAACTGTTTCAAAATATCAAGATTTGACCCTTACACAATCAAATCAAAGTTTATCAAATATATATTATAACGTTTATCATTAAGGATAATAATGGTCGTCAAACGGTCATATTATAAGACCTATTAATAGGACCAAAGAATTCCAGATGAGAGACGGATGAATCCTGACTCTAAGACTTTATACTCGAATATTCATAACATCTTTTGTAATAGCTAGCAAAGCTTAATAAGATCTCTCTATCTTTCTAAAATCCTCGAGAGAGGTCATGGTTTTTAACCTATTCAAATGTTTTCCATGCTAAACTTTTGTGTTAGCTATTATTTACTGTTCATTAGCGTTCTGAGTATCTTTGGTGTAAAAACTAAGTTCGGATCACAAAATTAGGCTATTACAGTTACCTCCCCTATTAATATGCAAAAAGAAACAACTAGAATTATTATAATCTTCCATTGCTAGGTGCAGTAAGGCTAGAGTTTCCTGGACTTCTCCACTAAGAAAATTAATACAATTTCTATTGTCAGCCAACAATGCAAAATTTCTCATGTTCCCAGATTTCAAGAGCTAGAAGACTTTGAAGACGACTCACCCTTCAACTTCTTTAGTTCCTCTTGCCCGACTTTATTAAGCTTATGTATATATACAGCTCAAATGTGGTTATGTTTCTTTAATGTCACGATGTACGTAGTTGGATTCTCAACTTACCTTTTTCTTTCCCGGTTGAGTTATAATCGACACTCTTTCATCTGGTTCTTCAACTTCATAACCCGTTGTGACAATATCTATAACTAGCACCGTCAGATTCCTTCCATCAAGAGTTGTTAGATTGAGGGTCATTCCCATAAGAAGTTGAACATGTGAAATTTTGCACTTCAGAGACTAATCATTGGTTTATAAATAATTAAATACCAAACTCTTTTAGTATCTTAGTTTGTAGTACTAATTAGGTTTAAGATAGGTAGTTGTTACCCGTTGAAAAATTATCTGTTGTTGCAATATTAGCGTAGTTGCTATATTGCCCCATATAGAAAATCTAAAAATATGCTTGAAGGCCCTGATAAAAACTCGAGAATAAAACGTATGGTGAGCCAGTCTCTAATAACATTGAATACCTCATACTAATATGGTTAATAATGAAAGATGAGGACCCCAACAAGATGAGCACCCCAACAAATCTTGTTTTGCTAATCTCACTACGCTTGTAGTCCTCCTCTTTTAAAAAGGAGTACCTTACTGCGCTTGCAGTCCTCCTCTTTAAAAGATGAGCTAACACCCAACAAAAACTTTGCTTAGTCAGCATTTTGGTTTAAAACTTATTTGTTAAGTTTTCAATGCTAGAGACCTAACGCCCATGAGTTCCCAACCCAAGAGTCACAGGGTAAATGGGTAATAACAAAAATTGTTAGCATTGCGTTTCTATAACATACAAGACGCCAGGGTCCTAGCGTTGATGGGAGAAACACTGAAAAAAACACTCACGAGTTTCCAAAGCTAAGAGCCTAGCGGCATTGATGGGCACTATTGAAAGCTACTGGCTAACATTTATATAACATATAGAATGCTACTTAGTTGATGAGAACCCCCCCCCTCCCCACAAAAAAAATGTATTTTTTTTCTCAAAAACTCATCCAAACATGAATTTTAACAAACTTTCTCACAATCACATAACCAAATTAACTTAATCATTTTCTTTCAAGTTTAATTTTGATTATAAGTGGTATTGTCATAACTTTAAAGTTTTGAGTTGACATATGCATAGGGGAGAGAGAGAGAGATGAAGAAAGAGGACAAAAGAGAGATGACTACGACAATGAAAAAAAATCAAACAGAATCCTAGTACTTTGCCGAAGTTTGAAGAGATAATTCAAGGAAGAGAGAGAGAGAAAAAGATAAATCATAGAGAGAGGATGAAAAATCGTCAGAGTTAGTGGAGAGAAACTCATGAGAGAGGGAAATATTTTTATTATGGTTAGAGTCCTTCTTTTGGGTTATATATCCAAGGGATGACTCATTTTGGTAGTATTTTAGTTAAAGATAGTAGTGAGGATAAAATTACTATAAGAGCACGCTCTCGTTATCTATGAGACCACACCTTGCTCAAAAATGACGTGAATACTACAAACGCAGAAGTGAGATTCGTAAAAAAATCACGTTGTGCTTGAATGCTAGAGAAAACTAGAGTTTCAACTAAACAAATCAACTTACTTTAATCAAAATCAACTGAGAAAAAAATAACCTAAACCTCTCCTTTTATAGAACACAAGGGGGGCTAGAATTTGGAACCCTAATTCTAATTGAAATAATATTCTACTTAAATTGGGAAACTGCTAATAACTCATATTGGACCTCTCCAACAGAGCTTTAAGCTAAAGCATAAAACATAAAACATCAAATAAACATAGGTCACACGGAGGTAGACGACCTTATGAGTGATGATTCATATAAAACCCTCCGTCTAAGAAGATTTTGTCCACAAAATCAAGGGGGCAGTGCTCCTGAGAACTCATGCACGTATGTAGTACGCATCCCAGTTTCTTCTTCATCTTCATCATGTAGAACACGTTGAACTGTTGCTATCACGCTCTCACGCATGCCATCCACAACTAAGCCGACCTTTCTAGCAAATGTAGGACAATTACGTTTTTGGTGCTCTAGTTTGCCACATCCACAACAGTTACCTAAAACAAAGGTATGCGGTGCAGTGGCTACAAGAATAGCTGGGGCTGCTGGTGTTGTTGCTGGAACTGGAGAGTGATACTGCGCATGTAACTCGTTTGCCTGTTTGGCCAACTATACAATTTCAGTAAGACAAAAGACAGGTTGAAGTGTTGTTGCCTCTTAGAGTTTCTTCGTTAAATAAGACTTGTATCTACTAACCCACTGTTGTTCAGTCTCATGGAGGCATGCACGTACCTCAAGGAGATAATACTAGTTAGTGTAATCATCAAGGGAAGAGTTACCCATTTTGAGGGACTGATGTTTCTCAAATGCAACCTCGCCGTAGTTCATAGGGATAAACCTCTCTTTCAACTCTCTCCGCATTTTCCACCATTCCAAAATAGAATGATAACCCACTGTACGCCTCGCTTATTGAACACTGTTCCACCAAGTAAGAGCAAAACCAGTAAGGCGGGATTCAATGATCATTACTTGTTTTGGGTCTCCATATTTCTTGTAGTTGAAAATACGTTCAACCTTATCCAACCACTCGATAAAGGCGTCTGCATCAGATTTTCCAGTGAACTCTAGTATTTTGAGATGAACATCATGCGTCTATTCAGAAATAGCTTTGGCCAATGCTTTAATATCCTTCTTCTTACCCTTTCGACACAGCTGTGGTCGCAGTTCTTCTTCAGAGTCTGAACTGTAGTCATCGTCTTGCCAAGTCGTAGCATACGGATACCTTGGCGGATGAGGAAATAAACCAAGTGAACGCTGTTGGTAACGGTCATGCAATAAGGTGTCAACCAGGGGGTGAGAACCACGGCCCGGGTCTCGCCCGCTAAATTGCCGCTCTCTCTCTTCTAAGTTGGAATATAACGAAAACCTGTTATTTTACGTCTCCCAATCGACTGAACACTTAACACTTAACACATCATCATCTTGTGGTTCACATCCATCAACGTAGGGTGCTCGGTATTCGAAGCCATATTTGGGGTTTAGCCCTGACGTTTGCCGTTAACCGGAGTTAATATTATGTTTATCATGGTATGGGTATCTAGGGGAAGGGCAGTTCCATGCGTGCCCAACAGGGCTGTCAGGGCAAGAGGTCGGTGATGGTTATTTCAAGCCGATGGAGGGGCTGTTGGTGTTTCCGTTGCTAGGGGCAAGCCGGTGTCACGTTGTGAGAGGTAGTGATGGTACTGATCTGCCGAATTTGGAAGAGACGTGTCGTAGCTGTCTAACGGGGCAGTCCTTGGTGGCTGATTCAGTCGGTCACCGACTAGAGGTGGCCGATATATTGCGATGCCCGTTGGTGCTCTCTAGGGCTATTCACCGAAACCCAAAACCCGAGAAACCAGGCCGGGCCGACCGAACCAACCGGTTCGGTCCCGTTTTGAGGGGCAACCAGATCGGGTTTGGTTTTGAATTTAAAAACCTTGATGTTACCGGTTCGAATTCGGTTTTGGGTTTGGGTTAACCCTCCAACCCGAACCGGATTTAAAGTACTTAAAAACACAAACTCTTCTCTCTCTCTCTAACTTTCTTTCATCCCTTTAACCGGTCCATTAATGGCCTCTTCGAGTTCTTTAGAGCTGCTACTACTTGAAGTCTCCAAATCGAGAGATTCTCCTTACTACTCTCAGATCAAGCACTACTAAGTCTACTATTACAAGAACACAAGAATCCCACATCAGGACCCTTCATAATTTTACCATTTTCAATCAAATCATCTCTAAAGATCAGTTTTTTTACCTCCATTAATGGAATCCTACCTCAGTATATCCTTCACAGACACCTTAATTTCATCCCCTTTATCTCTATTCCTCTTTTTACTCACTAATTTCCTTAAAATCGACCCCATAAACCCAAACCGAGAACCATTCTTACGGAGTCTCTATTTTCGGGATTGAATCCTTAACGCTACTTTTAACAACAATGTTGCTATTCTCGTGGGTATTTCCGTATTTGTATGAAAATGGTATTTGGGTTTGTGCTTGAGGTTCCAATGGGGCACTCTTCGAAGGCGAAAATAAAGGAGATTTGAAGGATTTGGTGGGTGAGTTTTTAAGGTTGAGATAAGCAGGTTTTTAGAAATGGTGGTGAAAGATTGAGTTTTGAGAGATGGGTTTTGGGTTTTTGAGGTGTAATTGTGATTTGAGATAAACAGAGTATGCAGTTTTTTAAGAATAAATGGTTTGGTTTTGAAGTTTTCAAGAGTTAAAACCTGAGTGTGGACCCGGCCCGACCCGTGAATTTTAGTTTGGTTTTAAACTGGGTTCTGAAGTTGGTCGGCTCAGGTTCGGGTTTAAACATGGAAGACTTGGTTTTCCCAGTTCGGATCTGGTCCAAGCCTGAACCCGGACCGATCCGACCCATGAACAGCCCTAGTACCCTCGGTACTAGCTCGGGGTTCAGTAGTCCACTCTCTTGAGGGAAGGCCGTGTCCTCGTCACCGGCTATTTTCCTTGATGTTTGGAGTGCTTCATGATTGGTCGGTGTCGATGTTATTGATCGTCAGTGGCCATAAAGATCGCCCTTCATCGAAGGGAGGCCACCAGAAAGGATCAATGTTGGCAAAGTCTAAACTTTGTAAGAACTGATGCAACCCAAGCCATCGAGCCCACAAGCTCTGGGTTGGGTTCCCATTGGCTGCAGGTAGGCTGGTTCTGGTGTTATTGTTGGTATTATGGGTCTGGCTCGCTTGGGTCTGATCTAGGTTCGGGAGAGTTGAACCATAAGGTGGGCCTTATGCTTGGAAGACTTGGGCTTGCAGTAGCGCAGCCCAAGCTCGAAAATCTGCCTTGTTTAGTGCAACCGGGGCTGCCATTGTGGTGGTGGCTGTCGGGGCTGAGGCCGACAAAGCATGGTTCCGTCGAGGCATCTCATTGAACGTACCACCCGCGTTGTGGTCAGTTGTTAACGCTGAGTTCTTAACACCGGTTTGGGTATTGATTCCTTCACTTTCGTGAACCCCGGTTTTGACGTTCAAGTTCGTGAAAGGGTTATTTAGGTTGTCGCTCCTCGCGGCGAGCTTTCCTCTAGAAAGAGATCTTCGGTTACTCCCAACGGAGGTGGTTGGGGAGGCGGGAAAAAAGCTTTTCTACCGAAAGCCTCGATAAGCTTATCAAGCTTATCATCTATCATTGTTACGTCTTGAGCTAGGGTAGGTTTCTTCATCACGGTTTTTCCATGAGGCATCTTTGCTCTTGAAACTGTCTACTCCTAGATCTAACGCAACTCTGGTACCAATTGACGTGAATACTACGAACGCGGAAGTGAGACTCGTAAGAAAATCACGTTGTATTTGAATGTTAGAGAAAACTAAGGTTTCAACTAAACAAATTAATTTACTTTAATTAAAATCAACTGAGAAACAAATAACCTAGACCTCCCCTTTTATAGAACACAAGGGGGGCTAGAATTAGGAACCCTAATTCTAATTGAAATAATATTCTACTTAAATTGGGAAACTACTAATAACTCATATTGGACCTCTCCAACAAAAGTTTAAGCTAAAGCATACAATATAAATCATCAAATAAACATAGGTCACACGGAGGTATACGACCTTATGAGTGATGATTCACATCAAAATATGAGCCCCTACTCTCATATGATCCCATTGCTCTTATATGACGAGCCCATTACTCTTTTAATGAGATCCTTGCTTTTATACGATGAACCACTTGATCTCATATGAGCCCTTGCTCAAATATGAGTCCCTTGCTCTTATACGACGAACCCCTACTCTCATATGAGCCACTGCTCTTATACGACGAGCTACTTGTTCTCATATGAGCCATTTACTCTTTAATGAGCCCTTTGTTTGTTTATGAGCCACTAGTAACTTTTGGTTGGCCTACGTGGAGGGATATTGGCAGGAACCCTACAAGAGCAATTTGGTCATATACTAGGTCACGCGAGACTAACTCTAGGGTTTTATCCCATAACCTATAAATAAGAGTTAAAGCCACCCTAGAGGGGACCTTTTTTTAGAACCCCCTCCTCCATCTAGGAAACCCTAGTAGTTCTAGAGGAAGAGGGAGAAGAGACCCATAAAGAGTCAAGTAGTGCCCTCCTCTCGTGAGTCATGTCAAACCCAAAACTAAATCACATATTATCATCCCTGTGAGGAATTTTGGGACTATAATTAACACCGTCTACGTTCTGCGCTTAAACAACCTCTACAAGCAGCAATGGTCTCCACCGAGAGCACTACTAAGAGCAGGTTATGGCAAAGATGAGAGCTTCCCTTTCCACCAATACCACCACTAAGAGTAGATTATGGCAGAGATGAGAGTAGCCATCTCCACTAAGACCACCACTGAGAGCAAGTTATGGCGATGATGAGAGTTGCCCTTATAAGAGTACGCTTCCACTACCTATGAGACCACGTCTTGCTCAAATATGAGCCCTTGCTCTTATAGTGAGCCACTTGCTCTTCTATGAGCCCCTTGCTCTTATACAACACAACCCTTGCTCTTATATGAGCCATTTTCTCAAATATGAGCCCCTTGCTCTCATATGACCCTTTGCATAAGGTCCTTGCTCTTATACGACGATCCCCTACTCTCATATGAGCCCTTACTCTTATAACGAGCATCTTGCTCTCATATGATTCCTTGCTCAAATATGAGCCCTTGCTCTTATAATGAGCCTCTTGCTCTCATATGAGCCATACTCAAATATAAGCCATTACTTTCATATGAGCCAATTGCTCGTATACGACGAGCCCCTTGCTCTCATATGAGCCCCTTGCTCTTATACGAAGAGCCCCTTGCTCAAATATGAGCTCATACTCTCATATGAGCCCTTGCTCAAATATGATCCCCTTGCTCTTATATAACCCCTTGCTCTTATACGACGAGCCCCTACTCTCATTTGAGCCCTTGTTCTTATAACGAGCCTTTTGCTCTCATATGAGCCCTTGCTTAAATATGAGCACCTTGCTCTTATACGAAGAACCCCTTACTCTTATAACGAGCCTCTTGCTCTTCTATGAGCCCCTTACTCAAATACGAGACCCATGTTCTTCTATGAGCCCCTTGCTCAAATATGATCCCTTACTTTTACAACGAGCATCTTGCTCTCATGTGAGTCCTTACTCAAATATGAGACCCTACTCTCATATGAGCCAATTACTCTTATTTGCTCTCATACGACGAGCCCCTTACACTTTTAACGAGCTTCGTGCTCTTATACGACGAGCCCCTTAGTTTTATATGAGCCATTGCTCAAATATGAGCCCCTTACTCTTATACGACAAGTCCCTTGCTCTTTTAACGAGCCCATTGCTCTTTTATGAGCCCATTGCTCAAATATGATCCCCTACTCTCATATAAACCCATTGCTCTTATAGGAAGATCCCCTTGCTCAAATATGTACCCCTTGCTCTCATATGACCCATTTCTCTTATACGAAGAGCCCATTGCTCTTATATGAGGAGCCCCTTGCTTAAATATAAGCCCCTTGATCTCATATGTCCCCTTTTTCGTATACAAAGAGCCCCTGACTCTTATAACGAGCTCATTGCTCTTCTATGAGCCCCTTGCTCAAATATGAACCACACTCAAATACTGGGGGAATTTTTGAAGTAAAATGCTTACCCAATTACTAGGGGCATTTTTAAGTAAAACGCCCTCCCTAATTACTGAGGATGTTTTTGAAGTAAAATGCCCTCCCCAATTACTGGGGGTATTTTTGAAGTAAAACGCCCTCCCCAATTACTGGGGACGATTTTGAAGTAAAACGCTCACCCTAATACTAGGGGCATTTTTGAAGTAAAACGCCATCCCCAATTACTGGGGGCGTTTTTGAAGTAAAACGCTAACCCCAATACTGGGAGCATTTTTGAAGTAAAATGTCATCCTAATTACTGGGGGAGTTTTTGAAGTAAAACGCTCTCTCCAATTACTGGAGGCATTTTCGAAGTAACACGCCCTCCCCAATTACTGGGGGCATTTTTGAAGTAAAACGCCCTCCCCAATTACTGAGGACATTTTTGAAGTAAAACGCCCTCCACAATTATTGTGGGAGTTTTTGAAGTAAGACGCTCACCCCATTACTGGGGTGTTTTTGAAGTAAAACGCTCTCCCCAAATAATGTGGGCATTTTTTTCGAGGAATACGCGAAAAATTTCCTTATATTTTCTCATATGGTCGTTAGAACGACTAAGTAAGGTAGTCCAATGAGGACTACTTACAAACTTTTGGGGAGCTCTAAAAAGTTCCCAAGTACTTTCTCATATGGTCCTTAGAATGCCCAAGTAAGGTAGTTCTACGAGGACTACTTAAAATTTTGGAAAGCTCTGAAAAGTTCCCTATGTTGGACAATAATAGATTCTAGCTATTAGATAATAAAAAACAATTGAGAGAGAAAATGGATATCTTTATTGATTGATATTGTATCTCTGTGTACAAGTTAAATAAAAGATAACCCAACAAATGAGGTTATTTATTCTACTTAAACTTTCCCCATAAACCCTAAAGGCTTATGGGCTTGTCAGGAGTCCAGTAGGACACCCCAACCCAGTTGGGCTCCCACCTTAAATGGAACCCAACTCCTAACACTCCCCCTTGGGGTGTTCCATACCAGGATGAATTACCTTATCAAAACCTTTGCCTAGCAAAACCCCCATGGGCAAAAAGCTGTGTAAGGAAAGAGTACAATCATATACCCCGTGTGGGTGGTGTATACGTATACGTTGCCTCATCAAATCCTCCAGTCAATAAAACCTCCTAGGATAAAAACTGCACTATCAGGAAAAAGAGTACAACACGCATGTGTCCATGTCAGGCTGAGACTACTCCCCCGAGATCTATCTCCCTGAGATATTAATAAATAAATCTTCAGCATGCCGATTCCATGTACTAGCTGCTTGAACGTAAGTGGTACAAGAGTCTTCGTGAATAGGTTTGCAAATATATCTTCTGAAATATCTTGAATAACACTAATTTTATTCACCTTTTATAATTCATAAGGATGGAACTGCTTATGTGAAATGTGCTTCGTCCAGTCGCCATTGATAAATCGCCATTGACTTGAATGATGTAAGCTAAATTGTCTTCATACATAGTCGATGTTTTATCTTAGATAGAACATGCCACAACTTCAGTTGATATGATATATCTTGGAGCGCAACCATCATTCTCTGCCAGCTTGATAAAGTACAAGAATCTCTTCATGGTTCGAGGATGTAGCTACCGCCGACTGCTTTATCGATCTCTAAGAATCTTTATGTATCCCCATACATAAACACCTAATCCATTTGACAATGGCCTCTATGTAGGTCTGACAAGTATTCTGTATCACCGTACTCTATACTTTTACGTTTACCATTTCAAGTAGAATAGACCCCAGTCTTTTTTATACCAATCAGATACTTCAGAATGTGCCTGATCTTAATTCAGTACCTTTGGGTAGGAACAGAACTATGGCAAGCCAAACAGTTCACTGCGAATAAGTCATTGGGTCTAGTATACCTAGCTAACTATAGTAAAACACCTCCTAGCTATGCTACCACGGCCCTAGGAGTTTCTCCCCCCATTAGGATGGTGGAAGATGTCGTTGTCCACACCCAAGTGATGGACGCGCAATAAATGACTTAACACCATGTGTTACATCCATACCAAAGTATTAGATAACTCTTCCGATATATATTGCTTGGTGTATGAGTATGCTACAACCAATACGTTTGACCTGCAAATCGAGACACTACTTGATTTCCCAAGGTCTTTTATTTTGAATTCCTACCCAAGGTATTCGGTGGCTCTCGCGATCTCCCTCGGAGGTCTAATAATATTCAAATCATTTAGCACACTGTTATGATGATATTGAAACTAATTTTTGTGCTCTAAATAAGAACGTATGGACAAATAAAGATATTTACAAAGTCCCCAACCTTTAAATACTCATTCAACTTACTATATCTCATGAGCCCTGATTGCTTCAAGTCAACAATAACTTTTCCAGTTTATTGCATACGCACCTCGTATGTCGGGCTCAATTGCTTCCAAAAGCTTATACAGACGCATGTCTAGCCTGTCCTCGACAACTTGACAGACTGATCAATATCAAAATGTTATAGTATCCATAACTAGATAATAGATTATACTGCAATCGATGCCAAATCTCTTATAGATTTCATGGGCAACTAGCCTTGCCTTTACCAAATTATCTCTCCGAGTTAATCATGCTTTCGTACCTTTCTCATTTATAATCGACAGGCTTAATTGTATCAATTCACATTATGTTAGCAAACTGAGCTCCGCTTGGATTCCAGACTCCAACTTTGGCTAATAGATAATAACATATAGTCATTCACAATAAGTGGTTATGAATCCTCATCTTGATGGCGAGCATAACAACAAATATGAATACCTGGTCGTCAAATGTCTACTGAATGATCGCGTTATGCTTATTACAAACTTTTAATAGATCGAGATCTCATTATTATGATACGTATGTGCCCTCCCCGGGCTAGTCTCATAATGCATCAACTAGTCGTGTAACTATTATTGCCTCATCGATGGGTGGCTCCATCCTCGATGAATTGACAACACTATTAGTCATATTTGTCTCATACTCTGTAGCTCCCCGACTCATAATACTTTCTTCCAATAGTGCTCCGCATTAAGTATGAGCCATAAATTTGTTTGTGGTACTAATTCCCCCAGAACGTTCAGCTGCGGTACTAATTCTCTCAGAACGTTATGCTGTGTAAGTGCATTACTTGTAGGTAAATATACTTACGGTACTTCAATAATGCCTATGAATGTGTCTGGCAATTCATTTATGACCTATTAGAGGTTTTTAATCCATTGAATCTTATTGTCACTTAACTTATGTATAGGGATTTAGATGAGATAATAATGTTATTTTCCAAGAGGTCTTGGAAACATCCACAACATTGACTGCCATATCTCCCCCCCCCAATGATGAGAATATCATCTCATCAAAGTGACAATTATCTACCATGTAGTATATACGTTGCTAGTGGGTTCTAAATATATATCCAGTGAAAAATACGAATCATAACCCACATAATACCAGGCCAACGTTGAGGGTCCCATCTTCATACATTGTGATGGTACAATTGGCACCTGTACGAAACATCAAAATGTTTATCGATGGGCAACATCGGGATCCGACCCAGTTACTAGTCGCTTTTGGGAAAAATCTGATGACTTGCTATGGGACGAACCCTAATCAGTATTGTGGGAGCAAATATATATATCTTACACACTAGCCGGAAGCTGTGATCATAATAACAGTGGCCTAATGATTATCCTAAATCGCTTGATTAGGTTTTCTGCCAATCTCGAGTTGGGTATGGTATAGGATACTCACGATACTCAATCATCTATCCCATTTAGCGGTAAAATAATCATCAATCATCAAAAGCCTGTGAGTCACACTCCCAAGCCTGCGTCAAGTCACATCGATCGACTTTAATCGGTTAATCCAAGAACTGAGCCTGCGATCAAATGATTTAAGTGAGAAGTCGTGTTAACGTTGTATTCCTAGATTTTATGAATAGGCAAACGTAAGACCATCTCGTAGATGCGTCTAATATGATAATAACTACTCAAGTGGGACACTATGTGGATGGATAGGTCCACATATGTCTCCATAGATGCATTTGGAGCAAAGGCTGGAGATCTCACTCCACCTTGGTCATTCTAGGATTAAATAATAGACTTTCTTTGAAAGTAATCGTTATACATATATTCTTTAGATCTTCTCTCCTTTTAAGGAAAGTTGATACATAATCCTGATAATCCTTCTAACTATCCAATCCCTGAGGAGTATATTGGAAACCGTTCCAATAACGTATTCTAACCTTTAGCCATGGAATGAATGTACAAAACCTTATTTGTCATTTTCTCTGATAGTCATTATGTGATAAACATTATCATATATCTACCTAAACTCAGTAAAATCCAGCTGAATTTACTAGTGTATTAAGTAAACTGGATACCCCGTATCGTATCGTTAGAGAGTAAAGACATGACGCACTCAGTGCGTTCTATCATGTTGGTTGTGCCAATGATATCCGTGCCATCTCTGATATACAAGGTTAGACAAAAAATATATTCAAATCTCAAAAGGATCGAGTGAGTGGTACTAATGTCTCTTAGACATGTGTCTCCACTTATCCGATTATTGATCATGCTCAATGAGTAGATAAATCCATATGCAGGTTGCATATAGTAGATCAACTATCATACATAGAATTTAACTACTTCCCAAGCAATAAATTCACATAAAAATCAAAGAACAATCTCATAGATGGGATACCAAACTAGTGCATGTCACAAGCACTTTATTAAACTAAACATTAAAGAGTTCTCAACTCAGTCAATGATAGAACTAATAAAGCAAAACTACTACTATGTAAAAAGTAAAGTTACTTCTTGGCAATACTCTCTCTGTGACATCATTTATCTACTGAGAAATTACTACTGTTCATTGTTAGAACTTGATCCAAAACTGCATTGGTATCATGAGAGAAATCTATGGCCACAGACTCTGCCGTAGCGTGGTCTGTGCCAGCTGTGGTCACGTGATAAGTCTGGGGCGGATCTCTATTGATCGTCTGAGTCCCTTGTAATCCCATATCTGACTATCTCGTATCCATTTTAAAAAAATTCATATTCCATTTTGATCCATTGGTGAACTTCTTGTTCCCCTTGCCTCGGGTTACTGATGGCTAGATTATTAATACTGTCGTTATTACCACCTCTCATCAATCTATGGTTGTAACCTTATCCCTAACTTCTCCTATCACTAAACCCAATATTGTGCGACCCTGTCACATGCTTACTCTTAGTATGTATAAGCTTGAGGTTCCCAACCAATAGCTCATCGTTTTGCTCAAAATGAGGAAAACTAGAATTAGGTCTGCATACAGAGTGATCTATCAAATGTTTCCTCGAAAGTACAATATTTGAAGCTAGAAAATGTAATAGAATATTCCCAATATCTCTATTTACCTCAACTATTTCTCCATGTGAGATTATAGTGGAGTTGCACTGCCGAATAAAAATTCTACCGCAGTCATATAATACTAGATTAGTATATGTTAGTCTATTATCATGCCTTCCTGAATATGGAGGCGAGGGTGCAAACAAAGCTCCTACTTTGTTATTTAGAGACTCATTGTTCTCAACAATAGTCTTTTCTAGATTCTGCAAAGCAGATGGATTTTCGTATCCATACAAGTCAAGTTTATTGGTACCTGAAATAGAAATTACATTATGGGAAGTACTCAATGTTCTGAGTGTCACCAATATCTATTATGCATGTAGATCAATACCAGTAGTAGTAGTTGATAAACATTCCTTACATAAGGGCAATTTATAGTATTCAAGTTAGTAATTCCCAATCATTACTTGTAGGTGAACCTTGTTCATATCCTATTACTTATGAAATTCTATTGAAATACATGATTTCTAATTATTATAGTATTTAAGTCAGTGATTCCCAATCATTACTTGTAGGTAAATCTTGTTCATATCCTATTAAGAGTCAAATCCCAATATTACCCCATAAAATAGTAATCTTAACCTTAAATGTATTTTAATAGAGTCTTAGCCAATACGGTTATTTAAAACCACTAGATGTTGCATTCCTTATTCTAACAACTAGGGTGTTCTAATCCCTAAAGTTCTATAAGGTTTGTATATTATAGATAAATGACCCATTTACTATGAATATGAAAAGTATTAGATGCTTAGCTGACAAGTGGTTCTACCCTGAAGTCTACTGGGTTCACAAGATAGGTAGATTATGTCTGTTTTTGAACTAACATTCTGGGGTACTATAGGCTGCTATCAGTGCTTATATATCTCTAAATGTTATCATGTAACATATAATTGTACCTAGATACAAAAATTTGGTTCCTCGAACACCAAGTTTGTAGAAATAAGACTAAGTCAATTCTTAATTTAGCTCTAATTATTTGTCATTGATAATTAACTGTGATTTAGATATGACTCCAAGTCGTATTCTAAATTAGTCTTGGTTTCGTATTATCTGTGATCCCTTGATCATGATAATTAGTATCTTAAGGGAATACCATTAATATCATATTAGTTATCGTAAGATACTTAAATAGGTATTAATCCATTTACTTATATCATATATAAGTGAGTCAGTTTTTTTATACAAGGTACCTGTTCCAAAAAAAAATTAAAAAATATTTTTCATAAAAAAATAAAAATGGATCTCTCATAGGGTAGGTCCAGTCAATATGAATTTTTTAAAACAAATTTGACTCAATTTGACAAAAAATTCAGCTATCTAGAGCCAATTTAGTGTCTGAACCGGTCCTGGACCGGTTTGGCTTGATCTGGGTCAAGGCCTGGACCGGGTTGACCAAGTCAAACTGCCACGTGTCACCCCTTAGTGACTGCCATGTGTCACTTTCAGTGGCTGCCACGTGTCACCCTCAGTGATTGTCACGTGTCACTCCGGTGATCGTCTAGTGGCTGCCACGTCAGCAAGTGTATACGCTGTCACTGCCATGTCAGCGTTTGGATAATGATGATGTCATTATATAATAAAATAATATTAATAATATATATAATATTTTATTGTTAACGTCAGCATGACCTAAAATCCCAGTTTTTGGCTGTGAACAACCCAAATTCAACGCCACTTTCTTGGTGATTGGGACATCTCCCTCAGACGTATCATATACCGTTGAAAACCTCGTGAAATAGTATGCAACAAAAATAATTATGCGTTTGTCCGATATCCACATAAAAATATATTTTGGTTTGAAAACAACTCTTAATCAAGGGTAAAAAAACACCAAAAATGTTATTTTTAATTCAAAAAAATATGTAAAAATTATTCTAATCTATATACAAATATCCTATATCATAGATTAGAAAGAAAAAAAATCAAAATTCAAAAATAGGTAAAAATACTTTTCCACAACGCAAGAATTCTTGAAAAACACTTATTTTTGGAAAGTTCTTTCTCCCTCTTGATCCACTAGCTCTATGCGCTGATAACGTATTGGACAATAATAGATTATAGCTACTAGATAATCAAGAACAATTGAGAGAGAAAAGAGATATCTTTATTGATTGATATTTTATATCTTTGTACAAGCTACAGAAAGGGTAACCCAAATAATGAGGTTACCTGTCCTACTTAAACTCTCCCCATAAACCCTAAAGGCCTATGGGATTGTCAGAAGTCCAGTATAACACCCCAACCCAGTTGGGCTCCAACCTTGGGCTGAACCCAACTCCTAATACCCTAGTATTTTTTCATATGGTGGTTAGAACGACCAAGTAAGTTAGTCCAACGAGGACGACTAGTTTTTATTTTTTTTAGGAGCTCCAAAAAGTTCCCAATAATATTCTCATATGGTCGTTAGAATGATGAAGTAAGGTAGTTCAACGAGGGCTACTTCAAATTTTGGGGAGCTCTAAATTTTTTTATAGTATTTTCTTATAAGGTCGTTAGAGTGACCAAGAAAGGTAGTCCAACGAGGACTATTAAAAAATTTGGGAGCTCCGAAAAGTTTTCTAGTATTTTCTCATATGGTCGCTAGAATGATCAAGGTAGTCCAACGAGGACTACTAAAAATTCGGAGAGCTTTGAAAAGTTCCTAATAATTTTCTCATACGGCTGTTACAATGTCCAATGAGGACTATTAAAAAATTGTTGGCCAAAAAAATGATTTGAAGTAAAAAAGTTGAATCGAAGTGTTGTATTTCCTTGGGCAAGGACGAATTGTCCACTTTTGTCGGCCTAGCGTGATGGATATCGCTAGGGCGGACCATGCCAAGTTAATGATGTTATGAAAAAGATGCGGGATGTCAAGAAGAGTAGTCCCATGAGAACACACCCTATAAGGATGTATAAGTGGAGATTGCCTATTTTATTTAGGTAATTTTCTATGTAAAAATGAAATGCAAGTTTAAGGCATTTTTCATTGAAAAACAAATTGTATACAAAGATGGGATGTCAAAAATGATCACCTAAATGTTAATAACATGAGCCGATACTATGTACTCCTTGTAAACATTACATATTATGCTCGTTCCCAAATAGCACAACTAAGAGTTGCCTAGCTAGAAGAGCATGTGCTCATATACGAAGAGCTAGGCGCCCAAGAAGAGACCCAGAAAGAGTGAGTGGTGCCCTACTTTGGTGAGATGTTTCAAGCCCCAACACAATAATAACGATTGTGGTCTTCATATATTACAAGCAAAATACGCTCGTTAACTGACGTATTGATCGCCCAACGAGACCCACACTCACATACTCTAAAAGAGCCTGGTCATGAAGAGGCCCATGTTCGTTGGCTGATGTATTAACAGAACTAAGCCATGCTCATTTTGTTTTTCTCATTGGACTTTTAGGGTGATTTAGCCCATCTTCGTTCCGAGCAAGAGTTGAGGGGGGCAATTGTAGGAGCACGATCCCACTACCTATGAGACTATGCCTTACTCAAATATGAGCCCCTACTCTCATATGAGCCCATTGCTCTTATATGACGAGCCCCTTAATCTCATATGAGCCCCTTGCTCTTATATGACGAGCTACTTACTCTCATATGAGCCATTAGTCACTTTTGGTTGGTCCATGTGGAGTGATATAGGAACCCTACAAGGGAAATTTGGTCATATCCTAGGTCGCGTGATACTAACTCTAGGGTTTTAGCCCACAACCTATAAATAAGAGCTAAAGGCCACCCTAGAGGGGATCTATTTTTAGAACCTCCTCCTCCATCTTGGAAACCTTAGCAATTCTAGAGGAAGATAGAGAATAGACCCAGAGAGAGTTGAGTGGTACCCTTAGGCATGTTTTTGAATCAAATCGGATTGGATATTGAGGGGTCATCATTTTTCCCAAAAAAATTGGAACTATAAAATCTATTCCTATCCGATTTTTTGGGAATAGTACAAATAAATCTGAATTTGGAAATATCAGAATTCTAACTATTTAAGAAAAAAATTGGAATAAATTTTAGAATAAAGAGTTCTCACTTCTCCAAATCAAACCATAATAATAGAGTTCTCACTTCTCCAAGAATCAAAGATTTAAAATTGAAGCCAGAGGAGAATCGAAGCCACAGAGGAGATTTAACTTTTCTTCTTCGCTGCGAATCAAAATCGAGGCAGTGGCGAATAGAGAATGGAGGCAGTGGAGATTTAACTTAAGAGTAGAGGGAGTGGATACAGTAAAGATTTAACTTAAGAGTAGAGGGAGTGGAAGACAGTGGAGAATGGAGAAGAAGAGGCGGTGGAGAATACCCTAGGTTAAGAATCTTAAGATCTAATATTTTATGCTTCAATTCGGATTATTCAAAATTAAATCGGATCAGAGGGATATTCGGAATATTTTTCGGATTAAATTGGATCGGAGGGTATTTGGAATAATTGGATTAGATGGTTTTTAGAATAATCGGATCAGAAAATTCAGAATTTCAAAATTATACAAAGTTATCCGATTCCGATCCGATTTTTTTAAAAAAAAATTGGAAATCAGAATTGTAAAATAGGGTTCTAAAATCGGAAAGATCGAATAGGAAATTAGAAAAAATTAGAATTTCGGACAAAAGTTGCAGCCCTAGGTGCCCTCATCTAGTGAGACATGTCAAACCCAAAACTAAGAATCACGCATTATCGTCCTTGAGATGAATCTTGGGACTACAATCACCCTACTAATATATGTAAATGCTACATCATTAAACACGACTTTAGTGGCTCGATAACTATAGCTCCTCGGTGAAATCATCCTGGTATAGAGCTATAGTTTTTGCGGTCGATCGCTATAGCTCCTTGGCTGCCCCAGCAAGAAAGAAAAATATTCTTCTGACTCACGTCTCCGGTGCTAGCAAGGGAGAGTTTTTCTAATATCCAAAGGCAAAACTAGAGATGTCGCATATCACACTAAATCAGTTTTTATGTATATCCTCCCCAACCAAACTCAAATCATATTTTCCTCTGGCAAGTAACTAGGATTATTTTTCGAAATCGTTTGACGTCGTTTTTGTGAATAGTTAGTCTATCATACATAAAATGAATAGTATCATCGGTTTTGTGTTGTTTTTCACATATATAGGTCTGCAGTAAAATTGGCTTCTTCCGTACTTTTCCTCAATTTGCAATTGTGTATTTTCTTTTTAGAGCACTATAAACCTCAAACTTCACATTTCTAATTACAATGGATTTTTTTTTTACTTTAGCTCCCAATACAAACTGAAGCCTTTATAGACCCCGACTTCGTCACATATTTATTTTTGGGCCCTAAATTGGCTTTGACTGTAGTCAACTTAGGTTGACCAAGATTTTTTTAGTTGTTTATCTCCCTAACGCTTGTAAAAACATAAAACCAAATATATATATATATATATATATATATGTTAGGAGTTGGGTCCAAGCCCAAGGTAGGAACCCAACAGGGTTGGGGTGTCCTATACAGACTCCTAGCAGACCCATAAGCCCAATAGGGCTATGGGGAGAGTTAGAGTAGAATAGGGAATCCTTCTGGGTTGTCTATATATATCACTGTACTATGTACACAGAACACAGTTATGATAATAAATAAATCTCTTTCTCTTTTGTTCATGCTTTACTATTATTCTGCTCTAGATTCATCATATCCCAACACGTTATCAGCACGCAAGCTCTAGGAACGAGGAGAACAAATCTTTCCGTTTAATCATAGATTTTACGAAAATTAAGCGATCAGGAGAAGAGGTATTTTACGTTTTTTTTATACCTATATTTAGATCTATAATATATCATAGATCAGCATGTTTTGAAAACCTATTTTTTCCCTATTTTTTTGAATTAAAAATTAGGGTTTTTAATGTTTTTTACCCTTGTTAAAGGGCGGTTTTCAAAACTATATATCTTTCACTATGGAGATCAGATGGAGGCAAAACAACTTCGGCTGGATAGCCTACTCTAAGAACTTTCCAAAGATATATGGTACATATCTGGGAGATGTCCCAATCGCCGGGAATAGCTCGTTGAAACTAGACAGTTTCACGGCCAAAAATGGTGTTTTTTTGGTCGGTGACGTCACCAAATTTATTTTATTTTTCAAAAATATTTTTTTATTTATGACATCATCCTTATCCATAGTGACGTCAGCAGTGACACGAGTCGAGGACGCCTGAATCTTATCAGATTTTTGGTCAGAATGTTCACCAGTCGGTCGCCAAAATATTCTCTCGGTGACCAGAATATTCCTTGACGTCACCGGATCAGTGTACGTGTGTGACATGTGCGGCGTGTGTGACACGTGTAGTGCACGTGCGGGGAACGTATAACCGAGTCAGACCGGTTCAGACCATGTCAACCCGGTCTAGGCCTTGACCCAGACCGAGTCAGACCGGTCCAGACACTAAAACGGCTTTAAATAGCCCAATTTTTTTTTAAAAATTCCTATTGATTGGACCTACCCCGAGGGGGACCCATTTTTGAATTTTTTTAGAAATTTTTTTGGGAAGAGGTGTCTCGTATAGGAATATTGGCTCACTTATATGTGATATAAGTACATGGAGTAATACCTATTCAATTATCTTTACGATAGCTAATAGGATATTAGTGGTATGCCCCAAGGATACTAATTATAATAATCAGGGAACATAAATAATACGAAACTAAGATTAATTTAGTATACGACTGTGAGTCATATCTAAATCACAGTTAATTGTCAAGGACAAATAACTAGAGCTCAATTGGGAATTGACTTAATCTTATTTCTAAAAACTTGGTGTCTGAGGAACTAATTTTTTGTATCTAGGTGCAATTAGATATTACATGCATAACATTTAGAGGCATATAGACATTAATAGCAACCTCTAGTACCCTAGATTGTTAGTTCAAAGACAGGCCTAATCAACCTATCTTGTGAACCCAACTGACTTCGGGATAGAACCACTTGTCAGCTTAACATCTAATACCCTTCATATTCGTAGCAAATGGTTCATTTGGCTAGAATATACATACTTTTATAGAACTTGAGGGCTTATAACACCCTAGTTCTCAGAATAAGGAAAATAGACATTTGGTAGTTTTGAATAACTGTCTTGGCCTTACTCTATTCAAGCGCACTTTACGGTTAAGATCACTATTTTACAGGGTAAATTTGTGATTTAAATCTTCATAGGATATGAACAAGGTTATCCTATAGGTAATGATTGAAAATTATTGACTTATATTCTATGAATTGTCTTTAGTAATGATTGGACTTCATGTACTTCCAAAGGATTTTATAAGAACAACACACATCTAGTGGTTTTAAATAGCAATCTTGGCTAAGATCCTATTAAAGCGTACACCTAAGATTAAGATCGTCATTTTTACAGGGTAAAATTTGGGATTTAATTATTATAAATTTTTTTCATGAGTTTTAGAATATGAACTGGGTTCAACTATAAGATGATTTGGAATCATTTATTTCTCTTTATTCTAAGTACTATGATCTGTTTTTAATGCAATTGATATATTTATCAAGATTTATCTCTTATTCCAATCTATATCTTGCATTACCGATGCTTGCGACACTCAACAATGTTGAATTTCCACCATTGCTGCTCACTAGAGCCAATTACCTCACTTGGTGCATTGACGATGATTTATTCTTAATGTCACTTGGTCTGCAGAAGACCATCGTCATTGGCAATAAGGAAGATCCCATGGACAAAGCAAGGGCTTTGTTTATCCTCCGTCATCATATTCAGGATGACCTGAAGACTGAATACCTCAACAAGGTTGAGCCAGCTGACTTAAGGGCAAGCTTGCCGGGGCGTTATGGTCATCCTAAGACCATTATGCTCCCAAAAACGATACACCAATGGAACATCCTTAGGTTTCACGATTTTAGGACAGTCGCTGATTATAACTCAGCAGTCCATAAAATTACTTCTCCACTTGAGTTATATGAGAAGAAAGTCACTGTTGCTGAAATGATAAAGAAGACTCTATCAACCTTCCATGCTCACAATATTGCGATTTAGAGGCAATATTGGCAAAGGAACGTGAAGACTCATGAAGTCCTGATTCAGGCATTGCTTCTCTCTGAGTAGAACGATGAACTTCTGATGAAGAATCAAGCTATGCGGCCCTCTGGGAGTGCGTCGTTGCCTGCGTCAAACAATGTTCAATTTCAGGGAAACAACTCAGCACGTTGGGGACGAAGATATGGAAGTGGCAGGAGAGGCTACCAAGGAAACAGGACGGGTGGGAACCAGACACCCTTTGGCCCTAGGAGAGGTAAAGGATTTAAGAAATCTTGGACATAAGACAATGCAAAGAAGGAAAAGAAGACTAATCATAGATCTACTTGCTTTAACTGCGGTGACACAGGACACTGGGCATGGGAGTGCCTTGCACCATGGGTGGCTGCCGGTGACAGAGTCCGAACTCACCAGGCAGTTGTTGACACTGACTCCGCTCCTCTGGAGTTTGCAGCGTCAGACTTCTTCGATGACACGAATGCCGTCATGGATCAACATACGGAGTAATCCGTAATGATATCTCAGTAGACATGTAATGTCACATTAGAGAGAGTACTAGTAGTTTCTTTTCTAGATAGACTTGATTTACTTTTTGTTGTCAGTATTTTTGATTTTGTTGGGAACATATCATTTATATTTTAATAAAGTGCTCGTGACATACATGAGATTTATTTTGTTATAATAAATTGTAATTATTCGAATTTATTGCTTGAGAAGTAGTTAAATTCTATGTATGATAGCTGATCTACTATATACAACCTGCCTATGGATCTCTCTGCTCATTAAGCATGACCGATAATCAGATAAATGACGACCCATATCTAAGAGACATCAGTACCACACACTCGATCCTTTTGAAATATGACTATATTTCTTGTCTAACCTTGTGTATCGGGGATGACACGAATATCATTGGCACGACTAACATGATAGAACGCATTGAGTGCGCTACACTATTACTCTCTACTAGTACGATACAGGGTATCTAGTCTAGTTTATAAACTAGTAAATCTAGCCAGATTTTAGTAAGTTTAGGGAGATACATGATAATGTTTATCACGTAATGACTATCGGAGGAAATGACAGACCAGGTTCTGTGTATTTACTCCATGTCTAAAGGTTAGAACACACTATTGGAATGATTTTTAATACACTCCTCAGGGCTCAGATAGTGAAGAGGATTATCGGGATTACATCTCAACTTTCCTTACATGGATAACAGATCCAGAGTGTGTACGTGTAACGATTGGTTTGGAGGAAAGTCTAGTATTTCATCCTAGTATGACCAAAGTGGAGCAGGATCTCCAGCCTTTGCTCCAATCACATCCTTGGAGACCCATGCGGACCTTTCCATCCACATAGTGGCCCACTTAAATATTTATGGTCATAAATAACGCATCTCGGAGATGGTTCTATGAATACAACGTTGGCACGACTTCTCACTTAGATCATTCGATCACAGGCTCAGTTCCTGGATTAACCGATCAAAGTTGATCAATGCGACTTGATGGGGGCTTGGTAGTTGGACTCACAGGCTTTTGATGATTATTTTACCGCTAAATGGGATAGATGATTGAGCATCGTGAGTACCCCATACCATACCCAACTCAGGATTGGTAGAAATCCTAATCAAGCGATTTCGGATACTCGCTAGGCCACTGTTATTACGATCACAGCTTCCGACTAGTGTGTGGGATATGCATTCTTGCTCCCACAATACTGATTAGGGTTTGTCCCTTATCAAATTATCATATTATTTTTTCCCAAAAGCGACTAGTAACTGGGTCGGAGCCCGGTGTCGCCCATCGATAAATATTTAGATGTTTCTTACAGGTGCCAATCGCACCACAATGTATGAAGATGGGACCCTCAATGTCGGCTTGGTATTATGTGGGTTATGATTTGTATTTATCACTAGATATTTAGACCCACTGGCGACGTATATCCTACAGGGCAGATAACTGTCACTTTGATGAGACGATATTCTGAGCATTGGGTGGAGATATGATAGTCAATGTTGAGAATATTTCCAAGAGGTTTTGGAAAATACCATCGTTGTCTCATCTAGATCCCTATACATAAGTTAGATGACAATAAGGTTCAATGGATTACAAACCAGCAATAGGTCACAAATGATTTGCTAGACACATTTATAGGCACTATTAAAGTATCATAAGTGTATGTACCTGCAAGTAATACACCTACACAACAGAACATTTTGGGGGAACTAGTACCGTAGCAGAACATTCCAAGGGAATTAGTACCGCAAACGAATCTAAGGCTCGCGTTTAGTGGAGAGTACCGTTGGAAGAAAGTATTTTGAGTCGGGGAGCTGCAAAATAATGGATAAATATGACTAATGGCGTAGTCAGTTCATCGAGGATGAAACCACCCATTGACGAGGCAATAGTAGCTACGCGACCAGTTGATGCATTACGAGACTTGCCCGGCGTGGCACATACGTATGATAATAATAAGATATCGATCTATTAAAAGTCTGCAATTGCACAACGTAGGATCGTTCAGTAGAGATATGTCGACAAGGTATTCATATTCGTTGCTGTGCTCACCATCAAGGATGAGGATTCAAAGCCACTTATTGTAAATAACTGTATGCTGTTATGCATTGACCAAAGTGGGCATCTGGAACCCAAGCGGAGCTTAGCTTGCTAGCATAATACAAAATGATACAATTGAGCCTATCGGTCATAAATGGGATAGGTACGGAAACATAATTAACTAGGAGAAATAATTTGGTCAAGGCAAGACTAGTTGCCCAGGAAATCTTTAAGATATCTGGCATCGATTGCAGTGCGACCTATTACCCGGTTATGGACGTTATAATGTTTCGGTACTGATCAGTCTGTCAAGTTGTCAAGGACACGCTGGACATGCGTTTAATGTAAATACCGCATATCTATATGGGAAACTAGATACGGATATATATATATATGAAGCAACCTGGGAAGGTATAAGCTTCCGGAAGCAACCAAGCCCGACACATGAGGTGTGTACGTAATAAAACTAGAAAAATTATTGTTGACTTGAAGTAATTGGGGCCCATGAGACATAGTAAGTTGACTGAGTATTTGAGGGTCGGGGACTTTACAAATATCCTTATCTGCTAATGCATTCTTATTTAGAACACAAATATTAGCTTCACTCATCATAATAGTGTACTAAATGATTTGGATATCATTAGACCTTCGGGGGAGATCGCAAGAGCCGCCGATTATATTGGGAAGGAATTCGAAATACAAGACCTTGAGAAATCAAGGGTGTCTCGATTTGCAGAACGAACATATTGATAGTGGCACTCATACACCAAACAATATCTATCAAAAGTTATCTAACACTTCGATATGGATGTAGCACACGATGCTAAGTCGTTTATTACGCGTCCAACACTTGGGTGTGGACAACGACATCTTCCATCATTCTAATGGGGGGAGAAACTCTTAGGGACATGGTTCTAACTAGGAGGTGTTTTGCTATAGTTAACTGGGTATACTAGGCCCAATGACTCTTTCGAAGTGAACTGTTTGGCTTGCCATAGTTCTATTCCTACCCAAAGGCACTGGAATGAGATCAAGCACATTCTGAGATATCTCATCAATACGAAAGATTGGGGTCTGTTCTATCCATAACTTGGCAAATGGGATATTATAGGATACGCCGAATATTTGTCAGATCCACATAAAGGCCGATCTCAATCGGGTTATGTATTCTTGTATGGAGATACTGCGATTTCATGAAGATCAGTAAAGCAGACGATGGTTACTACATCCTGGAACCACGCAAAGATTCTTGTACTTCATGAAGGCGACAGGGAATGTTTTTGGTTGCGGTCTATGATCAACCATATCAACGGAAGTTGCGGTCTGAATTCTATCAAAGATAAATCGACAACACTTTATGAAGACAATGCAGCTTATATCATTCAAGTGAAAGACAGATTTATTAAAGGTGACTAGACGAAGCATATTTCACCAAAGTTCTTCCACATACACGAGTTGCAGAAGACAAATGAGATCGACGTTGTTCAAGTTCATTCAGAAGACAATTTGGCTGATCTATTCACGAAGGCTCTTGCATATCCTACGTTCAAGAGATTAGTTCATGGAATCGGCATGCTCAATTTACAAGATTTATTATCTCATGGAGATTGACGTCAGGGGGAGTAGTCCCAGCCTGACGTGGACACATGCGTGTTGTACTCTTTTTCCTGATAGCGCAATTTTTATCCTCGGAGGTTTTACTGGTTGGAGTTTTTTATGAGACAACGTGTATGCGTCCACAACCTATACAGGGCATATGATTGTAATCTTTCCCTGCACAGCTTTTTGCCCAAGGGGGTTTTGCTAGACAGATATTTTAAAGAGGCAAGTCGTCATAGTATGGAACACCCCAAGGGGGAGTGTTAGGAGTTGGGTCCAAGCCCAAACTAGGAACCCAACAGGGTTGGGGTGTCTTATACAGACTCCTAGCAAACCCATAGACCCAATAGGGTTATGGGGAGAGTTAGAGTAGAATAGAGAATCATTTTGGGTTGTCTATATATATCATTGTACTATGTACACAGAACACAGTTATGATAATCAATAAATCTTTTTCTCTCTTGTTCATGTTTTACTATTATTCCTCTAGATTCATCATATTCTAACAATATATATTTTAAAAATCTTCTTACATTTCCACCTCACCACGTCAAAGAATTAATTATTATTATTATTTTATTTTTTGTAAATAAAAATAAAAATAATACACGCGAGAGACAAAATAGGAAACTAGGTACAAAAAATTGGGTGAACTAGGTTTGAGTTGCAGTGAAGGCAATTTGGGTCCAGAAATGAATTCAAATATCACTTGTGTAAATCTACCATTCCCCTAAACCAATCACACCATGTTTTGCGAAACCCCCCAATCTCTTGAAGAATCTAAACCCTCAGAACAAAATCAAGACCCATCTTCTAATCCCATTGAACCCTCACTCGATCAAACGAATTGTAATGCTTTGGCAAATGGGATTTCTTCGATTCTTGGTGCTGTTACAAACAATTTCGATGCTAAAGCTGAAAACGCAGTTAGAAGTCAGGATCAAGTCTCCTTCGCGCTTGATCGCCTCACTAAAGGTAATCTTTACTCTCCATTGTATAATAGATTTCATGCGCATTTTTTCCGTTGTAACTAGTTGCCAATATATCCAATTAAACAACATACCAAGTGCATTTTTTTTCAACTTAGGAAAGTTTTAATCATCCTCTACTTCGGTTCGGTCCCCAAAAAAATTGTGATAATGAGATTTTGTGGGAAGTAAATGACCATGTAATTTTCGTAGAAGGTGTGTTTGTCAAATATTTATAGTGATAATGACTTAGGTTGCATTGTGTATGTTGGCAGAGCTCGATCAACTCTTGGAAGATGCACCGTTGCCATTCATTATGCAGCATGCAGCAAAGATCTCAAGGGTTCGTAAGCGAGTCTTGTCGTTGAACTCACTGTTGAAGTCGGTACAAAGACGTCTTGATAACATAGATCATATGGTATCTGCTGGCTTGTCACATGGTACACATTATTCTCTTAATTTGTATTTAACTTTGTCTAGTAAACTTAAAGAAAACATCATGATTTACTTTGACTTTGAAAAAGTGTAAGATTATGTTTACTAGGTCCAGTTGGAAAAGAAATGAAGACAAAAATGAAACAAGTTTGACTTAACACCAATTTCATATGTCCAACAGATCCCGTAAAGACACCTAACACTTGTCTCCACGAGAACACCGTAGCCTTGATATCCATTATACGTCCCATATAGGGGATACCACAAAGCAAATAGAGATAAGAGAAGGGATTTTATGACATTTCAAGTAAATGTGGCATATCTCCAAACTTATAAAGTACTGAATTATTCTTCTACCGATTTTATATGGTAACAAATTTTAAGCTGAATCTTCTGCCCATGTTGCTTGCATTGCTTTAAATCCTGGCCTTCTTTTATTTGCTTACGCAGTAGTCATTTGTCCTCTATCCTTTGAATTTATAGTGTTTGATCTCCTCTCTCGGTATCTTTAATTCTTGCTAGTTTAGAACCTAGTTTTGCAATTTTCTTAAACTAATACTCTTGTTATTGAAGTTAACTTTATTCTTAAAGAACTTCCTACAAGTAAGCTCATCATCCAAGTTACGACCTTCACTTCTCTTGGCTTGTTTCTTGGGCGAGTTTTAAGGCAGGCCTTTGAAACTTAGCTCGAATATATGGGCGAATCCTACTAGCTCTTGCAGACTATCTATCTACACCCCTTCTCTACTACTTTTGTGTGTGTGATAAAGCCCTCTCTACGCATTTGGCGCTGATTCGAGGGTGAAGTCTATCTAGGAGAGACCTAAAGACCTTCAGAAGAACTTTCCTGACTTCGTTCATGGTATTGGCTCAGCTATTATAGCCCACAAAGTGTCAAAGTGTAGAATTTTTTTTATTAATATAGGTCTGTTCATTCACTTCCATAGTTGGAATTTAGGACGTGAGAGAAATTCATATGTTAGTCTGCCTAAAGACATATAATAAACGGTGGAGAGTGAGGGACGAGTCACAGAGTGAGCCTCCCGCATGTCACTTCTCAATATCACACTTGGGATATTAATACTAAATCAAGTCTCCTTACATGACATAATTAACAGTTCTATACTTGGCGTCAACTTTTTAACTCTCATGGATTGAGCATGCATACTTTCAAATTATTAATAGTGATTAGATGCCTGATACATGTCCCCGTGGTTCAAGTTCCAAACTTGGAGCTATAGAAAATCAACTAAGTCGATCAAAGATATACTTTACCTACAATCTTATCTATTAAGATGACATCCTACGAATCCACCTAGGAGAAGACAGACACAGTGCCTTGGTCTAAAGCTCTTCTTAAGCCTCATTTGAGCTCCCTTAGTCAGCTATTAGTTGAAGGTCGTTGTTGTTCATTGTCGGTGACGGAAATCCCCCGGACACTCCTCCTTTAATCCAGTTTTATAGATGCCAATAGGTTGACGCGAATTTATCTAGTCCTGAAGGTACTATCTACTCCTTCTATTCCATCTTACAATAGATGATAGAAGACGAATGCTCTTCATTTTTTGATTTTCTTCCTTGGATCTCCCAATAAGTAGAAGTAGTTCGTGTTGATTGAATAATGTGCAACTCTAGGATTCGAGGACCGGAAAATATTTTAGTGCGGAGGAATACAAGGGCTGAAAGCAATCACTTCTGTTTGTACCCAAATTCTAAGAGCATCAAAAAAGATGCAAAAAGTTATTCTTTAAAAGAACAAAGCTTCCAAATTTTGTTTATTAACAGGGACAAGATTCCGTTTTATCGAACTGCATGAAGCTCAAAATATAGGTGATAGATGGGTATTACTAAACGCACAAGCACGCTCTTTAACGAAGGGACTATATACATTCATCGAAACGGACCCTTAGATGGTCATAACGCATTTAGCAACATTCGGTTAACAATATAGGGTTAGACTTTTGTAGTATTTTTCTGTTTTGGTTTTGACTTTTTCTCTTCCGGTTTTGTTGAGCTTGAATTAGGTGTGTCATTCTTTTTAAAAATTTTTTGAAGGTAAGGCTTTCACTTCAGCTTCATATACTTGTACTGAGTCTAGAATAAGGATGTCCAAGGTCAATTTGTGAAGTCTGGTGTTGCTACCATTGTCGTCCTTCACCAGCACATCTCAAAGAACAAAATTGCTGCTCTTCATAGTGCCAACTCATTCTTTCTTTTGACTTGGAAAGTAAGTTTGCTGTCTTCTCCGACATTTCTTTATATCCATCCATACTTGAGTCTCCTTTAGATTTCTAAGGATATTGATCATCTTTATCTGGTGGGGAGATCGTTCAACGAGATCTTCAGAGCAAAATCAGGTATCGTAAGCTCCACGAGATTAACCCATTTAAGATTTGTGCATCTCTTTCGTTGAATCCTTCTAACCTTTGCCATCTTGGACTTGGCCATTTGTTGAGAAAAAGTGAGGTAGAGGAGTAAAATGTGAATGTAGTGAATGGAGAGAGGGATGCTGGTTGGTAGTTGGAGATTTCTTGAAGGAAATTATTACATTAGTTTCTTTTTCAGCAACTCAGTTTTTGTGTGGAAAGTAATTGGGTAGACAACTAAGATTCGCTAAACTTAATTAATTTATTTATTTAGTTTGATGTGCTATGACTTATGAACTTCGGAGACGACAATTATTTTATAAGTAAAAAACAAGTTGATGAGGAATGACCTGATTAATTTCTTTCAAGAATTTTCAAGCTACAACCATCATCCCTCACTTTACGCGCGATGAATACCACCTTCACACCCTCTGTCTTCTTTCTCTGTGCAGAAAGCCAAGGTTATGCTGATTATGCAAGCAACATGCATACATTTGAAACGGGGTAATCTTGTGAAAGTTACAAAGCCATATACTGTTTCTAAGATTTCATGAAATAAATTTCAAAACGACCAATCAAAAGATATAAAAAATAAATTTCATAAATTTTGTGGAAATTACTGCAACCAGCAAAACACTTTCCCCTTATCTTGAACTCGAGACATTGAAGGCTATTTCCATTATTTGTGGGCACCACCTTATCCATGAAAAAATAAGAACCATCAAGATATCACTATAGACAATAGCATTAACACAGTCCCCAGGCTCTTTCACAGAACCATCAAGATCATTGGTTACTACGTCACACTGTGATTACTTTCCAATATGTGAAAAATTCACATGCTTTCCCTTGTCACCTAACCCAACACAAATCCCCGAGAAAAAAAATAATTATAAACACAAGCTAAATGAGTAAATTACCCAAAAAGGGTTTTTACGATTAAAAGAAGACTAGGGGTAGAAAATTTAAGAGCAAACAAATATCCACCTATTAACACAAAGCAAAACAAAAGTAAAAAAGTAAGTTTTAAACGATTGAAACGAGAAGAGCGGCGTAATGAAACCCATTAATAAGACAAAGATACTTTTGTTATTCCAACTTTTATACATAATACCAATAGTGTTTGTACCAAGAGTTTCAAATCTTTAATAACCTAGTACTAAAAGAGGGAAAATACCTGAGTGCTTGTTTCAATTCAAACAAGCACTGGTATACTTTCCTTTTTTCACTACAAGGTTATTAGAATTTTGGTATTTTTTGTATGAACTATTGTTGTGTTATGCGTAACTGTTGGAACATCAAATGTGTCTTTGTTTTGTAATGGGTTTCACTACGTCATTTTTCTCGTTTCAATCTCTTAAGACTTAGTTTTTAACTTTGTTTTGTTTTGTGCAAATGTGATTGCTCCTATATCTTCTACCCGTGATCTTCTTTTAATCGAGAAACTTGTTTAAAGCCCCCATTTTTGAATTTACTCGTTCAGCTTGTGATTAAAATTAATTTGATTCCAAAGATTTGTGTTGCTTTGGGTAACAAGGGAGAGAAGGCTCAAATCGCCAAGTAATCAATGTGAATGTAGTTACCGATGAATCTGTGAAAGAGCTTGGGCACTATGCTAATGTTGATGTCCACAATAATATTCACCTTGATAGTTATGGGTTTTCTATGCATAAGGTGGTGTCTTAAGTTCAAGATAAGGGAAACATGTTTGGGTGGATGCTATGAGTGTTGCACAAAATTACTGAAATCTCGCAAATATTTGGAATAGATTTTCTTGGTGAAATTTCATTGGAAAATTGTTTTGGTGATAAATTTTTCCCAAATTTCAGACCAAATTTTTGAAATTTAGGGTATTTTTTTTCCTTGATCAAATGCTTCTCACCACCTGAGGCAAAATTTTCTCGTTGGTAATCTGTATCCCCTTTTATTTATCTTTCAATATTAAGGTTTGTTTAAGAAAACTTGTTTTGCTTTTCTTCTTGATCTTAAGAAGTCGTTAGTTTGATGTCTTAAGTGACATGAAGGTTTTGATTCTAAAGTTCCTTTTGAATTCTAGAGCATTTGATGTTCAGACCATTTTCTAACTCTCGTGATAGAGTTAATCATACGCTCATCTATGTCAATTTCGTTTCTTCTTTTCCTCTGCCGATTTTTTCTTCAATTTTTACCAATCTTTGGTTGTGACCTTTTGCGAAGTCACAAATGCTCTAAACGTAGGCTTTTTATCTTTGCTAGAATCATTTAATTATATGTCCATTTCGTCCCTATCCTGGTTACCCATGTAGCTTGGATGCCCTGTTCTTCTTTTGTTTGCATTTTACTAGTTATGCATCCATATCCTTTAAATTTAGAGCATTGGGTCTCCTCTCTCTGGGTATCTTTTTTGTTATGTTTCTCGCTAAGCTGGAACCTACTTTTTGCAAGCTTCTTTAACCTAATATCTTTGCCAGTAAGTTGCCCGTGCTCTTAATGGATTTCTTACAAGCAAGCTTGGCATCCAGGTCATGCCTTCATTTCTCTTCTTTCTTGGACAAGTATAAGGCAAAAAAATAAAATTCTTGAAGGGTTTTGAAACTGAGCTGGAATGTTTGGATGCATTCTACTAAATCTTGTAGAATGTTTGCATCACCTCTCTACTCTCTCATGGTGCTGCATTGTGCGTGAAGTTTATCCCGGAGAGACCTACTGGAGACCTTCACAAATAATTCGCTAACTTCCTTCATCGTATTGGCTCCCCTATATAGCCCACAAGGTTTGACAGTGAGGTGTGGAAACTTTCTTTCAAAGAGGTATGTCCATTCAATTACATGCTATTTAACATGGACACTCCGTATTTGAAAAAAATGTGTCCAAACGTTTCGGACACATCGACACTCGTTTGCAGGTGCGGAGCTAGGATTTCAAAGGTAGTGCGATGAATTATATTAGGGTATTGGGGGTTTGGAGACGAAGCCCCCAATTTTTTTTTGTCCATTTAACGGTATTTTAAACTTAAAAATCAATCAAATATAACATTATATTTGACTAGCAAATTATCCAGGTTCACTTCTCCTCGTAAATAAAATCAAAGCTTTTTGCGCCAATAACATGATCAACTTAAGGTGAAAAAAAAATCAATCAAAATAAGGTACTTATTTGATATCATCAAGAATTGAACCTTAGACTCTTGGATTAAAAGCTCCACAATTTACCAGTTGAGCTAACTTTCCTTGATGACAAAGAAAAATGTATATATATATTTTTCATTTTTTTTTTATATACCTATATAAGAATTTTTTAACAAAATTCTTAGGGGGGCGACCCCCCCTCTCGTTTGGACACACCAATGGATACTACTTGCACAGTTCACCAACTTTTTGACATATATTTTAAATTTTCTATTTCTTTTGACACGTTAGTCAATAGTACATCGTTGTTTTTAGCATCATAAATATGTAGTTAATATGACATATAGTACAAGAAATGCGGGAATAATCTAAGTATAAGGCCGTGTCCGCGTTTTGACCTCTTCTGCAGTCGGCGTGTCCAACACCTCGTATCCGTGTCGGACATCGACACCTACGTAACATTGACACCAACACCTCGTATCCGTGTCGGACACCGACATTCATGATTTATGAAATAAAATTCACGTCTTCTTAAAGATATAAAAAAAGCAATGAAGAGTGAAGGAGTACACAGTTAACTTCCTTCATGTGAGTTCTTAATATCACACTTACGATGTTTACACCAAAACTGAGTGACCTTGATATGTTACAATTGAGCGTAAGCGAAAGGCCCCAAAAAGCTGCTACCAGCTAAAAAATTAGTATTTACAGCTGCAGAAAAGCGTACCAACAGCTGGAAAACCTCAAATGGTGGGGGAATAGGGGATCGTGATAACCTTTACCGTCACTTACTTCTGTAATATAGCTTTCATGGCTTGTGAATGCATATGTCCCTATACATTAAAGATTAGTGGAAACAAGTGTTTGAACACGGTTTGCACAACGCAGTGATTTATAGTGGTTAAACGCCTTACCAAGTCTCCATCTTACAGAACTTCAAGTTCCAAATGCCTTACCAAGTCTCCGTCATTTATAGTGGTTAATCGTTTTACCTAAGAAAATATAATCGAATCACACGTTGAGTTGTTTTGAAGCTCTTCACCAAGCCTCATTTCAGCTCCGTCCATCAGGCCCTTAGTTGAAGGTTTTGATGTTTATTATTGGCGCAAAATCCCCTTTCTGCTTTCTTCTTATTTTAGTCAGTCTTGAAGATACCTATAATTTGACAAGGATGTATCATTTATCCTGTCGTGAAAGAACTCCCTACTTCTTCCTATCCTAATCTCAATAGACATTCAAGAATCAGGGCCTTTCATTTCTACATTTTCCTTTTTTGATCTCTCATTAAGTGGAAGTGGTATTCTACTCGTATAACTGTAGGTTTGATGGCCAATGAACATTGGAGTTTGTAGGGATAGAAGGTCTGAAAGCACAACTTGTGTTAGTTGCAAAAAAAATTCAAAAGGTCTGTGTCGCAGAACAAGGATCTGTTCTAGCGAACTCTGCATAAATCCCATTTAAAAATTGATGAATATGTATGTCTTTTCTTTGTTTGATGGGCTGTTTTCGTTAAAGAAGTGTCATATACATTCGTTGAAATGGACCCTGTGGCCGTTCAAAGGGTCATAGTAGGTTTGCCACGCATAGTTCTAGTCTTTGAGCATTTTAAGTAAGTTAAAAGATGAACTTACTATCAATTGTTATTAACCGATTAGAAGTTGTATTAATTTTTTTTTATGCCAATTGATTATATGTTTGTGCTTTTTTTTTGCAGGCAGCACGAGTGTGGCGGACTGTGTTGCTAAGGTTGAGAACACGGCGACAAAGCTGGACAAGTGCCCTATAGAACGAAACCCACCAGGACTACCTTCCCTTCAAGAATAGGAAGGTTTCACTCACTGCCTGCCTGTATATAACATTGCCTGGCTGTGATTTTTGAACCTCACGACTTCCCAGTTCCGGAATTTGGATGATTTGATAGCAGATTTAGAAGAGAGAAGGTTATGAAAGAAAATTTTGTAAATCGAATTAATTTCATTCATACTGAATATATGAGCTCGAAGTTTGTAATGATCGCCACGTTTAAGTTGAAAAGCAGAAACTTAATTGACATATTGTTCCTTTTCTTCTGTCATTGTGAATTTGATGTCTCCAAAACGCTGTATCAATGAAGAATTTACGCCTAATAAAAAAACAACAGGAAAGCTTTAGCTAGAGTTTTAGAATTTATTTAGATTGCGGTTTCCTAATTATGATCTTAGTAGGATATGTATGGCAATTTTTTAAGACGATACTAGGCAGGACCCTTAGCATGCGATAGAATGCCAATTTTGCTGTAACATTGTTACTTAAAGCTCATTAATCTGATCAAATGCCAAATACAGTTGACAGATTACACATCCTGGTTATTATTTGGACACATTGCGAACCACAGATCTCTTGATACCAAAGAAATATATATATTAAAACGTGTATTTTGAGCTAGAAGCAGAAGAAATAGCAGGGTTGATCTAGCTAGAATGCGCACCTACTAAAGGCAATTACAAAACTTATGACATCTGCTGATCTATTTTTAAGACAATTCAGTCAATAGCCCAAACAAAATAAAGCTCGCAGAAAGATTCATGCATAACAATATGATTGCAGTGTAAACATAACAATTATGAAAAGAACATGGAAAGTTCATGTCATAGCAAATATGATTTCAGTGTAAACATAACCAAAACTCAACAAACTGAAAGAATCGGAGGAGATGAAGACACAAGTCGTAGTCCTAAACTTCACAAGCATAATCAGTGTTTCTCCGAGCAGCGAAAGTGTGGGATCCTTCTGGTCAGGCTTTCAGCATCACTGTTTTGAACCTTTGATACTAATACAAGTCCTATGCAGTTCCTCACCACTATCAATATATGCTCCTCTCAGCGTCTCTATTTATTACATCTTCCCAGACATTTATCTACTCTTTGGTTAGACTAACTTCTTTTTCAACAACGTGAAGATAGTGCCAGTTTTGAATTTGATAAACAGCAGATGCCCAACTACTCTAGGACATTAGTATATACTTTCAGCCCTCCAATGCCAAGTTGCACAGCCAAATTGGTGTGAAAGCTCAAACCACTAGAGAAGTGGTTTTTTCTTGAGAGAGCGATATCGATTGCCTTGAGTTGCCGCTCATATTTGAAGCCAAAGATGAGTAATGCAGAAACCCATAGGTGAACAAAGTCATCACTTAATTTTCTATCTTCCCAACGGCTTGAACTGTGACATTTGCTGCTGCCAAACCCCCTTTTTCGCAGATAACAATTGGGTGGAACTGACTTCACCATCCAGGTTCCCAAGGTTCCCAGTGCCAGTGCCAGTGCCACTAGAAGAGCAGAGTCCATTTCGCTCCTAGCTATGTTGGGTGGCAATAACATAGCCAGCTTAAATGAAGTTTTTCCACTCCTTCCTGTTTTCTTGTAAAAGGTATAATACATGCCGTCGATAGCAGAATCATATAACTCTTTCTTTTATACGAAAGAAGATTCATGGCAATGGTTATAGAAGAAATAAATCCCCAGAGAGAAGCATTCTTGGATAAGAAGGTTCCTTTTCTCACGAATTTGCTCCAAAACAGCAGAACAAAACACTTCAAGAAAATCAGAGATTCGTCAGTTAGGAAGACCCAGTTCACTGCTTCAAAATGGCAGGGGCAGAAATTGTAGCCTTGGTTAGAAACCGACTCAACTATCGACAAACCAAAGCTCGACACCACAATCTCTCTACAAATACAATTCCTCAGTTGGGCAGCCCTTATACTTCTTTTTATCAAAATTATAGCTTAGGACAAATGCATTGGTGAAAACGGCAACAGTTCAAAGCTCATCACTTTTAACGAGTGAGGTAATCTGGGGACAGCTTCTTTCTCTGCAAACTACTATTTAGGAACTGGGCAATCTGTGATTAGAAATTCATAGCAAAAACCCCAGAAATTCATTACGGATAAAGAAAATAAAATCTCCACAGTTGAGTTTGAAAAAAAGTTAAATTTAGAGAAGAGAGAGAAGCACATACATTGATTGGCTTTCTCAGTAGTGTAAACGTGCTGGCCCTGCTCCATTGCTTCTTTATTTCAGAGGAACTAAAGAAAGAAGTATTGAAAAGAAGAACTTGTAACTAAAAGTAAGAAACCACTCCTTGAAGACCTTAACAGCCCATGCGACCCTAAATCATCTCTCAAAACACCTTACAATATTATCAGTAATGAGTAACGTAAGAAAACGCCTTAAACCAGTCTTTGAAGACCATAAACGAAAGAAAGAGGATATTAAATTCGTACATAGATTTCAGCAGTGGAACTCAGAACTTGGGTAGAGGGCATACAACTTGACCATGATTTGAAGATAATTCACTTCCTCGCAGAATCCCAGCCATACAAGTAGTTTTCTTTCTAGAATTCAAGGTTCGTTTCCAAAACCTCAGTCTATTCAGATCTGAAAAAAAACCATCTAACTAAAAATTACTATTATGCAATAACTAGCTCATCAAGTAGTTGAAACATCTGTAATAGCTTCCTCTCTCTGCACACAGACTCAACCAATTGAGCCCAACATTCATACGCCGGCTTAAACCCCATTTCTCCCAATCCACACAAAGCAATGGTTGCGTCTGCCACCTTTCCAGCCTGACACAGATTGACCAACAACTCATTTGAAGTTGCAAAATGAGGAACAACCCCTCTTCCTAGCATCAAACCCAACAAACTAATCACCTTGTTCATATCTCCCTCCTTGTATAACAAGTTTAACACGATCCTGTAACTCCCTTTGTCCAGATAAACCCCTTTGTAAGGCAACCTCTCCAGCATTCCCAACGCCTCTTCAAACCTTCCTTCTCTACACAAACCACCAAGAATCGCCTTATATGTTACAACATCAGCTTTGCACTCTTTCTGGTCCATCTCTTTAAGCAATTTTATAGCTTCATCTATTCTCCCAGTAGTCCTACATAGACAGTTAATGAGAGTAGTATAAGCAACAACGTCGGCTTTCACGCCCAAGCTTCTCATCTCATTGAAAACCTCCTTAGCCTCATCTATTCTCCCTTCCCTACAAAACCCATTCAGCAAAGCCGAGTAATTAAAAAGATTTGGAAGACAGCCATTCTTTCTCATAAAGTTCATTATTGTTTTGGCTCGATCAACCTTCCCTCCACGACAAAACCCATTGATCAAAATATTGTAAGTCAAAGTATCGGGTACAATTTTATCCTTTGAAACCATCTCCTCGAATAGTTTGACCGCATCTTTGAGTCTCCCGTGATTACAAAGACCACCCATTAGAGTAGAATAAGTTATCAAATTAGGATAAGAAACCTTAGATTTCCTCATCTCCTTTATGACTTCGAAAGCGTTATCAAGATCACCCTTCTTGCAATGATGCTTGACTAAAATATTGAAGATGCATGTGTTTGGATCCATGTCAAATTCCTTCTTAGATTTTACTAGAAGTTCCTTGGCATAATCAAGCCGACCCGATTCAATTAGTAGATTAAGACAAGTACTTAAAGCTTTAAGCGAGGGTTTTTCGCGAACATTTGGTTGGATTGCATAGAACATCTCAAGTGTCCTTTCATGGAGAGAATATTTAGAGAAATGGGTCATGAGATTGAGGAATAAAACCTCATGTATTTTACATGTATCAAAACTCAACTGTCGAAGAATTGCATTTACGGCGTTGAATTTTTTGGCTTGTGCAAGTTTATGAAGGATAACGGAGTAAGTGTTATGGTTGTGACTAAAGCCACATTGTTTTGATGCCATGTTGAAAATATCTAAAGCACGTTGTGGGTTTTTTTCATGTTTGATCATGTTAGTAGCAATTTCATGAGAGATGAATTTTGGTTTTTTCTTGAATTCTTGAAGGTTAGTTGCAGGCGGGTCAGGAGGGTCTGGTTTCCTGGATGTGGGTTTGAGGTAATTGAGAGGAGATATCAATGAAATTGTAGACGATGATGAGAAGTATCGATAGTGATTGAGACATGGTTCCACAGAAATCATGAAAACGGTTGAGAGTTCTACAAAGATATCATTTGAAGACGGAGAACCGTTTATTATTTCAGAAGCTTGTTGTATATTGCATTGGGTCTTATGCAACTCTTCTAATTAGTATACCAACTGAAGATTGTTTTCCTGCAATATTCGTAAAAGACAAATAAATAGAAATTTTGGAGATATGAGCTTAATATATGGTAGGAACATAAAATTAGTGCTACAACTTTACAATCTTCAATGAATAGAAAGACCATACCTACTATCTATATTAATAGTATATCTACTTCCACCAAGTTGAAATGGCACTTACACATTTCCGCGAAACACTAAACTGTTAACATCAGTCCGGGGAACTAGTATACGATAGGGACCGACCGTTTATTAAGCATTGTTTTGTTCAATACTTAACAAATAAGCTTGAGAAACTAATGCACATCCCCAAATTGATATCTCCCCAACGAGATTTACCCATGAATCTTACAAAATCAGATCATAAAACCCCCTAATTTACACAATTAGGTCAAAATCAAAGTGAAACTAAACGTAGATCGAGTCCTTACGTGAGATGTATGATTCCCTAGACTTTCTTTTTCTTCGATTGAGAGGAGTAGGCGGGAGGAGATCAATTGATATTTCAGAAAGAATGGCGTGGTCTGGGCTGATTTCTTGGTTCCAAAGATGAGAGAAGAGAGATGGATAGGTGTTTGTGAGTTTAGAGATTTATTTCCAGTTTTACCCTTCTTTGCTGTTTTACCAACTTAAAACTGTAGGGCCAATTATGGAAATGAACACGACCGAACACTTATGCCAGCTGACGTCAGAAAGTCTTCTTGCCATTTCTCAAGTAAGAAAGATCAGAGCATGCGTAGCAGGTTGGCTAAGTTAGCGAGCCACGTCAGCTTAAAATCAGAAAAAATCTGACATTTAGCAAACTATATAAAATTGTTCTGTTGCAGGATGGGGATAGAGACATAAAAAAGATATAAAAAATATGGCATGGCAAAAATGTCTGTGCCAATTGATTTGGCGTTTTATTTTATTTATAACAAAAAAAATTAAAATTAAAATAAAAAAATAAAAAAATTGATTTGGTTTACCTCCGACTAGACCAACATACTGTCTTTTCTTTTATTTAAAATCGTTAATACGGAATTGAGGTACTCTCTAAAATTGGTTCCAATTACAACAGATCGAGGTACTCTATCTCTCTCTCGATATTATTATCAATGGGGTTTTTTGATTTCACCTAAAATATCATATTTTGGTGAAATTTAGTAAAACATTTAAATGAGGTAAGATTTCAGCAAGGTTCTTGATTTTATTAGAAGTACTCTCTCTCTCTCCTCACTTCATGATTTATAAATTTTGATTTGTTCTTCAGGAGAGTACTAGAGGAGTTGCAGCACATAGGAAATTGTAGTCATTATGTACATATTCTTTCTCTGATTTATACTTATTCATTTTGTTATTGTGGGATAAATTATGCTTATTGACTTCTACTGATAATGGGTATTCTTTTATTTAATCAATTTAAAGCGACGACGACAACAATATATCTGGTCGCAAATTCTTAAAACAAGCTGAATACGATGTGAGTCAAATCGTGTTGGCAGAAGATTTTCATTTGCCGGAGTTTAAAGAAAATAGTTTCTTATTAATTGAAGACACTGAAGATCACTTGACGACTCGCATACTAAATAATGTTATGAGTATAAGTTAATTTCCCAATTGAATTATAGTTGTCTAGATAATTGAAATATAAATTGTCTTATTTAAAATCATTTGCGTATTTCAGTTCTAAAATATTAAATTATGATTAATAAAATTGTAATAGTTATATATATTAATGTCGGGGTATGCTATATTTATATAGGAATGTCCAAAGTTTAGACTTCGTACGAATTTGAAGAAGGTATTGGAGCTTTATTCTTAATTAAGCAAGATCGAAGGAATCAAACATTTAATTGATGCTTCTGGGTTTGCATATTTTCTAAGTATAAAATGGAATCAAGGTGGCAATCGCTTGGTAATAGCATTAATTGAGAGGTGGTGGGATTTAATGATAACGGTCAAAATTCGGTGTTTAGTATAGGTAAAAATTAGAGTGTCGTTCACTTTTGAACGGAACTAGAAATTAGTTTTGGTCTTGTGTTTTAGTAATCTAAGGTTGTAAAACTGTAAAAATCAATGATATGGTTTTAATCAAAAATAAAGGTCTAGGGGCTTCGGATTTCACCACCATTTACATACAATATTAACATAGTATCGTATATTAAATTCTCCACTTAATTGAAATAACAAACTTCAACTTTTTGTCGATGTAATCCTATGATTAATTATAACTCAAGTATAATATATTGTATGAACTAAGTATGTACTAAAAACACATTCCATGAAAGTTATGCTAACTATAAAATGTTAACTATGATCATACCTTAGAAAAATACAATATTAATACAATTTTACTATATCATTTGAGAATCACAAAACTCTTCCTATATCTATACTTAAAGAGATCATAGGATGATAATGGATGTCTCCAACAATATAGTTTTGAGATTTGTGATAATATGCTCATATTGTGTTGAAGAAAAATACATTTTACTACATGATATCATAAGCTTATGGCGGATCCATCCTCACCCCTAGTGAGGACTTAGCCGGCCATTATAACAACTATAAAACCTAAATGATATGAGAATTAAATGAACATAAACTAACAACAAAAAGAGGAATTTTATTGACTTACAAAATGAAATGCTCTAAATGCTTACAAGACTTACATCAACTTACTCCAATAATGCTATCTTGCACTCTACAAGAATGATTCTATCAAAATTGGATGATCTTATGAGCTCACCACCTCTTCTTTTATAGATGAAGAAGAGGGTTCTTACATTTAATATTAGATTTATAACCTATGCCATGAATGTACATAAATTTGTAACCTCCAAGAGTTATCCTCCAAAATTGTAACCTCCCCATGTGGGACCCTTGTGTTTGACAACTCTACATCCTTCTCCAACAGTTTATCCTTTGAGCTATACATCCCGGTATTTGCACATATTTGGTAAATGAACTCCATGTGACCTGAAATATAAAAATTGGTTTTATAAGTCATGTTTAATAATAAAATTAAGAATAATAAACATTAAGTCATAGGGGAATAGTGGTCATTTTATGTGTCCACTATTTAATACATACATTTCATTTCCCATGTGGAGAGATCGGATTTACTTATCTCGACTTTTATATGTTGACTGGGATACGGGTAGGATTCGAGTCTCCTCCCCCATTTGCCACAGGTGATGAGGTTGAGGAACTAGCTGCACTCTATATACCTAATATAAAAGATATAACAGTTTCATTTGGGTGTATTCAGGGGCTAAGCCAGGAATTGTGTCTAGTGGGGTTAAATACATGATGGGGGTTGGGGGCAAGAGCCCCTGAAGATTTTATTTTTTCAGAGTGACATTTTTTCTTCATATACTAAAAAATAATCAAAATAATGGGGAAGATTATGAAGTGAAAAATGAGAAATAGAGGTTGGAGGGAGATTAAAAATGTTTTAGTGAGGTCATAGCATGCATAAATACATTAGATACTCAACATCAAAACATTTCTACAGTGGAGAGATTATAAGTCAGTGGGGTCATTTGACCCCACTCAGCCCTTACTAGCTTCGCCCCTGGGTGTATTCCAGGAGGATTTATTTACCAGTTGTTTGACATGAAAAAAGTTAGAGAGTACGACCATGAGACAATTGCTAGGATGTTCCTATTGTACATGTTGTCAATGTACTTTTATGGGCACAACGATAACAAGATCCGATTAGGTCATCTCATGGATTTAAAGAATCTTAATAAGGTAATTAAATACGACTGGGGGTTATCGATTATGTGCTACATGTACCAAGGCTTCGGCTTATGTTGCAGATGTATCGATCATAACATCTGTGGTTGTTCAGAGATTTTACAATATTGGTATTACGAATATTTTATAAACATGAACCCAGTGATGCAGGATGACTGTTTAGATGAATGGCCTAGGATAAATAGATGGGATAAAGGGAAAAGATTAAAAAATTGTAAATATCAAGTTGCGTACAATTTACCTAAATCAATACAACAAATCGAGCTTAGGACTCTCCAGAGTATTAATTGGCATCCATGGCAACGATGTTCTTGTGCCACACATGTTGATTATACCAGAGCACACGTTATTAGTCTTAAGCGTGTCATTTTGTATGAGGGAACACACTTCAGGGTGCATGATATTTAGGAGAGCGATGCACTAAACAACTGATTGGCCAGTATACAATCCCTACGAATCCACCCCCTACTTATATCGACGGTGTTCCCGATGATTTTATCGAGAGATTACAAGAAAATGACTGGATTGATACTATAGCATTTTCCTTTCAAGGGTTTACAGAGTCCAACTATACACTTTTCTGGAGAACTGTGACGTTAGGTTATCGGATTCCAAAGTTTTTCTATGCTGTAAACACTGATGAGGTAGGTCCTGCAAGATATATAGATCGATTTCACGTTTCACATCCTCCACAGGCAGGTCACCACCCAGGTACATATAAGATCACTCCTTACGCGCGCTCGATTGGTCTTAAAGATTGGTATATTGATGTAACAATTCCTCCACGTCCACGTTGACAACATCTTACGATTCCTGTTGTTGATCCTTTGTCGTTAGTTGATGCTGGGGTTCCAGTTCCTGATGATGTTACTCGTGTAAGTTATTTTAAATTCAAGTAACTTTTATTAATTTAGGTAATGCATTTGCATTTATCATATCAATTAAGGAAATATTTTTTTCTTCACAAGCTATTTTATCTAAGATGTACACTAAACAAATGTGTCTTAACCTTGGGATGAGGAATGTTGTCTATGATTATACACTTCAAAGAGAGATGTTTATACAAGAACGTGAATTTATTTATGAGCAGACAATCTTGGAAATAAATAAATATGAAAGCCTTTTATTACAACAGCAACAACAAGTACAAACATTTATTGCTGAGCATGAGATTGAAAGCGACGAGTTACGAGCAGATGTCTCATATTTGCAACAATTGCTTCATGACCATGTATTTAAATATTATTGACAGTAAATTCTAATTTAAAAATAGTCTTCGCTTTCAGGTGACATTCTTCCAGTTAAATTGGTCTTTATCTTCAACTAAACTATCAATCTTTTTGCGGCAGCATATTAATTATCAGATGCCTGGAAGACCGAGGAGGACTATAAGCGGCAGAAGAGTTCGAGGAAGAAGTGATACTCCATCTTAGTTTGGTAAGATTTTTCTCTTATAAGATAGTTCTAATGGATATTGTTACGGTGAACATTTTGTGTCTTAAGGTCCCTTAAATCAGTGTGTTTTCAAATTACATTTTAGAGTAAAAACAGTTCATTACAATTTCATGCTTAGTATATGGATTATTAATTATCTTTTGACTATAATTGTAGATTATCTCTGCACTCTCTATACCTAATAATATGCCTGAATCTAGTAGAACTAAGTTGATGTGGTAATAGTTGGGGACTGGTTGTTGGAGGGTCCTTATGTGTACTACCTATACAGTAGTTAATTACGAGTTTTCATTGCTGGTTTCGGATCTTCTATATTGTTTGGGACTATTCTTGGATTTCCCACTGATAAATAGTATGATTCCTTTCCCTTCAAATGCTTTGTTTATTCATTCTATTACGGTTACGGGTGTTTGTTACTTAGTTAATTCTATAATGTGATTCAGGGGTCGTAAAAGAGCATGTGTCACTTTCTGCATTACCTACATCCTGAGTTGCATCACGAAGCATTCTCCTCAGTACAAAATCTTAATGGTTGGAGGAATAACCACTTCTCTTCTGTTTTCAGCCTTTGAGTCGTGGCTTGTTGCAGAGCGTAATAAGGTGAAATATCTAGCCCTGCCTTTAAATGAATGCTTTCCTGTGATGATGCCCCTTATATTCAACTTATTTCTGCTGAGGGGTTTTGAACAACAATGGTTGTTCGTAACATTCTCTAAGGCTATATTTTTCGGCAATGGTCTTGTTGCCATTATCGTTGGGTTGTTTGGGAACATGCTAGCTGATACCTTGGGATTCGGTCCAATCACTCTATTTGATGCTGCAACATGTTTTCTTGCCATAGGAATGGCCATTATCATGTCATCGTGGAGTGAAAATTTTGGAGACCCTTCAGAGAGTAAGGACTTGTTTACCCAGTTCAAGGGCGCTGCAGTAGGCATTGCTTCTGGTAAATCTCTAACCACATTTTAACTTGTACCTGTTAAATCTTAATCTTGGCGATAAGGAAACTGATCTTCACCAAAAGAAAACAATTACCGAACCAAGCAAGGAGGCGCGCAAGCGCTTCTTGAAGATAGTCGAAGTCTTTCTAAAGGTGCAAGAGAACTCAGCAGCACTATCTTCAGGATTCAACCAAGCTAGACCCGCTCTATCACTATGTACTTGCAGTGTACAAAGTGATCAAGTTTGGTTCACCTTTCCTCATTGCCCAAAAAATGAAAAAAAAAATTGAGAAAGAAAAAGAACTTGTTTGTTTTTCTCTGTATCTTACTCACATAAGATAACTCTATAAATAAGAGTCTAAAAACTGTCCAATTCTAAAACTGCTTAATTAATACATAAGTATTTATATCAAAATAAGTCACACTTAATCTCTAATAATGATATAACCAGTTACAGACTCTAACAGACATAAAAGTCCAAGAAGTTATCTGTTCCAGACCCAAGCCCACGCCCCACGACCGCGGCAAACCTACTAAGTGCTAAGTGCGTCTAATAAAACGCCTCAAATGCCCATTCGTCTATGCGCGCGCGCGTGCGTGAATCGCGCTCGATGCGAAGCATCTCGCTAGAGTGCACACACTCCTAGAGTAGATTTTAAATCTAACTAAGCAATAGAGATATAAAAACTAATAAAAATTACTTTTTATTTTCAATGTGGGATAAAACATTTAAAGCCATATTTTGAAGTTAAAACAATTCCAACAATACCCCACTTGTTTTAATTTAAAATAACAAACATAATTTCCCCCACAAGTTTAAATAAAACAAAAACAAATAAATAAAAATTTGGGCGTAAAGGTAAATCATGTGCATATGTTTAGGTGTCTTGTGGACTGGAACCTATACATTGTAAAACATGTCTAAGTTTATCATGTCAAAAGTTAGTAGAGCCCTTGAACTAAAATTGACATAAAATATTAGTGGATTTAAGCCTTGAACTAATAATCCTATTTGATAAACATGACATGTCGTACACAGATAATTTTCAGAGAAACAAATAACTTTTGAGCTCAGCACTTTAAAGTCTGTGCTTAATCTCTTTCTACTAAGTGTTCAAGAGACAATTTGTCATCTCATAGGAATTAACTAGATTCCACACTTAGAGAGGTGAGTTTACCAAGAGTGATCTATAAACAATCCAATCCAAATGGATCTTTTAAGCTCATTAAGAGAACAATCCCAACCTTACGCGTTTTACAGAATAAAAAATACTAGAACCATAGGAATAGGACTTTAAATAAAGAGAAGTGATTACTACAAATTGTTAACTCACGAGTTTGTTTTCCCATTGAACCTCTACAGGTTGGGTTTCCACTCGGATAAACTATGTACAGACTTTCAATCCCATTCCCCTCGATGTCGAACTAATCATGTCTCTCCCAAGGCCTTTTGATAGAGAATCTGCCAAATTTTCTTTAGACTTCACATATTGAACGGTCATGACTCCGTTCTTAATAATCCCCCTGACATGATTATGTTTCAGGCAAATCTGTCTTGATTTCCCATTATAAGTCTCGTTGTATGCTCGCAGCAATGCAACCTGATTATCATAATAGATTGTGATTGCCGGCATAGGCTTTTTCTAGATGAGAATATCAAACAACACTGATTTCAGCCACTCGGCCTCTTCTCTCGCAAAAAATAAACTAATGAACTCCGATTCCATATAGGAATGAGTTATACATGTTTGCTTTTTGGATCTTCAGGAGATCGCACCTCCAGCTAAGGAAAAAATTCATGCAGTAACCAATTTTGACCCGTCTGGATCCGAGTTCCAAGTCGCATCACAGTACCCTTTAAGTACAGCTGGATGTCTCCCATAATGTATCCCATAACCCATTGTACCCTTAAGGTGCCTTAAAACTCTGTATAGTGCATCCCAATGCTCTTTAACTGGGTTACTTGTGTACCTGCTCAATTTGCCAACTGCATATGCAAGATCGGGTCCTGTACAATGCATAACATACATTAAACTACCAATGATTTGGGAGTACTCAAATTGAGCTATAGGTTTACCTGCATTCTTCTGCAACTTTATGCTTTGATCAAATGGAGTAGGAGAAGGTTTAGACTTATATTGATTAAATCTTCGCAGAACCTTCTCGATATATTTGGATTGCGTAAGAGCTATCCCATTATTGCTCCAGATAATTTCAATTCCCAGAATTATATCAGCCTTGCCAAGATCCTTCATATCAAACTTTGAAGACAAAAAATTCTTCGCATTTATGACTTAGTCATCCTCGGTTCCAATGGTAAACATGTCATCGACATAAAGACATATAATGACTCCACTACTGCCACTAAACTTGCTATAGACACAGATATCACCACCATTAACATGAAAACCATTAGCAATCAACACTGTTCTGAACTTGTCATGCTACTTCTTGGGAGCTTGTTTTAGTCCATAAAGAGATTTGATCAGCTTACATACCTTTTTCTTATTATTATCCAGAACAAACCTCTCTGGCCGAACCATATAAATTTCTTCGTCAAGATCTCCATTTAGAAAAGTGGTCTTCACATCCATCTGATGTATGGCCAGATTGTTCAATGATGCAATAGCTATCATTAGTCTTATTATGGAGATTCTTACCACAGGTGCATACGTATCAAAGAAATCATAACCCCCTCGTTGCTTGTATCCTTTTGCCACCAAACGAGCCTTGTACTTATCAATTAAACCGTCGGATCTAAGTTTCCTCTAGAATATCCACTTACATCCAATCAGTTTACTCCCCGGAGGTAGATCCACTAATGTCCATGTATTGTTTGACATTATAGAGTGAATCTCATCATGAACTGCTTCCTTCCAGAATATTACGTCATTCAAACTCATTGCCTCAGAATAAGTACTAGGATCCTTTTCCGCAATGAAAACATAATCAGGACCAAACTTTTTAGGTATGCGAGGTCTAACACTTCAACGAGGTTCCACCAGTACAACAGTTGCATTGCTTCTCTTGTGTGAACTCGAAGGCTCATCCCCCACAGTTTTCTTATCCTTCTTAAGTGGAAAGATGTTCTCAAAGAAATCAACATTTGTTGACTCAATAATAGAATAAGGTGTTGGAGATTCCAAATTCTAAAATCTGTAAGCCTTGTTACTCACAGAATAACCAACAAAGACGCCATCCAGCCCTTGTGGTCCAACTTTTGAAAACTGAATGTGTGGTAACTTGACTTGAGCTAAGCATCCCCAGACTTTGAGATAATTCAAGTTAGGCTTTCTCCCTTTCCATACTTCATAAGGAGTCTTTCCAATTGCTTTATGAGGAACCCAATTTAAAATATGACGCGACGAAAGAAGAGCTTCGCCCCATAGATTAGATGGAGCACCCGAACTGATAAGCATGGAATTAACCATTTTTCTAATAGTTATACTCTTTAGTTCTGCAATGCCGTTCTGTTATGGTGTCCTTGAAGCAGACATTTGATGGTGCACTTCTTCAGCTTCATAAAATTTTTGCAAACCCGTGAATGTGTACTCTCCTCCTCTATCGGTCCTAAGAGTCTTTATCTTGTAATTTTGAAAGTTCCCAACTTCAGCTTTGTACATTTTAAACTTGTCAAAGGCTTCATCTTTAGTCCTTAAGAGATAAATGTAAGTGTATCTCGAAGCGTCGTCAATGAATGTAATGAAATATCTCTTTCCATTTATGGACAGAACATCCTTCATCTCACAGATGTCTGAATGTACAAGATCTAAAACCTTTGATGATCTCTCAATAGATCTAAAAGAGATTCTAGTAACTTTAAATTTGCTGCATATTATACATTTTTCGTGAGTCTGATTACGCTTTGGAATTAATCCATTACTTGCCATCGATTGAATCGATTTATAGTTTACATGGCCCAATCTACCACGCCACAATTCAGAGGACTCAAGAATATATGCAGAAACGGATTCATTCATTACATTCAATTTAAACATTCCAGAAACAGAATAACCCTTACCCACAAAATTGCCATTTTTTGTAAGGATCATTTTGTCAGATTTAAACACAATTTTGAAACCATGAGAACTAAAGAGGCTGACTGAAACTAAGTTCTTGCAAATCTCTGGAATGTGATAAACTTCAGTTAAGGTGACGGTCTTCCCAGATGTGAATTTGAGATCTACTGAACCCTTACCAACGATCTTGGAAATTGAAGAATTACCCATGTAGACGTGCATCCCATCCCCCAAAAGTTCATAAGTCACGAACATATTCTTGTCACAACAAATATGCTTTGTTGCACCTGAATCGATCCACCAATCCACTTCATCTCCAACCATATTCACTTCAGACACCATCACAATTAATTTGTCTTCTTCATACTGTTTACCCTTTCTGAAACGACAATCTCTTGCAAAATGGTCAGGCTTGCCACATACATAGTAATAAGATTTCTTTTTGTTTCTATTTTGTTTGGTTCCTGGCTTCTTCTTGAAATCTTTCTTTATCGGTTTAAAATTATTCTTTGAATATTTATTTTGCCCTTTAGCCTTCTTTGGACCTGCAGATTCAATAACATGTGCTTTTACAGCACCATCATTAGTCTTTTCAGTTACCTTTTCACGATTATGAGATTCTTCTTCAACCCGTAGATGATAAATAAGATCATCCAGAGTGATATCCTCTTTCTTATGCATCATTTTCGTTTGTAATCTTTCCAAGCAAGAGGCAACTTGGAAATAATTACACTCACATGAAAGTTTGCATCAATTTTCATCCCAGCAGAAACAATTGAGTCAGCAAAAACTTGAAATTCTTGTACCTACTCCAGAATCAGTTTAGAATCAACCATAACATAGTTTATATAGTTACTGACTTGAAATATTTGGTGCTTGTTTCATCAGCAACATACACAGTCCTAATACCTTCCCATAAGTCTTTTGCATTATTGGCCTTTTTCTGAAACTGATTATATAGAGCATCAGTAACAGAATTTAGAATATGGTGACGACACAAATAGTCATCATCTTTCCATTTCTGAATTTTCTCTAGCGCCTTTTTAGCAGCATCGGACACAATTTCAGCAAGTGTAGTGGGACAAATATCAGAAAGAACGTAATAAATTTTGATGTGTTTTAGCAAAAACACCATCTTATCCTCCCAACGATAAAAATTATTTCCATAAAACGGGTCGAGTCATTTGAAAATAATCTCATCGAATTGGTTAGTACAATAGCCAAGGAGTTAAATTCAGAGGCCAAATTGTTTGACATATCTTCAAATTGTTAGGAAAATTCAAAATTTAAGAACTAATCTTCACCAAAAGAAAATAATTGCCGAACCAAACAAGAAGGTGCGCAAGCGCTTCTTGAAGATAGTCAAAGCCTCTCTAAAGGTGTAAGAAAACTCAGCAGTACTATCTCCGGGATTCAACCAAGCTAGGCCCGTTCTATCACTATGTGCTTGCAGTGTACAAAGTGATCAAGTTTGGTTCACCTTTCCTCATTGCCTAAAAAAAGAAAAAAAAATTGAGAAAGAAAAAGAACTTGTTTGTTTTTCTCTGTATCTTACTCACATAAGAGAATTCTATAAATAAGAGTCTAAAAACTGTCCAGTTCTAAAACTGCTTAATTAATACATAAGTATTTATATCAAAATAAGTCACACTTAATCCCTAATAATAATATAACCAGTTACAGACTCTAACAGACATAGAAGTCCAAGAGGTTGTCTGTTCCAGACCCAAGCCCACGTCCCACGACCGCGGCAAACGTGCAAAGTGCTAAGTGTACCTAATAAAATGCCAAAAAGTGCCTCAAACGCCCATTCGCCCACGCACGCGCGTGCGCGAGTCGCGCTCGATGCGAAGCATCTCGCTAGAGTACACACACTCCTAGAGTAGATTTTAAATCCAACTAAGCAATATAAATATAAAAACTAATATAATTTTCTTTTTTATTTCTAATGTGGGATAAAACATTTAAAGCCATATTTTGAAGTTAAAACAATTCCAACATTGTTTACCCAGTTCAAGGGCTCTGCAGTAGCCATTGCTTCAGGTGAATCTCTAGCCACATTTTAGCTTGTACCTATTAAATCTTAATCTTCATTGAGGGAAGTCCAAGGAAATAGAGTTCAACATTTTATAGGCCCAGTGAGGTAGTATATTTTGCCAATTTTTATTCTTCTCTTTTTATGGAAATCTTTTCCTAGATATTATGATTCAGGAAGATAATGATCTTGTAGTAACCATTGCTGCTGCAAATAATCATGCAAATGATATGGAAATTCCATAATTATGATAAAAATAACTTTTGGAAGCATTACTCTCACCTATTTAGTACAAATTACAAGCTTTATTTCCTTTAATTAGTTTATTTGTGTGACACTGACTTAGCCTCTAGTTTATGTAGAAAGTATTCATGGAACAAGTGATGAGTTAATTCTTGCATTTGTCGCCACAATATTGCATGCTTGGGTTCAATGAATCGTGTAATAAGGTAGTATGGAAATTGAGCATTGTGGCGTTTCTTTTTTGATGGGGATACTAATAAAGTAAATAATTATACGGGGACCGATGCAAGGTAGAATTGTTGATGGGTCTTTAGGTATCTTATTTTCCTATTCCTTTCACCTATATTGCTTGGCTTTGGATAACAGTTTGAAGAATTTATATCTTTTAGAATGGGGAAATCAACTTTGTTGAAGATCACCTTCATTTTGGATCAGAGTCGATACCATTCTATTACCAAGGGAATAGTTTTAACCCTAAATGTTCGGTTGTAATGATGAAGATGATTGGTTGCCTGTTTGTTATTCTTTAGCCCTTCTTTCTTTTATGGTATGGTTGGATACTTAGAATTGTTGGATACTTGGATATGGAATGGAATGAAATGTAGTATTATAGTAACTTAATAAAAAAATAATTATTATAACACATTTACTTTATTACATTTATTGTCATCTTATATTTATTATCAAACATTTATTGTCATCTTAATTAGCCTTGCTTTTAGAGGTAAATGTTTAATATCTCTTCTTTTCGAGGCCTTGTTTTTGGCAAATATTTAATGTCCTATCTTTAATAGCCCTTGTTTTTAACAAATATTTATTGTCTTATCTTATTTCTCGCCTTGTTTTTGGCAAATATTAATTTGGGTATTCTGGTTATAAATAATTGTTACCCAGAAATGGTGATTCATCAAAACTGCATTCCACTTATTGTTTCTTTCACCTCTCTAATGTCTTCACCATCTTCTGATGACGATATGATTATCCTAATGATGTTGGCGATTGCAGAAACACAGAGACTCCACCATGAAAGTAGGCGCGTTCGCAGGTCTATACCTAGAAATAGAATTGCCGCTCACCTCCAACTTTTTCATGATTATTTTACCGATGTACCGCTTTACCCTGACTACCTGTTTCGTAGGAGGTTTCGAATGAGGCGTCATTTGTTTATCCGAATTCACGACTCTGTTGTTGCTCACGATCCGTACTTCGTACAGAAGAGAAATAATGCTGGTACCCTTTGTCTTTCTTCCCTTCAGAAGATAACTGTTGCTTTAAGAATGCTTGCTTATGGAGTTTCTGGTGATTTTATGGACGAATATTTAAAATTGGGGAAACCACGGCTACGAAATGTTTAAAGAGTTTATGTCATGCGATTATAGAAGTTTTCGGCAATGAATATCTCCGGAGACCGAATAGTGATGATGTCGCATGATTGTTGGTTGAAGGTGAACGTCGAGGGTTTCTAGGAATGCTAGGGAGCCTCGACTGCATGCACTGGATATGAAAGAATTGTCCTACTGCATGGCATGGGATGTACCAGGGCCATTGTTTTTAACTGACTATCATTCTAGAAGCAATTGCTTCGTTTGATATGTGGATTTGGCATTTTTTTGGGATGCCTGGATCTCATAGCCACATCAATGTCTTACAATAATCTAACGCCAATTTCGAGATTAATGGAGTGTCGTTTACTCAGGGTTATTACCTAACATATGGGATATACCCGACATGCTCTACATTTGTGAAAACTAGTCCTTCCCCGCGTTGAGCTGCGAATAAATACTTTGTGCAACAACAAGAATCAATAAGGAAAAATGTAGAAAGAGCATTGGGAGTATTGCAAGCACGTTTTGCAATTATACGGGAACCTGCACGTTATTGGGATCCCGATGATCTTACTCAAATAATGACGGCGTGCATTATAATGCATAACATGATTGTCAAGGATGAGAGAGAGCTGTATATTACCGATTTCGACTATGAACAAATTGAATCCGTCCCACTGATAGAAGTTATCTCCAACGAAAATGAGAATTTTGATCAATTCGTTGATCGACACCTTCAACTATGAAACGAGGCTGCTCATTGTACTATCCAAGCCGAGCTTGTAAAACATTTATGGAACTACTACAATGATAATTATTCTGCTTAAAATGCACATTAGGTGTTTTGTAACGTTTAATAATGTCACGTTATTTATCATCAAATGTTTTTTGTATTGCAATAAGTGTCCCCCAAAATTTTATTCCTAGGAAAATATAACATTACAAGAGGTACTGAGCCTAGCTCCTTAAAATAAAAAATCCTGCGACCCACCTAATACATAAAAATAAAACATAGAAATTTGAATTGGCAACACAAGAATTAATCACGAAAACAAACATCTCCTCGCCATAATGTTCTTCTTCTCCTGCTCATAGAACTGTTTTGTCATCTCATTCATATCATTATTTATATTCATACGCATAATACGTTCATCATGTTCAAACTCTTGTAGTTTAAGCTTTTTCTCATGTGCATTCTTCCTATCTTCAATATAGCTTCCCATAAGCTCTGAAAGCTATGAGATTCCGGGAATTTCATAATTTGTTCCCTTTCGCCTACTTAACTCTTTTCCTGCTTTCCTTCCCCTAGGGCGCTGATTCTTGTTTGGCGACACCACTTCATCGTCATCTTCATTCAAGTTAGTTGTTAGAGATGAGTTGTTACTTAAATTGCATCTACGAGATGAAGTAGAATTTTATGGACATAGTTGGTGTTGGGAAACCGAGGGGGCAAATCGCAACGTGGAAGCACAATACGATTAACAAGAACTTCAAGAACTAACTCTAACCAAAGAGAATTCAAACAAAGACAATAAAACACATACATAAGGTTTAAATTAGGTGAAAACCCTAAGCAGGATCAAAACCACCCCCGAGAAGAACTATAAATTTATTATCATACTAAGGGTTACAAGAAGTTCCAGAGATCACTCAAACCTCACCTCTTACGTAGTGTCCCGTAAAATTCTTTTATTTTATTTTCCTATTCTTCTTTATTTATTCATCTGCAACCATACATTGTGCATTCATATCACTTTGGATCTTCATCTCATTCTTACATCAGGTTCTCGTATTCGTCTTTCTGTGGTTTGAGTGGTGGTCCCTTTCTGTGGTCCCTCGTGTGGTAGTACTGTGTGGAGTTTGGGGGAGTTTTGGCTTGTGTTTGGTTTTTCTTGTGTTTGGTACATTCTGGTAGGGAGCCTTGTGTTATTTTTCCAGTTTTGTCAAAGTCGTTCGAACGAGATTTAGATTCGTTCGAATGGGTTGACATGTCCTCTGGAAAATATTATCTTTGAGGGTAGTTCGTTCAAACGACTTCCTATTCCGTTCGAACAAGTTGACCAATCCTCTAGAATTTGGCCCATAATCTCCTAGCCGTTCGAACGACTTCTGGGTCCATTCGAACGACTTTTGTGTCCACTCTGTGAATTCCTTGTCCATTCAAATGACTTCCTTGTCGTTCGAACGACTTGGTAGGTGTTTTCCTTTTTTTAGCTTTTATTTTCATTTCCCTTCCTCTCACTCTCAATTCTCTCTCATTCAATCTCTACTCACCCTCTTCCTCACTTATCCTTGCTCAATCCTCGGAGTTTGGCGATTGTTGGGCAGATTCCCTCGCCTTTCCTTCGGTGTGTATTTCCCCTCCTTTATCACTTAATTGTGATTTGTGTTTCTAGGGTTTTGTTTGTGGGTTGATTTGGGGTTTCTCGAATTGCGGCGTGTTTGGTTGTAGGTGTTGGGTTGTTGAGTTGGCGTGATTGTTACCGGTAGTGTTGAAGTTGATTGCTCTGAATTTTGGTCGAGTTTGCGATTGTTGGAGTTCCGAGTTTGTCCTGTAGAATTTGAGCCGTTTATCAGGCGAGTATCTCTTCATTGCTAAATTACTTTACTAGTGTAACTCGCGTTGGTTAGGGGATGCATATTGGCATTGAGGTATTTGTGATTAGGTTCTTAATTGCATTGTTTCTCAGTTATAGCCAGGATTTTATTATTGTTTTTCCTATCGTTAGGCACGTAGGGCATATTTCCCTTGTTCTTAATGAGGTCGTGCATTGTGAGGTATTTCTTGTAGGTTGCCCTTGGTGGTTGTGTTCCAGTCTGTTGAGACTGATGATGTTGGATGTTGTGACTGACTATAAGTCACTCTTTGCATCTGTGTTAGGATTGTTTTCCATCCTCTGAGGCAGGTGGTTATCCTATGTGCGTGTTGGCTGGGTTGGGCGGCTGTGTTGTTTTGATCCTTGGGATCTGTTTGCAGTGTGGGCTTCTTTTATATTCTATTAGCTTAATGGGATTGGATACATAACAAAGCTCTACATCGACTGACCCTCGATAGGACCTAGGATTCCTACATCGGGTTAAAATAGTATGTAAAGTTCTGGTTGGACACTATAATATCTATTACCCTTCGGGAGTGTGGGATGGTATGAGACAGTTTCCTTAGGTACTAGTCTTATCCTTGAGGTTGAAATTCTTTGGAATAAGTGAAATAAAGTTTAAACGTTGGCTCTGTGGGTTACAAAGCCCAGAACACTCCGATCAAGTGATAAATTCTAAGCGTGGTCGAGCTTGCAAACTAATCGTACCCATTGTATCAAACTGAGATTCTCGTTAAGGTTATTATGCATTAGTAGTTGATCAGCCCAATGTTTTTAACAATAAGGTCTAGTTCTTTTAAATCATTAATTATTCAACATTAGGACTTAGTGCATCATCCAGCATTTGGGATAATTATGGGATTGTCCTAGTCATCATATCATATCATTATCATGTAATCATAACATCACGTCATCGCTTATATTCTTATTCCTACTCTTAATCTCATTCCTATTCTCTATTCCTCCCTTCTTCGCAGGTTTATTTTGATTACTGTAGCTTTTAACATTTTTATCTCATTCACTTCATCTCTTCCCCTGCATCTGTTATATTAGTATGTTGTTTAACATTGTTAGGCCTTAGTGAGCCGTGGTTTTGCTCACTATCGCTTTGTCCTCCCTTTCAGAGGTGGAGTAGCTGCTGTTGGCTGAGAGCTCAGCTGTTAGATCTAGTTTTGGGTTGCTGCAGATCCGTTCTTGTTGCTGCATTCGTGTACGATTCCAGCTTTTGGTACCGTATTGTATTTTGAGACATTGTATTTACATTTTCAGATATGTATATAAATCTTTTGCTTTCACTGTATTTCTCTTCCACTCTGATGATATTGCTATTGTGAATGACTGAGCCTGAACTTGTCTATGGCTCGGTTGTTTGTAGGGTGAATCGGTTAGATTCCCTGACCTGCACACCCAGTTATCCATGTTTTAATCATTATTCTGATTATTGGATTTTGGGGCGTGACATCTACCCTTACAGATAATCCTAGCAAAAAACCTAGAAAGAAAACCTAAGAAACTTCTCCAAAGCTAAACCCTAGATTTCTCCCTTTTTTCTCTCTAACTCTTTCTCACAGTACAAAGGCCTTTAACATACACTCTTTATTTATAGGCTTTCCATTAGGACATCTCCGAAATATGCATCACGAGATAATCCATCGCTTTGGATCAAATCCTCTTTAAAATGAACTTAGAAACAAACAAATAGAGCCAAAGTCGTTCGAACGAGTCACGAGGTCGTTCGAACGACCATTTAACAATCCTCTAGAATTTTGGCCCAAGACCTATTTTCGTTTGAACGACCTCAGAAGTCGTTTGAACAAATTCAACGGAAGCTCTATCGTTCTAACGACTTTCCCAATTTTTTGAGCCGTATTCCTAACAGTTGGTCATTAGCTTTTTCTAAATAATCTTGCCAGTTTTTGTGCAATCTAATTTCCTTCCAGCAACGTACTAGCTTGAATTCTTTCTTCTCAATCTTTTTATACATGATTTTTGCTTTCTCTATCTGTTACAAAATAGAACAATTGTTTATATTAATAATTGTTGCATTAACATATTTCACTATTGTATAATAATTGACATACCTTGCCGTCTTCATTGAGGTTTTCACCACTTTTACGACTTGCTGAAATGTTAGCATAGTACCCACAAAATTTGCTAACATATTTTTGGATTTTGCCCCACCGATTTTGTATCGAACCAACAGTACGATGTGACTCAAGTTCTCCATGTTGCACAAAATAATTATGAATCCGATCCCAAGAACTTGTAGCCTTTTGGCCCGTGCCACAAATTTCATCAAAACTAGTATTTAGCCATGCTGATACAATTAACAAATCTTTGTCTTCATCGTAGTTTCTTCGTGCAATTGGTGGTGACACGAGCGGAGTTGGATTGCTATAGCCAGCCGACATAGATGCTTCCGATGCTGAATAAAATTGGTTATGAGGTGGAGAGTATTATGGGTAATGTGACTGAGAATACTGTGATTGAGAGAATTGTGACTGATAAAATTTATTTTGAGAGAATTGAGGAAGAAGAGGAGATGAGTTTGAGTTATTTTGTAAAAAATGTTGAAAGCCGTACCAGCTATTCAGTTGATTGTTCTTATCCATTTGTTGTTGAAATAAAAATAGTGCGAGGCTGAACAATTTACACAGGAGGAGTAGAGAAGAGAGTTGAGAGTTGAGGGCGTTTTAAATAAATTTTAATGTTGTTTGTTACCGTTGTTGCATAATGTGACCGTTGTGATGCCCGTTGTTTGATGACCGTTGGGTTTTTTTTTTACTGTTGGATCTAACTTAAAAAAATAAATTTGAAAACATATATTCCAAACATTAATTAATTAATTTATAATAAATAAAAAACACCGCGCCAATTGAATTGGCGCACAAATATTTAAACCACATATTAAAAAAATAAATATTTAAATAAATATTAAAAAAAACAAATGAATAAATACACAACGCCAATTCAATTGGCGCATGTTAAATATTAAAAAAATCAAAATAATTTTTTAATGATTTTAATATATTTTTTAATAATTCATTTATCTGAGCCCACTGACACCCTTACATCAACCGGGTTGCCACAGATCGCTACTGATTTTCTTGAAATTATCAAAATTTGAGCGATAGCTATCCTGAAAAAAGAAATTTTATTGAATTTGGATCGCTAAAATAACGATAGCTATCCTACTGCCCATGCCTCTAAGTGGCTAACGTTGGATCCAGGTCAACTATTTTTCTGTACACACCATGAACAATTTAAGCGAAATTGTGGATACAAATTATCTTTTGATTTCTTTACAATGTTAAATGCCATCCAAGTACTAAAACTACTTCTACACCCACCCCCATGATCGTTTACCCAACCATTCATCAAAATTGCTTCCTCAAAGTATCAATATGTATAATTAATTACTTGGGGAATGCCATTTCACTCCATCATCAAATTGATAGAGAAAAAAGAAACTACTTTGAATCTCAAAGATCTAAACAACCCTATAATGAGATATGTTTGAAACCATCTACAATGAGTTCACAACAGAGAACAAGCAAATAACAGTAGTGATCAAGTTTGATGTACCTGGGATTATTAATTGAAAGCAATGAGGTTGTCGTTGATGCCTGTTGCTGATGATGTCTTTAACAAAGCAAGAGTGGGAGAGTGAAGCTTTCATTTTGTGAGAGAGAGTTGAGAGAGGGAAAAGTTTTGTTGAGAGAAGGTGAAACCATTTGTTTTGGGAAAGACGACACAAAATGTTCGTCATTGATAAAGAATGTATCTCAGAAAAAGCACCAATTAATATGACAGAATAAAAATGTGCGTTAGTTTCGTTGTTTCCACAATAAAATACAACATTTTTGCTCCGCTTGATATCTGGCAATTGCTCCACAAAATAATATTATGTTCCTTGGTGTTTCGGTTAAGTAGGTGTGTAAACTTTCCAGTAAAGAGTAAGTTAAGAGAGGTCTTCTAGCATCTCGAGCAGTGACTCTTATCCCTCAACCTTGCCTCTAGATTATGAGTTTACATAAAACCTGAAATTGCTTCAACACAAGCTTAAAGATAAATTGAGGAAAGAGTCATACATTATGAATTTATGCGTGGGTTGTTATATTTTAACTCCTCCTTAAGCATCACCAATAGTACATTGTTTTAAAACAAGTTTCACCCTGCCAAGTAGGATGACTTTCCTAAATTCGCGTAATAGAAATAAAAAATTCTCTTCAAAACAGCGAAATGAACAAAAAACTGGTTTTAAACAAAAATATGTTACGTAAGGAGAAAGAAAGAATTCGAGAGAAAGATAAAGATAAAGCATAGAAAGAGAAAACACTGAGTGAGGGAGATCAAGACAAAGAGAAAGTGAAGAAGAATAATAATAATGAGAGAGTATGAGAGGAGAGAGAAAGATTGAGAGCTATTGGATAAAATTTTGTTTTCGATTTTTGACAGTCCAATTTGTCGTAGCTAGCGTAAAAACTTTCAGCCTAACTTTAGACTTCAAGTCTTAAAAAAATCTAAGGAAAAAAGGACTCCAATCGGATCTAGGGCCTTGCAAGCTGAAAATTAGGAGGTCTTGTAAGTTATAAAATAATCGATTGCTAATGAAAAAAATATTTTTCTTATGGATTTAGGGTCCTCGAGAAAGTTAGGCCTAAAGTGACTGCTTTGGTCAGGTCGCTTTGATCGCTTTACCCAAGCACCGACAATGTCTGTATTTATGTAAATACTCTACCCTATATAAATGCATGCTTACTTTACACTATATTACTGCATGAAACAAAAGTACAATTAAACCAATTTCATTACTAAATGGAAACAAAATCGAAATCCTTAGTGAGTGCAAATGCAATGTTGGTCCTCCAAATAATCAAGAAGGGAAAGAAGGGGAAACGCTACTAGTTTCACCTCTAATGGATAATCAAGAAGGGGAAGAACTGTCATTTTCCCCTCAAATGGAGAGACTTGATTTTTATGTAATGAGGATGACAAATATTGCAAAATACAAGTTTATAGTTTCCAGCGTTGTTTAAGCATTAATCTTTGTTGGATAGGGTGACTCCAAGATAAGATTGCTCGAGTCCGATAGTTTTAATGAACGTGTTAAGAATATGACACTTGGATTGGTAGATGTGCAATATATAAGCCCACCTATTTTTACGAGGTAATCAACTTGTGCGACGAAATTGAAAACATATCGGAGTTAAAGTTATATAAGGAGAAACGCCTAGCTAGACATTTTATCGAACAAATAAGGGTGTAGTAACTTACGTTTTTAAAAAAGAAACATTAATGGCAGACAAATGAAAACGTTAATTATGTGAGAGAAGCATGATACCAACATATATATTAGGAAGAACCATGAGACTAGTGCAACCATAATTAAGTCGCTGAGTAAATAAGAAGATCGGATGACGTGAAGTACCTAATTGGTGGTTCTGAAGAATTTTTTTAATTGATAAATCGTTCAATATTGAATACAATCAATTTGAGTTCAAAGTAAAGTTCTTCATATAAAATACTCCACAAGGTTTGCAATTCTGCAAAGGTTTTGGTAGATTAGGGGGGGGGGGGGGGGGGGGGGAGGGCTTTTGATAGATGATGTTTATCCGACTTTTGAGGATAAAATTAAAAAAGGTTGTAACTATTATCAAAATCAAAATAAAGAAACAAATGGAAAATTTAATAATGAAAACACACTCTGATTAGCAATGACTGCAGACCTGGTGCAGTTCGTTCCCGAATTTGTATTTTAAGTATAAATAAATAAATAGGATTTGTTACATTCTGTTATGAATGGTTGATCATCATCACAAAATAATGGTTTTTGCAAAGAGTTTTGCCCGTCGTAGAAGACTTTAAGCGATGGTCTTAGTCCATTAAATGGTTGACATCGATAAATGCATTACAAAAAAACTTGCGTCGAATGAACTATATTGCCAATACATTATGGTTGATCTTGATAAACCGTATCAAATTGGGTGTTGCAATATTGAGAAAATGGCTATAACACTGTTCCAAGTGAATGTTGAAAACAAATTCTACGAATCATTCTTTTTAGCTACACGTGAACACAATAACAAACTAAATAAAATGAATTATATAATGTATTCATACTTATTGTTGGTCGATGGCTGGGTTCAATGAAAGAATATTTTTCCTCTAACCAAGCTCTAAACATTGTGGAAATGATTTTATTACACTTTTCGATCACAACCCACAAATTGTCGAAGATAAAAAAATACTGACAAAGTCTCAATTAGGAGCTCCATCATGGTTGTAAATTCCCTTAACTTTCAGTAAGTCACTATTGCACCCTGATAGAATGTCAACATGACACTTTGGCAATTCCTGGATTCGATCTTTAGCGATAAATTGTGATTTATTTCCATGGCCTCTCTTAAGGATGAAATTATCTCTTCGGTTGATTTCGCTTCACCATTTGATCCCTTAAGCTGCAGTTCCTCAAACAAATCCCAAGATAATTTTATCGAGTTAATAAATTTGGCAGTTGGATCCAAGATATAGTATATAGACAAGAAATTTATTAACAGAAAAGTTGAAGAAAGAACCCTCCCACTTTGTTCTTTAGGACAGTTTTGGAAGTTGGTGAAATAAATGCCTGCCACTGAGGGTATCCTATAAATTTTTTGGCTTCTCAATAATAGTATACACTCCAAGTAGTTGTATTTAGTATGTAAAAGTTAGGTTTCAGGAAAGACTTGCTCACAAATGTCTTATTACCTGCAATAATAAAATATACTTCAATTAGGCCCAATAAAATATTAAATGAGGGTTCTACATTATGTAAATTTAAGTATAAAACAAAGCATTTTGCATGCCTATCAGACACCGATAAATATAATGAGGTGATCACGGCTAGTACCTTTTTGAGATCTAAACTAGGTACCATATCATGAAGGCCTATTGGTTGAAGTATCACAACGAGAAAATGGAGATGAAAATTTTGTATGCTCAAAGGATTGTCTCCTTCCACTTCTTCACCAATACTCACAATCTTCTTTATCTTTGACGCATTGAGATTATACATAGGAAATGCATTAACATAAAGTGAAAAAAGTTTGTCTATGTCCTTTAGAAAACTTTTCCTACAATAGTAATAAAGATAATGGACCGAGCGTCAAGATCATGAACAACATTTTAGGTACTCTCTTAAACGACAAAATCTTAATCGGTACCGTCTAAGCCCTCCAGAAAGCGTGTTCATCGTTCATACTATACGTTAAATTCACTGGCTTCAAAACCCTCAAAATCAAAATAATTTCCTTTACAAACCCTACCCAAAAGAAGTAGACGATGCCCATTTTTGGCAAGTCATGGCTCGTGGCTTATTTATTCTTAGGTCAAGTTTTTTCTCGATGCTAGCTTGTCTTTTTTTCATGCCTTGCACCTGTAATAGCTTAATTCTGGAATTCGGACTTAGCCTTTTTTACCAGATGAGTTTATAACGCTCAAGAATAGTAAGTAAGAACTAACAAAATAATTTAGCGTGGAAAATCTTTGAATATGTTAAAAACCACGACCTCTCTTAAGGATTTTGAGAAAGAGAAGATGATATTATTGAGATTGCTAGCTTATTATAATGAGTGTTCTAAGTATATGGAATGTTAGAGTGAGGATTCATCCGTTCTTCATCTGGAATTCTATGGTCCTATTTATAGGTCTTATAATATGACAGTTTGACGACCATTAAGATTCTTAATGATGGACGATATAGAATATATGTTTGATATTCTTTGACCAGATTGTGTAACGTTTTGATCTTTGTTGCTGCGTAACGGCTTCATTGATGATTGTACATTTGCTTAACTCGAACTGTTGATGTAGATGTCAAAAGTGATGACTAGAACTTAGGGATACTGAATATGTCTTAGTAGTGCTTCATGTATGTTGATGAGGTCGAGGAAGAAGCATGATCCCGAGATGTGGAATAAGCTATTACAAGACGACTCTCAACCAAGAGTACGAGAAGCATCATGAGCGAGTGGTGTTGGTTGAGAAACTCGTGCTATAACAATTTCTTGATGTTGCCATCTTGATTTTGATTGTGCTATAAATGTGCCACGTTCTCTGTTGATGAGGTTAAAAGTTCGTATGTTGGTTGAAGATGAAACATGAGTCTGAGATGTGGAAAAAGCCACTACACACCCATAAAGGAAACGTTGTGGTGACATTAGGCATCTTAATGGCTTATTTATGGTGAGTAATTTTGTTGTAAGTGTCCACTTGAATTAACCATGGTTACCATGATAGACATTAATTTTAACGGAAGCAATAAAAAATACAAGTAAAACTAATCCACTTTCTTTTATTCGATTTAAATCTCAAAATCTAAATTAAATATCATCTCCTTTCTCTTCAAACCACAACCACTATTAAACCCAAAACCCTTCTCTTTTATCCCAAAGAGTTTACAATTTTCTTCCCCAAGATCCCTCCCAAAATACCAACTACCTGTAGCTCAAGTGGTCAGGTAGGGCTAACTCCTACCTGGAGGTATACGATTCGAATCTCACCACTGGTGGGCTTCAAGGTTGGAATCGAGTCCGTCAGCCTTATGTCGGCTAGCCTGGCTTGTGTGGTTTGCAGACAATTGCATGAGCCCTAGAGGATCTAGTCGGGAAATTGACAGTCTGGCCAGTGGCCCAGATACCTCTAGTACAAAAAAAATAAAAAAAATCTCTTCCAAAATAAAGTAAACAATGCACACCACCTACTAATAATTTATTATAATAAACTGCCTCCTCATCGTACACATGGGTCCGCGTACTGCAATGACAATACTAATCAGTCAAAACTTTATCAAATAAATTGGAATCTACATAATAAATCCTCAAAACTTATATTAAAAACATAGTTCGTTGTACTAATCACTCTTCCCGAGAATGGGTGGCGAATGTTGAAGATCAAACTCAATGTATCAGCCGTAATCGTGGAATAACATAATCATTTGATCTAAAAACACAATCAAGTAATCAACATTCATATAATGAATGCTATAATCGGAATCACTGTGTGGTCGTTATGCCCACCCAAAAACATGACATTTCTGTACGACAACACCTCTTGTCTAATTGATCCCCTCTTTAATCGTAATCACCATTTCTCACTGCCACTATCCAAAACTACTACCGCTACTGTAATGGCATATTCCGAATCTCAAGCTCAATCCCTAGCTTCGACTAACATACATTTACTCGACCTCGTCAACATACGATAACGTGACATATTTATGGTACATTACGAGGCAGTTAGGAAGAAGAAAAATTATTCATACCGTTACATAACCGTAATAAGTAGTCACTCAATCAATTACATCATTGTTTTCTAAATCCTTAAGAGAGGTCGTAGTTTTTACTTATTCAAAAGTTTCCACGCTAGATCATATTTTTATTTGTGATTACTTGTTTACTGTCTAATATTCTGTTCATCTTTGGTCTGAGAAATTAAGTTCAAGTCTTGAATTTAGGCTCTTACATTTGGCGTTGTCTGTGGGAACAACAAGATTCGCCAAAAGCATCAAATCTAACAGTTTCTAATCAATTTCACGATGGGAAATTCCAGTCAATAAGCTTGACAGTTGACCATATTATTAAGCTCTTCGTCAACATTCTGTTCAAGCTTATCTTTAAGCTCATTACCAGATTAAAGCTCAAACTCAATACCATCTTATAGGCCAAAATCGATGCTCGAGCACATTATTATGCTCTTCACCAGTTTTCAATTACGCTCCATGCTCGACATCAACTTCAAATTCAATGTTCGACCTCATTATTAATCTTTTCGGCAGCTCTCAACTAAGCTCGACAATCAGCCACATTATTAAGCTCTTCACCAACTTTCAACTAAGCTCCACGTTTGACTTCATACCTCATTATTAAGCCTTTTGCTAGCTCATAATTCAAGCTCGTTAACAAGATTGATCCAATAAGGTGTTCGAGGTCGAGGTACTCGAGGCCATTACAACTTATTATTAAGCTCATTTCCAATAAGGTACTCGAGATTGGGGTATTTGAGCCAGTTACAAATTCATTTTCAAGAAGAATGCTCGAGCACCGAACTCACGCTCATCTTCAGATAGAAGCTTATTGCCAACTCTTTAATAATATCAATGTTCGAGCACATAACTCAAAGCTCGTCGCCAAGTCAGTAATTGGTTCATCCAATTTGACAAAAATAAGCCACTATTTGCTTCCTACATAAACTAAAGGCATTTGACTCACTTAGTCGAGCTGAGTCATGCTCGGGGTCCTCACAAAAGATATTGCTTGCTTCATATACATAAACTAAAGGTATTTGACCCACTCAGTCGAGCTGAGTCATGCTCGAGGTTGACATAAAAGCTACTGCTTGCTTCCTCCAACATACAAACCCCAAGTATTGGATTCAGTCAATCAACTTAAATCATACTTGGGGGCGAGCTCGACCTACATATTGCAGATCAATAATTGGTTCATCCAATTCGACTAACACATTACAAACAAATTAATTGGGTCATCCCATTCGACTGATATATTATAGGTCGATAACAGGTTCATCCAAATTGGCCAATATCTTACAAGTCATCAATTGGTTCACCCAATTCGATCAAAGCTTACGAGCGGCCTTGAAGCTCTTACATTGCTTCCAATAGTTAATACATAACTCTCAGGCATTAAACTTGGTCAATAGACCTGAATCATACTCGAGGTCAGCATTGAAGCCTTTTATTGCTTCTTACACTTATACAAACCCCAAGCAATAGATTTAGTCAATCGACTTAAATCATACTCAGGGGTGACCTCAAAACCTCAAATTCATAAAGGCAAGCATTGACGACATTGGTAATGGCTGCACCATAATCAAGAAAGAAACGTCAGGTAACAGATATAAGATAAACTTCTTGTTGAGTATCGAGGTAGTTACTCTCTCCTCTTTGACAAGAAGGATACGTAGAATAAGCCCTAACATAAGAATTAACCAAACAAGAACAATAAAAAACACAAGAAAAGTTTCCCAGATGATGAAAGTGGAAAACCCTTATGGATGAAAAACCACTCCCCACGGACAATTCATTATGATATCAAATAGGTTACAATGATCTCTCAAACTTCTCAAGCTTTAATGGAGTCTCTTCAAACCCTAGTATCTCTAAGATTAAACTCACAAAAGATAGGCTAACAAAATAATCTAAGTCCCCTTTATATAGTAGGAAACTTAAAATACAAGTAGAACGAATCTCGAGGCAAACTCACATCTCAAACATAACATCTAAAGCAAACTACCGCCAAGCTCGTTCGAACGACTTTTACACCAATTGGTCTCCAGCCCTAGAAACATAACATCTCGTTCGAACGACATCCAAGCTCGTTCAAACGAGATTGACTTCTAGGACAAAATTCTAGTGAGTATGAAAAAGGTCGTTCGAACGACTTCCTTCTTCGTTCGAACGACTTCGACAATTTCCTCATATCTTCGACAATCTTCAGTTCGAGTTCACACCCAACACTTCTCAACCAAAACCACTTATGCTTTTAGTAGAGAGGGGGCGATTGTAAGGGAATGTTCCGAATTTTGAGCTCAAGCCCTAGCTTCGACCAACATACATTTACTCGATTTTGTCAACATACGATAACGTGACACATTTATAGTACATTATGAGACAGTTACAAAGAAGAAAAATCATTCACACCGTTACGCAACTGTTATGGAGACTCATCAGAACTGTATGTAACATCTATCATTAAACGATCATAATATGAGATCTATAAATAAGACCAAGGAAGAACAAAATTAGGGGGAGATTTTCTCTATCTAAGATATCTAAGCGACACTACCCAAAATACTCATTGTAATAAGTAGTCACTTAATCAATAACATCATTGTTTTATAAATCCTCAAAAGAGGTAGTGGTTTTTACCTATTCAAAGGTTTCCACGTTAGATTCTGTTTTAATTTGTGATTACTTGTTTACTGTCTGGTATTCTGTTCATCTTCGGTGTGAGAAACTAAGTTCAAGTCCCGAATTTAGGCTCTTACAACTACCATCTCCGGTTTCCCCCATCGACAACAGCAATACTAATAAAAAAAAGTTTACAAATATAAACAAAATGATATTAGCTGTCACACAGCAACAAGAGTCAGATTAAGTAGTTTAACTACATGAAGTACAAGATCCAGAAACAATCTCCAACAGATGAGGTTGAAAATTGAAATCTCTTCCAACTATTTCCGCGGTTTAAGTGTCATATCTAATTGGGCCACACCAATCCACAAAAAATCCCAAATTAAAAACTCTAATTTCATTAATTTTGATTTATCTCTTCTTTTTCAAATTCAATCAACCAAACCCTAATTCATCAAAACCTCATGGCGACAGCTTCACTAATTGAACCAATTTCATTCATACGAAGAGAATTAAAGCCCCCATCTTTGAAATGGAATCCATTGTTGCAAAGCTTCCCAATTCGCCAAACCATGAAATTCAACACTAGTTTGAGCATCAGAAGCTCAAAATTTAGCGTTAATTGCGTTACGAAAAGCTCGATAAATGATGATGTGAAGGACTCAAATGAGAATATGTTTGTTGGTTTGGTTTTAAAGGCCTTAAAGGCTTTGCAGAAACCAGCTGCTGCTGCTATAGTGTTGGGGTTGTTGTTAACTTGTGATCCTTATTCGGCTTTAGCGGCTTCCGGGGGACGAATGGGTGGACGGTCTTTCTCGTCACAGTCTTCATCTTCATCGAGAGGGAGTTACTTGAGTTCGACGATAAGGGGAAACCCCGGTTTTTCGTACTCTGTACCGTATTATGCGCCGTCCCCTTTTGGGTTTGCTGGTCCAGCGATTGGTGTTGGTGCAGGTTCTGGGGTTGTTTTGCTTATGGCGGGGTTTGCAGCATTCATTTTGGTTTCGGGGTTTCTTTCGGATCGCTCGGAGGGGAGTATACTTACAGCTACACAGAAAACTACAGTTCTCAAGCTTCAGGTATTGTTTTCCTTGCATTTCTATCCATTGGGTGTTTACATGATTAATTGTTACTTGATTTTGTCGAGTAATTTGAAAATGAAGTTTTAGTTTTCGTATATTGCTTATTAAGTTCAAGGTGGAAATGTAAAATGAGAACTCTAACATAGTCATAGCCTATCAAACACATTGCTTATGAAGTTCAAGGTGGAAATGTTCTAAAAGTTCAGCCTTCAGTAAAGAAGAGTAAAAACTCCTTTAAACAATTGTTGAGCTGCTTGTGCAAGGATTTGAGTCCATAAGGCATGTTAGATAAGAATTGGGATGAGCTTAACGAGAAAACTTATAGGACGGATTGAAGTATATGGGGACTTCGTTAATTTCAAGGTGGGTAATGTTTGCCAAGCAAAAGAAAGTGAAGAACATCTTAATGCAACACAGTAATACCTGTTGGAAATGAGTCCGAGGTTACAACAATGAAAGACGAGGAATACAATAAGCTTGAAGAGAAAACTTTGAGTGTGATTCATGTATACCTCTTGGGTGAAGTATGTAAAACATAGTCATATTATTGAGGAAAAGACACCCAAAAATCTTATAGGAGTTTTTTTTTTTTAAACTAGAGGTTCATCGGGTTCATAATTTGTCACCACTTGCCCAATTACTCCCCTAGGGCTCGTTACAAAGCTATAGGAGAATCTTGACGCTCACTATATGCGTAAATTACTCACCAATAGAATATTCTGAAAGGAATCTGTTAATGTGAATTAGTCTACTATCGTCTTCTTACTCACTGCTCTTTTGCTTGATAAGTTACTATTTTCTTTTTGCTAGCAAGTGTTACAAAGTGGGTTGTGTCCATGAGCTAGGGAGGAGGGGATTGACTGCGTAAGGCAAGATTTACTAGTAAACCCCAGAGTGGAGTGAGAGAGGGAGGGAGGAAAAGGAGAGATGGGTGACATGGGTCACAGATACACAGATTTGAGACAAAAGTGTTTTTAAGGCTGCCTAGTGTGGAAATCTCGTTTGATCTGAGGTTGCTTCTTTGTGCGATCATCTGGATCATTTGGATTAAGAAAATTTGAGAACCTTATCGGAAGAGAGCCCAATCTGTTCATGTAGGCGGCACTGGAAAGACAGGACCGGTATATTGAACCTTCTGAGCCATTGATTGAATGATGCTCTACCACTGATTCTTGCCTCCAGTAGGCTATTCTTTTTGATCCCATTTCGATTTCGTCTCTACTTAATGGTCTAGTGATTCACAGCTTGTAGATGAGTGTTTCAATCCTTCTCTTGCTATGCTCTACGACTTATGCTGCTTGCTGGTCCACTTCTGGTTCACCTAGCTTCATCTTCTCCACTCCTGCCTGTCTGTCTCCTATTTCTACAGCTGATGCTTACTCCGGAGATCTTGGTCACCTATTAGGTATGGCTAGTGACACGGACTAACTTAAACACAAGCTTGGTATGTGCGGCACTCAAGGCACGTGCCTCAAGTAAGCCTATTTATTCGTCTCTTTCAATCGTCTTTTGAACACACTATCACATAAGATCGCATAAAATCAAGGCAACACAAACACTGTACAAAGGGTGTTTGAAACATCATTTCATTCATTTATCAACAACAATTACAAAGCTTTTATTCCTTCTCGGATGTATCGGATTCAAGTCCTCTACATATATAGCTACTAAGGAAATATATAACTTCTAAAAGGAAACATCAAAGTTGGAGACGAAGCGTACTAACCTAAACTTTACAGAAATAAACGAAAATTTATACAAGGCTTTATTACAACCTAAAGATACTATTTACAAAGCTTGGGCTCAATCCGCTGAGGCGTCACACTCTCTCCCACTCAGCTTGGAGACGCCCTCGTCGACTTCTTCTTCTTTTTCTTCTTCTTCCACATCTGCCTGTTCTCTTTCCTCTCTTGCTTGACCTCAATCTTCCTGAGTCAAACCAGAAGGGGATGAGAATCCTGGTGCTCCTAGCTGGCCTCTGTGTCTGGCAGATCCTTCCACTTCACTAGGTACTCGTAGACTTCCTCCTTGGTGTCCGGGTCAACATGGGTCACTATGTGAGCAAGAATACTCTCTGGAACTTGGACTGGGTTGACTGGCTTGAGAGGAACCTGAGGTCTGACGGTACTTCTGCTTGGATCTTCCTTGTCTTGGTGGTAAGGCTTCAGGGCATTGGCATGGAACACTGGATGGGTGAAGCGAAGATGGGGTGACAATTGAAGCTTGTAGGAGACCTTTCCAACTTTGCCAATGATCGGCATCAGATCGATATACTTGGGTATCAGGCCTTTGTGTATTCTGTCACTTCGGTGCTTGAGGTGGGAGTTCTTGATCAGGACAAGGTCTCCAACTTGAAAATGATCTGGTCGTCTCTTCTGATCTGCCAATTTCTTCATTCTGGCGGACGCTTTCTCCAAATAGGCCCGGGCAATATCAGTATTTCTCTGCCCTTCCTTTGCAAACTGGTAGGCTCTCGGAACACTTCCTTTATAACTGGAGACCACGGTGTGCGGTGTATGGGGCTGCTGTCCCAATAGTATCTCAGAGGGACTTTTGTTGGTTGATGAACTCTTCTGCAGATTAAAGCAAAACTGTGCTACATCCAGGAGTTTGGCCCAGTTCTTCTTGTTCGCCCCGACAAAGTGCCGGAGGTATTCTTCCAACATGGCATTGAAGCGTTCGGTCTGACCATCTGATTGCGGGTGGTTACTGGTTGAGAAGTTGAGAGTGGATCCCAACAATCTGAACACTTCCCTTCAAAACTTCCTAGTAAATCTCAGATCTCTATCACTGACAATGTCTTGTGACACGCCCCAATATTTAACAATGTGCTTCACAAAGAGATGTGTTGTTTTATCTGTCGTGCAAATAATCGGGGCTGGAATGAACGTTGCATACTTAGAGAATCTGTCGATGATCACGAGTATGGAACCATATCCTTTAGTCTTGGGTAACTTGAGATAAAATCTAGAGAGACGCTTTCCCAAGGTCGGGTTGGTACAGGAAGTGGTTCAAGCTGACCAAGTGGCAAGTCCCGATTCACTTTATCTTGCCTGCAAATGTGACAAGTCCGCGTGTAATCCATCACTTCGTTTTGATCATTGGTCCAATAGTAACCTCTGTGCAACAGGGATAGTGTTCTTCGCCAACCTGGATGGCCTGCCCAAAGAGTGTCGTGGCACTCCTTTATCAACTCCCGTCTTAGTCTTGCGAACCGAGGAACATAAATCCACTGTCCTTTCGTATATTAAAGACCATCTTCTACCCAGAACCGTTTTGTCTTCCCCTGTTTCATCAAGTTAATGATGACGTGGGTCTAAGGATCCACCGCCAATCCTTCGCAGATCCTATCTTGAAGAGTGCTGGTAATCTGAGAGTGAGACTGTTCGGCGGCTATAGAGATGGCCGCTAGTTCAGCCTTACGGCTCAACGCATCCGGTACATTGTTTATCCTCCCTGGCTTGTGCTCGAGATCTAAATCAAACTCTGATAGAAACTCTTGCCAACGAACCTGCTTTGAGGTCAACTTCTTATGAGTAAGGAAGTGGCTTGCCGCACTATTATCGGTCTTCACCAAAACCTTCATTCCCAACAAATAGTGTCGCCATACTCGCAGACAATGCACAATAGCTAGGAGTTCCTTCTGTTGGGCTGAATATCGTCTCTTTGTATCATTAAGTTTCCTGCTTTCATACGCAACCGGATGCTCATCTTGTAACAACACTCCACCGATAGCATAATCAGACGTATCGGTATGTACTTCAGATGGCTTGGTAATATCTGGCAGGCTAAGACTGGGTTGCTCATCACCGCATTCTTCAGATCATCAAAGCTGTTTGACATATCTCGGACCATGACCAAGATAAGTCCTTCTTGAGAAGATCTGTAAGGGGTGCCGCGCGTTTCGAATATCCTTCGATGAACTTGCGGTAGTAGTTCACGAGGCCAAGAAAGGAATGCACTTCTGTAACCTCCGTAGGAGTTTTCCACTCCTCAATAGCGCGAACCTTTTCCATATCCATGCGGATCTGACCTCCGCCAATAACGTGTCCAAGAAACTTAACTTGCTCCTGGGCAAACGAGCATTTCTCCAACTTGACATATAGCTGGTTCTGTCGTAATACTTGGAATACCAGGCGAAGATGTTCAAGGTGCTTTTCCATAGTGCGGTTGTAGATAACAATATCATCCAAGTACACCACCACAAACTTGTCGATATATTTTTGGAAGAGCTCATTCATAAGAGTGCAGAATGTTGCAAGAGCGTTGGTCAGGCCGAATGCCATGACAAGAAATTCATATGCCCCATGCCGAGTAGAACAGGTCGTCTTTGGTTCGTCCCTGGCAACAATCCTTACTTGATAGTAGCCCGATCTCAAATCAAGTTTAGAGAGGTACTTCGCGGATGTAAGCTGGTCAAATAAGTCGGCAATGAGCCGTATTGGATACTTGTTCTTCACAAACTTCCATCGTGTTTCTTCTGAAATAAGACCGGGGTACCATATGACGCCTTTGAGGGGCGAATAAAGACCGATTCCAACAGTCCATCAAGTTGTTTCCGAAGCTCTGCTAGTTCAGGCAGACTCATCTTATATGGTCCTTTGGCATGAGGTTTGGCTCCAGGAACTAACTCGATCTGATGATCGATAGCCTTCGTGGAGGTAACACCTTTGGCAGTTCTTTCCGCATCACATCCTTGAACTCGGTAAGTACCTCTGAGACTTCCTTCGGCATGGCACTGTGATTCTGATCATCCGGCTCTAACCGTAAGGTAGCAAGGTAAGTTAAATCCCCTCGCTTCAGTCCCTTCTCCAACTGAGAGCCGATAATATTTTGCCCTCATCTCTATGCGTGGACATCTGCATGATTGAGGGATTGCCACCAAAAATCCCTAAGGAATTGACGAACGGCATCGGCACTGCTTTGTGGTAGCGAGGAAAGTTCATTCCCAAAATAATCTTGAAATCATCTAACGTCACCGCGAGAAGGTTAACCTTCCCACTCCACTGGCCCATCTTAACTGGAACCAACTTTGCAACACCATGTATCGGCATTGCGGCGGAGTTGACAACTTTCATTCTGCTAGAATCTTTCACCAAACGCAGTCCCAAACGGTTCACTTCCTGAATAGCGATAAAGCTATGGGTAGCACCTGTATTAACCATTGCCAAAGTACTCTGCCGATTAATACTGAGGTTCACATATATGAGTCCCTTCTTAGGCTTAGTCTCTGTTAGCTGAGTTGCCACGACATTGAGCAAGTAAAGAGTTACCATATGAGTTTCACCGCTATCATTTCCCTGCGCGGTGTTATTGGCTTGGTCTCCTTGCGATGCCATTAGAGCATTCAAGGCCGTCTTTTGAGGACACTGATAAGCTTTGTGATTTCCTCCACAAAGAAAACACTTCAAGTTCCCTGGACGCCCTTTAAACCTGGACGAGGAGGAAGCGCCACCATTGTTACGTGGCCTGTGGTGCTCCCTCCCGGAATTGGAACTCGAGGCACTGCCCGTACTGGCTCCACCACTTCTGCTTTGGCCATGACCTTGGCCTTGACCTTAGTCTCCCGCCACTTCTTGCTTGGTATCCCCCATTCTTGCCCTTATTGTAATTATAGGAGGATCCCGTTCTCTGCTGCGACTGGGAACTAGACTGAGACTGAGTCGGTCGACGCTCACCCTGCATAGGAGCGTAGTCGTTGATACGCTCAACGGAGGCCATTGCGGAGGCTAAATCTTGAACCTGTTGCCTTTATAGGTCATTCTGGAACCAGGGTTTCAAACCTTTCAAGAAACATAATAGCTTATCCTTTTCAGACATGTCGCGGATATCCAACATTAGGGCTGAGAACCGCTTCACATACTCACGGATGTTGCCTGTCTGCTTTAGTTGCCTTAAACTCCTCCGAGCAATGAACTCAACATTCTCGGGCAGGAACTGATTCTTCAAATCTTTCTTTAAGTCGTCCCATGTGCTAATAGTACCGTGACCGCTCTGGATCTCAGCATACTTGGTACGCCACCAAAGTTTAGTGTCACCGGCGAGGTACATGGTTGCCATCGACACCTTTGCACCTTCGCTATCAGGCCTGACTAAATTGAAGTACGTCTCCATATCAAAGAGGAAATTCTCCACCTCCTTTGCGTCCCTCGCCCCTTCGTACGCCTTGGGTTCGGGGACCTTGATTCTGGGCCATTCTATACCGCCGCCCAAAGGTGCTGGTTCACCATTCCTAACAACCTTAACTAGGAGATTCACTTTCGAAGATAGTTCAGCCACCTGATCCAGAAGAGTAGCCAGATTCCCTTCAACTACTTCTAGCGTAACGAGATGTTCGCCCATATGGGCTTGATCGTCTGTGAACCCGTCCAATCATTTCTCCAAAGTCGTTACTTGATTGATAATCCCACTTAGTATTAGTAAGAGGTTCACAACGTTAATCTTGCCTATAGAGAGTTCTTGCCTGCTTTATGGGGTTCACCTCATTCGGACCTAAAAGTCGCGTTACGAGTCGTGAGCTTCTAGGTTCTCATCTCATTCTGCCTTTGACTCATCATATATCTCAGTCACTGCAGCTCGTCGAAAATCGCGCTGAACCCAGCGCGATTTAGCAACATTGATTATGGCCCAACGGCGTTTAGCACGTTTATCGAATCGCTGTCAGCACCGCACGTTTCACAACATCGCTCCTTCCATATACAAGCCCACTATGCAACAGCGGAAAGAATTCACTTCTTGACCTGTATAGCACGACTGATTGCCCATCCCATCCTTTTCTTGTAGTTGTAGCGCCTATACTCATCGATAGTGTCAGCCATTTCAAATTCTTTTGGCTATGGGCAGAGCTTCTTGTCATTGTATCTTCTTTCCATGCTTCCTTTCATGTTTATGTCTATCCATGCTCCTCTGCTTATCGGGGCTTTGAAACTCAAGTGTCTTTTGCCTGCTCGGTGCTCCGTAGATCAGCATCTGCGACGCCTTCTCACAGGTCTCTCACACATACCGAGTACAAATTCCGATTTACACATTTTTTTGGAGGTGAACAGGCCTCCTGCTTCATTGGTGTGCTATGTTGGATGGTTTTAGGGAGGACTAAGGTTCGAGAATATAAGCGTTGGTTGTGATGCTGTTATGCTGCGAGGTTGATTGTAGGAGTTCGTGTTTGGCCCTTGTGGTGAGGCCACTGCGGGGGGAATGAGTTACTGATGTCATTATCATTGGGAAGGAAACCTCACACTCCTTTGTGTGATTACTTGACTGGAGTAAATGAGGAATCCAATATATATTTATAAATATCCAATTGTGAAATCACACTTGTCTGAAATCCTGGTAAAATGGAGGCTTTGACACAAATTTGATGTAGATTATCTTAGCAGAATCTTTAAGTAACCGTACACAAACAAATAAAATTGAAATTGGGTATGAAGAAACTCTAATTTGTCACTCAATTGATAAAACCATATTCTTAATATTCATAAACTCAAAACACAGATCTGGAAAGCTGTATTACAATGAGAGGCAGAAGCCTATATTATAGAGTTTCTACTACTAAACTAAGTAGCTTTTCAAAAGCAAATATAGTCTAAATCAATGTAGAATCTTAAGTAGAAAGTATGGATTAGGAGAATGTAGAAATAATTGAATTGAATACATATATAAAATTTGAATTCAGGCAATCTAGACAGAATATCCCTAGGACTTTTTGGTGTATCAGACAAACTTCTTGCTTGTTGCAAAAATGTACATTCTTTAGATATTTTCCTTCATTTTCCCAGGTCGAACCAAACAACACAAAATTATGAAAAAGATTTTCATGGAAAGCGATTTTGCTTTTCATCCAACCAAACACTGCTACATGATAATATCACCAAACATGAAGCTAAGGTTGCCACCTTCTTCACGTAAAAAACTTTTGTATCTTGGATGTCATGATATACCCTTCCAAAGGTTCGCAGTTGACACCTAGACAGAGGAGTATTTACCTTTAAGAGAGTATGCCCAACACATGCCTCAGTCAAACCAATAACACATTTATTGTTTATACATTGTTTGAACTATCCCCTTTTTCACTTATTTTATTTAGTTCCGTCATATCTTTTCTTACATATTGTTTTTGGCCATTGTGCAGAAAGGACTGCAGTTGATTGGCTTCCTTACCTTTATATAACTCATGCACACCAACATTATATTATTCTCTTACAATAATTTTTTCTCAGGTAGGTTTACTGGGTATGGCAAGGTCCTTTCAAAAAGATCTTGACAAGATTGCTGAAATTGCAGACACATCCACGTCTGAGGGGTTGAGCTATGTTTTAACAGGTGAAGCTGCTAATTCCTCACTTCTTGTTTACAATGTGTGCTTGGTCCCCTGGCTTTGCTAAGTATAATCTTTATTCTTCTTTTTCTTCTGTAGAGACCACGTTAGCTTTGCTCCGACACCCAGATTGTTGCATCTCATGCTACTCATCTGTGAGTAAAATTATTTTCTCACTTTATTGATTTATTTTTGCTTAAAGTTGAAGTTAAATTTATGTTTTTGCAAAAGCCCACTAGAATTGCCCCCTCGGGTCTTGTAATGGAATTACCACTAAAATTCGTGCTCGCAAGTTACTAACATCACAACACGATAAATTGTATGTGATATCATACACTTGTGTATCCCTTTTGATTCGAATGTTTGAAGTCCTGGATACATGATTGTGTACTTCAAATGCTGTTTCAGGTGGATGTGAAACGTAGCATAGAGGATGGAGAGAAGCGTTTTAACAAATTATCTATTGAAGAACGGGGGAAATTCAATGAAGAAACACTCGTCAATGTTAATAATATCAAAAGGCAAAGCACAAGAAGCCAAAAACCTAGTGGATTCAGCAATGAGTATATTGTGGTAAGGCAGGCTTTCAAAATGACTTTCTTATATATTATAATATTTTCACCATAATATGTGTTTTATCTTATATCTCGTACTTTTGTGTAAAACAAACTATTTGTTGTTCTATTTTGCGGCACTGTCACTCTGTTTTGTAGAAACAAATAGCATCTATTTGATTTAAGTGTCTGTTGAGTGATGAAGAAACACGAGATTTTTAGGAATTTAATAATAAAAATATAGAGAATTACAATGGGTTAAAAAATAAGATGACCTATTGTTATCAACTTATCAACTTAACATCTATCATGCCATCATGAGTTCTAGACAAATTTTTTTTTTTTTTTTGGAGCAACATTTTAGGATTTTATTGATGCTTAGGATAAGCTACAAGAGGAGGGCTATGGCTAGGCCTGGCCACAAAAAGAAGGAAACATCAATGTTTAATGAAAGCTATGCCAATTTTCTCCATGAAATATCTAGCTCTAATTTCTCTTGGAAGAGAAACTAAATCCCAAAAAGTAAGAGATTGATGTGAAGATCCAAGTTTAGAGAAGCCATCAGCCGAGCCATTTTCTTCCCTAAAAGTATATCCCAAGGAGATCTGCATCTCAGCCCCTAGCCTTTTGATTTGATTCCAAGTAGCATGGAATTTAAGAGGACAAGAATCAACCTGGTTGAACCAATTGACAATGACTTTTGCATCCATTTCAACAATAAGAGGAAAGAAAAGATGTTGTTTGTAGAGAATAATGCTATGGAGGAGACCAAAAAGTTTTGCAAATGTATTAGTCCCATGACCAAGAACAATAGAGTATTCCAAGACAAAAGCACCATCACTGTTCCTGATAATACCCCCAATACCACTCAAACCAGAATCTAAACAGGAGCCATCAGTTTTAAGTTTGAAATATCCAGGAGGTTTATACCATCTCACAATAGAGCTAGCTTTGTGTTTGATAAATTTTCTCACAACATGAAGGACTGCAGAGAAATGATATCACATCACAGAAATTTACATCTCTTGTAATGGAAACTTTGACCATGATATCCTGAATCCACTTTTTGACTTTCAGAATAATGCTGTTGGCGTTCAGCTTGGAGCTGTCATATCTAGCAGAGCACCTAGCCCTCCATATATCCCATTTTATGAAAGCAGGAAGAATACCATTAATGATCCCCATTTGAGAGTTGTTATTAGCAGCATGAAGCCATATACCTTGTCTAGACCAATAACTTTGAATGGGTAAATTAATCACGCCACAAGCACTTGCAAAGAACTTCCAAACAGCATAGGCAATCTCACCTGTAACAAGTAAATGGTCAAGAGATTCCTCCTTACCTTGAGAACAATAGTGGCATTTTGAAGTTAGAGGTATGATGTGTTGGATGAAGAGATCTACAGGGACAACGTTGCGCCAAACTTTCCAGCTAAAGACTTGTATTCTTTAGCTTGTCCCAATGCCAAGGCCCAGAGTTTGAGATGATTTCATTGATTTTAATACTTTGATCACAATCAATATCTAAAATATTAGCAAGACATTCATCATCAGCCCAGTTATCATGCCAAAAGTCAAGATTTCCTTTACCTTAAGACCAAGAGGTATTAGCTTGAACAGTATGTAAATGATTTTGCATGCTAATCCAAAGAGAAGAAGAGAGGGAAACTGATGTAATCACAGTTCTCACGATTGCTTACGTATACCTAGAGAGCGGACGTCCCTTTCTTGGTTGTTTAGTCGACGCCACTCTCTCCACTTTTTAATTGAAGTTAGTTATTTTGATGTAAATGACTAACTGCTGAAGAGTCTCCTTAAGTTAATAACCCTAATGCTAGTAGGTTTAAGTTTAGGCTTTCTTTTTCTATAAAAGCCTCCATAGTATTTTCTTCTCAGTTGTTATTAGGTTATTTGGGAGTTTTAGGGTTATTTCAGTTATGAGTTATTGAAATTATGAATAAGAGAGAGTTTAGAGTCCATCAATTTGTCTTTCAATCTCTTAGTTACATTAGAAACTCTTTGAAATATGTTGCCATCGTGAGCATATTTCTGCTTAAGAAAAGCAGCCCAAAAGGAGTCAGTGTAAAGGAACTTCCAACATTTTTTTATAATGAAACTTTACCTAATGTCTTCAAGAGCTCTTATACCTAAATCTCCTTCTTCTTTAGGATGACAAATAGAACTACAAGATTTTCAATGTCTTAGGTCTGCCTTCATATTTGCCCCAGAAAAAGTTAGCAAGCATTGCTTCAACATTCTTGATAACAGAATTAGGAACAGTAATGCAATAAAGGAGGTGTATGGGCATAAAGTTTAGGACATGATTGATCAAGATTAGCTTGTCACCACTGGAAAAAAGTTTACTTTGCCACCCCTCAATTTTCTTTTGGATTTTTTGAATTAGAGGCTTAAAGTGGGTATAATGCACTCTTCCATAACTAAGAGGAACACCAAGGTAAATCATGGGAAAAGATCTGAGCTGAAAACCGCTGGAGTTTTGAATAACTTGCTTTCTAGCCATGGACACAAAGTGATGAACATACAAACCACTCTCCCCAAAAATAACTTCATATCTAGCAAGAAAATCCAGAAGGCCTTTGATTGACCTATGGCTGCCATTTAGGAAAACCAGTAAGTCATCTGCATATAAGAGGTGTGTGATAGGAATGCAGTGTCTAGAGGACTTAAAATAAGAAATGTGATCGTCATGAAAGCAAGAGGTCTAGAAAGAACTTCTTCAGCAATGATAAAAAGGAGAGGAGAGAGGGGGTCTCCTTGCTTGAGACTCCTAGAAGACTTGAAATAACTCTTAAAAAACACCTTGAAGAACAACTGAAAACCAGGGGGTTTCAACACATTGAGCAATTAAACTGACAAATCTGCTTGAAAAACCAAACTTGAGAAAAACAAGGTTCAAGAAATCCCAATCTAATCTGTCATAGGCCTTAGCCATGCCAACTTTGAGCATAATATTGCTTCCTCTAACTTTTCTTTTAAGGTCTCCCATCATTTCTTGAGCAAGAGTGATACTTTCATTGAGATCTTTGCCTTGGATGTAAGCTCCTTGATTACCTGAAATCAATCTTTTCAGAAAAGTGCTTAACCTTGAGGCTATGATTTTGGAGATTATCTTGTAGACAACATTACACAAGCTGATGGGCGTGTAATCACCCATGGAAGCAGGAGAATCAACTTTTGGGATGAGGATGAGAAAGGTGAAAGTATAAGACTTAGGCAAAGGGGCGCCATTGAAGAATTCCTTTGCAGCACCATGGAGGTCTTCCTTAATGATCTCCCAACTATGTTGAAAGAAGCTGGAGCAGAAACCATCACTACCAGGAGCACTGTTTGTGGAGATGTTGAAGGTAGCTTCTTTTAACACTTCAATTGAAGACACATTGATGAGCTTCTCATTCTCAACATTTTTGATGATAGAAAGAATGCAGTTTAATAAGCTGGGATCATCAGTTGTCACTTGAGCTGTTAACACTTCCTTGTAATAAAGATATAGCTGCTTCATGAATACTACACAAATCTGGAAGGGTGAAATTTGATGGAAAATAAGTTTTCCTATGAATTTGAGTGGCTTTGTGCATAGTTTGTCATTCTTCTCTCATGTTGCCTTAGCTGGGCAAAGTATCTTTTCTTGTATCCGGTAATGAATACGTTGTACCACAAACACTAAAACCTGCAAGGTCATAGTTTGACATTCTTTATTCATTGCCTATAATGAGAAAACAATTCTTTAAGCAACTTGCCACAATTTATCAACTTAACACCACTATTGAATATTGAGTAAATGATTATAGACTTCACATATATTTATGTGGCCTTCACAAAATCGTAGAAAGTCTTATGGGCCACATATTTCTAGATCTCACACTTTCTATGTAGGTATCTATACTACTAAGAATACAACCGATCGACCAATTCCTAATACATACCGTCAATCACCCTTTTTTCTTGCGTCGAGGATTTTTTTAAAGGCTCGAATCAGTTTTCGACCTCAAGTTTAAAATCCAGCCGTCAGATCTGGACTAAATTTTCTGTCATCGACTAAATAATTTGGGTTCTTTAGGTAAATTTTTGTCATTGATTTTAATAGATCATTAGGCAAAAATCCTTTTTCTCAATCGTCTAACCTCAATACTCCTCTATCTCCCTCTAAACCCTAACTCATCTCCTCCAACCCTCAAACAATCTCAATCAATCCTAAATTGAGTCTGTTAAGATTTCTTTGAATTTGCAGAGAGGCATTAGTTCTCAAGCTCTACCATGAATTCACCTATACCTAATTTGATTGAAACCCTAGCTCAATCCATAGATTTGTTGTTTGAACATCAAGGTTGCAGACCTAAGATCAAGGGTTTTGTTTCGAAATCAAGCTTTTGGGGTTTCAATCTCCACCATTGTTACCCTCTCCCCTTTCTTTCTCATCATCGCCTCCTTCATTCCTCTCTTTTCACCACACTAGAAGAAGCCTCAACCTCGCGTCGCTACCGCAAACTCCTCCTCCAAGTCGCCGAACCCTCTCTCGCTTCTCTCCGCAACTAAACCCAACCCTAAACCCCATCAAACCCCTAAACCCAATGCTGCAAGGGTCCCTGAACATGTCTCGGTCCTAACTGGAGTTCGCCTTAATCTCCACAACAAGATTCTCGCTTTGATTTGCGGCGACAATGTTAAAGAGGCAGACTTGTTTACACCACTCGATTTACTCTAATTGTAAGCCTACAATATTTACTTGTAATGTTGTGTTGAATGCGCTTCTTCGGCGATCGAGGTATGGTCAATTACTCGAGTTTTATCGGTTTATTATTCAAGTGGGGTTGGCTCCAAATGTAGTTATGTATAATATTGTACTTAATGTGTATTTTGATCGGAAGAATGTGGAAACTGCGCTTGAACATTATAAGTTTGTGATGAATTATGCGCCTTTTAATGCCACCCCCACGACTTATTGGATTGTTGTAAAGGGGTTAGTGGAGAATTTGGAGGTTGATGGAGCATTAAAAATTAAGGAGGAAATGCTTGAAAAGGGGTTTGCCCCAGACCCCATTGTGTACCATTATCTCATTTTGGGGTCTGGGGAAAAGGGTGATATTGATGGAGCTTTGAAGGAGAAGTTGGGGGTTGTTTCGGATGGAGTTGTTTATGGTAGCTTGGTGAATGTGTATTTGCATAACGGAATGGAGGAGGCAATGGAGTGTTATGGTGAAGTGCTAAGTGAGGATTCGAAGGTTTTAATGGGAGCGATGCCATATAATTTGATGTTGGATGGTTTGAGCAAGAATTAGAAGTTTGATGAAACATTGCGGTTGTTTAATCGAATGTTGGAGGAACATAATTTGCCAAGGCTGATTTGTGTGGATCTTGGAAGCTTTAAGATAATAGTAGATGAGTACTGTAGGCAAGGAAGGTTTATGGATGCAATCAATGTTTTCAGAATAATAGGTGAGAAAAGATACAAGCTTGATACTTCATCTTTTAACAATTTGATGAAACAATTATGTGGAAATGAAATGGTGTCCAAGGCAGATGAGTTATAGCAGGAAATGGGGGATAAATTGTCTAACAAGCTAGTAGATGAGTTTACATATATTTTACTAGTAGAATTTTGTTCCGAATTAAATTGAGTTGATGACGCTCATCGGTATTTTACCAAGATGTTGGAGTCAGGGCTGAAACCAAATCTTCCTGCATTTGAGAAGGTAATTGATTTTGATAAGGTGGTTGACGGGCTGATGAAATCAGGGAAGATGGACGAAGCAAAGGGATTGTTTGCTCAGATGGTGGAGACACAAAAGCTAGAAGTTGGAAGCTATGAAGCCATATTGATAGCGTTGTGTGAGGCTATTGGAAGTTCTTTGAAGTCTTTGAAGGCACTTAATACAACGCTTGCCCCTCGATATAAGTTTAGGATTGTTATGGTAGTGGATTTCTGTAGCAGTAAGAAGGCCCCATTAGAGGTGATCGAAACTTTGTAAGTGCATGGCTTGCGGAAGTTTAGATCTTCTTCAGGAAGTATATGAGAAAATGTTGACTGGTATTAGCTCAATATATGTAGTATATATATATATGTGACAATGAGGATAACGTCGAGGTCATGGATGTATGAAGTCCTTATCATTCATCACTTTAGTTGTATAGTTGCTCTATGTAAGAGCCTATTGAAATGTACTTCTGCAATTATTATCAATTTAAATCTCTCATTTTTCGTGTATTTCGCTCTTGAATACTAATCTGAATTTGACCATTCACCCTTGGTATATTTACTAGTTGGACGCTACTACTGATGGTTATAATATTGGGTCTTATTCATTTTGCAAGATTTCTGGCTTTGTGCTATCTACCATCCTTTAAAGTCTTAAAAAATGTATTTTTTTTGTCAAAGTGTAATACAGATTCAATTATAATTTAAAGCCTACTTAATTACTTATTTAAAGTTTTAAAAAATGTCTTTTTTTTGTCAAAGTACAGATTCAATTATAATTTAAAGCCTACTTAATTACTTATTTAAAGTTTTAAAAAATGTCATTTGTTTTGTCAAAGTGTAATACAGATTCAATTATAATTTAAAGCTACTTAATTACTTAACATGCCGGGCTAGCAGGCGCGTTAGCGCATGCCTTTATGCTCGTATAATACTACTAATAACACAATACATAGTTGATTTATATGCCGTGCATAAGCTACATAGTTTGGCTACTTTCTTCACAACCTGTAGTACGAAAAAGTGTGGTATGAATGCAACTTCATCAATTGTGGTAGATTTTTTTGATAACTTCAAATTTTTTATCCATATATGTTGGTTACTTTTGAGAAAAAGGTTATGTATCCTAGAAATGCTTATAATTGTTGGATTTTTCAGATAACTATCTTGGTTGCTGCCGAGGGAGAACATAAACTACCTGCTATCAATAGCAGTAGAGACTTGAAGGAGGCCTTGCAAAAACTGGGTTCCATCCCTTCCAAGAAAACTATGGTAACTACCATCAGAAAAGTTTCTATGTACTAATCGTCAATGAAACACTGTATATTTCTTATTGAAATTGACTTTTCTTAAAAAAAAAAAACTGTCTACAGGCAGTTGAGGTGTTATGGACTCCTCAAAATGAAAATGACACACTGTCAGAACGGGAACTGCTTGAAGATTACCCACTTTTGAGGCCCCTATGATGTTGTACAAGGTTGTACAAGCCGGATCAATGTAGTATTTATAGAGTAGAAACAATCTTCGAAAAGTTGAAGGCGAGGGAAGTGGGGGAACTGACCATTTTGAATTCAACATATTAGTCTGCTGTACAGTCTGTGTATAATCAGTGGCTGTGTAGAACCTGAATTTGTTCTCCCTCTCTCTAAACAAGATCCCTCAACTGCAAAACATACTGTCTTCTTACATAGTCTGAAATATATATATACATGTATTTGTTTGTTGTTGTGCTTATGAATTTGCTGCTAATATTACGTGACATTAGTGAATTAACGAGAAGATTGATAATAGATTAGTAGACCATATTACTCTTTTTTCACACTCTGTTAGAATGTCTGATTTACTAACACTGAAACCCTAATTCATCAAAAATCCTAATGGCCACTGTGAAAATATTTTTCATTATTCATCTCTTCAAACACTGAAGCCCTAATTCATCAAAAATCCTAATGGCGGCAGCTTCAGTATTCATTCAACCAATCTTGTTCTTACGAAGAGAATCAAGAACCCCATCTTCGAAATGAAATCCATATTTGCAAAGTTTTCTGATTCGCCAATCGATGATATTCAACACTAGTTTGAACATCAAAAGCTCTAAGTTTATGCCCAAGTCGAATGACATTCTTTCATTTAAAGCTTTGGAATTGCAAGATGTGTATTTGGGTATGAGATAGGGTTCAACTCATCGCCGAGCCTAGACCAAGTTGAACTAAGTTGAGATTTTAGGAGAAGGTATCACATTAAAGTCGAAGAAACCGATACAGTGTAACATTTTTCGGGGAAATTTGCGCTGTTGTTGAATGGGGTGTCGTCGAGCACCTATTAACAATAAGAAATTGTGTCGCCACTCAATCGAATTGCACCCCCAGTCCGTCCCAGTAATGTAAGCTTATTAGTATCTTATTTGTGAGGAGATCATAGTGAAAGCCTCGTCCCAAAAAGTTATCACAACAATGGCAAATACATAATTATTGCGACGAGCAATGTGGAAGTTAGTGATGGACCTAGAAAAATATTAAGAAAAACTCGGGAGTAAATGACGTGTCCAAATAACACTGGGATCCTAACACTGTTGGGAGTGCTTAGAGTCATGCTCTAAGAAGGTGTCCATGTTAAGTAATATCTCCACATTGCTATTTATACTTATTCAACACGTTTGCTCCAAAACCAATTAAAGCTACACCAAAATCTCAGATTCGAAAACCCTATTTTATTGAGTTCTCTCTTCAAACAATCAAAACCTATGGCAACAGCTTCAGTCATGCAAGCAATTTCTTCATTACGAAGAGAATCAAAGTTTCCATTGAAACTAGCTTTTGTTGCTATTGTTTTGGTACTGTTATTGTTAGCTTGTGATCCGCATCTAGCTTTAGCGGCTTCTTCAGGGCGTCGAATGGGTAGGAGTTCTTTCTCGGAGGAGGAGGATAGTATCCCCTCGACGTATAGGGAAAGCCCTAGTAGTAGTTCTTTTTCGTCTTCTTCAGGGCGTCGAATGGGAAGGAGTTCTTTCTCGTCGCACTTGTCGGAGGAGGAGGATAGTATCCCTTCGACGTATAGGGAAAGTCCTAGTAGTTCTTTCTCGTCTTCTTTAGGGCGTCGAATGGGTAGGAGTTCTGTCTCATCGCGTTTGTCGGAGGAGGAGGATAGTATCAGGGGCGGAACCAGGAATTGAGTTTAGGGAGGGCTAGGTGCAATATGGGGTTTGGGGGTGAAACCCCAATTTTTGTTGTTGTTGTTGTGGGTATTATGGATTTTTTTATAGGAAAAATTGATGGTATCTTACCTAGCATGATTACAAAAAAGAAGATTGTGGTATTACCTAGCAGGATCCCCAAACTCCTATTTTTAATTTCTTGTGCCCCAATTTTTTTTTCCATCAAAGAAACTATTTAAGTGCCATGTTAACAGAAGTAGGGTGTAGCATAGTATTAATATATTTGAGTAGATTGATGTTATAGTTTAATCTGAAGATTTTTTTTTTCTTAACCCATTCTTGCAACTAACAAAGCAGTGATTTTTCAATGCGAATACTTCTTACAAAGAGGAATAAACATGTTTCTTAGTTCTTGATGAACTTTTTCAATGTTTAATGGGTTGCATATAGAACTATAGACTAAAAGAAGACACCGTCTATTAGGACTTTGTAGGTTTAAGGACTCTGTTAAATCTTCTGTGATCTCATCTAAAGAAAAATCTATCAACAAATCTAGCCCAAGCAAAGAGTCCTTCAGAATCAAATAACATAATCAGATCATTTACAGATCATACCTAAAGAATTTTTTGTACAAAAAGCTCCCCTCCACGTATAGGGAAAACCCTACTTTATAAAGTTGGAGCTACTACTCGTATAGGGAATACCCTAGTTCTTCGAATTCAGAAGTGGAAAATAAATCATTCACTTCATCGAGTAGGAGCAATTCGACTTCAACAATAAGGCCCGGATTATCGAAATTAATTCTGTATGAGAAAGTTGGTATTACTCATTTTGTAATATTGATTGGTGTTGTGGCTGTGATATTGGTTTTGGTATTCCTTTCGGATCTGTCAACAAGTAGGAAAAAAACTAGTCTTCTCAAGCTTCAGGTAATTTTTTCCCTTAAAAAAGTTCTATCTTAATTAGTGTTACTTAATTATTCGTTATTTCAAGTCATTGAGAGTATTTTCTCGGTTACTGGGTAATAGCAGAAGACTGGGATTTTTTTTTTGAAGTTTTAATTTTATATTTTGCTTACATATAAACTGAAATTGTTTTTGGAGATTAAGCTGGGGGTGTGGGGAGTGAGGAATGGAGATCTGTCCTATTTAATTTTAATATTACAATCTAATATAGATCTCAGGTGATCAGCAGCCCTGTTAGTTTCCCTGTAATACATGGATGATATCAAACCATTCCAAACCTAGGATCATCCTCATAGTTTTACTCAAGGCATGAGGGATCCCAACCATCAGAATACAGGGTTAGTATATCACCTGTTGCGGTTCCCACTTTACTCTGATAGGAGGTTTCATGGTAAACAAGGCATTCAAGTAACTCAAAGTCAATATATGATAACTTGGTTCTGATCTCAGTGACCAAATTAAATAGGACAGTATTAGGGCTGCAACTTATTTTGAAATAAATCTTGCATATCACTCAATCTACACATGGTAGACATGGTATGAAGTATGAACATCCAAAGAACTAATATTTTACATACACACATACTCTCTCTCCAAGAGTTTATCTTGAGTTTTAGCACTTTTGAATGGCCATCAAAGTGATAAAGCAGTGCTTTGGAATGCAGTCTTTGAACTAAACAAGGTTGGACCATCCCATGGAATTCTTATGGTGTCCCAATCTTTCATATGTACACTTTGGTTTTGGTTGTGGCCTTCTCTTGAAAAATTCCTGTGATTATTTCACACCTCACAATGTATATGAAAGCATTAAAGGAGAGCTTCTTGAGGTAGCTAGTAGGACACTCACCAGCAAAATGGCTGCAACATCAATATCTTTATTTTTTCCAGCTAGGGAATTGGTGTCTGTGTTCCAAGTCACTTAAGAATTCTTGCCAAATAAAACTTGAGTATCTGCGAGTCTTTGCTTCATCTTCACTAAGGCATCCACAGAACACACACTTAACGGTTGTAATTAATCCCCACTCAAAAAGCTTGTTTTGGTTTGAGTGCTTTCTTAAGAGCCATCCAAAAAATAAAACTGTGATTGGGAATATGTTCCTTGAACCAGACCAGCTTCATTATCATGTTCAGTAGCCTCATATGAATATTTTAGAGTAAGCACCTGTAGAGCTAGCAGTCCATATGGTATCATCATTGAGGCCAGTATAATCTTCACTCCTTCAAGTAGATCAGTACAGTTCTCAACAAATCCAGTACAATTAATGGGGACAGCCCACTGTCCATTCTCAATTATGTCACGTTGGCTTCTTTGTTCATGGTGGAATTGTAAGTTAATTGTTGAAGGGAATGTGGCATTAGAATCCCAGCAGGGGGCTACCTTCTTCACGTGATATTTTTAATGAAAGGCGAAGCTAGGATTGGTACCTTCTTCATCTAAAAAAACTGATCTATCTTGAAGGTCCATAATGCACATCGAAAGAGTTGCAGTTGGCACCTAGGAAGAACATATTTACATTTAAGAGAGTATGCTCAACAACATACTCTATTTGAATTAGTTCCTACATGTCTTTTCTTACTATTGTTCGTGCAAAAAGAACTGCATTTGGCTGACTTGATTCCTTTCCTTTATGTAACTTATATATTAGTCTTTAACAATGATATCGTCTTAGGTAGGATTACTGGGTAAGGCGAGGTCCATCCAAAAAAATCTTGACCAGATTGCTGAAACTGCAGACACATTCAGTTCTAAGGGACTGAGCTATGTTTTAACAGGTGAAGCTGCAAATTCCATACTTAGGTGGCGTTTGTTTTTTGGGCTGACTCCACTCAGTCGTCTGACTCTGAGTGGAGTCAGTGATTTGGTAACTTAGAAGCGTCTTTTTTCTCTTACTCAGTGGCTAAGTGGAGTCAGAGTCAGTGATTTGGGTCACTCAGAGTCAGCCCCAATAAGCCAGCTTACTGCTGAGTCTGACTCTGACTCTATTTTGTCTACCCAAATTACCCTCACAAATAAATGAAAATGACGAAAAAATCTTTTCATAATTTGTTCTCGAGACGAGCAGCTCCTCCACAGCTCTTCTCCTCCATCTCCTCCACAGCTCTCCTCCATCTCCCAACGCACCCCAATCTCCTCCATCTCCTCCACAGCTGCTCTGCTCTGCTCAAATTACAAACAAAAAATTGGTCTCCCCAAATTTTTCGATCTTGAACAATCTCAAGTGAGCTCTCTCTCTTTCTTCTTTTATTTGAATTATACATGTGATGTTAGGGTTTTGAGTAAATATGATGTTGTTGTTGTAGAAGATTTGATAAATTTATCAGTTTTTGAATAAAAGTTATAGAAAACAATGATGTTTCTTATATAGTTATTATGAATCAAGTTGGAATTGATTATGAGGTGTTTTGATTTGATTATTGGGTACTGTTTGAATTGATTATGGGGTTTTTGTTTTTTCTTCAAGTTGATCATTAGTATTAGTAGAAAAGTTATATTGGAATCAGTACTCTCTCCTGAATCAGTACTGATAGAAGACAAAAGCTAAAATTAGGGGAATGTTTACATCAAAGGAGAAAATTAAATTGCAACAGACACCCACTGATTTACTGTATGTGCCTAAGACAGCTCCAGTATTATCTCTAAATATAATTCCAACACCTAAGACACCTGGATTACCAAGAGTGAACCATCACAACATAGTTTTATCTCCCCCTACCTTGGTAGGTGCTAGCAATAGCTCTGAATTGTTGGTACTTTCCTGTGTCTGCATTCTACCTTTAGTTCTTTGATAACCTGTAGGTCTGCAATAGTATTGATCATTACTGTATTTGAGAGAGCTGCTGAGTCTGACACATCTTTAAGAATATCATGTTTCATTTGTTGTATTGCTGATTTTCAATCTTCAAACCTCACATTGTTTCTCACAATCCATAAACAGCTGAGTCTGACAATTAAGTGCTTGCTCTTTAGGCCTTGCTCCTCCAACTTTTCTCTCTAACATATTAGGAGCTGAACATTAATAGGAGAGTTGTCATGAGTTAATATGGATAGTTGTCATGAGTTAATATGAGTTAATATGCAACTTTTCTTAAGTGCAGTAATGTAATATGGATAGACAATTAAGTGCAGTAATGTAATATGGATAGTTGTCACTTTTTGTATATTAATAGGAGAGCTAACAGACTTGCACATGAGTTAGCTTCTCTTGGCAAATTTAATCCCAAGTATTTTGTGTGACTAGCAATGCCTCAGTGGGTTAGGCATATGGCTCAGTGTTGTAAAACTCTGTTGTTGAACTGTTAGTATGATATTGTGTTTCTTGCCAAAAAAGTTAACATGGATAATCACCTTCGAAGTGTTCAACCTGCTATTAACATGGATAATGAAATTAAATAGTGCACTGAACATTAGTTATTCTAGAGGTGTCTTCAACTATTAATTTATTTTTTGTATATGCAGCAACTGTTATGCTTATGCAACTGTTAGCAACTGTTATTGTATAGGTTTATAAATGATCTCAAAAGGATTATAAATGAAAATGCCTTTACTGATGCTATTACTCATAATTCTAGAAGCCTAAATATTTTCAATGTCTGGATGGTGCACTGAAATGTTTCTTTTGGCTTGATGCATTTTCTGAACAGTCTTGTATAGGTTCTATAGGTTTTTCTTTACGTCTTTTTTGTCCATTTTCTGAATAGTCTGGACCAGGTTTTGAGTCTTAGATTAAGGTCTGCCAGTGGGATTGACAACAGTTTTTGTTTAGGTCCTGAAACCAATATTCTAGCTGAACTACATGGCATCCTACATGGGTTGAGATTCTGCAAGCAACACTATTGCACTCAGATTGCTGTGGAGATTGATTCAAAAGTCATTGCAAACTGTTAACTGTTATCTGCATCCATTAAGATCTTACATTACCTGAGATTGTTGTGCATCCATTAAGATTTTACATTACCTGAGATTACTGAAGCTGTTATCTGCATCCATTAAGCTCTTATGTCCATGTTGCACTTGCATTTGCATGACTCCTATTATGATAGATATCTATAAAGTAAATCTTCGTGTTATTAATGAGTTATTACTTGTTTGTTGTTATTGATGTATCCTTGTTTTGATTGTAGGGTTGTTTGTTTGAAGGCCTTTAGATAAATTGCAGGGGTGATCTGTATTGGCTCACTAATCGATTTCTCGCATACCCCAATATATTCTCTGATTCTATCCTCCTTGAACTACCTTTATTCTTGTTGTTGTTGATAGATATTGTTTTTGATAGATGGGTTGATGTTATTGTTGAAACTATATATAAGAATGTTGTTGTTGATAGATAACTAATGATAGAAGAAATAGTATTTGTGTATTTTCTCTCTTTGGTGCAATTATGAAATTAGTGGGTATTTGAGTCTAACTCTATTAGGATTACCAATATTGGATTGGATGCTCTCTTCTATTATTTGATACTATTTTTTTCATTATGTATTCTTAGGGACAATGAATCAGGTTCAATGGTTATTAGGTATTCTTGCTATTATTATTTTGTAGAACGAGATAGTCAAACAAAATAGGAGGGTCCGCCAAAGACTATGTACTTCTGTTCGCACTGGCAAGGCATATGTCCAGGAACTCCTAGAAGGTTCTAGTATTGTAATGTATAATATGATGAGGATGGAGCCAGACTCATTCAGATCTCTAGTTGCCCACTTCAGAGATACTGGGTTGTTGAGGGATAGTAAGCATATAGATGTCGATGAGAAGCTTGCAATATTCTTACACATCATTGCACACAACATGCGAAATAGAGCTATAAACACTTTATTTCAACATTCTGCTGCTACAACCAGTAAAGTCTTCCATGAATGTCTTGATGCAATGATAAAATTTTCAAAAGAGATGATAGTGCCCACTAACTTTGATGAACCACCAAGGCCAATTAGACACAATTTAGAAGTATGCCTTTTCTGCTGGCTTCGCTAAGATATTATTTTATGTTCTATTTTTGTTGCAGAGACCACATTGGCTATACTTCGGCATTTAGATTGGTGCATCTCATGCTACTCATCTGTGAGTAAATTGTCTCATTTTATTCGATCGTATTTGCTAAGTTCTGATAAAAATTAAAAATTACTCAAAAAATAAACATTAAACTAATGTCGTTGCGAAGTTCACTTGTATACCTCTAAATAATAAGAATACTATGTTTTCTTGTTAATGATGCATGTAAGAGTAAAATGTACTTGCTTTGAAGGAATTAAAAACAATTATACTGTGACATTAGACATTAGACATAAAGAGTTTTCTTTTTGATATGAAGATATGAAACCCGGAACACATACTTATTTACTTGAAACGTTTTTTTCAGGTGGATTTGAAGTTCATCACAAGGGATGGAGAGAATTGCAAGCTATCTATTGATGAACGAATGAAATTCAATGAAGAGACACTCGTCAATGTGAATAATATTATGAAAAGGCAAAGCACGAGAAACCAAAGATATAGTGGATTTAGCAATGAGTACATTGTGGTAAGGCAGGCTTTCAGAACAACTTTGTAGCGCCCCGCTTTTTGTTATAACTAGTTGTGGTTTAAAGTAACACCCTGTAGTACTTAATCCTAACTCTTTTTCCCCAAACCCATTCAAACAACCACCACCGTATTTCTCCCTAACTCTTCTCCAACTCCTCCTCCTTCTCCTCTTTTAACCTTTCTTCCCTCTTTTTATTTTGAAATCAGGAGAGAGGTTAGCTAAACCCCAACCTATTGTTTCCTCAAACCTTTGATCTTGGAAGTATTCTTTCAAATCCTTCATCATTAGTGTGGCTGGAAATTCTTAGCAAGTATATCGAGAGTGGTTTTTACTGTTCTAGGGAGGGAAGGAATCTTTGCTTTGCTCTGCATTAGCATTAAATCAAGGTAAGTACCATTATCACCGAGCATTAACGTCGATTGATTGCTATAGTTTTCAGATACAATTGAGTATAATTAGAGCGTTTATGCCACGCTAAGTATTATGCTCGTGTCGTATAGTCGTGATGATTGGTTTGGACCATATTACTCTTCATAATTTATAACCTACTGTAATCTTGAGTCTTGCCTATTTTACTATGATGACAAGTTGATCATAGTAGTTACTGTTAGTGTTAGTATAACAATTATTATCTATTGCTATAGGTTGATCATAGTAGTTACTGTCAGTGTTAGTATAACAATTATTATCTATTTTTACAAGTTGATCATAGTAGTTACTGTTGGTATTATTATAACAATTCTTATGTATCTTTTACATGTTGATATAGTAGATACTGTTGGTATTAGTACTATAGAAAATGTAAGGTATCTCTTCACAAATGGGTAGTTAATGGACATAAGATTATCACTCTACAAATACCCTAACTTTGGGAGTTATCGGGTAGAAAATGTATGTGATCAATTAATGTCGATGGAGTATTTAATATATGTTCTACTCAGAGGTTAGCCTCATTAATTTTGAAGTTTAATATACATTTTGCGATGATAGAATGCCTAAATTTTTGTCAGTGCAGGGAGAGGTATTTGGCAAATGGCTTAACTTAGCCATGACGATAGGACTTTACTAATATAACCTTAATTAACTTGAGGTAGAAAGATCATTAATAGGCAGAGTATAATATCATCGACTGAGACCCCACTCCTATATTTGTGAGGGTAGAAAGGTCTTTGAGCATAAGATCGCCAATCATATGATATAGTCTCATTGCCTATAGAGCAATGACAGATTGGTCATTTTGATTGAGTGTCGGTCTCTTAAATCATTCATGCATAGGATAACTTAGAGTCATGTACACAGTAGGGCTATGTTGTCAGGGTCCTTGGGTTCGAGTCCCTAAACAAAATATGAGGTAACTGTTTATCAGTGTTCCCGGGTTGCAAGTCCCTAAATTCTTTCCCTGTTACTTCTCGGCTGCATGCTACGCGAGCATCCCGTGGGCTTAGATCCCTGAAAGTGAAAATAAAATAGGTTTTATACCTGTAGGTTGAAAATCCTTGACCACCTTGATCCGGTGATTTCCCCGCTAATTCCTGACTCACTAAAAAGGAATTCGCCAATCCCTGGCTTGCCAATAAAGGATACGCTTCTGTTGAGGACAGAAGGGTGTGAGAGTGTGGTCCCACTGAATTAAAAGTGACCCTGTGTACATCGTCTGTTAGTTATCTCTTACACCTAATAATACTTTATAACTATTTTATAATACCGGTTGGCGCCGACGCTTAAAAACAACCTTAATAATTAAACCTCATTTCCTCAATGCATTGCATCATTTATATATAATTATAGGATATTATATCATACTAGTACTTTTGTATAATAGATCGGTCTGTCATGTTCAGTGACCGGTAATAATTGTGCTTGCTTGACGCCCTGTGCGCTATATTTTTACAGGAGGTCGAGCACGGCAGGATTTTACTTAGTGAGGCTTGGCTGATCAGTTTCGGGATTCTTTGGAGTTCTTTGGATCACTGAGCTGTCGTAGGGTATTTATAATAATAATTTTATATTTTATTGTCGTAGTCTAATTCTTGTTTTTAGAGTTAGTTGAGAATTTTATTCATTTTAATATAATTGAGTTATTTTCCGCTGCATTTCTTTGGTAAGTAGATGTAGTTAATTTCCTTAGAAATTTAATACATCTGTGGGGTTTCATCCGTGGGATGCCCGACTTGTTAGTCCTCAGGATTTGCTTAATGATTTTTATCAGAAGGCGGATTTTATACTATCATTACTCAGTTGCTTAATCCTTTTCATGTGGTTATGTTATAGTTATACTATTTGAGTCATTAACGGAAAAAAAATTCATTAAATAGATAAATAATATTTCATTATAAGAATATCGTAGATGATCACACCCTCATATTTTCTGGACACTTGATATTATACATAATATCATCTGTTCTCCTCCTATAACAAGGTCTCTCATTTACTTATAAATTTTGATGTTACTACCATAATATGTGGGCCTTTTTCTTATATCTGGCGCTTTTGAGTAAAACTCCCTTATTTTAGTTGATTTTTGCTTCATTAATTACCACCCTATCTTTCACTAGCAAATATCATCTCCTCAAGATTTTTATAGTAAAAATAGAGAGAAGTAGAATTGGTTGATAAGAAAGATAGCTTACCGTTAATTAGCATCTATTATGCCATCATAATTTGTAAATTTCATCTGATGGAGCAGTGCCTGTGTTTCACAAATAACTTCAGTTTATCTGTTGGGGCATTGTTAAGCGTTATTCATTTATTACCAAATCCTGCTGATCAAAGTTAAGCAATCTTCGTTCATTGTCTTGCATGGGCAAATATCTTTTAAGCAACTCGCCACAATTATCAATTTGACCACTCACTAGTGAGTATTGACTGTTAGTATCTTTTAAGTAACTCACCACACATTACTAGTTCTTGCACTTTCTACATTTTTCTTGGTACATTATAATTCTAATAACAGAATACACAGTTGTATCATATACCTGTAGCTTAAAAAAATACTAAACCATCTACATGTTGGTTAGTTTGAGATAAAATTTTATTGACACTAGAATTGCTCATAAATGTTTTCAGATAACCATCTTGGTCGCTGCCGATGGAGAACATAAACTACCAGCTGTCAATAACATTAGAGACTTGAAAGATGCCTTGCAAAAGCTGGGTTGCATCTCCTCCTGTTAAGGGTGAACTCGAACTATGTTTGTCGAAGCTCATTGGAGCTCGTGGAACGAGCAAGGATCGAAGTCGGAGTGAAACAGATTGAAAATGAGATTTTCAATGTTCAGACTCGAACTGGTTTTGCTACCTGGAATTCGAACTGATTAAGTTACCTGAAGATTTGAGCTGGTTATGTTAACTGAAGACTCGAGCTGGTAAAGTTTCATGAAGACTCGAACTGGTTCTGTGTGAACTGCTGAAGAAGGATTCAAAGTCCGTCGAAGTACGACAAGACAGATCGCCAGCTCACTGGACAAGACGGCGGAGTTGTTAGACCTTACAACTACAACAGTGTCAGATCATGGCGCCATACCCGACATTTCCGGCGTCAACACCAACTCTAGGATATCCGGAGAGTATCCTTGTAATGTGACCTAACATAGGAAGGGCTGAGTCATTCTGGTACGTAGGAGTTCGCCTCGAGATCTGTACTACTTGTAATTAGTTCTCTACTATATAAAGAGGACTGAGGTTATGTTTTTAAGAAGAGACTCTATTAGAAAGTTTTGAGAAAGCTTGAGAGATCATTTTTGTAACCTATTTGATTATAGTGGATTGTTCGGGAGTGGTTTATTATCCGTAAGGATTTTCCACTTCCCTCCTCCGGGAAAATTATAGTGTTTTCGATTTCGAATCTTTCTGGGGTTTCCGTTTATCGTTCTGAGGTGTGGAATGGAATTGGGACTTGCTACCCCTAAGATTTCTCAACACCTCCAAGGAAACTGTGGTAAGCTTTAGATAAAATTTTATGTACTTATCGTGAATGAAACACTGTTATATTTTTCTCTCTATGATGTTTCTTTAAAAAATTAATTGTGTGCAGGCATTTGAGGTGTTATGGACTCCTCAGAATGAAAATGACACGCTATTAGAGTGGGAACTGCTTGAAGATTACCCACGTCTGAGGCCCGTATGATGTTGTACAAACTAGATCAGAGAAGCCTAGAGTAGAAACAATCTTCGAAAAGTGTTCGGGAAAAATTCGAGAAGTGAGGAACTTACTGCTTTAAATTTGACATATTATTCTGTGTATAATCAGTCGTGCAGCTGAGCAGATTGGAATGCTCTACTTTATTAACCCATTTTACTCTTTCTATATTTTATGGACGTAAGTGCTTACATTCACAAAAGCTTCTCTAAAATTCCCCCTTGTTTTTGAAAGTTTAGACTACAGATTAAATGTGAGTGCCTACTTTTGGTGACGTGACTATTTTCCGGTTTCTATGCTGGTTCTAGTGATTGTCAGCATAATTAGGCACTTTAAACTTACGCCACTAGATGCATTATGATGGATAAAAAGAATATGGGTTACTACTGATTCGGTTGCATACATTATGAGGAGAAAAGCTCCAGCCTAGACATGCTTACACATGATTGAAGATATATGGAAGATGATAGGCAAGCTTACAAAATTCAGAATCTTCTACAAGTTTAAAGAAACAAATAGAGGAGCAATTCTGTTGTCTGCTTATGTAACTAGTGAGGCTGAAGTTCTTTTTACCCTTTGCTCCTTTTCCCCTAATTTGTGTATAGTTGTAGAGGAGGATACAAGGGGCAAAGAGTACTCTAGGTTGTAACTCTTACCATTTTGATTAATAATACGGTCCACCGGGGAACCTATCCCAAGCTTGCCTCGCAAAAAAAGAAAAAAACTTAAGTCACTGTAAGTTGGTAGGTATATCTTTCAATAAGTTATACCCCTAAGCGCATCCTTTCGGACTGGTAATTTGGGAACATGTCATTTTTTTTTTCACTTCAATCTACAAGATAACTCAGTTTCCGGCTAAGTGCAATTTTTATTTAAACTTCACAGATGAGTTGGGTTGTGGCCTGTGAAATACCCGCGAAAACTAAAAGGGTACTGCGCTGCCTTGAAAAATTCAAGCACTTAAAACCTAATATAAACACTCAAACCCTAATTTATTAAAAAGAAAACCTAATGGCGACAGCTTCACTACTCATTCAACCAATCTCGCTCTTGCAAAGAGAATCAAGAACCCAATCTTTGAGATGGAATCCATATTTGCAAAGCTTTCTGATTCGCCAACCTTTGATATTCAACACTAGTTTGAACATCAAAAGCTCAAAGTTTAATTAGCAGAATCCCCATATGGAGCGTTAAATGCATCATGAAAAGCTCGAGAGATGATGTTGCTAAGGACTCAAATCCAAATGAGAATATGTTTGTGGGTTTGATTTTAAAGGGCATTGAAGGCTTTGTTGAGACCAGTTGTTGTTGCTGTTGTTTTGGGGTTATTGTTAACTTGTGCTCCTCCTTTGGCTTTAGCGGCTTCTGAGGAAGAATGTGTGGACGTTCTTGAAACATCCATATTTGGAGTTTGTTTCATTTCGTGTCTAGAATAGGTGTTAGCACTATCTCGTGGTTATTCGTCGTCAGAGAGTGCACGTAAAACGACTACAACTGAACTGACACTAAATAAGTACGTGGGTTTGTACCTCTTCGCTTTAAAATACTCAAGCCCGTTAGTATTTTACAAAAGGTCAAATTTTTTATTTATTTATTTTTTTAATTTTTTAATTATTATTTTTATTATTTTTATGTTTTTTGAAGAAAATAAGTTTATGTTAAAACAAACTTTTTTCTATTCGAACATTTTACTCAGACCATTGTTTCTTCGAATAAAATCTTTCGTTATGTTTGAATATAAGTTTGTTTGCTTGAACAGACTATTACTCTGTTCAAACAGACTTCGGGTTTTCAGTTTTCTTATAAAAGACAAATTTTCTATAGTCCTTTTTCACCTCTTCCAAAAGAATTTTTTTCTAGGGTTTGATATTTTAGAGTGAAAAGAGATTTCAACGAGTGATCAATGCGAAGTAAAACTCAAATTGAATAAATCGGAGATTTAGAAAACCTAATCTTAAATTGAAAAGCTTGTGAGTTTCAAGCTTAGATGCTTTGACGGGAGATTGAAGCGAGACGTTGCGAGAACGAATGAATTGATTGCGAAGAGTTCAATTAGAAGAGAGGTAACCACGGGATATGTTTATCGAATATGTAAGTAATTGAATTATTGTAATTTTGTTTTAATAATGAATTTTTAGCTGTCGGGCGATTCGACAGTGACCTGTGGGTTTTTCTCATGAGAAAGGTTTCCCACAGGTTAAAATTGTTTGCAATTAGTTTCAAGGATTATCGGCATTTTCAATTTTGACCTAAATTACTCGAAATCGGTTAATCTCAATTAGTTAGAAATTTCAGTTTTTTCTCATCACGTTCGTCGTCACGTTCCTCATCGGGTAGGAGCCACTTGAGTAGTGGAATCTCCAGTGATTGTTTGGTGGCATTATTGTATTCGTATTGATCTACTATGCTGTCATTTGGGTAGTCCGTTCGGTTTGGTCGGCTATGCAAAAAACTAGTGTTCTCAAGCTTCAGGTATTGCTTTCTTTGCAGTTCTATCTAAATAGGTGTATACATGATTAATGTCGTTGAGTTACTGAGTATTTTCTCGAGTTATCATGGACACCGAAGATGACATGTTGCTGATTGAGTTTAAGGTGGAAATGCTCCGGAATGTTCATTAAGCAATAGCTTAGACTGTGCTTGGTTTGCCGCAAGCAGCTGCATTTTACAAGCTGGTGGTGTAATCAAGCAGACATGCAATGAGTCTACTTGCAAAGCAATGCAATGCCGTATGGGTGATTGCTTCCCACCCATAAGCGAGTGATCAATATTTTTGATAATTTTCAAATTTAAGATTTGAACAACGAAAACGAATTCACACTTGAAATCCGCAGATGTAGAACAAGTGAAAATAAGCGTCTTCAACTCCCTTACCACCATTGGATCTGAACTTGGGAGCCGTTGGATTGGGTTTTTTCATGGCAATCTATAGCATCATCATCATCATCATCATAGGACCTGTTCCTCCATTTATTACGTAGAACTGAGATGGTCGACTAATCCCCTCTGAAGAGTTTCTTTGACATTGCAAGCGGGTGCAGTAGACCACATTACAATGGATCAAGCACAGCCTTAATTGTTTGGAACAAAGGGAAAAAGTTTGAAAACAGGAAAATATCTAAATAAGTATAGGATTCAAGGCCAGAAGATAGCTCAATCTTTTGTAAGCAAGAAGATAGCTCAAGAGGAGAGATTTTTGTTCATCTCTAACCGGAAGATTCAGTTGTGCATACCTTAATAAGTGGGAATTGAACACCCCCTCAAAGATTTCAAGCCTTCAAGAAGAAGAATACAAACTTCTTTAAACAATTGTTGGGCAATGAATTGAAGTCTTTAGGTATGACTGCTGAGAAGTGGGATAAACTTAACAAGAGAACTTTGAGTATAATTAAAGTTTAGTTTTAGTTACTTTTCCTTCAAGGGAAAATGATATACTTTTTGTTGGTTTTTATGAACCTTCAAGAGAGTATGCCTAGCAACATGTTTTTTCTTTATTTATTGTTTTTACCTAGTATAGTTAATGGTCTTCCTCACCTTTTATGTTACTTAGGTAGAATTACTGGGTAAGGCGAGGTCCTTCCAAATACTTCTTGAATAGCTATATTTGCAGACACATCTAGTTCTGAGGGGTTGAGCTTTGTTTTAAAAGGTGAACCTGCTAATTCAACACTTACTATATACATTGTATAATAATTCTGTTCGCTCTGCTAAGTTCTTGTTTTCTGTTCTATTTTGTAGAGACCACATCGGCTTTGCTCAGGTATCCAGATTATTGCATCTCATGCTACTCATCTGTGAGTGAATTATCTCCACATCATACGGATTCATATTTGCTAATATTGAAATTAAACAGACGCCTTTCGAAGTTTACTAGGATTGCATTCGCTAGTATTGTAATGAATTGAAACTAGAACTCTGTTCGCTAGTTATGAGCATCAGAATACTGTTATGTGGTTTTCCTTGAAACAAACATTTGTTGGTATAGAGTTGTTTCTGCTGTCCTTAAGAGATTTCTCTTCTTAAAATAACCTGAAAGGCATATGCATACCTCAACTTAAATGAGAAAATCACGTCTCTGTTAAGAATTGAGGTAGCTAGCTAGTCTCTCTTCTACGCCAAGAATGATACACGGAATATGCCAATCAAGTAAACAAAGAAACATAAAACAATAAAGAAGGCAAAAATTTCCCAGAGAAGAGAAGTGAAAAACCCTTGCGGATGAAAAACCACTCCCCACTAACAATTCACTATGATCAAATAGGTTACACGATCTCTTCAAGTTTCTCAAGAGTCTCTCAAATCCTAGGTCTTTAGAATTAAATTCAACCAGGAAAGATTAGGCTAACAAATAACCTAAGTCCTCTTTATATACTAGAGGACTAAATACAAGTAGAACGGATCTCGAGGCAAACTCAACGTCTCAGATGACCTTCCAAGGACAACCTATGCACACCTCGTTCGAACGAAACACAAACTCGTTTGAACGAATTTGACGACTAAAGCTTCCAGCCCTAGAAAACATACATGTCGTTCGAACGACATCCAATCTCGTTCGAACGACTTCTTCAGTCTTCAAGTTTCTAATGCGAAAAACAGACATCTCGTTCGAACGCGATCCATTTTCGTTCAAACAACTTCGACCTATTTCGAGTTCAACTTTAACAACTCGAACTTGGTTGAACAGAACCAGTTAAAATCTTCAGGTAACTTAACCCACTCGAACTTCAGGTCGAATAGAACTTGTCGAACAGAACCAGTTCGAAATGAATATTGAAAATTCTCATTTTCAATCCGTCTTCAATCCTCGAACTGAACTAGCTCGAATTGAAACTACCTTGAACACAAATTCGAGTTCATACTTTAACAGTCTCCTTACTATTGATGCTATGATACAAGTAAGATGAAATTTTACTTGTTTAAAAGGAGTTCTGATGCTAAAGTTTGTGACAGAAGACATTAAAGCATCTCTAATGGTTTTAAAGAAGTTTGGGTCCGGGTCTGAACGAAACTCCCTCAGTTGGAAATGCTCTTAGTGTTTCCTTTAAATATGATCTGTATAGGTTTGAAGTCCTGATTACATTATTGTGTATTTAAAAACGTTACTTCAGGTGGATGTGAAGAGCGGCATAAAGAATGGAGAGAAACGTTTCGACAAACTATCTAATGAAGAACGGGGGAAATTTACTGAAGATACACTCATCAATGTGGATAATATTAAAAGGCAAATCAGGGGATGCTTGAGACTTAGTGGATTTAGCAATGAGTACATTGTGGTAAGAGCATCTCTAACAACCAGTGTGAGTTTGGGTGTGGGCTCTGACAGGGGGCCCACAAAAAACCCAACTCACACTCTTCCTCTCCCAGCAGCAAGTTTGAGTTGGACACGTGTTTTTTTGTTTTGTTTTTTTTTGTATTTGGAAGAGTTTAAAACACCGTGCGGTAAAATGAACACCGCGAATTGGTCTAAAACCCTAGAAACATGCCAAAACCCGGTAAAAGGAACTCCGCGCGGTAAAGGGAATACCGCGCGGTAATCTAAACACCGCCAAACTCAATTTTTTTGAGTGTGAGTTCCTCACACTCGGTTGAGTTACTGTAGCGCCACGTGAGCAAACCCGCACTCGAAAAGTTACTGCTGGGAGACTCAAGAGTGTGAGTTTGAGTGTGGGTTTGCAAACCCAACTCAACCCACACCCTGCTGCGGATGCTCTAAGCCAGACTCTGAAAACAATTTTCTTTAAAAGAAGTGCTAAGTTTTGAATGTCGTACGAGTTTCTATACTGTCATACTTTGTTGCTTATCATCGATGTAGTTGTACTATTTTTATTTTTGTTTAGAGTAAAGCTGGTGGGGTTAGGCACAGTCTGGGTTATACTATTTTTCACCATTCTCCTAAGAATATCTCCATCAGCCAGTTGCACTTTGGGTGTGGGCTCTGACAGGGGGTTCACAAAAAACCTAACCCACACACGACCTCTCCTAGCAACCAGTTGCAGTTGTTGACGTGTAATTTTTTTTTTAATATTTGGAAGAGATCAAAACACCGCGCGATGTTCCAAACACCGCGTGGTGTTCCAAACACCGCTGCTTACACTATCACCCCAAAATCAAATCCAATTCGAGTTTAAACATTATTTCCTCCACCTCTCTCTCTCAACTCGAAGGTATACCTAAATTTTTTCTCAATTTCTTTCAAAACACAATGCAAATGCCAGAGGATGACCCACACCCCAGTACATTACCTAGGTTTAGAGTGACAAGAGATCCAGAGTGAGCCGTAACTCGGTCGAGGTCTGGAATGAAGAAAAAGTGGGTATAATTTGAAAATGTCCAACAACCTATACCAAACCCACCCAAAGAAAACTACCTGCAGATGTTTATTTCCCAACTTCCATACGGCGTCACTCATATCTCTTACACTGGCAAGAAACTCACGGTAAGTTTTAGTATAATTGTAAATTTATTATTTCTATAAATCAAGTGTTTGACAAAATGCTCCAATGAACAGAATCGAGATTCGATGCGTGTGCACGGCACATTCACTACGGTGATCAAAGTGTGGAAGGAGATCTCCACAATTCCACCTGTAAGGGATGCCGTGGTAAATATATTCAAGCAGTTTATGGATATACGCTTGGGCAATTTAGATAATCGGCTAATTCAGGCGCTTATAGAGCGTTGGTGGCCGACCACGCACACGTTTCTGTTCCCGTGTGCGGAGATAGGGGTCACTCCTCTCAATTTCCAGATGCTGACATCATTGTCAATCAGCTGATATCCGACACAGGTGCTGTATGACGACGCATTGAGTGTTTTATCCAATGCGTGGGAATTGCTCCCCAACATTGATTCCAGCCATATAAAGAGTGGGAATGTCAGCATTTCAGATTTGAGGACGTACTTGACCATCGCAGCTGATCGGGATGATGATATTACTATTGCTCGTGCTTTTATCCTCTTCATGATGAGACATTTGTAGTTCGAAACGGCCAACGACACCGTCCCGTTTGGATATCTCGCGGTCGTGGCCGATTTGGATGAGGCTACCTAATATGACTGAGGTTCTGTTATTCTTACTTTTCTGTACCATGGTTTGGATATCGCAGTCACGACTGGGCATGCCATCACTGGATTTGCCCAACTTTTGACGGTACACTAACACTTTTTCCTTTTACAAATCAAATATCTTCCAATAAACGTCTTAAATAAAATTTCTAATTATTTTTTATGTTATTTCGAAATGCAGTATTGGTTCTACGAGTATTGTGGGGTTGGTCACTCTATTGTTAAGGAAGATGTTAAGTACTTGGCCCATCCCCGCCTCAGAGCATGGGAGAGGAGGAACAAGAAGAAAACAAATGATCAGACATGCAATTTGTTTATGCTAGGCAGATACCACATTGACCACCAGACTATTGAGACGTTCACCTGACAACCTTGGTTAAAATCTGCGGTGTCTGAGTTAGATGACGTACGGAGAGCGTCGCTCTTGTCCCGTACGAGGATGTCACTTCAAGTCCCAAATAGAAACTACGAGTATTACTTAGGGGATAAATGTTAGAGGTAGTTGACTGGCACTACGGGTATTCCTTTGGATCCTCCTCTTAGCATGTCACCACATCTTAGTCTAACGGATTTACAGGCAATGACACGGGTTAGCTTCGTTGACTGTGAGCAGTTTATGATAGGGGAGGAGCGAGAAACTTATAATTCATACTGGGCTAACCAAACTATGGAGGTCGACCCCTGTTAATAGATTCCCTGATGATGGGGAATATAGATCTGTTCGGGCCCTCTGTACTCAGGGCTGGTATTACACTCGTGGAGGTGATATCAACGTCGGTTCATAGCTTATCCCAGAACTTCAGTTTGCCTGGTGAGCCCGAGGGGCCAGACCCGGGGTGGCACATAGAGTGGATAGGGAGGCGTGAGATGTTCCCCATCCACCGCTTGAGGGACCCGCCAGAGATGTCTGCCTCCTACGGCGCACCTGACTTATGGTATACGGCGATGTTGTCTTGTAGAGTCTGCGCGGGACGCCCAAAGGATCCAGGATTTGACTGATGAGCTTACTACTGCCCATAGGCACATAGGCAGTATCGATGATAAGCTATATGCGCATGTAAGTAATTTATTTATGTATTTTTATTTTTTATTTTTCTTAATGTCATATTTATTTTTTCAAAATATTTATAAATTTCATTTGTCCTGTTCAGGACCTACATCTGAGGAGGGGTCATGACGTATGGGTGGTACCGCTACCACCTGGAGGTGGCGCGAGGATGAGGCAATATGGATCTGGTCTGCGAACCAGGGGAGGCAGTACTAGCCGCAGGGGGTTGCATACTGGAGATGATTCTGACCCATCTCAGTAGATATAAGTATTTTTGATGTTTTTGTATACGTAATATTTTATTGTAAACATCAGTGTTGAACAAATTCTATTATTAATTTTGGGTTTGTTTCTCTATATAAGTACTTGTACGACCTGATATCACATTTTTTTATATATAAATTAATATTAAACAATTTTTTTTGAGTCTTAAATTTAAATAGAAATACAATTACAATTCTTAAAATAGTTGTTCTACGCACGAAATATAACTCAAAATATATACAATTAAATTTAATTTATCGTTCACGTCTGATGTAAGGAATAAACTCGGACCATTCAGTAAGGGGGAGCGGATCCCGTCCATAGTTTTCTAGCCGATAATTTACAGGAGGATCAGGTGGGACGTAGTTTTGGTAAAAATTATTGTATGGAGTCTCAAACGGGAACAACTGGTTGTATTTGTCATACCATTCATCTCTGGCTTCGCGGAGAATATAGGCTAATGAAACACCTATGACCCGTATATCAATAGTCATATGTATCTTATGAAACTCAATACACTTAGCCTTAATAACATTATTCCACCTGTTGTATAAATCTCATGAAACTCATCACCGCCAAATCCCTGATTTCCTTCGACTCATATCTCTTGCTCCCCTCTATTACACTTTTCTCTTCAATTGGAAACATGTTCCCCATTTGGTATTACACCCTTCTCTCAACTTCACAGCCTCAAATATCTTCTTCATCATCCGATTCATCTATTGGTGATCCTCCACGTGTATCATCGTCCTCCTCTGACGATCTTATCTTTGATTGTGCGGTGGTAATTTATGTTATGTACCAAACTGCAACAAACCTAGTAGTACAGGATGCAACTCTGAGTCACGGCGGGAGTATCATGGGCCGTAAGGATAAGAGAAAGAAGCAAAATCACCCATTGGGACATTACAACATTATACGGGACTACTTCAAGTCGAATTGCACATATGAGCCATGGGAATTTTGGCGACGTTTTCGTATGAGTTGAGACATGTTTATGCGTATATTCGATACAGTCGTTGCACATGATCATTACTTTGTCCAAAAACTCAACAACGCTGGTACTATGGGGTTATCAACGTACCAAAAGGTAGTCGCAACACTACGTTTCCTAAGCTACGGTGTTGCGGTAGATCTTTTTGACGAGTATATCCGAATAGGAGAAAACACAACCTTGTTATGTGTGGAAAAGTTTTGTGTTGCGGTTATACAAATTTTTGGCGAGGAATATCTTCGAGCACCAAACGCGGCCGATGTCAAAAGGTTAAAAGCGATCGGAGAGTCACGAAGATTTCCCTGCATGTTAGGAAGCCTTTTGATTGCATGCATTGGATATGGAAAAATTATCCCATAGCTTGACACGGTCAATTTACTGGTCATTACCCGAAAGCGACACTGATTCTTGAAGCGGTAGCTTCACACGACCTTTGGATTTGGCATACTTTTTTTGGGTTACCAGGGTCTAACAATGATATCAATGTCCTGCAACAATCACATCTTTTCACCAACCTGGCCGATGGTATCGCCCCGCCTTGCAATTATACAATTATAGGAAAAGCTTATGATATGGGGTATTACTTAGCGGATGACATATACCCCAAATGGGGAACACTGGTCCAAACCATATCCAATCCGGTTACAACGAAACAAATTTTTTTTGCTCAACAACAAGAAAGTTGCCGAAAAGATGTAGAACGGGCGTTTGGGATTTTACAATCTCGGTTAATATTGTAAAAAATCTGGTTAAATTGTGGAAACCCCAGGTTTTGATCAATGTCATGAAGGCGCGCGTGATAATGCACAATATGATCGTCGAAGCGGAACGAGGTTCATTCCCATCATACTTAGACTACAATTCGGCCGATCCCTCAACCATCGAAGGCGAACGGTTCAATATTGTACGCGAACACAGAATAATAGAATATTTTATATCGAAAATGAACCGCATTCAAAGTCGAGAACTGCACTTTGTTCTAAAGGATGATCTAATCGAGCATTTGTGGGCCGTGAAAGGAAATCTTCAAACCTAGTACTCCATTTCGTGTATTATCTGAGTGTTCTTCATGAAATTTAATGTTTCTTGTCGTACAAGTTTATTAAACAAGTTTTTGATATTGCATTAATCTTGTATTTGTTTTAAGGCATACTACACAAATTTTAGCAAAATACTATGGACTTTGTCTGTGGTAAACTGCTATTTGCCACGGACTTTGACTGTGGTGGAGGTCTGTAGTAAAATGTACGTGGCAATTTTTTTGCCATGGACTTTATCTGAGCTTAATTTACTGTTTTTCCACAGATTTAATCTGTGGTTAATTTATTACCACGGATATAAACCGTAGTATAAACAAGGTTGACCACAATTTTAATCCGTGGCTATTTATTTACCATCAATAAAGTCCGTGGCAATTCTTTATCATTTTTTCAAAAAAAAATTCTTCACAAATATATCAAAAAAATTATCAGACCATAATTCATACAACAATCATAAACTCGTACATTCATTAAACAATCATAAACTCGGGTTCATACAACAATCATAAACTCACAAGTTCATATAACAATCATAAACACACAGATTCATTATTTTCACTACTCTCAACACCGTCCACACCGTCCTTACTGGCCTTGTTAAATCTTCATGTGAGACATGATCTTTTGATGATGACCTATACACACAGAAGTAAAAAATATCAAATACATGATCTTCCATAGGATGCATATATCAAAAGCAAAAGAGAGATGACATCAAGAAATTAAAACATACATTTTTTGTTTCTTGGCGTTGTTCTTCTTGATACTTAAGATCATATCCATGAGCATTTTCTGGTGGTGTTTCTTTGTTTGAGAATGCATATCTAATCTTCTGTTGCCCCTTTTGCTCTCGCTTTATAATTATCTTCACCAACTTATTATGCTTTTCTGTTGCTCTTTCCTTGTTGTGGCGAGTGTGTTCTGAATCCAGTTTACTGGCATATATCTACAAGGATCTTCAGAGACCTATAACTCTCTCCCTAACCACCAGAAGCTAATTGCGTAGAAAGTAGAAACTCAGAAACTTTACGAACAGTCAGGCTATTATTACAATTCTTCCCAGCAGCTGCTAACCCTCGAAGTGCAAACCATGTTCCATAAATGAAGCAAATTCCCCAACAGCCGTACCACGAACCATCCAACATTTGTTGATTTTCTAGGTAGCATACCGCTTTTGCAATAAAAGCTTCAATTTCTTTTTTCTGATATCCAGGATATAGTTTCATAAACACTGCTAGCGTCTGGATTGTTGATGCAGTACTTTCCAGATATTCATGTTCAATAACAATGTCTTGGAAGAACTCCGTTGGGTTTAGTACCTGTGAAGTGATTTAAAAATAAAAGTCAAATACAGAAAATTAAATCGTAAGCAAACCATTGAACAATATGTGAAAACGAAGATACCTCCAACCACTCATGCGCAGTTGCCGGTTCCCAAGTCGATAATCTACCATTTTCACTCTGCAGTGAACCATTTATCAATGAGATATATGACACAAAATACAATCACACATTACAAGAGTTTACGTAAAAATAGTAGTCTCATACTTGTAGGGAGAGGAGAAGATTAACCGAATCATACATTCGATCCATTTCCATCTTTTCACCAACCCTTTCAGATGGTAGTTGAGAAAACAAGAGGCATCCCTTACATTAGATATTTAGGTCTCAAATTCAGTCTCAGCAAGTTTCGGGCATCTCTTCAATCCATCATCCATGACTTCACTTAATCGATGGAGCTCATTCGCTTTTCTCTCACTTTCTCAGATATTATTGTGGCAATCTTATCAGGATAATTGTTTTTCAATATGAAACTATGCACCTAAAGATTGAGAATAACCAGGATCTCTTAAGCTATCTAGAGGTTTTCATTCCAGAATCGTACTGATCTGTCAGCTCTACAGGTGATAAAGGCTGTATCAGTTGGTGAGTGCTCCAACCATCTTGGTGGTGCACCAATGTGGTTGGAAGCCATCTAGCCACCACCTCAGCAGTGAGGGCATCCCAGACAATAATCTCATTGCTTGGTTCATCGACTGATAGGACAAACTCTTCTGTTTCATTGAAAGTAGCCTGGCAATGCAACTGTGTATGTATAGCTCCAAGATAATGCTTGACTAGTTTTCCAATGACAATCTCCCAAAGCTTAATTGTTGAATCCTTCCCATAGGAGAGAACAAATCTTTGATCCCTTGTGAAACATGCACTGGTAGCTTCGGCTGAACCATGTGCTCCAATCACAGACCAAACACACTGGGCAGTTACTCCATCCCATACCCGAATAGTACCATCTTTAGATACAGTTACATACGTGCCACCAGTAGGGGCATATCTCACCTGATTGATTGCGCCATTGCCTCCTATCTACGGAACATTGGCCGACAAGTAACACTGGAAACTATTAACATCGTATAAATGTGGGATGGGATGATCTGTCCCTGCTAAGAGAAATTCCCCTGAAGGGTGAAAAGATACGGAACGCACATTGTGAGTATCCTGAATAATCCGGAAGGATTTTTTTGCCACTGCTTTTCAAAAATCAAAAAACTTTATGGGGCCGTCTTTTGATCCAGATATAATTACAGGAGATTGAGGATGGAAATCCAAATCATTGACGGGCTGCACAAGATCAATGAATATTCTTATAACAGGCCGCACTGGCCGATCTCTCGCCTTTGGCAGCAACATTTGCTTGACTTAAGAGATCTCAATAAGCTTAATCGATTTGTCAGCACTCCCAGTCGCCAAAAATTGTCCATCGGGACTAAATCTTGCACATCTGGCCATATTTTGATGCTCAAAAACTTGTCTAGTCTCATGCTTTAGGAAACTCTTCGAGGTAGCTTTTGTATCCTGTACAACGCTGAAATCGATGGAAATAACACGACGGGGTGGGGCAAAAGCATATCCAGATGACACCAACGTCCCAGTGTCGAACAGTGTAGTAGGAGAAATGCCCTTGGATGCCTCATCCCTTTCCACTGCAAGACCTTTTGCTACGAACTCAACAAGTTTGTTTGGAGAGGCTTCAACATTTAACAGCGTCATGGTTGCTGAAGCAACCGCTGCAGCAGCCTGATTGAGGTCGTTATCGCGAAGATGGGCTACTATTAAGCCATTAACCTGACGGAGTAATTTCCCATTCTGTAATGTTTCTTCCAGGCTGTATCCATTGGGGACATCCTCCTGGATTCTCACCCAGTCTCTTTATCCATTGGATACCTTATACTAGACAGAGTAAGAGCACCTGCAAATCCTCACCATACAACATCAACTTGAGATTATATACTAAGGTCAATTCAAGGAATTTAATTTTTATGCATCCTTTGGTAAACTCTAGTTACATAAACATGATGACAACATAAGTTGAATGAGGCATATCAGTACCCATTTCTACCCCCTTTCCTTTTCCAATGCAAATTAACCTAAACTCATCCCAATTATATTACACATAATTTATAAATTTATTAAAATAACTTGGAGAAAGCAAAAACTCACATATTTTAACTCCAATAATAAAAAGCATATGGTAAAATCATTAAGATAAATGTACCTTAAGCTAACAGAGTTCAAGTTTTCTACAATCATAGAGATTTCTAATAATCGGGTGTTTGATACCTTCGTAGTTGTGATTGAAACCTTGGCAGTGATTATCGAAACGCTTGAACTTTGTGGGTGATGATAGAAACCAAAAGTGAATTCAAACCCTTAATTTAATTGAGATCAGATTTAAAAGAAGAGTGTGAGGATTTCTTGACCAGTGAAGAAGAAATAGATCAATTTCTGAAAATTAACGCAAAGATCCTGAAGAGTAGTTAGTAGATCTAGATTATAACTAAAAGTTATAGCGATTTCTGATAGAAACATCGAGAATTTTATGGTTCTCAGGAGAGATGATAGTTTAATGGTTAAAGGTAAGAGGGAGAAGAAAAAGAGAGAAACGAAATAAAAAGTATAAACAACACCGAAGAAAATAAAACATTAACTTAAAAGTGAAATTGCTATGGATACTTCAATATTTGCCACAGACTATATCAGTACCAGCGGTGCCATGGACTTAGTCCGTAGTAAATTTAAGAAAACATCTGTGGCAAATTATAGATTTTGGTGTAGTGGCAATATTATCGGACATTTCGAAAACAAAATTGCATTCTTCAATAACAAAGTACATTATTCAAACGATTACATTATTGGAAGGTAAACTACATTCTTTGAAAGAAAACTTCTATATATAGCAAAGTTAAATTATATTTCATCACCACTTCAAGAACCTGGTCCGCCCCTCTTGGCCAGACGTTCCATGACCTCAGCTTGCCTTTGTAGATAGTATTGCAATTGAGGTCTAGAAAGATTACTCAGGTCTTTCTGCATGATTTTGCGATCTTCCCTTGCTTGTTCCAAATCTATTTTGGCTTGCCATTGTTGATTTGCTTAAGCCCTTCTTCTTTCCCTTTCTTCTTTTGCTTGTCTCTTCTCCAATCGTAGTTCATCCAACATTATTTGGATACCGCTACTAGCTGCTTAGACACCATCTAATGCCTTTTGTGTTGCAAGGTTCTTTTTAAAGAGTTTTTGGTCGATGGGCCTGCTTCAACCCTCATACAATGAACCATCTAATTCAGAACTTTGGCCTGCGGATTGAGGTGTAGGTAGGCCATCGTGGTCATCCGATAGAGTGTTTGATCTGACTGAGTTCCCCAGAGAAGAATTGTTCGATATTCTCCTGGCTACATTTTTTGGTACATTCCCCGCATGGTACAACTCATCATCCCTTAAGTTGGCCTATCGCGGTTATCGCGCCAAAATCTTATACGCTTTACGGTGTTTGAAGTCATTGTTGCCATTCAAGCCTTGATAGACCTTGTGTGTATCGTTTTTCTACAATTCACAAAATTACCAAATATAAATAAATAACGTGTATATCCGCGAGAAATAAACGAAATTGAGTTAAAGGAAATTAGAATGTACCCGATCTTTTTCGGTTTTCCCACTATCATGCCTAAAAATGTTTTTGAGCAAATATCCCCTTATACGCTACACATTGTGTATTAAGGGCATACCACTGAGATTTGGTCGACCCACTTGATCGTCTTGTGGGGCATTCGGGGTCGCTGTTAAAGGCAATATTGACCTTTTGATTGAAAGTGAAACCTTTTGTGCAGCCCGTAGTTTGGACAGAAGCTGTTACCCACGCCCTTGAGAGACACGTAAAATCTACTTTTGTCAAATGCAGTTCAACATCATCTATCTCGTCCAAAACCTCAGCATCTTCTGGCACTTGCACTCTTTGTCTTTGTTTTGCGGGTGCTCTATTCTTTCTTCTTTTTCCTTTTTCTTTCTGGGGCGCCGCCGCATCAGCAGGTATTGACGCATTTACATCCCTTTGATTGTACTGAGTAGATTCACCATAGAATAAAGTAGTTCTGAAAGTAATTTGGAGGTTAAAAATCTTGAGGTTGAGTGAGCGGATAGGGTTGATAGTACGGGCTTAATGCCTGAGGTTGCGGTTGAGAGAGTATAAATGGATTTTGATATTGTCCATAACTGGGATCCCTTTGCGACATGGTAAATGGAGGTGGTGTCTGTGATTGGAATTGAGGTTGGAATTACGATGGGTTGTGGTAGAGGTATATAATGGATTGTGATGATGGGTGTTGAGTGAATGGTGTTGAAGGTGGGTTATGGGAGGATGGGGTCGACGGTATAGAGTTATTATTATTGGTGCCGAAGTTCGCCATTTGGGGATAGCGTAGAAGTTCTCTTCTATGCTCTGCAATTGGTTTTGGGGGAGACAAAGTAGCCAGGGAGTGATGGGGAGAAATAATTGAGATTTGAGGAGTTTGGATTACCGCACGGTGTTCCTTTTACCGCGCGGAAAATCCGGGCGGTAAAAGGAACACCGCGCGGTAATCTAAACACTGCCAAACTCTTTTTTTGTGAGTTTCTCACACTCGGTTGGGTTTTTATACATTAGGAGAACTCACACCTGTTTTTCGCTGCTGGAAGGCTCAAAGTGTGAGTTTGAGTTTGGGTTTGCAAATCCAACTCAAACTTCCACCCTGCTGGACATGCTCTAACTAGTCTTCTAAGGCTTGCCACTATTTTTTTTTTTTGAAATGTCTCATAAAAATACCGTTGATATATTTTATTATACCTTCACATGATATCGTAGCTAATATCGTATGTCACTTATCATATTTTTCACATTCATAAGCACACCATTTATAAGTTACCGTGTTGCATAAACAAATATCATTTAATTGATTTCAGTTTCTGTGATGACTGATGAAAGAAGATACAATGATGTTATCATCTATCATGCCATCATATTTAATAGACTTATCAGTGACAGTGACGCAGGCGATTTCGTAAACACTACACTGTGGAAAGTCCCTTAAGCCACATATTTCTAGCTTTCAATTTTTTTTGTTTTGCTAGGAGGTATACACGATAATGCAATAGATAGCTAGTTATTTTATATATACACCATTAATAAGCTCTATAGTGATCTTCAAACTAGTGGTAATTTTGGAACTGCCAACAATGTCTTATGCAACTAGGGCTGACAATTTAACCCGCCTCGCCCTTAATGAGGTGGGTTTGGTATGACTATAGCGGGTATGGGGCGGGTTTGGTTAAAAAAACCCATTTATTTAATGAGGCGGGTCTGGTTTAAGGCTTAAATTAATAAGTCCCCGTCATTCGACCCAGTTATACATGATATGACGTGAATACCCTTACATACAAGTTAAACCTAATTGTGATTTCTAAACTCTGAAGATAGAAGACATGTTACTTCCTCCTCTCCTACAGTCCTACCTTCATAACTTCATTTCAACCTCCATTTGTCCATCAACTTCTCTTCTATTTATACAGACCTATTGAAATTAGCTGTCTTCATTTCAACCTTATTCTGAAGACGTGTTTTCAGTTATGGCTTAATGCAGAAGTGAGGGTTAAATTGCCTCTGATCCTCAGTTGGCTCAAGTGAGGGTTAAATTGCCTTTAATCCTCATCGCGTTTTTCCTCATTCTATTGAAGATTAAATGAAGAATTATCTCAAACTTATTCCTAGTAGCTTGTTTTTTTTTTTGTACAGGTGATTTATGATTTTTAAACAAGTGTTAAATGGGTGCTGGGGAGGGTTTGGTATAGGAAAATTTAAACGGGGCGGGTTTGGGTATTCCTTATTTAAGTTAAATGGTATTGGGGGTAGGGTAATTTGGCGGGTATGGGGATGGCATTGCTCCACCCGCCCCAAACCCGACCCATTGCCACCCCTATATGTAACTTCACCAATTGTGGTAGATATGATCGTTAACTTATAGTTTTATACAAACGTGTTGGCTACTTTGAGAGAAAAGTTTATGCACTAGAATAACTAAAAAATGTTGTATTAAAGATTGCCAGTTATCAATAACATTAAAGACTTGAAGGAGGCTTTGCAAAAACTGGGTTCCATCCCATCCAAGAAAACTACGGTAAATGGCTTCAGTAAATATATTACGAGTACTAAGGTACGAGTTAACGCTTCGTGCTAGCTTGGCAGCTGAGCTTTGGAATAATGTTACTAATTGGCGCATGTGCCCCCATTTTGATAAAAAAAATACATAAGAGATGATATGAAATAATGTTACTAATTGACCCATGTCCCCCAATTTCGATAAAAATTAAAGGATGCTTTATTACGAAAACAGTCAACTGATATGGATGTTTTCAAAGGGAATTGATAACTTTAATTTTACAAAAACTAAATAATATGAGCCATCAAATTAATCATCGAAGCATGAGATTTGGATAACAAACGATTCAGATTGAAAGTATGTCGATCGGCTATATCCATTGTTATGAGTCATCCACATCCCTCCTATTCTGGGATACAACTGAAGTTGTTTTATTGTTCCCTCATTTCTAGCTCTACAATCTTATAACAACCCAAATAGCATGGGATCATATATTTTATATAAATCTATATATAGAGTGAGATACAATAAATAAAAACATATGGGGAAATATTCATATTCTCTTCAGTCAACTCTTTGTGATTCTTCATTTCTAATATGGTATCAGTGTGAACCAAATCCAAAATCACTTTAATTTAATTTTTTCTTTTTCCCTTTCAATGACAGCATCAACCTTGGATGGAAGCACTTCTGCACTGAATCCAGTAAGTCTAATCAATGACGTTTCTTTGCCATATTTTCTTCACTCGTCTGATCATCCTAGAACTATCCTCGTCTCCACGCCACTCAATGGAGATAACTATTCAACGTGGAAAAGGTCTATGAAGATTGCGTTGAATGCGAAAAACAAGTTCGGTTTTGTCGATGGAACGGTTACTACACCATTTGCCAGTTCATTGGAGATTAAGGCGTGGGAAAGGTGTAATGATATGATTATCTTGTGGATACTCAACTCCATCGACAAAACTCTCACAACTAGTATTATCTATACTGCTACTCCTAGTGAGGTATGGTTAGACCTTGAAGGGTGATTTTCTCAAAGTAATAATCCTCGTATCTTTTAGTTAAAACGAGACATCTCCACCGTTCGTCAAGAACAACAATCTCTGACATCTTATTATAACATTCTCAAGTCTTATTGGGATGAGTTGGGAACATGTATGACTCTCCCAAATTGCACTTGTAGAGCAATTTCACGCTGCACATGTGAAGTATTCAAGAAACTTCAAGAAATACAAGAGACGGGGTGCGTTTTTCAATTTCTCACAGGTTTGAATGAAACCTATGCTCCTATCTGAAGCTTTATTCTAGTCATAAATCCATTGCCTAATGCCAACAAGGTTTATGCTTGTAGATGTTTATGTTTACGCTCGGCAATTCTGTTTTATTGTGGCATGGCAACACATGTATGTTGATGAAGTATCCTGTTATTTTTATAAAAAAGTCATCATTGCATTAGAAAGAAATTTAGTCCCATTGTCGGAACGAATGGTACGTACTTGATGATTAAATTGGGCTTTGACCATTTTGCAGAAATCTTGGAAAAAACATGCATGCTTCCGATTTAAAATGCATAAGATACACCCAAGTGCAACGAGAAAAATCGTTAATAATAGTTAGAAAATAATGAGCACCTGTGTGAGAAGCAGTGGGATAACCTCCCCATATATCAAGGTGAACAAGAGAAAAAGGTTCACCACTTCTTTTACAACTTGATGGAAAAGGAAAATGGGTTTGTTTTGCACGAATGCAAACATCACAAAAAGAAGGAAAATAAAATGCTTGAGAGTTGAGCGAAGATATTTTATTTAGTCGGTCCTTTGAAAGATGTCCAAGACGCATGTGCCAAAGACTTGTATAGATCTTATGGCGAGATAACATAGCGGTTGGGGATAAGGCTTGTACATAATGATAAAGGCTATTACGAACTTCACCCCTACCAATCAGCTTCCTAGAGAACAGGTCCTGAAAGACACAAAAAGTTGGAAGAAAAATGGCAGCACAATTTAAACGTTGAGTTAGTTTGCTAATTGATAAAAGATTGAAATGAAAGTTTGGAACACAAAGAACGTTATCAAATTTTAGCTCGGAAGAAAGTTTAACGGATCCCATATGAGTAATGGGAGAAACATCACCAGTTGGAAGTTGAACGGGTTTTGTGTGAGGAGTATGTGTGGTGGAAGTGAGCAATGATAGTGAGTTTGTTATATGATATGATGCTCCACTATCTATAATCCAAGATGAATCAGAATTGGGAATAAAAGAATTACATGAGATAGATGAACTCTTACTAGCAAGGTTGGATGTAGTCGTGCCATTTGGCGTGATCAAAGCATTCAATTGGCGGTATTGATCAGAGGTTAATCCTTGTACTGGAGAATCCAAATGGCTCGGACTAACACTGTGATGAGTGGTTGTGGCATCCAGAGTTGATGCATTATGTGCAAAATGACGCTCCCCTTTCTTGGATAATCCCGGAGGAAGCGCCATATAAAATTCTTCATAAAGGTCGCCATGAAGGAATACATTATGGACGTCCAATTGGTGGAGTCCAATGATGAATAGAGGCAACTGCGAAAAGGCATCGTACTGTGACCAATTTAGCAATAGGAGCAAACGTCTCATGGTAATCTAATCCTTATATTTGAGTGTACCCCTTGGCAACCAAACGTGCTTTATATCATTCAATTATGCTATCTGCACGATGCTTTATGCCGTCAACATCCTGAGCCAATTTATGCATCAACCGCGCCAACCTCATTACGATGCAGCAATTCATGTTCTACGTTATTTAAAATCCTTACCGGGTAAGGGCATTTTCTTACCTTCTGAAAGCTCTCTACACCTATCTGCTTATTGTAATTCAGACTGGGCATCTTGCCCCATGACTCAGCGTTCTACTACTGGGTACTTTGTGATGTTAGGTAAAAGCTCTATTTCATGGAAAATAAAAAAAACAATGTACAATTTCTCGTTCTTCTGGTGAAGCTGAATATTGCGCCACGGCTATAACAACATGTGGGCTAGTTTGGCTCAAAGTCCACCTTCGTGATCTTTGAGTATTTCATATCAAACCCATGTCTCTTTATTGTGACAATCAAGTCGCACTTCATCTTGCCGCAAATCCCATCTTCCATAAGCGAACTAAACACATAGAAATTGATTGCCACCTTGTTCAAGAAAAACTTATAACTAGTTACATCTCAATTGGTTATGTGCCCACCCACCAACAACTTGCCGACATCTTCACAAAAGCTCTAGGTCAAGAACAATTTCACCGTCTACTATACAAGTTGGGCGTTACGGATCTCCACGCTCCAACTTGAGGGGGAGTGTTATGAGTCATCCACATCCCACCTATTCTGGGATACAACTGAAGTTGTTTTATTGTTCCCTCATTTCTAGCTCTACAATCTTGTAACAACCCAGATAGCATGGGATCATATATTTTATGTAAATCTATATATAGAGTGAGATACAATGAATAAAAACACACAGGAAAATATTTATATTTTCTTCAATCAACTCTTTGTGATTCTTAATTTCTAATATCCATAGTAGTATATATATATGTACTAAGCGTGCATGAAATTCTTTGAAATTCATGTTTCTTCAAAAATTTGTGTGCAGGCAGTTGAGGTATTAGAGCATATGCAGCAGGGTGGGAGTTTGAGTTGGGTTTGCAAACCCAAACTTAAACTCACACTTTGAGCCTCCCAACAACGTTAGTTTGGGTGTGAGCTCACCTACGTGGCTGTGTCAGAACTCATCCGAGTGTGAGGAGCTCAATAAAGAAAGAAAAGAGTTTGGCGGTGTTTGGATTATCGCGCGGTGTTCCTTTTACCGCCTGGATTTTTTGCGCGGTAAAAGGAACATCGCGCGGTAATCCAAACTCCTCCAATCTCAATTATTTCTCTAAATCACTCCCTGGCTACTTTTTCTCCCCTAAAACCAAGGAAGCCAAGCATAGAGGAGAACTTCTACGCTCTCCCCAAATGGCAAACTCCGGCACCAATAATAATAACTCTACACCGTCTACCCCATCCTCCCATAACCCACCTTCAGCACTATTCGCTCAACACCTATCATCACAATTCACTTCATACCTTTACCACAACCCATCGCAATTCCAACTTCAATTCTAATCACAGACCCCACCTCCGCTTACTATGTCTCAAGGGGATCCTAATTATGGACAATATCAAAATCTATTTACACTCTCTCAGCCGCAACCTCAGGCATTTAGCCCGTACTATCAACCCTATCCGCTCACTCAACCTCAAGGTTTTCAACCTCCAAATTACTTTCAGAACTACCTATTCCATGGTGAATCAACTTAGCACAACCAAAGTGGCGCAAATGCGTCAATACATGTTAAACTGGCGGTACCCCAGAGAGAAAAAGTAAAAATAAGAAAGAAAAGAGCACCCGCAAAATAAAGACAAAGTGTACAAATGCCAGAAGATGCTGAGTTTTTTGGACGAGATGGATGATGGTGGACTGCATTGGACAGAAGCAGACTTTACGTGTCTCGCAAGGGCGTGGGTAACAGCTTTTGTCCAGACAATAGGCCGTACAAAGGGTTTCACTTTCTATTAAAAGGTCAACATTACCTTTAATAGAGACCCCGATTGCCCCACACGACGATCAAGTGGGTCGACCAAATCTCAGTGGTATACCCTTAATGCACAATGTATGGCGTACACGAGGATAGTTGCTCAAGAGCAATTTTGGAATAACAGTGGGAAAATAGAAGAAGATCGGGTACATTCTGATTTCCTTTAACTCAATTTCATTTATTTCTCGCGGATATACGCGTTATTTATTTGTATTTGGTAATTTTGTGAATTAAAGGAAAACGATGTACACAAGATCTATCAAGACTTGATTGATGGCAATGACTTCAAACACCATGAAGCTTATAAGATTTTGGTGCGAGAATCGCGATGGGCCAACTTAAGGGATGATGGGTTGAACTATGCGAGGAATATACCTAAAAATGTAGCCAGGAGAACATCGGGCAATTCTTCTCCGGGGAACTCGGCTGGATTAAACAATCTATCGGAGGACCCCGACGACCCACCTATACCTCAATTCGCAGGCCCAAATTATAAATGAAATAGTTCATTGTATGAGGGTGGAAGCAGGCCCATCGGCCAAAAACTCTTTAGAAAGAACCTTGCAGCACAAAAGGCATTGGATGGTATTGTTGTATCTGGTAGCGGTATCCAAACAATGCTGGATGATCTACGGTTGGAGATGAGACAAGCGAAAGAAGAAAAGGGAAGAAGAAGAGCGGAAGCAATGAAACACTGGCAAACCAAAATTGATTTTGAGCAAACAAGGGAAGATTGCAAAATCATGGAGAAAGACCTGAGTAATCTTTCTGGACATCAATTGCAATACTATCTGTAAAGGCAAGCTGAGGTCATAGAACGTCTGGCCAAGAGGGGCGGACTAGGTACTTGAAGTGGTGATGAAATGTAATTTAACTTTACTGTATATAGAAGTTTTCTTTCCAAGAATGTAGTTTACCTTCCAATAATGTAATCATTTGAATAATGTACTTTGTTATTGAAGAATATAATCTTGTTTTCGAAATGTTTATTTCCGATAATATTGTGTTAAAACAAATACAAGATTAATGTAATATTAAAATCTTGTACGACTAAGAAGCATTATATTACATCAAGAACACGCAGATAATACAAGAAATGGAATACAAAGTTTGAAGATTTCCCTTCACGGCCTATAAATGCTCGATTAGATTATCCTTTAGATCAAAGTGTAATTCTTAATTTCAAATGCAATTCATTCTCGATATAAAAGATTTTATTTTTCTGCGTTTGCGTACAATATCGAACCGTTCGCCTTCGATAGTTGAGGGCCCGACCAGATTATAGTCTAAGTATGATGGGAATGCACCTCATTCCTCTTCAACGATCATATTTTATATTTCACGCATGCCTTCATGACATTGTTCAGAACCTTGGGTTTCTACTATTTAACCAGATTTTTTACAACATTAAACCGAGATTGTAAAACCCCAAACGCCCGTTCTACGTCTTTTCAGCAATTTTCTTGTTGTTGAGAAATAAATTTTTGTTTTGCTGTTATCGGATTGGATATGGTTTGGACAAGTGTTCCCCATTTGGGGTATATGCCATCCACTAGGTAATACCTCATATCATAAGCTTTTCCAGCAATTGTATAATTGCAAGGCAGGGCGATACCATCGGCCAGGTCGGTGAAAAAATATGATTGTTACAGGATATTGATATCATTTTTAGACGTGGTAACCCCAAAAAAACATGCCAAATCTAAAGGTCGCATGAAACTACCGCTTCTAGAATCAGTGTCGTCTTCGGGTAATGACAAGTAAATTAACTCTGCCAAGCTATGAAATAATTTTTCCATATCCAATGCATGTAATCAAGGCTTCCTAACATGCCGAGAAATTCCTGTGACTCTCCAATCAGTTTTAACCTTTCGACGTCGGTCACGTTTGGTGCTCGAAGATAGTCTTAGCCAATTTTTTTTATAACTGGAACACAAAACCTTTTCACAGATAACAAGGTTGTGCTTTCTCCTATTCAGATATACTCATAAAAAATATCTGCCGCAACACCATAGCTTAGGAAACGTAGTGCTGCGACTACCTTTTGGTATGGTGATAACCCCATAGTACCAACGTTGTTAGGTTCCTGGACAAAGTAATGATCATGTGCAACGACTACATCGAATAGGCGCATAAACATGTCTCTACTCATACGAAAATTTTGCCGGAATTTCCATGGCTCATATGTGTAATTCAGCTTGAAGTAGTCCCATATAATATTGTAATACCCCAATTGGTGATCTGATTTTTTTATCTTATCCTTACGGCCCATGACACTCCAGCCATAACTCGAAGTTGCATCGTGTACTATTATGTTCATTGCAGCTTGGTACATAACACAAATTGCCACCGTACAATCAAAGATAAGATCGTCTGAGAAGGACGACGATACACCTGGAGGATCACCAATGGATAAATCGGATGATGAAGAAGACATTTGAGGCTATAGAGTTGAAAAAAAGGTGTAATACCAGATGGTGAACAAGTCTCCAATGGAAGAGTGAGGTGTAAATGGGAGAAGTATAAATGGGGAAGAAGATATGGGTCTTGGAAATTAGGGATTTGGCGGTACAAAGAACACTGCGCGGTATTTTTTTTACCGCGCGGTAAAAGAAATACTGCGCGCTATTCTTTTCACTGCCAAATCCCTATTTTTATTCGAATAGACTTGAAGTATATTCAAATAAAACTGCTTGGTGTAAATTCTGTTCGAACAGACTTTGGGTCTATTTGAATAAAACTGTTCAGTACAAAATTGTGCAAATTTATTCGAACAGACAAATAGTCTGTTCGAATAGACATTGAAAAAACTCTTCCAAAAACCAAAAAACTTTAGTCAATTTCAACATTAGATAGTCATGGCTAATGAACATCACACAAACTCTCCCAAAAATCATTCTAGCTAAACTACATCATGGGATTGCAAAAAATAAATTAAGGGAAGCAACACACAAACACGAGAGAATAAGTACTAATAGTTATAGCTGAGCTTCTATATCATCTACAAAAATATCAAAAACAACTATATCTACTCAGAATCATCTCTAGTACCCTACCCCCTGCGGCTAGTACCGCCTCCCCTAGTTTGTGGACCAGATCCACGCTGCTTCGTCCTCGCGCTACCTCTAGGTGGTAGCGGCACCACCCGTACGTCACGCCCCTTCCTCTGATGTAGGTCCTGAATATGACAAAGAAAATTTATAAATATTTTGCTAAAATAAATATGACATTAATAAACAAATAATTAAATTAAAAAATTAATTACATGCGCATATAGCTGGTCGTCTACACTGTCCAAGTGACTCCTCAGAGTAGCTACCTCATCAGTCAACTTCTGCATCCTCTGGGGGTCCTGCGCAGACTCTGTAAGGAAAAGTCGCCGCATACCATGAGTTAGGTACCACAGCTCCTCTGCACCACAGGTAGAAGATATGGGTGGCGGGTCCCTCAAGCGGTGGATGGGGAACATCTCATGCCCCCCTGTCCACTCCATGTGCCACCCCAGGTCTGGCCCCTCGGGCTCGCCAGGCAAACTGAAGTCCTGGGATAAGCTTTAAACCGACGCTGACGTAACCATCACGGGTATAATGCCAGCCCTGAGTACAGTGGGTTCGAACAGATCTATATTCCCCATCCTCTGAGAATCAGTAAATAGGTGGCCTACCTTCGAAGTTTATTCAGCCCAGTATGAGGTATAAGTCTCTCGCTCCTCCCTTATCCCAAAATGCTCACAGTCAAGGAACCTGACCTGTTTCATCTCCTGTAAAGCCGCTGGACTAATATGTGGTGACATGCTAAGCGGAGGATCCAAAGGAATACGCGCCTCGCCAGTCAACTACCTCCAGCATCTATCCCCCAAGTAATATTCACAGTTTCTATTTGGTACTTAAAGTGGCATCCTCTTACGGGATAGGAGTTTTGCAGTTAGTACGTTCTCTATCTCAGACACTGCAAAATCTAACCAAGGTTCCTAGGTGATTGTCTCAATAGTACGGTGGTCAATGTGGTATCTGCCTAGAATAAAAAGATTGGTTACTTGGTCATTTGTTTTCCTCATGTTCCCCCTCTCCCATGCTCTGAGGCTCGGATAGGCCGAGAACTTAAACTGTTCCTTGACTATAGGGTGACCAACCCCACAATACTCGTAGAACTAATACTGCATTTCAGAACAACATAAAAAATAATTATAAATTATATTTAAGACGTTTATTGGAATATATTTGATTTGTAGCTTGTAAGAAAAAAATGTTAGTGTACCTCAAGAAGTTGGGAAAATATAGTAATGGCACCCCCGGTAGTGACTACGTTATCAAAACCATGGTACAGGGACGCAAGAATAGCAGAACCCCAGTCATATTGGGCAGCCTCATCCAAATCGGCCACGATAGTGTGATATTCAAGCGGGACGGTGTCGTTGGCCGTTTGGAACCACAAATGTCCCATTATGAAGAGGATAAAAACACGAGCAATAGTAATATATGTTAGGGAAATTAATACTATTTTACCTCTGCAGCAGTATTTGAGAGCAGAGATCCTTAGAACAACATCAAAAGTAAAATGAACATGAGGTATTGAAATGATGATCCAGAAATGCTGAGTCAAGGGCTAGGTTTCTATCTTTAAGACATTTCTCCGTACTGCCCTTTGCAAATAGTTGATTATTGCGCCGCCTCCAGGATAAAAAAGCAGAGTAAGAACTTCTCTTGCAAGGAAGAAGGACCTTCGTATGATTTGCACTTTCAATTAGTTTCCTCGGATTCTAGACTCATGATTATATTGAAGGGATGAGAAGAACTGTGTATCCAAATGGATTGATAGACTGAGGTACAGTTTCTCTTTATATAGAGCATGTTTGAAACGGTAACAAGAGTTAATGGTGGGACACGTCATCAAAAATGTTCAAAACGGAAGTGAAACGTTTAAGCTTAATTACGAAATAGTTATGTTTGAGGAATTCAAAACAAAAAAGTTCTGTTCAAATAGACTCAGTTCAAATTTGGTTTCCTGGGAACTCCAGGTCGAAAATAGACTCAGTTTGAAATGAACTATATCGAGATCGAATGGACTTAGTTTGAATTGGTCCAGCTCGAATAGAATTGGTTTTGACAAAATCAATTCTTACATAGAGACCGAGACCGAGGCCCAAGCCCATGAGCCAAACAAAGTTTTAAACCCATATTTTTTGGCCCGCACCCGCCCAACATGTAAAATAAATGACCAAAGTTATATCAAGAAAACAAACAACTCTTCCAAGCAATGTGGGACTAAAGAAATCACATAGGTTTTTGAAGATATAAAACCCAACAATATTATCCTCCCGACCAGCTGCGATGGTCAAGTACCTCCTCAAATGTGAAATGCTGGCATTCCCACTCAGTATATTGCTGAATTTAATATTGGGGTGTAATTTCCATGCATTGAATAATACAGTCCATGCGCCGTCATACGATATATGTGTTAGATATCGACCGACTGACAATGATGTCAGCATTGTGAAATCCAATGGCATGACCCCTATCTCCGCACATGAGAACAAAAATGTGTGTGTTGTCGGCCACCAACGCTCTATAAGCGTCTGAATTAGGCAATTATTAGAATTGCCCAAGTATATATCCATAAACTGCCCGAATATATTTACCACGACTTCCTTTACTGGTAGAATTGTGATCACCATAGTGAATGTATCGTGTGCACGCATCGAATCATGATTTTGTTCATTGGAGCATTTTGTCAAACACTTGATTTATGGAAATAATAAATTCACAATTATACTAAAACTTACCATGAGTTCTTTTCCCGTATAATAGATATGACTGACGCCGTCTGGGAGTTGGGTAATACACCTCTGCGGGAAGTTTTCTTAGGTTGGGTTTGGTATAGATTGGGTTTGTTGGACATCTTCTAATTTTACTCGCTTTTTCTTTCTTCCGGACCTCGAGCGAGTTACGGCTCGCTCTGGATCTCTTGTTACTCTAAACCCAGGGATAGTACTGGGGTGTGGGTCTCCCTTTGGCATATGCATTTTAATTTTGTTGGAATCACAATTTTTTTACCTTCAATTTTGAGAGAGAGGAAGAAGTAAAATGTGGAGAATAGTCGAGTTGGGTTGCAAAAATAACAAACAGTTGAAGCGGCGGTAAAATGAACACTGCGCGGTAATCTAAACTCTTCCAAATAAATAAAAATAAAAATATACGTGTGCAACTCAAACTTGCTGCTGGGAGAGGCCGGGTGTGGGTTTAGGTTTTTTGTGGGCCCCTTGTCAGAGCCCACACCCAAACAAAAACTCGCTGTTAGATATTCTCTTATGGACTCCTCTCAGCAGGAAAATGACACGCTATCAAAGCAGGAAATGCTTGATGATTACCCACTTTTGAGGCCCCTACATGTTGTACAAGACAGGGCAAAGTAGCATATATAGAGTAGAAACAATCTTCAAAAAGTAGATGGAAAAAAGTGGGGAAAGTGGGGGAACTTGCTACTATAATATTTGTCATGTTTGTTTGTACAGTGTACAGTCTGTGTACAATTAGTAGTTGCGTAGTCTGAAACATATATATTTATATTATCGTCTTATTTTTTTTTTCTTTTACTTATTAAATTTATGATCTTTTATTTTCTCTCCTTTACTTGCATTCGTTTACGCTATTCATATATGTTCTGATTTAGCTCGATAATGAAGAATTAAATGGGAGGAATAATAATTCACATGGTCACGTTAACTATTCTCATGAAAGTGTAAACATATAATGCCAGTTTTTGATAGTTATTCCAAGATGCCAAACTACTAAATTGAACTTGAAGACTTCAATAGTTGTTTCAATGGGCAATTTCCTGCAATGATAAATTAAACATAAAGAAAAGATGCAATTTTTTTTTTAGAGAAGTTGCATATCAGTAGAAAGAAAGAAGCTCTTTGTCTTTGCTAATGATGGTTTTAGTGTTTCTTGTATGAAGTGACTAGTGAGGGCGAATGATAAAAATAATTTCTCCCGCTGAAAGCGGAGTTCATACACTAACTTGGGGATGTATCATTTTCTTTTTACTAGAATATGTTAGGAGTTGGGTCCAGCTCAGGGTGGGAACCCAACTGGGCTGGGGTGCCCTACAGGGATCCTAACAAGCCCTTATAAGCTAGGGCTAATAGGGAGAGTTTAGAGAGTATTTAACACCCAAAAAGGTTCAATATTGTAACCCTAACAATAACCTATCAATGAAATCAAGCTCTTTTTTTTCTCATATGCTTAGTGTTAGCCTCTTGTGTATGATTGCTTAGTCTAGAATAGCTTGATATCCAACATGTTATCAGCACTACGAAGAGCTAGTGGATTAAAGGACGAAAAGAAAGCTTTCCAATGAATGTTTTTATGGTTTTTTTTTACGTTGGGAAGAGGTATTATTTTTTATTTCTTTTTTTTGTAATTTTTTTTTGATTATTAATTATATGATATAACCTATGATATGTAGATCTGAGTGTATGGATTAATATTTTTTTTTTTCGGAATTTTTAGACCTATTTTTTAGTGTTTTCTTATTATTGCGAATGACTGTTTTCAAACTTAAACAATGACTATTCTAGTGATCCGATTAAGGTGTTTGTAAATTTTATTTTGTAGCCTACTCTATGACAATCATGTTCATATATCATACTCCACTGGGAGATGTCACTGTCACCGGGAAATTGGCATTGAACATGGGTAGTTTACGGCTAAAAACCTAAGTTTTGGCGGCATATTAGGTTAGAGTGACTTCACCAAGCCTTTAGGGTTTTAATTTTTTTAATATGTCATGCTGACGTTATCTAGGTTAAGACCCGATCCAGACCTATTTTAGGAAAATTGGAACTAGATTACACCTAATCAACCAAAATTAGACCAAATCAGATTCAGCGACGTGGCAGGGAACTGGGCCACAGTAACACGTGGTATGTGGGACCCATACATGCACTGTACCAGTGATACCTGGCTCACTGTAGTAGTGACATATGGCCCACTATAGCATTGACACATGTCACTACAAGGTGATGACATGTGACAGTCACTATTGTAGGATACGCGTCATTACTGTAACTTGACACGTGTCAGACCAAGTCAGACCGGCGAGACCAATCCAACTCGATCTAGGTCTTGGCCCATACAAAGTTAGACCGGTCCAGATACTAAAATTGGCTTTAAAGGCCTAATTTTTAGTCAGATTAATACCTATTAAAGTATCTTACAATAACTTATATGATATTAAGGGTATACCCCTAGAATACTAATTATCCTGACCAAGGATCATAGATAATACAAAAACCAAGACTAATTTATAATACGGCTGAGAGCCATATCTAAATTACGGTTAAATGTCAAGGACAATAATTAGAGATCATTAATTGGGAATTGACTTAGTCTTATTTTTTTTAAACTTGGTGTCCGTGGAACCAATTTTACGTATCTAGGTGCAATTAGATATTTCTTGATAACATTAAGAGGTAATATATACACTAATAACAACCTATATTAAAATGTTAGTTCAAAAATATGACTAATCTACCTATTTTGTGAACTTAGCAGACTTCGCGATGGAATTACTTGTCTGTTAAATATCTAATACTTTTCATATTTATAGCAAATGGGTCATTTGGCTAGAATACACAAACCTTATAAAATTTTAGGGATTATAACATAATTGTTTGAATAAGGATCACAACATCTAGTGGTTTTAAATAACTATCTTAGTTAAGACCCTATTAAAATATACTTTAAGGTTAATACCACCATTTTATGGGGTAAAGTCAAGATTTGACGCTTAATAGAATCTCATGAATATAAAGCCATGAAAGGGTTCACTTACACGTAATAATTGGGAATTATGTACTTCATTGCGCTATATACTATGAATCACAAATAATGATAGAAAATGATGTACCTAATAGGATTTCATGAGCTATAGAACATGAACAAGGTTTACCTACAAATACTGATTGGGAATCATCAACTTAAATACTATGAATTGCCTTTATGTAAGAAATGTTCATCAAGTACTACTACTGGTATTGATTTACATGCATAAAAGATATTAACGATACTCAGAACATTGAGAACCTCCCATACTGTAACTCTATTTCGGTACCAATAAACTTGACATGTATGGATATTGAAATCCATCTGTTATTGCAGAATCTGGAAAAGACTATTGTTGAGAACAATGAGTCTATAAAATAACAAAGTAGGAGCTTTGTTTGCACCCACGCCACCATATTTAGAAAGACCTGATAATGGATTACCCTATACTATTTTAGTATTGTATGACTGTGGCAAAATTTTTTATTCGACAGTATAACTCTACTATAATGTTACGTAAAGAAATAGTTGAGGTAAATAAAAATATTGGGAATATTCTATTAAACTTTCTACGCTTCAAATATTGCGCTTTCAAGGTAATATTTGATAGATCACTGTGCACCCAGACCTGATTCAAATTTTCCTCATTTTTGAGTAAAATAATGAGCTACTAGTTAGGAACCTTATGCTTATGCCTACTAAGAGTAAGCATGTTCCAGGGTTGCACAATGTTGGGTCTAGTAACAGGAGAAGTTATAAACTGGGTCGCAACTGTGGATAGACGAGAGGTGGTAACAACGGCAGGATTAAAATTCTAGCCATTAGTAACTTGAGGCAAGGGGAATATGAAGTTTAATGGATCAAAATAGAATAGGAAGAATTTGTAAATGGATACGAGATAGTTGGACATGGGATTGTAAGTACCCCAGACAATCTAAAGAGATTAGTCTCAGACTTATCACATGATCATAGCTGACGCAGACCTCACCACGGCAGAGTCTATGGCCTTGGATTTCACCCATGATACCAATGCATCTTTGGATCAAATTCTAGAAGTAATCATAGCAAATTCTCAGTAGATGAATAATATCACCTAGAGAGCATTGCCAAGTATTAACTTTACTTATTGTATAATAGTTGTTTTGCTATCATTGACTGAGTCGAGAACTCTTCACTAGTTAGTTTAATAGAATGCTCGTGACATGCACTGGTTCAGTATCACATCTATGAGATTGTTCTTTGATTATGAGAATTTATTGCTTAAAAAGTAGTTAAATTCCATGGATGATAGTTCATCTACTATATGCAACTCGCCTATGGATTTATCTGCTCATTAAGCATTACTGATAATTGGATGAGTGACGATACATGCCTAAGAGACATTAGTACCACACACTTGATCCTTTTGAGATATAAACATATTTCTTGTCTCTAATCGCTTGTGTATCGGGGATGTCTATCAGGAAACATGATAGAACACACTGAGTGTGTCATGCTATTACTCCATAACGGTACGATACAGGGTATCTAGTTTGCTCTATACACTAGTAAATCCAGTCAGATTTTACTGAGTTTTAGGGATATACATGATAATGGTTATCACGTAAAAATGATAGGAGAAAATGATAGACAGTTTTTGTACATGCCCTCCATGTCTAAAGGTTAAAATATACTATTGGAATGGTTTCTAATATACTCCTCTGGGCTCGGATAATGAGGAGGATTATCGGGAATGTATTTCTACTTTTCTTAAATGGAGAGAAGATCCAGAGAGTGTACGTGTAATGATTGTTTTCAAGAAAAGTTTTATTCGTCCTAGTATGACCATGGTAGAGTGAGATCTCAAGCCTTTACACCAAACTCATCCATATAGACACATGTATACCTATCTATTAACATAGCGGCCCACTTTAGTATTTATGGTCATAATAGACGCATCTTGGAGACGGTCTTACGTTTTCCTGTTATTAACAACTAGGAATTCAATGTTAACATGACTTCCCACTTAAATCATTTCATCGTAGGCTCAGTTCCCAGATTAACCGATCAAGTCAATCGAAGTGACTTAACGAGGATTGCAAGTTCGACTCATAGGATTTTGATGATTACTTTACCGTTAAAAGGGATAGATAATTGAGCATCATGAGAACCCAATACTATACCAAATCGGGATTGGCAGAGAACCTAATCAAATAATTTAGGCTAATCGTTAGGCCACTGTTATTATGATTACAGCTTCATACTAGTGTGTGGGCTATAAATTTTTGCTCCCACAACACTGATTAAAATTCGTCTAATCGCAAATCATCATCAAATCTTTCCTAAAGTAACTAGTAACTGGATCAAAATCTAGTGTCACCCATCGACGAATATTTGGATGTTCCGTACAGGTGCCAATTGTATCACCACATCGTACGAAGATGGGACCCCAACGTCAGCCTGGTATTATATGGGTTATGATTCACATCTATCACTGGATAATTTAAGCCCACTGACGGCGTATATATATTGCAGGGCTGATTATCACTTTGATGAAACGATATTCCTAGTATTGTGGGGAGATAATCCTGAGTATATTTCCAAGATTTGTTAGAAAACACTATCGTTGTCTCATCTAGATTCTTTTATATAAGTTAAGTGACAATAAAATTCAACGAATTATAAACTTGTAATAAGACGCAAATAAATTGAACACATTCGTAAATACTATTAAAGTATTGTAGGTGTATGTACCTACAAGTACTACACCTACACAGCTGAACGTTCTGGTAGAATTAGTACCGCAAACGAATCTGAGGCTCGCGCTTAGTGCGGAGCACTGTTGGAAGAAAGTATTATGAGCCGGGGAGCTACAAAATAATAGACAAATATGACTAATGGTGTAGTCGGTTCATCAGGGATGGAACCACTCATCGATGAGGTAGATGTAGCTACGAGACCAATTGATACATTACAAGACAATCCCAGAGTGGACATACATTTGATAATAATAAAATCTTGATCTATTAAAAGTCTGCAATGACACAACGTAGGATCGTTCAATAGTGATTTGTCGACAATGTATTCATATTCGCTGCTGTTCTCGCCATCAAGGATAAGGATTCAAAACTACTTATTATAAACGACTGTGTGCTGCTGTACATCGGCCAAAGTGGGTGTTTGGAATCCAAGTAGAGCTCAGCTTGCAAGAGAGCTTGTCGGTTACAAATGTGAATGGTACGGAAATGTGATTAACTCAGAGAGATAATTAAGTCAAGACAAATCTAGTTATCCATGAATTCTCTAAGAGACCTGGTAATAAGACGTATTATCCGATTATGGATGCTATAACATTTCAGTACTGATCAGTCTGTCAAGTTGTCAAGGACAAGCTAGGCATGCGTCTTATGTAATTACCACATATCTATATGGGAAACTAGATACGGACTACATGAAGCCACCTGGGGAGGTATAAGCTTCTGAAAGCAATTAAGCCCAACACACACGAGGTGAGTACGAAATAAAATTGGAAAATTTATTGTTGGTTTGAAGTAATCATGGCCCATATGACATAGTAAGTTGACTGAGTATTTGGAGGTCGAGGACTTTGCAAATACTCTTATTTGTCTATGCGTTCTCATTAAGAACAAGAATATTAGCTTAAGTCATCATAACAGTGTACTAAATGATTTGGATATCATCAAAACTCTAAGGGAGATCCTAAGAGTTGTCGAATATCTTGTGAAGGAATTTGAAATAAAAGACCTTGGGAAACCAAGTATTGTATCGATTCACAGATTGAACATCTTGGTAGTGGCATACTCGTACACCAAGCAATCTATATCTAAAAAGTTATGTAACACTTTGGTATGGATGTAGCACACGGTGCTAAGTCACTTATTGTACGTCCATCACTTGGATGTGGACATGACATCTTCCACCATCCTAATAGGGGCATAAACTCCTAGAGCTGTGACGCCATTGCTAACAGGTACTTTATTATAGTTAGTTGGGTATACTAGACCCAATGACTCATTCGCAGTGAACTATTTGGCTTACCATAGTTTTGTTTAAATGCACTGAAAAGAGATTAAGCACATTCTGAGGTATCTGATCGGCACAAAAGACTAGGGTCTATTTAGCCCAAAAATGGTAAACGTAAAATTATAGGATAAGTCGATACAAAATACTTGTAAGACCTACATAGAGGCCATAACCAGATGAACTATGTGTTTATGTATGGGGATACAATAAAATCTTGGAGATCGATGAAATAGACATCGTTAGTTACATCTTCGAACCATGAGGAAATTCTTGCCCTTCATGAAGCTGGCAGAAAATGATGGTTGCACTCCAAGATACATTATATTAACTGAAGTTATGACATATTCTATCCAAGATAAAGCATCGACTATGTATGAAGACAATTCGGCTTGCATCATTAAAGTTAATAAAGATTTTATCAATGATGACAAAACGAAACACATTTTACAGAAGTCCTTCCATACTTATAAATTACAGAAGGCGAATGAGATTGACATTATTCAAGACATTTCAGAAGACAACTTTACAAACCTATTCACGAAGACTCTTGTACCACTTACGTTCAAGCAGCTGGTGTAATAGCCTAATTCTGGTATTCGGACTTAGCCTTTGCACCAGATGTAACAGAATAATAGTAACAACTAACACAAATGTTTAGCGTGGAAAACCTTTGAATAGGTTAAAAATCACAACCTCTCTTAAGGATTTTAGAAAGAGAAAAATGTTTATTTAGAGTGCTAGCTATTACAAGGAGATGTTCTGAGTATTTAGTAGAGACTTTCTTGACAGGAAAGTCTGTCATTTCTCTGTAGTTCTGTGGACCTATTTATAGGTCTTATAATATGACCATTATCTATTTTAATGACAAACACTATGGTTTTGGTGAGTCATAATGATTTTCTAATAGCTTGAGTAACTCTTGTTCCATAATGTATCTTCCATAAATGTGCCACGTATATGTTGACGAGGTCGAGTGGTCGTATGATGGTCGTATGATGGTCGAAGATGGAGCTTGAATCCGAGATGCGGAATAAGCTCCTTACATAAGACGGTTCTCAGCCGATAACACGAGAAACATTATGGGTGAGTGGTGCTGGATGAGAAGGTCATTCTCTAACTGTTACCTGATGTTGTTGTCTTGATTCTGACGCAGTTTATTACCGATGTCGTCGATGTTTGTTTTCAGAAATTTTGACCTATAATATGTAGTCTGTTTGGTCGAATTGGGCTAACCAATAATCGATATGTAATGTGTAACCTATTTGGTCGAATTGGGTGAACCAATAATCAATAAGTAATGTGTAACCTCTTTGGTCGAATTGGGCGAGCCAATAATCGATATGTAATGTGTAACATGTTTGGTTGAATTGGACGAACCAATAATTGATATATAATGTATAACCTATTTGGTCGAATTAGACGAACCAATAAGCGACCTATAATATGTTAGATGGGTGGTGGAATTGGGATGAACAAACAAGCGACCTGTAATGTATTATGTTTGGTCGAACTGGAAGAACCAATAAGCGACATGTAATGTATTAGAAGATTGAATTAGCCGAAGTAACAATTCTGTGTATAAATACGTTGGTCGAATTGGGATGAACCAATAAGTGACCTGTAATGTGCTCTGCTTGGTTAAATTGGATGAACCAATAAGGGACCTAAAATATGTAATCTGTTTGGTCGAATTGGACGATAAACCAATTGTGGACCTGATGTAATCTGTTTGGTCGAATTGGACGAACCAATTATCGACCTGTAATATATTAGATGGATTGGTCTAATTGGCTAAAGCAACAATTCGACCTATAATCTGTTTGGTCAAATTGGGATGAACCAATAAGCGACCTGTAATGTATTAGATGGGCAGTTGAATTGGGATTAACCAATAGGCGACCTATAATGTGTAATCTGTTTGGTTGAATTGGATAAACCAATAAGTGACCTATAATGTATTAGATGAGTGGTCGAATTAGGATTAACCAATAAACGACCTGTAATGTATAATCTGTTTGGTCAAATTGGACGAACCAATAAGCGACCTGTATGTATTAGATGGATTGGTCGAATTGGCTGAAGCAACAATTCGACCTGTAATCTGTTTGGTCGAATTCGAATGAACCAATAAGCGACCTGTAATGTATTAGATGGGCGGTCAAATTAGGATTAACCAATAAGCGATCTATAATGTATAATCTATTTGGTTGAATTGGACGAACCAATAAGCGGCCTGTATATATTAGGTGGATTGGTCGAATTGGCTGAAGCAATAATCAGATTCAGTTAGCGCTGCAGCAGTTGTATATCAAGGCTAGACCAAGCTGAGCTAAGACGACATAAGATGTGACAATTTATCGTTGAAGATGGAGCTCTTCTAATGGCTGTTTCGATAGATCTGAACATTGTGTACGCCATTATGCTGTATATACCATAATACTCGAGGATTTCCCGATGAGTTTCAACCTCCTGTAACGAGGCCTGTTGTCGAGCTCGAGTGAGCAAATAACTAGAGCTCGCATTCGAGTTCGTTTGTGAGATCCTGATCTCCCAAGCTTGATGTAAAATGATTTTTCGAATTGTGAAATGAACTGTCTCGCTACTCTAAAACGAACTGCTTCGTTGGCATGAAACGAACTGCTTCGCAGTTGTGATATGAACTTCTTCTGACTTGTGATACTAACTAGTTTGTTACTGTGAAACAAACTGATTCATACTTTGCTTTTAAAGAATGAATACCAATCTTATTTTGATAAGATTTGCACGGATGTAATGCTCCATGATTATTTTCATCATAAACGATTTTTGAGGATGGATTCTTTACGGTGACAACAGTAGCAGGGAGATTAGAAAGCATCCCAAAATCTGGCCTTGCAGCAATTTCTTTTTTGATTTACGACATGAAACATGCCCTCATTACAAATAAAAATCCAAATTTGTTTATGGTTTAATAAAAGACCATTCTTTGTCACCGGATTTGAAGAGAGTCAACTCGTTATGATTTTCTATAGATTCTCATAATGGCAAACTCTGAGAACCGGGACAGACCTTTTGGACATACACCGGTGAACTTGAAAGAGTAATCATCAGTATCTTGAACCACAACACCACATACCATGAGGAGCTGATAACTTGAATTTGGGATTTCCATACTCGGAATCCTGAAAGTATTTAGTGTAGAACAACAGTCTTAGTAGGGAGACTCTATATATCACTCCCTTCTGCAATGATAATAGATCGCGACGGCCAATTATCTTATCGAAAATCAAAGATAGAAGATGGTTTGGCAGATCCAATAACTTGGGATTTGAGGCCTCTTTATCTCAGAATCAATAAAATGGATTGACGCATTGAGTCGATTTTTCTCTCGAACTCCATGAAGGGTTTAATTTGCAAAACCCCAATTTTAATTTGATGCGACCTTTCATTTTTGTGATCACAGACGATGTCGATTTACTTCTGGAGAACATAGTACGAGCTCTTTTGATGGTTGTGCGGAGATTAGGAGATTTTCCATGTACTGAAGAAAAATCAAGTACGAATCCTCAAGATTAAAGTGAGTTGAAGAAGTTGTCGATTGTGATGATTTGAGTGCGATAGAGACCTTCAAGCTCAAATCAAAGAGAGTGAGTAAGAGACCTTCAAGCTCAAATCCAAGACCGGCCATTGTTGAGGTTGATCGACGCTCAAGCTCGATCCAAAGAGGTTTTTCGAACTGCTTTGTACTATTCTTTCACAAACTGAATACCAATCTAAATTTTGACGAGATCTTTCTTCTTTTGTGACCACAGATGATGCCAATTGTATTAGAGAACACTAGTAACATAATCGAAGAAGAGCACAATTACTGTAAACATGGCTGAAGATCAGATGGTACTGCCTCGAACACCTCTATCAATCGAACTCGGATTTTCCCAAAATTTGGCAGGGAGATTAAAAAAAAATCTCAAAATTTGGCCTTGCCATGAGTGAATCAGAAGCAAACCCTCCGATCTGATCAAACAATCCCGAATTGGCAGAGAATCCTCTATGAGGGAAGATCGATATGTTTAAGCGCGGCGGCATTACATAGAGAGATGATCAGCGGTTTATGAGACAATGGGTTTGAGAACTTCATTCCCACAGACGACGCCAAATGTAATAGCCTAATTATGTTATACTCGTATTGATTTTCTTTTATTTCGACGGTAGTGATACGTAAGATTGGGTTTTTTCGGGTGGAACAATATCAACCCCTTCATGGGTTTTCTCGCGGTCAGCACCAGTTTTTTTTGCGGTTGTGTTGTTGTCTTGGGTGCACATTGGCTCTGTGACGACCTACCGAACGCCGGCCAAATCCACCCGAGCGTTTTAAGTTCTGTCCGAGTATATATGTTCTTTATATCCTAATATAGCTGCACGCCAGGTTTTGTCAAAATTGGATTCGGTTAAGGGAGTAAAAAGGGCCAGTACGCTTCGTCTCATGTTTTAACGTTTCCTTTTGGAACTTGACTATTTACTTAGTAGCTATATTAAGGAGGAACCTTGGTCCAATCCTCCCCATGACTAAAAGATTTTTAATGCTTGGTCAGCAAGGACCCCGACTTATGCTATCTACAAGGGATAGTCATGAGTTATCCTAGGCCTAGGGAAGGCTAGGGGACTTTGCCTCACAATGGGAGCCGGTTTTCCAAAGAGGGCTTCATATGGTGCCGCTATTCCCCACGGGCTATCCGAGACGCACCGCCCCTTATAGATGGATAATATAATTAGTCCAGGCTCGTCGCCCCTTGAGATATGAGTCCCTTATCTAGAAACTGGCATATTGAGCTACCCTGATCCGCTACAGGACAGGTGTGCTTTCCGTACCTCGCGCGCATCGTAAGAGATTACGCTACAGGGATTATTGAGGGAACCTTCAATGTTGTTGCCTATACCGAATACATATTCGATGAACCCTCACGAGTATCCAGATGTCGCTCTAGCATCCGTGGGTTGTATACCACTGGCGCGCCGCGCCCGTGAAGATGGCTGGTACACGCCGACCGCGCGTTCGTGTACGCCGCACGGTCCCTTATTCCGCTGTGCTCTGGGCACTGTAGAGGTAGGCCCGGGATGGGACGTGACAGGCTCCGTTATTTAGGCGTAATTAATTTGGATTTTGACAATTTGATCATGAAGTTTCGCTTTTTGGTTTGCATTCAACACACTTCTCCATCGCTCTGACGATACGAACAATCGCCTTGACGATACTAATGTTGATAACAGGGGAGAACTTTCTTATCTTATTCCGTGGATGGGAGGGAGTCGGTCTTGCTTCCTACTTGCTCATCCTAATTTGTGCCTTATTCCCGACAACTTTTATGTACTGACTGGAATCTCGGCTCTACACACCTATTGACCAGTACGCCTATAAAGCGTAATTGATCCACTATTCTTAAATCATACTTGGGGTTAACTCGACCTCAGCTTCAGAAACAATGTTCGACCTCAGCTTCAAAACTGTTGAAACTCATACTTGGGGGCAAACTCGACCTCAGCGTCAAAGCCATCTTAGCTCAGACTCAATACTCATCTTTTCAACAACATCATGAACATCTTAGACAAGCCTTGCTGCAACATGTCTAACAAAATCGAATAATTTTCATGTCGATTTCTTCGCTGTCTTAACTATACTAGTACTTGTCTATCTGGGGCTTCAGTACCTACAGTAAAGTTTGGCTCTGACTTGGTCTTCAGATCGAGTTCTTCAACGATATTCTCTACGAATACAAGTTCATTCACCAAAAATAGATTTCATATTACAGATTGCATATCACAGTACTTTCTACCTATCTCACAAGAGTACTTCTATATACAGAATTGTTCCTTCGCCCAATTCGATCTTCTAAACACATTATAGGTCGCTTATTGGTTAATCCCAATTCTACCGCCCATCTAATACATTACAGGTCGCTTATTGGTTCATCCCAATTTGACCAAACAGATTACAGGTCAAATTATTGCTTCGACCAATCCATCTAATACATTATAGGTCGATAATTGGTTCGTCCAATTCGACCAAACAGATTACATCAGGTCCACAATTGGTTTATCGTATAATTCGACCAAACAAATTACATGTTTTAGGTACACAAATGTTTTATCTAATGCGACCAACACATCTACTATAACACATTTCATGCCGACAACAGGTTCATTCAAAAATTGCCCAACAAATTACAAGTCAATCGACTTAAATCATACTCAGGAGGACCACAAAGCCTCAAATTCCCGACAGCAAGCATCGATGACACCGGTAAATAAACTGCATTAGAATCAAGACAACAACATCAGGTAACGGTTAGGGAATGACATTCTCAGCCAATACTACTCACCCATGATGCTTCTCGTGCTATTGGATGAGAGCCGTCTTATGTAAGGATCTTATTCCGTATCTCAGACTCAAGCTCCATCTTCGACCATCATACGACCACTCGACCTCGTCAATATACATGTGCTCTATTTTCGACCATCACACGACCACTCGACCTTGTTAACATACGCGTGACACATTTATGGAAGACACATTATGGAGTGGGAGTTACTCAAGCCGTTACACAATCATTATGAAGACTCATCAAAACCATATATTGCAACGTTCGTCATTAAAGTAAATAACAGTCATATTATAAAACCTATAAATAGGTTTATAAAATGACAGAGAAAGGATAAATTTTTCCTATTAAGAAAGTCTCTACAAAATGCTCAGAACATCTCCTTGTAATAGTTAGCACTCTGAATAAATATTTTTCTCTTTCTAAAATTCTCAAGAGAGGTCATGGTTTTTAACCTATTCAAAGGTTTTCCATGCTAAACATCTGTGTTAGCTGTTACTATTGTTCTGTTTACATCTGGTGTAAAGGCTAAGTCCGAAACCATAAATTAGGCTATTACAGCTGGTACACGGAATCGGTATGCAAAAGTTTTTTATTCATCATTATCTCGGGGAGATATATCTCAGGGAGATAGATCTCAGGGGAGATCGACCTCAGGAGGAGTAGTCCCGACCTGACGTGGGAACATGCGTGTTGTACTCCTTTTCATGATAGTGCAATTTTTGTCCCAAGGGGTTTTACTGACTAAAGGTTTTGATGAGGCAACGTATACGCGTCCACAATCCATACAAGGCATAAAATTTGACTAGCAAATTATCCGGATTCACTTCTCTCGTAAACAAAAATCTATATTTTTTGCGACAATGACATCAACAACGTAAGGTGAAAAAAAACACATCAAAATAAGGTTCTAATTTGTTGAAATTAAGAATTGAACTTTAGATTATTATCCTACACTTTGCCACTTGAGCTAACCTTTTATAATTTAATTAGGACAAAGAAAAATGTAGATTTTTTTTATTTTTTATTTTTTATTCCCTATATGTGAAATACCCTCGAATACTAAAAGTCTAAAAAGGTCACCTTCACTGCCTTTCAAAATTTAAACACTCAAACCCTAATTCATCGAAAACCCTAATGGCGACAGCTTCACTCATTCATCCAATCTCACTCTTGCAAAGAGAATCAAGAACCCAATATCCGAAATGGAATTCACATTTGCAAAGCTTTCCGATTCGCCAACCGATGATATTCGATACTAGTTTGAGCACCAAAAGCTCAAAGTTTAGTAGACCCCCGAAAGCTATCATTAGTTGCGCCACGAAAAGATCGAGGAATGATGATGCTAAAGACCCAAATCCAAATGAGAATATGTTTGTGGGTTTAATATCAGAGGCCTTGAAGAGTTTGCAGAAACCAACCATTGCTGCTGTTGCTTTAGGGTTAATGTTAACTTGTGCTCCTCATTTAGCTTCCGCGGCTTCTGGGGGACGAATGGGTGGAAGTTCTTTCTTATCACGTTCTTCTTCTTCGGGTAGGAGCTACTCGTCAGGTTCATCGTCGTCTTATTCATCAGATAAGAGCTACTGGTCTGGTTCGTCGTCATCGTATAAAAGCCCTAGTTCTTCGTCCTCTTCATCGAGCCCCAGTTATTCGTCCTCTTCATCGAGACCCAGTTATTCGTCCTCTTCATCGAAACCCAGTTCTTCATCCTCTTCGTCGAGTGAGAGCCACTGGACTTCCATGATTAGCCCCGGTTCATCGAAACCAGTGATGGATGCTAAGTTGTTCCCTTCATGGAGTAGGCGTGGCATATTGGTTTGTGGATCGATTGGTGTTGTGGTTAGCGTTTTGGTTTGGGTAATCATTTGCCCAAAAACTAGTGTTCTCATGGTTCAGGTAAATTTTCCTAACCCAAATTAATTTCGTTAATTTTCTCTAACCCAAATTGATCATTTGTTATTTGACGTTGTTGAATATTTTCTAGGGTTCTCCCATAATGCGACACCAAAGAACTATAAAAATGAGAATCCTATAGGCAACCAGTGAACATTGTTGAAACAAACAATGGAAGTCTGAAAACAGAAAAATAGGTGAAAAAGTAAGATTTCAGGCAGAAAGTTGCTGAATCTATTGTAAGCAAGAAATTTGTTCTCATTGCTTACTGCTGCTTACAATGAAGATTCAGCAGCCTATCCCTTAACAAGTGGGAAAAGGAACACCTCCTCAAAAACTTGAACCTTCAAGAAAGGAGTAGAAACCTGTTTAAACAAATGTTGGGCAAGTATTTGAACCCTTCAGTTACGAGCATACTTTGAGTACGATTTAAGTATATGGGCACTTCAATTAATTTCAAAGCGGAAAATATTGAAGAGTTAACTTAGTTAACTTTGGCTTCAGCAAAAGAGAGTGAAGAAGTACAACACAGAGTAACATCTATTTGAAATGAGTCAGAGCCTACAACCCTCGGGTGAAGTTATGTATGACCTAATTAACATTATTGTTGAACTAAATGTGTGGATCACTCACCACATATAAAAGAGTTTTTTTTAAAGGATTCTTACGGGGATTAGTCTACTACCATCTTCTTATCACTGCTCATTTTCTTGTATGGAGGAGAAGATTGATTGCGAAAGGGGGAAGAGTTATTAGATTATTATTATTTTGAAATGCAAGCTGGGGGACATGCCCTTAAAATAAGAGAAAATAATGAAAGAATACAGCCAAACACCCACAGTAACTTAGCTTCTTAGAGCATGGGCAACAGGCTTGCTATCGCTAAGATAGTGATCCAAATCAACCAAAAACCCTTTTTGATCGCAATTGCTCAAATAGCGCTCTGATTCATTAAATCAGTGGCTATCTGTGGCGATGTTGTTGTGGTCAGAGTTGTCGGTTAGCCCAGACTTTAATTATTGTTTAATTATTTTATTGCCGCACAAAATAATAAAAAAACTTAATTTAATAATAATAAATAAAATAAAAAGTTGTGCGCCAAGTTTATTTATTTATTATTATTTAAAAAAGATTAAAAAAATGTTGTGCGCCAATAAAAAAAATAATCTGACATCCATCCCTACCCTGAAGAAAATAACTTTTCTACCCCTGGCTACATGTCATTTTTTTTGGCTACATGCTCTTATGTGGAAACAACAAAAAAGGATAAAAACTTACAATGAGGACCTGCAAAATTTACTCTCCCTGCTGTTTCCTCGAACTTCATTAAATCTATTTTTCTTCAGATCTTCTGCAAAGGAATTGGGAGTGAACTCCACATAGTCACAAGAGCTTAGGGGCTTTGAGGGAGGGTCTGCAAAGCTGTTTTTTATCCTGCAGTTTTTTATCTTCTTACTATTATTCAAGTCATCACTAATTCCACTGTTAGAACCTTTACCATAACAGGTGCCACTACTATGACTCTGATAGATCATGTACTTCATACAGGGAGAGTCCAGTTGATTGAGAGATTCCATTTTTCATTGAAAGCTCTGTTCTTAGCACAATCCAAAAGATCATAAACTTGACCTGCAAGTTTGAGTCTCACTTCATTGATTATTCTGGGAAGGTCTTTAGCCTGGGTTTCAGTGTTGTTAAAGACCCTTTCATTTCTCTCTCCACAAGAAGTAAATGTAGACATTGAGCAACAGCTTGTAGGTTGTAGCAACAATGTCCTTCCCTTTGAATTTGTGAGTGCACCATTGAATTTCCTCTGTGCTGGTACCACTGATTCTTTCACGTATGGGACCTGCTCAAATCCACCGTGAATACATGACATTCAAAAAAGATGAGTTCCTCCACTTCCTTATGGTTCCACTTTAGCAACTTCTCCTGAGTTTTGAGCACATTATTGAAGGGCTAGCCAACTGATAAAACTATGTCTTGGTATACTATTTGAGAACCAAACCAAATGAGCCCAAGGCACTATAGCTTTCTTGCTCCTTATATGCTCATAGGTGTCTCTGGTTATACTTTCCCGTAGGTGCAGCAGTCCAAATAGCCTTATCTTCACCCCCTTCATCAATGTGAACATCTTCAAGTCTCTTCCATATATGATTCAAGTTGGTAGTTGAGTTTGCTGGGATCATCCATTCTCTATTATCAATTATGCTGCTGACCTTGGCTCCAATATGGAGAGTTGAGTCATGTACGCAGTGTGGAGGAAATAGGCGATCTAATGTCCCCAGTGGATGCCAGGGGTCTTTCCAGAAGGATGTGTTTGCTCCATCCCCAATATAGTAGTGAGTAATGGACACAACTTCAGCTCTTAGTCTCAAGATACCCTTCCAAGCCCAAGAGCCATCTTTAGGAGTGTTTAAGGACCACATATTCCTATTCTTCATCAGGTTGTTCTTCACCCAAGCCACCCAAAGTGTATCTTTTGAAGAAACAATATACCAAACATATCTCATCAAAACAGCCTCATTGAATGTGTTTATACTTTTGATGCCCAGACCCCCTTCGCTCATTGGGTAGTAGCACTTGCCCCAGCTAACAAGCCCTGCCTTGTTGTCAAGATCAGTGTTAGACCAAATAAATCTTCTACAAATAGAGTTCATCAGCTTGGGGCAATCTAAAACAAGAGCTCCAAAAGACTTGCATACTCCCCGACACTGATTTGATCAAGGTAGGTCTTTCTGCATATGACAAAAACTTACTTTTCCAGCTTTGCACTCTATTGAAGAAGTTAAAAATCAGTGGAATGTAATCTGCAAATTTGAGCCTAGCTGAAGTGAGTGGAACACCCAGGTACTTTACTGGAAGAGAGCCCCTACCAAAACCAAGAATGTTGCGTAGACTCTGATCTTTGAAATCATTCATGCCTGCACAATACAATTTGTTTTTATCCAAGTTGATTTGAAGGCCAGTAAACAGTTTGAAGCTCTCCAAGGCATTAGCTAGGCAAGTTGCGTTGGCTTCATTGCCTTGCATAAATACTATTAGATCATTTGCAAAGGATGAGTGAGAAAGGTTTGGGTTAGTACACTTTGGGTGTGGCTCAAAATTCTTTTCTGCCATCTTTTTGTTCATAATTTTTGTAAATATTTCCATTACAAGTACAAAGAGATGGGGTGATATGGGATCACCCTGTCTAATACCCCTCTTGTGACGCCCCGGTGAACGCCGAGCAAATCTACCCGAGCGTTGGTTAAGGGGGCGAGAAGTGCCAGTACGCTTCGTCTCCACTTTTGATGTTTCATTTTGGAAACTAGCTATTTACTTAGTAGTTATATTAAGGAGGAAGTTGGTCCAAACTTCCCCATGAAAAAGTAAGCTTTATAGCTTGGCTCATGGGCTATCCACAAGTGATATCGTCAGGTAGACGTCGAGGGCAGAATTTCTCGTTGCTACGCGACATGAACTGCGACCTCCAAGATGGGTTGTCGCTTATCTGCAATTGGTCCCTAGTTACATGGGACACTGCATTGCTCACTCAAAGAATGCAAGTTGCCGAGTGATGTTTGTTCTCTGGCTCCGTAGTGAGTTTCAAGTTTGTCGGCGTTCGAGTGCTCTAGCCGTGTTGATCCATGTTGTTCCAGAAGATGGTTCTGGGTCATTTAAGCTCACAGATGGGTGAAGACTCACGTTTCCGAAGGTTAGTAAGTTACGTGGTTGTCGCAGAATAGAGTTGAGTTTCAGTCAGTTGTGCGGGTTATCTCAGACATGATCTCAGATGGAAGAAGGCTCTAGGATGAAAGATCCTGAGGGGAATTGGATGTCAGTTTCCCAATTCCTTATCACTTGGTGGTTGACGGTAGGGATAGAGTACCCGCGTCTCTTTCTTTGATAGTATTGATAGAGTGCCTTTAGAAGACCACATCCCAGTGACCGTTCAGAGATGGCTGCGTTTACAGAAGCTAGTTCAAGAAACAAAGAATGGCTACGCTTCTGCTTAAAGATGATTGCGACAGTATGAAGGTTGGTCTCCGCGAGTTTGATAACAGTTGGACATGGCAAACCAGCGAGCTCAGGGCGACAGGTGCAGTGACAACATCTTGTTCCCAAGTTCCCTAAGTACTCAGGTTCGAGTAGGGATGTAGAGATGGAGAAACACTTCAGCAGTCAGTCAGTTATATGTCACAACTTTGTTCTCGACGCGGACGTCGTGCTTATTGAGTGTGGGAAGAGCTGTAAGTTGTGACGCAGATGTACGCAGGTTCCAGCATGGGTTATTACCACTAGAGTTTGGCAAGTACAGATGCCAGTGTGAAGTCCTCGTCAGAGAAGAGGTATTGAGAAGTCCTCATTGGAGAGTAAGGCAGATTGGAGTCCTCCGAAGTGGAGAGACCTTTGGGGACGCTGGAGTAGCGATCACCCTTCCTGCAGCCAAGTTAGGTGCAGATGCCATCTAGCGTTATATTGGTTAGATGATGGCCTACTACGAAGTGGTAGAGCAGAAACGTGGTTGCACAGATAAATATCTCATGGGTTTGACAAGTTCACATAGGACGCCTTTATGGCGGACCTCGATGGTTAGCTGGCGGTAGGGAATAGAGTACTCGCGCCTAGATAGGCTGCCTCGATGGTTTTGTTGGTGGTAGGACAGAGTGGTCCGCGCCTTGTTGAGAGTATGCTACCTTCTAGGAGTTACCCTCCCTCGTCCAAGTGAACAATAAGTACCAGTTTAGTTCAATACTGGTAAGGCTAGAGTGCCGCATCTTGATGTTGTATCCTCGATATTCCGTAAGAAGGGCGGACATGGTTTGAAGACTTTTGCAGAGTTGATTGAAGGGCAGTCAGACAGTTTCAGTGTGCGGCAGATGTTCTGTGCAGTTGGGAAGAGTTTACCCCATGGTTTTAGAATACTTGCTCCTTACCACTCGCAGATGAAAAGTGAAGTTTGAAGCCGAGATTCACAGAAGATTGAACTCTCGAGCATCAAAAGCATTGTGTGACTTGGAAGTGAGCGCACTTTTGGGACGGGATTGCAGATATTCTCATCGGTCTATCCGGAGGAGACACCCTTGGTTTGTCGAGAAGATCGACATTCCACATAGTGTCAGGGGAGAAGGCGCCTTGCAGCAGGATGCAGCGCATTTAAGAGGGCGCGATGCTAAAGCGCACCGCCCATACATTTTTCAGAAGGTTTGAGACCACGAGACAATATCCAGACGAGAAGGCAGACTCCAGAGTTGGAATCAAGGTCAGTCACCACGCACTTCAGTTGGTAAGGGCAAAGTTAAGGTTCAGTTCTGAAGACACATTTGTCACCATCGAGACTAGCAGTTAGACTCAGTATCCGCTAGTGCAGAAGAAGATATAGTACTCTGAACTAAGTGCGGGAGAGTTGTTGGTTTCTTGAAGATGCAGAAGATTGAATCCTTGCAGAGCCGTGTTGAAGAAGGTTCTCGACGAGGACGTCGAGATTATTTTAAGTGTGGGATGGTGTGATGACCTACCGAACGCCGGCCAAATCCACCCGAGCGTTTTGAGTTCTGTCCGAATGTATATGTTCTCTATATCCTAATATAGTTGTACACCAAGTTTCGTCGAGATCGAATTCAGTTAAGGGGGTGAAAAGGGCCAGTACCCTTCGTCTCATGTTTTAACGTTTCCTTTTGGAACTTGACTATTTACTTAGTAGCTATATTAAGGAGGAACCTTGGTCTGATCCTCCCCATGACTAAAAGAGCTTTAATGCTTGGTCATCAAGGACCCCCGCTCATGGACTATCTACAAGGGATAGTTATAAGTTCTCCTAGGCCTAGGGAAGGCTAGGGGACAATGCCTCGCAATGCAGGCCGGTTTTCCAAAGAGGGCTTCATATGGCGCCGCTTTGCCACGCGGGCTATCCGAGATGCACCGCCCCTTACAGATGGACAATATAAATAGTCCAGGCCCGTCGCCCCTTGAGATATGAGTCCCTTATCTGGAAACCGGCATATTGAGCTACCCTGATCCGCTATAGAACAGGTGTGCTTTCTGTACCTCGCGCGTGTCGCGAGAGATTACGCTGTAGGGATTATTGAGGGAACCTTCAGCGTTGTTGCCTATACCGAATACATATTCGATGACCCCTCACGAGTATCCAGGATTATCCGGATGTCGCTCTAGCATCCGTGGGTTGTATGCCACTGGCGCGCCCCGCCCGTGAAGATGGCTGGTACACGCCGATCGCGCGTCCGTGTACGCCGCACGCTCCCTTATTCCGCTGCACTCCTGGCACTGTAGTGGTGGTCCCGGGCTGGGCCGTGACAGTAGTTCTTTAAGAGTTCATGTGAAAGAAGGATATTGTCATTTATACTCCTCCCATATATGAATACTGACTGGTTAGGGCTGATGAGCTTGTTAATTGCAGTTTTAAGCCTAGTTGTGATGACCTTTGAGATGGTTTTGTAGAGGACATTGCAGCAGGCTATAGCCTAAAGTTACCAAACTTTGTAGGATTGTTGACTTTTGGCACTAAGCTGATATCAGTGGAGTTAACTTGACCTAGCATCTTCCCAGATCTGAAAAAGTTCTTGTTTGCCGTTACAAAATCATCTCCAATAATACCCTAAGCTTATTTGAAGAAAAGATAAGAGAAGCCATCTGGACCAGAAGCTGTCACTTTTGATGCAAGATAAAGCTTCAACAATCTCATCTCTAGTAACCTCTTTAGTCAGCTCTTGCCTCAAGTCTTCACCAATAGCATTGCTGAAGTCAAGGCCATCTAGAATGCTGCTAGAGTAATTGGGACCATCATCTGCTCCCATAATTCCTTGAAAGTACTTAACACTAGCCACTCCAATGGCAACTTCATCTTCAATCTTGTTACCATCATCATCATAGATACTTAGGATATTATTTCTAGATCTTCTGGCTCGTAGAGATCTGTGAAAAAATTTAGTGTTGTTATCTCCCATTTTGAACCACTGTACTCTTGATTTCTATCTCATATTAGATTCTTCTACTCTAGCCAGGTGAGAGAGCTTCTGGAGGGCATCCCTTTCTTTTACAGCTATATCAATATCATCAGGATGGGATTGGAGCTCTTCTTGAACTACCTTGAGCACTTGTCTTGCAGCTTCTACTCAGAGTTTAGGTCCTTGAACCTTTGATGAAATTTCTCCTTTAGGTCTTTTTTTACCACTTGCATTTTGGAGAGAAATCTGTAGGTATGGTTGCCTTTAGTGGGAGCTTTCCAACTATTACTAACAGTCTCAAGAAAATCAGGTTCTAAAGGTCAAGCATTAGAGAACTTAAACGGTTTTAGTCCTGTGTTTTTCTTTTCACCAATAGAAAGAACCATTGGAGTATGGTCAGAAACACAGTTGTGAGAAACTCAGTTGTGAGAAACTCAGTCTCAGAGCTAAAAGCTCCAGTCCAATCTGAATTGACAATAACTCTGTTCATCTTGGTGCTCACCCTTCTACCCTCAACATTTCTGTTTGTCTAAGTAACATCCCTTAAACTTGCAGTCCCTTAGCCTAGTATTTTGAATGCAGTTGTGAAAATCATTGAAGTTTCTAGGTCTGACTGGCCTTCCCCTAACTTTTTCTTGAGCATTAAGGATTGAATTAAAGTCTCCCATGAGAGCCCAAGGCATATTCATGGTGTTAGCCTTGGGGGAGGATTCGCCTACACTCCCTTTGTTGCTGCACACCCGCTACACTCTCCTCTCACCACTCATCTCTCCAACTCAGCTGCCCACTCAACATCTCTCTCTCTCACTCAGCTCTCTATTTGGCGACTAAAAAAAAAAAAAAAACTCTCTCTCTCTCTCTCCACTCGACTCTCTCTCTCTCTCAATCGCTCTGTGGTACGCCCAAATTTAAATTTAAATTTCACTATATATCTCTCTCTCTCTCCCGTCGTTTCCCGCCACTCAATCTCCCACTAATCTCTCACTAATTTCTCTGTCAATCTCTCTCTCATTCCTCTGTATCTCTCTCACTCCCTATTTGGGTTCTATGAAGCTAACTTCTGTAAAAAAAAATTAACTTTTCTCGCGTAATGTCGTTATGCCTTTGACGAAATTGTCCACAAAAAAATCACTCTCTCTCAGCCAATATCTACTTCAAAAATTAACAAAAAGGAAACAATGTGTAGAATTCGACAAAAAAGAAATTTATTGTCGAATTTATTGTTTAAGTCAAATTTTAACTAAATTGTCGAATTGTTAGAGGATTCGACAATAAATTGTCAAATTATTAGAAGATTCGACAATAAATTGTTGAATTGTTAGAGGGTTCGATAAAAAATTGTCGAATTCTTAGAGGATTCGAAAATAAATTGTCGAATTGTTAGAGGTGTCGACAATAAATTATCGAATTGTTAGAGAATTCGATAAGAAATTATCGAATTCTAACCAATTCGACAATAAATATAGCTTTGAGCTCAGTGGAGACCGAGACACGATGAGTGAGTTTGAGATTGAGCGAGAGAGAGAGAGAGAGCGACGAGTTGTCGGAGTGATGCAAGCGAGAGAAGAGTTGAGTGACATAGTTGAGAGAGAGAGTGAGTCGAGTTGAGTAGTTCCAATCTATATTATACCTGATTATGACGGAGAGGTTCTGCTGTTTGAAATGTTTATCGTAGAACTGACTAAGAGAGTGAGTGAGAGAGAGAGTGAGTTGTTGAGCTCAGTGGAGAGAGCGAGGAGTTTTCGGTGAGTGAGAGACTGAGTGAGAGAGAACGAGGAGTTGTCGGAGATGATCGCTGCAAGCGAGAGAGGGAGTTGAGTGACAGTGACAGTAACTGAGGCGAGAGTTGTTGAGTTGAGGCGAGTGAGAGAGAGAGTGAGTTGAGTGGAGAGAGAGTTTTTTTTTTAATTTTTTTTTGCTCGCCACATTGGTGCTGAGTGGGAGAGAGAGTTGTTGAGTTGGCGTTTTGGGTGGTGAGTGGAGAGTGTAGCGGGGAGAGGGTGTAGGCGAATCCTCTCCCATCCTTGTTACTAATAGAGTCCCACATTTGATGTCTAGTTAACAAAGGTGTACTCCCATGGACCACAAAAACCATCATAGTAGGACCCCTTGCAGATCAGTAATCATCTGTTCCTCAGAGCATAACCGAGTAACCTGAGCCTTTTCATTGTCCCAACAAAGCCATATCCTACTATTTGGATTGTGCACTGCACCCCAATCCTTGCATATTCTCTTAAGCACCTTCTCTTTGTTTCAATCTTTCTACAAGACCAACCATACAAAGATTATTGTTGTAGATCCACTCATTTACTTCCTGCTGCCTCAAGGGATCATTTAGACCCCTCACATTCCAACAACGACCCACTCTATACATTGAGGGGGTGTTGGTTGCTACCTCCATTTGTCCCACTTGAAGAGCCATGACATCCATCCCTTCTCCTTTAGGTACTTAGCAGCGGAGGTGCTGGTGTTGTCAATTATCTCTTGAAGAGTTTTGTCAATACTTCTTTCCTTCTTAGCTTCCCTTTTTCTTGCACTCTTAGACATAAGGCCTCCACTTCCACCACTAGTGTTCTCCATTTGTGTCACAGAGCTAGCTAGGTTGGCTCACAACAGCTTCATCACTTGTTATACCTTTCCCTTCGTCTTCAATGCTGCTATTGTAGTCCTTCTCACTGCTCTTGAACCCTTGAGAGTAAGAATTATCTCCCTCCTTCCCCTGTTGGGCCTCTTTGGTGCTCACAACCTCTTTGGCTTTCTCAATATACCTCTCACATGTATTTTTTGGTGCTTCCTTGACCTTGTAGACATGTTTCTGCTTTATCTGATCAAATCTGTTACTCATATTAATCCCATGGTGGTTGGCCTCATTAAGATTATAGTCGTTCCTCTTTGTAGTATGCCTAGCTCTAGGCTTTTCCCACCCTGCATCATATACATAAGAAGAGCTGGCATTATTGTTATAAACTTTGTTTACCTGAGATGTCTGCATCCTCTCATTGATGTTGTTAGTACCTTCCCCTTGATCTCTTGTGAGTGGCTCAGTGTGTTGTACTCTCTTGGTGCATTTGTTATTAGGGGCTGTTCCGTACGAATCGTCTGGATGATGTAAACTAAGTTAATGTAAGAGTCTTGATAGTGCAAAGTTATCATTTGGGATGGCGGTGCTATTTTGGATGGTTAATCTTAGTGAGCCACAAGGTTTGAGGATATATGTTTTGGCAATGATACTTATATGGAGCGAGATTGATTATAAGAGTGTGTTTTGCCCTTCTAGCGAGGCCAGCAATCGAAACTGTAGGGGAGTTTGTTGGGGACATAACTATTGATCTCGAGCTACTTGGCTAAAGGAAAGAACAAATCAATCGTATATTTATAAACATGATTTGTGACATGGTACTCATCCGAAATCTAAGGAAAGTAAGCTCCGAACCAATTTGGTGTTGATTATCTTGGCAGAAGCTTTAAGTAGACGTACACAAAGAAATAAGCTTGAGATTATGTATGAAGAAAGCCTAATTTAACACTCAGTTGAAGCACTAAACCGTCCTTGCTACTTTAACATAGGCGTATTTACCTTCTTCTTCTTGTTAACTTTGTTTGAATTTTGAACTATCTCCTTCTTTACTCTATTTATTCAGTTCTTTTATGTTTTTTCTTATGTACCAACATTATGTTTTATTTTACAATAATATCTTTTTAGGTAGGATTACTAGGTACGGCAAGGTCGTTTCAAAAAGATCTTGACCGGATTGCTGAAACTGCAGACACATCCAGTTCTGAGGGGCTGAGCTATATTTTAAAAGGTGAAGCTACTAAGTAAATACTTCCTACTTACTTTGTGTATGCTTCTTATTCTGCTGGCTTTGCTAAGTTGTTTTTTGCTGTCTTATTTTTGTTGCAGAGACCATTTTTGCTCTGCTCCGGCATCCAGATTGCTGTGTCTCATGTTACTCATCTGTGAGTAAATTATCTTCTCATTTTATTCATCTCATGTTACTCATCTGTGAATTGCATCCTCTGATCTTGTAATGACTTGCCTCTAGAATTCATGTTCGCAAGTTACTCACATCACAACACTGGAATGCAATTCTCCTTCAATCAAACATTTGTTGATACACAGTTGTTTCTGAATTCCTTAGAGATTTTCCTTTAGAGGATAACCTTAATGGCCTGTATATACCTCTAATCAATGAGAACAGCACCTTTCATTTAGAGTAAAATGTACTTTCTTTGAAGGAATTTTGATATTGAAATGCATGTGACATTAAACATAAGAGCTTCCTTTTCGATCTGAAAATTTGAAGTCCCGGGTACATGTTTGCTTAAAACGTTGTTTCAGCTGGATGTGAAGTTCAGCATGGAGGATGGAGAGAAATGTTTCAACCAATTATCTACTGAAGAACAAGCCAAATTCAATGAAGTGACACTCTCCAATGTGAATAATATCAAAAGACGAAGCACGAGAAACAAAACATCTAGTGGATTCAGCAATGAGTACATTGTGGTAAGTCAGGCTTTCAAAACAACTATTTTTTTTACGATCAAGTTGTAAAGCTATGAATGTTATTGTGGGTTTTTATACTATCATAACTTTGTTGCTTAATGGAAGAAATTTCATTGGGTAGATCAATATATTTCATTTTAAGCATATCGTATTTATATTCTGTCACACAATTGTTTTTTTTTCTTCTGGACATTGACCTGGTATCATACTCTATATAAAGCGTTTCTCATATCATATGTTTTTCCGTAATAGTTATAAATTATGATGTTACCACCATAATATGTGGGTTCCCTTCTTAAATTATGATATTACCACCATTATGATGTTCCATTTTGCTGTACTACCACCCTATCTTGCACAAATAAGTAATAGTATTGTTATCATCTTTAATGCCATCATAGTTTCTAGATTTCTCTTGACGATGACACTGCACCCTGTCTCTCACAAACAACTTCAGCTTATCAGTTGGAGGCATAGTCTGACATTCTTCGTTCATTGCCTTATCTGGGCAGAATTTCATTCATTGTATCCGTGTAGAATACGAATCACAAACACCAAAACCTGCTGGATCAGCATTTAGCAGTCTTCATTCATTGCCTTGCAAATATCTTTTAAGAAACTGCACACAATTATCAATTTGACTACCCATTATTAGATATTGAGTAAATGGTCATGAATTTCACAAAGGGTTCTATCTGTATGTAGCATCACAATACCGTACAATGTATTTTGAGCCACACATTTTTAGCTATTGCACTTTTCCACGATTTTATTGGTACATAATAATGCTAATAACACAACATTATATACGGTGTGTAAATTATTTAGTTTGGTTACTTTCTTTACAACCTGTAGTAAGAAAAGACTAAGAAGTTATCATCATAATAGTGGTAATTTGTGGTATGAAACTTCAGCAACTGTGATATATTTTTATGAGTTCAATTATTTTTATATGTAAATGCTGGTTAGTTTGAGATAAAAGTTTATTGACACTAGAATTGCTCATAAATGTTTTTAGATAACCATCTTGGTTGCTGCCGAGGGTGTACATCCATTACCAGCTATCAATAGCAGTGGAGACTTAAAAAAGGCCTTGCAAAAGCTGAGCTCCATCCCCTCTCACATTACTATGGTAATTAGCTTCAGAATAGATTTTACATACTAATCGTTAATGAAACACTTTCCTTTTCTCTCTGAAATTGATGTTTCTCTAAAAATAAAATTGTGTAGGCAGTTGAGGTGTTATGGACTCCTCAGCAGGAAAATGACAGGCTGTCAGTGCAGGAACTGCTTGAAGATTACTCGCTTTTGAGGCCCCTATGATGTTGTTCTAGTTGGATCAAAGTACCTTTTTAAGAGTAGAAATAATCTTTGAAAAGTTGAAGGAAAAATCTTTGGGAAGTGGGGGAACCTGCTGCTTTGAATTTGACGTGTTAGTCTGGACAGTCTCTGTACTATTAGTGGCTGTGTAGAACCTGAATTTGTTCTCCCTCCCTCTCTGAACATTATTATATTCGGCCTTCAACTGCAGTTCACATTATCTTCTGAAAGTGTATAGGCATGTTTTGGCTTGACCGTCTTTTTTCTTTTTTTCTTTTTTTGCTTATGAAGTTCATTTTTTGGTAAGGTAAATAGTGCAAGCTTGACTATCCTCTTGAGAGTTGTGAGGGGGTAGTACTAATGAAATTTTCTTTTATTTGTTTTGCCTATGTTGTTGCATTACCTAGCACTAGAATACATGAGAAGATGAAGTAGTTTACCTTTCCTATTGTTTGCTTCAATTTGATTGCCACAATTTACTATGACTTACTGGATTGGATGCAATCGAATCCTTTCTGAGTATGTATATATGGCTTCATTGTTGATTTTCATCATTGGTTTTGAGTTGTCAAATGTATAGCCCAATCAAGAGAAGAACTTAACTAAAGATGTCCAAAACTCTCACATTATTTAAGCATACCTTGTATCCTAGCCAATTAAATGTGTGAGCTTTAAACTCGAGTCCTCCGTGTTAATTCTAATTTTTTCTTTGTAACAAGGAAAGCAATATGTGAATGTTTAGAGTTAATCCTAGGGCATCTACAATTTACACATGATGTAGTTAGGATCTAGATAGAGACCAACAAGCCCATTCAACTGTGATCTTTTCCCACAAGATGTGCTAACTTTGAGTTTCACTTGCAACTACGTTTCTAGTTAAAGTAAATAACTCATCTCAACTGCTTCAGATTAAACTCTTCCCAACTGCACGAAAACGAATCAGATGAAAAGATATACATGACCTAATCACAAAATTACAATTACATAAGAAGTTGTAGTTACATTAGATAACAACTCTTAATTAAAGCAGAGTTCTAATACAATTAGACTTCTACTCAATCACAATACATCCCATACTTGGTTCTATTTAAACCCCAACATTTTTCAAGTGTTAACGACACAAACTTATTAGTTGACTTGTAGGTTTAGTGTTTCAACAATGGCACTTAATAGAGTTATCTTGATGTTAGTGTTGCTTGTTTCGCTTGCTTCAATTGGGTTTGGAGCTCGCCCAACACCAGAGTCTGAGACGGCAATATATCCACAAGTAGGCTTTCCTGGGATCCCTCATTTCGGGTTTCCTACATTTCCATTTCCGATGATTCCGTTGCCACCTTTGCCTCCACTTCCAACAATTCCTCCTTTACCTCCGTTTCCAACGCTACCTCCTTTGCCCCCATTTCCATCATTTCCAACTTTGCCACCATTTCCATCATTTCCTCCTTTGCCGTCATTTCCAAGTCTTCCACCTTGGTTAAGGGTATCTTCACCCCCATCCCCTTCATCGTCTTCTCCAACCTCATCACCCCCTTAATCAGGAGGGTCCCCTCCAGGGTCGGGTTTACCTCCATTTTTGCCCCCACAGTTTCAACATTGTTGGTCGTCCCTTCAAGGAGTTCGATCATGCGTTCCCCAGATCATCGGGTCATTCTTGACGGGTCATATTGATATTAGCTCTTCTTGTTGTTCTGCTCTTAATAGCGTTGATAGTGATTGTTTCTCACAAATGTTTGGGTTTCTCAACGACCCATTCTATCTCCCCTTAATTAAACAACATTGCAGTGGTGGAGGAACTACACCGCCAAGTCCAGGGCGGACCTATCGTTTTAGAGTATGGGGTTGTAGTAAAGAGCCCCGAAAAAAATTATTTCGTTGTTCAAGGTTATTAAACAAAACCAAAGAGAGAGAGATTGTAATTGCAACTATGATTCATTGATTTACAAGAGAAAGAGAGAGAGAGAGAGGTACCTCATATATGAGTACATTTTTTTTCTTCTATTTTGTATGTTTTCTTAGAGAGAAAGAAAGGGCAGGAGCTAGGAAGGATAGGGAGGGTTGGGTTGGGGCTGTGGGCTAGGCTTTAGGTTGTTATGTATAGTTTTTTTTTTTAATTGCTATATATGTTATTTTTTGGCATATTCTAAGCCTAAATCCGCCCCTGCCGCCAACACCACCTTCTCATGCTTAATTAGCTGCTGATGCTTTCTTATAAATAGAGCTAGTTAGTCGAATATTGTTTTAGACTTATAGTAGTATTCCAAAGACTGTGATTTAGATTGTATGATGTTAATGAAGATTGAAGTTTCTGCATGCATGTTACTTCTTTCGTGGGATGTTAGTCTCTATAGTCTGTGTACAATTAGTGGCTCTGTAGAACCTTAATTTGTACTCCTTTCTCTAAATAATATCATATTCAGCCATCTTTTTTTGCAAATTTATTAATTAGAAATAATGTATCATCAAAGAGTATACAAACCTTGTTGTAGACAAATTCAACTGATGTGAATCATATCTCATGATCGTTTCTCACATGTCAACGGACTATTTATATTTATGTTTTTTTGATTCAAGCCTCTCTGCTAAAGATGGTCAGTAGGTTTTAGGGAGTTCCTAATTAACCAAGGTTAATAAAGTATTTTTCGTTTTCACCCTGAAGCTAGGTTCCCTATTTTATTTAGTTGTTAAAGTTGTGATTGAATAAAGTTCAAGGTTTAGCCCTAATTTAGTTTTAGGTTGATTTTAGCGTAAAAAACTTCTCAATTTAGCTTCCGCGTTGAGAGTTTATGCCAAATTGGAATCAGAGCGAGATTAATTCTTGGGTTTTCAAGGCGATTCTCTATTGATTCATGATTTGAAACTCTAAGAAACAGATTTGAAGATCGTTTTTTTTCTTCCCTACACTGCTACAGTGCTTTTTCTGAGTTGCTACAGTATTCCTGCGACTGCTACAGTGCTTTTCTGAGTACACTACAGTGTTCCTGCATCTGCTACAGGCGGCTGCTACAGTGATCCCGGCACTGCTACAGTGATTTTGGTAAATAAAAAAAAAGATTTTCTTTGTTCTTTTGTCCGTTTCTTGTTCAATCAGATTTTTTTTTTCTTCTCTATGGCGAATACAATCTTAATGGAGAGACCACATAGTTTTGAAGCACGTGTTGAGCGTATCGAAGGGTCAGTAGAAAGAATTAAAAGAACTTTCCAAAAACTGGAAGTGACGGTTAATAAATTTTTCTTTATTTTTAGTTACGAGGTTAAAAATTTTTCTCCGATATTTGATGTTGTTTGTGACGCTCACCAACCATGTTTTGATGATAGAGGATTACCCCCCGTATATGATGAGTACTCAGATGACTGTGAGTACTTGGGATCTTTAACTGATAAAAGGTGGGATTACGATAACTTTTTAGAAGAAGAAAAATTCCAATTTATAAATGTATCGGCGTTTATAGATCCAACTTGGGAGGACTTTGAAGCTCGTTATGCAAGTCAAACTACACGAAAACTACATAAATTACAAGTAAATTTTAGAGCACGTCGTTTGCTAGGTTTTGGTTTAAGGAGAAGTTGTGAAAACACTGTCGCAACATTAATTGGTACATCGGCTGGATATGACAAGTTTCGAGGTAGGATCCGTGGGTCAAAGCTTAAGGCGTATGAAATTGTTGATTTTTACATGCAAGACGAGTTTGATGATTTTGAAGGTGTTACCAAGGTAGCACGAGCTTCGTCAGGAGCACGCCCAGTTTAATTTCGTGGTCGAAATTTTCCGAAGATGGAGGGTTTGATGTGAATTATATCTCATGATCGTTTCTCACATGTCAGCGGACTATTTATATTTATGTTCTTTTGATTCAAGCCTCTCTGCTAAAGATGGTTAGTAGGTTTTAGGGAGTTCCTAATTAACCAACACACGGTTAATTGGGTATGTTTTATAGTTTCTAGAATATTCATAGTTAGAGTTTCCACCCCTTATGTTCTATAAAATAGAGGCTAGGTTATCTATTTTATTTAGTTGTTAAAGTTGTGATTGAATAAAGTTTTAGGTTGATTTTAGCGTAAAAGACTTCTCAATTTAGCTTTCGCGTTGAGAGTTTACGTCACCTACAGTCTTAAGGCTTAAGAATTTTAAGAAAATCTAAAAATTCCATACGCCTTAAGCTCAACAATTCCATACGCGAGGTGAAAACCCTAACTAGGTTCTGTTACGTCACCATACGCGGGGTGAAAACCCCTAGTTTCTAAAATATTCTTAATTAACCAATACAAGAGTTTACGTCACCTACATGTCAAGATAAACAATTCCATACGCCTTAAGCTTTGACCCTCGAATCCTACCTCGAAACTTGCCATATCCAGCCGATGTATCAATTAATGTTGCGACAGTGTTTCACAACTTCTCTTTAAACCAAAACCTAGCAAACGACGTGCTCTAAAAATTACTTGTAATTGATGTAGTTTTTGTGTCGCTTGACTTGCATAACGAGCTTCAAAGTCCTCCCAAGTTGGATCTATAAACGCCGATACATCTATAAATTAGAATTTTTCTTCTTCTAAAAAGTTGTCGTAATCCAACATTTTATCAGTTAAAGATCCCAAGTACTCGTAGTCATCCGAGTACTCATCATATACGGGGGGTAATCCTCTATCATCAAAACATGGTTGGTGAGCGTCACAAACAACATCAAATATCGGAGAGAAATTTTTTACCTCGTAACTAAAAAGAAAGAAAAATTTATTGACCGTCACTTCCAACTTTTGGAAAGTTTAATTCTTTCTACCGACGCTTCGATACGCTCAACACGTGCTTCAAGACTAGGTGGTCTCTCCATTGAGATTGTACTCGCCATAGAAAAGGAAAAAACAAATCTGATTGAACATGAAACGGACAAAAGAACAAAGAAAATCTATTTTTTATTTACCAAAAATCATTGTAGCAACACTGGAATCACTGTAGCAGTCGCGAAAATACTGTAGCAGAAGCAGGAACAATATAGTGTAACCAGAAAAACACTGTAGCAGACGCAGAAAACACTGTAGCAGACTCCAAAAAGCACTGTAGCAGTATAGGGAAAAAAAAATGATCTTCTAATCTGTTTCCTAGAGTTTCAAATCACGAATCAATAGAGAATCGCCTTGAAAACCCAAGAATTAATATCGCTCTGATACCAATTTGACGTAAACTCTCAACGCGGAAGCTAAATCGAGAAGTCTTTTACGCTAAAATCAACCTAAAACTATATTAGGGCTAAACCTTGAACTTTATTCAATCACAACTTTAACAACTAAATAAAATAGAGAACCTAGTCTTCCATTTATAGAACATAAGGGGTTGAAAACCCTAATTAGGAATATTCTAGAAACTGAGAAAAATACCCTATTAATCTTGTGTTGGTTAATTATGAACTCTCTAAAACTTACTAACCATCTCTAGCAGAGAGGCTTGAATCAAAAAAACCTAAATATAAATAGTCCGTTGACATGTAAGAAACGATCATGAGATATGATTCACATCCAGTTATTTGTACCACAGAATGATAGACAACGATATTATCATACAATACCTTGTTCCTTGCACTCCAGAGATTGCTCAAACAAGAGAGAACACTATTAATCCATAGATCCTTGGCATAGGAACTCTGATTATCCGCCAGCTTGAAGATGGAGATGAAAGTCCAGCCTTGCAGGCGAAGCCCACAAATTCCCATGAGCCAGTGCCAAAAAAATTGAGCATGATCGCAATGAATAAATAAGTGCTGTATTGACTCTTCAGAATTCTTGCATAAGGGACGAATAGAGGCGAGATGAATCCTTTGGTGTTGGATTACTTCATCGGTAGGGACAGCCTTGTGCAAGATCCTCACAGAAAAATACAATATCTTACATATATAGTCTGAAACTTATATGCTTGTTTTCGTTTGATGTCTTTTTCTTGTTTTTTAGCTTATGACGTTTATGTTTTGGTTAGGTAATAGTAGCAGCATGACTATCCTCTTGGGACTTGTGAGTATTAATGAAATTCTCTTTTACTTGTTTTGTTTTGAGCTCTAGTATTACGCAGTGCTAGTGAATAAATGAGATGATGGAGTAGTTTACCTTTCCTACTGATTTGTTACAATTTGATTGCCTCAATTTACTGTGACTTCTTGGATTGGATGCAAAACTTCAAGCCAAGACAATGTGAGATTTCTGATGATAAACATAAGCATCAGTAAACTGACTTCAATTCGAAGAAGAAGAAAAAAAAGTAAAAAGTAGAAAACAATTTTGATTTGGTTCTCATGCCATTTTCTAGTGGGTGGAGCATCTTCATTAGCAGAAAATCTGAAATAGGAATAAACAATACAACTCTCTGTATTTACATTATATAAAATAAACTAGCTAGCATTTTCACCAAAGAATTACTTAGGAAGATAATTATTTTATAAATTCTACATTCTTAGCGATTTTTTTCTTGCTCATGTTCTCTAAAGTGCATCATACTAATACCAGGCAAGAAAAGAAGGTCTAGCATGAGAAATCAGAGGCAGTGAGGTCAACCAAGAATGACAAGTCTAGACTCTCCTCAAGAGGACTAGAAGAGATAACTAGCTAGGCAAGTCATTCCTGGCTTACCAAATTACACTCTAATCTTCATGTAAGACCCCCATTTCCTCTCAACACATTCCACTCTAGCCTGCATTTAGTACTATAGTTAATTCTTTCATTTGCGCTGATCAACCTATTTATAGGGAGGAATAAGGCTAAATCAACATCGAATATTTACATGTTGCCTCACACAAATTGTCTTTCGTAGATCTCGTAGATTTTCAGCCACGGGATGAGGAATATATTCTTGCAATCTTTCAGCTATCTATGTTGGGGAGTCAGCTCGATAACGAAGAATTCAATTGTGAGGAATCACAATCCAAATGATCTTTAATTTTCTCTCTTAGTGATGTTCAAATAGCATATTAGCAGCTAGCTTTGTATCAATTTATAATGTCTTTTAGCTCTTCCAAAGGTCATCATTTGGAGCATCTCTCTCACGATTTCTAAAGTAATGGGTTCATTATTCCCATTCCCACCGAACTGAAGTCAATGCCTATTACAGGTAACAAAGTGAGGGTTGACTTGTGTTTGAGACTTTATCCATATAGGGGAGACAATTTTTGATGGGGGATAAATCTTGATGGGGTGATGGGGTACAATCAAAAAGTGCCACATCATCCCATCTTTTAACCCAATTTTAACGTTTCAAAACTCTAGTTAACGGTAGACAACTCAGCAAAACTCAATAGTCTTTACAAAAAAGGAAACCTAATATTAATAGGATCTTCTCTTTTTAAATCTTCTCCATCAAAACAAAATAATTAGTTGCAGACACTTTTCCCACTTAAAATAGGCATGGTTACAAGAACAAGATTGGGCAGGGCTATTGTGAATTATATTCACAACTCGAATTGAAAATTGGTTTACAGCGATCAAAACCCTTCTCATCTTAAGTAAACACATTTGGCAATAATAGATCTTTACGAGTAGTATTAGTCCTTTTTGCAAATTTTCTATAAGAAAAGACATTTAATACGATATTCACAATCATATGATCTGAAAAGGAAAAGATTGCAACATAAACCCAATGATGAATGATGATAATAGGGAAGAAGATGAAGTAGTATTAGTCCTTTCGCAAATACTTGTGTGAAATTTTAAAACGATTGAATTTTTGTATGAATAAGATGAAATTAAGTTAGGATTTTTTGTGTGGAAATATTGATCTACTATTTTGCTTTTAATGGAGAAAATCATGAAGGAGAATAGATTTTATTAGTATTTAGTTTTTGTTAGGAGTTGGGTCCAAGCCCAAGCTAGGAACCCAACAAGGTTAGGGTGTCCTATTGGACTCCTAACAAAGCCCATAGGCCTTTAGGGTTACGGGGAGAGTTTGAGATGGTTAGGTAACATATTCAATTGGGTTATCTCCTTTTGTATTACGTACAATTTTACAGTTCTCTAATATCAATAAGAATTCTCTCTCTCTCTCAATTGCTTTCCAAATATATAGAACTGATAATCCTTTAATAGTATTATATTTCCTAACACGTTATCAACACGTAAGAAGAGAAAGAAAATCACTCTCCAATCAGCATTTCAGGGAAACCTTGCGACAAGAGAGGTATTTTTAAAGTTTTTGAATTTTGTTTCAATTTATATATAATATATGTTGCATGATATATGAATATGGATTAGTAACTATTATTATTATTTTTTTCGGATTAAAAATAGTCATTTTTAGTGTTTTTTACCTTAGAAATAGGGTTGTTTTCAAACCAAAATTAATTTCGCTGTGGACATCGGATGGAGGTGAGACTACTTTGGTTAGAAAGCTCATCCGGCCAAGAGCTTTCTAACGGCATATGACACGTCTCAGAGAGATGCCCTAATCGCCAGCAAACTCATGTTGAAACTAGGCAGTTTCATAGCAAAAAACAGTGGTTTTAGGTCACGATGACATCATCAAATAAAATAATATTTTTAAAATTATCTATTGATGATGTCATCATTATCCATTGCTGACGTTAGCATTGACACGTGCCAATGACACGTGGCATGCTGACGTGGCAGTAGGGTCTACATTGCTGACGTTAGTAGTGACACATGTCAAGGACACATGGCAGGCACGTGCGAGGCACATGTAGGCACGTGCGTAGCACTGCTGTGACACGTGGCAATCACCAGACGGTCACTGAACTGGCCACCAGACTGGTCATTGGAGCAGTCACCGAAGTGGCACGTGCAGGGCACGTGTGGCACACACATGTGGCAGTCACGTGTAACCGGGTCAACCCAGTCTAGGCGTTGACCTAGACTGAGTAAGACTGGTTCAGAACCGGTTCAGACACTGAATTGAAAATTTAAAGCCCAATTCTTGGTCAAATTGAGTATAATATTTTTTTGAAAAATTTCTATTGACAAGACCTACCCCGTAGGGGACCCATTTTTTAATTTTTTTATGAAAAATATTTTTAATTTTTTTTTGGGAACATGTGCCTTATATAAGAAAGTTGATACACTTATATAAGATATAAGCAAATGAATTAATACCTATTTAAGTATTTTGTGATATCTAATAGGATATTAATGGTATGCCCTAGGATACTAATTATCATGATCTGGGGATCAAAGATAATACAAAACTAAGACTAATTTAGAATACGATTAGGAGTCATATATAAATCACAATTAATTGTCAATGGTACAAATAATTAGAGCTCAATTGGGAATTAACTTAGTCTTATTTCTTAAAACTTTGTGTCTGAGGAACCAATTTTTTGTATTTAGGTGCAATTAGATGTTACATGATAACATTTAGAAGTATATAGGCACTAATAACAACCTATAGTACCATAGAATGTTAGTTCAAAAACAAACATAATTAACCTATCTGATGAACCCAACAGACTTCGAGGTGGGACCACTTGTCAACTAAACATCTAATACCCCTCATATTCATAGCAAATAGGTCATTTGGCTAGAATATACCAACCTTAAAGAACTTGAGAGCTTAGAACACCCTAGTTCTCAGAATAAGAAACGCAATATTTAGTGGTTTTGAATAACAATCTTGGCTAAAACTCTATTAAAACGTAATTTAAGTTTAAGATCGTCATTTTTACAGGGTAAAATTGGGATTTGACGCTTAATAGGATCTCATGAGTGTAAAACCATGAACAAGGTTCACTTGCAAGTAATGATTAAAAATCATGTACTTAAAAATGATTTCATAAGTAATAGGATATATGAACAAGGTTCACCTACAAGTAATGATTGGGAATTACTGACTTGAATACTATGAATTGCTTGTATGCAATAAATATTTATCAAGTACTACTACTGGTATTGATCTACATGCATAATAGATGTTGGTAATACTCAGAACATTGAGTATTTCCCATACTGTAATTTTTATTTCAGGTACCAATAAATTTGACCTGTATGGATACTGAAATCTATCTGCTAATACAAAATCTGGAAAAGACTATTATTGAGCACAATGAGTCTCTAAAATAACAAAGTAGGTGCTTTGTTTGGCACCCTCGCCTCCATATTCAGAAAGACCTGATAATAATTCCCTTATACTATGATAGTATTATACGACTGCGGCAGAAATTTTGGGAATATTCTATTATATTTTTACGCTTCAAATATTGCACTTCCGGTGCAACATTTGATAGATTACTGTGTACGCAGACCTAATTTGAGTTTTCCTCATTTATGAGCAAAACAATGAGCTACTGGTTAGGAACCTCAAGCTTATACTACTAAGAGTAAGTATGCAATAAGGTTGCATAATGTTGGGTCTAGTGACAGTTGAAGTTGTGGACAGGGTCACAATCGTGGATAAACAAGAGGAGGTAACAATGACATGATTAAATTCCAGCCATCAGTAACCTGAGGCAAGGGAAACAAAAAGTTTACCAATAGGCCAAAATGGAATTGGAAGAATTCTAAAATGGATACGATATAGTCGGGTATGGGATTGTAAGGTACCCCAGACGATCCAAAGATATCAGCCCCAGACTCATCACATGATCGGCAGAGTCTGCAGCTTTAGATTCCTCCCATGATACCAATACAACATTGGATCAAGTTAAAAGAATAAACAGTAGTAAATTCTTAATAGATGAATGATGCCACCTAGAGAGCATTTCCAAGTAGTAACTTTACTTGTTGAATAACAGTAGTTTCGCTTTATTAGTTCTATTATTGACTGAGTTGGTAACTCTTCAGTGTTTAGTTTAATAAAATGCTCTTGACATATGCACTAATTTGGTATCCCATCTATGTGAGATTATTTTTTGATTTTCTCTTGTGAATTTTTTGCTTGGGAAGTAGTTAAATTCAAGTATGATAGTTGATCTATTATATACAACCCGCCTATGGATCTATCTGCTCATTGAGCATGAGCGATAATTGGATGAATGGCGATATATGTCTAATAGACATTAGTACCACGCACTCAATCCTTTGAGATATAAGTAAATTTCTTGTCTCTAACCTAGTACATCAGGGATGTCACAAATATATCATTGGCATGACCAACATGATATAACGCACTGAGTGTATCACGTTATTATTCTCTAACGGTACGATACAGGGTACCTAGTCCACTTCATAAACTAGTAAATCAAGCCGGATTTTACCAAGTTTAGGAAGATACATAATAATTTTTATCATGTAATGACTATCGGAGAAAATGGCAGACAAGGTTCTGTGCATTTTCTCCATGTCTAAAGGTTAGAACACGCTATTGGAATGGTTTCCAATACACTCCTCAGGGCTTGGATAATGAGGAGGATTATCGGGATTACATCTCAACTTTCCTTAAAAGGAGAGAAGATCCAGAGAGTGTACGTATAACAATTGCTTTTGAGGAAAGTCAATTATTTTATCCTAATATGACCAAGGTAGAGTGGGATCTTCAACCTTTGTTCTAAACGCATCCATGGAGACACATGTGGACCTATCCATCCACATAGTGGCCCACTTAAATATTTATGGTCATAAAAGATGCATCTAGGAGATGGTCTTACGTTTGCCTATTCATAAAATCTAGGAATGCAACATTAACACGACTTCTCACTTAGATCATTCGATCGCAGGCTCAATTTCTGGATTCACCGATCAAAGTTGATCGATGCGACTTGACGGGGGCTTGGGAGATGGACTCATAGGCTTTTGATGATTATTTTACCGCTAAATGGGATAGATAATCGAGCATCGTGAGTACCTAATACCATACCCAACTCAGGATTGGCGGAGAACCTGATCAAGCAATTTAGGATAATCGCTAGGCCACTGTTATTACGATCACAACTTCCAGCTAGTGTGTAAGATATGCATTCTTACTCCCACATCATTGATTAGGGTTCGTCCTATAACAAATCATCAAATTATTTTTTTTCCCAAAAGTGACTAGTAACTGGGTCGAAACCCGGTGTCGCCCATCGATGAGCATTTGGATATTCTGTACAGGTGCCAATCGTACCACAATGTATAAAGATGGGACCCTCAACGTTGGCCTGGTATAATGTGGCTTATGATTCACATTTATCACTAGATATTTAGAACCAACTGGCGACGTATATACTGCAGGGCAGATAATTATCACTTTGATGAGACGATATTCCCAGTATTAGAGGGAGATATGACAGTCAATGCTGAGGATGTTTCCAAGAGGTCTTGGAAAATACCATCATTGTCTCATCTAGATTCCTATACATAAATTAGGTGATAATAAGGTTTAACGGATTGCAAACCTCCAATAGTTCATAATTAAATTGCTAGACACATTCATAGATACTATTAAAGTACCATAAGTGTATGTACCTGCAAGTAATACACCTACACAGCAGAACGTTCATAGGGAATTAGTATCGCAATAAATCTGAGGCTCACGCTTAATGCGGAGCACCATTGAAAGAAAGTATTCTGAGCCGGGGAGCTACAAAATATGAGACAAATATAACTAATGGTGTAGTCGATTCATCGAGTATGAAACTACCCATCGATGAGGTAATAGAAGCTACGCGACCAGTTGATGTATTACGAGACTAGCCGAGCGTGGCACATACGTGTATGATAATAATGAGATCTCAATCTATTAAAAGTCTGTAGCGTAGAATCGTTCAGTAGAGATTTGTCGACAAGGTATTCATATTCACTGCTGTGCTCACTATCAAGAATAAGGATTCATAACCACTTATTGTAAATAACTGTGTGCTGTTATACATTGGCTAAAGTAGGCATCTGGAATCCAAGTGGAGCTCAGCTTGCTAGTATAATGTGAAGTGATACAATTGAGCCTGTCGATTATAAATGGGAAATGTACAAAAACATTATAACCTCAGAGAGATAATTTAGTCAAGGCAAGACTAGTTTCCTAAGAAATCTTTAAGAGATCTGGCATTGATTGTAGTCTGACCTATTACCCGGTTATGGACGCTATAATATTTTGGTACTGATTAGTCTGTCAAGTTGTCAAGGACAAGCTAGACATGCGTCTTATGTAAATACCGCATATCTATATAGGAAACTAGATACATATATCTACATAAAGCAACCTGGGGAGGTATAAGCTTCTGGAAGCAATTAAGCCCGACATATGAAGTGTATATGTAATAAAACAGGAAAAGTTATTACTGACTTAAAGCAATCAGGGCCTACGAGACATAGAAAGTTGATTGAGTATTTGAAGATCGAGGACTTTGCAAATATCCTTATCTGTCCATGCGTTCTTATTTAGAACACAGATATTAACTTCACTCATCATAACAGTGTACTAAATGATTTAGACATTATTAGAACTCTTGGGGAGATCGTGAGAGCCGCCGAATACCTTAGGAAGGAACTCAAAATAAAAGACCTTAGGAAATCAAGTAGTGTCTTAATTTGCAGATCAAACATCTTGATAGTTGCATACTCATACACATAACAATATATATCGGAAGAGTTATATAACACTTTGGTATGGATGTAGCACATGGTGCTAAGTCATTTATTGCACGTCCATCACTTGGGTGTGGACAACGACATCTTCAACCATCCTAATGAGTTTAGAAACTCCTAGGGTCTTGGTACCATAGCTAGGAGGTACTTTGTTGTAGTTAGATAGGTATACTAGACCCAATGACTCATTCGTAGTGAACTGTTTAGCTTTCCATTGTTATGTTTCTACCCAATGGCACTGGATTGAGATCAAACACATTATGAGGTATCTAATTGGTATGAAAGACTGAAGTTTGTTTTACTCGAAATGGTAAATGTAATAGTATAGAGTACACCGATGCATAATACTTTTTTGACCCACATAAATGCCATTTTTAGATGGATTAGGTGTTTATGTACGGGGATAAATAAAGATTCTTGGAGATCGATGAAGTAGACGGCGGTAACTACACCTTGATCCACGAAGATTCTTGCACTTTATGAAGCTGGCAGAGACTGATGGTTATGCTCCAAGATACATCAACTGAAGTTGTGGCGTGTTTTATCCAAGATAAAGCATTGACTATGTATGAAGATGATTTATCAGCTTGCATCATTAAAGTTAATGGTAATTTATCAATGGCGATAGACCGAAACATATTTCACATAAGCCATTCCATCCTTATTAATTATAAATGGCGAATGAGCTTGGCGTTATTCAAGATATTTTAAAATACATCTTTGCAAATCCATTCACGAAGATACTTGCACCACTTATGTTTAAACAGCTAGTACACAGAATCGACTTGCAGAAGATTTATTTATCAATATCTTTGGGAGATAGATCTTAGGGAAATCGACGTCAGGGGGAGTAGTCTCAACCTGACGTGAACACATGCATGTTGTACTCTTTTTCCTGATAGTGCATTTTTTATCCTAGGAGGTTTTACTGACTGGAGGTTATGATGAGTCAATGTATGCGCGCCTGCAACCCATACAGGGCATAAAACTCTTTCCCTGTACAACTTTTTTCCCAAGGAGGTTTTGCTAGGCAGAGGTTTTGATGAGGTAAGTCATCCTGGTATGGAACACCCCAAGGGGGAGTATTAGGAGTTAGGTCCAAGCCTAAGTTAGGAACCCAACAGGGTTGGGGTGTCATATTAGACTCTTAACAAAGCCCATAGACCTTTAGGGTTATGGGAAGAGTTTGAGATGGTTAGGTAACCTATTAGATAGGGTTATCTCTTTTTGTATTATGTACAGTTTTACAGTTCTTTAATATCAATAAGAATTTTCTCTCTCTCAATTTCTCTCCAAATATATAGAACTGATAATCCTTCGATAGTATTATATTTCCTAACAGTTTCATCTATTGTAGAGACGGTTGAGTTTTTGCAAGTTGTCTTCCATAAAATATAGTTTAGAGTCAATAAAGTTAGGTTAAAAAGGATGATGACATGGCATCTTTTTATTGGAACCCCATCACCCCATCAAATTCTTTCCCCTAATTGCTCAATAAATTGCTTCATTGTCAATTTTCATCATTGGTCTTAAAATATAAATTCTATACAATAGCCCAAAGCATGCCTGCATATATTTTCCTTCTTTTTAGATTGGCGCTGGAGAACTGCAATGTAAATTAACCCTTAGGGAATCTATAATAGAAATAGGTATGGGATTTATATTGTGTGGTAATTCCCACACCCACACCTCCTTGAACTTTAATAGCACAAAATGAAAGTATGGGAATGAAGTTTTTAGGTGCTGTCGTGAAAGCGTGCATTGTCATGACAGACGTGTACCTGTATGACTGACGCCTTAGAACTGAGTCAAAACCACTCATGAAAATCCTCTTCGCCCACAAAAAAATCTCAATTTCTTTCGATACACAAATTCCTCATTTCCCTCTTTTCTTTTTGAATTAGATTTTCCAAATGATCTCATTCTATCGATATGTTTGGAATCAAGTTCTTCCGATTCAAGCGATTCATCCGACTCCGACACGGAGCAAATGGAACAATTCGCAGCATTTCAAGCACAACAAGTGACTTTGATGTGTTTATGGGAAGAAGGTACGTCAAAGACCGAAGGCTCGTGAATGGGTAGATCGTGGACATCGGTTTCATAACAAATTGTTGCAGAGAGATTAATTTACTGGTAATTCTATATACAAAGCAAAAATATTTTGTTGACGTTACCGAATGAGGCGAGAGCTATTCGAGAAGATTGCTGAAGATGTTCAATGTCATGATTCTTATTTCAAATGCAAACCAAATGCATCAAAAATACTAGGTTAAATGAGGTATCAAAAAATATCCATTTGTTTTTTTAATGCTCACTTATGAAACCCCCTGAAACATCCATTTTTGGAGTTTGCATCATTTAGTGTCTAGAGTAGGCGTCAATATTTTCTCGTGGTTATCCGGCGTCAGTGAGTGCATGAGGAGCGACTACAGCTGGACAGACTGATTCTGAAAAGGTAAGTGGGTTTCTAACTCTTTGCTCTAAGAAGTCAAGCCTATGCCTTTTACAGAGTATGAAAAACTAGTAAGAATGTATGCCTTTAGAAAATAGAGCTTCTATTCGAATAGAGATGGAAAGATTTCTTCTATTCGAATAGGATTTTGGTCTATTCGAATAACTAACTTCAGCGTGATTTCTAGCTTGATCCTATTCGAATAGGATTGTCTTTATTCGAATTGAGCCCGTATTTTCTGTTTCGTTATTTAAGACATACTTTTTTTTTTTTCAAATTTACTTCTTGAAAACCTATATTTTTAAAGGCTAGCTTTTGAGAGTGAGGGGAGATCTTCTTTGTGCGATTCAAGAGAGAATTAAATCACTCTAATCTTGAATCAATCTATTGATCAAGAAACCCTAGCCATGAATTAAAGAACTTGAGCGATTCAAGACTTGGAGCTTCGATGAGAGATTGAAGCGAGGCGCTGTAAGAACGCGGGATTGATTCCAAGAAGATTACTCAGAAGAGAGATGACCATGAGAGGTGCTTATCGAGTCTGTAAGTGATTAATTTCTTGTAGTTCTTTTTCATATTGTAGATTGTTTAGTTGCCGGGGATTCGACAGTGACCTGTGGGTTTTTTTCCTGAGAAAGGTTTTCCCACAGGGTTAAAAATCGTTGCATGCTTCTTTAATTTCCAACTACTTGTCTGACATTAGATAATTGGATTAACTTGATTTAAGTTTATCTTAGATCATTAATTCAGAGGAATTAAGACCTGACAATTTAGACATAAAATAATCAAAATTGATTAGTCTCAAGCATCTAGGAATTTCAATTGGTATCAGAGCGGTCACGCTTTATGGTTTAACAACCTGCGCGTGGATCCCAGATAGTTCGCTTGAGAATAATGAGTTCCGAGAAGTTTGGAGGTCCTGTAAATTGCCCTCCACTCTTTGATGGCAAAGATTACCCATATTGGAAAGTTCGAATGGTTGCATTCTTACAATCAATCGGAGAAGATGTATGAATTGCCATTGTGGATGGTTGGTCGTATCCTACTGAGATGCGAGGAATACCAGAAGATGCCATAGAGGTCCGGAAACCTAGGAATCAATGGACAAAGGATGAAAAGGATGCCGCCGGCTATAATTCTAAAGGCCTCAATGCAATCTTTATGGCTGTGAGCCAAAGTGAGTTTTGACATCTCTCTGCTTGTACCACTTCAAAAGAAGCTTGGGACATTCTAGTTCGAACTCATGAGGGTGATGATACAGTTAAGAAAAGTAAGCTACATATGCTTACTTCACAATTTGAGAATATCATAATGAGTGAAAATAAACCGTTTGATGAATTCTCTGCGAGGCTAAGTGATATTTCAAACACTAGTGCCGCATTAGGAGCTCCTTATTATGATGTTCAGATTGTTTGCAAAGTCTTAAGGTCTCTTCCTATGAGCTTTAGGTCCAGACGCGATGCTATCGAGGAGGCTCAAGATCTAAAAAAATTGATGCCCGCTGCATTAGCTGGAAAATTGCTAACGTTTGAACTTAAGATGAGGATGGAGAACCCTGAGAAGAATAAGAGTGTTGCTTTCAAGTCTTCATCTTACTCCTCTTCTTCTAAGGGTTCTAGAGAGGTTGATCACTCATTTATCTCAGATGATGATGAAGTTTTGGATATAAATTCATCCATTACCCTTATTAGTCAGCAGTTTCAATTTTTTTTGAAGAAACGACAGTTTCAAAAACAAGTACAAAAACAAGGGTAATCAATGAATTATAAACTACGACCTCATGATCGGGTTAAGACATATAACCGGCAGACCAACAGTGATACTGACCATAATAAAGTTGAATGCTTTAAATGTCACAAGTTTGGTCATTATGCCCATAGCTGTCCTAGTAAGAAGTCTGGCATTAATCATAAAGCTATGAATATCTGTGTCACTTGGGATGACAGTGATGATGAACATGATAACAATGAAATTCATTCCCAAGCAGTTGATAACAAAATTTTTATTGCTTATCCTATTTTTCTTACTTGTGGCAATAGTAATTTTGATGTCTTTGAACTTGAAAATTCTGATGAAAATCAGAGTAATCAAGAACAAGATGAGTTTGATGACCCGACTCTTGAGGACATGTATGCTCAAACTCTCGCTAAGTGTATGAAACTAGGTAAACGTAATAAAGTCTTGAAAGACCAAGTTGATACACTTAGATGCGAACTTCAAAGCAAAACTGAGTGTACAAGTCATGAGATAGATGTACTTGAGAATGAGAAATAATGCCTTAGTGACAAAGTTGTTTTTCTAGAAAAAGAAGTTAATGATGTGAAAGAGAAAATGAAATCAACTTTGGACGAACTTCGTTTGGCCAAACTTGATGTAGTTTTATCTCAGCAGAAACTTGAGAAGTTATGTCATGGGGCCAAGAACATTGATAAAATGTTATGTATGGGAAAGACAGACAGTGACAAAAGGGGTCTAAGATATGAGGAATCTCTTCCTAGTACCAAGACTCCCCAAATCATAAAGTTTGTGAAAGCAATAGCTGCTACTTCATTTCTTAAACATAACATGATATCTACTACTCATGATCATGCCCAAAGGGTTTCTTACTCTCAAATTTACTATTGTAGTCTATGTGGTAGAAAGGGACATATTGCATCGTACTGTAGATTTGTTGGACCTTATCAATCATATGTTTACCCTTTTGATGGATATCGATATAATTCTATTGCAATGTCTACTAACGTGAAACGTGAGAATGTATCTAGATGGTTTGCATAGGAAACTAGAGGTCGAAGAACTCTTCAGAGCATTTGGGTACGAAAGATGGATTTGGCACCTCAGATAAGGTGTAAGGTTGCACTAACTGCCCTGAATGCTTTCAAGTTAGTTCAATGGTATATGGATAGTGGGTGTTCCCGTCATATGACTGGTAATGAATCCAAATTGTGTCACCTAGAGAGTATTCAGGGAGGTGATGTTACATTTGGTGATGCAAGCACATCCCCTGTAGTTGAAAGGGGAAAGGCCGAAGGACTTGGTACTCCGGTAATTGACAATGTTCTCTTGGATAAGGGGCTGAAGGCGAATCTTCTGAGTGTCAGCCAACTATGTGATACGGATCATACTATTACATTTTCCAAAGGTGGATGTGAGGTTTTGAACTCTCAAGGACAACGTGTGATGCATGCTGCTAGAACCGCTGCTAATTGTTATACTATTCAACAAGAAGTTATACTATGTAACAAAGTAAAACTGAATGATGTGGAGTTATGGCATCAAAGGTTGAGACATATAAACTTCAATGATTTGTCCAAGATTACAAGTAAAAAGATGATTAGGGGAGCTCCAAAGTTGGGAATATTGAACAACATGGTTTGCGGTCCTTGTCAAGTTGGCAAGCAAACAAAGAACTCTCACAGGAACTCCAATAATATTGCTACAACTCGGACTCTTGAGCTAATACACATGGATTTGATGGGTCCTATAAGAACGGCATCCTTAGGAGGTAAAAAGTACATCTTGGTAATGGTAGATGACTTCTCTCGGTATACATGGATAGCACTTTTGAGAGAGAAGTCTAACATATTTGAAGAATTCCGTACTATATCACTTCGAATCCAAAATGAGAAAGATTGCTCTATTGATAAAATTTAAAGTGATCGTGGATGCGAGTTTAAGGATATTGGGGTGATTGAGTACTGTACTTCTAATGGGATTAAACATGAATTCTCTGCTCCAATCACTCCACAACAAAATGGAGTTGCAGAAAAGAAGAATAGAATTCTTCAAGAAATGGGACGTGTCTTTCTTCATAGCAAGGATCTTCTGGCACACTTTTGGGGAGAGGCCATTCATAATGCGTGCTATACTATTAATAGAGTATATCTATATCCACTTACCTTAAACACGCCCTATGAATTGTGGTTTGGAAAGAAGCTGAATGTCCATTATTTCTGGGTTTTTGGAAGTAAATGTTTCATCTTTAGAGATCGAGAAAACATTGGGAAGTTTGACTCTCAGAGTGATGAAGGTATTCTTTTGGGTTACTCAACAAATAGTAGAGCATTTCAAGTCTACAATTTGAGAACCAAAGTGATGATGGAGTCCTGTAATATGGTAGTAGATGATAATTGTACCATTGGTTCTACAGATGTGAGAGAAGATGACTGTACAACAGAAACTCTAGAGCCATCTACTGATATTCTTGTATCGAGTCCTACATCAAAGAATGATTCTCTGTTGTCTACTCCACGACCTCCAGTTCTAACATCCCCTCCCGCTCCAAGTGTACCTCAACCCGGATGGCATCAAGTTCGTAAGGATCACTCACATACCGATATTATTGGGGATGCTACTTCTCGGGTTTAAACTAGAATCCAACACCATGAGACGGTTCACTGTGCTTGTTATGTCTCGGTGATTGAACCAACCACGGTAAAGGAAGCTCTTTTAGACGAATATTGGCTTCATGCGATGCAAGATGAGCTTCGGCAGTTTCAACATCAAGATGTTTGGGATTTGGTTCCACGTCCTTCAAGTACAAATGTTATTGGGACTAAATGGGTTTATAAGAACCAATATGACAAACTTGGGAATGTAATTCGAAACAAAGCTCGATTGGTCGCTCAAGGGTACAATCAAGTAAAAGGGGTTGGTTGCTGAAACGTTTGCCCCTACTGCAAGACTTGAGTCTATTCGGTTATTGTTCGCTCTTGCTTGCAATCAAAAATTCAAGTTATATCAAATAGATGTGAAGAGTGCGTTTCTGAACGGGCTCTTAGAGGAAGAAGTGTATGTGTCTCAACCAAAAGGGTTTAAAGATCCTCATCATCTCGATCATGTGTTCTACTTGAAGAAGGATTTTTATGGTTTGAAGCAAGCTCCTCATGCTTGGTATGAACGACTTTCCAATTTCCTCTTAGCTAAGGGATTTGTTCGAGGGGGAGTTGATAAAATACTATTTATCCAGCGGAAGGGAGGCGCGGTACTAGTTGCTCAGGTATATGTAGATGATATTGTGTTTGGTTCTACTTCAAGTTTACTAACCTCTTCTTTTGCAGCTTTAATGAAAAGTGAATTTGAAATGAGCATGGTTGGGGAACTAACTTACTTCTTATGTCTCCAAATATGACAAATGGATAGGGGAATATTTCTTTCTTAATCTACGTATGCTAGGGATCTTGTGAAGAAGTTTGGTCTCTCTTCTGCAAAGCATGCTAGGATACTCATGGGTACCACAACAAAGCTAAGTAAGGACTCGGCAGGTAAGGATGTTGATCACAAGGCGTATAGAAGTATGATAGGTAGTTTACTTTATCTTACTGCTACTCGTCCTGATATTATGTTTAATGTATGTATATGTGCTCGTTATCAAGGTAGTCCGAAAGAGTCTTATTTACAGGCTGTTAAGCACATTATTCGTTATGTATGTAGGACTTCTGATTTTGACTTTTGGTATTCACATGACATAACCTCCAAGGTTATTGGGTATTCTGATGCAGATTGGGCAGGTAATGCTGATGATAGGAAGAGCACTTCTGGTGGATGCTATTATATTAGAAATAATCTTATGGCTTGGCAGAACAAGAAGCATAATTGCATTTCCCAATCCACAGCAGAAGTGGAGTATATTGCTGCGGGTAGTTGTTGTACTTAATTGATTTGGATGAAACAGATGGTGCTTGACTATGGAATAGTCCAGGAGACAATGTCAGTGTTTTGTGACAATACGAGTGCGATCAATATCTTCAAGAATCCTGAACAACATTCCAGAACCAAGCATATCGACATTCGGTTCTACTTCATCTGAGATCTTGTTGAGCACAAGATAATCAGTGTTGAGTATGTTCCTACAGAGAGTCAATTAGCCAATTTTTTTACCAAGCCGTTAGATGCTATGAGGTTTGAGCTTTTGAGACGGTTGATTGGTGTCTGCTCTATTGATTAGGTATGTATTTTACTTCCTTTTTACACGATTTTGGTAGACTATCACAGTGATATATGCTTGGCAAGATACGTTTTCTAATTTAATGTTAAGACAGTTCAGTATAGTGTTTACTTGGATTTGATTTCGCTCACGGCAGTTAACTATCGCATGCTTAGATAGATAGACACTCAGTGATATTATGCTTTAGGATATATGTAGAGACTTTGTATCTAATGTTATGTGAAGATCTAGCCTTCTTTATTTGCTTCAAGTGTTCTGAAACTTACTCCTCCTTTTTGATCTTGTTGCTTTGATCTCATTTCGTTTCCTTACTCAATTGTTAAATGGTAAGCTCAAGTTCAAGTTAGTTTAATAGAACATTCCATATTTTTATTCGAGGCGTAAGTTTTATTGCTACACATTATTTAGCCTTTGTTATGTCTAACCCTATTTTTGTCCACTTGCAGCCCTTTGTGCCTTAAAATATGCTTTTTCTTTTCTAGCAAAATTCCTTGTTTTTACCCATTTGTTCTGAGACGGTTCAGTAAAAAAAAAAAAAAAAAAGGGAAAAGAAAGTATATGAATGATTTTTGGGGGAAGATGCAGAGAAGAATGACAAAATAAAAAGAAGTATATGTAGGACATTTTAGTATCTCAATTTAAAAAAAAAGGAAAAGATATGGAGAGGTATATCTCTTAGTGTACTTAATAAAAATGAGAATGACAGAAGATGTGTTTGTCTTCAAGTGAGAAGGGGAGTTAATGTTACTGCAGTCTCAGAAAGCCAGCAAAACACCTACTCCATCATTTCCCTTCCCGTGTCTACATTATAACCTTTTCAAGACCTGTTTGATTTTGAGTTTAACACAGCTAGTTTAGTAGAGATGAGAAATACGGAGTCTATATTAATTAACTTGACACCATTAATGACAATTGATTTCCTTTCCATGAGATCTTCCAGCTCACAGTGCGTTGCTTATTTGATGAAATCTGAGTCTTTCTTTGCATATTACTCATACTCATATTTTACACAGAGTGTTAGCTAGTCAATTCTCAATGACTTCGAGTGACCACCAATGAGAGGCGTAAGTTAAAACAATTTTCCTTTTAGTATCTTATTTCTGAATGTTGGGTTTGTCGAATGCATGGTACTATTTTATGTTGACTGCAGACACACACACTCTGTGTAAATACTTATTCTGTCTGAATTTTCTATTGAATGATGTCCTATCTGAGATTCATATACCCTGTGATTATTCATTGATATCGAGTAGACAGGGGAAGTATTATATTCTTTTTCTTTGTGTTTCTTTGCCTTTGGTTTTCATTTTTTTTTTTGTTTTTGTGCCTATAAAAAAAAAAAAAGGTTATTTATATTCGAATAAGAATTTCTTCCTATTCGAATAATCTGCCTCAGCGTCGTTTTGATTCGAAATTTTTCATTTCCTATTCGAATAGGAATTTTTCTCAGTATTTTTTGGTCTTAAAAAATTTCCATTTCCTATTCGAATAGGAATTTTTCTCTATTCGAATAATTTTCCTCAATTTTTTTTTGTTTTTTGTTTTTTGTTTTGTCTTCAACATTTTCATTTTCTATTCGAATACGATTTTCCTATTCAAATAATTAGGTTCAGCCTTGTTTTAAAAAAATTGGAGGAAAATTGTTATTCGAATAAGGTTTGATCCTATTCGAATAGAGGTCGTTTTTTTTGTTCTTTTTTGATTTTTTTCCTTCGATATAAATACCACACTTGGTTTTTTAATACTCACTCCTCACTCAAATTTCCAACACTGTCTCTCTCTCTACTCTCAATTTTTCCAATTGCGTTACTTCTTTGCACAAATTACTTGTTTCCATCACTCGCTACTTGGATTGTGCGCAATTTCTCATCTTGGATTCTCAATTCAACAATTTCGGTGAGACAGTCGTAATTCTAGGGTTAGTCTTTGAATTTCTCTTTGCTTCTTCACGGTTAGTTTCATCCTCTTACTCTTGTTATACACTTGATTTGTCATACATTGTGTGGATTGGTGTTGTTTGGTTTGAATTTGGAGACATTGATTGCACTGCTAGTTCTTGGGTTGTTACAGTAACTTTGAATGAACTGGTATTGGGTGTATTGTTGGTGAAATTTTGGGTGATTGAATTCAAGGAGGTGATTCATTGTATCTTGGGTTCCCCTGCTTAACCGTGTGGGTTAAGTTTGGGGAAATTGGGGTTTTTGCTTGCAGGTTTTTACGGAATTTGTTTGGTTGTTGTGTTTCTATGGTTATAGTGGATTCTTCGTACTATACTTGATATGGCCAGAGTGAAACGTCCTCAGGAGGATTCTTCTGTTCCCAACCCGAGCAATACGGAAAAACGAGGACAGACGACTCGAGGCACTAGGACGGGTCCGCCTCGCACCATCCCTCGAGTAACTAGCGGAGCGGGGGGGGGGGGGGGGGGGGGGGTGGGGTGGGGTGGGGGGATCTAGTATAGGAGCACGATGTCCTTATCCTCCAAACTAGGAATATCAGAAAGATGTGACTTTGGATAGAATAGAGCTGTGTGCGAAATATCCTGATATTTCTACGATTTTTGAGATTTTAATATACATGGTTGGACGGGGATTATGGAACCGAAGATGCCGTGCTACCCTCGTTTAGTTTGACTTTTCTATGCCAGTCTCCGGGTTGTCCAAGGTACGGGAATTAACAAGACATTCCGTGTAACCATTGATAGGACTAATTTTCATACCGGCTCAGATGATATTTGGACAGCGTTTTGTCTCGGAGAGCCTGTCGTCTCAGATGTGCCACCTCTGGAGTGGCCTCCGGTTATTTCAGAGTTTCCACCCAAGGAGGTGATGGAGGAGGAGCTTATTGTTTCGGGAAGGAAGAAAGGAACATATCTGAAACGCAAGAACGTGTGCCCATAACTTTGTCTTTTCCATATGGTGGCTCACAGGAACATCATTCCCCAACTAGGGAATAAGAATGTTCTCGTGGGCAATATGATTTATTTAGTGTATCTTTACGCTAAAGGACTGAGCGTTGATTTGGTTCTGATTATTCTACATGAGATGTTTGCCACAACAAACCCAGACAACCAGACTCATCTTTTGTGTTACAGCAGGTTCATCGCTCAGATTCTAACAAATTTGGGTAATGTGATTTGTCCTGATGAGGAGATTGATAAAAAAAATGAAGTGATTAACTCTCGGTATTGGGAGAAGAGCAGAAAGCATATGCTTCCAGTTTCGGAGTCAGAGACCGAAGGAGATGCAGCGGACTCGTGGAATGAGTCTATACCCGCTAGACGAGCTGCGAGATCTTCTACTTCTAGGACTGCTCCTACCAATTTACCTGACCCTTCTGCTTCTGCTCCTACTGAGTTGGTTCCACCAGATTTAGCTACTTTGCACTCCTACATAGAGACTCGTTTTACTAGGATGGAGACACAGATCCAGTCTCAGTTTCAAATATTCACAGCTGCACTTGGTTGGCTTCAGACTTCTATGGATGCTTTGAGCAGTGGTCCTCCAGCTCCAGATAGAGATGAGCAGTCTTAGACGAGTAGTCTTCTTTTGTTTTTTGTTTTTGTTTTCTTAGTGTTTCTCATCTTTGTGACTGTTTCAGACTATGCTATTTTGACTGCGTATTTTTTTTTGGGAAGTCATTTTTTGAATATGCTATGTATTAACAGTTTCTTTTCTAATGAATGCTCTAACGGTTTAATGATATTGTTATTCTTATATTTCCATTTTTTGTGACTATATTTTTTTTGGCATATTTGATATGATATCATTATTCTTTCTTTGTGTCCACTTTTCCTTTGTTCTTCTGTGTTAAAAAGGGAGAGAGATGTTCCTTACAGGTAAGTCAGGTAAGTTTTTTTTTAGTTCTCTGAATCCATTATTTTGAATGTGAATGGTTACGTGATGTATCTTGTTTAGTGTATAGGGATTTCAGAGGATATGCTTTTGAGGATGGGTGTTCAGTGAGTGAGTCAGTTCATCATGTTGGTAATTTTTTCTTTGATTACCTAGTTCATGTTTTGACACAAAATAAAACAAAGAGGGAGATTAAAATATCCATTTTTGGAGTTTGCTTCATTTAGTGTCTAGAGTAGGCGTCAACATTTTCTCGTGGTTATCCAGCGTCAGTGAGTGCACAAGGATGGACTATAGCTAGACAAACTGACTCTGAACAGGTAAGTAGGTTTCTAACTCTTTGCTCTAAAAAGTCAAGCTTATGCCTTTTACAGAGTATGAAAAACTAGTAAGAATGTCTGCCTTTAGAAAACCGAGCTTCTACTCGAATAGACTATTTTCTATTCGAATAGAAATGGAAAGACTTCTTCTATTCGAATAGGATTTTGGTCTATTCGAATAACTTACCTCAGCGTAATTTCAAGCGTGGAAAGATTTTTTCTATTCGAATAGGATTTTGGTCTATTCGAATAAGTAACTTCAGCGTGATTTCCAGCTTGATCCTATTCGAATAGGATTGTCTCTATTCAAATAGAGCCCGTGTTTTCTGTTTCATTATTTAAGACATACTTATTTATTTTTTCAAATTAACTTCTTGAAAACCTATATTGTTAAGGGCTTTCTTTTGAGAGTGAAGAGAGATCTACTTTGAGCGATTCAAGAGAGAATTAAATCACTCTAATCTTGAATTAATCTATTGATCAAGAAACCCTAGCCATGAATTATAGAACTTGAGCAATTTAAGACTTGGAGCTTCTACGAGAGATTGAAGCGAGGCGTTGCGAGAACGCGGGATTGATTGCAAGAAGATTACTCAGAAGAGAGATGACCATGAGAGGTGCTTATCGAGTCTGTAAGTGATTAAATTCTTGTTGTCCTTTTTCATATAGTGGATTGTTTAGTTCTCGGGGATTCGACAACGACCTGTGGGCTTTTTTCCTGAGAAAGGTTTTCCCACAGGGTTAAAATTTGTTGCATGTTTCTTTAATTTCCAACTATTTTTCTGACATTAGATAATTGGATTAACTTGATTTAAGTTTATCTTAGACCATTAATTCAGAGGAATTAGGACCTGACAATTTAGACCTAAAACAATCGAAATTGATTAGTCTCAAGCATCTAGGAATTTCACTCCCGCGGATGTGCAAGAGGAATTTCTTTGTTATGGAGAAAGCACGGCGCTAGAGTCTTTGAAGAGATTCTGCCAAGTTGTGGTGAATTTATACCATGAGGTGTACATACAAAAACCGAATGCATATGATATAGAGAGGTATCTTAAAGAGAATAGTACTAGAAGATTTTTGGGGATGTTGAGGAGTTTGGATTATATGCATTGGGAGTAGAAGAATTGCCTGAATGTTTAATCAAGGCGCATTCAACGGGAAGGATTGTAAACCCACAATCATTCTTGAGGTGGTCTCCTCTTATGACTTGTGGATTTGGCATGCATTATGTGGAATGCCCAGATCAAACAACGATATCAATGTCATTGAGCGCAGTAAGTTGTTTAACAACCTTGTTATGGGGAATACGCCTTCGGTCTCTTTTGCGGTTAATAGTCATACCTATGATACTGGTTACTATCTCGTTGGCGACATCTATCCCATGTGGTTTACGATTGTCAAGACTATACCGGCACCGTATCTGGAAAAGGAAAATAATTATGCGAAGCATCAATAATCAGTCAGGAAAGATGTGGAAAGGGTGTTCGGTGTTTTGCAATCTCGATGGGCTATCGTGAAGCATCCCGGTCGATTTTGGAAGATGAAGTCATTGACCAATATAATATGCACGTACATTATATTGTACAATATGACTCTTGAAGACGAAAAAAATGTTCTAAACCTTGATTATGAATATGATGGAACATCCTCACTACCTCCGATCGAGTGTAGTGTTATATCGGATGAAGACTTCACAAAATACCTAAATACAACAGTGGCTTATCAAAATTAGCAAAAACACATATCTTCAAAATGACCTCGTGGAACATCTTTGGAGAGAGGCCAACAATCGAGGGAGGCAAAATTAGTTTTTTTGTTATATAATTTTTCTTTGGTAGTTTCAAGCAATTAATTTCAATTTTAATCATGTCAATGCAATTTCAATTTCAATTATGTAATACAATTTCAGTTTCAATAAAGCAAATATCAATAACATAATTGCATTAAGTTAAATTACAGTAATACATAATTCAAGCCATAAAATATTTTTCACCATTAATCTCCTAAACCCCACCTAACTAAGAGCATCTCCTAAAGTACCTGACTGACTTGGATGAAAAAAAACCAAATCCAAGTCAGTCAGACACTATTTCCTCCAACAGTACCTGACTTGAATTGCTATTAGGCGCATAATACTTGGGTGCCTGCTCTGTTTTTAAACAGGTGCCTAACTCTTAGGCGCCTAACTTTAAAAAATATAAAAAATCAGGCGCCCAAGACTTAGGTGCCTGATGGTTTGAAGCTTCAAAGACAAATCTGCCTTCCCTCTTCTCACATTTTACACAAATCTAAAGAAATCAAAAGGGGAAAAAGCTTACTATCCTAGGTATATGTATATATATATATATCTAATTTAGGTAAATTTTATGATTTAGGGTAAGTGGAATTTGTTGAATTTGTTTGATAAGTTGAATTTGTTGGAATTTGCCTGCGCTCCCATGCATGATTCACACCCATATCCAGTTGAACAACTATTTTATTTGTTGGGTAAGTGGTATTAAACCTGTTGAACCTGATTTGAGGATTCTTGGCTTCTCTTGCTTGATTTATTTTTGTTTCTTCTACTTGATCTTATTGGTATACTTCACTTTGGTATGCCTTAGTTAGTAGCTACTTGCTAAACTTACCATTTGAACTCAAATGTTAAAATGAAAAGTGATATAGTAGAAATTTGTTTTGCCCCTTTTACTAACTAAGCAAGTTGGACTAATGTGATCAATGTTCTTTTATTCTTGAAATAAAATATAGCTCAACATGTTCCGCATTAGACAAAAACGACTTTTTGCCCAATATATTTTTAAATCGATTTATTTCTCTCATAGTTACTAGTCTCATCAAAGATTCCATATGTAGCTTATCCTTGTATATTTGTTATTCTATGGTTCTTCCATATAGTCCAGGCTAATACAATATAGTAGCTTGCTTACCTTCCAAGTGAAGTTTTTAATTAATTGGTGGTCCTTTGGGTGTTCTTTTCAATATTGTTAGCCATCATCTACCTCAAGGAATCTTTTTGGAGTATTTGATTCATTCTTGAATTGTTTTGCATTTCTCTAATGAATTTAGGCTTGATTCATACTTGATTTATTCTAGTATAAATTGGTTTATATAAATTGATTTATTATATAAATTGGTATTTAACATTCATGCAGGATTTGACGATGTCGTCAGCGGAGGAAGAATACGATGAAACTGACGACGAGCTGATATTTGAGTCCAATGAAGATGAAGGTTATGTTTCCCAAATACGATTTTTATCGGGCAAGAAGCGGAAAATCACTTACGAAGAACTCAATGTCTCTACCGAACCTTCTTTACCTCTCCCATAAAATTATGAACCACGCGACTTTCAACGACTCACACAATTGGATGGGAAAAGTCATTTGTCCACATCAGTTGCTACTACATCGATAAGTTGAAACAACGCAAATTAGTAAATTATTGGCTTTATACTTATTTCAAAGTATTCTTATTTGTGTTTATTAATTTTGTTACAGGCTCGGGTTGGATTTAAATGTAGATCGGTGTTAGTCAAGCTCCGTGAAATGTACTTAATTCTTATTGAGGTACCTCACTTGAAATAAAAATTTAAGGCTACAAATTTGATGAGTTTATTTGATTGCAAAATTGGGAACTCCGACAACCAAGTAATAGTGTCGACGGTTGAGCGTTGGTGGGCAACTGCTCATGCATTTCACCTACCTTTTGGAGTGCTAGGGATCACTTCTAGAGATATACATTACATGCCGGGATAGGTATCGGGACAGGAGAGCAGATGGTATTGGATGAATCATACACGGAATATGGTAACGCCTTAAGAATATTTTCCGATATGGAGTCTAAAGATTATGAAAAGGGATGTATTAGTTTCGCTCACCTCCGAACTTATCTTGGCCATACCAGAGTAAACATCAAAGATCTGGCTAATACTAATACAATCTTTAGGGTATTTATGTTATTGTATTTTGGAGGTGTCTTATTTGGGAACTTGAAGAGTTGGGCCCGACTAGAGTTGTTGGGTCCAATTGCTATCATAAAAAAAAGGGACCTGCGATCGACTTTGGCTTTACTATATTAGGACATCTCTACTACTTCCTTGACCAAGCATCAAAACAGGAGGTAAAATACATCGGCGACCTTTTCCAATTGATCGAGGTATAATATTTTTAATTAATAGTTCTAGTTATTTATTTTTTGTTTATTCAAGTTTATTTAGAAAATTAATATTTTGTTTATCTTCTGCAGTATCAGTGCTATGAGTATTGTCAGATAGGCCATCATATCTTGATAGATAATAGGTTGGATGATTTTTGGCCAAGGATGTCAGGCTGGCACATTAAAAGATAAAAACTTACTAGAAATAAGGTGAAACATCATCTAGCATATGATATGAGATACTACTTGGCGGATGGTATATATCCGAAATGGGCAATGCCTGTTCAAACCTTAGGATTTCCCCGAGGTAATGCAGAGAAATATTTTGCCAAACAATAAGAGGCATATCAAAAAGATGTAGAACGAGCTTTCGGTGTCCTTCAATCTCGATTTCCAATTGTGAAAAGTCCGACAAGAAGTTGGTCACCCAAAAACCTCGATAAAATAATGAAAAAATATATAATTATGCATTACATGATCATTGAAGAAGAATGCAATAGGTACGGAGTAAGCTTACTAACTGAGTATTTTGTCATAGACCCTAACCCAATTAACTTGAATCGGGAAGAAGTCACTTTACAAGGATACATTACGAAGTACGATAAGATGACAAGTTTGGATAAGTATATGACACTTCGAAATGATCTCATTAAACATTTGTGGAAGCATCAGGGAAACAATTATATGTAATTTTAATATAAACGCAACTTTATTTCAATTTTATATAATTTCAATTAAGCACTTTTATGAAATTTATTTAAGAAATTTATTTCAATTTTAATATAAATTTAAATATAAAATAATTAAAAAAACAAACTTTCTCAACAAGATTCAACTATATAAAATATACCAAACTTCTTAAACAAGGTTTTTAAATAAAAATGTACTACCAAACTTCTTAAACAAGAATCACCAAAATATATCAAATTTCCAAAATAAAATTCTTCAGCTAGAGCATCTTAGGCGTTATTATTATTAGCTTTAAACATTCTCACTATAACCACATTACGTTGTGCCTCCCAATAAATCTTGTAAGTGTTGTCCAAAGTAGACATGTCCATCGCCATCACCTTTTGATCATTTTGGGCTTGAAATTGAGCTTTTAAATTCACCACAGCCTTTGTCTTCCTTTCTTTTAACTCTATAATATGAGCTTCTCTCTCGTCCTTCTTCTTATCTCTCTCAGATATATACTCTTCTTTCTTCTTATCTCTCACAGGAATATACTCTTCTTTTTTCTTTTCCATTCGGTCAAGGCGACTAATAAGTACATTTTGGCGTTCAATGAGAAGATTTTGTCTTTATTTTTTTAATTTTTTATTTTAGTTTAGCACTTTTGATACCACCAGGACGTTCCGTCTCCACATCCATGACAAGTACTGGAGAGTCGTTGTTCGAGCTAACGGGTGTGTTGGGTGTTGGGGGAGTAGACATTCCAGGGCTAGAACTTGAAGTTTGTTTTATTTGCACATTGCGAGCTAAAGTTCTGGGTGTTGGTCTGGCAAGATTTTGTAGTATTGATGACAACTTAAAACTTCATAAGCTTCTTTATACACCCATTTGCCTTTACCACGTGCTTCATAAATCGTTCTGGCGGCATCGTTCTATAAAATAGATTAAGATAATAAAAAAATACATGGATTTGGTAAAAAGAGTTTATAATTTATTAGTAATGACGAATGTTCAATTACTTACCAAATTTCCTAGTTGCATACCGCTTATGGGGCCTTGCATTACATTTTTTAAACAAGTACCATAAACCTTGCAAGCACGATTCATATCCGTCCAATGATTTTTCAAAGATGATACTGTATGCTCAACCCGTTCACTATCCTGTTCAAAGAAATCATGAAATGCATCCAAAACTGAGTCCCAAAAAATATCAAGTTGTTGGTTGTTACTTTTGATTCTATCCACCGAGACATGAATCCAAGCTTTTGTAAGATTTTTGTTTTGAATGCCCGTCCATTTTAAAACCTGAGACCCCGCCCCTCCAATGGTATTTTTCTTAGTCAAGCGGCGTTTTCCTTTGGCTTTTTATCCATCAACGACTCTGTCGTCATCGGATTGAGATGCTTGTGATTGAGATGATTTAGATTGTGAGGGATTGACGAATGGGGAAGAATGTTAGAATTGAGCGGGATCGGCGAATTGAGAGGGTTTCCCCCAATTATTGGGTACTATGAACGGTTGAGAGGGTTATACCCAATTATTCGACGATTGAAATGATTGAAAGGGTGATTGAGATGATTGAGGTTGAGGGGAATGAGTGAATTGCAACCAATTAGGTGGGATTTGTTGTTGTTATTGTGGTTATTGTTGATTCAATCTACTCTTGGTAGTGAAATCTTTATCTTGCGTAATATTCATAGAACTCATCTATTAATTTCAAAGTATTGTTAATAATCAAGAAAAACTTAAAACCTTAGAATATTGTAATCTATAAAATTAAAGAGGATATGGTAAAATTAAACATAAGCTTAGCTTGAGAGATGAAGCTTCAACAATTTCAAACAATTTGAGTGAAGAAGATGAGTTGTGGTGCAATTGGAGGTGGTTTTTGTTTAAGAGTTGAAGAGAGGGAAATAACTTAGTTTTAGAAGCTCCAACAAATTTATTCAGTGGAACAGGCGCCTAAGAGTTAAGCGCCTAATTAATTTTTTTTAAACTAAGGCGCCTGTTTAAAAATAGAACAGGCGCCCAACACTTAGGCGCCCAATCGCGACATTAAATTTCAAGGCCGAGTCTTAAAATCGAAGACTCAGCCTTGGAATTGGAGGGTGAAATCCAAGTCAGTGAGGCACTGTTGGAGGACGAAAATCCTAGGTGGCACCTTGAATTCTAAGGTAGTGAGGTACTTTAGGAGATGCTCTAATAATCTCCTAGGCCCCCGCCATCAAAGTTACCTGTTTGGCTAGCCAAAGGACTATCCTAATCACCTGAAACGTTAGAAACACCACCACCGGCGCTAGATGAAGAACTTTGACCACAAATTCATGCTTCATTTTTGCAAGAATCTTACTTTTCATTAACTTATAATATCACGCATATTTGGGGTCCATAATAGATGTGTCAATGGACATGACTTGCATCTCGTGCTTCCTTATCTCATTTTCTGTATGTTCTTTGTAAAGGCGTAAACTCTCCAATTTTGCCTGTGTAAGCTCATCTTTAGTCTCTCGACAAAATTTCTCATATGTTTTCTTTTTTTCCTTCTTCATGGTGACTGATTCATTGAAGCTCTCTGAGATTTTGGTAGTCGCATTCATAACTTGATTTAAAGAGGTATTTAGACTCCGCATTTTCTTATCCAACTTTTGGCCCGGAAGACGGTTACCATCTATGAATTGAGCATAAAGTGGTATTGCATCTCCATCTTCACCTTCACTATCTTCACCTTCGAAGTTCATACCCAATGGAGACCCCGGGATTGAATTTTTTTTACAGCTTTTTAGCCTTGCTACTTGGTTTGCCCAATGTTTTTTTTTGCGAAATCCATCTACTTTGAATGTTTGGACATGATTTGCCATCTATGAAAAAAAGCAAATGGACGTCGATGTTTTTTTTTTGGTTTAAAAGTCACCTTTAACAATTTATTTGCACGAGATTCCTACAATATGGTTAAACAAAAATTAAAAGATAATGTATAAAACAATATTGTTAAACAAAATTTCAAGAAATAAGACATACCACATCTTTCTCGCCAACTCATTCTCCGCTCTTAACCGTGCCAAACACTTTAGTCATCCATGATGAGAAATAAATGGTGGATTTGTTGATCACTCTCATGAGCGCTTTAAGTGAGAATATGGTTCGTGCTATACCGGTTGATTGCTTGGTGAATTCTTTAAATATTTTACCCCAAAAATATAATTTTTTTGAGAATTTCCGGTTTGAGCATTCACCAAGACATTCAACCACAACGTGGCAAGAATGATGTCTCCAACATCCGTCCAATTCTTCGATTCCGTCTTCACGATTTTTGGTATGTAATTGGTTTGTTGGGTTGATGAAACAAAATTTTCAAATGAGTTTTGATACTCCATAAGGTAAGAGAGTGTGCGGGTTGAGGGATGAGAGATTGAGAAATGAGACTTGAACAATTGAGAAGTTAAGAGTTTGAAGAAGAAAGATTATGAGCTTTGGAAGTTTTAAAGTTGAGAATTGAGAGAAGAAATGATTGGGGTTTTAAAGAGTTTTAAAAAACTAGTCGTTTAGCTATTGGAAGGAGAGAATGAGATTCAGTCTTGAGGCGTCTGTCGTGAAGGCGCAGAGCTGTACGACAGGCACTTAGAGTAGCGTCGTTTGAGTTAGGCATGTAGTTATTTAACTTGGGTACCGCGCCTTCACTGCAGACGCCTATGTTGAGTGGAGATTTTTTCTCAGAGTATGCGAATTCTCTTTCTTTTTTTTGGCGAGTGAGAGTAATAATTCTCATTTCTACTCGCCTATTAAAGGGGATTTAAGGGGTGAGTGTGAGGATTCCCACTCCCACACCCTTCTATTGGAGATGCTATTATGTGCATCTAAAGTGCCTTTCAGGCTGAATAATGACATGCTGAGAATTCATACAGTTATTATGATCAATAATAGGATATGGAAAACAAATTATACTAACCTCTTTTCCTGCTTTCTGAAAATCACATGTTCATGATTATTCCCTTTCTGATGACCAAGGTCATTTAACCATAGCAAGGGGAATTTCGTCAGAAAGTACTATCAGCTATGATACATAGCATTTTTAGTGGAGTCTTCCCTTGGATTTTCCATGCTATCGGTAAAAAAAATATCATTAATGAATACAGGGCATTTTTATTCCTAGGATTTCCAATGGGGTGAGATCAACTAGTCGTTAGGAAGGCGGGATATAAAGTGGGTAAATACACCCAAAGGAGTTTTATCTATGAACTTGAACGTTTCTCCCAATTTTGAGACTCTCTTGTAAAGTCTCATTAAGACTACTTTGCACTAATTAAACTTGAAATAATTAGACCACCCAAAGGAGACTAAAAAACTTCTAATTAATTAGTGTTTCAAGATAGGCTACGCGGTATGGGGAGATGAGGATAACGTTCAGCCCAAAGGTGATGAAGTGTCTCGAGTCAAACTATAAGTGGCCAGTCTAGTCTTGAGCGTGAGTGATCACCACTAGGGAGCAATGTATGTCAAATCACCACCCAAAGGAGGGATTCGATGATACATAGCTATACCCGCAGAGTGAATAATAAATACCATAAATATTATATACAGTCTGACTTGACCATCCTAACCCCAGGTAGGATCGAGATTATAGACATCAAGTTATAGATCTTTTATAGATCAAGTTAAACGTGCTTAAAATTTAAATTTTTTACACATTCACATATAAGTCTTTAGTTCATGCAGCTATGGACCCTATGATCCAGAACCAACTAACTAATATTGAGACCTTGACGGACTCTAACTACTCTTTGAAACTGTTAGATGTCTTTAAGGAATAGTTCGAGAGTTCCGTCAAGGGAAGGCAGTACAGTAACTTATATCAGCTTTTATCGCTGAAGTGTGACGATAGTGGAGATGTGCGCTCACACGTTAATGTTCATTTTGAATCCAATTTGGTTGATGTTCCCACTAACTCCTGGTGGTTAGATTCTAGGGAAACTGTTCACCTATTAAATTTTCCATAGGGGTTCATCAGCAGGTGGTCGGCAAGGCCTGAGGAATAGGTTTTCTTGAGAGACGGTAGACGCCTCCCTATTGAGATTTTTTTTTGCTAAATTAGAGAAATTTATTGCATAATAAAATAACCTTACAAGAGGCTATCTACAGCCCAATATCAAAGCAATATAAAACAAAGTTAACATAATCTAAAGTATTCTTGCATAGGAACTTCAATTTTTTTGAGAAAAATAGGTCTTCCTACATCAATCTCACACCAGCCTTTATGAAGATTAGCTCCCCTTTTTGACAGAGCATCAGCACTGAAGTTGGCCTCTCTCCAGTTGGCAGAAATTCTGATATGCTTCATATTCCTTCTTGCATTCTCCCAGGCAGCTTCCAAGACCCAAGGAATATTGTCTGATTTGAAAGCCTCCACTGCCATCGTGGAGTTCGTTTCAATCCAGGCAATAAGCCAACCAAATGAAGCAGCATATTCGACCCCGTGGATAATTGCCTCGCATTCAGCCATGTAGTTGGTGACCAGCCCAAGGCCTTTTAAAAGTGTACCAAGCACTTTACCACCACTGTCTCAAAAAATACAGCCAATGCCTCTTTTACCAGGATTTCCCCTAGCAGCCCCATCTGTATTTATCTTTATCTCACCTTTCTGAGGAAGCTCCCAAAAGCAAGATTTAATTATGGGATGATTACAAGGATGAACAACCACGCCAAGACAGTGGAGAATGCCCAAGTCAGACTGATTTTTGAACATAAATCTAGAAGACAAGATAGCAGTATCGTGAATTTGCTTGATCCATTTCCTCTTTTCATTGGCCAGTGTGTTTATCTGATCTTCGAAGATGAAATTGTTACGAGCTTGCCAAAGCAGATTTGTACCACCCCAAATTGCCCCAATCCAAAGATCTTTAAGATAAGAGCTCATCGAATTGCCAGCCCTGAGGAGGCTTTTAAGGTTTCTGTCCCGAATTCTAACTTAGAACAAGTCTGCCAGCCAGTTCCATTAGCAAATGCTGAATGTACATTCCCAAAAAAGGTACTGTATGGTTTTCGAACTGTTATTACACAAGCAACATCTATAAGCCATTGCTATGCCTTTTGTTTGAACAATGTCGTCAGAAGGAATCTTCCCATGACATAATCTCCAGCCCCACATAGAGAGTCTAGGATGGATAACTTTTTTGAAGAGAAATGTTTACCACCATGCTGGCTGCCCTTTGTTTCGAATGGACTCGAAAGCTCCTTTGAGATAAAACTTGCCCACAAGGTCTGGTTGCCACACCCTCCTGTCAGTTTTGTTTTTGCTGATCTTGATATTATGAATGTCCACTCCTAATTTGTGAAAAAACAGTTGAAGATTATAAGGAATAGACCATCTGCCCTCAGCAATAATACAACTCACCTTAGCATGCAAGTCTTTCCAAGGAATGGAATCATTATTGATCCAATCTTTAAGGGAAATTGGAGAGCACCAGTTGTCTCGCCAAAGGTCAATGCTAGCCCCATCCCCAATCACTCAACCTGAATGAGCACGAACATCCTCAATAGCTCCTCTAACACCTCCCTATTGAGTTCGCTCACATTTTTCGCTTGGTTTTAGACAGGTGTTACTTTAAATCTAACAGATACCTTTTATGTTCTTTCGATGAGATGACCTCTGGTTTCAGTTTCTCGGTTGAACTCTTTTAAGTTATTTTTTCAATTAGACATGGTGGTTTTGACATTATTCCTCATGATTCCATATTGGTTATGGTTTACTAGTTGATGGGTTATATCGTCTATCTCTTAACCATTCTTTTAAGTCTTTCCCGTTAGAGGTTGAGAAATAGTTAGATCGAGGAGGCGAGTATTATGATAAGATCGATCAAGACGGTCAACTTTTGGGACCATTCTATCAGTATTTGCTGGATCAGGGTATTGCAGCCCAGTACACTACTCCTGGATCATCTATGGACTGGGAGAAATCATATTCTTAATCACTTGCATGTTTGGGGTTGTCTAGTAGAGGCAAAATTGTTTAACCTGAATATCTGAAAGTTAGTTTCGAGGACCGTCAGTTGTTTCTTCGTTGGTTTCCCTGAGGGATCGATAGGTTTCAAGTTTTATTATCTTTCTCACCCCATTGAGATTGTTAAGTGTGCCCAGACTCATTTTATAGAGGAGGGAGATCACTTTACCAGTACTATTCATAGAGAGTTTGTCTTTGAGGAGGGTTTTGTAACTCAGAGTTCAACTGCTATTCTAATCAGTATTGTTATGCTTCCACGTTTATCTGATATTGACATTATGACGAGAACGATTCCAGACCTTGTTCCAAACCCCGTCGTAGCATCAGTTCTTCCTCAAATTTTTTCCTCCACCCGCTCCTGTTATGCTTCCTGTCATTCCACCTCTAGCCTAGCCTCTAGCTCCTACTCGGAGATCCCCTAGAAAGATTTGTTTAGCCATTTCTTTAGGTTATCATCTTTATTCAATTGAAGGGGAATTACTTAATTTTGAGAATCTAGTATCTTTTTAGTTCAGCTATGGCTATTTGTTTTACAGATCAGTGACGTAATGCCATGACGGAGGAGATGGATTCTATGTCTCATAACTCTGAGTGGGAGACATTCTACATTTATAGTTTTGTACATCGATAATATTTTACTCGCTAGCAGTGACGTCTGATCTTTTCAGCAGACTAAAGCCTGTGGCATGATATGTATGAGACCTGACATTAGTTTTGTTGTTGGGATGTCAAGAAGGTACCATCATAACCCTTCTATTATTCACTGGCAGGCAACCAAGAAGGTACTAGCACATCATTAAGGTGTACATTTGCCATTCACACGCTAAACTCCACTAGTAAAAAAAAAATACTTGAAAACTATTGAGGTTGCTAGCCTAATGTCCACGATATGAATTAGGCATGTGCTCAAAGGCCTGGCCAAAATTTGTCTATGAACCGTGTTAGCCATCTTTGTAGTCGTAGAGTGATAGTTAAGTTTGATGTAACATTGCCTTCGAGAAGTTATCATGTGTGGTTTTAAAAAAAAAAGGATGACCATCTGCTTTTCATAAAAAACTGTGAATCAGGCTAAACATATTTTTCTTAAAATCAAGTCAGTACCGGGTGGGAGGTTGTTAGATTTTCCATCTATACTGGTACTACTCTTCTGGTTCACGAGCACACATGTTAATAGGTCGTATAAGTATAATTGCATATGCCCAATTGTTACACCAAGTTAAGGTAGGTGGGACCTAGTGTTACTCTTTATTAGGGTTGAGGGTATAATTGGAAAACCACTCTAACCCTATCAGGTTAAATAAAGAGGAAGTCCTTTTTGGAGGCTACAACACAGAAAACCATCCCATTGAGGTCTGTAGTCAATCCAAGGGAAGACTCTACTCAAGAATAAGTAATTTTCAAAGAACAAGAAAATAGGTTAGTATAATCTATTTTCCATTTCCTATTATTGATCATAATAATTGTATGAATTCTTAACAATTGGTATCAGAGCTAAGATACGTGTTATTAGGATTAATGATTAAATAACAATATTATTGATGTAAGAGGTTATTTTTTCTGGTTTTACTTTACTGTTCCGAGCCAAAGAGAGAAGAACAAACACAAAAGCATACTGTTTTACTTCACTGTTATGGTTTTACTGACTGGTTTTACTTTACTATTTTTTACTGAGTCTCTCTCTTTCTCAATCACTCCACAATTTTTTTTGTTTGGGTGTTTTCTCCCTTTCCATTGACGATTCTGACCTTCTTCATCCCTAAAATATTTTTTCTTAAAACCGAGTTAGCGCTAGGTGGGAGATTGTTGGATTTTCAATCTATACTGGCACTACTCTTCGGTTCATGGGCACACATGTTGCTAGGTTGTATAGCTGTTATTGGTTGTGCCTAATTGTTATACGAAGTTAAGGTAGGTGGGATTTAATGTTACTCTTTATTAGTGTTTGATGGTATAATAGGAAGACCACTCTAACCTATCTTAATTTGGTGTAACAATTGTGCACAACCAATAACACCTATGCAACCTAGTAACATATGTTCCCGTGAACCGAAGAGTAGTTCTGGTGTAGATAGAAAATCCAACAAGCGGATGACCATCTTTTGTTTTAGAAAACCACACATGATAATTTGTTGAAGACAATGTTACAACAAACTTGACTGTCACTCTACGACTAAAAAGATGGCTAACACGGTTCACGGATAAATTTTGGTCAGGCCTTTGAGCACATGCCTAATTCATATCGTGGACATCAGGCTAGCAATCTCAATAGCTTTCAAGTGTAATTTCTTTACTGGTAGAGTTTAGCGTGTGAATGGTAAATATACACTTTAATGATGTGCTGGTACACTTTCATTAATGTCCTGCAACATGTATTTACCAGACACATGTCATTTCATTACTTAGACAAACCATCATACGAAGACCATTGCTCATACTCAAATGAAGGCCAAAGGATGTGGAGCCTACCCATATCCAGCCCAAGCAAACTTGAGAAACCTTTTAGTATTCTCTATAGGCACTTGATACTTAGACAACTGTCATGTAATGAAATCACTAGTATCTAAAACTTTATTGTAATTACATAATTTAAACTAAATATGTGCACATATAATAACGGATCCATATATAATAGCAGCTAAATAATCAAAAATCAAATCTAAATTTCAACCAAAATAATAATCTGGATTAACTCCCACATGGATAAAGAATCCTAATGCAGTAACAATAAATAAATGAACAACTACTCCCACACAAAAGAACGATCCCCAAAGAGACTCCAGTAATCCCATACGCGTAACATGTCCCCTGAAGGATGGTATCGAAAGTCCCTTAGTAAGTGGATCAACAATCATCTCTAGTGTCGACAAATGAGGAATCTCGATAATCTGTTGTTGCACTTTATCAATAACAACATGATACTTAGTTTCAATATACCTATTATCCATAGTCATATTATCATTCTTAACATACTTGACGACTGCCTCATTGTCGCAAAATACTCGCAATGGTCTATAAATTAAATCAACAACCTTCAGCTAAAAAATGAACTACTTGAGCCATATAGCCTGTTGGGAAGCCTCATAATAAGCCACATACTCTGCTTCCATAGTCGAGGAAGCTACAAGAGACTGTTTGACACTTCTCCACGAGATAACGCCATAGGCAAGCATAAAAACATAACCAGAAGTAGATTTCTTGTCATCTTTGTCCCCTGTAAAATATGAGTCAGAGTAGCCCAAAACCATGAGCTCATCTGATCTCCTATAAACCAGCCTGTAATCGCTAGTCCTCTTCAAGTAGTGAAGAACCTTCTTGGCTGCCTGCCAGTGAATAATGGAAGGGTTATTATGGTACCTACCTAACATCCCAATAACAAAACTAATGTCGGGACTCATACATATCATGCCATAGGCTTTCGTCTGCTGAAGAAATCGGTCGTCACTGCTAGCGAGTAAAATATCATTGACGTATAAAACCATAAATGTAAAATGTCTCCCATTCTGATTAACATATATACAACGATCTATTTGCATCCAATTGCCTTAGATCCTTCAGGTAAATGTATAAACTCCCACACAGAGTTGTAAGACATAGAATCCATCTCCCCCGTTATGGCAGTACGCCACTGATATGCAAAACAACTAGCGATAGTTGAACTAAAAGATACTGGATCCTCAAAATTAAATAATTTCCCTTCAACTGAATAAATATGATAACCTAAAGAAATGGCTGAACAAATCTTTCTAGGGGATCTCCGAGTAGGAGTTACAGGCTGGGCTGGAGGTAGAACGACAGGAAACAGAACAGGAGCGGGTGGAGGAAAAAATCTGAGGGAGAACTGGTGCTACGACGGGGTCTGGAACAAGGTCTGGAATCGTACTCGTCATAGTGTCAATATCTGATAAACGCGGAAGCATAACAATACTGATCGGAATAGCAGTTTGACTCTGTGTTACAGAACCTTCCTCAAAGGCAAATACTCTATGAATAGTAATGGTAAAGTGATCTCTCTCCTCTATGAAATGAGCCTGAGCACACTTAACAATCTCTATGGGTCGAGAAGGACAATAAAACCTAAATCCTATCGATCTCTTGGGGAAACCAATGAAAAAATAACTGACGGTCCTCGAAACTAACTTTTCGATATTCGGGTTAAACAATTTTGCCTCTACTGGACAACTCCAAACATGCAAATGATTAAGACTATGATTTTTACCAGTCCATAGATGATCCAGGAGTAGTGTACTGGGCTACAATACCCTGATCCAGCAAATATTGATAGAATTGTCCCAAAAGTTGACCGTCTTGATCGAACTTATCATAATACTCACCTCCTTGATCTGAGCGGACAACTTTGATCTTTCGATCTAACTGTTTCTCAACCTCTAATGGGAAAGACTTAAATGAATGGTCAAGAGATAGACGATATAACCCATCAACTAGTAGACCAGAACCAATAATAGAATCAAGATGAATAATGTCAAAGCCATCATGTTTAAAATGGAAGAAATAACTGAAAGAGTTAAACTGAGAAACTGAAACTAGAGATTGTTTCATCGAAAGAACATAAAAGGTGTTTGTCAAAACTAAAGTAATACTTGTGGCTAAAACCAAGTGAAAAGTACCAACGAACTCAATATAAAGGCGTCTAGCATCTCCCGAGAAAACCTGCTCCTCAGGCCTTGCCGGCCGCCTGCTGATGAACCCCTGTGGAGAATTTGAAATGTGAACAGTTGCCCTAGAATCTAACCACCAAGAGTTGGAGGGAACATCAACCAAATTTAATTCAAAACAAACTTAAACGTGCGAGCGCGTATGTCCACTATCGTCAAACTTCAACGATAAATGCAGAGATTAGTTAATGTACTGCCTTCCCTTGACGTAACTCTCAAACTTTTTTTTAATGACATCTGACTGTTCCTGGGAATAGTAAGAGTCCTTCAAGGTATCAATATTAGTCAGTTGGTTATGTATCATGGGGTCCAAGTTGCATGAACCAAAGACTTATTGTAAAGGATGTGCCAAAAAATAAATTTTATGCATGTTGAACTTGATCTGTAAAAGATCTATAACTTGATGTCTTTAATCTCGATGCTACTTGGGGTTAGGATGGTTGAGTTAGAATGTATATAATATTTATGGTATGGATTATTCACTCTGCGGGTACAGCTATATATTATCAAATCTATCCTTTGGGTGGTGATTTGACATACATTGCCCCCAGTTGGTGATCACTCACGCTCAAGACTAGACTGGTCACTGATAGTTTGACTTGAGACACTTCGTCACCTTTGGGCCGAGGGTTATCCTCATCTCCCTGTACCGTGTAGCCTATCTTGACCCACTAATTAATTAGAAGTTTTTTAGTCTCCTTTGGGTGGTCTAATTGTTTCAAGTTGAATTAGTGCAAAGTAGTATTAATGAGACTTTATGAGAGAGTCTCAAAATTGGGATAAACGTTCAACTTCATGGATAAAACTCCTTTGGGTGTATTTACCCACTTTGTATTCCACATTCCTAACGACTACTTGATCTCCATAAAACCCCATTGGAGATCCTTGGTCATTAAAAGACCCTATAACAATTAATGATAGATATTATTATCCAATTAAGAATAAACATGGTAGTCCCTTAACAGGGTTGACATCATAGATAATGTTACAATTTCAGATCAAATATATAAGTCTTAAAACGTATAACTTCAACGATGCAAACTATTGACACACACTACGTTTAACGACATTTCACGACAACCACAGAGTCCTCTTCATGTATAATCAAGAAGCATAATAAAAAATAGATATATGAGCAGGGTATAGAGAATAACAAACAACAACCAAAAATATATGAGTTATCTGCGATCCTCAATCGTTGGAAATCGTCGGCTAACGGGAATCCCCTCGAAAAGCAAAACTAATTTGGGAAATAAATCGAATTCACCGAAGAGCAAATCAGCCAACAAATCAGCATCCAATAAAAAATCAATCCTTCAAACTATTTTGGGGAAGAACATCCATAAGTCCAAAAACAAACCCAATCACCTCTTCAAAAATAGATTTTAGAAGTACCAATATCAATAGAACTCCAAAAACAAACCCAATCATCTCTTCAAAAATAGATTTCAATCACCCATGAACCCTAGAAAACACCCAATCTGAGATTTGGTAGAGAATTGATGAATACCCAGGAACCCTAAACAAAACCCAATCATAATCCCCCAAAATCAGATCTGTAAAAGCTTGAAGAATAATGAACAAAGCTCTTCAATTAAGGGATAAAGAAGGTCTGAATTTTAGGGATGAAGAAGGTCGGAATCGTCAATGGAGAGGGAGAAAACACCCGAACAAAAAAAATTGTGGAGTGATTGAGAGAGAGACTCGGTAAAAAGTAGTAAAGTAAAACCAGTAAGCAAAACTATAACAGTGAAGTAAAACCAGCAAAGTAAAACAGTATGCTTTTGTGTTTGTTCTTCTCTCTTTGACTCAGAATAGTAAAGTAAAACCAGAGAAAACAACCTCTTACATCAATAATATTATTGTTTAATCATTAATCATAATAACACGTATCCTAGTGACTGATACCAATTGTTGAGAATTTATACAGTTATTATGATCAATAATAGGATATGGAAAACAGATTATACTAACATCTTTTCCTGGTCTCTGAAAATCACTTGTTCTTGAGTGGAGTCTTCCCTTGGATTGACTGCAGACTTCAATGGGATGATTTTCTGTGTTGTAGCCTCCAAGAAGGACTTCCTCTCTATTTTACCTGATAGGGTTAGAGTGGTCTTCCCATTATACCCTTAAACTCTAATAAAGAGTAACACTAGGTCCCACCTACCTTAACTTGGTGTAACAATTGGGCACAACCAATAACACCTATACAACCTAGTAACATATGTGTTCGTGAGCCGAAGAGTAGTACCGGTATAGATGGAAAATCCAACATGGCCTAGTTGGACATATACATGTGACCAACTATCAGGAAAAATATTGCAATAGCTTTCTGAAGCTGGTAATTTGGAGAGGGGTCATTTCTTTTTGACTTCTATCTACAAGACGTAATTTGAGGTTTCCGTGAGGTGCAACATCTAAGAGCATCCCCAATAAGGAGGAAAGAGCAAGCTATAACCACTCCTTTTTTTGGAATGCCACTTAAAAACCAGTTTTGCACAACCCAGCGGGGGGCAAGGGTTGCACACATTTAGCCACCAAGGCGTTGTTTTGGCTCCTGTTATAACCACTCCTTTTTATCGAATGCCACTTAAAAACAAGTTTTTCACAACCCAGCAGGGGAGCAAGGGTTGTTTTCTTGCTTTTCTTCATGCTACAGGAGCCAAAACAACGCCTAAGTGGCTAAATGTGTGCAACAACCTTTAAAAGATCACTGAAAATCAACACGCCTCGGCGCCACAGAAGGAGAGTGGTTTATTTTTTTGCTCCCCTGCTGGTAGACTCTGATTAAGTTCCACGTGGGTTATGGATATGTAAAATACCCGCGAAAAAATAATAGAGTTACCCGCGTTTACAAAATTCAAACACTCAAGCCCTAATATAAACACTCAAACCCTAATTTACCAAAAAGAAAACCTAATGGCGACAGCTTCAGTGATTCAACCAATCTCGCTCTTGCAAAGAGAATCAAAAACCCAATCTTCGAAATGGAATCTATATTTGCAAAGCTTTCCGATTCGCCAACCAATAATATTCAACACTAGCTTAAACATCAAAAGCTCTAAGTTTAGCAGAACCCTGAAACTTATTGTTAGTTGCGCCATGAAAAGTTCGAGAGATAATGATGTTAAGGGCCCAAATCCAAATGAGAATATGTTTGTGGATTTTAGAAGCCTTGCAAGGTTTGCAGAAACCGGCGATTGCTGCTATTGTGTTGGGGTTGTTGCTAACTTCTGGTCCTCGTTTGGCTTTTGCGGCTTCCGGGGGAACAATGGGTGGGAGTTCTTTCTCGTCAGATTCAGGTTCAGGTTCAGGTTCAGGTTCGTCCTCATGGGGTAGCAGCTCCTCGTCAGGTTCGTCGTCGTGGGATTCATCGGATTCAGACTCGGGTAGCAGCTACTGGACTTTCACGGCAAGCCCCAGTTTTTCAACATCAACACCGGATGATGAATTGCCCCCTTCGTCGAGTAAGAGCTACTCGACTTTGACTATAAGCCCCAGTTTATCGACATCAACACCGGATGATGAATTGCCCCCCATCGTGTAAGATCTACTCGACTTTAACGATAAGCCCCGGTTTATCGAAACCAGCACCGAATGGTGAATTGTCCCCTTCATCGAGTAGGAGCTACGTGTTGGTTTGGGGATCGGTTGGTGTTGTGGCTGTTATTGTGGTTGGGAAATTCCTTTGGCCAAAAACTAGTGTTCTCAAGATTCAGATAATATTTTCCTTAAAATTCTATCTTAATACATCTTTACTTTGATCATTTGCTATTTGATGTCATTAGTATTTTCCCGGGTTGTCTCCCTTAGTGGGACACTGAAGAAGACGGAAACTGAAAAAAGGTCAAGTTTTAATTTTATAATTAGCCTACATAATAAATTGAGAACCCTAGGAATAGGAAATTTGTATACACATTGTGATTATTATTAAGGTGGAAAATGTTCTACAACCTTGGCTTTAGCAAAGAGAGTGAAGAACATCTTAGTGTAACACAGAGAGTAACATTGAATGCGGATCAACTACACCTCTCCGTCTCCAGTGAAGGTATGTACAGGGGTGGATTTTAGGCTTAAAAGGGGGCAGTAATTTTTGTAAAAATAAGGTTTATTATAAGTGCAAAAATGTATCTATATATCAAATGCCCTATTATTTTGCATAACCTAGAGACTAAGCGCACCCAATACACTCCCAAGGTCCCAATCCAAGTTAGGTCACTAATTATCATAAAAAATCCCCCCAAAATAGCTCTCAAAGTTACTCATTTATTCCTTGGAAACCCAATTTTTTTTTGGAGGACTCCGCCCTAGGTATGTAAAACAGAGAGCCAGTAAAAGGTGTGTATTGCATAATAGAGAATCTAAAGGGAAAAATTATGGATTAAGAGAGTGCAAAGAGTCATTAGATTGAATATAGAGAGAAAATTCACATTCAGATGGGCAATATCCCATATACCTTTTCAAAAGTTTTCTTCTCTTTGGTAAAAATGCCCCGTTAATGATGTGTATCATTTTGATGCGCAAATACCTACAAGAAATAAGGCCATATAAAATTCATTATTGTTTCCTAAGTCTATTGTTGTCAATAAAATTGATGAATCTACCATAAAAAGCTTCGGAATTCGTAGATCATATTGAGTCAGTCATTAAATCAAAAAAGTCTTACTAAAGATTTTAAATTAAAACAAGGGGTTTCACGAAATCTTAATTCAAACGATTCCAGTTATGTATCACGAGGGTTATTCTGGAATTCCTGTTATTCAAAAGATTATATTTAATTATTTTGCGACATAATAGCTTTAAAGCAATTTATGGATTCTTGAACTTTTTTATTTCTTTGATTGGTGAAACATGTTATGTGGTTTTGGGGTTCCATGCTATCTTGAAGGAAAATGGAGAAAGATGGAAAGGACCAAAGAAAGGGAGATTGGAGAATAAGGACAAAATCCATGGCCGAAGGTTTAAAATTCATACAGATTGGGCCCTAATGTCCAACATTTTCCAGATAGAAAACTAAGGGCAGGCTCGGGATTTCTAAGAGCACCTCCAACAGCAAGGTATGCGATTCTGGTTTGGCATACTGGTATACCTGAATCGCATACTATTTTGGTTCAACAAGGAGTTATGGTTTTTTACCCGCACGCTGAACCGTTCAACTCCAACATATAAGTAAAACAGGAAAAAGTCAAATGATTTGTTTATATAAGACTAGGCGCATAACAGATAAACGCATGGGATAAACAAACTAGTGCGCACTTAACCGTTCAGTTCCTGATGACGTGGACGGTATACGAATACTCCTGCCAAGTTCATGTTTCGCATACTTTGGAGGGGTATGGGGGTGGGTATGCTGAACCCCATACCCCTGTTGGAAAGGGTTTTTGCAAGAGTGTGAAAACCGTAACAACATAATATGCTGTTGGAAGATATAGGGTACTAACTGTATAAGAGCTATAGAATTAGGGTCTATCGGTAGTTTTTTAGGTTCCGGGTATTAATTGTAATTTAAGGATCACTTTAGGCATATATATTAATCGCTTCTGATAATATCTTCTTAGGTAGGATTACTGGGTAAGGTGAGATCCTTCCAAAATGATCTTGACCAGATTGCTGAAACTGCAAACACGTCCAATTTTGAGGGGTTGAGCTATATTTTGAAAGGTGAACCTGCTAATTCAAAACTTCTAATTTACAACTTAAGCTTGTTCTGTTGGCTTTGCTAAGTTCTTGTTTCCTATTCTATATTTGATTATTTGTTGCAGAGACCATTTCAGCTTTGCTCCGGCATCCAGATTGCTGGATCTCATTCTACTCATCTGTGAGTAAATTATCTTCTCTGTTTATTCACTTATATTTGCTTGAAATTGGAATTAAACAGGTGCCTTTGCGAAATTCACTTGAATTGCATCCTCTGATCTTATAATGACTTGCCTCTAGAATTTATCACATCATAACATGGGAATGTAGTTCTTCAAACAAACATTTGTTGATATAGAAATGTTTCTACATTCCTTGGTGATTTTCCTTTAGAGGATAACCTAAAAGGCACATGTATACCTCTAATTAATGAAAACATTAGGCTTCCTTAGATTTGATGCTAGATGCTGATGCTTGCATATGACATTTGACATAAGAACTTCCTTTTTGATCTAAAAATTTGAAGTCCTGGATACATGTTTGCTTACTTAAACATTGTTTCAGGTCGATATGCAACACAACATGAAGGACGCAGAGAAATGTTTCAACAAACTATCTATTGAAAAACGGGGGAAATTCAGTGAAGAGACACTCGTCAATTTGAATAACATCAAAAGGCGAAGTACGAGAAGCCAAACACCTAGTGGATTCAGCAATGAGTACATTGTGGTAAGACAGGCTTCCAAAACAACTCTCTTTAGAATAAAGTAGTAAGCTGTGAATGTTATTATGAGTTTATATACTATCATTACTTTATTGCTTAATCCTCTTCATGTTGTTATACTATTTGAGTAAATAAAAGAAATTTCATTTATAGATAAATAAACAATATAGTTTAGTTTTAAGAATCGTATTATATTCTATCACACCTTTGTATTTGCTGGACATCGACTTGGTATCATAACTAATATCATATGTTTCTCTTATCATATATTTTTCCCACATACTAAGTTGTGCTGTTACCACATGAGGGTAAACAGTACTACCATTGAAATTAAGGTGGTTTCCACGAGAGGATAAAAATGGTAATTCATGTCAAAATGAAGTGAAAGAGGGTCAGAGTCACTTGACTCATGGTCAAGTGGATTTTAGGAGGTAGAAGTGAATATTATGACAAACTTTGGAGTCAAAGGCTAATATTTAGTCCTTAGTGGTAAAAAAAAGGCCAAAAAACTCTTCTTTATTTCGTGCATTTTTGTAGACCCATGGCACTAACACCCTATGTTGCACAAATTAAATCATATCCTCTAGTTCGGTGTGATGACTGGTGAAGAAACAAGAGATTTTGAGGAAGTAGAATGGACTGATAAGAAAGTCACCCTCTAGATTTTCATCCAAAAAAATAGAGAGAAAGTAGAATGGGTTAGTAAGAAAGATACCTTATTATTACCATCTATCATGCCATTATAGTTTATAGATTTCCCATGATGGCGACACTGCACCTTGTCTTTGACTAACAACTTCAGCTTATCAGTTGGGGCATAGTTTGACATTCTTCATTCATTGCCTTATCTTACCTTATTCGGGCAGAATCATTCATTGTATTCAGTGTAGAATACGAATCACAAACACCAAAACCTGCTGGATCAACGGTGAGCAGTATTCATTCATTGCCTTGCATGGGCAAATATCTTTTAAGAACCTCTACGTAATTATCAATTACCACTCACATTTCTAGCTCTTGCACTTTCTACGTGTTTCTTTGGTACATAATAATGCTGATAAAACTATAACTAGCTGTCTTATGTATACTTCTTAAGCTATATAGTTTGTGTACTTTCTTCACAACTTTTAGTAAGAAAAGACCAAGCCAACATGTTGGTTAGTTTGAGATAAATCTTATTGACACTAAAATTGCTTAAAAATGTTTTTCAGATAACCCTCTTGGTAGCTTTCAAGGGATATCATAAACTGCAAGCTATCAATAACAGTGGAGATTTGACAAAGGCCTTGCAAAAGCTGGGTTCCATCCCCACCAAGAAAACTCTGGTAAATAGTTTTATAAAAGATTATATGTACTAATTGCGCATGAAACACTAGATTTTTCTCTTTGAAATTAATGTTTCTTCAAAAATTTGTGTGCAGGCAGTTGAGGTGTTATGGACTCCTCAGCAGGAAAATGACATACTGTCAAAGCAAGAAATGCTTGAAGATTATCCACTTTTGAGGCCCCTAGATGTTGTACAAGGTGGATCAGAGTAGCAATATATAGAGTAGAAACAATCTTCGAAAAGTAGAAGGGAAAAAAACTTTGGGAAGTAGAGGAACTTACTGTTTTAAATTCGACATGTTATGTACAGTTTGCGTACAATTAGTGGCTGTGTAGAATCTGACTTTATTCTCCATCCCTCTCTAAACAAGATCGTAATTGACCTTCAACTGCAAATTACATTATCTTTTTACGTAGTATGAAATTTACACACTTGTTTCTGTTTGATCGTCTTTTTTCTCTCCTTGTTTTGTCTATGAAAAGCTTATGGTTTGGTTAGGTAAAAGTTGCAGACTTGCAGCTTGACTACCGATAAAGTTCCTCTAGCAAGACATCAATTAGAGAGACTAGTGAGGGATTAGGTATACATATATCCCAAGCAAAATAAAATTAATGAAATTCTCTTTTTCTTGTGTTTCTTTAGTTCTAGTTGTTAGTAACACTCGTGAATAATTGAAAAGATGAAGTAGTTTACCTTCCTTATTGTTTGTTACAATTTGATTGCCATAATTTACTATGACTTCTTGGATTGGATGCAAAACTTCAAACTCGATTCAAAAGAAAAAAAAATAAAAATGAAGTGATTTAGTTATTAACACAATTTTTGATGCACATATACAGATCTACTAGAAGTCTCAGAAGAATGACGTAAAAAATTATAAAAGTATTTGTATTTGTATTTGTATACTGATAGATAATAAACTAGCATTTTCAGTAACAAATAAAATGGAAAATAGTAATGTAATGTGTACCATGCCAACACAATGCAAGAAAAGAAGATCTAGCATGAGAAATCAGAGGCAGTGAGGTTAACCAAGGATGACTTGTCTATACCCTCCTAAGGAGGAGATAACTAGCTAGGCAAGTCATCCTTGGCTACCAAATTACACTCTAAATCTTCATGTAAGACCCCCTTTTCTCTTACTACTCTTTATGTTACATTGCATTGTTCAACCCCTATTTATAGAGAAAAATGGGCTAGGCTGATCGAATATTTACAGCTTTAAGGAATATGTTCCTTACTGATTTTTCTTTAACTCCAAATCGCGAATTTTCAATGCTGCAGGTGCTTCATCCAATAAGGAATATGTTCTTGAAATCTTTCATGTTATCTATGTGTCGGATTCAGCTCGATAAGGAAGAATTTCAATAGGAGCTGGCTTTGCATCAATTTATAATGTCTTTTAGCTCTCCCAGAGGTCATAGTTGCCCTCCATATTACAGACAACAAAGTGATAGTTGACTTGTGTTTCGTACTCTTAACATCTCAAAGATATTGACCATTATATCAATTTGCAAGATCTGTGTACAAAGCTTCTCAAGTCATCAAAAGAATTTATAATCCATATCTAACTACGTTTGTTCTTATTGGGTGGTGGAAATGGATATGCACAAAATTAATTTTTAATGGGCGATGATAGCAGGTGCTCATAGGGCACCAGTCCATCATTGGTGATGACCTTTAAACTCGAGTTCTCCATGTTGACGATCCAATCATCTTAGAACATGAAATTTTAAAATCTGTTGCATATGTTTTTGCTTCTGTTCAGACTGGCACAAAGTAATAGTACAGTTCCTATGGACATACTAAAGTAAAGTTTCTTTCATATACTACTTTGTTTAGTGCGACGCAGATGTAGATTTCTTGCGTGTGATTGTGCTGGGTAAATTGCAAATGCTCGAAGCTATAATGATAGTTAATAGATTGAACTCTAAAACACAGTCTCTATTTAACGTTTCCTTCTTCATCTGCAATTCTGAGTCTTAGAAAGATATCATCTTCTCTTCTCGTTCAAAAAAATATTATTTTTTAGTAGTTTCTCTCAAAAGTGTATGTATGTCAAAGTTTGATAACTTTATATTTCTTAAACTCATCACCATCATCATCATCCCTGCTTCTCCTCTCCCCTTCTTCTTCTTCCAAACCCAAACCCCATTTCACCATCAACATCATCTTCAAAGCTGAATTTGAACTTTCCGGTTCTTACAGATTCTGCATTTGAGTCCCAGTATGAGTTAGTAGTAGTGGTGGTGTTTCTCTTAGTGGAGAAGCGAAGGGTGATTCGAATGGGAGAAGAGGAATTGGGGTTTGAGGTTTTGGGGATAAGTAGTGAGGAGGGAGTGGTAGAGGAGAGGAGATGAATGAGTGTTTCCATGAGAGTGGATGAAGGACCATCAACCACAGGGGCCCCAACCACTAGAAGATTGAGTGGTTATTATTAGATCCCTCCACAAATTCCTCTCCCAATTAAATATTACCGCTTGCACATTGTTTGCTAAAGTGAGCAATTGTTTAAATCTCTCTTTGTAAGCATGATAGTGTTCAAACAGAGGACCTATCTCATATGTTTCTCTTAGATACTCTCCTTGCCTAAAATTAGAACCACAATTAACTATTTGGAGAAAAGGGTCTTTAAAAAGCTTCCTGACAGGCAGCTTCTGCTACGGCAAAGACGAAGAGATCGATAAAGGCATATCACAATTGAAACTGATATGTCACGGCTAGGAGTCGTTCCGCCTGTCTTTGTCCCCCTTTTCTAATAAGTCTTGTTACTCTTTTTATGGCTACTTCTATTAAGGAGTTTATTTTTATTTTATTTATTTATATATATTGCATAGAATTAGGGCTTCCACCTTGTTTTGGGTATTCATTGGTGTTTTGGCTTTCAGTGTGGCTCTCATTATGCTTTGGGAATTCTTTATCCCGATAATTACTGTTCTCAAGCTTCAGGTAATTTGTTTACTTAAAATTCTAGTTTAATTATTGCTTACTTGATCGTTTGTTATTTGATGTCGTTGAATATTTTCTCGAGTTCTCCCTTAATGGGACACCTAAAGAAGACTGGAAACAAAAAAAAGGCTAAGTTTTAATTTCACATTTTGACTACATATAAATTGTTTAGCCCTTGTTCAATCAAACTGTGGGGGAGTTAGTTGGGGGCGTCATCATCGATGGATTGACACTCCTCCACATAATTGTGAGCTACTTGAATAAAGTGGAGGATAAATCCAACATATATTTATAAACGTGAATTGTGACATCGTACTCTTCCGAAAACCAAGGAAAGTAGGGTTTTTGTTACCAACTTGGTGTAGATTGTTCTGGCAGAAACCTTAATGAGTAACCGTACACAAAGAAATAAACTAGAAGGTGTGTCTCGTGACATAGAAAATCTAAAGGGGAAAACCATGGATTAAGATTTAAGAGTACGCACTACGCAAAGAGTAGTAAGATTGAATATAGAGAGAAAATTTGGACTCAGATAATATAGGCAAAATTCCCGGGACTTGGTTTATCATAAAGAGAGAATATCTTTGATTTTCACGAACTTCATGTTTGCTGCATATATAAGTATATTCTTAGATACTTTACTTCATTTTTCCTGGCCGAACCAAACAACAACAACACAAATTCCATGATTTCGTTTTTCTTGGAAAATGATTTTACATTTTGTTAGTTTTCATGAACGAAACACGTCCACTTGATATTTCCACCGAAATGCAATTGTAGGATTGCTATCTTCTCCACGTAAAAACAAACTGATCTATCTTGGAGGTACATAATGCCTATCTAAAGAGTGGCAGTTGGCACCTAGGCAGATGCATATTTACCTTTAAGAGAGTATGCTCATTAACATGCCCATAATTAGTCAAACCAATAACTCATTTATTGTTTCTTACTTTGTTTGCACTCTTACGATAATATCTTCTTAGGTAGGATTACTGGGTAAGGTCAGGTCCTTCCAAAAAGATCTTGACCAGATTGCTGAAACTGCCGACACATCCACTTCTGAGGGGTTGAGCTTTGTTTTAACAGGTGAAGCTGCTAGTTCAATACTTGCTATTTACAATGTATGCTTGCTCTGCTGGCTTCCCTAAGTTCTTGTTTCTTCTCTATTTTTGTTACAGGTACCACTTTGGCTTTGCACCGGCATATAGATTGCTGGATCTCATGCCACTCATCTGTGAGTAAATTGAATCATTTTATTCATTCGTACTTGCTTAAAATTAAAACTAAACTGATGCCTTTATGAAGTTCATTTGGATTGCATCCTCTGATCCTGTAATGACTTGCCTCTGGAGTACATGTTCGCAAGTTACATCACTAAATGGGAATGTAGTTTTCCTCCAATCAAACATTTGTTGTTTTAGAGGTGTTTCTGTAATCCTTAGAAATTTTCCTTTAAAAGATATTCTAAAAGGCATATATAACTATGTATACCTCTAATAAATGAGAATACTACGTACGCTTCCTTATTAATGATGTTAGGTTGCAAGTAAAATGTAATTGCTTTGAAGGAATTCTGATATTGAATTGCATGTGACAATCGATATAAAAGTTACCTTAAGTCGTTGTTTCAGGTGGATTTGAAGTGCAGCATAGAGGATGGAGAGAAAAGTTTCAAGAAGCTTTCCATTGAAGAACGGGGGAAAATCAATGAAGAGACACTCATCAACGTGAATAATATCAAAAGACGAAACATGAGAAGCCAAACATCTAGTGGATTTAGCAATGACTACATTTTGGTAAGGCAGGCTTTCAAAACCACGTTCTTAAGAATCAAGTAGTATGCTGTGAATGCTATTATGGTTTCTATACTATCATTACTTTATTGCTCAAATCATGGTTCTTCCCCTGACTATTCGAGTCATAAATGGAACCCTAGTCTTTTCGTATCACATCCAAGATACTTAACCAGTTGAGCAAGTTCTGTTTGCTAGGGGATGTAGACCAATAATGATGTTACATTTTTCGATAATAAAATTTTCCACACTATATTTACTGTCTGATACATGTTTGCTTACTTATACGTTGTTTCAGGTGGATGTAAAGGACAATATAGAGGATGGAGAGAAACATTTCAACAAACTATCTACTGAAGAACAGAAAAATTCAGTGAAAAGACACTTGTCAATGTCAATAACATTAAAAATCGGAGCACGATAAGCCAAAGATCCAGTGTCAACAATGAGTATATTGTGGTAAGAAATGTTTTAGAACATCTTTCTTTACAATAAAGTAATAAGCTGTGAATGTTATTATGAGTTCTATAATATCATTACTTTATTGCTTATTACTATTCGTATAGTTATAACATTTGAGTCATCATAAATAGAAGAAATTTCATTGGGTAGATAAATAATATAGTTTATTTTAGGAAAATCGTATTTATGTTCTATTACACCCATGTAGCTATACCTAATATCATACGTTACTGGTTTCATATATTTCCCCCGTATACTTACAAATTATGATATTACCACCATAGTTTTTTTTTTTTTTTTTTTTTGAAGTGTAAGCTGGGGGGTTAAGGCAGACCCCAACCAGCCATTGAGCAAACCAAAATATTACATCCTAATGTAGATTTTTCCTTTAGCATCATCCTCAAAAGATTACCACCATAGTATGTGGGTGCCTTTCTTATATTTCATGCTTGTGGGTAAACCCCCTAATTTTTAGTTCCATTTTGCTGCACTACCACCCTATCTTGCACAAATAAATATCATCTCCTTGATTTCAGTGTGATGTCTGTTGAGCAAACAATAGATTTTAAGATTTTCATAACAAAAATATAGAGAAGTAACCGTTTTGCTATCATCTTTCATGCCATCATAATTTCTAAATTTCACCTGATGGCGGCATTGCACCGTCTTCCAAAAACAACTTCATCTTATCTGTTGGAGCATAGTTTGACACTCTTCATTCATTGCCTTATCGGGGCAGAATATAATTCATTGTATCCCGTAAAGAATACGAATCATAAGAAAGAAAACCTTCTGGATTAAAGTTTTGCAGTCTTCATCCATTGCTTAGCATGGGCAATTAGCCAAATACCTTTTAAGAAACTTGATGGAATTATCAATTTGACCACCCACTATTGAAAATTGTGTAAATGGTCATGGATTTCACAAATTAATGTTCAATCTTTATGTAGCAGTACAATGCCTTTTGAGCCACGCATTTCTAGCTATTGCATGTTCTACGTTTATCTTGGTACATAAGCTATATATATAGTTTGGCTACTTTCTTCACAACCTGTGGTAAAAAAACAGAAGTTATCAATGCAGTATGCAACTTCACTTGTGGTAGATTTTGGATAACTGGAATTATTTATTCACTTGTGGTAGATTTTGGATACCTGGAATTATTTTTATACGTACATGTTGGTTAGTTTGAGATTAAAGTTTATTGGAACTAGAATTGCTCAGAAATATTTTTCAGATAACCATCTTGGTTGTTGCCGAGGGAAAAATCATAAACTACCAGCTATCAATAGCATTAGCGACTTGAAAGAAGCCTTGCAAAAGCTGGGTTCCATCCCACCCAGGGAAATTAAGGTAACTAGCTTTAAAAAATATTCTATCCACTAACCTTGAATTAAATACTATAGTTTTGTCTTTGAAATTAATGTTTCTTGAAAAAATGTATACAGGCAGTTGAGGTGTTATGGACTCCTCAGATTGAAAATGACGCTTTTGAATCCCCTAGATGATGTACGAGACGGATCAAAGTAGACTATATAGAATAGAAACAATCTTTGAAATGTTGAAGAGAAAAAAATTCAGGAAGTGGGGGAACTTGCTGCTATAAAATCTACATGTTATTATGTATAATCTAAATTTGTTCCTTTCTAAACAAGTTTGCAATCCGCCCTCAAATGCAAAATACATTATCTTCTTACGTAGTCTGAAACATATATACATGTTATAGTTTGATCGTTTTTTTTTTTTTTTTTTTTTTTTTTTTTTGTTTTGCTTATGAGGTTTATGGTTTAGTTAGGTAATGTGCAAAGACCGCTGGAAACGCTCGCAGGGATGAAATACCCGTGGGTTGTGGGTATATGAAATACCCGCGAAAAATAATAGGGTTACTGTTTACAATATCCAAACACTCACCCTAGTGGAAACACTGAAACCCTAATTCATCGTAAACCCTAATGACAACAGTTTCATTACTCATTCAACCAATCTTGTTTGTGCAAAGAGAATCAAGAACCTTATCTTCTAAATGGAATCTATATTTGCAACGTTTACCGATTCGCCAACTGATGATATTCAACTCTAATTTGAGCACCAAAAGCTCAAAGTTTAGTAGAACCCCAAAACTTATCATTAGTTGTGCCGCGAAAAGATCGAGAGATGATGTTATTAAGGACCCAAATCCAAATGAGAATATGTTTGTGGGTTTCATTTTAGAGGCCTTGAAGGCTTTGCAGAAACCAATTGTTGTTGTGGTTGCTTTGGGGTTATTGCTCACTTGTGCTCCTCATTTGGCTTTTGCATCGTCATCATCAGACTCATCGTCGGACTCATCGTCGGATTCATCTTCAGATTCATCTTCGGATTCATCTTCGGATTCATCGTCGTCAGATAGCAGCTGGTCAAGTTCGTCGTTGTCGGATTCATCGGATTCAGACCTGGGTAGCAGCTACTGGACTTCAATGATAAGCCCCAGTTTGTTGAAACCAGCACCGGATGATGAATTGCCTCTTTCATCGAGTAAGAGCTACTCGACTTCGACAAGCCCCAGTTTATCAAAACTAGCACCGAATGGTGAATTGTCCCCTTCGTCGAGTAGGAGCTACATATTGATTCAGGTAATATTTTCCTCAAAATTCCATCTTAATTCATGTTTACTTGATCATTTGTTATTTGATGTCGTTGGGTATTTTCTCGGGTTCTCCCTTAATGGGACACCAAAGAAGACGGAATAATTTCAATTTTATAATTTGTTTACATAATAAAATGAGAGCCCTGAGTATAGGAAATGTTCAGCGGCTATCCCTTAACAAGCGGGATTAGGGCAACACCTCAAAGACTTCTTCAAGGATTCGAAGCCTTCAGGTATGACAGTGAGAAGTGGCATGAGCTTGATGAGAGTACGATTTAATATGAAGACTTCAATTATTTTGAGGGTGGAAAATGTTCGAGAACTTCGGCTTCAATAAAAGAGAGTGAACATGCACGACGAGTAACGCCTATTGGAAATGAAATTATTATGAAGAAAATCGTTGAGTGCGGATCAAAAGGGAAAATTATGGATTAAGAGAATGCAGAGGGTAGAATATAGAGAGAAAATTCAGATTCAGATAACCTACGCAAAAACATGTTTGTTGCAATTAAGTATATTCTTAGATAATTTCCATCATTTTCTAGGTCCAACCAAACAACAGAAGAAAGAGTTCCATGATATTGCCTTCTCCCATTTTGATCCAAAATGATTGTACTTTTCGTTGGTTTTCATGAAAACATAGCCACACGATATTTTTGCCCAAAGACAGCTAGGATTGTTACCTTCTTCACTCTATTTGATTCAGTTCTTTGATATATTTTCTTATTATTGTGCAAAAGGGTTGCAGTTGATTTACTTCATCACATTTATGTTACATATATTAGGTAGGATTACTGAGTAAGGTGAGGTCTTTCCAAAAAGATCTTGATCGGATTACTGAAACTACAGACACATCTAGTTCTGAGGGGTCGAGCTATGTTTTAAAAGGTGATCCTGCTAATTAAATACGTAAGCTTGTTCTGTGGGCTTTGCTAAGTTATTGTTTTATGTTTTGTATTTGTTGCAGAGATCATTTCCGCTTTGCTCCGGCATTCAGATTGTTGGATCTCATGCTACTCATCTGTGAGTAGATATCCCTCGTTTAGACATAAGAATTGTAGGAGCACGCTCCCGCTACCCATGAGCTTATGGATCGTTGACGGCCTCCTCGGACCTGGACAAGAACGGCTTAGGTGGAGCAAGTCCAACGACCCGTAAGCTGCGTCAAATTACAAACATAACCGACAAATGTCAGGCCACGCGGAAAGGAAAAGCCTAAATCCCCGCAAGGGTAGTTTAGGAACACTGCGCGTCACCCTGCCTATAAAGAGGTGCAAGGAGAGACGGGGACCTTTTTTCAGAACCTCCTCCTCCATCTACTAAACCCTAGCAGCTCTAGAGGAAAAGAGAGAAGAGACCCAGGGAGAGTTGAGTGGTGCCCTCTTCTAGTGAGACGTATCAAACCCCAAACGACGTTTCACGTATTGTTGTCTCCTTGAGAAATCTAGAGACCACAAGAACTTCCTTTTTTATTTGTAAAATTGAAGCCATGGATACATTTTTTTAGTTTTCTTAAAATGATGTTTAAGGTGGATATGAAGCACGGCATGGAGGATGGAGAGAAATGTTTCAACAAACTATCTATTGAAGAACTGGAGGAAATCAGTGAAGAGACACTCGTCAATCTAAATAATATCAAAAGTCGGAACACAAGAAGCCAAACATCTAGTGGATTAAGCAATGAGTACATTGTACTAAGACAGTGTGATGACTGATGAAGAAATCATAATGTTATCATCTTTCATGCCATCATAGTTTTTAGATTTCTCCTGATGGCTACATTGCACCCTGCATTTAACAATCAATTTCAGCTTATCTGTTGGGGAATAGTTTGATACTCTTTATTCATTGCCTTATCCGGGCAGAATATCATTCTATCCGGTAAAGAATATGATTCACAAGAACCAAAACATGCTGGGTCAAAGTTTAGCGGTCTTTTAAGAAACTCGACGCAGTTATCATTTACCAGTACTCACATTTCTAGCTCTTGCACTTTCTACAAGTTTCTTGGTATATAATAATGCTGATAACACAATAAGTAGTTGACTTATATACCATCCTTAAGTTAAATAGTTTGGGTACTTTCTTCACAACTTGTAGTAAGAAAAGACTAAACCGACATGTTGGTTAGTTTGAGTTAAAAGTTTATTGACACTAGAATTACTCATAAATGTTTTTCAGATGACTATCTTGGTAGCTGTCAAGGGATACCATAAACTATTAGCTATCAATAACAGTGAAGACTTGACGAAGGTCTTGCAAAAGCTGGGTTCCATTCCCTCCAAGAAAACTATGGTAAATAGCTTCAGAAAAGATTCTATGTACTAATCATGCATGAAATGCTATTTTTATCTCTTTGAATTAATGTTTCTTCAAAAAATATAAAAAATTGTACGCAGACAGTTGAGGTGTTATGGACTCCTCGACAGGAAAATGACACACTGTCAAAGCAGGAAATGCTTGAAGATTACCCACTTTTGAGGCCTCTAGATGTTGTACAAGACGGAGCAAAGTAGCATTTTATAGAGTAGAAACAATCTGCGAAAAGTTGAAGGAAAAAAAACTTTGGGAAGTAGTGGAACTTGCTACATTAAATTCGACATGTTAGTCTGTACAGTCTAAATTTGTTGTCCCTCCCTGTCTAAACAGTATCATAATTTGCCCTCAACTGAAAAATATAATATCTTCTAACATAGTCTGAAACAAATATGCATGTTTTCGTTAGGTAATAGGAGTAGCTCGACTGTCCACAGGTTCTTTTAGCAATACCTAAATTTAGAGAAACTAGTAAAAGACTGGATATATATCCCAAGCTTATAAATGAGAAAATTGAGTAGTTCACATCTTCTAGTGTTTGTTACTATTTGATTGCTGCAATTTACTGTGACCTTTTGGATTGGACTGCAAGACCTCAAGTCGAGCCAATTTGACGTTTACAATGATAAATATATCCATTAAATTTTAACATTAGAGATATTTTGAATTAGACCATTAGCCCTTTAATATGGATTTTGTGCATAATGCTCATGTATATCAACGGCTCCATTGCCTATTTGCAGCATTGGTATTCAATTATGAAATATATAAAACCCAATCTAGATTCTAGAGAACTTAAAGAGAGAAAAATCTCTAGAACTCTAGCATTAGGATACCTTGTATTCTGATGTGTAATTGGTGACACTAATAGGTTCTCAAGCTTGTATTCAGATTTACATACTAATAGTACTGTGTTATGGACATACTAAAGGTAAGTTATCTGAAGCAAGTGTCTTTCATATACTACATTGTTTAGTGCGACACAGATGTAGACATTTTGTTTTGAATTTTACAGACATATTTTCTTCTTTGTTCTTTATTTTCTTCTTTGTTCCAAAGAACAAAGACTTAACTCTGTTGCTAATATGTGCATAGTCCCTTCTCAACATTGCTACTCTTACGCCACTAAATCATAACCTCATACTGTTGGATTTTCCATCTATACCGGCACTACTCAATGTTTTATCTTTCGGTTCATGAGCACACATGTTAATAGGTCGTATAGGTGTTATTGGTTGTGCCCAATTCCAAGTTAAGGTTGATAGGACCTAGTGCAACTCTATATTGGGATTTGAGGGTATAATGGGAAGACCACTCAAACCTTATCAGGTTAAATAGAGAGGAAGTCACTCTTGGAGGCTACAACACATAAAACTATCTCATAGTCTGCAACCAATCCAAGTAGACTCCACTCAAGAACAAGAGGATTTGCAACAGCTGGAAAAGAGGTTAGTATAATCTGCTTTACATATCCAATTATTGATCATAACAATAGTATTAAATTCCTACAATTGGTATCAGTCGCTAGGATACATATTATATGATTAATTTATTAACAACAAAGAGAAAACAACAAAAATTGTTGTCATAAGTTCTTTCTCTGTACTTTAATGGTTTTGCTTTTTTAGCAAATTCTTAAAGTTTTGTACAGAATAGCAAATTCTTCAAGCTTTTTATTTTATTTTATACCTAGCCTCTCTCTCTATCTCTCTCATTGACGTATTGAAAATCATTACTCCCCAATTTTTTTAGGGTTCATCTCTATCTCTCAAATTGCAATTAACAAACCCTCGGTGGTTAGCCTCATCTCCTCGTGAATTTCTAGTTTGGATTCAAGACCCAATTCGGTCAATTCTGAATTTGGCTTACAACTGGAAATTAGGGTTTAAATTTTTGCTGCTGATTCGGTTCACCATCATTCTTCAAACCGTTTATGTTGATGTTATCGAAGTGCTAATTATATTAGGGTTTTAAGAGAGCAGAGAATGAGAATGTTGAATGGAGGTCCAAGGACAGGAATTGGGTTGTTATTGAGATTGGGGCAGTTTCTGTTTAGTGGTAACTCTACTGGACTCATGTGTTCTACTAAAGGAGTTGGTATTTACAATGCTTTCTGGTATACTAGCAATCGGGCACACGGTGTCGCGTGTGTCTACAATAATTTGTAAATTTGTTATTTATTATTAGCCTATTTGAAATCATTATAAGTGATGATCAAACTGCTAAAATTAGAGGTATGTCGTTATTGTTTGGCAACTAATTTTTTAGAGGTTGACCAAAAATATGACACCAAAAATCGACCCAAAGGCCTGATATGATTTTTGTGTAAAGCTCATTGTTGAAATACAAGTGTTTGTACATGGAGTATATGGGCATAAAATTCACACTGAAACAACATGACCAATATGTATATGTATATGTATAAGTACACGTATATCATTCTTATTACAAAACACAACAATAAATTTATTTCAAGGAACATGTTACTAAAAGAAAACTGTATTTAATTTAGATTTAATTCTCTTCAATTTTATCAATTCCCCGTTCTTACCAAATATTTTGTACATCCATGTGACCATTTTTTTTACTGAAATTGTTTATAAGCATTAGCAATGAACTCACAATAAACAGTCAGATATGCATTCAATTATATGATGTTTCCAATTATTCCATACACAGTCAGTAAGTTCGAGGTTTGCATCCGATAAACACAAGTTTAAATACCAGACTGGATAAGTTCCCTGCTAATGCTTTTACCGACCACCCCAATTAAGGGGTCTAAAAGAACAACCGTTGATGAACCTAGATTAGCACAAATACATCTCTCCACATTTCATACATAAATACATCACATCCAAAGGGCCAAAACCCTTAATTAAAAGTGTTGAACCCTGAAACATGGTCATGCAACTGAACTATGGTAGCAATTTCATTTCACTGAGAAAGAAGCCAAATCCTCCTCAAAATATCTAACTTCTTGAAATAATTTGTCTATACAAGTTACACCTATACAGAACAGAGATACAAAGCTGCCAACATATAAATCGTCTACAAGGTTCAAATATGAGCACTAGTATATAAGCAAAAGAACATGGCGTGGATTCAAATGCACATAGTAAAGTCATTTCATAAGCCAAACCTATAGCAAAATAATTCATAAGACAATTAACTGAATTAACATCGTCAATATTTTTGCTAGAAAAATGTCCAAGTGTTATTAAAGAATGGAACCCAAAGTATAAATTCCTTGCTCCTTTTCAAATACCTATCAGAATCCATACTACATTACTTTCCCCCCCTTAAACGCAAACAACCTTTGTGCCATCTCTTAAAGTGATTAGCCTAAGGATTACTCTATAAAATTTTAAAATGAAGAATGATAAGTAAATGTTGAGTAAGCAGAAGACAATTACCATGCTACAAAAAAGTAAAAAAGTAAAAACATTTTACCCTATCGATATATATCAAGGTTGTTCACACTTGCATTCTATATCAGGACCGCTAAATCAATGTTTTTAAGACATGAACCTAACACATATACATCAAAATAAGCTATGTATCTAATTGATGTCTCACGCTAGTAAAAGACAATACTACCAATTACCTTATGAAACTTCATTCCCACATTATTTGTATGAAGAAGAAGATATAGAGTTACTAACTGATGATAGCAACAAAAATTACGTCATCAACTCCCAACACTTTGTTATTATTTTCTCCTTTTCTGCATCACCGAAAAACCAACTTTGTCAATTCATAAAAAATAAAAATAAAATATATTACATCATAAAAATCATGCGCATCTTGACTCGTAACAGAAGACGAAGAGGCAAAAGATAATCAACTTATCATTTCTTAAAAGATTTGAAAGCTGTTGCATCATAATAAATCATGCACATCTTGGCTCGTAATGGAAGATGAAGCGGCAAAAGATAATCAACTTCCATTTTTTACATTAACTTTAATGAACCTCTTGAGTCTTGCGAATGAAGACTTCAAAATGCATCTCCCTCTTTTTGTACACGGCCATTCCCTCATGTAAGATACTTCAAAGTCAAGCTACGGTTAGTGTTTCCATCCTTGGGTTCACTTATACCAATTGAATAAATTTAAATGTTTTTCGTAGTTAAGAAAAATTAACCCACATGAAATACGAAAAGAAATGAAACATAAAAATTACACAAAATTATGTTTAACATGATATATGCATAGAGAGATGGGCTAACCTAGATACTAAACTCAATGTATCTCCGCCAACAAGTTAATGGTTTACTAATCATGATTAGGAACTGTTCATAATGTAAGTGTAACTGTTGCCTACATTAATTTGTTGCTTCTTGCGCTTCTGTAAAGATTTAATCATCTTAAATTGGATTTTTTTTCACATTCAAGACTAACTGATCTTAGTGGGTTTGAACCACCATATCTTGAGATATTCATTATATAAACCATATTCTCAAGCGCTCTTCCTTTTGAGCTAAAGACCCAATAAGAGCACAAAATTGTCAAAATATTCCTTTTGTAAACACAATCAATGTAAGTGGTTTACGTAGGTCTGCACATATTACTAATGGCCTACATTTTCGTAAGTGGCATTACCATCTCCAACTTTACTGTCAAGATCTAACTTGCAATATTTTAAATTAATATAAATTGTGAAGCACGCGGTTTCAAATCTATTCAAGAATAGCAAAATAATTTACACACAAAACAATATAAGATGTTAAAAAGAGAAGTATAATGTCTAAAGCATTCATTATGAATCAAATGAAAAGATACGATCATAAATTATAAACACCAAACACAATATAATTCCGAAATGTAATATTTACTGACCTTACCTCTTTGGTGCTACTCATTGTAACAACTGCAATACGATAGGTATTATGGTCAAGACATCTACTTGGAGAGCATTAGCATTATATGTATTACCAATATCAAATAAATATTCGTTAGTGCTGGTTCTTTGTCAAGCTTTTTTTATCCCATAGACTAAGTATCCTTGTATAAATTTTACACAATAGATTGAATTAAGCAATCTAATGGTCCATATGTGTTGGCCTTCATATAGAAAGACTTGCCTTACCGATCTTCCTAGATATGCAATACTGGTCTTTAATGCCAATCTCCCTGTCCATCCCCTTATAAGCATCAATCCAAGATTTTGAAATCATTCATAGAAGGATCAAAACGATGCCCAATGACAGTAGACATCATTTCAAAACATAAAAAAAAACTCTAGAATGTTAACATTATATATATAACTTGTAAGCTAAAGTTGATATAATTCATACGTCATTATTTCGGTTAAGATTTTGGTGGCTAAAGGTGTTTGATTACTGCTTGAGATTTATTGACTACTTAAACTATGAAGCAAGGGTATTACTGTTTATTATTAGAATGAGTTTCTTAGACTTTTGGAAGTAGAAATCCTATCCATACTTCATGGTTTTTTTCTTCTTAAAATGCGCTAACAATAGGTACTTCAATAGTAGTATGATATATTCTCTATGTAGTATTGTTAATGGTCTTTGGAAACTCATTAAGTGATTCCTGGCTAAAACCTCTAAGGTTCGTAATGATTTTTGGGTTCTACAATTATAAAATAAACCTCGAGAATCAAAATCCAAAACTTTTAAAAACAAACACGTGTACATGAAGATTATAAAATACAAGTTATCTTCACTCTTTACTCTAACATAGTTTAAAAATTCTCCATATTAACTTAAATAAAATAACAAAAATTCCTAAAACAATATAGAGAAAAACTCATACTTTGTGTAGATTTAAAAACTCCTTCAACTTCAATGTTTACATCACTCGCCAGTCCAACATTAAACTACACCGAAAAAACTCAATTTTTTTTTAACCTCAATTCCCCATATCACTCAATAAACTTTAATCATTTCTCACACTAATTAAACGGTTCCTTTTCAAAATAGAGTTAGACCGCAATACTATCTAAAATTACTTGCAGTCACTACTCAAAGTAAGGCAAATCGAATCGTGTTCAAATCAAACTTCAAACCAAAAACCCAATTCTCTTCACTTGATTAAGCTAACTAAACAAACTTTGACAAATTTCCCAAAATAAAAAACAAGAGAAATTACTAAAAATTGAGCAAAAACGCTAAAAAAAGGGAGAATATATATATACCAATGGTTTTTTGAAACACTCAAGTCCTCCGCAAACCTATTAATAATAAATTTCCAACTTAGTCCTCGAAAAATAATAAGAGGTAAACTATAAAAAAAGAATTGCAAGTGTATGTGATAAAATATGGGACATCCCAGAATCTACAACCGATTGAACGGCGAAACTGGCAGCTGTCCAGATCGTCGCGACCAACACTATGTATATCAAACCCTACAAAATATACCTTAAACTTTATGCAAACTATCACAATCTATCAAATTTCTATGATTTTAAACATACCCATTGTTCCTAATTATAAGGCTCATATTGAACTTCATCATTTCAATTATAGAAAAATAAAATTTCATGGTTTTCAACATCTATTCTAAAAAAAACAATTCCCCATTAATTCGCATACTGTTTCCATCGCAATCACTACAGACAATGCTATTTACTTTCAGTGAGTTTAGTAATTTTATCAAAATCCCTACAAACCCAAAACCAGCAAATCAAAATCAAGTTGCCCTCTCTAATCAACAGATTCTAAGTTACTTATAGCTTCAATCACTAAATCTTAGGTTATTCTGTCATACAATATAGCTAATAGTAGAGTAAAAATAGATGATTAAGAGATATATTACTAGTTGAGGTTCGAGAATCAGTACCCAGAACAACACCGGCATGGTAGGAAAACAAATGCTTCTGTTCAAACAATACTCTAGACCTTGTTGATCCCTTCATTTCCTCCTCGATATCTTCGCTATCCAACACAATTAGGTTTTCACTGATCAATGAAGTCTTTGTCTCTCCATGATTTTTCTTGGTGTTGTCCCCGAGATAATTTTGGCGAAATAGGTTATCATTGTGGTCATCAGCATATGACATTGGCAGGGACTTTGGAGAATAGACAGGTATGTTTTGGGCTTTCAACTGGTAGAATGACGGACATTATCCTTGTTATCATCGTCATTCTTGAGGGAACCAGAGATTCCCAAAGACAATTTCTTTTTTATCCCACATTGTTTCTTAGAAACCATGTTAATGGCATCATTCTGTATTTTCTTGTTATGAAAGTTGAAGAACCTGTAGTCTGTTACAATGCAACAAGTTTGATAAAGCCTCAGGTAGTACTTGTGGCAAGGCTGATAACTTGCGAGCATCTACCATTTTTTCCTTATCATGTTTCCTGTCCTGTGGTGAGCACAATGATTTCAATGATAGCTTCAGGCCATTACCAAGCAGTTTGTCATGATTTGCTTTGGAACTCACATTTTTGGATCTCTCTTCATGAACTTAATGTGATTTCTGATCAACGCATTTACTTGGAGTTTGAAACTCATTCTTCTTGTCATCATGATCTTGACATGGTGCACTTTCACTGTAAAGAGATTTTGATGAAGCCTTAAAAACATTTTGATAGTGCAAGAGAGATAATTTGGAAGTATGCACCATTTCTCTTTCTCATGACTTTTACTTTGCGATGGAACTGCACATTCTAAAGACAACTTCCGATTGAATCCACAAAGCTTCTTACGAGTCGGAGTGTGTTCGCTATCATCTTTTCTAGATGTTAAGTCCAGTTGCTCATCTTCCATCTGCAGTAATATGAGATACAATTATGAAAACATGACATAAGTGATAAGTTACAGACAGGCTTAGTTTTTACCGTAGATGAACTCTGGTTAGGAGGAAAGCTTTCTGTGACTGTACTAGTCCAGCTAGCCCCAACATTTGCATCTTTTTCAGTCATAGCTCGTGCCTTTTGATCGAAAAATTGCTTGTTGTATTTGTACTCTTTACTCTGCACATTTTTGAAGAAAATATCAAATCACTTGTAAAAAGAAGTCTGCATATAAACAGATGTCAAACATGAAGTCTGGCGACGTCTTTGAGATACTGAACGTAGCTTTTCATTTACAGTAAGCAGCCCTATTTAGCTCATCTTAAAATGTAAATTTACAGCTTCACACATTAGGCCATCATCAGGGTTGGGTTCACTCAGTAACAACGATCAATTAAGCATAGAACTACTTTAGAATAATTTGGAGAGCATTTATCAGAGAAAAACATACATGTTCGCTAACATCATCCTCTTCCTCTTTGTCGTCGCCCTCTTCTGGCTCTTCTTCACCCTGCAACACAACATAATTTAACTTTTAAGTTATAGTTATATGAAATACTCAGGTGAGCATTACAAAGGATAAATGATTATCAGGGAAGCTTACATTAGATTCTCCTACGTCACTCTTCTCGGCTTCCTCCTATTTGTTACATGAAAAGAAAGAAGTAAAGGCTGAGAATAGATCATCCATGTGAATCTTTCATATGCATTTGTGTTTAATTTGTCTGGACTCTAATGCATTTTTTATGCAAAAATTAAAAATTAACATCATATACCTCCTCTTTTTTCTTATTCTCGACATCATCAAATGCTGCCTTCTTTGCCTGCAAACATAAGAAATATACTGTAAGAAAAAAAGAACCAAAATATTAAAATAAAATAAAAATATGTTGCAGAAATCGTTACTAACATACGTCTATGCTTTCCCCAAGTTTCTTCCGTAAATTTGAGCGCATATGCAGGGTCGTCACAGATTAGAATGTTGTCAAATAAAGTTCCAGATTTGACCTAGATAAATATATTGTCAATGATAATCTCAGCACAAATAGTTTTTTAGGGTATATTGTAGTGTAAGAACAAGAAGAATGTATTTCGTAAGTAATGCCTACCTACCACAATTCAATCGCAACATACTTCAAATTAGGGGAAACTTATAGATCCGGGTCATCTTTGAAATCTGTAACCAAAAGGCTAAATTATTTTGTGCACGAAATAAAAAAAATAAACCTTGCAAAACAAACCAAAAAGGTACTTGAAAAGATTTCCTTAAACAGGTATTTGAGGGATGTGAGAGAGAACCTGGGTTGTCAATCTTAGGTGCCTTCCATTTTCCCTTGTAGTTGAGAATTTTAATTTTTCTGTGAGTACCATAAAAAACAATACAGTCAACAGTAGTAACAACAAATCCGAAAGGTACAATAAATCTCAACTATTCACATACGGGTAAAACATCAAAGAAAACTTAAACTTGTGCTAAGAAATTGGGAGGAATTGGTCTTCTGCCCTTTGGGCTACATTCTCCCTTGTAATCTAGATTAGGGATGGTTGGGACAGTCCATTCACCATCATCCCAGTCCTCTGGCTGAAACATCATAAATTCATTGAGTTCACGGCATATTTAAAATTGCCATACATCAATAATTTTGTGAAATATTTTGATATTCAAACATAAAGGGGACTATAATTTAAATGCCAGTAATTTTTCTACCTTCTTGGCTTTGGGAAAATGTTCAGAGATGGTTGCCATACACCCTGTATTATTTCAAACATCAAATTTTGGTTAATACAAAATAATTCTAGTATTTGAGTACAAAAATCGATCAGTAAATACTACTAAGTATTTGAGAAAATTGAATTTGAGGTAAGTGAATGGTCTAGGGTATTGTTTACCCGTTAGATTCGTCGATTCGGGATGACATCTCTTCAATTGCGATGGACCAAAACCTAATTAGAGAAGATCGTGAAAATATACATTAGAGTGATTGAGAGCAGGGATTTGGACTTAGGGTTTGGATCATGATATATAAAGAGAGGGAGTAGTGATGAAGAAGACCAAGTTTGTCGTATGATTTGGTTTTAAATGGTTTGTTTTGTATTTGAAATTATAAGAATAACCTTAAGGAATTAGTTCTAAGGGATTTTTTTGTAGGGACAAAATGAGGAATACAATACTACCCTCTAACAATTCAAATATGACAATTTCGTATACCTATTTTAGACTAAAAGTTAAAAATTGGGAAGGGTAAATTAGGCAGGCAAAAAATATTGGTTTTCAATGATTTTGGCTGAATGCATCCAATGGCTCCTCATTTTAAGGTTAAAAAGATAGGCTTTGATATTCCTAACTTTGTGTTGGGGATTCGGATCGACGGCTGAGATCGGGTCTCATTCTAAGGATTTTCCTTTTGTAGTATAGATGTTTTGTTCTCTATCTAGTAGTTTTGTTTGGGGTCTGTTTGGATTATCCATTTTTAAGTTTGTTTATTAAGCTACTATCATTATTTAGATAACTTATGAATCTGTATGTATGTGTGTATGTGTGTATGGGTATATGTATCTGTGAGGTAATGCTTGTTGCACCCATATAAGTTTGGAGGTCAAATGCATTCGGGGTATAATTGCTAACTTTGATGGATTGGTAAATTAGAATAGGTAGATCATTTGATGTTATTTCCTCTCTACGAATACTACTTTCTTCGTTCATAGATAAACAATTTTTCGGCCTATATTTTTCTCTGTCAGCAAATCTTGTATGTTTTAGCCTAGAATTGTTTGTTAGTTTTATTCTCTGTTAAAATGGGCGACTGCATCGAGTTGTCGTAGATGTCGATGGTTATCCTATAACAGTATCTTGGAGTGGTGACACTCGGTGAAATTTCATAGTATTGTGTTTCTTCGAAATACTTGTTGGTTTCATAAGCTAAGTCCTTAAGGATGTGCTTAAAATGGGTACCTTGACTATCATATTTACACATATATCCACTCTAAGTCCTTAAGGATTAGTGGGTTACTTCAGTCAATATTAAGGCACATTATAGTTTTCTACAAATTCATTATTGATTGAAAATTTAAACACCAATTATTATTTCATATTAATTGGATGAAGATATTTGGCATAAGCTATGATAAATTATTAATGATATAGAGATTTGATGCCCAAGGATCTCCAATGGGGTTTAACTGAAATCAAGTAGTCATTAGGAAGGCGGTATATAAAATGGGTATATACACCCAAATGAGTTTTATCCAAGGAGTTGGAACATTTTTCCTAATTTTGAAACTCTCTTGAAAAGTTTCATTAAGACTACTTTATACTAATTAAACTTGAAATAATTAGACTATCCAAATGAAGCTAGAAAACTTCTAATTAATTAGTGGGCCAAGATAGGCTACACGGTATGGGGAGATGAGGATAACCCTTGGCCCAAAGGTGAGGAAGTGTTTCGAGTCAAATTGTAAGTGGTTAGTCTAGTCTTGAGCGTGAGTGATCACCAACTATGGGGAAATATATGTCAAATCACCACCCAAATGAGGGATTTGACGATACATCGTTGTACCTGTAGAGTGAAAATTCATTACCTTAAATGTAATATACACTCTGACTCGACCATCCTGACCCCGGGTAGGATCGAGATTAAAGACATCAAGTTATTGATCTTTTACAAATCAAGTTAAACATGCATAAACATTTTAATTTTTGTACATCCTAATATAAGTCTTTGGTTCATACAGCTATAGACCCTATGATCCAGAACTAACTGACTAATATTGAGACTTTGACGGACCCTAACTACTCCAACTGGAAGCTTAAAATCTAGATTTCCCTAGGCCACATTGATTTCAATTCTGTTCTCATTGTAGCCAAGCCCGTGGATCTTACGGATACCTCTTCTTATGCTGAGAAAGTGGCTCATGCCAAATGGGTCAAAGCCAATAAAATGGTAAATCTCATCATTTGTTCTTTTATCGATCCTATTATGTGGGTCGGTATCGCTGAGAAAGGTACCGTAAAGGAACTGTTAGATGTCATTAAGAAATAGTTCGAGGGTTTTATCAAGGGAAGACAGTTGTAATGGCAAGTTTTCCCTAATGGTAAACATCGCCAATACTTTAGTAAGGAGGTTATAATTCTAAGCTTGAACACACTAGATTTTTTTTGGAAACTCAGTAAACCTGAGAAAAACCACGACCTCGAGGAGGGTTTGATGGTGAAATCCAATATGTGTTAGTTATTACAATTGCAGAAAGATAAAACACATGCAAAATAGCAGAGAAAAAGCAAAGTTCTCAGAGCCCTCTTATTTTCTGTTATTCCCGTATTTATAATAAATACAGGCAACTACAAATAATTGGTCTCCTATCTTAATAGGTAGTGGGTGAACTTCATGAATCTCTTACAATTGCTCTATTTGACTGAGTGTAATGGCTACTATAGAAGATCGAGATCTATAGTTGTGGACTTGACATCTTCTCGAATGATAGAGTGTCTTTGACTTGGTTTTACTAACTTCTCCTTGTCGAATATGGGGAGCATGCTACTACAATATCTTCTCGAATGATTAGATACCTTTGACTTGACTCTATTGTAGTTTATCCTTATCGAATCTGGGGAGTAAGTTACTACAATCGCCCCATTCTCAACACAATTACTTATTATTGTGTTAAGAAGAAAATCTGAATTGGTGAATTGTCTCGAACTACTGTGACCAGGTCGTTTATCATTTCCAATGTGGGTTGACTAGATCGTTGCATGGTTCCAATGTTCATTAATGGCAGACTGTTGGGAATGTAAAATTGAGGATGGCAGGCTATAAATATTATTGTTGAAAGATGGGAAGGTAGTCCATTCTCAGTTGCAGCAAGGTGAAGACGCGATTTCAGATTCTGCATGAGGAATTGGTGAGGTATGTGAATGCCAAGTATTGGGAGTTGAAGGAGTAATATATTGGTCGGTTGTCACTGTCATCATGGATGCCCTAACCTACTGAGCCGTCATATGAAGGAATGACGGAGTTGGAGGCAGAGCGTACTGAGTTGGATTTCTTCTTCTGGTGCCAGTATCACTATACGCTGCTGACGGCGGCAGAGCGTATTAACAGTCTTCGCGAATTAGCCTACGCGACGGTAGAAGATGAAGATGCTCTGGTAGGCAGGGCTAGTTATGGTGGCTATTCCAGTCGTTATCGTCTAATGAGCGCGTAATTATGACATTTTTAATATACCTGAACATATATTTTAGTCGTCCATTATATTTAATTTTGGGTACTTATGTACGTTTGTTTGATTGCAGCTATTGGAGATGGATATTTGAAACCAAGTTCTTAAAGTCAAGTAAAAATGTCTCCAGCAGTTCATAACACAAAAAGTCAAAGACATAATATATTTAGTCTCAAGATTGAAGAAATATATTCACAAATATTCTTGGAGAATAAGATCAAAGAATATATTACATCCAACATCCTTGAAGATATTTTATATTGAATATATATGCAAGAGTTTCCATGAAGAAAGATCTTTACATCACTTAAATGAATTATATGCAAGAATCTTAGGAGATTGGTTGTCAAATTAAAAGATATTATTGTAAAAATTCTTTACAATTTAATGTATATTTTCTAAATTTAGGTTCCTTCTCCTATAAAAGGAACCCTCCCCCCATTGTAATTGGGCATCTCATATTAGAGCAAGTTTAGAAGAAATAAAGTTATAAGGTTTATTTAATTACCTCTTCTTCTCTTTTAGTTTAATGTTTGTTAATGTCTTTTTTAGTTGTTAATGCGATGAAGTCTGAGATGGGCGGCTAATCACCTAGCTAAGGCTAGGATGAGGCCTTTTCTTGGATGAACAATAGTTGATAATAATTAGGTTCTAATTAGTCATCTTTTAGTACTTTATAATTGATAAGTTAGTGCATCATATCGAAGGCTTGACCATAGCTTCGATTTGTTGTACGATAACTTTGGATAAAAATAAGTGCTACTAACCGTAGACTTGATTTAGAGATCTAAACAAGAGAAAACACTAAAGAACTCACTCAAGTCTAGCCATGGTTGAGTTGATAATTCTCTAAGACACTCTTTACCATCTCTTAAAAGCATAACCACTAAATGCTTGACCATAGATTTAGTAGTTTATTTTTCAACATCGTATGTATCTTAAAACAAACATATGATTGGTGAAGATATTAGGATCTAGTTATATATCGATTAGTGTTTTGAAAGGTAGAGGCCAAGTTTGAACCTTAGCTTTCTCCCTCATTAAGTTTTATAATTAATTTTTATTTATTCTTCTTAGATTTATCTCGTATATAATCATTATTCGGCTTAGAAAGTATTTATTTTCCCAAGCCTCCTTGTGGATTCGATCCCACTCATTCGTGCAACAATTCGACAACTGTACTTTGAGCAGGTATTTTGTAGAGGCCCTAAAAACCTCTTATCAAATGGCGCCATTATCGGGGATGCATCGTTGAAAACTATTCTCTCTATACTGAATTTCCTTTGCTAATTTTATTTGTTAATTCTTTCTAATACTGTGCCAATGATTTTTAAAATTTTTGTTTCTAAGATTCGTTGAAAAGTATAGTGGGCCAGTAATTAACATATAGTGTTCTATTATTATCGTTTATCTTTTTTTTCTCTAGTTTAGTTTTAAAAAAAAAAAAAAATTGTTTCGAGTTTTTGGCGCTGCAATAGCTGTGAAGTATATTCCTGAATGTTTCACCATTTTTGGTCATCTATAATTCACAGCTAGTAAATACATTTTCTACGAAAGTTTTAGATAATTCAAAACCCTTTCTGAATTGCTATAGATCATATTTTTCTGTTTAGTCGTTTGTAAGTTACACCCTTTTGAAAAAATAGTAAAAAATAGTCTCAGTAAAGGACGTCGCTGTTCATTCATAACTTGTTTTGAGCATTAGGGAAGCTAAATTCTAGAAAAATTCTTTCTTAAATATTTTTTCTTTCTAAAATATCTTTCCAAATTGATACTATTTATTGTTCTCTCTTAACCGAGCAGAAAGATATGAGCATTTAAAAATCAGGACATCATAGACTTCAATAAACTTAGAAATTGAATTAATATTGTTGTTGCAAGTTCACTAATCTTTTTCTTTTGTTTTGCAGGATAGTCATTAAGTTGGAAACGAGATGGACAATACACAAAGCTAAAAGCATCATCAAATCCATCCTTTTTGTGCCCCCTAAGTAAAGGGGCACTTTCTTTTTTCACCCCCTAAATGAAGGGGCGGCCACAACTTCACTGGGAAGCACTTCCCGTAGGTTGGTACCTCTATAAACTTGACATCTAGAAGGGTTTATATTCGCTCCACCCCGGCACTAGGACATATAAAGTCATGTGGACTGTGCAAATACACGCTGCTCTAATAAAAAATTTGATGTGGTTGGACTGACCTATTGCTGTGTTTAATATTCTTTTTTTATTCCAACATCAGTAAAGGCAAAAAACTGTTAGAGACTTGTGGGATTTCATTACCCAAATAGCTCCCCAACAAGTGGGACCACCTATTAGGGATATGAAGAAATTCGTATCACATGAAAATTGAACTTCCTGGACCTCAAAATAACTGTTAATAAAAAAGAGTAGCAAGATTTCTACGGGATTTCATCACCCAATGGATAGGTGAACCAGACCGGGGTATAAACACAGGTTCATAGGATATGGCCCCAGCCTAGCGGCGTAAGATACTGGTTGTAGGTTTGCGATGCCACCGTTCTGAGTGTTGATGTACAATAAGGTGACTCGCTCGGGAGTTTGGACTGAACATCTACTATAAGCTAGTACTAGCACATTGATACAGGGAAGTGTAGGAACCAAAACCTTTGACCATCCTACCCTTTTGTAAAAATAAAAGAATATAGGGGAGACCTAATTATTGCTTCTTAAAAAAAATGTTGAAGTGTTAGATTATAGGTTTGATTGATTGTTTACTGCATCGGGTGTAGAATTTTATCGCATATTAGTTTGTGCATGATCAATTGGACATGTGGAGAACCTTTGCCTATTTACCAGAACCTTTGCCTATTTACGGCCTACCACCTCGGCCAAAGAGGAGAGGGCGACTACCTAGCCCAATCAACACAATAAAGAACTCAGGACCCCCAATTTTGGAGGAGGGTAATCTATCTAGAGTTGACCCAATTGAGCCTTCTGCTGAGCTAGAAGTCGAGCCACCAATCATGACTACCGCCAAATCTCTTAGGGACTATTGGACCCCAGTGGTGAGCGATATACCTTCATGTATCGTGTTACCACCCGTCATAACAAATTATTAGGAAATCAAGCATAGTGTAATCCAAATGTTACCTACATTTCATGGGCTTGATTCTGAGAGCCCTTATAAGCACGTCCACGAATTTAAGAAAATCTGTGCACTCTCAAAATATTAACATTTTATTAAGGATTCCATCCGCCTTTGTTTATTCTCATTCTCACTAAAAGATAAGGAGAGTCATTGGCTTGATTCATTAACACTGACATCTATCAATTCATGGGACCAAATGGAGACTAAGTTCAAAACTAAATGGTTTTCAATGGGAAAAACCCTCGCTCTTAGAAATGCAATTGTTGAATTTGCTCAAAATGAGTGCGAAACGTTTTACGATGCATGGGAGAGATATAAAGATCTTCTTTCACAATGTCCCCATCATAGTTTTGAAAAACAACATTTAGCCCAAATCTTTTATTGTGGAATGACATCTGAGAATCGTTACAGGCTATAATCCATGCATAGTGGTAAATTTTAGGACCTTGAACCCGATTGAGCTTATGAGAAGTTTGAGACATTGGCTGAGAATTCTCAGCAATGGGACTTTGATCCACATAGAAATGTTCGTATAGCCAAGAAAGGTGGCTTGTACGAAGTAAGTGAGGGAACGAACATTAAATCCTAATTAGATATTCTTACCCAAAAAATCGAGGCTATGACTATGAATCAATCTAAGGGTAGTGTGAACCAAGTTCAGGAACAGGGGTACACCGTTTGTTATGATGTCACCCATGTGACTTAAATGTGTCCCATGTTAAATGAAATGAATGACAATCAAGAACAAGTGAATACTTTGAATATTACCTACAAGAGGCCATTTGACCCGTACAAGCCAACTTGGCAGAACCACCCAAATTTTTTTGTAGAAGAACAGCCAACCCAGTCCTGATTTTGGAGAGCCACAAACTCAGTTCATAATTTACCTAGGAATCCTAATTCTCAGTCTTATCCTCAAGCATCTCAACAAACCTTTCAGTCATCCAAACAGTTCTCGCCAGCTCCACCTAAACCATTTTTGGAAAACACCCTTACTCTCTTCATGCAACAATCAATGGAAAGTCAAAAACAAGCGTTGCAATTTCAGTAACAAATGATGCAATTATAATAGCAGACTTTGGTGAATCAAAATTCTACATCCCAATCTATATCTAATTTAGAAACTCAGATAGGACAATTGGCAAATGCATTGCAAGAGCGACCACTAGGTAAGCTGCCAAGCCAACCTGAATTTAATCCTAAAGGACCACCTGGGTTTGAGCCTAACTCAATCCCAAAGCAGCTTAATGCCATTACCACTCTTCGAAGTGGTAGACAAATTGATAACCGAGTTGAAATACCTAGGATTGAGCTAACATCAGTTACTATTGAGGATAAGGTAGGTACAAGTGAACCAGTTGTAGTAAGCAACCATGAACCTTCTAAGAAATCTAAGGAGTTGCCTACTTCGTCCGTTTCCATACCAAAGGCAGGTGTTGAGTCAAAGGTGCCTTATCCACAACGCCTTCTTCTGACTAATAAAGGAATTCAATTTGATGAGATATTGGATATATTTAAGAAAGTTCATATAAATATTCTAGTACTCCATGTCATCATGCTTATTTATGCGTATGCCAAATTCCTTAAGGATGCGTGCACTAGGAAAAGAAAAATCAATGTACATAAGAAAGTCTTCTTGAATGAGACATTAACCCCTCCTAAGCTTCGTGATCCTGGAAGCCTAACCATCCCTTGTAAAATTGAAGATCACAAAGTGGATAGGGCATTACTCGACTTGGGGGCTAGTGTGAATGTCTTACCTTACTCAGTCTATCAGGAATTAGGACTTGGAAAACTCAAACCTACCCGAATGACACTTCAATTGGTTGATAGGTCAATACGATACCCACGTGGTATCCTTGAGGATATTCTAATCAAGGTTGATACTCTCATTTTTCTCATGGACTTTGTTGTTTTGGACACTGAAGATGTCACGAATCCTAGCTGCGAGATCCCCGTCATATTGGGTTACCCGTTCCTTACGACTGCTCATGCCATTATTAATTATTTTAATGGGGTCTTACAATTATCAATGGTAGACATGAAGATCAAACTCAATGTTTTTAACAATAATTCTCAAGTCCCTCATCCTAATGACATGGTAGAACTGAATATGATTGGCTCCCTAGTTTACAACTCGTTTCCTAAATCATTTTTTGACGACCCCTTAGAATCATATATTGTAAACTTTAGTGAGGACTTTAATGAAGACACAATCGTTGATGAATTTAATGATTTACTCAACTCAACTCCTATTTTTAACATATCCAAATAGAGACCTAGATTGGAACCTTTTGAACCATAAACTACTTTACCTATTCCATCCATTGTTAAACCACCCCAGCTAGACCTCAAGCCATTATTCAATACTCTCAAGTGTGCCTTCTATGTGATTCTGAAACTCTAACTGTGATAATAGCTTCCAATCTAGATGTTGACCAAGAAGGTAAACTGTTGAGTGTCCTTAAAAAGCATAAATCAACCATAGGGTGGTTTATAGCAGACTTGAAGGGAATTAGCCCGGCTGTGTGCATGTATCGCATCAATCTCGAGAAAGATGCTAAAAATTTACGAGAGATGCAATAGCGTTTAAATCCAACTATGATGGAGGTGGTTAAGAAGGAAGTTCTCAAGATCCTAGACTCGGGTATTATATACCCCATTTCAGATAGTAAGTGGGTCAGCCCTGTTCAAGTTATACCCAAGAAATTAGGGATTACTGTAGTCAAAAATGAGAATAATGAATTAATCCCTACCTGTATCACCATCGGGTGGCGTGTTTGTATCGATTACAAAAGGTTGAACACGGTCACTAGGAAATGTAATTTTCCTCTCCCATTCATTAATCAAATGCTTAAGCGATTAGCGGGAAAAGTCATTATTATTTTCTTGACGGTTATTCTTGATATAATCAGATCCCCATTACTCCAGAAGATCAAGAAAAAACTATATTCACATGTCCCTGCGAGACTTAAGCTTATCAGCGTATGCCATTTGGTTTATGTAATGCACCTGCTATATTTCAACGTTGTATGATGAGAATTTTCTCTGATATGGTTGATAAATTTATTAAAATCTTCATAGATGATTTTTTAGTGTTTGGTTCCTCTTTTGATGTTTGTTTGCACCATATGGAGCTCGTGCTAGAACGATGTACACAAACCAATTTGGTGTTAAACTGGGAAAAGTGTCACTTCATGGTGACACAAGGGATAGTTCTTGGGCATATCATCTCCAACAAAGGGATAGAGATTGATAAGGCCAAAATCAATATTATTTCTTCCTTACCTACTCCTTAGACATTTAAGGCCATTCGATCATTTCTAGGCCATGTGAGGTTTTATCGTCGGTTCATCAAAGATTTTAGCAACATTTCCCGACCTTTGTGCAATTTACTTGCTAAGGACACTGATTTCCATTTTGATGATGAATATTTTAGAGCTTTTGAGAAGCTCAAACTTCAATTAACTTCTGCTCCAATCATCTAACTGCCCAACTGGGATCTTCCATTTGAATTGATGTGCGATACATCTGACTACGCTGTTGGAGCAGTTTTAGGGCAAAGAGTAGATAAAAAAACCTTATGTTATTTACAATACCAGTCGTGCGCTCAATGATGCTCAAATAAATTACTCCACCACTGAGAAGAAGTTATTAGCCATTGTATTTGCATTAGAAATTTTTTGGTCATATCTTGTTTGGTCCAAAATTATTATCTATACCGATCACGCGGCCTTAAAATATTTGTTATCGAAAAAGGATGCTAAACCTCAGTTAATCTGATGGTTCTTCTTATTACAAGAATTTGACATCAAAATTCGAGATAAGAAAGGTGTTGAAAATGTTGTAGCAGACCCTTTATCCTGACTTCTGATCGAAAGTGGTGAAAATTTCCTCCCTATCTTAGAGATATTTCCTGATGAGCAGCTTATGACTATTATACAACTTCCTTGGTATGCCGACATTGTCAATTATCTTGCTACTGAACGATTACCTGACCACTGGTCTAAGCATGATAAAACCAAATTCTTACACGAGGTTAGACGTTTCAGTTGGGATGATCCTTATCTGTATAAATTTTGTTCTGACCAAGTTATTAGAAGATGTATTCCAAATAATGAGTTCCAGAGCGTACTCATGTTTTGCCGCACCTATGCCTGTAGAGGGCATTTCAGTGTCAAGAAAATGGCTGCCAAAATTCTTCAATCTGGTCTTTATTGGCCTACCCTTTTTCGTGATACACAGACCTTTAGTTCTACTTGGGATAGATGTCAGAGGACCGGCAATATTTCTCACCACGACATGATTCCCCTAAACAATATTCTTATTGTTGAACTTTTTGATGTTTGGGGCATAGATTTTATGGGCCTGTTTCCTTCATCTCGCGGAAACTTATATATTCTAGTAGTAGTAGACTATGTCTCCAAATGGGTTAAACCGGTAGCATGTCCGACAAATGACCATAAGACTATGGTCAAATTTATGAAATCTATTTTTAATCATTTTGGCACTCCTCGAGCAGTTATAAGTGATGGTGGGAAACATTTTTACAATCGTGTTCTTACAACTTTATTGAAAAATTATTCTATCACTCATAAAGTTGTCACACCTTACCATCCATAAACAAGTGGTCAAGTAGAAGTTTCCAATCGGGAGAATAAAAGAATTTTAGAAAAAGTTGTTAGAACTGATCATAAAGACTGGCTGAAGACGGAAAACTTAGCGCTTCTTGGGAGGCAACCCAAGACACATTCAGGTAAAAAATTTCAGTTTTTTTTTCCATTTATTTTCTTGTTCTCAAACATTGAGGGCAATGCTTGATTTAAGTTTGGGGGTAGGAAACTATTTCTTTAAATACTTTTTAAAGAAAAGTGAAATAATACCACTTTAACAATTTATGATATATTTTTGAGAAATTTCCAAACACTTAAACTAATTTTACTTTGACATAAATATTATGGAAAAACCTATATTTTAAAATTGTACCAAGTATACACTAGAATATTTTAGAATATCTTAAGCTAGATGTACTATCTTTTTATTAGCGACTAATTCAAGTTAACTTGGCATATTTTAAAAATGTATATTTCACTGTAGTTTTGTAATTAATACGTTCAATAGATTTTTGCTCAGTATAAGGGAAATTTAGCATTTATGTTAGGAATAGTTTGCTATAAGGGAGACAGCTGCCTAAGAATAAGTTCATTCCTAAGAAGAAAAAATATAATAAGCCAAAAGTGCTCTAAAATCTTTCACGCTACAAGGCTACTCTTATGATAAATAACTAAAAGAGGAAAAATTATCACCAATCTCAAGTTTGACCATGAACTATGTGAAAGGAGCATACAAAAATATTACTTGTAAGAATCCTGAGTCTAGGCCATGATGGGGTACCACACCCCAGCATTCTTAGCCAATTGGTAGGGATTGTCGACCGAAAACTCCTTGTTACGGAGGCTTTACTAAGAAATAAAGTACTCAAAAGAAAAGGCTTGCAAAAGAAAAAAAAAGTAAAATTCAAGGAACACGAATTGACTAAGGCACTTGTCGAACTGACCATTGAATTTATTCTAGTAAGAACTAGACTATAAAAAAAAACTGAGTAAATTATTCTAGACAACGTATTAGGCGATAAAACTATTTTTACTGTACACTTAAATATAGCTAAAGCATAATACTTAAATCTTTTTCTAATCTTGAGGTAGTACCTCTAGTTTCGGATAAGCTTAAAATATTCTTTGGTATACTTAGGAGAATAACAAGTTTAAGGATTTCTCCATCGATATATTTTTGTCATAACCAAGTAAGGAAAAGTTCAAAGGAAATTAGTCATGTGTATTCTAGAATTGTTTAAAATGTCATTATTGACTTTTGTGTGTATAGTCACTGCAAACCCTCACGAGACAACACTCGTCCACCAAGCTAAACCTAGAGGTTTAATGGCTTGTTGCATATGCTAAATGTAATCGCGCTCCCTGTGAAAGTGACTATTATTTTATTTTACTTAGGACGAGCAAAAGACAAGTTTGGGGGTATTTGATGAGCGCGTAGTTATAATAATTTTAGTATACTCGAACATATATTTTAGTCATCCATTATATTTAATTTTGGGGACTTATTTACGTTTGTTTGATTACAGCTATTGGAGATGGATATTTGAAACAAAACTCTTAAAGTCAAGTAAAAGTATCTGCAGTAGTTCATAGCACAAAAAATCAATGACCCAATATATTTGGTCTCAAGTTGAAGAAATATATACACAAATATTTTTGGAGAATAAGATCAGAGAATATATTGCATCCAAGGTCCTTGAAGATATTTTATATTGAAGATATATGCAAGAGATTCCACACATCACTTAAGGGAATTATATGCAAGAATCTTAGGAGATTGGTTGTCAAATTAGAAGATATTATTGTAAAAATATTCTTTACAATTTAATATATAGTTTCTAAATTTGGGTTTCTTCTCCTATAAAAGGAACTTTCCCCCCATTGTAATTGGGCATCTCATATTAGACCTAGTTTAGAAGAAATAAAGTCATAAGTTTTATTTAATTGTCTATTCTTCTCTTATAATTAGTTTAATTTTTATTAATGTTTTTTTAGTTGTTAATGCGATGAAGTCCGAGATGAGTGGCTAATCTCATAGCTAAGGCTAGGATGAGGCCTCTTAATGGATGAACAATAGTTGATAATAATTAGGTTCTAATTAGTTTTCTCTTAGTACTTTATAATTGATAAGTTAGTGCATCATATCGAAGGTTTGACCATAGCTTCGATATGGTGTACGATTACTTTGGATAGAAATAAGTGTTACTAACCGCAGACTTGATTTAGAGATCTAAACAAGAGAAAATACTAGAGAACTCACTCAAGCCTAGCCATGGTTGAGTTGATAATTCTCTAAGACACTCTTCACCATCTCTTAAAAGTATAACCACTAAATGCTTGACCATAGATTTAGTGGTTTATTTTACAACATCGTATGTGTCTTAACATTAACATATGATGGGTGAAAATATTAAGATCTAGTTATATATCAATTAGTACTTTAAAAGGTAGAGGCCAAGTCTGAACCTTAGCTTTCTCCCTTATTAAGTTTTATAATTAGTTTTTATTTATTCTTCTTAGATTTATCTCGTATATAATCATTATTCTACCTAGAAAGTATTTGTTTTCCCAAACCTCCTTATGGATTTGATCCCACTCATCCGTGCTACAATTCGACAACCGTACTTTGAACGGGTATTTTGTAGAGGCCCTAAAAACTTATTATCATCATCTTTGTAATCCGTGCGGTGTATAAGGTGGTGTAGGTTACGGAGGAAGAGATAGTGATGGCGGTTTCAGACTGGAAGTATGCTTCTATCCTTCAGATTGGAAGTATTTAAAGTATGTTCGAGTAGGTAATATATTAAGGCATAAGAAATTGGACGTGCAGTCTCTGTTTATAAATGTAAGAATTGCATTGAGGAAAATAAATAAAATCAAGGATGTAAAGATGTATTTAGATGATTTAGAGCGACAATGTAACAGTTTGTTAGCTATAAGGAGACAGAGGCTGCAGGACTTTGAGAAGAAATGTATCAGGCATTATGCTAGGTGAATAGCCGAAGGATCTCAAAGGGGTGTGATGAATAATCATGTGAAACCTATAAATACCCTCATAAGTGGCGACTGTTCATACACCATTGTTTTTGAAAATTTGTCTATGTTTTCTGATTCTCTTTGCTCATCTATTGTTCATGTTTACAATATTAGTACAGAGGAGATTAGTGTTCTCATTGAGATAGCTAAAGTCGCGAAGGAGAGTGATATCCAAGCAGCACGTCATCAAGGTCGATATTTTTCTATATTTTTCTTGTATACCAAGTGTTGTTTCATTTTTGTAATAAACAATTGAAACGCTTTGTTGATAGTAGTTGTATATACGTCATGGAGGAAGGAATTTTAGTATGAAGTTGTATTTTTGGAGAAATTTGGGAAAACTGTGTTTTAGGGTTTGCTTTCATTTTTGTATGTTTGGGTAAAATTGGAATGTGCGTGATGTGGGTAATGTATCATATGGGGTATGGGAATATGGGGGTTTTAAGGGTTTGCTCTGATTTGGGAGGACGTGGAGAGAGAATAAAATTTTGGTATTGTATGTTTTACAGCGTGGTTTTAAGGATTTTTGAGAAAATGGAGTTGTGTGAAGTGGCGGGATTATGGGCAAAGTACTTTGCTGGATGTACGACGTATATTGACGGATTTGGCGCCAGAGATAAAGGAATTTTCAAAAAAAATCATGGGAGCTCCATTCTGGTGGGAAACTGAAATGTCTTCATAAAGCTTTGTCCTATGGAAAAACTTTGAGATAAAGTATGAGGGTAAAAATGTGATTAATCTTGAAATAAGATTATGTCGATGCTAGATTGAAATAATATCGATGTTAGATGTAAATAACATGGAGAAGTAAAGATGTCAAAGATAGTAACAGATAGGATGATGTGTCGGAGAGTAAAACTCGATAAATAATGTATACTTTAATAATTAAGAAAATAGAGTGTATAAGATATCATATTATATTAACTTAAAACGGGAATATGATTTTCAGGCTTAAATAAATGGCTGAACCAGTTCTAAATTCTAACTCCCCTGACGCTGACTTAGAAGGAATTTTTAAAATCTTGTCGACGTAGAACCGTTAATAATGGATGTTACTTCCTGCGTGTAAGGGTTGGGTAGTAAGTTCAGAGAGGTGAAAAATAGTACAGAGGTTGTTCGTCAGAATCGATTGGATTTGAAGGTTAAGGTTGTCGAGGTTTTTGATGGGGAGAGGACAGAAACTGATGTGGAACATGGGCAATAAAAAAGTGATTGGGAAGAATGTACGGGTGGAGGTGGAGAAGGAGGAGAAAGGGAGGGAGAGATGAATTTTTTTTAGGAATGTTATAGGGATGCCCCAGAAATAAACAAAATTTTGAGTTTTAAACAGAGGTATGACATCCCGGAGGATATGATGCTGGAGGAGTATCTGGGGGAGATGACGGATCAAGATCTCCCAATGGATGAGATTCTCGTACACCGAAAAATAATAAATAAGGGTTTGAAGTTGCCTCTGCTAGCTGATCAGAAGAAAATTTTAAATTTCTACGATGTTGACCCTGGTCAGTTCAATCCAAATGTATATGGCCTATTTAGGGTTGTGGCTATGATAAATGGTCATTTAGAGGAAAAAGGGGAGGAAGTGATATCTATAGATGACTTATGCGAGTATTATACATTAAAACACAATCCTCAGAAAGTGGGGTATAAGTATTTAGCTCGGTTTCTTAAGAGGCCGCTCTTTTATGAGATAGTATCAACTGAGGACAGTATTCCACCGATAAGCTACTGGTGTCGGGGAACTGTGAATTTGATCCTAAAGACCCTGGGGAGCCTCTGAAGAGAAAACTTTTTACTTAGGTTTGTATGGAAACTATAATGTATATGTTGTCGCACTTTGTTTTGCTGCCTGATTGATGATATTCTAACTCATGCTATTTTGTGTACAGCATTAAAGGCGATTGGTATAGAATCTTCGGTGAAGGAAAAGTTTGTTTCATGAGGCTGGGTTGAGAGATCCCAAATTGATTCGCTAGTCGAAGACCAAGAGAAGGTCGAAGGTTTGTTTCAGATGGATGGGTTGAAGAGATCCCGAACTAAAGGGTAAAAGATTCTATTGATTGATGGAAAGATGTCGGCGAAAAATAAGAGGGCCGCCGGAGCAAGTATTCCCCTCGAGAACCCTGCTCTGAGTGGGTATACAATGGACTCTACTGCGGGCAAAAACTCTTATGACAGTTTTTTTAGGAAAAGTAAAATGAAGAGAGCTGCCAATTCTCCTCTTGTCCCTGCACAACCATTGAAAAAAAAGTTGCTTCGCCAACCTCCAGTGGAGAGGAGAGAGAAAGAGGAAGGTTCGGGGTCGAGGATTGTCAATGTCCCAGAAGGTCGACCATCGAATGTGGCTGTTGCTACGCAATAGAGAGATGCAGTGGGGATGAAGGGTATTGACTTGTTAAAGTCGAAGGTTGGGGGAACTTTTGAAAGTTTAAAAGAGGAAACGTTGCGGATGATTGAGTCCTATGCGTCTGGGGAATATTCTTTAGAAGAATTGTTTGCCAACTGCCTTGTTGAGGCTGAGAGTTTATCGACTTTTTTTTATTGAAGGCCATCGTACTATGGCCCAGGTGAGGAATTTTCACTCCTTTATTCGTTTAATGACTTTGATTTTGTCTTCGAGATCTCATGTTTGTGCTATAATGCAGATCAAGAAACTTTTTCTTGATGCCAAGCCTCAGATGCTTGGTGGTCAGAGCCTTTTCAATAAGCTCCTTATTTCAAAAAACATCGAGAAGTAGCTCACCAAAGAAAAAGACGAGCTGGTGAGAGAGAAAGAAGATATGGAGGCCAAGCTGGAGAAGCTTAGGCTTGGTGCGATTAAAACAAAGGAAGCTGTTATTCAGGACACAAACCAGATGTGTCTAGGAGAGTGAAGGAAGGAGGTTGAGAAGATCAGGGCTAATCTGGCAAAGGAGAGGGAGGAGGCCTTGTCTTGCAAAAATCCACCTTCGAGGATGATGTTCGTGAGCTGTGAAGGTCGATAGATGCGGGGAAGGCCGAGTAGCTGGCCCAAGCCAAAGATGAAACTGATCGCCATCTTATTGAGTCACTGAAGTGGATGAAGTCTAACTTTGTGACTCAATTCGAGGTTGTGGAGGAGAGGAAACACTTCTACAAGGGTCTTGCTACTGCTGTTAGTCAAACTTTCATAGATTCTGATGCTGAGAATGAGGTGCCGGAGGCTGAAGCTTCGGTGTCTTATTGGCCGAAGGTGATGTGAGGAATAAGTGCTCGATGCTCTAACTCCTGGGTTTCCCGTGAATCTCCCTTCTCCAACTCTTCCCCTTGAGCAGTAATGATAAATTGATCTAATTTATGTTGCTGAAAGATTTTTGTTTTGAAAGATTTTTCTGATGTACAAGTGGTCGATGGGACCGGTAAACTTTAATTTGGAGAACTTTTTTGAAAAAACTTGGTAAATATCTTTTTCGATGTTAATAATTTTTGTTATCAATAATAGGAATATATCGATATCCAATATTATGAATGAACTTCCCAAGTGTATAATTTGAGATGATATCATGAGTATAAGATATTAAACTGTAAGTGTGCTGGAATTGTGCCTTTTGGCAATTGGATTATGACTGGATAACATAATTATAACCATGTTATGGATTTTGTGACGGTAAAGGTTTTCCAGATATACGTCCTCTATGGGATATCTGGTCTTAAAAAGATAGAACAAGTCACACCTTGTCGATAGTAGTAAAGATTAATAACAGTTTTTCCTTTAATTGGATATATGTTTGTCGAAGAAATGAGAACTTAGTTTTGACAAATATTTTTTAAGTTTTGTCAAAAGAAAGAACGGAGAATAGATGTCATATTGATTAGAAAGAAAACTCTTTTATTGAAGATAAATGAAATATAATATTGTTGTTATCTGTAGAACTCGAGTTCCATAGGAACTCGAGTTGTACTTCAATTTTAGTCATTAACTAGTAAGTATCACTGTCGTTCTTCTTGTTGATAATGTAAGGCCCCTCCTAATTTTTAGATAATTTGCCCGAGTTTTTAGGTCGGGTACTGTCTTGAATTCGTCGAAGCATAAGATCACCGATGTCAAATGTACGCTTTCCAACCTTTTTGTTGTATGTTTTCCTTAGAGTATCATGATATCGCCCCAAGTTTGTAATTACATTATCCCGAGTTTCTTCAATCCAATTGAGATTACAAAGAATTTCAAGTTTATTTTCATTGTCCATGACTTGCCGTCTGGCGGTTGGGAGGTCGAAGTCTGATGGGATTGCAACTTTAGTTCCAAAGGCCATCATAAAAGGGGTACAACCTGTGGATGTTCGCGGTATGGTCCTATTTGCTCATAAGACACTAAGTAGTTTTTTGGTCCATCTGCCCTTCTTTTCATCGAGGCACTTTCGTAACCCAGACTTGATGCTTTTATTGATAGCTTCGGACTGGCCATTTCCCCGGGGATAATAAGGTATCAAAGTAGTCAACTGGATTTTGTATTTAAAGAGGAAGTTGACGACTTTGTTGCTGATGAACTGTTTCCCAGTACCGGATCTTATCATTTGTGGGCAACCAAATCTGGTGATGATGTACTCGCAGAGGAATTTGATAACTTTGTTTTCGTCAGTATGACATAGTGGTACGACTTCGACCCATTTTGTGAAGTAGTCTGTAGCCTCAATAATAAACCTTTGGTTGTCTGACGCTGGGTTGAAGGGACCAATGATGTCAATTGCCCATCTTTTGAATGGCCAAAGGGCATTACTAACATGTAAGTCAAGCACTGAACTTTTGATGTCTTGGGCGCGGATCGGGAATTTGTATCACTTTCTAAGAAATCTGCAGTCTTGTCGTATCTTCGGCCAATATAAAGCTTGTGTGAATACTCTTTGTGAGAGCGACCGTCCTAAAATGTGTGCAGCACAAATTCCTTCATGAAGTTCCTAAATTTTAACTTGAGCCTACTCTTGCGATATAGGTTTCCGCTCTGAACTCTGAATCGGGAACATTTTTCCAGCAGAGACTGAGCTTCCTCTTTATTTTTAGGGAGGGTATTAAAGTTGAAATAAGTAAAGAATGGCTTTCTCCAATCTTTAGGATCTTCATCTTCGGCAACTTGAATTTGCATGGTATAACTTATATCGAGACTAGAATGTTAGATAACTTCGATCTCCAATATTCTCTTCTCGCTAGCATGGCGGCGATGTATGCTAGTGCATCGAAATGGCAGTTCTTGGTTCGAGGTAGATAGGAAATAGTTACTGTCTTGAAAATTTTTATCTTCTTTTATACCAGTGCCGCATAATCAACCATTTTTCTTAATGTTTTAAATGTTTTACTGTAATGGTTGGCCACTAATAATGAATCCATGTAGACTGCTATCTCTTCCACTCCAAGTGCCAATGCGAGATCTAGACCACACAAGATAACTTCATATTCTGTTTTATTGTTTGTTGCACTGAACTTGAGTTTGATGGCTTTCTCAATTCGATGATTGGAGGGTGTTACTAGGACTAAGTCAATTCCAAACCCTCGCAGTCCAGCAGAACCATCAGTAAATAATTGTCATCCTTTATTTTTTGACTAAGCGTCTGGTTCGGCAATTGAGTCATCTGCCAGCACTTCTTTGAGTTCCTCCCATTCTGGGTCTTCTACGAGAAAGTCTGCCATTGCTTGCCCTTTGACTAATATTTTTGGTTTGAAAGAAATATCGCATTCACCTAGGAACACAAACCATTGTTGGACCCTTCTGGACTTCTCTTTCTTGGAAATAACTAGTTTAAGGGGGAATTTGGTGATGACTTTAGTGGGGTATGCCTGGAAGTAAAGTCAAAGTTTTTGGGAAGTATACACAAGAGTTAGAAGTTGTTTTTCAATAGTGGTGTATCTTTTTCTGCAAGCATGAAAGTTTTGTTGATGAAGTAGATGGGTTTTTCCAGTCTATTGTCTTCTCGAGTACGAATTACCCTAGAAGGTAAAATATTAACAATATATTTATCAACAACAGATGACTCAATCAGTATGTCTTACAAAGAGCTAATTCGTATTCTAGGGTCCAGACGATTTCCTGGGGTTACTTCTTTGTCATCGGTGATGGGTTTCCCCGAAGAAGGATATAAAGAAGTTTGCATCGATCAGAAGACTTTGAGATGAACCTGTGTAAAGCGGTAACCTTTCAGGCAAGTTTTTGGATATCTTTTTTGGTTCGCGGTGATGGTATGGCCATAAGTGCTTTGATTTGTGTTGGATCAATTTATATTCTTCTTTTGCTAACTAAATGGCCCAAAAACTTTCCAGATGCAACTCTGAACAGGCATTTCTTAGGATTTAGCTTCATGCGATTTGTTCGAAGGATGTCGAAGATGGTTTGTAGATTGCTGCAATGATTCTCTCATTTTAGGCTCTTGTAGATCATGTCATCGATGTACACTTTCATGATTTTACCCACTGATCTTTAAACATTCTTGTGACGACCCGCTGGTATGTGGCTCCTGTACTTTTTAAACCAAAGGGCATGACCGTGTAACAGTAAAGGCCCATTTTTGTTACAAATGTTGTCTTTTCTTGATCCTCTTCGACAAGAAGGACTTGGTTATATCTTGAAGTTGCATCCATCATTGAAAGAAGTTCGTGTCCTACTATGGAGGTGAGGAGGTGAAGAATAAAGGGAAGTAGAAAGTTATCTTTGGGTGTGAACTTATTTGGTTTAGTAAAATCAATACACACATTAATTTTCCCATTCTTTTTTGGCACTGTTACGATGTTCGAGACCCACTTTGGATATTTAGCTTCTCGAATGAATCTAACACAAAATAACTTGTCGATTTCTTCATTAACTACCTCTTGGAGCTTGGGGGCTAGGTTACGACGCTTTTGTACTACTGCCTTGCTGTCTGATATGAGGTTTTGCTTATGACATACAATGGAAGGATTGATTCCCAAAATTTCTTGGAAAGACCATGTAAAAACGTCGACATTCTTCTTTAAAAGCTGAAGTAAGGTTTCTCGTTCGTTTGATGAGAGCTTAGTTCCAATAAAAGTGTTTCTTTTTGAACTATCGAGCTCTACGGATTCAACTACTTCGGTATCATATTTCTCAAAAGTTAGAGTTGGCTCTTGCTGTAATTATTATGCTTTCAAGAGTTTAGATACACGAGAGTTTGTGGTGGTATTTTCACACATTTGAACCACAGCCTGACTCCCTTTAATTTCGTAGACACCATGATAAATTAGAACATATAATGCCAGATGGTATGTCGATGGTACTGCTTTGATGGAATGGAGCCAACTTCTCCCTAAGATTCCCAAGTATTTCGATTCAGTATCGATAACAATGAATTTGAAGAACGTGGTCTCTAGTCCCGCTTGAAGGTAAAGTGATTTCTCCCAAGGCTAATTCCTTTGAATCATTGAATCCTGTGATGGTTGTGGTTTAGGCTTTGACCGAATCTTTGAGGCCTATAACATCAACCGCTATTTTGAAGAGTACATCAGCTACACTTCCAGTGCCGATGAGGAGTGTGTGTAAATAATCTTGTCCTTCTTTGAGCATTATCATCAATGGATCGTCATGAAGGTATTTTAAATGGCTGGTGTCGAAATCTTCGAAGGAAATGTGATATGGCTGTTTGGCTTTGCTGAAGCTGGGTTGAAGTTTGGCAGATTTTTTTGAAGACATCATCTTACAACTAGACGTGATTCTATCATCCTTATTTCGCTTCTTGCCTTTCTCAATTTTGATCAAGTAAAGATGTCGAGCTTGGCCTCGGCCTTGCTCTTGTTTGATTACTTTTCTTTTTATTTCTTCTGCAAGAAACTTCTGGACATCGATCACATACTCATGGAGCCTCCCTGCCAGCATAATACAGTGAAAAATTTGTATCAGAGAGTAACAGTTGTCATTCTCATGGTTGTGTATATTATGATACTGGAACAGAGGTTTATTTGGGACTTCTGGAATCTCCTGCGCTTCTTGATAGAGTTCATCCCCTTTTAAAATAGGTAAAATTATAGTGTTAATAGGGTGGTCTTCATAGGAGGTAGGACTGGGACAGGTCGATTTTTTCCCATTTTATGTTTGACGTTGTCGTTTAAACGCCCACGCCGCTTGACAAGAACATTTTATGCTAGTTTCAAGTGAGGGGGTGAGAACACGTCATTGGAATGTATAACTGAAGAAATTTTCATCTTGCCTTTCTTGGATTACTCAAGTTTATTGTAGTTATTAACTACATCGATCATTTAATTTCTGTGACAGTTTTTGGCTTGTGAAGTGTAAGTTCGATGTGGAAAATAGAGGTGAATGCTGGTACGACAATCCTAGGATATGAATTTCCAATTTTCCTCATTTCTTGTAGGAAACGCTTGTAAAAGTTTACCAAAGTTTATTTTGCCCCTTGTTCGATAAAAAAGATAGAATCCACTGTTATCTCACACTCTTTGGCAGGAGCATAGTTTGACTTAAAAAGTCATTGTAATTGGGTGAAGCTGGTAATCAGACCTTCATGAATTGTGTGTAACCACCTAAGAGGCTCTTCTTTGAGGCTCATGTTAAACAGATGACATAGCATGTGATCAAGTTAAGAGTATAGACCGATGGCTGCTTTGAAGTAACGGACGTGGGTGAGTGGGTCAATGGGGCCTGCATACTGGTAAAACTTCGGCATGTGGAAGTTATCTGGAATTGGTATGGCTTCGAGAAGAGGGGAAATTGGGTTAGTCTCGATCCTATCTAGAGCGGATCTCCAGCTTGGATTGTCTTGATGTATGGCTTGAATCCTATTGTTCAAGTCGTCTAAGGTAATGAATTGTTGGAGAGCGTTTCGTTCAGCTACTGCTTGCAGATCAAAATCTTCTTGTCCTTTTGGGACCAATCCCGCTCCAACTGGTCGTCTCGGAGGTGGTGGTGGTGGGGGGGAGGGTTGATGACATGTTCTTTGACTTCTTTGAGTTGTCGATGCGGAAAGAAAGAACTCGGTCTCACTATTGATGATACATTGATAGTTTACTTAGCAGTTTTGTCTCTTCCAAAAAGTTTCAAGATGTTTAAGGTTTACTACTAGAATCAGGAGAAGACTTGGGAAATGAATGAGTTGATTGCAACATTAGTCTCTGAGAAAGAACAACAGAAGAAAGGTAAAACCTAATCGGTTCATCTGACTACTTCTATGAAGAGGTCGTTTATCAATTCTCAAGGGAAAAAAAGTTCAAAAAGTAAGGTTCTGCGAAGAAGAAAATTTTCAAGTCTAGTCCAGGGCAGAGTTCTCGTTCAGGGAATGGGAATGGGAAGTAGAATGCAACTTTGTCAGCAACTATTTCATCAGCTATAGAGTGTTTCTTTTGCTAGAAGAAAGGTCATGTGAAGCAGGACTGCCATTCTTACAAAAACTGGCTGATTAAGAAATGAGATATTAATTAGTTATATTTATGTTTACCTTGAATCCAATTTGGTTTATATTCCTACCAACTCTTGGTGATTAGATTTTAGGACAACTATCACATTTTGAATTCTCTACAGGGGTTCATCAGCATGTGACTGGCAAGGCCTGAGGAACAGGTTTTCTCGTAAGATGCTAGAAGCCTTAACATTGAGCTTGTTGGTATTTTTCTCTTGGTTTTAGACACAGGTGTTACTTTGGATTTGATAGGTACCTTTTTTGTTCCATCGATGAGACGATCTCTAGTTTCAGTTTCTCGGTTGCACACTTTCAATTATTTTTTCAATTTTAGACATGGTGATTTTGACATTATTCATTATGATTTTATTATTGGTTCTGGATTACTATTTGATGGGTTATATCGTCTATCTCTTGATCATTCATTTGAGACTTCTCTATTATGTTTATCCGCTGAGGCTAGTATTTCATCTACTTCTAAACGTTCTAGAGTTTTTGAGCAATCTTCGATGTTATGGCAAAAATGACTAGGACATATTTATAGAAAGAGGTTAGAGATTATGGTTCAAGATTGGGTTCTCAAGGTTTTAGACTTCTTTGATTTTCAGACTTGCGTCGATTGCATTCGTGGAAAATTGACCATGATCATAAAATTTCAATTTACTCGCAGCATAGACCTTTTACAGCTGATTCATACAGATATATGTAGACCTTTTCCTATTCTGTCTCGCGGTGGTCATTGATATTTTATCACTTTCATTGACGATTTCTCTCGTTATACCTACATTTTTCTTAACCATCAGAAGTCTGGACCACTTGATGTATTCAAAACTTTCCAGTTAGAGGTTGAGAAAAAGTTAAATTGAAAGATCAAGGTTGTCCGATCTGATCGAGAAGGTGAGTATTATGGTAAGATTGATCAAGACGGTCAACATTCAGGACCATTCTATCAGTTTTTAAAGGATCAGGGTATTGTTGTCTAATACACTACCTCGGATCGCTAATGCATAATGGTGTTTGTGAATGCCGAAATCAAACTTATCAGAACATAGTTTGCGGTATGTTATGTCATACTGATTTACTGGTGAATTTTTTGGGAAAGTGCTTGCGCTACTCAGTTTATATTAAGAATCGAGTTCTTTCTCATTATGTTCAAGTTAATCCTTATCATTTATGGACTAGGAGAAATCCTAGTCTTAATTACTTGCGTGTTTGGGGTTGTTCTGTATATTATTTGACCTGAATATTTGAAAGTTAGATTCAAGGACTGTTAGTTATTTCTTCGTTGGTTTCCCTAAGAGATCGAAAGGATTCAGGCTTTATTGTCCTTCTCGACCTATAGAGATAGTTGAGTGTGCTCAGGCCCATTTCATAGAGAAGAAAGATCACTTTACCAGTACTATTCATAGAGTGGTTATCTTTAAGGAGGGTTCTAAAACTTGGACTCCAACTACTATTCCGATCAGTATTGCTATGCTTCATCGTTTATCTGATATTGACACTGTGACGAGTACAGTTCCAGGCCCAGATCCAGACCCTGTCGTAGCACCAGTTCTCTTTCAGATTTTTTCTCCACCTGTTCCTATACAGCTTCTTGTCATTCCACTTCTAATCTAGCCTCTTGCTCCTACTCGGAGATCCTCTAGAGATATTCATTCAGCAATTTCTTCAGATTATCATTTTTATTGAGTTAAAGGGGATTTATTTAATTTTGAGAATCCGATATCTTTTAGTACGGCTATGGCTAGTAGTTTTGTAGATTAATGGCGTAATGTCATGACAGAGGAGATGGATTTTATGTCTCACAACTCCGTATGGGCGTTAATACCTTTACCTGAAGGATATAAGGTTGTTGAATGTAAATGGATCTTTAAGGCCAAACGTGATTTTGAAGGGAAGGTTGAGTGTTTCAAAGTGAGACTTGTTGTGAAGGGTTTCAAATAGCGTTCAAGAATTGACTTTGATGATACTTTCACACCAGTTTTGATGAAAGATTTATTACAGATAATTTTATCTCTTACGACGCATTTTGACTTAGAGCTTCATCAGATAAACGTTAAGATAACTTTTCTTAATGGATGTCTCAACGAGGAGATTTTATGCACCAACCTGAAGGTTTTAAGACTGAAAGGAAGGTTCGACTATTTTGTAAGCTTAATCGCTCTATTTACGGTCTCAAGCAGGCGTCTAGGCAGTGGTACCTACAGTTTCATGAGGTGGTTTTGAACTTCGGTTTTGTCAAATGCAAAATAGATTGTTGTATATACATCAAACAGAGTGGGAGACGTTTTACATTTATGGTATAGTAGTTTGAAACCGTAGTTTTAAACCACTCTGTTTGATGTATAGAGACAATCATGAAATGAAACCACCTTTGTCAAATGCAAAATAGATTGTTGTATATACATCAAACGGTCAAGATTCATGAAGAAACCGTGATATTGAACTAATTTGTAGTTGTAATAAGGTATAATGATTGTCTTTATACAATGTTTAACTAGGAATAAGTTAGGGAGTAAGAGCTTCCTTTTATAGTTGTATAGAACTTCAATTCTTTTAGTTGATGTTGATCATTTGAGGAAATTAGTATGTATACATGAACTGAATGTTGGGGACTAATCTTATTGTTATAATGGATGGTAGTTGATTAATCATGTCTTAGTTATGAGTTTGCTTAACGTTTGAGATGTATACATTAGGTATGAGATCAGATGGTTAACAAAGTTGTAGTTCCTTATGCGTTTCATACAATATACACAAAGTATGTCTAAGATTCATTGGACTAGGAGATGTATGTATGGGCATTGCTCGTAAATTATCTACAGCTGCTAAGCCTATGTAGTTGGTAATGTCAGAAGGTACTCGTTAGAGGCTTTAGTATTTTCTGCATCATCTTTACATGGAAATTTCATAAACAGTAGAGCTGAGAATTTGACCATGGTGATAAATATTGATAATGGATATGTTAGGTTATGATAGGTTATGTTAATTTGGATCTTTGGTGTAATGACTAGTTGATGAGTTCCTTTCATACTTTGATTTTCTTCACATACTCAGAAACTCTTGACTTCTTAGAATTCTTTTAACCCGGCATTATGTTATGATTTTGATACTAAGCAAGCTTAGGATAGTGACAAGTTAAGCCATTGATCGTAGATAGATTGACAAACTAAAAGGCTGTGGTTAAATTAAATAATCCATAGCGAACCATGTTTAATTATTTTCTGATTGGTTTTGAAGAGTTTATGGGCATTGTTTTGTTTGAGGCAATTTCCTTATATATTGATGGCATGATATGGTGAATGACATGAACTTGTAATAAGGGTCTAGTATGATATATGCTAGAATTCGAGGATTATTTATTTAAATGAATTCAATGAGTATCTTTTTATATGTAGGTCTTTTTAGTTGGTTGGTATAACAATAATTTCTTATATTAGCTTGGTTTATGGAGATAAAGATCCTTTAGTTTGCATTAATATCTAGTATCTAAGTTTTAGATAGTACTTTTGAGACTTGGAAATAGTAAATTCCCATAATGTTTATGAGGTTGATCTAATATGATGGTTGTATGATTGTGGTGCTATATTCTTCATAGGATATTGTGGCAATGATAAGAACTTTGTACTAAATGGACATTAGGGGCGAGTCTGTGATTCTAGAAAATCTCAGCTAAATTCCTTGGTATGTCTTCCGTAATAGTTAAACGTATTATGGATTTTCCATGATTCAGTTGTCGCGACTTAGATTCACTTTCAGGTTTTGGACTTCCATTTGATATAGTGATTTTACGAGGTAGATCATTGGATGTTGGAACTTTACCTCATTTGATAAAGTCCTCACTTGTTATTAGAGTGAAGGTAGATAGATTATTTGGTTGTAAGAGTGGTAAGTCATTTGATATAAACCCAAATGCCGTTTAGGCGAGGGAAGACAGATCATTTAATTCTTCTTGGATTCAAACTTCATCATTTCCATTCTGTTGGGTGACTTCGAGTTATTGTACACAGTAGGGCTATTGTACAAATAATATTTGGTTACTGCTAGTTAGTGTCCCAGGGTTACAAGTCCCTAAATTATTTCCCTGTTACTTCTTAGCTGTATACTTCGCGAGCATCCCGTGGGCTTAGATCCCTAAAAGTAAAAATAAATCTGGTTTTAGACCTGTAAGTTAAAACTCCTTGAACACCCTGATCAGGTGCGTTACCTACTAATTCCTGGCTTAATAAAAATGAATCCACCAATACCTGGCTCGACAATAAGGGATACGTTTCTGTTAATTACAAAAAGGTACGGGAGTGTGGTCCCACTAAATTAAAAATGACCCTGTGTACTTGACTTCCTAATTCTCTTTCCACATCTATCGTACCTCTTAGGTAGTAGTAGTTAGATCTAAGTTTAGGCTATCACATTAGGATTTGTACTTTTACTTAGATCGTCTTCCTTAGAACTCGTAGCTTGGTTGGTATTCTCCTATACTTCCCTTGGGTTCTCGTGTCTCTTAACTATGATTATCTTGGTTTGTCAAGTCTTATGAGTTTGGATATTTGTACTTGTTGGGCATTGCTTGCTGACGCCTTACGCATACTTTTTCAAATGAATCGTTGTAGTAGCGATGGTAGTAAGTTAAAGCAAGTTGGACTTGCCAGTTATGAAGTTCTAGTTACCTGTTGGTAATCTTTTCTATCTTTTTTAGATTTTCTTCCGCTGCGTAGTTTCATAGTATTGTAGATGTAGTTTTCGATTTGTTTAAATTGAAGTACGTCCTTTGGAGTTAATCTTTGAGATGCCCGACTTTACAACTCAGAATTCGTTTTCTTAATTAGTTATTAAGAAGCCAATTTTGGGGGTGTGACATGGGAGATGTCAGTTATGTTCTTTTCATCAAGATTGAGCGAGACATGACCAAAGGGATACTTGGCATATCTCAGAGTACGTATATTGATAAATTTTTGAAGAGGTATGGCATGCAAGATTACAAAAGAGGTAAAGTTCCTATTGTCAAGGGAGATATATTTAGGAAAACGATGTCGTACAAGGCAGTTTCTTTAGATATCTTTAAGGAGTATGCTTCAGTTGTTGGTAGCCTCATGTATGGATACATAGGACTCAACATTAATTTTGTTGTTGGGATGTTAGGAAGGTACCAACAGAACTCTTCTATTATTCACTAGCAGGCAGTAAAAAAAGTTATTTACTATTTGAAGAGGACTAGAGATTACAGATTGGTTTATAGGAGATCGGATAAGCCATAGGAGATCAGGCGAGCTCATAGTTTTGGGCTACTCTGACTCTAATTTTGCAGGGGACATAGATGACAAGAAGTCTACTTCTGGTTATGTTTTTATGCTTGCTCATGGCGTTATCTCGTGGAGAAGTGTCAAACAATCTATTGTAGTTTCCTCGACTTTGGAAGCAGAGTATGTGGCTTATTTTGATACTTCCCGATGTATGGCTCAAGTTGTTTATTTCTGAGCTGAATGTTATTAATTAAATTTCTAGACCGTTGCGAGTTTTTTGCGACAATGAGGCAGTCGTCAAATATGTAAAGAATGATAACGCGACTATGGATAACAGGTATATTGACATTAAGTATCACATTTTCATTGATAAAATACATAAATAGATTATCGAGATTCTTTATTTATCGACACTGGAGATGATTGTTGATCCGCTTACTAAGGGACTTCCAATACTAGCCTTCAGGGGACATCTTACACGTATAGGATTGTTGGAGTCTCTTTGAGGATTGCTCTTTTACGTGTGAGTAATTATTAATTTATTTTATTTACTGTTACTACCTTTGGATTTTTTTATCCCTGTGAGAGTTGTTCCCAGTTATCATTTTGTCGACATTCAATTTTTTATTTTGATTATTTAACTGTTATTTTATTTGGATCTATTACTAGATGTGTGTATATTCAGCTTAAATTATGCAATTGCAATAAAGTTTTAAATATGAATGATTTCATAACATGATGGTTGTCTAAGTATCAAGTGCCTATAAAGAATACTGAAAGGTTTCTCAAGCTTGTTTGGGCTGGATATGGGTAAGTTCCGCATCCTTTGGCCTTCATTTCTGTATGAGTTATGATCTTTGCATGACGGTTTATCTAAGTATTGAAATGACATATGACTGGTAAACATATGTTGTAGGACACTAATGGAAATGTACCAGCACATCATTATAGTATACATTTGTTAATCCATAATACGATTGAGAAGCTCTAGTTAGCAGAAAAATATGAAGAATACCAATTGGTTTAGAAAAATAGAGAATTCGATTCCTTAAAATGAAGTAATTACAATGAAAAACTCTCAAACCCTAGGCTTCTCTCAAAACTCTTTTCAGATCTAAGATCCCAAAGAAATAACCTAAGTTCCCTTTATATAATATGGAACTCGAAATAATAAAAGAATAGATCTCGAGGCAAAACTACGCATAAAAATTACAAAACACGCCAAAGAAAAAAAAGGATGAATCGCGCTTCTATTTGAGCAGAAGAAATTTATGTTCGAATAAAATAAATGTATTCGAATAGAATTAAATCTATTCAAATAAAATGCCTCAGGCTAAAATGTATTCGAATATACTAAAAGTGTATTCGATAAAAAAAAATAACAGAAAAATATTCGAATAGATTTTAATCAATTCGAATAAAATACCTCAAGCCGAAATGTATTCAAATAGATTTTAATCTATTCGAATAGAACACCTTAGGCCGAAATGCATTCGAACATAAAGCAATTATGTTCGAATAGATATTAAAAACACTTCATTTCTTCTTCAGATCCTCCTGGATTATAGCTCCCCCCTTTAGAAGCCTTGAGCTCCTGCTCAAGCTAGAACTGGAGATCTGGGAAGCGGCGATGCCCAATTCCCTGCTGTACCACTTCGACTTACTCGGTAGCTGACCCTTCTTCCCAACTCGAAACGATTCAATACCACCCCATCTTGTAGTATGAAACTTCCTCTCTAGAATACCATCCTCCTGCAACGCGTCTCCTCTTTCCATCCATAAGTTGTCAACTGATAGTAGGCGAGTGTCGATTGTAGAGTCTTCATCTAAAAGAGACGGCTCAAACAACTTCAAATGTTCGGCATTAATCACCGCATACATCTTCATGAAAGGTGGCAAATCCAACTAGAATGCATTGTCATCAATCTTTTTAAGTATCAAAAATAGACCATAATAGATAGGTTTGAGCTTCTTACCTTCCCCCTTAAGCCATTCCTTACCCAAATGCAACCAAACTAGTTTGCCCTCTTGAAAAGTACACTCAACCCGATGCTTGTCGTGGCGAGCCTTATACATCGCTTGAGTCTTCTTCAACTGTGCTTCAACCGCCTCATGAACCTTGCTTATCTTCTTAATGAAATGCTGAGCTTTAACCTACTCCTCTTCCTCCTTCCCTGACACTGTCTTGTCACCAAGACTAAATGCCAAATCAAAAGGGTTTTACAGCAAGTACCTCAAATAAACTTCAAAGTAGAACCATGAATCACCCGGTTGAACGCAAAATAAAGATACGGTAAAATCTCATCCCAAGTCTTAGGATGCTTAGAATGGAATCCCCGTAATAAATGTACCAAAGTGCGATTAACTACTTTTGTTTACCCGTCAGTCTGCGGATGAAAAGCGGCACTTCTCTTTAAAGTAGTATTCATCCTCCCCCACAATGATCTCCAGAAATGCCCCAAAAAGCAGCTATCCCTATCATAAATAATAGAATAAGGGAGCCCAAAATACCTCTAGACATCTCTGAAAAATAATTGCGTTGCTCCTTCCCCGGTGACCATCTTTTAGCAGGGAATAAGAACAATCATCTTGCTGAATCGGTCCACCACCACAAACAAATAGTCATTCTTACACCTGATCATAGGCAAACCACCCATAAAATCCATCAAAATGCTCTCCCAAGGTCGACTAGGAACAGGCAAAGGTAAGTATAATCCTATCTTTCTATTTGAAGGCTTCGATGTGTTGTATAACATGCAACCACGAACCACACGAGCAACATCCACCTGCATCTTCGGCCAATAGGCATAACGCCACAAATTCAAAAAAAGACTTCTCAACCCCAAAATAACCTGCCACCCAGGAACAATGTGCCTCTTGAATCTACTGTAACCAGTTTCTACCCTCAAGAATACATAGTAGACTACCCCTGTAAATCAAACCTTCCTTCAAAACATACTCGCATGTCTTGCCTTGCAGTAACTTCTCGTGAATCACACTAATCTCCTTGCCATCGTCATACCCTGAAACGTACTCAAAAGGAACAATAGGCTGGATCTGCACAGCTACCAACAAAGCGGAAATAATTAGTATTGGGGGTCTAGATAACATATCAGCCATTTTGTTGTCCACTCCATTCTTATACTTGATTAATAAGGTACGACATCCACTTCATATGGCGAGCTTACTGTAGCTTGGATTGCGTAGATAAGAACTGTAATGGTTTATGATCAAAATGTACCACAACCTCCTTCCCCAATAAGTAACTATACCAGTGTTTCACTGAATAATATAACGCGTAGAATTCCTTATCGCAGGTAGGATAGTTGCGTACTGCTCCTATAAATATCTCAGAATGGTATGCAACCGGCTTCCCACTCTGTAAAAGGATTGCCCCTAATGCATTGCCTGACGCATCTGCCTCAACCTCAAAAGGTCGCTATAAATTGGGCAATGCTAATACTGATGCATCCGTAATCTTGCGTTTTAGTAACATAAAAGTCTTCTCATGGTACTCTTCCCACACAAACTGTACTCCAATCTTTGTCAAAGAAGGCAACAGTACGGCAATTTGTGAAATATGCCGAATAAACTTCTATAAGTACTGACAATAAACCATAAAACTCCTCACTTCCGTCACTGTACGGGGACGAGGCCAATTCGTAATGATCGACTTTAAGCTCGCCGCCACCAACAATAAATCTAAAATAGACTAGCTCCCTCTTCCCAAACTTGCACTTCTTCCCGTTTATAAAAAGTTGTTGTGATCGCAAAACGCCTAACACTTTGTGTAAATGTCCAAGGTGTTCCTCCCATGTACGACTATATATTAAGATATCATCCAAATACATAATCACAAAATCATCAATAAAAGTATAAAGTACCTCATTCATTAATCGCATAAACGCTGCCGGAGTATTGCATAACCCAAAGGACCTCACCAACCACTCAAATACCCCCTATTTGGTTTTAAACGCTGTCTTCCAAGTATCTTCTTCCTATATTTGAACTTGATGGTAACCCGATTTAAGATCCAACTTGATGAAAAGCTGAGTCATCTGCAGCTCATCCAAAAGCTCGTTAATCCTAGAAGCGGATAACGATTCTTCACTGTGATCTTGTTCAGTGCCTGATAATCCACACACATCCTCTAAGACCCATACTTCTTCGGCACCAATAATACCGGTGAACCACAAGGTGAGCAACTTGGATTAATAGCTCCTTGCTCTAAAGTTTATGTACCTATTTCTTGATCTCATCAGACTCTGAAATAGAAGTCTGATATAACCCAATATTGGGTAGTGGCTCACCATTCACCAAGGTGATATCATGCTCCATATCCCTCTTATGCGGCATCCTTTCTATGCCTAGAAACAAGCCTTCATATTCCTCTTGCAACTTCCCCATATCGATTTGTTGCTTAGGGGACATTACCAAAGTAGACAATACCTTAGCCGATGGACCCTCTTGAACCAGTCACACCAACAACAATACAAATTTGCCGCTCGCATTAACCAACCTCTTTGTCTGAGTCGCCGTTACTAAATTATTGGTAGTAAGATGTTCCTTGCATGCATTGATATGAAACTCCATCCCATCCTTCACAAGATGATACTTGCGAGCTCTACGGTAAAGGATTGCATCTTGGTTCCAAAGATAAGGGCTACCCAAGATGACTTGACACACGTCCAACGGAACCACCTCACATGTCACTTCATCAATAAACTTCTCAGTAATCATAAACTTAAATGTAGACTGCCTAATGATCTTCAACTTCGCGTCTTTCTGAATCTTACCCAAACCATACGGCTTAGGATGAACCACAGTAGCCAAACCCATCTTCTTCACCATCTCCTCAGAAATTAAATTCTTCTAACTACCCGAATTAATAATGGCCTTGACTAAGCTCTGCTTCATTTGAATGCTCACTTAAAACAGTTCTTCCCAACTCGCCACATTTATAGCAATAGGTTTCTTAAACATTAGAGTAAGCTTAGATTTAGCTTATCTAAATCCAGAAGATCCACAATCATTGCGGCTAATGCATGTTTTTCCTTTTTGTCCCTCTCTTCCATCGGCCAAAGCTCTGGGTGAAGTTTGCAACATCTATATGAAATGTGCCCATTAGCCTTATAACGACTGCAAGTATTCTCCTTGGATGAAGACCCCTCTCTATTGGGCTTCCCTTTCTGATCGTACTTCTAATTAGCCTTGTACCCCTACTTACTTTTGTCACCTTTTTTGTCGCTCTTCAAGTACTTACCTTCAATGGCAATTGCTTTAACGGTAGCATCCTCTATATTATCCACATTAAATAGTTTTAATTTTCTTCTAATGGACTCCGATAAACCTTCCGTATACTTCATGAACACCTCGTACTCATCCACATCAATATCCAAAATTAACGCTTGATTATGAAACTCCGTAATAAACTGTTGTACCGATTACCCAAACCTTTGGCGCAAATTATGTCATTTGTACCATCGCTCATGTTCATACCCAATTGGATAGAATTGCTTCTTCACCTAAACCTTAAATTCTTTCCCACTCAAACTTCCTACTTCGTAGCGTTTCCGATAGAATTTCTACCACGTTAGTGAATGACTTTTGAATTTCAAAGTAGATAAACAAATTTTCTAAGAGTCAGAATATTTATAAATAGAAAAATAGGTCTTTAACCTATCTAACAAATTATGCAACTTCTCGGCGTCGACGGAACCATCGAATATCGGAAGTTCAATCTTAAAGTCAATACGAATATTACGCATAGGATTTATTAACTTACCAAAATCTGAATGCCCCTTGATGGATTTGGCAACACTAGAATCGCTATCTATCTCCGCATTATCCCCGTCTCCATCCACCTCCATAACCCCTTTCTTCCTCGTACGGCCTCGCCGATAATAGCGGCCTTGCCGTGTCACCGAAGCGAAAGCCTTCGCGAGGTTTGTGTGACGCAATTGTTTTACCAACTCCACTACAGTTGAAGTTAGGTTGAAAACTATCTTTTCCAAAATCGTGAGTCGGTCGTTGGAATCGTCCATCTCCAAATCTCCCTTCATCTTCGAATTAGGTTTGTGATGAATCGCCAATAGACTCACTAGTTTCTCCTTCGTTTGCTTGAGATGGTCAGGTGTAGAGACCATAAACCATAATCAATCCCCAAATATCATAACTAAAAAAAAACTGATACCACTTAATCCACAATATGAAGAAAAACTCTAGTTTGCAGAAAAGTACGAAGAACACAGAAATTAGATTGGGAAAAATCTCTTTAAGAGCTTCAATTGCTCAAATCAATTTATTACAACTTGAATTACTCTAAACCCTAAGCTTCTTCCTCAGAACTCTTATTGAACTAACATAGATCTAGAAAAATAACCTAAGTACCCTTTATATACTAAGGAACAAAAAATATAAATAAAATGCATCACGGGGCAAAAGTACGCCTCATAAATACAACCAACACCAAGCTCATTCGAACGAAATAGGGAGTCGTTCGAACGACTTTACACCAATTAGTCTAAAACCCTAAAAACTTGATAACTAGTTCAAACGATATCCAAGCTCGTTCGAACGAAATCTATTTATGGGCCAAAATTTTAGAGAGTATGAAAAAAGTTGTTCGAATGACCCTCAACCTCGTTTGAACGACTTTAATAAAACCTTAAACTTTCCTAGATCCTCCTGGATCAAGCATCTTTTCTGAAACAAACCCTCAACTTTGGAAGACATGATTACAAAGGTAAATTGATATATCGATCTAGAAAGGATGATGTTCGAAAGGCATAAATCTACTAAAAACGTCTTAGCCACGAAGGGTCCAAATATAGAGAGAGACAATGAACACAACAAAGATGGCCAGGGTGATAAAAAAATGAGCTAAAACAGATACATGCAAATCATGAAAAGGAAACTTATTACCCAAACTGGTCCTTCCAAAGATGAATGTCTGGATCTTGGCGATCTACCCTATACTGAAGAAAGGCAAGTTCTTTCGTGTGGCTCAACCTCTAGAACCAATCAAAGGCAAACCGTATTGTATGCACCATAAGGTAACGCATCATGGAACTGACAACTGTTACGCCGTACAGAGATTGTTGGAGTACATTTTCAAAGATGAGAGAATGGGCAAGTACATTATCGATCTGGAAGGATATAAGAATGGAAGCTTTAAGAAGCAAATCGAAGTAATTCAGGTCAAAGATCAATCCGAGGAATAACACTTATACCACCTCTACCACAGTTACATGATCGAGATCCACCAGATCAATAATTTAACCAGATTCAAAAGGAGAAGATTAACGGAGTGTTGGGACCTCACGGTTCAGGACAAAGAAGTTAAACTCTTTCCAAAATCAAGCAATCGACAAATTAGAATTTCATTTAAAGATTGCGACGTAGGTCATATCAAGTCAAGTTCCCACATCATGACATGCTGATTATTATGCTTAAGATGAAGAACTCTGTCATGCATACCATGATGATAGATACAGGCAGCAGTATCGAGATCCTTTTTCATAGCACAATCAAGCAAATGGGACTAGCAAACAAAGTAGTACCAAATAGCATCGATATTAGTGGCTTTAACGGATCTAAAGAAGAACGAGTAGGAAAGATCATCCTATCAATCACTGCTGGACTTACCACTCTCGACGTTATTTTCTACATCCCAATACTTAGGGATAATGGGCATTTGTTGGTTACACAACATGGAAGCGATCCTATCCACATACCATCAGGCACTTTATTTCAAATACAGCGACATCATCTATGAGATCAAAGGAAGTCAAAAGCTCTCTTGAGCTTGCAAAATACCAATATCTGCCATACTTGACACATCCAAAAAATTTGCTTCATAGCAATTACAAAAAGTTAGTCCCGCCGAGGATCAGCCTTCTACGGTCGAACCTACAAAATACATTGAAATCAATAGGCATAGCAGTAGAACATATATTGGTACCAAGCTTGTCTAACAGGAGAAAGAAGTTTTAATACAATTCCTACAATTAAACAAAGACTTGTTCGCCTGGACTTTCCAAGAAATGCCAAGAGTTGACCCAGCTAAAGCTTATCACAAATTAAGCATCAGAGATAAAGCTGCAGTTGTCAAACAAAAACAAAGGAGACTCTCACCTCGTCTCAGAGATGAGGTCAACAAAGAGATCAATAAATTGATCGAGGTTAGATTCATTCGAGAAGCCAAATACCTGGATTGAATTTCAAACATTGTAGTAGTTCCAAAGAAGAATGAGAAAGTCCAGGTTTGTGTAGATTTCACAGATCTAAACAAACACATATTGAAAGATAGTTTTCCTCTTCCCATAATTCATCAAATTCTTGATTCTATAGCAGGTCACGAGCTTCTATCTATGATGGACGTAGCTTTAGGATACAACCAGATGCCCCTCTTAGATGAATATCAAAAAAATACCACCTTCATCGCTGAAAAGTGCCTTTATTATTATAAAGTTGTGCCATTCGGTCTTAAAAATGCTAGAGAAACCTATCAAAGGCTCATTACAAGTATGTTCAAGGAACATTTGGGGAAAACTGTTGAAGTATACATTGATGATATGCACTGTAAAAGCTTTAAAAAAGGACCATATTGTACATCTTGATACAATCTTCAACATATTGCGATCATACATATTGAAACTCAATCCAGATAAATATTAATTCGGTAAGAAAGGGATCGAAGCTGATCCAGATTAGATTCAAGCTCTAATCTTCATGCCATCTCCAGCTACAATGAAAGATGTATAGAAACTCGTTGGCAAAATTGTAGTAATCAACAGATTCATGTCCAAGTCATCAGATCGATGTTGATGGTTGTTCATGCAACTTCGCGGATTAAGTAGAAGAGACAAAGGTTGACAGAATGAAGAGATCGAGTGGACAGAAGAATATGAAGCAACTTTTAAAGAACTTAAAAGGTATCTTGGCAAATCTCTAATCATGAGCACACCAATCGATAATGAGGAATTGATAATCTACCTCGCAATTGTAGAAAATTCTTTTAAGTTCAGTTCTTATCTGGCTCAAAGGAAAAGTTGAGAAACCAGTGTATTTCATAAGCAAAACTCTTACACTAGCAGAAACAAGATATTCTAGGATCGAATGACTTTTCCTAATACTTGTATACACTTCCCATAAGCTTAAGTACTATTTTCAAGCTCATTCGTTTTAAGTCATGACAAACTATTCCCTTCAGGACATACTGTCTAAAAAAGGAAATCGCAGAGAATACAACAGTGATCAGTAAGTTTAGGAGAGAAAAGAATACAAACTATCCCCCATAACGATCTCCAGAAATACCCCAAAAAGTGCCTGACCCTATTAGAAGTAATAGAAGATGGGAGCCCAAAATACCTCCAGACGTCTCTGAAAAACAATCGCGTTGCTCTTTCCATTGTGACCATTTTCTGGCATGGAATAAGAACAATTATCTTGCTGAATCAATCCACCACCATAAATAAATAGTCATTCTTACACCTGGTCATGGGCAAACCACCCAAAAAATCCATCAAAATGTTATCCCAAGGTCGACTAGGAATTGGCAATGGTAAGTACAGTCCTATCTTCCTATTGGAAGGCTTCGATGTGTTGCATAGCATATAACCATGAACCACACGAACAACATCCACCTACATCTTTGGCCAATTGACATAATGCCATAAATTCAAAAGAGTCTTCACAACCTCCAAATGACCTGCTACCCGAGAACAATGTGCTTCTTGAATCCACTGCAAATGGCCTTCACCCTCAAGAATACATAGTAGACTGCCCCTGTAAATCAAACCATCCTTCAGAACATATTCGCATGTCTTACCTTGCAGTAACTTCTCATGAATCACACTGAGCTCCTTGTCGTCGTCATATCATGAAACGTACTCAGAAAGAACAATAGGCTGGATCTGCATAGCTACCGGCAAAGCAGAAATAGTTGGTAATGGGAGTTGAGATAACATATTAGCCAACTTATTGTCCACTTTTTTTCTTATACTTGATCAATAAGGTAAACTGGCTGAAGGTACGACATCCACTTCATATGATGAGCTTGCTGAAGCTTGGACTGCGTAGATAAGAACTGTAATGGTTTGTGATCGGAATGCGCCACAACCTCCTTCCCCAATAAGTAACTCCGTCAATGCTTCACTGATTGATATAACGCGTAGAACTCTTTATCATAGGTACGATAGTTGCGTACTGCTCCTGTAAGCATCTCATAATGGCAAGCAACCAGCCTCCCATCCTGCAAAAGGATTGTCCCCAATGCATAGTCTGACGCATCTGTCTCGACCTCAAAAGGCCACTGCAAATTGGACAATGCTAACACTGGTGCATCCGTAATCTTTCGCTTCAGTAACAGAAAAGTCTTCTTATGGTGCCCTTCCCACACAAACTGTACCCCGGTCTTCGTCAAAGAATGCAACGGTACGGCTATTTGAGGAAAATACCAAATAAATTTTTATAGGTACTAACAAGAACCTATAAAACTCCTCACTTCCATCCCTGTGCAGAGTCTAGGCCAATTAGTAATGACCGAGACCTTCTCTGGATCAACCTTAGGCTCACCGCCACCAACAATAAATCCCAAATAAACTAATTCTCTGTAATGGCGTATTTTCTGGGAGGAAAATCTTTGCCAATACTATTCGTAAGGATTGCATAATAAAGAGCGAAGCAACCAGGATTGTACATGGAAAACTCAGTAAAAGCTGAGAAAAACCACTACCTCAAGGATGGTTTGATATAAAATCTAGTAGATGCTAGTTATTGCAAGCTTTCAAAGTGTTGCCAGGGTTAAGGAGTGAAGGTAGTAAGAATTCTGGGTGTCCTTTAGAATCTATTCTCTGCCTGTATTTATAGTAGATACAGGCAGTTTACAAAAAGAAAGAAATAGTCTCCTATTTCGGGAGAAGTGGGCAAAACTTTGCGGATCTCTAACAGTTCTTTCTTGACCAGGCTTCAACGGCTACTTTTGGTAAGTCCAGGACTGATGGTATCTTCTTGAATGCTGAGCTGTCTTCGACTATACAATGTTGAGCTACCTTCGACTATATCATGCTAGCTTATTCTTGTCAAATCTGGGGAATATACTACTACAATCGCCCCATTCTCGAACAAAGAACTTATAGTTGTGTCGAGAAGAAAACTAGAAGTTGAAGAGGTTGCCGAATATTTTTAGAAGTCAGCATATGTCATTACCGAGGTCAAGGTAAACTCTATCTGGTTAGGTCGGTCCCGAGGTACAATTAATGCGGTACATTGAATATAGTGGAAGGAAATTGGGCATAAATTAGAGTTTATGGAAGGTAGGATGGTGGTCTTTTGTGGAATGATTCTGCCCCAAGAATGGTCTATGACGTTGTCTGGGGCTGAAGACGATGAACGTTCTGATGAAAAAATCTGGTACAAACTGATCGGTGAGAAATCGTTATGTAATCGTGTCATAGCGTTGGGGTGGAAACAAGGGCGAAATAGATACGATGTGTATTTGTTGGAAACGGTTGTATCATCATGCGGTTGTGAAGGTAATGGATTGCATCAGTTCAGGGGAGAAGGGATAACTGTTGGTGCTGATGATGAAGATTTGAAGCTTAGATGGGCGTCCAGGGATCTTGCCAAACATGTGAGTTGTCTTACAATTTTTTACTGTCTCTTTTCTGCTGAAGCATCTCTTAGAAGTTTAGTGACTTAAGATTCATTGAGCTTTGAGGACTAGAAAGAGGCTTTAATGTCAAATTCTGGTGAAAAGCAAATATTGAAATTAGTTATATGTCGAAGCAAGTATTGCGAAATGATGGTAAACGTGGGGGAACAATTGTAAGAGAATAAACATCAAGTATAAGAAATGAAATGTAATCGAAAGAGATAGATGTCGAATGTAAGAAATGAGAATGTAATCGAATGAGAGAGATATCGAATGTAAAAAATAAGTCATGAAATAAATAAATTTATGTTTATCTAATTTATTGTTTCTGTGTATTTCATCGAGGACTATGTATTATGATAACATTTTGATATAGTTGTGCCGAATATTAACCATGTGAATAAAGTCGAAGGTAGTTGACCGTGTGGGGCCAATAACTAATTTTGAGGATGATTGATTTGACTCTGACTGTATTGAGTTCCAAAGCATATTAATTACAGGTGAGTCGATATTTTGACTAGATGGATTATAAATAGTGCTTGTTGCTGCAGAGGTGATGCATTCATGCAAGATGGCGAAGACGAGATCTCAGGCCCAGGATGGGGTATACAGACGGGTGCAGGTGATATACTGGGTGTTGTTCTACCGATACTTTGGTTCGCAGAGCATGAAATGGCATTTTGATGATCCTAAGGAACCGTATTATGAAGGGATGAGTGAGGCAGAGACGAAAGAAGTTGAGGAGGAATTCAAGTTTCGTGTGAAACTTCAGTTTTGGCGTCCTCCTAAACGTTGTGGTAGCATGTGGGCTCGTGTCACATTGTTGGTGAAGAGGGAAGATGAAGCTGCAACTGCAGCTAGGGGTTTATAAAGTGTAAATGTTTGAGATGTAGGCTTTATGTAATGGTTAAATGTTTTGGTAAAATGGAATGTAAGGAATCTTGTCAGGAGGTTTTGTTGGTTAAATAAATTTTTGGTTGCGTTGTCAAATGTAACATGTACTTGTTAGAAATATGTGATAAAATGCATTTGACATGTATGCCAGAATGTCGAATTAAACGTTTATGTGTAGTTTGTCAAAGATATTGTCCATATATATAGGAATGTGTAGGTAGAGTTTTTAAATAGGGGAGTCAACGTGAATTATGAAATGGCAAGATGTGGTCCAATAGGGGAGATCTGGAGGTATAAGTAACAAGATGTAATTTTTTTGTTCGACAAAATAGGAAGTGCTTTGTTGAGTGTTAATGTAGCAGAAGATACTCTTTGAGATATGGTAGGATTGGAGCAAGAGTGCAAGGGATTGTTGTTGTGGAAGAGGCGAAGTATTATATAGATTTTGAGAAGATGAGTATAAGGCATTTCGTTTGAGGAGTTAAACGGTCGCGAAGTGATGAGAGGAATAGTTATGTGGGGCCTATAAATAGGTCTGATGTGGGCAACTGTTCATACTTTCAAACTCAAAAAAAATCTCTGGTAACTGCTGTTGTACATCTCTCGAGTGGTTGTCTACAATTGCGAAGGAGGAGATCAGCGTGTTGATTGAGAGAGCAAAGCGAGCGAAAGAAAGGGACACTGAAACAACGTGGAAACAAGGTTGGTAATTCTAGCTTTGTGTTTGTTTATTTGTCTTGGTTTCATGATTAATAAATAGGATTAAGTAGGTTTAAACGAATTGTTGAAGGAATTAGATTGAATATCAATAGAGTATTGGGTTTAACAAGTAATAGTGTTAGGGTGTTGACGTTAATGGAGATTTGTAGAAGAATGGAGTCGTAGGAGGTTATAGCCGGGTTTGGAGGATAGAGATATAAGAGGTGGTGGAGAGGAGGGGATAGAATAATTTTGCTGGAGGCGTTGTGGTTATGGTGCATTTTGTGTGATCGGTTATGGATAGAGCGAGAGTGTCGGGAATTTATGCAAGTTGTTGGGATTTTGGCCAGATTTTGTGCTAGAGAAGGTGAAAGAGAGCAATTTTGAACGATGTTTTTTTGGCGGGAAAATAGGTGAAGGGTCTTTGAGAAGCTGTAGAGTCTCCTGAAAATCGACATGAATAAAAAAAAATTAATAAGTTATCGATGTTTGATAAAAATATATTGAGAATTATATGAATAAGGTGAGCATATTTGTTAGTAATCGAAGATATTTATCCGACTAGAATCATATTAGTGCATTGAGAACTATATGAAGAACATTAATGATTAGTGATAGTAGCAAATAAAAAAGAGAATGATGTGTTGGAGAGTTATTCTTGGCAACTTATGATTATGAACACCTGAACCTGTGAATATATATATGTATCACATATGATAGATACTAATTGTGACAAAAATATGGAATCTGTTTGACAGGTTTGTTTAAATGGCTGAAACAACTCATATTAATGATAAAGGGATATACGAGATTCTTGAGCCTTTGCAGGTTGATGTAACTATTTGTGCCCAACAATTGGGAGGTAGGTATAGAGTGGGATCTAGTAGTGTGGATGCCACTGGTCTGGACAAGTTTAGAGTGGTACCCAGGGTTATTGAATTGCATGAGGAAGGCACCGATATAGATGTAGATCACGAGCCACAGGCAAGTGATTGAGAAGGTAGCGGTGGTGGGGATGATGACGTTAAAGAGGGTGAGGTTTTATGTTGTGGTAAAGGTCCAGAAATAAAGGAAATTGCAAGGTTTAAGAAGAAATACGGTATTCCTGTAGATATTAGGTTAGAAGAGTATCAATATGACATGACCGATCTGGATGTTCCATTGGGGGGTATTCTCGCGCATCGAGAACAAATCAAGAAAGGGTTGAAGCTTCCCCTTCGAGTTGACCAGAAAAAGTTGATGAACTTTATTGACGTTGCCCTTGGTCAGTTCAATCCGAATATGTATGATTTGTTTAGAGTATGTGGGGCGATTAATGGTTGACTAGAGTCTAGTGGGGAGGAGTTGATTAGTGTCGATGATTTGTGTGTGTACTACACACTAAAGATAAACCCGATGAAGTTAGGTTACCGGTACTTGGCGAGGTTCTTAAAAATACTATTTTTTTTATGATATGGTTTCAATAGGGGGACGATATAGTGATGAAAGGCTTCTTATTTATGGTAATTTTGAGTTCGATAAGAAAGATCATGGGGAGCCTTTGAAGAGAAAGATATTTCATCTAGGTGTATGGTGAGATAATTTGTAATTGTCAATGTTGGAGATGCTAAGATTGTGTATTGTGTTTAATTTTGTTTATATTTTTGTGCAGCTTTGAAGGAGGTCGACTGAAATTTGGAAGTGAGAGAAGAACTTTACAGGGTAAGGAAGGGTTTTTTTAGCCGGATTGACAATTTGGTTGTCAACCATGTAGGAACTTATCCCTCGAGCTCACAAAGCTCGATTAACCTCCATCTCAGGCTCACGCATTTTTTAACACTTAACACTTCAGTCAGCATTCCAACCAGCCCCACGAACTACTCAAGAATGTGAGTCGAGCTAAAACCGGAAAACATTATCAAGTCAAAGGCACCTGTCTCCCACGAACTCGTTAGTTATTCAGTCAACCACCACTAACCGCATTATTCGGAAAACGTGCTCCAGCACGAATAAGAGCTGTGGGAAAAGCCTATATAAAGGAAAAGTTCCAGAAGAGATAGGGACCAGAAAAATTATACAAACTTCTTATTTACGAGATCAAAAGTATTTATATATTTAGAGATCACTTGTAATAAAGATATCCGCTTCAAGCAATAAAGATACTTTTACAAAAAAATTCCATACGAGGTCGTAGTTTTTTACCAATTCAGAGGTTTTCCACGTTAAAAACACCTGTTTCCATTTCTTAATTTCTATTAGAATATTGTTACAGGTTCATTGGTGTGATAGCTAATTCCTAATCATTTTGAGCTTACGGAATTTGGCCATTACATTTGGCACCGTCTGTGGGAAAGATTGCATTTTCACGATACCCGAAGGCAGTCTTTCACTACAATTTTCAATTATGGTTTCTTCCAGACAACCGGCCGTATGAACTCAACTCAAAATTTCTATAGATCCAGGAAAACTCGCCGAGTTAGAGGCGAATCTCCACGCTGAGGCAGAGAAACGTGCCGAACTCGAACTTCAGTTGACAAAGGATCGCGAGCTTCGATAGAAAAAGCTCGATGCAGAACGACAAGATCGCTTGATAGCGTTCAAACGGTATGAAGATTAGATGACTATGATGCAGACTACACTCGAAGCTCTGTAAAATACTCAGCAGGCTTCTCTAGCCAGGGGTCGCGATCAACTTCCAGAGACCTCCCGTGTTTCAGCAAGGGAAAGATTGGGACCCCGGGGAGACGCTAGTAAAGCCATTTCCAGAAATCTACCATATGGACTGCAGCCCTCCATCTATTTGGGGGGAGAAGTTCAATCAGAAGTCAGTCGAGGTCACCAGCTTTCCATCCATCAAGAGGAAGACCAACGACCTCTACATCAAGTTCTAGCACGAGATCACTTGAGTGAAGGTATGGGAACTTATCATCCCCTTCCAGCACGTCCAGTGACTCAAACAACACGTCACTACGTCACAAAAGAACACATGGACCGACAGATTAAGGAGTTGATAGAAACACAAGTTCTGGGTACTACCGGCGATACCACGAAGTTACAAGGAAGTCTGCTTGCCAAAGAACTATTCGATATGAAAATATCGAAAGGTTTCCATACTCTCAAAATTCACAAATACAAAGGTACTGACCCGAAGGAGTATATTTAGCAATAACGTGATTCATTGGGGTTGTACTCCAGTCCCAACCATATTCTCTGCCGTCTGCTCGCCACAGGCCTACAGGAGGAACCACTCTGATGATTTCATTCTCTTCCTGAGGAATCCATCTACACATTTGATCAGCTGCAGAAACAGTTTATCAAGACATATGCTCATAACAGAGATAAAGATGAGAACTTGTATTCTCTTATCGGTCTTAAGCAGTCACATGGAGAAAAGCTTGAAGACTTCTCCAAGAAATTCCTAGAGATCGCGAGAAAAGTGGATAACCTCGACCAAAAAATAGTTGTGAACGCTTTCACCAATGTTCTTCGGCTCGATTGCAAGGCCAAATTATACCTCTTCCTTAACAAACCTGCAACATTAAAAGAGATGATCACCAAAGTCAACGGTTATGTCGACTTGGAGGGGATGATGTCTGAGCGACAAAAGTCTACTAAATCTGTCCTTTCCCCCAAAGCCTCCCCCCCCCCACCTACAGATCAAACCAGCGAGCCAAAGGAGGAACAGGGAGATCAGAAATGCACCAAGGGGAACACTGGATGCCCTCCAAAAAGTGATCCGCCAAACAAACCTGTCCTCCCAAAGCTGAATGTCTGAATCACCACAATTTTTCTACTGCTGTTGAAAGACCCGCTCTACAGCGTCTCTCAACCCCTGAAGCCCATCGAGAATCAACCATTTTGCCTACATCATAAGGTAAATTATCATACTACTGACAATTGCAATGCTCTACAGCGGTTGCTCGAGCACATTTTCAAAGAGGGACGGATGCTCAAATACATTTTTGACCTGAAGCCATACCAAAATGGCAACTATAAGAAGCAACTCGAAGTTGTTCAGATCAACGATAGAGCTGAGGAAAAGCATCTCTACTATATGCACCTTAGCAACATGATTAAAATTAACCAGATCACCAATTCAAACCGATCAAAGCGCGGGAGGCTTTCGAAATGTTGTGATCTTACACCTCAAGACAAAGAAGCCAAACTTCCTCCCGAGTTGAGCAATCGCCGACTCGGAATCTCCTTTGAGGATTGCAATACTAGCCATGTCAAATTTCCACATCATGATGCGTTAGTCATAATGCTCAAAATGAAATAGTTTTTCATGTACACAATGATGATCAATACTAAGAGCGGTATTGAAATTATTTTTCAGAGTACGATCGACCTGATGGTTTGGCTGACCAAGTCATTCAGAGTGACGCAGACATCAGTGGGTTCAATGGCTCCAGGGAGGAACGAGTAGGCAAGATTTTCTTACCTATTACCGCAGGACTAGCCACTATCGACGTCATTTTCTTTGTCATCAATGCCAAATCTCGCTATCTTGGGATTATGGGCCGCTGCTGGATACACAATAACGAAGCAATTACTTCCACCTATCATCAAGCACTCTGATTCAAACATGGCAATGGTCTTTATGAGATCAGAGGTAGATAGAAACTCTGTCGAGGTTATAAAAATACTATTTCTGCCATCTTAGATACTTCAGACATATTGGCCGCATAACAATTATAAAAAATTGATCACCTCGACAATCAATTACCTACAGAGGAGCCCACAAAATATGTCAACATTGATAGACCTAGCAGAGATACGTTCATCGGAACCAAGCAGGTTCAACATGAGAATGATGCTCTCATTCAGTTCTTGCAAATTAATCGAGACATTATTGCATGGTCTTTCAACGAAATGCCCAGAGTTGATCCGGCCATGGCTTACCACAAGTTAGCCATCAATATCAATGCCACAACGGTCAAATAGAAATAACGACGACTTTCACCACATCTTCGAGATGAAGTTAACACCGAGATCGAGAAATTGATCAAAGTGGGATTCATTCAAGAAGCCAAATATTTAGACTGGATATCCAATATTGTCGTTGTCCCAAAGAAGAATGGAAAAGTTCAAGTCTGCATAGATTTCACAAATCTAAACAAACATACTCTAAAGGATAGTTTCCCTCTTCCTAACATTCATCAGATCCTCGATTCCACAGCAGGCCATGATCTCTTATCTATGATGAACGCTGCTTCAGGCTATAATCAAATTCTACTTCTGGAAGAAGATCATGAGAAGATAATATTCATCACCAAAAGTGGCCTTTATTGTCACAAAGTCATGCCATTCGGGATCAAGAACGCAGGTGCCACATATCAACGATTGATGACTGTTATGTTCAAAGCACACCTAGGGAAAATCGTTTAAGTTTATATCGATGATCTTTTGTGCAAAAGCGTACAGTCAGATAATCACATCTCATATCTCAACACAATAATCAACATCCTTCGATCTTATAGAATGCGTCTGAACCCTGATAAATATCAATTTGAGGTACATTTTGGCCATTTTCTAGGCTACCTCATCAGCAAGAAAGGGGTTGAGGCCGATCCGAATCAAATTTGGGCTCTCCTTGACATTCCTTCTCCAAAGACATTCAAAAACTCGCCGGGAAGATTACCGCAATCAACCGTTTCGTCTTTAAATCTTCAGACCGCTGTCGTTGGCTATTCCTATTACTCCGCGGATATAACAAATGAGGAAAGGTCCAGCCAACTGCAGAAGTCATATGGACGCCAGAATGCGAAGTAGCTTTTCAGGACCTCAAAATCTATTTGGAGAGGTCTCCCATAATGAACACCCCAGTAGATAATGAGGAACTGATAATCAACCTAGCAGTAACAGATACTTCTCTTAACTCAGTTCTTATCCTCTTGGAAGGAAAAGTAGATAAACCAGTCTTCTTCATCAATAAAACACTCACACCAACGGAAATAAGGTACTTTAAAATTGAGAAATTTCTTCTCACCCTTGTTAACACTTTGTAGAAACTCAAATACTACTTCCAAGCACATTCCGTCAAAGTTATGACGAACTACCCACTTCGGGAGGTTCTGTCCAAAAAAGAGAAGTCACAAAGAGTATAGCAGTGGTCAGTCAGTTTAGGAGAACATGATATCAAGTTTGAACAGCGTCATTCTGAGAAGGGTCAGGCCGTTGCCAATTCTCTTGCGGATTTTCCAGTGGAGGATCCCAAGAAGGAGGAGCATGGCCCGTACCTTATCAAAGACACAACATAGAATCCAACCCCCAAGCCATTCGACGAATGACTAGATCACTAGGTCAGGGTGGAGGCTTCTCACAGATGGATCAGCAGGACCCGCAGGGTCAGGGATCGGGATTGTTTTGATTACCCCTTCTGATGATAGAATTAAAAAATCAATCCGCTTAGATTTTGAGGCCTCAAATAATGTTACCGAGTATGAAACTCTCATTCATGGACTCAACCTCGCACTTAAGTTCGATGTCCTCAAACTCTCAGTTTACACAGATTCATTACTCAACATTCATCATTATTCTGAGCAATATAAGAAAAACGGGAAGATTATCGAATACGCAGCCCTCGTTGTAGATAAGATGAGTAAGTTCACGAAAGCAACTCTCGAATATCTTCCTCGAGGAGAAAACAGACATGCCGATTCCTTGTCATATCTAGCCGGGGTCTTAGGAATATAAACTAGATATCTCCAGATTGAAATCATTTCAACCCCCAGTATTGATCGCATATCTGTATGCACGATCAACACTGGGGGCGATAAAGAGGGAAAGGACGATTGGCGAAAGCCTTTCTTAGCCTACCTCGGTGTCGACAATAATTGCAACGGACCACTCCCTGTAGAACCAAAAGAGCGCCGACAGCTGATCAACAACTCGAAGCGCTATATTACTAAAACGGTATGCTTTACCACCTTTCCGTTATAGTGCCTTATCTCAAGTGCCTCTCCAAGTCAAAAGCAGACGAACTGCTCTGCGAATTACACGAAGGAACTTGCGACTCCCACGCCGTAGGTAGGTCATTAGTGAACAGAGCTATCACTCAAAGAATATTTTGGCCCAGCATGCGCAAGAAAGCAGAATGGTATTCTCACAGGTGCGACACCTGCCAGAGACATAGACATATGATACGCGCCCCTACGCTCAAACTCCATGCAAGCAAGGTTTTTGGCCATTCAAAAGATGGGCACTAGACCTTGTCGGCGAATTCCCTAATTCTCTAGGTAATTGCCATCAACTACTTGTAGCTACCGATTAGTTTACAAAATGGGTAGAAGCAATTCTACTATGTCGAGCCAGAGAAGAAGAGGTCATCTCTTTTATCTAGAACCACATAATCACTCGATTTGGGTGCCCCGACCTAATTCGTATCAATAACAGACCCCAATTTGTGGGATATAAGGTCGTAACCTTCCTAAACCACCACAATATCATCCACTCACCGTCAAATCCATATTACTCTCAAGGCAATGGCCAAGCCAAAATCACCAAAAAAAACCATCGTGGATGGACTCAAAAAATGGCTTCACACACAGAAAAAAGGAAATTGGGTTTGCGAACTACCTCACGTCCTGTAGGCATATCGAACCACTCCCCGACAATCCACTAGGTGTACCCCATTCCTCCTTACTTATGGTATTGAGGCTATCATTCCTTTTGAATATAACCATCCAGTTCGCGATCACGAGCTGACTGACGGGGAAAATGAGTTCGAATTGGCTTGTAACCACAATATGATAGATGGGACTAGGGAACGCGTCATCGCTAACCTAGGTCGATATTATCATATGTTTGCCAGATCGTATAATAACAGAGTCAGAAGCCGTACTTTTCAAATCAAAGATCTCATCCTCAGATAAATTCCTCAACATTGCAAAGAGCCTCACGCTGGAATCATACTATCTCATGATTGAAGAGGGAGTCCCCATTTCAAATCCTTGGAATACTAGGCTACTGAAGCGGTACAATCATTAGGCATCTTACTACTCCATTCCCATTGTTCATTTTTTGTTTTTCAATTCTAAAAGTGAGATTCTCATCTCCATCTAATGAAAATTCAGAACTTATCAATGAAAGCTTTTTTTTAACAAATTCATTCTTTTTGCAAACATTCGACCACATTCTACAGATTAAAGCATCGATAATACTAGCTTATAATTGATCTTATCCAAGTTAGATCAAGGATATCACTTGATTTGGCTTCTTTTACAACATCTCTACGATTGTAGCAAGTGTAAAAACGTGTTTCATATCAAAGACTCTACCAAACAAGAGATAAGGCAAAGGTAATACTAGTCTTCATCTTTTTCAACTTGTTTGGATCATTTATACCGGCTGGATCAAGGATATCACATAGTTTGGCTGGCTATACTACATCTCTGCGATTATAGCAAGTGTAAAAACTTGTTTTATATCAGAAACTCTACTAAGTAAGAGATAAGGCAAAGGTAATACTAGTCTTCATCTTTTTCAACTTGTTTGGATCATTTACACGGGCTGGATCAAGGATATCACTTGGTTTGGCTGGCTATAGTACATCTCTGCGATTATAACAAGTGTAGAAACTTGTTTAATATCAAAGACTCTCCCAAGTAAGAGATAAGGCAAAGGTAATACTAGTCTTCATCTTTTTCAACTTGTTTGGATCATTTATACTGGCTGGATCAAGGATATCACTTGGTTTTGCTGGCTATACTACATCTCTACGATTGTAGCAAGTGTAGAAACTTGTTTTACATCAAAGACTCTACCAGACATAAGATAAGGCAAAGGTTATACTAACTTTCATCTATTTCAATATGTCTGCGACATTTCTATAGTTCAAATCAAGTTTCAACTTAGCTTAACTCAACTCATTTCTGCGATTAAAATGAATTTAATTTTTTTTTATATCAAAGACTCTACCAGACATAAGATAAGGCAAAGGTCATACTAGTTTTCATCTCTTTCAATATGTATGCGATATTTCTATAGTTCAAATCAAGTTTCAACTTGGTTTAACTCAACCCATTTCTATGATTAAAACGAATTTAAAATTTTTGTTTTATATCAAAGACTCTACCAGACATAAGATAAGGCAAAGGTCATACTAGATTTTATCTTTTTCAATATGTCTGCGACATTTCTATAGTTCAAATCAAGATTCAACTTGGTTTAGCTCAACCCATTTCTGCGATTAAAACGAATTTAAAAAATTTGTTTAATATCAAAGACCCCACCAGACACAAGATAAGGCAATGGTCATACTAGCTTTTATCTATTTCAATGTGTCTGCGACAGATACTATTTACTTTTAGGCCAAATTCATATTATAAGGGTTTCTTTTTTACTGATAAGAGTCAGCAGTGCTTCCCCCTACATCAAGAGGTCAAACTTTCAGTTCGTGGATCACAGCATCTCTACCCGATTCTATCAGTTCAACAGTTCAAGCACCTAATTGGGTCTCCATGACGCCCAGATAGTTCCCTCAATCTATCTTAGCTCCATAAATGCATCCCTTATCCGACAGAGTTTTGAACAAGGTATCTCGTTCTGACTCAAGTCTTTTTACTTCCTCTACAAAATATGCAACAATTGCCTTTAACAGGTCAGAGCGTGACGCATTAGGTATGACCATTGTTGAAAATCTCACTCTCACCTTCTCGAGGCGTGACTTTAACCTAGCATACTCATTATTTTATTCAGTCATTTCTGCATCGACCTTAGCATGATAGATTACATTTTCTTCCAATATTTTTATATACTTTGTTGATTCAGCAAGGTCCATGGCTTCTAAGTCTACTACCCGAGCACGAAGTCTCTGAATTTATGCGCTCAACTCTTCCATAGCTGGAATATCTTACAATAAATCTTCTTTCCTTTTCACCAGCGATTCCTTTGCTTTGATTTCCCCTTCTAAAACTTTCTCCCTATTAAGAGCAGCATCCAACTTATGCTAGTATTCCCTCAAATTTGCATTTTCCTTATGGACATTCCCTTGAATACGAGATACGTCACTCTCTAGCTCTCTAATTTGACCTGAGAGACTAACTACATCCCCTCAAACTAAAAGAGTCTTAACCTCAGTTCTATTTTCCCCCGAACGTTCTCTAGCCCCGACTTTCTTGTCTCGCGCAATGGCCTACGTCAGTTCGGCCTTAAGTTGTGCAACCCTCTCGTTCAAATCATTACACCTTCGTTGTATTTCCTGGAATTCCATATCCTTAGCTTGTAGGGATATTTGCAAATGTTCAGCTGCGGCTTCCGAAACCGAAAGATTTTCTCGAGCTACACTCAGCTCGTCGTCTTTATTGATGAATTTTCATCTCATTCGCTATAGCTCGTTCCTACAGTTCTGGAGATCAGTTCGAAATTGTTCCTCCGATTGTTCCAATGCCTGAATACGGTATTAAGCCGCATTGGCCTGCTTACCCATCACCGCAAACGTGTCAACTTGACGTTGAAGCTTCTCGGCACATTCTGTTACCTCAGCTAGCTCTTTTAATCCCTTATTTATCTCAGCATCTTTCTCTTCGACCTAAAGAGTCAGCTCAGAAACGGCCTGGGTCAACTCCACAAGTCTAAAATGCTCTTTTACATATTGATCTTCTCTATTCTTGCTCGCCTCCTTCATCCTATCAAACTGCTCTGCAAATTCCCGATTACACATAAGTACGTCGTCCTCACATGAGCGAGATGAATCTAAATCGACCTAGAAAATATAACAATTTTAAGTACAGCTTGATTCAGGAAAGCCTTTGAATATATGTATACTACATTTCTAAAGAGACTATGTGATTTCTAAACATCTGCTTGCAAATAATTTTAGACAAAAAGTTTGGAGTTTATTCCAAGATGAACACTTCATGAGTCTTCTTTTAGCGTACAAGGTACATACTTTTGATATGCTACTCTATATTAATAGCGTTGGATTTTTACCATGGATCTATATCCTATTTACTTGATATCTTAACGTTTGTATAACATACAAGTCGAAAGACCTATTCCGATCTAACCTGCAGCTCCGCTTACGCAGACAGCAAGGCTTTAGAGGTCTCTCTTTCCCTGGTAAGTCCAGACTCTAGATCTTTTATTCCGAGACTCATCTCTCTAACTGCCTACAAAAGGTTTATAAAACAAAGTCAATCTACAAAAATTTCTTCCCCACACACAGTTCAAATAACTTATAGATATTTATACAAACACACGTGTCTACCCTACCTTCTCACTACCACCTTCTAGGAGCTCGACGTCATCCCCTTGACTGTCGAGCACCATCTAGCGGGAAATGCCATCCAGATCGTCCACGATCCCCACCGCTTCCGCTTCCTCCTCATCTTCCTCCTCAGCATAGGTATCCGCCTTAATGGCATCCACCTCATCCTCAAAATAGCCTTTCAACATCAAATAATGCCTTAGTCTGTCACACTCCTCAACCATCTCGTCAAAATTGGCCATTGTCTCCACTTCCAGCTGACCAATCGCCACAGCATGAGAAGCCCTCAGTTGCCTAACTTCCTTCAAAGCATCAGTTCTGGATCGAGCTAATTCTTTTTACAGCTCGATATTCGCCTTCTTCAGCTCACTTTTTTCTTCCTCAATACCGAGCCAAATTCCCTTAGCAAGATGAGCAACCTGTAAAATTACATCGATCTCAGCGATTAGCTCAAAATGTATTACGCTGTTCTTTCCAAAAATATAAACTTACCATCTTGCTCGCGTCTTCCTCTCCGTAGAGAACCACTAACCTGGTCCATTCCTCAACCTCTTTGAGGTCGTCTACCATAGCAGATCGCCCCTCCTCAACCTTCTCTCCTGACTCCCCAAAGGGTTCGACCCTCCTCCTCTTATCTTTCACAACCTCACCACTTCCAGAAGTACCAGAGGCTGGTAGAGCCTTTAGCATCCATTTCTTCGGATATTCTAAAGCTACTTTGTTCGGCTTGACAGGATTCGACTGAGCCGAACTGCCAGTTCCAAGAGTCTTGGAAAAATTATTTTGAGCCTCCTTACCACTTAGTTGCCTTTTCCCCTCATCAACACTCGTCATCGATCTGGTAGATTGAACCTTATTCGACCTACTATCAACCATCTTCTTTCTACTCAGGCTGAGTCCCTTCAGCACAAGTTTGAGTTTAGTCTCCTCCTCTGCAACTTTGTCCAACAAAGATTCCTTCCTCTCCACATTAGACTTCACACCTGCAATAACATCATTTTAACGATCAACTATAGTTGTCAGTGAAACGTAACAATAATTCTATCTATGCATATCTATACTACTTTGCTTTACAGTTCTAAACCGAAGGTCCAAAGGTTCTTCATCATCTCTTTAAAGGCAATTACCCTTCACCCATAAGATGTGGTCATTACAGGCTCGACCTACTGAATTTAGATCGAAGAAACGACACCGAATTACGCTCGCACAGAAGTACGACCCCCACTGGCCTTAAAATTCTTCACCCCATAAAACTGTAAAACATCCTCAGGTGTTATCCTCCTCACTTTTCCCTCTTTTACCCATTTTTCATTTAGATGGTCACACACGGTTATTACCTCCCACATATTCTTGTTCAATTGAACAGGACATGCCCCAATTGTATTCATAATCCCCTTCACTAAATTGGTAAAGGAATGCTCAACCCATACTCTAATTGAGATAGGTAACACAAAAAACCCTCTGAGAGGTTAATCCGAACATACTCATCAAAATATTCTAATGAGATCGATTCATCTATACCCCTATCTCGTTTTTCCACTTCCAAATAAAAATACTTTTCCCCCTCCGCTACCATATAACCCCTAAACTGCCTACCGACAAACTCTACATAATTGCCCCACTTCCCTCCTACAGCTGCCTTGGCTTTACAAAACTCTCTAAAAGCATTAGAACCTGGAGGATAAGATAGCAATTGACCAGGGAAACCTGGGAATTATTCCAATCCAACTTCCCCTTCATTATCAGACTCATTCATCAGGCCAGAGGTCGATACCTTCATAACATATTAACTATCCATCTTAAAAACAATTTCTACAGACACGTTTTCGACCTACACAAATGCCTCTCACGCTCGACCTACATAATGGTTAAGGTATTTATCATTCTTCCATCTATGTACATATATTTTACATATATCTCTGATCAATCATTTACGTGTAACATATATCTTTAACATATATATACGTCAACATATATCGCATACATCTCTACTAACCTTCAGTATCTGAATAAGAATCGGCAGTTGCGTCAAGCTTTTCCCTCACAACGTTGTTGTATAGCCACCTACGAGATCCATAATAGTTTTCCCTCTTCAACCGTCTATCACCTTCGGATAACTTTTAATCAAATCCCCTAATCTTTTGTCTCTCTCTCTCTGAGTGTTCTCCAAAGTTTTTGAAGTTGTAAAACATTTGATTGGAGACGAAGAAGTACTATTAATCCTTTCTCTTTGAACCGGCTAGCATTTATTGCTCCTCACACGAACCGTCCTCGATTCCAGAATCGGTGCGTCATTTCTACTCTCCATGTCAGACGCCTTGTACATTTTGAATAAAACCACATTTCTATCATTACAACTCCCCTCATTTTTTAACATATTTTTTCTCCCTATTTCCATATCTTTTCCTGACCATTCCACACTCATGATGACTCACTCTGTACAATGTCAAAGTTTTATTTCCTTTTGCATACAAAACAAAATTAGAAGCTTCTACATTTTTCATATTTTTGTTTCTCTGTTCTTGTTTATCATACTTATAGTGATTGACATCATTTTCTAAATTGTGAAAATGTTCAAATTTATTTAAAATATTTGCTAAAACAGTCTCAAAACAGATTCGCCCCTATAGAGGATCCGATTAACTTATATTATTTCTATTACATTCAAAACAATTATATTATTCTTAAGAAAGACTTTAAACAACATCCATCATAGCCTTAGTAACCTAAACAAACATCATCCAATCAAATTATTTGTCGGTTCTCAGATCTTTGAATTCGATCTCAACTTCAGCAAATAAACCAACCAACTTTTCTCGATCTATCGAATCCCTCACCAATACACGAAAATACACATTATAGAAATAACGAATATACTCCAGCTCTCTACTCCTTACATCTAACTTTCGAGATTACATTCCCTCCCCAATAGCTCAGCATCATAACCAAATGAACCAAAGATCCTCTCATGTACTACAGCAGTCTTTATAGCCAATCGTCCTTCTATGGCAAGATGAATCCTCTGAGATCGAGCCATACCATCCTAATATCTCATTCATTTTTCTTTCATCCTACCCATATTTATACGTTTCTTATACACTTTCCCCTCAAATACGTGATTTTTTACTTTGTATCTCGTAACAGAAAACCTAAAATCTTAGAATAAATTATTTAGACTTATCCCCTCACTAGTATACACATTAATTACTATACTCGACCTTGCGCTACCACAAGTAGTATCCCTATCGACCTGTAACAGCTCAAATTTTAACTATTACATATTTTCTACAATTTTGATCCCTCACCTATTAAAAACATGAATCATTTGTACATCAAAATGATATTATCAGCACGAGCTCATCTCAGTTCGAGGAGTATTGCAACATTGCTTCATCACTTATAAGAAATTATTTACCCTAATGCCCAACACAATTTAGTTCGATTCAAAAAATTTGTCTATATACAGCTTATTGAATATCAACTTTTATTCATGTCAAAAATATTACATATGATTTACAGATAATAATTTTTTACCATATCGACCTCAGGAATACAACAGATGTTACCCGTCCAATACAAAACTCTAGGTACTTTGCAGAAAACAAGTTTTCCCGTTTCTTAAAAGTCACACAAGTCATTCAGGCACGCCGAGGCATCATGTCTTCCAGTTCTTCTTGATTCAGTAATTTTTTACCCTCATGCAAAGAAGACATTTGACACAACAAAAAGTTTCCCTCAAATGAGTTTGGTCGAAGTCCAGTCGAACTTCAAATGGAAACTATGCAAGCAGTGAACTCAGTGCTGGCCCCCACAAAACAAGATAAAGGTCTTATGAGTACAAAAATATGATAAAAATGCATCAGCAGACTCCCCCTTCCAATCTTCCTCCTCCACTGCCATCACTGCCTCTCCTATAACCACCACCAATGAAGAGTTGGTAGAGATGAAGAGGGCCCAACCTTAGAATCCATGGTGACACAAGAAATTAGCATATCTGCCCCGTAGATACACCTATCCCTGCATATAAAGCCCTAACCTTGTCTTTCGCAGGAGTGCGGAGATAGGCCCACCGTTCCTCGCCTGTCAAGACGAAGACATGAAATCTCCACTTATATTAAAAATCTTCCTCAGCTTCAACCGCTTCCTCTTCCGATAAGCCTTGGTACGTCGGAGGAATAGGAGCGTGTATCGACATTTCCAAGGAATGGTCACCAAAGCATTTCAACTTTAACTTCTGCATTTCAGACGCAATCCACTCTTTAAGAACCATCATCCGAGTTTTCACCATCTCAGGAAAGGTTACGCAAGCAGAAATTGTTTCAAAGATTTACTACAGGTACTATTTATATAACCCTACATTTATTGTACAGGTACATTTTCCCAAGCGTCATCATTCATTACGGATGTGAGTATTCAAACGTAACCGTCACATACATCCGCATCCGCATTAACATTTAATACCCATCACTTCTCAATATCACGTAACTTCCATCCAGTCAAATGCCTTCATTACTCCGTTTCGAATTCCAAACTTTTAGCACATTTTTTATCATCCAAAGCCACTCGTGACTTCGGTTGTGAGGGGGCAATTATAAGGACTTATTCCTCGATCTCACTCATAATCGAGCTCACAAAGCTCGATTTACCTCCATCTCAGGCTCATGCATTTTTTAACACTTAACACTCCAGTAAACATTCTAACCAGCCCCACGAACTACTCAAGAGCGTAGATCAAGTGAAACCCAGAAAATGTTATCCAGTCAAAGATACCTATCTCTCACGAACTCGTTAGTTATTCAGTCAACCACCACTAACCGTATTATTCAGAAAACATGCTCCAGCACGATGAAGAATTGTGGGAAAAGCCTAAATAAAGGAAAAGTTCCAGAAGAGATAGGGACCAGAATAAAGATTAAAAGTACCTGCAGCAATAAAGATATCCGCTTTATTCGAAAAATGTGCTCCAGCACAAACTTCTTATTTACGAGATCAAAAGTATTTCTATATTTAGAGATCACTTGTAATAAAGATATCTGGTTCAAACAATAAAGATACTTTTACAAAAATCCTCCATACGAGGTAGTAATTTTTTACCTATTCAGAGGTTTTCCATGTTAAAAAAACTTATTTCCATTTCTTACTTTTCATTAGAATATTGTTACAGGTTCATTGGTGTGATAGCTAATTCCTAATCATTTCGAGCTTACGGAATTTGGCCATTACAGACTAGAAGTTTGTGGGTAAGTTGTTCTAGGAGGCAGGGTTAAAAAGATCTAGGACCAAAGGTTTTGAAATCCCAGTGATCGACGGGAAAATGTCTGCCAAGAACAAGAGAGCTACAGAGAGCAGCCTTCCGTTGGAAAATCCTTCGCTGGTAGGTTATAATACTGATATGAAAATAGATGCTATTCTCAAGGTATCTCTGGGTAAGAGGAAAAAGCATAGGAGAGTAAGTGAGGATGTGCCATCCCTGCTTCCACACAAGAGGGCCACTCAGAAATTGAAAATAGAAGAGGTGGCTAAAACTGCTAAGCCAGCTGATGTGGTGGGCGGGCGTCCTCCACGAGGTTCGGGAAGTATAGCTTCGAAGAAAAAGGTAGGTGGAGAGATGTCGAAGAACAAATTTGTGGTGGAAAATGAGGTCGAAGTCCAGCAGTCAATGGAGCTTTTCATGTCGGGGATGAACATTTTGGAGGCTGAGCTAGATAATTGCTTGGTTGGGGCTCAAAGTTTGGTCTCATTTCTTAACGAGGGCAGCTGGAACATGGCGAAGGTAAGAAATTTTTTTGCTTTGTTACGATTAAAGAAATTGGTATGCCATTCGAATACTCAATATATGAATCTTCTGCAGATTATAAACTTATTGACTAATACCTGAGGGCATATTATTGGCAGTAGTGATCTGGCTAATCAAGTGTTAGCGTATAATAATATCGAGAAAGATTTGACGAGGGAGAAGGAATTACGGATTGAAGATAAGAACGATCTGAATGCAAGGCTCAATACCTAGAAGCTGGATGCAAAAAAGGTGAGGGACACTGTTATTCAAGACTTGAGGAAGACGTTGGAGAAGGAGAATGTGGAGGCTTTGGCACTGCAAAGAGCAAACTTTGAGAAGGATGTAAGGGATCAAGTTGCTCAAGCACAAGAAGCAATACAGCTAGAGCATGCCAAGATTCTTGACGAAGTAAATGTTGATAAGCTCGATAAGTGTAGGAAGGTCCATGACCATTTTTATGGTCAGTATAAGGAGTTGGAGGGGTGGAAAAAGTTGTACAAGAGTTTGGCGAAGTCTTGTGGTGGTGTATGTGAATATTCGAGCTCAGATGACGAAAAGTCAGGTTTTGGTGATGCTCTAGATGAGGCAGGAATGGTTCAGGACGCTATGATAATAGAGACCAATACATCTCAACAAGGCAAACTAGGGGATGTGCCCGTAGTGGAATGGTCTTTCAATGTGGATGAAGTCATATCTTCCCCTATAGAGTAGAACATTGGAAGTAGTTATCGAAGGTTGTAAAAAATGGTCAGTGGGACCAAAACAATTTGAATTTGTTAGTTTAGAATCAGTACTCTCTATCGAATTTTAAGCATTTTACAAAAGTATGTTGACGTTAAGTATTTATATTTGATAAGATAAATATTAATCGAGAGGTAAATATATTGCTAGCCTGGATGCATACTCAATAGGTATGGATTGAGACCAATTTATAAATAGTAAAGATACGAGCTTGTCTTGAGGCATACTTATAAAGTATAGAATAGGATCAAGTCGATATTAGAAAGATTAATGATTGTCTGAATGTAACTGTAAAGTTGGATCGAGATCAAGTCATGAAGAGTAAAGATGTGAGCTTGTCTTGAGGCATACGTATAAAGTATGGAACAAGATCAAGTCGATATTAGAAAAATTAATGCCTGTCTGAATGTAACTATAAAGTTGGATCGAGATCAAGTCATGAATAGTAAAGATATGAGTTTGTCTTGAGGCATACGTATAAAGTATGAAACAAGATTAAGTCAATATTAGAAAGATAATGCTTGTCCGGATGTAACTGTAAAGTTGGATCGAGATCAAGTCATGAATAGTAAAGATGTGAGTTTGTCTTGAGGCATACGTATAAAGTATGGAACAAGATCAAGTCGATATTAGAAAGATTAATGCTTCTCAAGATGTAACTATAAAGTTGGATCGAGATAAAGGCATGAATAGTAAAGATGTGAGCTTATCTTGAGGCATACGCATAAAGTATGGAACAAGATTAAGTTGATATTAGAAAGATTAATGCTTGTCTGGATGTAACTATAAAGTTGGATCGAGATCAAGCCATGAATAGTAAAGATGGTAGTAAAGAGTGTTTATTTGAAGTAGTAAAAGTTTGTATAAATAGTTATTTGTAAAAAAAGAATTAACTGAGTTGTGTTCCATAAGAATTCGAGGTGGACTTCATCTTCTGCCATCAGCCAATATGTGCCGCTGTTTGTTTTATCGTTGAGGATGTACGGCCCTTCCCAATTTTCAGATAACTTGCCAAAAAATTTAGGTCGAGTATTGTCTACAATTCGTCGAAGGACCAAGTCGCCGATGTCGAATGTTCGTGGTCGAACTTTTTCGTTATAGGCCTTTTTCAAGGTATCATGATATCGTCCCAAGTTTGCAATAGCATGGTCTCAGGTTTCCTCTATCCAGTTGAGGTTGTAGAGGTGACCGAGCTCGTTGTCTTCATTTGATAAGGTTCTTCGTGCACTGGGGAGATTGAGGTCTGAGGGGATGACTGCTTCAGTACCAAAGGTCATTATGAATAGTGTACAACTTGCTAAAGTTTGAGGAGTCATTCTGTATACCTAGAGAACATTAAGTAGTTTATCGACCCATCTACCTTTTTGTCATCAAGACGTTTGCGCAGTCCTGACTTGATGCTTTTGTTGATGGCTTCAGCATGTCCGTTTCCTTGAGGGTAGTAGGGTGTGGAGGTGGAGGTGGAGAGTTAGATTTTGTATTTGTGGAGGAATGCGAGGACTTTTTTACTGATGAATTACGTTCTGTTGTCATATCGTATCATCTGTGGGTAGCCAAACTAAGTAATGATGTACTCCCAGAGGAATTCGATAACTTCATTTTTATCTATATGACAAAGGGGAACTGCTTTGACCCATTTTGTAAAGTAATATGTGGCAACAAGAATGAATCTGCAGTTTCCTGATGTTGAGTGGAAAGGTCTAATGATGTCAATCCACCAGCGTTTAAATGGCCAGAGGACACTACTGTCGTGTAAGTTAAGTGTTGGGCTTTTGATGTCTTGAGCATGAATTTGGCACTTATAACATTTTTGAACGTAAGTTTCACAATCTTGTCGCATTTTCGGCCAGTATAGACCTTAGGTAAAAGCTCTTTGTGCCAAAGATCATCCTAATATGTGAGCGTCGCAGATACCTTCGTGAAGTTTCTGAATCATTGTGTGGGCTTGTTTTTGAGAAATGCATTCGATCAGTGGTCCTCCTCCTGTAAGAAATGCATAAGATCTTATTCTGAACTGTGAATCTGGGGCATCGGGCCAACAGTGAATGGGGTTCATCTTTGTTGCTGGGCAGGATATTGGAGTTGAGGTATAAATAAAATGGCCTCTTGCAGTCGTCAGTATCTTCATCTTCTATTACGGTGATCTGCAATGTGGATTGTACATTGAGGCTAGAATGTTTGATGATTTCGATATCCAAAGATCATCTTTCACTGTCTCCGAGCATGGCAGCGATTTTTGCTAAAGCGTCAGCGTAACAATTTTCTTGTCGCGGTAGATAAGATATTGAAGCTTGTTTAAACTTGCTCTTCTTTGCTTCGACTAGAGCTGTATACTCGACCATTTTTCCAGTTGTGCAGAATGTCTTGTTGTAGTGGTTCGCCATGAGTAAAGAATCGGCGTAAACTACTAATTCTTTTGTTCCGAGTGTGAGTGCGAGATCGAGTCCATGGAGTATAGCTTCATACTCCGTTTCATTGTTGGAAGCATAGAAGTTAAGCTTGATGGCTTTCTCTATGCGATGGTTTGAAGGTGTTATGAGGAAGATTCCAATTCCCGATCCCTTTGGTCCTGCGGAACCATTGGTAAAGAGTCACAATCCCGTATTTTTTGACCATGCGTCAGGCTCAGCGATGGAGTCGTCTGTGAAAATGTCTTCGAGTTCTTCCCAATTAGGGTCTTCGACAGGGAAATCAGCTAAGAAATCAGCAACTGCTTGTCCCTTGATTGATATCTATGCTTCAAATGAAATGTCATATTCCCCAAGGAAAAAAGACCATTGTGAAACTCGTCAAGATTTTTCCTTTTTTGAGAGTACGAGTTTCAGGGGGTATTTTGTAATAACTTTGATGGGGTGAGCTTGAAAGTATGGACGGAGTTTTTGAGACCTGTAAACCAAGGCGAGCAATTGCTTCTCTGTGGTTATATATCATTTCTTAGCAGGCATAAGATTTTTGTTGATAAAGTAAATTGGTTTCTCGATGCATCATCTTCTTGAATAAGGATAGAGCTGATGAAATCCTCAGTTGTGGATAAGTACATTGTGAGTATTGTTTAAGATCTTAGAAAGCTAGTTCACAATTAGGAGTGCAAATGATCTCCTTGTGTTGTTTCTTTATAACTGTAGTGGGATCACCACGAAGAAGGAGGTAAAGAAGTTTGTATCGATCAGAGAACTTGGAGATGAAGTGATGAAGAGCAGCGATTTTGCCTGCAAATTGCTTGACATTTTTTTTTTGGAGAGATGGCATTGCAGTGAGTGCTTTGATTTGTGCTAGATTGATTTTTATTCCTCTTTTGCTGACTAGGTGTCCTAGAAATTTTTTAGATGCAACACCGAATTGGCATTTTTCTGGGTTGAGCTTCATTTTGTATTTGCGAAGGAAATCGAAGATGGTTTGGAGATGTGCGGTGTGATCCTTGCGCTTTAGGATTTTGCATATCATATTGTCAATATAGATTTCCATGATTTTTCTGAGGTTGTCTTTAACCATTTGGCTCACCAGCCGTTGCTAAGTGGCACCAGCATTCTTTAACGCAAAAGGCATTACTGTGTAACAGTAGAGACCTCGTTTAGTAACAAAGGTTGTTTTTTCTTGATCATCTTCGGCAAGTGATACTTGATTGTAGCCAGAGGCGGCATCCATCATTGATAGAAGTTCATGTCCGACGACGGAATCAAGCAGTTGCGGAATCAGTGGTAGCGGAAAACTATCTTTTGGAGTCAATTTGTTTAGTTCTGTGAAGTCAACACAAACCCTAATTTTCATATTTTTCTTTGGGACTGCCACAATGTTAGACCCCCATTTGGGACATTTGGCTTCTCGAATGAATCTAACAAGAAAGAGTTTACCAATCTCTTCGTTTACGGCTTCGCGAAGGCGAGGAGCAAGGTTTCGTCATTTTTGAATGACGGCTTTATTGTCTGAAAGGAGGTTTAGTTTATGACATGCTATCGAGGGATCGATTCCTGGCATTTCTTGGAAAGCCCAGGCGAAGATGTTGATATTCTTTTTAAGGAGCTGGATCATGGCTTCTTTTTCATCAGATGATAGTTTAAAGCCGATAAAGGTGTGACGTCCGGGACCATCAAGGTCAATGGTTTTGACTGCTTCGATGTCGTGCTACTCGAATACGGGAGGTGTCTCCTTCAATAGTTCCTATACTTTGAGAAGTTTTGTCGTATGAGGATTTGTGGTCGTATTCTTGTACATGCGTGCGACTGCCTGACTACCTTTGATTTCATAGACTCCGTGGTCTATTGGAAAATGCAAAGCCAGATGGTACGTGAAGGGTACAGCTTTGATGGAGTGTAACCAACTTCATCCCAGAATTCCCAGATATTAGGATTCTGCATCAATGATGAGGAATTTGACGAATGTAGTTTCTGATTCAGCCTGAACTGGTAAAGTGATCTCTCCTGTGGCTGATTCTTTCGACCCATTGAATCCAGCGATTATTGTTGTCGAAGCTTTAATAGAGTCGCAGAGTCCTAAGACTTCAATTGCTCTACAAAATAGTACGTCTATGGCAATTCCTGTATCGATGAGCAGCATATGCAGGTAGACCTGTCTGACTTTAAGCATAATGACAAGAGAATCATCATGGGGTTACTTCACATGAGTAGTATCACAACCTTTGAAAGTGATATGGTATAGATGTTTGGATTTGCTCGATGTGGGAAGAAGTTTTGCAGATTTGTCTGAGGAAGTCATTTTATAGCAGGATGTTATCCGATCATCTTGTTTTCTTTTCTCGCCTTTCTCAATCTCAATCATGTACAGGTGGCGAGCTTGTCCCTGATTTTGATTTTGCTCGACGTCTCTATTTTTTGCCTCATCTTCGAGAAACTTTTGGATGTCGATGACATAATTATGAAGTCTTCCAGCGAACAGGATGAGGTGAAAAATTTGTATGAGAGAGTAGCAGTTATCAGTTTCATGGTTATGCACATTGTGATATTGGCAGAGAGGTTATGTGGGGATGTCTGTGATGGCTTGTGGTACTCGATAACATTCATCTTCCTTGATCGTTTGTAAAATAGTTGATAGAGTGGCTGTCATTGGCGGAAGAACTGGGACTGGCCTGTCTGGCCTACCTTCCTGCCTTTGATTGTTGTCAGTGTTCCTTCCGCATTATTTGGGTGCTTCAGTAGTTGTCAATTTTTGAGGAATAGTTGAAATTGAATCTTGAGAATGGATGGTAGAAGAGCTTTTCATCTTGTCCTTCTTTGACCGTTCTAATTCGATGTAATTGTTGACTACATCAATCAATTCGGTAACTGCCCGTGGCTTGTGTAGTGTGAGCTCTTCGCAAACTTTAGAGTCGATATTCAAGGCTGAGGTAAACGCAGGGACAACGATTTTTGGATCAAAATTCCCAATTTTCCTCGTTTCTTGTAAGAATCGTTTATAAAAACTTGTTAAGGTTTCCTTTGCACCTTGTTCGAAGAAAAATAATAAATCTACAGTTATCTCTCGCTCCTTAACGTGAGCATAATTAGACTCGAACTGGTACTACAATTGGCTGAAGGTGGTAATGGAACCCTCTTGGATTGTGTGGAACCATATAAGAGGTTCTTCTATCACGCTTGTGATCGATTTTAGAGCATACTCCTGCCACAGCTTTGAAATGTCAAACATGGGTAAGTGAGTCAGTGATGCTTGTATACTGGATCAATTTGGGAAAATGGAAATTATCTGGGATGGGCATAAGTTCGAGATGACGGGAGATGGGGTCCGTTTTGATCCTGTCTAAAGCAGATCACCTGCCTGGTATATCAGAGTTTATGGCATCGATTCTATTATTTAGGTCGTCTAATGTGATAAACTGTTAAGAAGGAATTGGTACAACTACAATTTGGGGATCAAAATCTCCTTGTCCTTCTGGTCCCAATCAGTCCTAGATTTGTCTTCTTTCAGGTGGTGGGGAAGTTTGATGATGAGTGCGTTGACTACCTTGAGTTTTCGATGCTGAAGATGTGAGTCTAAAATACCAAGAAACCCTATCTTGATTTCTAGATCTAGTTCGAGAATATCACAATCGGTATTCTTTGAGTTGATCATCTCTTTGGGTTTCTCTGGACCGGTGATCACTTCGGGCTGGTGGAGGTGACGCTTGCCTTACGATGAGTCTATCCTGAGTCCTTCATAGTTTGTTTATCTCTTTCTGATGTGTCTGACTTTAATGGTCCAGCGCTCTTCTTCGTTCGTCTCTCTCCACTTGAAGAGCTTTAGCGTGGATTCGCTTATCTTTTACTCTTTGGGCTTTTTCTACAGCCATTTGTTTTTGGAGTTCGACCACTGCACTATGAAGGTCGACTATTCCAAGTATTAGATTGTTGTCATGATATCTCATCGTGGTAGATTGGCTTATGAGATTCATGTTGCTCATTGTAAGGATGATAGATTAGAGTCGGTAAAGAAATGTATAATTTTTCCCACAGACGGCGCCAATTGTAATGGCGTGTTTTTCGGGAGGAAAACCTTCGCCAATACTATTTGTAAGGATTGTGTAATAAAGAGCTAAGCAACCAAGATTTTGCGTGGAAAACTCAGTAAAAGCTTAGAAAAACTACGACCTCGAGGAGGGTTTGATGTTAAATCTAGTAGATGCTAGTTATCACAAGCTTTTGAAGTATTGCTAGGGATAAAGAGTGAAGGTAGTAAGAATTCCGAGTATCCTTTAGAATCCATTCTCTGCCTGTATTTATAGTAGATACAGGCAGCTTACAAAAAGAAAGAAATAGTCTCCTATTCTGGAGGAAGTGGGCGAACTTCGTGGATCTCTAACAGTTCTTTCTTGACCAGGCTTCAGCGGCTACTTTTGGAAAGTCCAGGACTGATGGTATCTTCTAGAATGTTGAGCTGTCTTCGACTATACAATGCTGAGCAACCTTCGACTATATCATGCTGGCTTATTCTTGTCGAATCTGGAGAATATGCTACTACATTCTCGTTTCCCAAACTCATACTTTTTCCCGTTCAGAAAAAGTAGTTGCGATCGCAAAACGCCCAGCACTTTGTGTAAATGCCCAAGGTGCACCTCCCATGTACGACTATATATCAAGATATCATCCAAATATACAATCACAAAATCACCAATAAATGCACGAAGTACCTCATTCATTAGCCGCATAAACGTCGCCAGAGCATTAAATAACCCAAAAGGCATCACTAACAACTCAAATAACCCCTATTTGGTCTTGAACGCTGCCTTCCAAATATCCTCCACCCAGATTCGAACTTGATGGTAACCCAACTTAAGATCCAACTTGGTGAAAAACCGAGCCATCTGTAACTCATCTAAAAGCTCCTCAATCTGTGGAAGCGGATAACGATTCTTTACCGTGATCTTGTTCAATGCCTGATAATGCACACACATCCTCCAAGACCCATCCTTCTTCGGCACCAATAACACCGGTGAACCACAAGGTGAGCAACTCGGATTAATAACTCCTTACTCCAGGAGTTCATGTACCTGCTCCTTGATCACATCAGACTCTGTAATAGAAGTTCGATATAACCCAATATTGGGTAGTGGCTCACCATTCACCAAGGTAATATTATGTTCCACAACCCTCTTACGCGGCATCCCTTCTATGCCCAGAAACAAGTCTTCATACTCCTCTTGCAACTCCCCCATATCAGTTTGTTGCTTAGGAGACATTGCCAAAATAGACAATACCGTAGCCGATAGACCCTCTTGAACCGGTCGCACCAACAAAAATAAAAATTTGCCGCTCGCATTAACCAACCTCTTCGCCTGAGTCACCATTTCCAAATTACCGGTAGTGATATGTTCCTTACATGCATTAATATGGAACTCAGCCCCATCCTTCACAAGACGATACTTGTGAGCTCGATGGTAAAGGATTGCATCTCGGTCCTAAAGATTAGAGTTACCCAAGATGACTTGACACACGTTCAACGGAACCACCTCACATGTCACTTCATCAATAAACTTCTCAGTAATCGCAAACTACTTAAACGTACACTGCTTAGTGATCTTCAACTCCGCGTCTTTCTGAATCCAATCCAAACTATACGACTTAGGATGAGCCACAGTAGCGAAACCCATCTTCTTCACCACCGCCTCAAAAATTAAATTCTTCTGACTACCCAGATTAATGATGGTCTCGACTAAGCTCTACTTCACCTGAATGCTGACATAGAAAAGCTCTTCCCGACTTGCATCGTCGATAGCTAGAGGTTGCTTGAACATTATAGTAAGCTTAGGATTTGGCTTATCTAAATCTGGAAGATCCACAATCGTTGTGGCTAATGCACGTTTCTCTTTCTTGCCCTTCTCTTCCTTCAGCCAAAGCTCCGGGTGAAGTTTCTAACATCTATCTGAATTGTGCCCATTAACCTTGCAATGACTACAGATAGTCCCCCCTCTCTTTGGACTCCCCTTTCTGATCAAACTTCCAATTAGCCTTGTACCCCGACTTGCTCTTGTTATCTTTCTTGTCGCTCTTCAAGTACTTGCCTTCAATGGTAATTACTTTAATGGTAGCGTCCTCGATATTTTCTACATTGAAGAACTTTAATTCTCTTCTAATGGACTCTGACAAACCCCCCGTATACTTCATGAACACCTCGTACTCATCCACGTTAATATCCAAAACCAACGTTTGGTTATGAAAGTTCGCAGTGAATTGTTGTAAGGATTGCCCAAACCTTGGGCGTAAATTGTGTCATTTGTACTATTGCTTCCATACCAAAACCTTGTATTCTTTCCAACTCAGACTTCCGACATCATATCGTTTCCGATAGGACTTTCACCACGTTAGTGAGTGACTTGTGAATTTCAAAGTAGAGAAGCAAATTTTCTGAGCGTTGGAATATTCATCAGCGGAAAAATAGAGCTCTTACCTATCTAACGAATTATCCAATTTCTAGGCATCGACGGAACCATCGAATACCAAAATCTCAATCTTAAAGTCAATACGAAGATTACGCATATGATTCAATGACTTACCAACACCTGGGCGCTCCTTGACGGAATCGATATCACTATAATCGTTATCTATCCCTGTATTATCGACGTCTCTACCCACTTACATAAGCCCTTTCCTCCTCAAGCGGCCTCACCGATGAGAGCGGCCTCGCTGTATTACTAAAGTGAAAGCCACACAAGGTTTGTGAGACGCAATTGTTCTACCAACTCCCCTACCGTAGAAGTTAGCTCAGAAATTGTCGTTTCCAAAATCGTGAGTCGATCGTTGGCCTCGTCCATCTTTAAATCGTCATTTTTCTTTGAAATAGGTTTGCAATTAATCTTCAACAGAGTCACTAGCTTCTCTTTCGTTTGCCTGAGACGGTCACGTGTAGAGACCATACACCACAATTAACCCCCTGAGAGTCACAACTGGAAAACTAATACCACTTAATCCACAATACGATTGAGACGCTCTAGTTAGCAAAAAAATATGAAGAACACCAATTGATTTGGAAAAATAGAAAATTCGATTACTTAAAACAAAGTAATTACAATGAAAAACTCTCAAACCCTATGATTCTCTCAAATCTTTTTTCAGATCTAACATCCCAAAAAAATAACTTAAGTTCTCTTTATATACTAGAAAACTCAAAATAATAAAAGAACGGATCTCGAGGCAAAACTAGTCCTAAAATTCACAAAACACGCCAAAGGAAAAAGGCTGAATCGCACCTCTGTTCGAACAGAATAAGTTTTTGTTCGAATAAAATAAATGTATTATAATAGAATTAAATCTATTCGAATAAAACACCTTAGGATGAAATGTAACAAAAAAAATAACAGAAAAGTATTCGAATAGATTTTAATTTATTCGAATAAAACACCTCAACCTGAAATGTATTCGAATAAATTTTAATCTATTCGAATAGAACACCTCAGGCCAAAATGTATTCGAACATAAAATAATTTTGTTCGAATAGAAGTTAAAAATACTTCATTTCTTCTTCAGATCCTCCTGGATCATTTGCCATTCACACGCTAAATTTCACCATTAAAGAAATTACACTTAAAAAGTTATTGAGGTTGTTACCCCGATATTCACGCTATGAATTAGGCATGTGCTCAAAGGCCTGACCAAAATTTGTTCATGAACTGTATTAGCCATCTTTTTAGTCGTAGAGTATAGTCAAGTTTGATGTAACATTGCCTTCGACAAATTATCATGTGTGGTTTTAAAAACAAAGGATGACCATCCGCTTTTTATAAAAACTGTGAATCAGGCTAAAAGTATTTTTCTAAAAAAATCGAGTTAGCACCGGGTGGAAGATTGTTGGATTTTCTATCTATACCAGCACAACTCAATGTTTTATCTTCCAGTTTACGTGCACATATGTTAATAGGTTGTATATGTATTATTGGATGTGCCCAATTGTTATACCAAATTAAGGTTGATGAGACCTAGTGAAACTCTTTATTAGGGTTCGAGGATATAATAGGAAGACCACTCAAACTCTATCAGGTTAAATAAAGATGAAGTCTATCTTGAAGGCTACAACACATAAAATTATCTCATTAAGGTCTGCAGCCAATCCAAGGGAAGACTCCACTCAATAATAAAAAGATTTGCAAAAACTGGAGAAAAGGTTAGTATAATCTGAAATATCCATTTTGGAGTTTGTTTCATTTAGTGTCTAGTGTGGGTGTCAGCACTATCTCGTGGTTAACCGGCGTCAGTAAGTGCACGTGGAGCGACTACAGCTGGACTAACACAGAACAGGTAAGTAGGTTTCCAACTCCTTATTCTAAATATCAACCCCAGGTAATAAGTATGTATTTTATAAGATAACAAAACTTATATTCGAATAGAACTGGGAACATTTCTATTCGAACAGAATTTATTTGCATTCGAATAAAATGCTCAGACACATTTCTATTCGAATAAATTTATTTTTATTCGAATAAAATGCTCACTCATATTTCTATTCGAATAGATTTATTTCTATTCGAATAAAATGCTCAGCCACATTTCTATTCAAATAGATTTATTTTTATTCAAACAGATACCGTAATTTTTATTTTCTAATTAAAGACAACTTTAGTTTTTTCAAACTTCACTTCTTCAAAATCAATTTTTCTAAGGGCTTGGTTTTTAGAGTGAGGAGAGATTACTCTTGAGAGATTCAAGAGAGAATTAAAATACTCATATCTTGAATCAATCATTATTGATCAAGAAACCATAATTATGGATTGAAGAAGTTGAGCGATTCAAGCTTTGAAGCTTTGGTACGTTATCCGAGGTGAGGCATTGCAAGAACGAGGAATCGGTTGCTAAGAGTTTGATTAGAAGAGAGATAACCACGAGATGTGTTTATCGAGTTTGTAAGTAGTCAAACTCTTGTAATTCTTTTTCATAGTGGATTGTGTTTATCAGGTTTTTCTCCTGAAAAAAGTTTCCCACAGAGTTAAAAATCTTTGCCCGTGTCTTTATGTTTCCAACTACTTGTTTGACAATAGTAATTGAATCAACTTGATTTAGGTTAAGTATATACCATTATTTCAAAGGAATTAGGACCTTTCAATTTAGACCTAAAATAATCAAAATTGGTTAGTCTCAAGCGACTAAGAACTTTCAATTGGTATCAGAGCGGTCATGTTTCAAGGCTTAACAACATAAGCGTGGATCTCGGATAGTTCGCTTGAGAATAATGAGTTCCGAGAAGTTTGGAGGTCCTATAAATCACCCTCCAGCCTTTGATGGCAAAGAATACCCATACTGGAAAGTCTGAATGGTTGCATACTTACAATCAATCGGTGAAGATGAATAGATTGTTGTTGAGGATGGATGGATACCCCCTACTGTGATGCAAGGTCCACCAGGGAGTGTTATTGAAGTCCTTAAACCTAGGAACCATGGTCAAGAGAAGAAAAGGATATTGTTGGTTATAATTCAAAAGGCCTCAATGTTATTTTTATGGCTGTGAGTCAAAGTGAGTTTCGACATATCTCTGCATGTACCACTTCTAGAGAAGCTTGGGACATCCTAGTTCGAACTCATGAAGGTGATGATACAGTCAAAGAAAGTAAGCTTTAAATGCTTACTTCGCAATTTGAGAATATCATAATGACTGAAAACGAACCTTTTGGCGAGTTCTATGCGAGACTAAGTGATATTGTAAACACTAGTGCCGCATTAGGAGTAGCATACTCCGATGTTCAAATAGTTCGTAAAGTTCTAAGATCTCTTCCTAAGAGCTTTAGATCCAGACGTGATGCTATGAGGAAGTACAAGATCTTAAGAAAATGAAACCCGATACATTGGCTGGAAAATTGCGAACGTTTAAACTCGAGATGAGAATGGAAAACCCTGAGAAGAATAAGAGTGTTACTTTCACATCTTCATCTCACTCTTCTTCTTCTAAGGGTTCCAAAGAGGTTGATCACTCATATAACTCAGATGATGATGAAGGTTCGGATATAGATTCATCAATTGCCCTTATTAGTCAACAATTTTAAAAAATATTGAAAAAATGCCAATTTCATAAACAAGGGGAATCTATGAACTATAAACCAAGACCTCATGATCGGGTCAAATCTTATAATCGACAGACCAATAATGATACTGACCTTAGTCAAGTTGAATGCTCCAAATCTCACAAGTTTGGTCACTATGCCCATAGCTGCCCGAATAAGAAATCTGGAACAACTCATAAAGCTATGAATATCAGTGTTACTTGGGATGACAGTGATAATGAACATGATAACAATGAGATTAATCCCCAAGTAGTTGATAATGGACCATATTGTGCATATCCTGTGATTTTTAATTATGGTAATAATAATTTGAACGCTTTTGAACTTGAAAATTCTAATGAAAGTCAGAGTAATCAAGAACAAAATGAGTGTGAGGAGTTTGAGGACCCTCATCTTAAGGACTTGTATGCTCAAACTCACGCCAAGTATATGAAACTCAGTAAACTTAACAAAGTCTTGAAAGACCAAGTTATTACAGTTGCGTGCGAACTTCAAGGCAAAACTGAGAGTACAATTCACGAGATAGAGGTTCTTGAGAATGAGAAACAATGCCTACATGACAAAGTTGTATTTTTAGAAAAAGAAGTTAATGATGCAAATGAGAAAATGAAACTTTGGATGAACTTTGTTCGGCCAAGCTTGATGTAGTTCTATCTCAGCAGAAACTTGAGAAGTTTTGCCATGGGGCCAAGAACATTGATAAAATATTATGTATGGAAAAGACGCATAGTGACAAAAGAGGTCTAGGATATGAGGAACCTCTTCCTCATGCCAAGACTCCTCAAATCACAAAGTTTGTAAAAGCAACTGCGTCTACTTCAGTGCCCAAACATAACATAATATCCACTACTCATAATCACTTCAAACAAGCCTCTTACTCTCAAATTTATTATTGTAACATATGTGGTCGAAAAGGATATATTGCATCTTACTGTAGATTTGTTGCACCTGTCAATAGATATAGATATAATTCTAATGTGATTTCTAGATATAATTCTAATGTAAAAAGTGGGAATGCATCTAGATGATTTGCATAGGAAACTATAGGTCGAAGAACTTTTCAAAGCATTTGGGTACAAAAGATAGATTTGGCACCTCAGATGAGGTTCAATGTTGCTCTAGCTGCTTTAAATGCGTTCAAGTTAGTACAATGGTATATGGATAGTGGGTGTTCCTGTCATATGATTGGTGATGGGTCCAAGCTGAGTCACCTAGAGAATATTTAGGGAGGTGATGTTACTTTTGGTGATGGGAACACATCTCCTGTGGTAGGAAAGGGAAAGGCCGAAGGACTTGGTATTTCAGCAATTGAAAATATTCTCTTAGTTAAGGGGTTGAAGGCCAATCTTCTTAGTGTCAGTCAACTATGTGATACAGATCATACTGTTACATTTTCCAGAGGTAGATGTGATGTTTTGACTCTCAAGGACAACGTGTGATGCATGCTTCTATAACCGCTGATAATTGTTAGGTTATTCAACAAGAAGCAATACTATGTAACAAAGCGAAACTGAGTGATGCGGACTTATGACATCAAAGGTTAAGACATATAAACTTCAATGATTTGTCCAAGATTACAAGTAAAGAGCTGATTCGGGGAGTTCTGAAGTTGAGAAGATTGAGCAACATGGTGTGCAGTCCTTGTCAAATTGGCAAGCAAATAAAGAGCTCTCACAAGAAGTCCAATAATATTGTTACTACTCGGATTCTTGAGCTAATACGCATGGCCTTGATGGCTTCTATGGAAACGGCATCCTTGGGAGGCAAAATGTATATTTTGGTAATAATGGATGATTTCTCTCGTTATACATGGATAGCACTTTTGAGAGAGAAGTCTAATACTTTTGAAGAATTCTGTAATATATCGCTTCAAATCCAAAATGAGAAAGATTTCTCTATTGATAAAATTCGAAGTGATCGTGGGGGGAGAGTTTAAGGATACTGGAGTGGTTGAGTATTGTAATTCAAATGGGATTAAGCATGAATTATCTGCTCCAATTACTCCACAACAAAATAGGGTTACAAAAAGGAAGAATAGAGTTCTTCAAGATATGTGACGAGTCTTACATCACAACAAGGATCTTCCGACACATTTTTGGGGGGAGGCCATTCATATTGCGTGCTATACTATTAATAGAGTGTATCTACTTCCACTTACTCTAAACACGCCCTATGAACTGTGTTTTGGAAATAAGCTGAATGTCAACTACTTCTGGGTTTTTGGGAGTAAATGTTTCATCTTTAGAGATCGGGAGAACAATGGGAAATTTGAATCTAGGAGTCATGAAGGTATTTTATTGAGCTACTCAACAAATAGTAGAGCTTTCCGAGTCTACAATTTGAGGACTAACATGATGATAGAGCCTTGTAATGTGGTTGTGGATGATACGTGCACCATTGGTCCTATAGATGTGAGCGAAGATGATAGTACAACGGATAATCCAGAAATATCATCTAGTGATATTCTTTCATCGAGCCCTACTCTACCACTTCCAATTACAACACAACCTCCCGCCCAAGTGTACCGCAACCTGGATGGCAACAAGTTCGTAAGGATCACTCAAATACCGATATCATCGGGGATGCTAACTCTCGGGTTCAAACTCGAAGCCAGCACCATGAGACGGTGCACTTTGTTTGTTATGTTTCGGTGGTCGAACCAACTACGGTAAAGGAAGCTCTTTCAGACGAATATTGGCTACATACAATGCAAGATAAGCTTCACCAGTTTCAACGTCAAGATGTTTGGGATTTAGTTCCACGTCCCTCAAGTACAAATATCATTGGAACTAAATGGGTTTATAACAATAAATATGACGAACTTGGGAATGTAATTCAAAACAAAGCTAAATTGGTTGCTCAAGGGTACAATCAAGTAAAAGGGGTTGATGTTGTTGAAATGTTTGCTCCAACTACAAGGCTTGAGTCTATTCGCCTACTGTTTGCTCTTGCTTGCAATCAAAAATTCAAGTTGTATCAGATGGATGTGAAGAACGCTTTTCTGAATGGGCTCTTAGAGTAAAAAGTGTATGTGGCCCAACCAAAAGAGTTTGAGGATCCTCATCATCCAGATCACGTGTTCTACTTGAAGAAGGCTCTTTACAGTTTGAAGCAAGCTCCTCGGGCATGGTATAAACGGCTCTCAAATTTTCTCTTAGCTAAGGGTTTTGTTCGAGGAGTAGTTGATAAAACACTATTTATCCAATGGAAGGGAGGCGCGATACTCATTGCATAGGTATATGTAGATGATATTGTGTTTAACTCTACTTTAAGTTCACTAACCACTTCTTTTGCAGCTTTAATGAAAAGTGAATTTGAGATGAGCATGGTTCGAGAACTAACTTACTTCCTAGGTCTCCAAATACGTCAAGTGGAGAAAGGAATGTTTATTTCACAATCCACGTATGCCAGGGATCTTGTAAAGAAGTTTAGTCTCTCTTCAGCAAAGTATGCTAGGATACCCATGAGTACCACTACAAAGCTAAGTAAGGACTCAGCAGGTAAGGATGTTGAACAAAGGATGTATAGAAGTATGATAGGTAGTTTACTTTATCTTACTGCTACTCATTCTGATATTATGTTTAGTGTTTGTATTTGTGCTCGGTATCAAGGTAATCCTAAAGAATCTCATTTACAGGAAGTAAAACGTATTATTCGTTATGTATGTGGGACTTCTGAGTTTGGATTATGGTACTCACATTATACAACTTCTGAGGTTATTGGGTATTCCGATACAGATTGGGTGGGTAATGCAGATGATAGGAAGAATACTTCAGGTGGATGCTATTATATTGGGAATAATCTTGTGGCTTGGCAAAGCAAGAAGCATAATTGTATTTCTCAATCCACAACAGAGGCGGAGTATATTATTGTGGGTAGTTGCTGCACTCAATTGATCTAGATGAAACAGATGGTGAATGACTATGGGATAGTCCAGGGGATGATGTCAGTTTTTTGTGATAATACAAGTACAATCAACATCTCTAAGAATCCTGAACAACATTCTATAACCAAGCGCATCGACATTCACTTCCACTTCACCCGTGATCTTGTTGAGTGCAAGATAGTCAGTGTTGAGATGTTCCTACAGAGAGTCAGTTAGCCGATTTCTTCACCAAGCTGTTAGATGTTATGAGATTTGAGCTTATGAGATGGTCAATTGGTGTCTTCTCTATTGATTAGGTATGTCTCTTACGTCCTCTTTACACTCTTTTGGTGAGATTATCACGGTGATATATGCTTAGTCAGATACGTTTTCAAATTCCGTGTTAGGACAGTTCAGTATAGTATTTACTTAGATTTGTTTTCTTTCATGGCAGTTAACTATCTCATGCTCAGATAGATAAGCACTCATTGATATTATACTTTAGGATACATATAGAGACTTCGTACCTAATGTTAGGTGAGGATCGGGCCTTCTTTATGAGCTTCGAGTGTTATGGCATTTACTATTCTTTTTTATCTTGATGTTTATGATCTCGTTTCGTTTCCTTACCCAATTGTCAAATGGTACCATCAAAGTCAAGTTATACTAGTGAAACCTTTCTATTTTTATTCGAGGCGAAAAAATGACTGTGTCCAACCAAAGATATGATAATAGGCATTCTTTTTCTTCACCCATTTTTGACCTTCGCTATTTCTAACCTTAGTTTTATCCACTTGCAGCCTGTTGAGCCTTAAAATATATCTTTTCATTTCTTTTCCAAAACTCTTTTTTTACCTAATTGTTCTGAGACTTTTCAGTGAAAAAATAATAATAATAAAATAAAATAAAAAGAGGAAAGGAAAACAATAAGTGATTTTTGGGGAAGATGTAGAGAAGAATACAATGAATCCCAAAATAAAGGGGATGTGAAGAGGTATGCTTATGTGTGTACTTCATAAGAAATAGAACAACAAAAAAGGAATTTAGTTTCCAGAAAAATAGAGCAGTAGTGTAACTGGAGTCTCAGAATGTCAGCAAAAACACCTACTCCATCATATGCCTACCTGTGCCTACATTATAACTTATATAAAGACCTATTTGATCTTGAGTTCGGCTTAGTCAATATTAGTGGAGATTGGAAATAGGGAATCTAACTTGGTATAAACTTGACACCATTCGTGACAAATGGGTTTCTTTTCCATGAGATCTTCTAGCTCATAGTGCTTCATTTTTCTGATAAAATATGATTTCTTTTGCACTATATTCATTTTCATATTTCATACAGAATGCTAGCTAGTCAATTCTCAGTGATTTTGAGTGGCCACCATGAGAGGCCTAAGTTGAAACAACTTTCCTTATAGTGTCTTATTTCTAATTGTGAGATCTGTTGAATGCATGGTACTGTTTTATGTTGACTGCGCACACACACACTCTGAGTTAACACTTATTATGACTGGCTTTGCTCTAGAATGTTTACCTATCTGATATTCATATAGCCTGTGATTAGTCTCTTGTTTAAGAGTATACAGGGGGAGTATTGATTTTTTTTCCCGTTTACTTCCTTTTGTTTCCTGTAGGAAAAAAAAACTGCTCGAATAAAAAAAAATCTATTCGAATATTTTGCCTCAGCGCAATTTTATTCGAATATTTTTCACCAGTTTCTTTTTTTTATCAAAACTCAACTTTTATTCGAATATCCCTATTCGAATATTTTTGTGCAGCTTCTTTTTATTTGAATACAAATTTTCTTATTCGAATACATTTCGCAGATTTTATTTTTAAAAACATCTATTTTCTTCTTCTTTTTTCTCTCTCTCTATTTGTTCGAATAACTTGCACTACCTCTCCCTCTCTCTCTCTCTCTTGAATACTCTCATGTTTGAATTCCATACTTGAACTACTTTGTGCTTCATTACCTAGTTTTCATCGTTGAATTTGGAATTTCATGTTTTTGAAGCTTGGCGTTTCAATTAGTGGTTTTATCTTGGCAGCTTTTGCCCTAATTTCGTGATTGGACCCCTTCATTAATGTGGTAAGCTTGATCTACTCTCTCTCTCCTTCAAGTTTGGTGATCAATTTGTCAATTTTGTCTTTGGACTTGGTTTTGTTGTTTCGAATTGAACTGTCACTTGGATTTGGAGTTGGAATTTTAAATTATAACTGTCAATTGGAGTTAGAATTTTGAATTGAAACTATCACTTGTAGCTGGATTTGTTATTTGGTAATTAAAACTGTCACTTGGGTTTAGATTTGAAAGTGGAAGTGACATCTGTTTTGTGAAGAATTGGGAGATTGGTGTGTGTTGTGATTCTTGCAGGTTTTGGGTTGATTGTTTGGTGATTGCTTACCTGTGGTGGTGAAGAGTTGTCTAGTGTGATTCATTGGGTTTCCCTGCTTAACCGTGTTGGTTAGGTTTGGGGAAGTGGTGGTAATTTTCTTGCAGGTTCAGTAAGTACTTTGGGCATTGGTTGTCATGGCTCGGGAGAAACGTCCTGAGGTTGCGTCCTCCGTTCTCATTCCGAGTGGCCAGGCTAAACGGGGTCGGACGAGGCGAGAAATTAGGACGGGTCCTAGTAATGTTGCTCATCAAGCCACTGGACAAGGAGGATCTAATGGTACTGGGGGGGTCTCGTGAACATTCACGAGACAATGACGGGGGGAATCACAGTGTGAATCCTAACCCCACCCATTGGTCTACCCCGCACTCCAGTTTTAAGTTTTGGAACTATCAGAAGGAAGTATCCATTGATGAGAAGGAGTTCCGTGAGAAATACCCCACTATCGCACAGGTTTTTAATGTTTTTGCTGAACTTGGTTGGACTGGGATTATTCGACCCCAGATGCCATGTTATCCACGTTTAGTACAACTTTTTTATGCTTCTCTCCACGATGTGCAGGGCTCGGGAGATGACAAGCATTTTTGAGTTTCTATTGATGGGTTCGAGTATCATATTGGGTCGGAAGACATTCGATACGCTTTTGGTTTGGGTGAGCCTGAATGTGAAGATGTGGAACTTTCGAAACGGTCTCCGGTTCATAGTCAGTTTCATTCAAAGAAGGACATGATGGAGGAACTTCGTGTCTCAGAGAAGATAAAAGGCCCATATCTCTGGTGTAAGAATCTGAGCGAAGGTCTATGCCTCTTTCATATGATTGCTCATAGGAACATTATTCCTCAATTGTGAATAAAAATGTTCTAGAGGGTAATATGCTTTATTTGGTATATATTTACCATAAGGGGTACACTGTAGATTTGGTGGATGTTATTATGCAAGAGATGATTCATACGTCTAACCCAGACTATCAAGCACGAGATTTGTCATACAGCAGGTTTATTTCACAGCTTCTAGTTGCGATGGGTTATGTTATCCGTGCGGATGAGGAGGCGGACGAGAGGAATGAAGTGATTAATTCTAGTTACTGGAGAAAAAAAAATGAAAGCATATGGTGCCTTCTGAGTCAGAATCTGAGTCTGAGGAGGATTCAGAGGACTCGAAGACTGAGGCTACACCTGCTGCAGCCAGGTGAGCAGCTCGGCCTTATACTTCTAGGACTGCTGCTTCTTTCATGCCTGATGTTTCTGCTACTGAAGTGGTCCCGCTTGATTTTGCTTCTATGTACACCTATATAGAGTCTGGTTTTGGTAGGCTAAACACTCAGATGAAGAATCGCTTTGTTAGCTTGGGCACTCAGATACAGACTCAGTTTTGGCTCTTCAGGGAGGATATTGGTCGACTCCAAACTTCTGTGGATGGATTGAGCAGTATAGTACGAGGCTCGTCGAGAGGTCCTCCTGTCGCAGATACAGATGAGGGGTCTTAGGTCGTGTGTGACTTTGGGTTTATCTTTTGCACTTTAGAATGATAGCTCTATGTTTGGTCTTTTCAGTGAGTATTTTTGCATCTGCTCTCTTTATTGCATGTATATTCTATGTAGATGATCTATCTAACTTTGCTCTGTATTAACAGTTTATTTTGCATGGATAATCTATCAGGCTTTTGCTATATGATTTTACTATTCCATGATATTTACTCTTCCATAGCTGTTATATATATATTGACATTTATAATTTAATTTTACTTTCCTCTCTCTTTTTAGTTGTTTATCCTTTGTTCTTCTGTGTCAAAAAGGGGGAGAAATGGTTCTTCAGGTATGTCAGGTAAGTACTTTGTGTTATCTGAATTCCTTATTTTAAATATGAACGGTTACGCGATGTATCTTGTTTAGTGTGTAAGGATTTCAGAGGATATGCTTTTATGAATGGATGATCAGTGAGTGGGTCAGTCCATCGAGTTTGTAATTTTTTATTTATTTACCTGGTTCTAGTTTTGGCACAAAATGAACCAAATGGGGAGATTGAAACATCCATTTTGGAGTTTGTTTCATTTAGTGTCTAGTGTGGGTGTCAGTACTATCTCGTGGTTATCCAGCGTCGGTGAGTGCACGTGGAGCGACTACAGCTGGACTGACACTGAACAGATAAGTGGGTTTCTAACTCCTTATTCTAAATATCAAGCCCAGGAAATAAGTATGTATTTTATAAGAAAACATAACTTCTATTCGAATAGATTTTTTTCTATTCGAATAGAACTCGAAACATTTTTATTAGAACAGAATTTATTTGTATTCGAATAAAATGCTCATACACATTTCTATTCGAATAGATTTATTTATATTCGAATAAAATACTCAGTCACATTTCTATTCGAATAAAATGCTCAGTCACATTTCTATTAGAATATATTTATTTCTATTCAAACAGATACCGTGATTTTTGTTTTCTAATAAAAGACAACTTTAGTTTTTTCAAACTTCGCTTCTTCAAAATTAATTTTTCTAAGGGCTTGGCTTTTAGAGTGAAGAGAGATTACTCTTGAGAGATTCAAGAGAGAATTAAAACACTCATATCTTGAATCAATCATTATTGATCAAGAAACCATAATTGCGGATTGAAGAACTTGAGCGATTCAAGCTTTGAAGCCTTGGTGCGTTATCCGATGCGAGGCGTTGCAAGAACGAGGAATCAGTTGCTAGGAGCTTGATTAGAAGAGAGATAACCACGGGATGTGTTTATCGAGTCTGTAAGTAGTCAAACTCTTGTAATTCTTTTTCATAGTGGATTGTTTAGCTGGCGAGTAATTCGACAGCGACTTGTGGGTTTTTCTCCTGAGAAAGGTTTCCCACAGGGTTAAAAAAATTTGCCCGTATCTTTACATTTCCAACTACTTGCTTGACAATAGTAATTGAATCAACTTGATTTAGGTTAAGTATAGACAATTATTTCAAAAGAATTAGAACCTTTCGATTTAGACCTAAAATAATCGAAATTGGTTAGTCTCAAGCGACTAAGAACTTTCATAATCTGTTTTCCATATTCAATTATTGATCATAGCAATAGTATTAAATTCATACACATACGACAAGCATAAAATTGTAAGCATTGATCATACCTTCTTCACGATCAACTTGGCTGCTTTGAAGTATTTATCCTCTCCATATGCCATAAGAATATATCCAACGCTTTGAGAGATTCTTCTTAGTCACCTCCCTAGATGCAGTCTCCATATTAGCAACAGCTTTCTCTAACAGAGTTAATCCTGTCCTTACTTCTTCAATCCAGTCCTGCGTCGCTTAGATGTTTTATGAATTTAAGAGGGAGACCCTCAAGCATCTTGTCTTCGCGAGAACTGTACTTCTTGAAAGCTTTCCTCTAAGGTTTGCTTCAATAATAAGAAACCTCCGTGTTGCCTGGACAGTTCCACTTTCCCTCAAGCTGTGTCACACCTAAGTTAACCTTCTCTATCTACAATTCTACATATCCAATGGTCTCATACTTAGGTTCAGAGGCATCCGGTCCTGGTTCCCAAGGCAGCATTCTTAAGTGTGTCAACTGCCAACTGAATTGTCTATTTTTCTTCGAAACGTTTGTACGACTTTCTTATCATGATGCATGATTGTTTACCCTGAAACCAACTGTCAGATAATTATATTGAACACTTGATAGCCGTTGTCCACATCAAACTAAGTAATCCCCCGGTAGGAGAAATTTTGTGGGAACCGAGCGGAATACATCCCGCCGACGTTTGGCCTTATCTGGTTAAACATGGCATACAATCGCAACAAGAAATTAAAAATAAATCAAACACACAACATAAATATTTACCGTAGTTCACCCCGAAGGGCTACGTCCACCCCCACGAAACCCGTGAATCCACTATGTATCCGAGAAACCGTTACAAAATCTCGAGAGATCTCATAGCACATGAAATCTCTACCCTCACAACAATACTGACATAGATTTACAAAGCATACAAGAGATTTAGAAAACCATCGAGAAATACAAAGCATACAAGAGATTTAGAAAACCGTCGAGAAATCTGAAGTTACCTCAACCTCATGCGTAGGCTACCGATATCATTTACTGCAATATGCACGTTCATTTAGTTTATTCGTTTTTCTTATTAACAATTTGTGTATGTGAACATCATTCACAAATTACAGAATCCCCTACATCATCAAGTTGAAGGGATGTTTTCCTATGAAGGATGTGAATGCAATGTTCCACCGTAGAAACTCTTTGCAGTGAACATGTCCTCTGAACTGCACACCGCATACTGTTGCTTGTCTCGCTTTTCTGGAGCTTTTGATTTTTCTCCTAACTGTTGATTTTGCATCTCCAAAAGCTCCATCTTGTACTTTGCTTTAAGCCATCTCAATTCCTTCTTGATTTCGTTCTCATAATCATCCGAGAATGCAGATCTTGCTGGAGAGGTTATATAGGAAGAGGCAAAACTCGGTAGCCTACGCATGAGGTTTCTTGCATCGGATTCAACGTGGTTAACCATATCAATGATATTCTTGTCAACAACAATGTCATCCTCGGGAGAGATTGTTTGATCAAATTGTCTGTGTTCTACTTGGCATGTGATCTCTTCAAATCTACCGTGGGTCTCAGCACACCCATGACCCACACACTGAAGTACTTGTAGATCATCCGCAGAAGTGATATTACTTAATGAGGGATAATCCGTGAGGGAAACATTTGAGGTACAATTTGGAGCACAACTGCAACAGAAACTTCCGCTTTCTTCTATGCCCGGCCCTAACTTCCACTCAGGTAGCAAGGAAGCGATCTCTTCGTCAATCATATCCGCAATTTTGGTCACATCTTGGTCAGTTATATCAAGTTCAGAAATCATTTCTGCTGCAACACTCAATGCTGTATCCATTTCAACGTCAAAAGGAAAGTATATGTTCCGTATTCGATCTGCACATAATTCCAGTGTTGAATTGGAGTTGCTTACGAGACTCGAACAACATTTTGTGAGATATCCTGACTGCCATCCCCACAATGTTATCTAAATTAGAGTTTCATTTCGAATATTCCCAAAGAATGGGTGGTCAAAAGTCTAAATTAGATAACACGAAAGGGGTCAGGGTCAAAAGATCCATGCTTCGAGAAGAATGGAAAAACTCCCATCATACACAAGACTAAAAACTGAGAAAAAGGAGGAACGGTTCAAGTATCTTACCTTCTTCATCAGCAATTCTGAGTCTTAGAAAGATGCCATCATCTTCTCTTCTTGTCCCCTTAATTGTGATGTCCACATGTGGAGAATGCTCATCCTCGTGGTAAGTGAATAATTCAATCCCATTGGAGTCGATCTCACCATCGTTATCTAGATCATTGAAGTACCCATTCGTGAAGGAACTTATATTATGATGGTGTTCAAACAGAGGCATCCCTAGATGACGACCCATCTCATCTGTTTCACTTAGATACTCTTCTTGCCTCAAATTAGAACCACGACTATCTATTTGGAGAAAAGGGTCTTTAAGAAGCTCCCTGGCAGGGAGCCTCTGGGACACTGGAACTATGCATTTCTCTATGAATTGTCTCACTTCAGGATCCTTCACTTTGTACAGAGCATCTGGTTTTTTACCCTGTAGATAAGACAAGCTGTAAATAAAGAAAAAAAACACAAAAAAGCAAGGGTGAGAAAGAAGCTCTTACAGAGATAACTTTCTTGTAGATCTGAGCAGGATGAGTGCATTCAGTGTAAGGATATTCAAACGTGACCATTTCCAAGATGCACATTCCAAAAGAATATATGTCAACTAGTTCATTGTATTCCTCTTCATAGACCTCTGGGGCCATGAACTCTGGTGTGCCTGCGGGATAGACAACCCCGATAAAATAAATAAACTTCTATCTGAACTGCTCTTGGAAATTAATTCAAGTTAGTCAAATAACTGTACCAGATACGATCATAAAATAGTATTAAAATCTTTTGGAAATGTTTCCTTTCTTGTTTTGGATATATTTCTATCTATCTTGAGTCTGGCATTTTTCCTTGCTCTCCCATGAGCATCTAGAGAAAGGTTTCTCACTCTGTGTGACGCCCTACCGAACGCCGGGAAAATCTACCCGAGCGTTTTGAATTCTGACCTTAGATATATGTTCTCTAGACCTTAATATAGTTGCACGCCAAGTTTCGTCGAAATCGGAATTGGTTAAGGGGGCGAAAAGGGCCAGTACGCTTCGTCTTCAGTTTTAACGTTTCCTTTTAGAAACAAACTATTTACTTAGTGGCTATATTAAGGAGGAACCTTGGTCCAATCCTCCCCATGACTAAAAGAGCTTAAAGGCTTGGTCATCTTGGACCCCGGCTCATGGGCTATCTACAAGGGATAGTCATGAGTTCTCCTAGGCCTAGAGAAGGCCAGGGGACATTGCCTCGCAATACGGGCCGCTTTTCCAGGGAGGGATTTATATGGCGCCGCTATGCCCTACGGGATACACGAGACGCACCGACCCTATAAATGGACAATGTAACTAGTCCAGGCTCGTCGCCCCTTCATATATATGTCCCTTATCTGGAACCCGGCATATTGAGTTATCCTAATCCGCTACAGGACAGGTGTGCTATCCGTACCTCGTGTGCGTCACGAGAGATTACGTTGTAGGGATTATTGAGGGAACCTTCAGCGTTGTTGTCTATACCGAATACATATTCGATGACCCCTCACGAGTATCCAGGATTATCCGAATGTCGCTCTAGCATCCGTGGGATTATTCCACTGGCGCACCGCGCCCGTGAAGATGGCTGGTACATGCCGGTCGGATGTGCATGTACGCCGCACGGCCTCATATTCCGCTGTGCCCAGTCATTGTAGAGACAAACCCGGGCTGGGGCGTGACAGATGGTGTCAGAGCAAGGCTTGTTGGGCCTTTACTTGTCAGAGCGTAGATGGGTTGTGTCTACGTCTCTCAGAGCTGGTTAGAGTTGAGCCGGCTTATCAGATCTTGGTAGAGCAGATCTGAGTGATGGTTCCCGAGTTGGAAATGCGGGATACCTTGTTGATAGTTGTTATCTTCAGAGCCGAAGTTGCTCCGTACAGATGATCCAAGCACCGTTGTGAATGTTTGTAGAGCGGGTTGCCTACATGTCAGTTGATATTGGAAGCGAGAGAAAGGCTCCATATCTGAGCGCGAGATTGCTCAAGTTAAGTGTGCTTTTGACAATGACGCTAAGATGAAGGATTGATATTTGAGTTGGACGCAATGATCTATATGATCAAGGACGATGCCCCTCAGCAGAGATCGATATGGTCAGCGTTTTGTACCGAGTACTTTCGTGTGGAAGCCGCGAAGCTTGGTTTGGTTAGAATTCCTTAGTGTCTACAGAAGATTGAAGAGAATCCTGGTTGATACTCATTTTGATTGTCCTGAGTTGGACTCAGAGAGGTTCCGGAGGTGAACGTCATGATCCAAAATTTAAGCGGTGTGAAGTAAGAGATGAAGACATGGTTTGGGTCCCGAGTTTGCACACAGTGATTTTGTCAGGACGTCGAGGGCAGAGTTTCTCTTGGTTACGCGACATGAACTGCGACAAGATGGGTTATCGCTTGTCCGCAGTTGGTCCCACAGTTGTACAGGACACTGCTTTGCTCACTCAAAGAAGGCAAGTTGCTGAGTGATGCTTGTTCTCTGGCTCCGTAGTTGAGTTTCAGGTTTGTCGGCGTTTGAGTGGTCTAGCCGAGTTGATCCATGTGGTTCCACAAGATGGTCCTGGATCGTTTTAAGCTCACAGATTGTTGAAGACTCACGCTTCCGAAGAGTAGTAAGTTACATGGTTGTCGCAGAACAGAGTTGAGCTACAGTCAGTTGTGCGGGTTACCTCAGTCATCATCTTAGATGAATGAATGCTTTAGGATATAAGATCCTGAGCGGAATTGGATGGTTTTCCCAATTCCTTATCACATGGTGGTTAGCGGTAGGGATCAGAGTTCCCGCGCCTCGTTCTTTGTTTGAATTGAGGGAGTGTCTTTAGAATACCAAATCCCAGTGACCGTTCAGAGTTGACTGCGTTTGTAGAAGGTAGTTCAGAGACAGAGAATGGCTACGCTTCAGTTTAAAGATGATTGCGACAGTGTGAAGGTTGGTCTCCGCGAGTTTGATAGCAGTTGGAAGTGGCAAGCCAACGAACTCAGGGCGACAAGTGCAGTGACAGTATCTTATTCCCGAATTCCCCAAGTACTCAGGTTCGAGTAGGGATGAGGATATGGAGAAACGCTTCAGCAGTCAGTCAGTTATATGTCATAGCTTTGTTCTCGACGCGGACGTCGAGCTTATTGAGTGTGGGAAGAGCTGTAAGTTGCGACGCAGATGTACGCAGGTTCCAGCAAGGGTCATTGCCACCGAAGTTTGGCAAGTACAGATGCCAGTGTTAAGTCCTCCTTGGAGAGTAAGGCAGATTAGAGTCCTCTGAAGTTGAGAGACCTTGGTGATGCCAGAGTAGCGATCACCCTTCCTGCAGTCAAATTAGGTGCAAGTTAGGTACAAATGTCATCTATCATTACATTGGTTAGATGATGGGCTACTACAAAGTGGTAGAGCAGAATGTGGCTGCACAGATAGATGTCTCATGGTTTTCTAAGTTCACACAGGATGCCTTTATAACGGACCTCGATGGTTTAGCTGGCGGTAGGGATCATACCCGCACCCTGATAGGTTGCCTCGATGGTTTTGTTGGCGCTAGGACAAGAATCTCCGCGCCTTGTTGAGAGTATGCTACCTCCTAGGAGCTACCCTCCCTCGCCGAAGTGAACAATGAGTACCAGTTCAATTCTATACTGTTAAGGCTAGAGTGTTGCATCTTGATGTTGTGTCCCAGATGTTCCGTAAGAAGGGCGGACATGGTTTGAAGACCTTTGCAGAGTTAGTTGAAGGGCAGTCAGGAAGTTTCAGTGCGCGGCAGATATTCCGTAGCAGATGGGGAGAGTTTACCCCTGGGTTTTAACAGACTTGCTCCTTACCACTCGCAGAAGAAGAGTGTAGTTTGAAGCCGAGATTCACAGAAGATTGAACTCTCGAGCAGCAAAGGCATTGTGCGACTCGAAGGAAGAGTGTACCGGTATAACTCGTAAGAGAGCGCATCTTTTGGACAGAATTGCAGATATCCTTGTTAGGCAGTCCGGAGGAGACGCCAAGTTTTTCGAGTTGAGCGACATTCCAAATATATGTCAGGGGAGAACGCGTTTTGCAGTAGGATGCAACGCATTTCAGAGGGCGCGATGTTAGGAAGCACCGCCCATATATATTGATCAGAAGGCTAAAGGCCGTGGGACAGTATCCAGAAGAGAAGGCAGACTCCAGAGTTCGAATGAAGGCTCAGTCACCACGCACTTCAGTTGGAAAGGCCGAATAACAAGGTTCTGTTCTGAAGACACAGTTGTCAGCATTGAGACTAGCAGTTGGGTTTAGTATCTGCTAGTGCAGAAGAAGATATAGTACTCTGAACTAAGTGCGGGAGAGTTGGTAGCTTCTTGAAGATGCAGAAGATTGAATCCTTGCAAAGCCATGTTGAAGAAAGGTTCTCGACGAGGACGTCGAGATTATTTTAAGTGCGGGAGGGTGTGACGCCCTACTGAACGCCAGGCAAATCTACCCGAGCATTTTGAGTTCTGACCTTGGATATATGTTCTCTAGACCCTAATATAGCTGCACGCCAAGTATCATCGAAATCGGAATTGGTTAAGGGGGCGAAAAGGGCCAGTACGCTTCGTCTCCAGCTTTAACGTTTCCTTTTGGAAACAAGCTATTTACTTAGTGGCTATATTAAGGAGGAACCTTGGTCCAATCCTCTCCATGACTAAAAGAGCTTAAAGGTTTGGTCATCTTGGACCCCGACTCATGGGCTATCTACAAGGGATAGTCATGAGTTCTCCAAGGCCTAGGGAAGCCCCTGACATTGCCTCACAATGCGGGCCGCTTTTCTAGAGAGGGTTTTATATGGCGCCGCTATGCCCCATGGGCTACCCGAGATGCACCGACCCTATAAATGGACAATGTAACTAGTCCAGGCTCGTCGCCCCTTAATATATATCTCCCTTATCTAGGACCCGGCATATTGAGCTATCCTGATCCGCTACATGACAGGTGTGCTATCCGTACCTCATGCGCGTCACGAGAGATTACGTTATAGGGATTATTGAGGGAACCTTCAGCATTGTTGCCTATACTGAATACATATTCGATGACCCCTCACGAGTATCTAGGATTATCCGGATGTCGCTCTAGCATCCGTGGGATTATTCCACTGGCGCGTCGCGGCCGTGAAGATGGCCGGTACATGCCGGTCGGATGTGCATGTACGCCACACGGCCTTATATTCCGTTGTGCTCCGGTCACTGTAGAGACAGACCCGGGCTGGGCCGTGACACTCTGCCCCACATTTAATTTTATCTCTCCGTGTGTAATTCCTTGGTCCATTTGAAATCAACTCAAACCATGATTCAAACAAAAAATATAAATTCCGCTGAGATCAAAGGAGAATTCTTGCTACAGCTTTTCATAGTGTAATAAGTAGAATAAGTTGGGCATACAAGAGATCGATGTAGGATTTACATCCCTACTCTCACGACTTAGTTGGACAAAACCACAAGTCGATCTTATTGAAGTAGTTGACTACTCTATAACCCTAGTGGCTAGTTGTAACTAGAGGCCTGAAATCTGAAGTACCATAAAAACATTACTGAAGCAGGTCATTGACACTTCACTAATACGTGAGATGGTCTGCTTCCACATAATACTATCTTTCTGTGAAAGTCTAAGGCATCGCAAACAACACAGAGGAAGAGAGATGGACCCAGGCATTACCCAACAGAAACCAACTCTGCCAATTAAATACGATAAAACTCTTCTTGTATCTGACAATGAATATGAAGGTGATGCACCGTCTCTCCCTCTTCTTTGCACTATGACGTAAGTTATCCTCCAATTCCTAACAGGATTAACATAAGTTAAAGTTTTACAAAGAGTAACTGAGTGATTAACAATAATACTTTTAAGAGGGATCAAGGGCCAACCGTGGTAATACCCCCCAGACGGGGCTAATGACGACTCCGGTCCAGCAACCACCGACCGATAATACCCAGTTGCCGACAATCATTACCGGTCATTTGAGGGGTATTACCACAGCAACACAGGGAACTTATGGAACAGGTCAAATCAATAGTGTAGGGCAAGTTGGTTGGGGACATGCTCGTCCTTTTCTTACGTAAGGGCGGGGACAGAACATGAACACCGGGGAAGGTAGCTTTCATCAACAAGGATATAGTACAGGAGATTAGCAGAGTCAAAAGACCAATACAACTACTCAGAATCATCTGGGAGTCACACCTTATGTCCTTCCTAGGACACATCGGGAACCTACTCCACCACAAGGCATGCGAAATATGAGTACGTGTTTTCAGCAAAGACAATGGGCACCAGGTTATCCTTTTACGGATGAAGGTACGTTTTGGGGGTATAGCGAGTCAGGTAACGGTTGTGGGTACGGTGACAGATATGGTTTTCACAACAGGAGAAGGCGAGGCCGTGGAGTCATCCTACAAGCTTTGGCTCTCGCTTCAGGAGCGATGAATACCAAAGTAAGCCAAGAATTGGGAATGCAAGGTATATGCCACAACAAGAAGGGTATAGATATCAAGGAAACTCAAAAAGTCGGGTAGCAAATATGATCATCTCTGCTTTTCATAATATAAATCAAGACGTTAAGATAAACGTTCCAGAGTTTGATGGTAAAGCAGATGGAGATGGATTCATCAACTAGCTCAATCGGGTAGATCGGGTTTTGGCATTCAAACGTTGCGGAGACCCTCGTGCTGTCACATTGATGGAGGAAAGGGGTGCAACAATTACAGGTAACAACTGGGGGTGATTATATTGCAGACTAGGATACGATATGACGTGAGTTGATGACATGGTTTATTCCAGGTAATTATGAGGAGAGTTTTGCCAGATTACAGAATCTGCGACAATCCCAAAATCAATCTATTGATGATTATGCGAGCGACTTTTACCTATTCTCGTCTTGAGTTGTATTATCTAAGTTAGAAGCTCAGCGAATTAGTCAGTTCAAGTTTGGGTTAACAAAGCGGATATAGAATGAGTTGGTATTGTACAGCACTCAGAGTTTCAGAGGTTGCTGAAATGGCCAAGCAAACAGAAACAAAAACAAACTGACAGTTTACTTGTTTTTTATTCCTACCACAGCGGTTACTATATCAGTGACGGCGGCAACTCCAAAGGCACCAAGGATGGCCGGTTCCGTGATTTGTTATAATTGTGGGAAAACAGGTCATATGAGGTGTAAATGTCTGAATCCTAAAAAGCATATAACTCTTTTGACCCAGAATCTTCACGATCACATTGATGAGGCATTTCAACAGATGTGGAGCGATGATATGGATGAGGATACAGTCACTGCGGTGAACTGTCTATCCCCTTGAATTCGTGACGAATTCTTCTTAGGGGGAAGAGTTTATAGGAATCAAGGCCGACGTGGCCACGCCGGCCACGTCCTCCGTATCCTTAGTCGACCTCTTCGTGGAGCCCCCTTTATTTTAGTAGTTTCTAAATTATCTTATTTGTTATAGATATGTTTCATATTATCTTAGGTAGTGTTTTGGAAAGGTGGGGACTCATCTTCTATAAAGGAGTTTTAGGGGAGAGGCTAAGACTAATTGGAGTTTGAGAGAAAAAACCCTAGTTAGAAAGTAGAGAGAGAAATCAATGTTATTTTCAATTCTAGTAATTTAATCTAAGAGAGTTGTTTTTGTTTACGTTGTTTGCTTCCGCACCTAGTTTCTATAAGAAATCTTCTTTCCTTTTTTGAAAAGAATTATCCACGAAGATCATTATCCATCAAAGAAATGCCTTCTAAGATCACTGTCTTAATCCATCAAATTGCTGCCATTTAAATTGTGAAATCCATAGGTCTAAATTTAAATCAAGCGATGAAGTATTACTCCAGAAACTTATCCTAGGAGTTGCGACCTCGTACATCTCCCAATAATTTTATGTCCCCTCTTTTCATGTCAAAGCTAACAAATAATCAGAAATCATCTCTAGCACCTAATTTACCTCTATCAAGTATCAACCACCCGTACATATGCCCGGCATCCCTGTCTTCAACTTCTTATAGTCTACCCCGTATTAGCGATGAGGACTTCCCTCCCCACTTAACCCACATTTCCCCTAAATCTCCACAGCCACTTCTCTTTGAAAATCCCTGTCTGTACCCAAAATATCCTAACGCCCGAACCATCTGCTGTTAGATTTATAACCACAATCCACTTCACAAAATGACACTCAGAGCCATTGTATTTATCATACCATAAGAAACTTCTCTTCAACTTATATTTTCAAGCTCCTTTTCCTCTGGCAGAGATGGATAAAAGAGGACTTGTATCATGACCACCGAACCTCTTTTAGAAAGAGATTCTACTCTTCCTTAGGTTAGTTGCATCAATGACTTGGTCATGACGGCTTCCAGTTAACCATGGATCTGTTGGGGTACCCAATTGTAACTCAATAGGCCAATATATGATGGGGGACACTTTCAACCCACTTCCCATCTCGAGTTAGAGTCTCATTCTTGACATTCTCACCCACCCCCAAGATTATGCTGTTCCAGATGTCAACTTGAGGTTGGAGGGCTTAGAACAGAACTCAAAAGTGACGAGAAAGCATTGGAGGGCACCAATTTACTCCTCACCCCTACTAAAAGCAAGAATGTCATTAGTTGTGACTGCATTCAAGATTTTTTCCTAATTCTAACTACTATACAGTAACCCAAATAGTGATTGTAATAAGTTTAACTTTTAACATTGTGTCCTTGGATTATGGTAACTAATATACAAAAATTGTTCACGAGTATTTGAGTAGTTTGCAAAGGTTAATCAACCAGTTATGTTGATACACAACAATTTGACGATCCTATTAGTTGTGGGACAACTTACTCAGATTAGTGATGCCTCCTGTCGATCTTTAATTGAATGACCAGGAGAGGATTTATGAGCACTCACTGATTAAACTACTGAAGGAGACATGTATGACCATTAAGACATACTGTTAGAACAGCTAAAAACGAACTGAATAAATGACTATAGGTCTTAACATGAATCGTATAACCGTGAGCTTCATATACTCATGATAAGATAGACTACATGCAATAGAACGACTGGCTGATTATTACAGTGAAGTTGGATAAATTCTAATGGAAATTTAAATTCTCGTAGCATGCTTTGGACCCAAAACAGCATATTTGGTGAGGGCCACTGCACATACTCAGCTTGACACTCATTTTAGAAATCAGTGTATGTTCCTTGTTAATACATGTGGCACCAACTAATGTGCCGTCATCTGTTGTGGAGTGTTTAGATGAAAGAGGATTGTCTCAACCAACATCCCTAAAGAACTCAACATTAAGGTTTGCGTTTCCTCTTTTGTAAAATATCACACCCAGTTATACCTTCACGATTACTCAAAATTCTAGAACTGCAGCCACATAAGTGTGTAAAATACAAGTACAAAAAATATATGAAATTAACAAATCTGCAGTAAATATCCAAGTCATCCAAATGTTAACCCTATCTCAGTTAGGTTGTTGATTTATGCCCATAGGCGTATCTAAAGGTTCCCACCACGATGATCCAACAGACATCAACTTACCTATGGGAGATAAAGTGTATAATTGCTCAATAGCATGTCTGCATATAGCCCTCCTTGGCCATCAACCTTGCTTTAACTTAGTCAGATTGACAGCCAACTGGATGGTTTCTATTTTAATTAGTCAGGTTGACAGCCAACTGGATGGTTTCTGTTTTAATTAGTCAGGCCAACTGGATGTTTCTGTTTTACTTAGTCAACTTGACAGCCAACTGGATGTTTTCAAAAACAGAAAACATTAAAACACCACCAACATCTTCCATAACCTCCTTCCAATCAGGACAAGATGAGGCATCCTAGTCAGATTTGGAATTCGGAGACATATTAATCTCTGGGAAGGAGCAGAACTAGCATAGGAAAGAAAATTGGATGATGGATGCTCGTTATATGGATGATTACACTTTCAATCTACCCTGCTTGAAAAACTGTGTAGCCCCACTATAATATTAGCTCACTCATGAGCACCTATGACTGACAGTTTAATCCTTCTCCCCAGTGCACGAAAATACTGCAATTGCCCTAATATTGTTCCCGTTTGTGTGTGATTTTTTCTTTCAGTTACTATTAATTTTTTAACAATTATATTGCAATAATGAGAACTCTTAACATGAAATAAAAATCTCAGACACTAAGTATAATCTTCTGAGGATACTAAAATAATACTGCACTTACCAACACAGTGAGCTTCATGGGATTTACGGAGGATTGCTGCAAGACCAAGATCGCCAATCTTCACCTCCCCGTAGTTCCCGTTGATAAAGATGTTATCACACTTCAGATCTCTGTGAATTACAGGAGGTTCATGGCTGTGCAAATAGAAAAGCCCTCTCAAAATCTGCCTACACCAATGCTTCACCGCTCTGATATTAACCCTCTTATGCTTCTCCCTATATCTACACCAACAATTAAAATATCAACAATAATAACGCTTGAAATTTCAAATACCCAGATCACCAAATGCTCATAAAACTTACTGTTTGAGAGTCCCAGAAGTGAACATCTCGGTCACAAAGTTTATATTCCTCTTTTCAGTATCTATCCAAGATGTATACAACTTCATAATGTTTTTGTGGTTCAAGGTCTTGAGGAGATGAACTTCACAGTAAAGCCTCCCAAGATCTTCAGGTCTTTGAAGAAAATCATGAAGCTTGACTTGATTCCAAGCCACTTCAATCCCTTCAAACTCATCAAACCCTCTGTAACTGCATCAATCACAAAAACAAATACCCACAAACAAAACCAAAATCAACAACTACCCATTTCATCAAACTAACAAAAATATATATATAAAAGCCCAATTCTATAGTAATCAAACAAATGGATATGATCCAAACATACAAAAGATGGGATTTTTTTCGCAGAATTCAGAAAAGGGTATGTATAAATATGATAGTTAAGCACATACACTGTCTTAGAAGCTCCTTTCCCAAGGATTTCATTGTACTGCAACAACAACAAAACAGATAACCCAACATCAGAAATCATGTTCATTAGCAAATAAGAGAATATATCTATCTATCAATCCAATATTTGTATAATTGTGGTCATAAATGATAAAACTCACCCTCCCATATCTTCCAGTTGGATCAACTTCAACAAACTCTGAGTAATCACCATCCTCCACTTCTAGTGGAACTTTATCTTCCATAACACCATTCATCTCTCTCTTTCTATCAAACTTATCTTTCTAGTCTAGAATAAAGAGAGGAGGGGGACCTTGTTGAATCCAACACACAAGAACAAGGTTGAAACAAGGTGATCTAATCTAATGGGGCAAGAGAACATTACCTCCTACCTAACATTTTTATTTTTTACAGAATTATAACAAGGTAAGCGTGACTGAAATACACAAAAACAATTCTTCCTTTTTAGGCCTGCAAGAGAGAGATTGATAGAGAGAGAGGACAAAAGATGGTATTTTTTCTGAGAAGTTTACGTTACAGAATATTAAAAGAGTCGTCTGATATTGACTAAACAGTCCGTGGAAGTGTACGATATACCAGGATTTGGAAATTTGTTTGTTTGATAATAAAAAGTGAGTCGACGATTTGTTGGATGGGTCAAACGTTATTATCCTGGCCTACCCGGAAATAAAAAGTACCGTACGATAGAGTACAGGTGTTCAATAAATGCGGTAAAGTAGTTTTGGCACCACCCAGAAATATTCCTCAGTACACCGCGTGTCTGCCTTTAGTCGTTTGTGGATTAAAACTTTTTATCCGATCTAAAGGTGGAGCATATCTATGGTATCAAAAAATATTATCATCTACTATTCTATCGTCCGACACTGGAGAAATTATGTGCCTGACATGACATGTAACGCTTTATTTCACTGCCGATATTATTTTTAATTTAGCCACTTCCCTTACACGGAGGTATGGGTTTTGTTTTTCTCAAAAGGCATTGGTGCTAAGTGAGAATGAAAGCACACATCTAAATCAAACTCCGGACAGGATCCTACTTGATGCAGGATTATTACAAGTTATGTATGTATCGAGTTACTAAACTTTGGTAATTCAATAACTCAGGCGCATCTCATCTGAGACATAGAATGAAGTTTTGAGTAGCACCAAATTGATTAGTGCCTAGCTATACCTATAAGAGACATACAATTCATAAATAATTCTCAGCGTCTTAAACATAGACCTTGCACTACATAAATGGATTCTCTTATATTCAGTTCCAAATATTCGTCAGACAATTGGTTAAAATCCACGTACACTTTCCCTTTTCTAATATGCTAAAGGAAATTTTCATGGCATCAAAACTTCTAAGACTGACACCCCATATGTGACGCCCTAGTGAACGCCGAGCAAATCTACCTGAGTTTTTTGAGTTCTGACCTTGGATACATGTTCTTTATATCTTAATATAGTTACACGTCAAGTTTCGTTGAAAACGGAATTGGTTAAGGGGGCGAGAAGTGCCAGTACGCTTTGTCTTCACTTTTGATGTTTCCTTTGGAAACTAGTTATTTACTTAATGGCTATTGTAATAGCCTAATTCCGGGATACGGACTTTGCCTTTACACCAAATGTATTTAGAGCGTTTAAGAATAACAGACAATAAACAACAAGACTGTTTAGAGTGGAAAACCTTTGTATAGGTTAAAAATCACAACCTCTCCTGAGGATTTCGATAAAGTAATGATCTTATTGAGATTGCTAGTGTATTACAATGAACGATTTGAGAATATAGGATGATATAGTAGGAACTTTTCTATGGTGATCGTTCCATCCCTCATCTGCAGTTCTCCATGTCCTCTTATAGGTTCTTTAATATGACCGTTTGATGACCATAAAGTTCCTTAATGATGGACATTACAAAGTGAGTGTGAAATATTCTTTGACCAGGTTGTGTAACGTTTCGACCTTTGCTGCTGTACAACGGCTCTATTCCTGACTGTGCTTTGCGCAAGTCGAACTGCTGGTGTAGAGGTCGAAAGTGATGTCCCGAACTGGGAAAAGTTTTGTTACGTCTTTAGTAGTACTTCTTGTATGCTGATTAGATCGAGGGTGAGTTTTGAGTCCAAGATATGAAATAAGCTATTACAAGACGGCTCTCAACCAATATCATGAGTGTTGCTAGGGATGAGTGGTATCAGTTGAGAAAATCGTTTCGTACATGTTTGTGATTGTGCCACGTGCTCTGTTGTTGAGGTCGAAAGTTCGTCTGTAGTTCGAAGATGAAGTATGAGCTCGCGATGCGGAATAAGCCACTACAACCGCCCCCTCTCAGCCAACAGTACGAGAATGATTGTAGGCGAGTGGTGTTGGTTGAGAAGTGTCATTAAATGCTATAGTTATGTCGAAGGTTTATTTCCAATGTCAATTCATGAATCTATGTTGGTATCTGTTGGGTTTCTTATAACCAATGACTGTAGTCAAATATTATTGCATGGGGAATCCATTTGGCGTTGGGAATTTGTAGAGTCTGCTTTAAATATTGATCTGTGTATAAAAGGTACTCTGAGTTGAGTTTTGAGGAGCAAACCCTTCGTCTCTGATATCTTCCTCATTGTTTTCTTGCAGTAACAATGGTGACGACCAGGACTCAAGCCCGAGAATCTAGGATCCGGAGGAAGATGGAGAAATTGCGTATCAGGCATTTTGGTTATCAATCGCTGCATCTGTCTACTCCAATTCTTGTGTCTCCCACTTTTCATCGTATGTCCTATGAAAAAGTGATGGAGGCAGAGGATGATTACTACCAAATGGTACGTTTTCATTAGTTGGTGACATCTGAGGTGGAACGTCGTAACGGTCTTTGTCAGCTGGCGGAGGAGGCTGTTATAACTGAAGATGAAATGGCAGGCGTTCGGCCAAGGGAGTCTCGTCGATACCCTGCTAATGAGTAGGTCTTGTTGAAGAAATGAGGCCTTCCGTCTGTCTCTAGCATGCTGGGAGGTGAGGAGGATGCAGAGGATCATTTTCTTCCATGGACCATAGTTAATTGGCCATGAAGAAAATCTTTCATTTGTGAAACCTATTTCTGACTTCCCTGCGTGTTGTAGCATGGGATCAAAGTTCAGGGTCTGCTTCTTCTGTGAACTGTTCGTGCCAGGAAAAGGATTTTGAGCTAATACTTGATATAAATTGAAGTAATCTGTAAAATCTTTGTTGTAAAGTATTCTGTAAAAGTAACTTTCAGACTGAATAAAATATATTTTTTTATGCTATGATGATACTGTGTCTTCGGGCTTGGTTGTTTTCCTTTTTTCTGTTTGTACCATCGGTGTTGGTAATATAGATAAGTAGGTGTTATGTGTATGAAGGAAAAAATGGCAGTGAGAGTTGAGGTAAATTTTAGAGAAGGTAGAGATGTTAGTTTGAACTAGAAGTCTTATGTTTATACTAGCTGTGACAGGGTTGAGATGGAGTTGCGTGTGTGACTGTTTGGCTAGTTGTCGTCGTGGCTGTTGTCATGTACACGTCTGAGGGGATATTTTGTGCTATGGTGGTAATGATTTGTCACGATATTATGCATATATATTCTGTTATTCTAGAGATGTTTTCCTTTTTGTGGTGGGGCCTAGTAGATATGAGGGCGTGAAAGAGAAGGAGGACGAAAGGGAGAAAGAGAGAGTCATTGTCATATACCCAGAGGGGGTGGATATAGGGAAAGAGTACTTGATATATAAAAAGAAATGTCTAGGAGAGTGGGGTAGGTATGTGGAGGACCAAGGTCTCTGGTTCAGAGCCTATGTCTCCGAAAAAGGGAGGGAAGCAATATATTATCAAGTTCCCTATTTGGAAAAGTGGAAGAAGAATAGAGGTATTAGTGAGGGGGTTAGCCTCTCGTATTACAATGGGCTTGGGTTATCAGGCCCAAGTGGGGGTTTTTTATATTTCTTGAATCAGGTTATCCATGGCCTTAGAATTCCGCTGACCTACTTTCAGAAAAGGATTATGAATACGTTACAGTGCTGCCATGCCTAATTGAATGAGAATGTGTATGAGATGATGAGGGTATGTGAGGCGTTGAATGAAAAATAAAGGAAGGAAGGGACTGCGAAGCAGTTCACAGCTGAAGATGTTATTAAGGTTTTACAAGTTTAATTATATGGAGGGTCGAAACAGTGGTTACCTGTATAGTGACTCGGCTAGGCCAAAGTTCTTTGATTTTGAGTCTGTAAGTAGACCATGGAACGACCACCTTGTGTGGGTTGAGGGTAACTGTTTGTAGGTTCCAGATGAACCAAAGCTCGAGCTGAACCATAGATATTATAATCCGAGTAAGTAATGTTGACCAACCTTCGAATAGTTGATAGCTATGTCTGCCTGTTGTGTAACTGATATCTTGTTCCTTTTTATTGGCAGAGCCCAAACCCTTGGCTACTTCGGATAAGACTAGTCTGCTTGATTATGTTGCTCGTGACCAGGATGAGCTAACGGAGGTACTCAGTGAATTGGGTATCCCAAGACACTAAAGAGTAGATTCAATAGTACTAAAAGTTCATTGAGCACAAGAAAAATGAGTTATGGTCGAGGGGAAGGCTGTAGAGACCGTTGCTGACTTGCTTAGTCCTCCACCTTTTGTACCTCAGACTACCAAGCGGCTTACTCATAAATCTCAAAAGCCAACACAGCAAAGTAGCTCAGTTATTGGGGTTGTGCCCACAGAACAAGAGATCCCAAAGCCTGTTGTTGGTGGCGTGCAGGAAAAACCTAAAGTGAGCGTATCTGCGCTTGGAAACGTTGAGAAGAGTCTGAAGAGAAAATGTCCTATGGAATAGGACAGTTATCAAACTAACCATCATGCTGCTGCCAAGATTAAAGAGTTGAAGCCGAGATACTGTCATATGGCCAGGACGAACTCACAAAAGCTCGAGGATGAGTATCTCGAGCACACGTTCGTGGAATGTGGTTGAAAAACTGTATACTTGATATTGCCTTCGAACTGCATGAAACTGTTGAACTGACTCTTCTATTTTTGTTATATTGGCAGCTGTCAATGATGTTGAAGGGGGCCAGACAATGTCTGGACAAGAGAGGCCAAGAATTTGATGATCTGACAGCGAATTTTGAGGCTCAGTCAGCTCGCTTGACAGAGCTCGAGGGCAATCTTCAGTTAAAGAGAGAGAAAAGGGTTACAGAGTTACCGCAGCTGCAAAAAAGTACAGTGAGTTTCCAAAGCATGACAAGCTCATGTCTGATGCGGTTGCAGTAGTCTTAGTGAAAAGAGACCACTTTATCAACTCTACTATTGCTTTAGGTTGAGTGCCGATGATGTGGCGCTGGCCCGGAATGGTAGGTATGCAGAGATCGAGCTCCCTGCTGAGGAGGAAGAGGTGTGACTGGTGATGCTGCTGGTGTGTCTGAGAAAGCTTTAGACCTTCCTCCAGGCAGTGCAGAGGCAGTCCATACTATTGAGCAAACTGTGAATCCTCTGTTAGAACGTGCTGAAACAGTTCTCTCTCTAGAGAAAACACTGAAATCTCCTTACGAGGTAGACATTAGCAGACCTCTTTAAACGTTCTGTGGTATCATGTTTTCTATTTTTCAGCTCGCGTGACTTGGATGTGATAGTACTCTGTATAATCGTGTACTATTTTCTTTTTGAGTGATATTTTGAAATATACTTTTAGTGAATGTTGGTATTGAAATAAGATATCTGTAATCTGTGTAGGAGCTAGAGCGTTTGAGAAAAATGAACTCCGAATTGAAGAAGTCGCTGAGTAGAGTAAGGGACTCCGTGACCCATACTCAACGGGTACTTAACATTACTGAATACGAGAGAAGGCAATTTAAGTTAAATTTGGAGAAAACCTTTAAAGAGTTATATGATATGTAATGTAAATATGCTAAGATAAGAGTAGAGAGAGATGAAGTATTAAGAATGGAAGAGGAAAGGGGAGTATTAGTTCAAAAAATGAAAGAGTTGGTTTATTTTAAAGACCCAAGTGATAAGGCGATGTATCAGAGTATGTTATTAGTTCTGACTTTGTATTTTGAGATCGAAGTAGATTGTGAACGAGGGTTAAAGAAGGCTTATATAGAGCTTTTGAGGGAGAGAGGTGTAGTTCCAGACCCAGGGCGAGTTATGTTTTTAACTCAAGAAGCATGCAACTGTCATAGTTTAAAAGCAAAAAAATGTTCTGCTCGGGCTGGTGTGTTTGTTGTATGGGGTGATGTAGGACATTTATCTAATGTCTTTAGCTTTATGTAGGATCGGAGGGCCATGGGGATTGTATTTTTCAGGATAAAGAAAAAGCAAATAGAGGTTCAAACGCAATTGGAGGGTGAGGTAAAGGGGTTACATGATGAGCTATCGCAGCACGTGGAGCAAAAAATTTCTTTAGCAACGCGGCTATCGAAAGAAGTGGCTGCTCGAATGAAGGTAAATGTGGAAATGAGGGCTTTAGGTGTGTTACTGAAAAATACGCGTCAGCGGTTGCACAAAGCGCAACTGATATTGAAGGAGCATTTATGCTCATCGCGAGCAAAAGTCACTGCTCGAACGAAGCATGAGCGTCACATAGACAGTGTTACTGAGTTTTATGGGAGAGAATTTTCAAGGCTAGAGAACATATTTAGGAAGTTCGTAGAAGAATGTGGGAAGGATTTTGAAGTGGAAAATGCCAAAGTAGAAAACCTATGGTTTATCTGAGGTGAAGGAGAAATTGTTGGTGACTACCCCCTTCCTAGGTCGTGGGAGGAACCGCCAGAAGAAGAATAGGTCGAGTGTCTGAAACTCTGAACGCAGCGCAAATAACGCCAATAGAAGGTTGTGACTTTTACCATGCTGGTAGATGTACAGGCGTCGAATAAGAAGGTCATGAGAGACAAGCAACGGTTGTCTCCTGTCTGGAAGAGTCGCAAATAGATTAATCTTGTTTTTCTGTGATTAGCCCTTCGTAGTGTTTAAAAATGTAATATGTGCTTTGTGAGAACAGAATGATGTATCTAACTTGCTCAGATACATACTATGTTCTTGATGTAGTTTTGCCAACTGTTATATGTGCTCTATTGTTATAGAAAACTATTATAAATGTAATCTGTTATGAATAGGTGGACCTGACTGCTATACAAAGTCAGTGCGACGCATTATGTACCGAGAATGAACAAATGCGTGTTGAGCTAAGATCGAGTCAGTGTGTCATAAAAAGTGTTATTGAAGCAGAAGAAAAGTTGAGGGCAGAAATGACTGAAAATCTTCACGAAAAAGAAGCGATACTGTCTGTCAGTTTGAGAAAGATAAAGAGTTTAGAAGAAGAGATTAGAAAAAAGGGCGTTGGAGTTGGAAGTGGTTCGGGATGAGCTATTCAACAAGGTACTGAATTGCTATTTGCGCGAACACAATTTGCAGAATTGCTAGTCGGATTAGAGGGTGAAGGAAATAATGTGAAAGAGCTGCAGTTTTAAGTGAATATGCTTGAAGCGAAGATAAACGATGTTAGAGCTCGTGCTCAAAAATATGAAACATTGTGGTTGGTTACTGGGATGATGGGAAAGGAGATGGAGGGGGTTTGTGCTCAAAAGAACGAAGTCATAAAGAAGGACTGGAACAAAATATGTGATCTAGAGCAGCTTTCGCAAACGCAACAACTGGATATCTTGGAATACCAGTCCGAAAATAATAGACTTCGAAGCCCGAATACGAAGCTGGATGAGGATCTGTTGTGGTTAGAGATAAGTTATGATTCGAAGCGGGTAGAATGTGTAGGTTATGAAAATTCGATGTCTCTGATTTATCATATGAACGAATTCATGACCGTGCTGGAAGCTCATAATTTGGATGTGTATCGTGCAAAATGCGAGTGGACGATCGTTGTAAGCAACTGGAAGATGCACTGAAGGAAGCGCAGCATAAGCTGAGTGAACTCTTTCTTAGTAAGCATGTGAAAAATGAGGCAGGTGGTAGTCATAAGAGGGAGATGGTTACAGTAATATCATTCTTTGCAGCTGAGTTAAAGAAACTGGAAGCTGAAAGCCAGAGGGTATATGATGGTTTAACTGCTCAAGGTACAGAATGTGAGATGGAGGTGATCCAAGCTACATATTTAGAACCCATGATTTCCAGGATTGGATCGTTTAAACAGAGAATGGTTAGGAGGGAAAGAAGATTGTTGTGGGGAGGAAGCCCGAATTTAACTGTCAGAAGTTACATAAGAGTGGTGTAAAGGACGCGACAGGACTTTCTATTATGGGTAATGACTTAAATGATAGCTCTAGTGAAGAATGAGTAATGTGATTATGTTGTATGTTTACGAACAATGGATAAAAAATAAATATGGATGTATAAAGAATTAGTTAAAGACGAACAGTAAAACTGTACTAACTGTGTGAGGTACCAATGATAATGTATGTAAAATAGTGCGATATACGATGGGATCAGCCAAATGGTAAATGATCTGTGATGCTTGAGATGATCGGTCTGGCCCAAACAACAAACGATCTGCGATGTAATTTAGATTATCGATTTGGCCGAAGCAACAAATGATCTATAACGTAGTTTAAATGATCAATTTGGCTGAAGCAACAAATGATCTGTAATCTGTTTTTATAAGTACTCGTTTGATTTATTAGAAGAAGTATTGTAATGTAGATTAATCGAACACAACTATTTCATTGGTGTAAGACGGACGTCCAACGAATGTATTAGATAGATCAGTTTGGCCGAAGCAACAAATGATCTGTAATGTTCTTAGATGATCAATTTGGCCAAAACAACAAATGATCTGTAACCTGTGTATAGAAGTTTTGTAGGGCAATCAAACACAAGTATTTCATTGGTGTAAGATTTGACGTACAACAAATGTGTTAGATAGATCGGTTTGGCCGAAGAAACAAACGATCAGTAATGTATTAGATGATCAATTTGGCCAAAGCAACAAATGATCTGTAATCTGTGTATAGAAGTTTTGTAGGGCAATCGAATACAAGTATTTCATTGGTATAAGATTGACGTACAGCGAATGTGTTAGATAGATCGATTTGGCCAAAGCAACAAATGATCTGTAATGTATTAGATGATCAATTTGGCCAAAGCAACAAATAATCTGTAATCTGTGTATATAAATTTTGTGTGGCATAGTAGAAAGTACTCAGATGTCTTCATCAAATAGTAATCTTTTATTGATGTGAGCTCGTCATACGAAATGATAGATTGGTTTGAAGAAAAGTACACTGTGATAGATGTGTTATCTACGATACAATTTCAGACTCCTTATGTTCTATAGATTAGGTATGTGCTCGTCATGCTTAGTGACGAGGTCGTAAGAACCGAGGCCGCTTTTCCCAATGGCGACAAAAGGACTTTCCCAGTTTTCAGATAATTTTTCTGCGTTGAGCTCTTTGCAATGTTTGGGAATCTCCCGGAGGACCAGATCCTTGATTTTAAACTCTTTATGCCGAACGCGTTTGTTATAAGATCGGGTTAAAGCTTGGTGATACCTTCCCAATTTCATGACTGCTTTGTCCCGAGTCTCCTCGATCCAGTTCATATTGCATGCTAACTGGAATTCATTTTCTTCATCGGTCATGGTGTGGTCGCGAATAGGATGATAATACTGAGTAGGGATGATTGCATCGGTACCGTAAGTCAGAAGGAACGGCGTGCATCTGGTTGAAACTCGGGGCGTAGTTTGATAAGCCCATAACACATGTGGTAACTCCATGACCCAATTTCCTTTCTTTCCTGTTAGGCATTTTTTGATTCCATCGACGATAGTGCGATTAGTGATCTCGGCTTGGTCGTTCCCTTGCTGGTAATACGGATTTGAAGGGGAGTATATGATGCTGTGTTGATTAAGGAATTCGGCGACCTTGGAGTCAACGAACTGAGGTCCATTGTTGATCTTGATGAGATGGGGGCAGCCGAAATGAATGATGATGTTTTCCCAGATGAACTTGATGAATTCATCTTCTCATGTGCGGCACAGGGGAATTGCTTCTACCCACTTAGTGAAGTAATCCGTTACAACTAAGAGATGTTTCCGTTTTCTTGGTGCAGTAGGAAACTCGTCGACAAGGTCAAGGGCCCATCTTTTAAATGGTCATACAATGTTGTTGGAATGTAGTTCTAAAGCTGGATCTCAAATTTGGGGACCGGGATGTTGACAGGCATCGCATTTGCTTGAGAGCTCGATTGCTTGAGCTTTTATTTTAGGCCAGAAGACACCTTGGGTAAGAGCTCGATTGGCTAGAGACCTTCCTGCCGTGTGGGAACCACAAGTGCCTTCATGTAGTTCGTGTAAGAATTTTCGAGCTTCTATGTAAGATAAGCATTCAAGATATGGCCTTGTGACCGAAATCTTGTATAAGAGACCGTTTTCGACGATGTAGGATTTGGCATTATCAAGTAAATGCCTTCTTTCGGTGGGGTCTTGAGGGAGTTCGCCATCGAATGTGTTCTTGATACCAATATACTTGAGGAAAGGTCGTCTCTAATCGTTCTCATCCTCTTCAACGCCCCCAATACTAACAGAATTTGAGCTTATGATGTTAATATTGGGGGTTGATATTACTTTAATTTTGAGATATCGAGCTTCTGAGCCAAGGACTCCTGGGAGATATGCGAGGGAATCAGAATGTGAATTTTCTCCGCGCGGTAAATGTTCGATTGAAAATTTCTTGAATCTACTCATTTTGTCGGCTACTGTGGCTGCGTAATCGATCATTTTCCCATTCTTCTAAAAAAAATTTGTGTAATGGTTTACAATGAGCAAGGAGCCTGTATATACGAACAGTTCGGACACTCCAATCTCTAGAGTCATCTCTAAACCGTGAATCATTGCCTCATACTCTCTTGCATTATTGGTAGGTTCCAAATTTAATCGGATTGCCTTTTTGATTATATTATTAGAAGGTGTGATCAGCAAGATTCTGATGCTTGATCCTGTGGGTCCAGAGGATCCATCAGTTAGAAGCCGTCTTCCCTTTTGTATTATCTAGTCTACCCTTTCTTCAAGTTATTCTTCATGAATTTTTATGTTGTCTTCTTCCCAGCCAGGATCTTCTATGGGGAAGTCCACAAGGAAATCTGCTATGGCCTGACCCTTTTTAGAATGTCTGGACTGAAATCGGATGTCATGCTCGCCAATAGTGACTGACCATTGCTGGACTCATCTGGATTTTTCTCATTTGAATAAAATTTTACGTAGAGGGTAGTTGGTCACTACTCGTACTGAGTGGGCTTGGATGTATTGTCTCAATTTTTGTGAGGTGTAGACGAGAGCCAAAAGCAGTTTCTCGACCTTGCTGTAACAGGATTCTGCTGGAGTGAGAGCTTTACTGATAAAGTAGACAGGCTTCTCAGTTTTCTCATCAAGCCGAATAAGAACAGAACTTAATGATTCTTCAGTAACTGCAAGATAGATGGTGAGCTTTTCCCCTTTACTAGGTATGCTCATCGCTGACGGTGAACCCATGCAAAGTTTTAGCTGTTGAAAGGCAGTTTCGCACTCCACTGTCCATTTGATCCTGTGGTCCTTCTTAGGTTTCTGTTTTGTTGTCCTGTCACATAATAAGTTGAACAACCATCGGCAGCGATCGGACGATTTTTAAAAAAAAATGGCTTATTGCGGTAATCTTCCCTGCTAACTTCTGGACGTCTTTCTTCGTTTTGGGGGAAGGCATAGATAATAGTGTGTGAATGCGATCCGGATCGGCTTCAATATTGCGCTTGCTGATTAAGTGGCCCAAGAATTTCCTTGATTGAACTCCGAACTGGCATTTGTCAGGGTTGAGTCTCATCTTATAGAGATGGAGGATATCAAAGGTTGTGTGTAAATCCGCAATATGGTTTTCCTTCTTTAGACTTTTACACAACATATCGTCTATGTAGACCTTCATTGTTTTTCCAAGGTGACCCTTGAACATTTGAGTCATCAATCGTTGGTAAGTAGCTCCAGCATTCTTGAGACTGAATGGCATGACTTTGTAGCAGGATAGGCCATGCTTTGTAATGAAAGCTATTTTTCTTGGTCATTAGGTAGCATAGGTATCTGGTTGTTGCCTGACACAACATCCATCATAGACAGGAGCTTGTGCCCTGATGTAGAGCCGAGCAGGTTATTTATGACAGGAAGTGGGAAACAGTCTTTAGAGTATACCTGTTCAGGTTGGTAAAATCCACGCATACCCAGATCTTCCCATTCTTCTTTGGTACAGCTACAATATTCGATATCCATTCTAGATAATTGGCCATGCGGATAAAACTGACTTCGATAAGTTTTTTGATTTCCTTGTTGACTTCATTGCGAAGTCTAGGTGTTAAAGTCCCATGTCTTTGTTTGATAGGTACAGCTCTTTCCTTTAAGTTGAGTTTGTGGCAGGCCAGGTTTGGGTCGATACCTGACATCTCGTGAAACGTCCAGGCGAAGACATCACTGTTTTCTTTAAGGAACTGGATGAGAGTATCGCGCTCTGCTGGAGGCAGATGGGTGCCAATATATGTCTCACGCTTGGGTCTACTGATTTCAACATATTATATGGTCTCTACAATGGGCAGATGTTGCCCTGCAGTATTGATTGTATAGTTCTAAGTAATGTTTCCTATTGTCTTCTGTAATTGCTATGCGAGTTGATGTTCGGAAGGTTCTGGTCCAATGACGACATAATTTTTGTATGCTCGTGCTAATTTATGACTCCCTTTTATCTCGTAAACGCTACCCTCCCACTCAAAGCGTAATGCCAAGTGGTAGGTTGATGGAATGGCGTGCATAATATATAACCAACAACGTCTCATGATCCCCAGATAAATGGATTTTGTATTGAGGACGTAAAATATAACGTTGAATATTACCGGTCCTGCAGTGATAGGAAGTATGATATTTCCTACACGGTCTTCCTTAGACCCATTGAAATCACAGATATCAACGTCACTGGGTTGGACCTTATTGGCCAGACCCATCTGGTCGATCGTGCTCTAAAAAAGGAGTTCGATAGTGCTGCCAGTGTCTACCATCATCGCATGAAGCACCATATTCCGCATTTTCAACATGATCCCCAAGGCATCATGGTGAGGATAATTGACATGTCGAACGTCGTAATCATCGAAAGAGATCCCAGTTCGGTGAGAGTTGGATACTGGAATTAAATGAGCTTCTTTATCTTGTATGGATAACTCGTGACATTGGGCGACACGCCTTCGCTTGCATTTGTTTGATTCTTTGATGACCTGAGTCTCTACGAAATGGCAGAGCGAGATATGGAACAAATGTTTTTTGGCTGAGGGCTCTTTGAGTTGCACAGTTTCAGTGGGGGTTTTGTAACTCCCATTCTTATAACTCTCTACGTCCACTATATACTCGTATATTTGTCCATCTGCGAAGATGTACTCTAAGAACCGTTGTAAGGCAAAATATTGCTCTGTCTCATGATGTCGGACCTTATGGTGAATGCAGTATGGTTTGTTCTCGATTGGTTGAAGGTATTACACATTTCGGAAGAATCTGTCTTTCTGTAATATAGGATATATACTGGCTATAATCACATTCATCTTTGGAAGATAAGGCTTAGGCAAGTTACTCCCCTTCTGAGGTCGGTCGTCGTTGGATTTGGTATATTTTCTTTCTCCTCCTTGATCTGATGTCCGATTAAAATTGGAATGATTTAACTGATCTCGAGCTGTCAGTGTTGACTTATGAGGTTTTTGCCTGTCAGAATTCACTCAAGGTCGATGTATCCGTTGACCCTTTCGATCATGTCTTCCAACGTTGTTGGTTTGTTGAGGACAAGGTACTCCTTTGCTCGGTCATCGACGAGCAAGGCGTTGGTTAAAGCGGAAATAGTAATATTTTGGTCGAGTCGATCTACTTTTCAGGCTAACTCTAAGAAATTTTTGGTAAACGTCTCAAGTTTTTCTCCTGACATCTGTTTGAGGCAGAAAAGAGAATATAATCTCTCTTTTTTATCTCTGTTGTGCGAGTAATTCTTGACGAAGAGGTTGCGCAACTGTTTAAAAGTTATGATAGATCCTTCAGGCATTGTGTGGAACCATCGTAGGGGCTCGCCTGATAAGCTGGTAGGAAAGAGCCGACATAGAATATGGTTAAACGTGGAATGCAGGCCTAGAGCATCCTGAAACTCTTAAACATGTTCAACTGGGTCAGTCCCTTTGTACTTTTAGATCTTCGAAGTGTGAAAACCGTTGGGGACTTCCCCATCTAAGAGCTCTTGGGCGATCGGGCTCTTCTGTAATCTGTTATGGATCCCTTTAGTCAGAGTGCGAGCTTCGAGCAATTCTTTTATCCACTTTTAGACATGTTCCTGAGTGACGTATTGTCGAGTTGTGACGGTTGGACGTATGATGCACCCTTCTCCAGGGTTGTGGTCACCACTCCCTTCACTTAGACGTTCCTTTGCTGGGACTCGAACTCTTCGAGGTAGATTTTTAGCCTGTCTGACTCTTGTGAGGCCGCCATCTACTTCCAGTTGGATCTCCTAGATTGGGTCGGGATCCATGTCCTGCTGTTGACGGTTAGATCAAAGTGCACCTCCTGCCTGAACGCCCATCGGAGGAGGCCTAATTATGTCATGAACAGAAATCCGTGAGCCCTCAGGTTGTACGGCTTTGTTCTTCGGGGTGGTGACCTGCTGACCCTGTAAGACATATAGTGTGTCCTGTACACTTGGGAGTTGTTGTTCTAGGGCTGCGTGTCTTTCTGCTTTTGAGTTTAGAGTGGCCCTCAGGTCTGCTAAAGCTGGCTTTCTTTCACCTGGACGATTGACGTGCTTTAACCTAGAGGTGACATTCTGAGAGAAGGTGATCAGCGGTGTTAGAGATAATGGGTTTAAGATTTTTGGCTCCCACAAATGACGCCAAATGTAATAGCCTAATTATGAGATACGGACTTAGCCTTTACACCAAATGTATTTAGAGCATTCAAGAATAACAGACAATAAACCACAAGACTGTTTAGCGTGGAAAACCTTTGAATAGGTTAAAAACCACAACCTCTTCTGAAGATTTTGAGAAAGTGATGATCTTATTGAGATTCCTAGTGTATTACAATGAACGATTTGAGAATATAGGATAATAGAGTACGAACTTTTCTATGGTGATTGTTCTGTCCCTCATCTGCAGTTCTCCGGGTCCTCTTATTGGTTCTCTAATATGACCGTTTGATGACCATAAAGTTTCTTAATGATGGACATTACAAAGTGATTGTGAGATATTCTTTGACCAGGTTGTGTAACGTTCCAACCTTTGCTGCGTACAATGGCTTTATTGCTGACTGTGTGCTTCGTACAGGTCAAACTGTTGGTGTAGAGATCGAAAGTGATGTCTCGAATTGGGAAAATTTTGGTTACATCTTTTGTAGTGCTTCCTGTATGTTGATGAGATCGAGGGTGAGGTTTGAGTCCGGGATACGAAATAAGCTATTACAAGATGGCTCTCAACCAATAGCATGAGTGTTGTTAGGGATGAGTGGTATTGGTTGAGAAACTCGTTTTGTACATGTTTGTGATTGTGCCACATACTTTGTTGTTGAGGTCAAAAGTTCGTCTATAGTTCGAAGATGAAGCATGCGCTCGCGATGCAAAATAAGCCACTACAGTTATATTAAGGAGGAAGTTGGTTCAAACCTCTCCGTGACAAAATAAGCTTTATAGCTTGGTTATTTTGGACCCTGGCTCATGGGCTATCCACAAGGGATGTTCATGAGTTCTTCTTGGCTAGGAAAAGCCAGGAGGCTTTGCCATGTAATACGGGCCGCTTTCCTAGATAGAGCTTAATAGTGCGCCGCTATGCCCCACGAGTCAATCAAGGTGCACTGCCTCTTATAAATGGGCTATGTAACTAGTCCAGGCTCGCCGCCCTTTTATATATAGCATATATCTGGAACCTGACATATTGAGCTAGCCTGATATGCTACAGGACAGGTGTGCTATCTGTACCTTGTACACAGTCATGAGAGATTACCGTGACTATGTCGACACGCCTTCGGCGCTACCCGTAAGGTCAATGTTCATGGCCGAATCAAATTATACTTAAACCTATCCATCTCCCTCGATGAAAACTAAATCACTACTCGTAACAATAGGTAAACATCATTTGTCCCCCGCTTTTTAGATTAGGTAGGTACACATGTCTCCTTAATATTATGTAAGCAATTAAAAGTATTATATGTCATCCTCTAATACACTACATATTATCCTAAAACCCATGTACCGAGATGACAGCCGAATCCAAATATACTATAGTCGCAAATATTGGAAGAAAAAAATAAATAAAGCAAGTAATCTTACATGGAGTAAATAAATACCTTTTATTAGGATAAACGTCTTTTATTAGGCAATTTTGTAAATAACAATCACAAAAAAAATTCTCCCAAAAGGAGGTGTTGCTTACAAATGGTCATCATTCTGACCATCAGTCGTCTTCTTCATCTCTGATCTCCCTCCATGACAACAACAACAACCCAAATTGGAACGCTCCAAACCTAAATTTCCAAACCTCGCAATTCCCTTAACAATTTTGAAATCAACCCAACTCAAAACAGACTCCAACCTACAAAGACGACTACTCTGTTATAATTTGGAGGGTAGGTTGTAGAGATAGTGAGAGATATTAGGGATATAATTGTTGAGATACTGAGAGAGATTCGTTGAGGCAAAATTGGATAGAGAGAAAGAGTCGTTAAAGAGTTTAAAGAGAGTCGAGAGAGATTGGAAGAGAGTCGTGCATTATTTTCAATCAAAACAACAATTTACAAAACTACTCCCAGGATATAAGAGAGAGAGAGAGAGATCTCAACCCCTGATGTGAGACAAAAAAATAATCTCGATGCACTTAAACTCTATCCCAACCCCTCTTTGTCTCTTAGATAAACCTCATCTCTCATGGGCAAACTTGTCCCTTGTGAAAAACACCCTTATTTAATCTAATATAGATATAAATTAAGCCACATTTTGGTTATCTGGATTTTTTAGAGAAAGAAACAATGAAAAAATAACTTCCAAATATCACTGTTGTTTTGTGATATTTTGGGATATCAGATACTTTATGTTCTATGATACTTTAAACCCTCTGTCTATAAAACAAAAACACATAAACACTCCAACAAAAGTAAAATTGTACTTCGGGGATTTAAATTACTCTTAATATTGTTAGGAACTATATATAATGCAAATTACAAATTTTCAACAAAAATCGAGAGCATTTAGAACCCTCGAGTTTACAAATTCAATTCTAAGAAAAACCAATCATCTTTGACTGATAAGTCCTATTTTTGAGTCTCCTCGCGAAAGGATGCACCAACTTCCAAATGTGCTTATGTTTCTTTTCATTCTTGTAATAAATTGTGTCAAGTTGTCATTATCTGCTAATAACCACAACAGTACACTCCATTCATCAGTAAATATTTGAAAACAGTAGAAAATGTAACTTTAGCATAAATGTAAATTTTAACAATTTGGACTTGAGGAAACACAGAACCAAATGAATAAAGCAATTGAGCCACATATTTTAAAACACTATTAAAGCAAATATCTTGAACTCTTAACACTAACAACAGGAACTTCAGAAGTTGGCAAACTCTATCTTCCTCATTTATTAGTATTTTCAGATTATCAAGAATAGTTCTTTTCAAAAACTAATTTTACTATATGATCTTATTCTCCACGACTCACCTACTCAAAGTTTTGAACATGGAACATAAACATGAGTTCGAAGTATCTCAATCTGGATTCACATCCCATAAAAATTGTAAACAAATTACATAATCTTCACTGACAAAATAATGCCAAGGGGCTTGAAACATCTGATTGGATGCCCAAAACTTAGATCCCTGAATCTGAAGAAAAAAAGAAGAAGCTCTAACTCCCTCTAAACTCTAAAGCTCTCTCTAGATTTCATGGGGTTTCCAGTGGGATACACTGAACTTTTCCTACCAAAACTTCTTCTCCACTCTTTGCCTGTATTGGGGTTCATAAGGACTAACACATTTTGCTATAATACTGCGTGAACACAGGTATCCAAAGATATGTAAGTATTTGTGTTCCATAATACTCATAAAATACTGTGCTTTAGGTCTTCATCTTATTCAGTTTGCAGAGGTTGGCACTCCAATCAGGAATAAAACTGTGTTGTTTGTTTTTCTTTTTTTGCTAATGAAATTTTACTTTGCACTTTGGTTTTCTTTTCTATGTATCGTATCCGTTTTGCCCTTCTTTGAAATAAACAGTTAAAGTAGACATTGGACATTAAATATCATGTGAGTAACTCCAAATAAATTCTTACAAATGCAGAAAGGCTAACTTCAGACTCAGTTTTCCTAAAACAAAACACATTCTTTATAAGGTATGAACTAAACTACTAAAACTGTAGAAAATATGTACAATAGAAAGAATTTAACATTATATTTTTCATTATAAGGTGTGAAGTATGAACTAAACTACTAAAGCGGTTGAAAGCGAGACATCCTCCATAACAATAATAATGACCCAATAAGATCTGCAGAGGAAGCCAGCAGATTGTTATTATCTGAGGCGACGACATGTGTAATGAGGAAATGTTTTTACTCCTGTCTACAAAATATAGCAATTTTTGTGATTTGAATTTATTTTCCCCACTTCAGATTGTAGATAGACCTTTTTTGATATATATATGAGAAAAATTTGGATTTGTTAATCAGTGATTCCATAGATGAAACCAGCAGCAACAGTAAATGCAAACCAACAACAACAACAATTATAACTCAAATAAATAAAATCAAAACCCTCAATGCTTGAAGCGTAGAGAGAGAGAGAGAGAGAGAGAAGTTTCTTAGGAGGCGTTGATGGGAGGAAGATACGGCTTTGGGAGAGATGAAACCAACAGTAAACAACAAACCAAATCAACAACGATTCATAAATAAACCCCAATATTCACTTTGATTTCACCTAATTTCAAACTCAGACTTGATCAATTTGGGAATCACAGTATAGGTTAGGGTTTGCTTCAATTTGGGGATCTCTCCCTATCTCTACCAACCCTTTTACAACAAACCAAAACAACCCACCACCAAAGAGTACCCGATTTCCATTGCTTAAACTTTGAAACTTTCACAAACCCAGACTTTAATTTATTATCACCAACCAAATTACGAAAGAGAGGCGGAGAGATGTAAGAGAGAGAGAGAAAAAGGGAGAGAGACGTGATGAGAAAGATGAAAGTCGGGATGAAAGAGTTAGTAGGTAGTACAGTTTAAGACTAAAGTACCTCTGTGCTCAGTTTTATCTATTTTACCCTTTATATGTTTGGCCTAAAATAGATTTGGTATGTCGATCTTGCTCTTTCCAACAAATCTCAAAGAAATAACATTAAATCTCAGCCCCTCTTTATCTTTGAAACAATGGCAAACTTGTTTATTTGAAAAACACCATTGCCTAATGTAATATAGATTTCACTATGTTGTGGGTACTGTAGTGCCGACCCCGAACCGGGCCGTGACACCCTAACTCTCTCTCTAATCTCCTCTGCTTAAACAATAGTTTTGCTACTTTTCTGCAAGAATATGTCTAGACTAAATAGATGCCCTTAAAGATGTCCTATTCCTGAATAAATTTCAAATGTATTTGATTAAGAAGTAATCTTCGACAAGTATTGAATCCTGTCCAGCAAGAACTCGCCCCTTGCAAAATTTCTTTGATTCACGAAAATAAGAAAAATTTGACCTCACTAAATAATATCATGTGAGAGATAGGGACCTGGGGAGTAGTACACCATTGTTCTAGAGAATCTTCATAGCTTGCAGCCATTTAAATCTGGGCTCTTTGATAGTTCGTGTACCGTTCCATCTATCTTCAGATATAGTCTGGGGATGCCAAGGACCTTCTGCCACTTTTCTGTAAGAGACAATAGTAAAAGGATAAATCCGTTTTTAAAATAAGTTTCTTACTAAGGTAATTTACAGGTATGAGAGTTCCTTATGTTATAGCTAGTTATATAGCATCCTAGTCTTCGAAATTAACAAGGATACTTGTGTGTGGCAATATTGATAGGTTGTGGGGTCGTCTCCATACACACACGTCGGGTTGTTTCTTCACATTTCACTCGGTCACTCTCAATTTTAGTAATTATGATTTATTCTATTTAGTAATTCTTATTAGAAGTCTGATTAAGGTTTTCTATTCTAAATTGTGTTTCCTAATTGCTTTCTAATGGTGATAAGCCTCCTTTATGCCTATAAAATGAGAACTCGTCTAACATTATTTCTTAATGTTAGTCATAGTGAGAGAAAGGCATAGCCTTAGGTAGAGAGATCTAGTTTATTTTCAGTCTTTAAATCAATCAAAGTAGTTTGTCTTTTTGTTAATCGCTTCCGCGTTAGTAGTTTACTATCAAATATATACTTGATAGATGAAACAATTCAGATGATACTCATAATTTAAAACTCTTCTAAGAAATTGTCCAAATTTCTTCATCAAGATGGCAGGAAGACCTGGTATTTAAGGCTGAACAATATGGCCATCATGTCCTGAAGACTTAGTCCAATAGCCACCCTGATAATGGGTACAAAATGTAAAGCTATACAGCCATTTATAAATTATAATGGCGGTCGAGCATCAATAAATAGAAGGTCACCTCTATAAAAGCAACTAATAACCCTTGTGCTTGCAATCCCAACTTTTTATCTCCCTCTTCTAAAAACCCAATAGATGTATATATCTAACTACATCTTAGATATAAGAATACAAGCATTAGGGTCAGAGTAAAATGATATTTGTTAAGGATAAGGATAATCTTCACAAGAACCTTTCTACAACAACATGAAATCAGTCAAAGTGTGTTTTAACATGTTGCTAGTATATAGGAATATGATGTAACAAACAGATATCAAAATTGTATCTATAAACTCAATTGAGCTTCTCATTAAAATAAGGAAAAACATTTCTAAGTCTTTATCTCTACATAGTTCGTGCTCTTATATGGTATCAGATTCAGAGCGCGATCTAATTCCTTCCATGGCCGATACTTCCTCAGACACTTCTTTTAATGTCCTAACTACTCAACAAGCTATCAATTCTCTTCTACCACCTTCGAACCTCACCAATTTCTTTTCCACAAAATTAACCTCCACCAATTATCTATTATGGAAGTCACATTTTGTTGGAATTTTTCAAAACTTGTACCTCTTTTGAGCCTTGAACCCATGACCTCTTGGTCATCTATTTTATGTGACTCCTATACTATAGCCTAAAGTTTAGTCCCACATTGTTTATAAACAATAGAGGAACTAAACATATAAGGTAGTACCCATGTGGCATGTGTGTAACATGTGACATAGAGAGAGTGTATAGTTATGTGAGTGTGTGAGAGGATTTTATACCCTATACACACTTGGACCTCTCTCAGGCAGCCCGGTAGTCCGGGCCGGCTCGGACTTGGACTTGGACTTGGACTTGGGATTGGGCAATTGGCTCTTCTGGCTCTGGAGGCCTTGGGGGCCCTTTGGGCTTGGGTATCCATAATCTTTTTAACAAAAAGTTTATTGGGCTTGGGCTTGGCTTATTCTTTAGTCTTGCTCTTCACTTTGTTTTCTCCACCTCTTGAGGAGACCTAATCCTCAGGGACACGTCTCACACGTTTGAATAGAGTGAGAGCCGTTGGGCAAACTCTCTCTATAAAAACAACTCTTCACCACCTTCTAAAAAATAACACAGAACACAACTCTTCTCTGTGTTAAAACTTTTTCTCTCTCTTGTACAGTTACCTAAGGGTGGTGCATACTTCATCTTTACGTAGACTTCCGGGATAACTGAAGCTACTGTATACGTTACGCTCGTTGTATCCTGGAAAGAGATCAGACCTTCGCTACCTTACCCGAGGTAGGTCGAAATACTCTTTAAAGAGAGTGCGACCCACGCCTCGAGCAATCACAACCTCTCTCTCTTTGTTGTAGGCGTTGTACCGGTGTTGGTTCTTTCTTGCTACTGCCTAAAAATACAATCTGTTCTTTCTTGCTACTGCCTGAAACTACAATCCGTTCTTCCTGCTTCTGCTTGCCCGGAATACAAACTGCGCTGCTGCCGGTGACACCTCCTGTTTGTCGGAGTAGAAACTGCGCTGTCGGTGTTGTTCCTGTTGCTGTAGGCGCTGAGTTCCCCCCTCAAACTTCAACTGCTTGCCTAAAACTGCCGGTGTTGTTGTGATCAGTTCTTCCTGCTGCTAACGCTAACGTTGTTCTGATAATAACTGTTGTTCTTATAAACCAGTTCTGATAACTGTTGTTTGCCGGAATCTGCCTGTTTGTTGCTGCTGTATTCCTCTACTTTAATCAGACTTGAGGTTGTTGTTTATCGCTGTTGTTACAACAAGTTACTACTGCCTGTTTACAATTAAGTTGCGGTTGTCCTTTGTCGTTGTTTACAACTGAGTTGCTGTTGTCCCTTGCCATTGTTTAACATCTGAGTTGCTGTTGTTCATTGCCGGAGTACTTGTTTTACTGTTGCTGAAATACCTTACTTCTATAACATCTTGCTGTTACAACTTCAAGAAGGGAAAGCTATATTTACAGGTTCATAAGACTTAAATTATTTCCAACACATTTTATGCCACTTCTTCATGGTTTCGATGTCCTTAGCTATGTTGAGGGAACCACACCATCTCCGTCGCCTTTCCTTCCGTGTGGATCTGAAGGTACCAAGCAACCAAATCCAGAGTATGCTTCATGGCAAAGACAAGACCAGCTACTTCTAAGTTGGATTTACTCATCTCTCACTGTGAATGTTCAAGCTCAAATCATCGGGGTCGCTACTTCACGAGACGTTTGGACCAGCCTTGAAACAATCTATGCATCACACTCTCGAGCCCATGTGATGCAACTGCGCATGGAGCTTCAAACTTTGGAAAAGGGGACCGACACAATATCCAAGTATTTCCAGTGAGCTACAACCATATCCCATCAACTAGCTATTGTCGTAAGTCCAATCGCGGATGATGATTTAATCTTATACATTCTTGGTGGACTACCATCTGAATATGGAGCTTTTCGAATGGCTGTTTCTATGAGAGTAGAACCTGTCTCTCTCGCCGAGCTCCTTGGTTTACTTCTCAGTGAAGAAATTCACATGACCCATGATTGCCACTCAGATGACATCTCTCTTACGGGAAATGTTACACACTGGTCTAGCAACTCTAATAACAATTGCGGTACATCTCGTGGACAACGAGGTTCATTTGGTTTTTGTAATAGAGGAGTGCGTGGTCGAGGTTGGGGAAATTATTACTCCTCTTCAACCTTCAACAGCTCCCATAACCCATCTCCTTCGTATTCCAATCGGCCAATCTATCAGGAATGTAACCATGTAGGCCACCAAGCACTTCAATGCTACAATCTTCCGGAGGCGGCGCGAAATGAGGCCGCACAAACCTATAACTCTGTAGCGAAACCTACCACTCTTGATCATTCGTTCCCCGATTCTGAAGCAACTTATCACCTCACTTTTGGACCTCTCAAATTTGAATATGCATTCGGATTATCAAGCCAATGATACAATAAAAATGGGTAACAGATCAGGTTTGAAGATTCGACACATTAGTTCCTCTACCTTGCATACAAATAAATCTAAGTTCCATTTAAATGATATTTTACATGTCCCTTTAATTAAATGAAATCTAATATCAGTGAAGAAGTTTACTAAAGATAATAATTGTCTGTGTGAGTTTCATCCATCTCACTTTTATGTGAAGGAGTAGTTCTAGTGCAAGGACCGAGTAGACAAGGCTTGTACCAGTTGGACATAAATAAAATGCATGATAATAAGAAAGCCTGCTTTACATATAAAGTCGCCAAGGACGGGTGGCATCATAGACTTGGACATTTGGCGTATCATACATGGCATTCCATTCTTTCGAAATAAAATGCCTCATGTGTGTGATGCATGTCAGGAAGGAAAGAGTCATTATTTGCCATTTCCGACATCGGCAACACCAGTTAATGCACTGTTAGATTTTTTTTCTCCAGATGTTTGGGGCCCTGCCCTATTTCTTTTATTAATGGATATCATTATTTTGTTAACTTCATTGATGGTTACAACAAATTTACATGGTTATATTGTATTACAAAAATATTTGATGTGTTACCCACTTTCATCTCATTTAAAAAGCTCATGGAAATTGATAGAAAAACTAAGTATTTACATACTAATTGGGGACGAGAATATCAATCAATATCGTGTTGGAAAAACCCCATGTGTTTACTATATTTTGAATGTCAAAACTGGTGTTTATTTTTAGTCCCACATTGGATAAGTGAAAGGAGGATTTTCACTTTATAATGGGTTCCACACTACTAACATGTATAGCATGAGTAGGTAGGTGTTGCCCTCACGCGTGTGTGAGGCGAGTGTATGAAGGCTTGCTATATGGGGACGCCGCCCATAGGCTTGCTTGCACGATCCGACCCATGACCTACATAGACTTTACCTAAACTATTTTATAAGTCTATGATTCGGCCTTGGGGCATGGGCTCGGGCTCATGGGGATTTCTAGTTTACAGCTATTTTATTAGCCACCTTCTCCTCTATAAACAGCCATTTTCTGTATTGTTTGAGTACACTTCATTGCGTCTTTCTTGAGAGTAATATCACAAAAAGTTTGACAGGTGTATTGACTTGAGTGTTTCAAGTCTGTACGATTCGATCGTTGTATCTTGGGAGACAGGCGCCATTATCTGTGAAGAACCATACGTATGGTGAAATATGTCTTAAGGAAATTACAGTGACTGCAAGCCTCGATCCTCAGTTTTTCATTTCCTTTTCGTTCATTTTCGTTTTATTTCTGAATACATGTGTAACATATTGCAATACTTGTCCTCTTATGGGATTGGTCATCGTGTATCTTGTCTGCACACATACGAACAAAATGTTGTTGCGGAGTGCAAACACCGGCACATAGTCGAGACGGGGTTAACACTTATGGCTCATGCATCCATGCCTCTTCGGTTCTAGAATTTTGCATTTGAATCCGCCACATATCTAATTAATCGCCTACCGACACCTGTTCTCCAAAATGCAACCCCTCTCGAACGGTTATTCTTCTCAAAACCAGATTACACATTTATGAAGGCATTTGGATGTGCATGTTATCCGTCTCTACGACCATAACGTACACACAAATTGGAATATTGATCCACGCTTTGTATCTTTCTTGGATATAGCTCGATGCGCAGGGGTTATCGTTGCTTTAATCCTGTAACTCAAAAAAAATACTATATCAAGAAATGTCATATTTTGATGAAAATATCTTCCCTTTGGCGAGATTGCAAGAACATCATACAACACCCACCATGATCGCAACATCTCCAAGTCAAACCAGTATCCCAGCAATTGTAGCTCCATGTTCTATATTTTCACAGTCCATCACCCAGAGAGTCATTAGTGAAACCTCCATTGCACCTCCTAGCTCAACCTTGGATACTACCTCTCCAACTATACAAATCCCCACCACCCATATTATACCTTCAGAGACTACTCCTCAACATATTCCAAACATCACCATTGATGCTACTTCCCCAACAATAGAAAATCATACAATCGCTTTTATATCTACAGAACCTACTTGTTCTACTCAAGACATATAGATCCCATCCACAACAAACTTCTCGATCTAGTCAAACAATTCTGTCACATTCCATGGTTCCCCGAAACCAAGATGGCATCAGAAAACCTAAAGTTTATCTAGCAGCCAAGCACCTTCTCCCTAAGGTCTTATTGTCAGCTATAGATGATATCAACGCACTTACATCTTTTACTTCCGCAAACAAAGATCCCAATTCCCAAGTGGCCAGTAGCGATGGTCGAAGAAATTAATGCTCTCATTCACAACGACACGTGAACTCTAACACCTCAGCACCCTTCGTGCAACATTATTGGTTACAAATGGATATTTTGGGTTAAGAAACATGCAAATGGCTCCATCGAACATTATAAAGCATGGCTTGTTACAAAGGGCTATAATCAGCAAGAAGGAATCGATTACACTGAGACCTTCAGTCCCGTCATAAAACCTACCTCCATTAGGATTATCTTGTCATTAGCAGTGGGACACGGCTAGTCAATTAAGCAACTTGACGTTCAAAATGCCTTTTTACATGGTAATCTTGTTGAAGAAGTATATATGTCACAACCATCAGGATTTGTCGATAACCGATTCCCAACCATGTTTGTCAATACAAAAGACTTTGTATGGATTGAAACAAGCCCCACGGGCTTGGCATGACAGATGTTCCTCCTTGGTGTAGAGTTTGTTGCATCCCGAGCGATTGTTCACTTTTTATCAAATACAATCCAAACTTCATATTATATGTTGAGCAAATTTGATTTAACCCCCGTAGTTTCTGAGGCAATTAGCGAAGGACCCCTCAGTTCTTCATTTATTCAGACCTAGTCCCTTTTCAACAGATTATGGCACTCAAAGTCAATTAACCGGCCAGTTGACCCATACAAATCTATAAAAAAAACCCAATATACCCTTATAGGCTGCACGTGCGATTCATATGATCTCAGAAACCAAAAAAAAATATTATGAGTGGGAACCCAGTTCTCTAATCTCATAAACCTCTCTCCCTCTCTCTCTCAGAGAACCATTTCTCAGCCATTTGGAAGACAACCATCTCTCAAACAGCCAATTCTCAACAATGGTGAAAACGGTGGGAGCAGGCTCAAAGCCAGTTCTCAACAATGGTGGAATGAAGAGGAGGGCATTGAAGAGGTTAGTGATCTTTCTCCCTCTCTCTCTATATATATATCAACCTGTTAGTAATTTTCAAAATTTGGGTTTTCAAAATTGGGATTTTAAAATTTAGGGTTTTAAAATTTGGGTATTTTTCGTTTCTTTGCTGTATAAGCTTAAATTGGGTAGCTCTATTTTCTAATAATCAGTGCAATTTATGCTTTTAGGAATATAATTTAGGGTTTCTTTTTATGATTTTTTGAAGGTAATAAATTGGGGGTTTCTGTTTAGCAGGAGTTGGTTTGATGACATGATTATATTGGTTGATGATGATGATGAAGAAATTAAACTTTGTGATCTAAGAAAGACTGTATCACCAAAGGCCAAAATTAAACCATCTCTACCAATTTCAGGCACATTTGATTCCCCAATTCCAGACCCAATTCCTATACCAGAAAAAAGGAAGTACACAAAGGGAAAGAAAGGAGTTGATATCAGTGATCTACCATCCAGTTCTCAATTAGGATCAAAAAAGTTTAAGCCTAGTGAACTACCAGAGGAGGAGTTGGATGAACTCCCTAAGACATATAGCAGTGACAGAGAGTTGATATATGAATATGATGAAGAGTACCTTGAGGAAATTGGAATTAACTTGTTTGATAAAAATATAGAAGACCAAGAAGATGTTGATGATGGGGTTCAAGCTGAAATTGGAGTTGAAGATGAAATCAACCAAGGGGATGAGGATGTTGATCAAGTTCAATAATGGTGTACATATGCAAGGAATACTGAGTTGGATATAGAGAATTTAGTAGCAGAAGAAGGGTACTACAACACTCATTCATCTCAAGATGGAGATGATTTACCTACACCAGAGGAAATGGCAAGGGGGGAAGAGTTTGATGGCATTGATGCTGAGAATGACAATATTTTTACAAAAGAGGATGCTGATATGACCAAAGAAATAGTGGAACCTATGTACAAAGAGCTGAAGGTCGGGATGCAGTGGCCTACAGTTGATTATGCAAGAAAATACTTTAGAAAATTTGTAGTTATTAAGAAGTTCAGTTACAGCCACATCAAGAATGAGAGTTTCAGGTTGAGGATGAAGTGTACTGATGAAAAATGTAAATGGTTGGCTTTTGTTTCCAGATTACCTGATGAGCACACCATGGAACTGAAAGGGCATTATTTTGAACATGATTGCAAGGGGACAGTTGGTGCAGTCAACAAGATGGCTGGTGAGAGATATTAAAACAATTACACCAAAGGAACTTAAGGTCAGAATTAAGAAGAAGTTTGGGGTAGATATTTCATACTATAGTGCCTGAAATGTTAAGACCATATGTATGGAGAGAATAGTGGGGAGCTTTGACTTGGGATACACTATTTTACCTGAGTTGAATAGGAAATTTTTGTTGTGTAATCCTGGCAGCATTTCAACTTCAAGTGTTGATGGTGTTACAATGCAATGGACAGGCACTTGTATTGCTTTCAAGGCATCAATTGATGGATTTCTTAATGGTTGTAGACCAATATTAGGTTTAGATGTATGCTTCCTCAAGGGAAAATATGGGGGAGTGGTGTTATATATTCTCAGTCTGGATACAAACAATGGGTTGTACCCAATTGGAGTTTATTTCTGCAGAAGTGAATGCACGGAGACATGGAGGACTTTCTTGACTAAGTTACAACCTTATCTGTAAAATTACCCTAGCAAATTAACTTTTATTAGTGATAGACACAAGGGTCTTATTGAAGCTGTCCACCAAGTGTTTCTCAACTCCAATCACAGATATTGCTTCAGGCACATGTATAAAATATGAAAAAATATCACAAAGGAACTCATTTGGAGAATCTAGCATGGGGAGCAACAAAAGCATGTAGACAAGTTGAGAAACAGTATTTCCTTGACAAAATGCAAGAGGGTGACCCTGCAGCTAAGGCATGGTTGGATATGGAACCCCATGAGACATGGTGTAGGTCACACTTTGATTTCACATCAAAGTGTGAACATATTACTAATAATTTCTCTGAATCTTTCAACTGGTGGATTGTGAAGATCAGAGACAAACCATTGGATAAAGCAATTGAGAGGTTAAATTTAATGTTGATGAAGTTACACAATAAAAGGAGAATTAAGGCAAGGGCATGGGATCAGAGAGGCCTTGTACCAAAAGCACTAATGCACATTGAGAAGCTGAAGATACATTATGGGGAATATGACTTTGAAGGAGAAGATGATGATGGGTTTGTTTCAATTGGGACTAATGGGGGTAGATGGAAGTTAAATCTACTTACCCATACATGCGAGTGTAATGAATGGCATCTTAGTGGACTACCTTGCATCCATGCTGCAAGTGTTATCATTCCAATGAGGTTAGAGTAGGAGGGGTAAGCTACTTATTATTATAAATCTAATTTTCCATTTCTAGATTCATTATTTGTCCCCTTAATTTATTAATTTGAATTTATATATGCATGGAGTCTTTGTAGCAAATATCACCATGTATCATCATATGCGGTAACATATTCAGGAGTTGTCCATGTTGTCACTGATTCATCAAATTGGGGGAAGGTAAGTGATTATTATTTGTGTGATTATGTACATTAATGTGATTGTCCATACTCATTTAAGATTAAGTATATGTTATTATTGAGTTTATATTGCAGCCAAGTAGGCAAGTTGAGCCACAACCACTGGTGAGAGGGCATGGAAGACCTAAAAAAGTGAGGAGGAATGATGCAGATGAAGGAGGTGGTCAAAAAAAAAAAAAAAAAAACGTGGGATGTTTGGCCACAATTAAAAGACATGTAAAGGACCACTCGCACCACCAACAATATCAAGGTCTCAACCAACATTTAGAGTGGACACTCTCAGCAGTGTTTCTAGAAGCAGAAGTAAAATGGGATTTGATGCACTATCTCAAACTGTTAGAAGTACTTACAGTCCAAAGAGAGGAGGAAGGCCTAGAGGGAGTAGACCAAAGCCACAGGCTAAGTTTGTGCCTGGTAATCCTCATATGAATGATGTTTCTCAAGTTACAAAATCTCAAACATGGGGAAGTCAAAATAGAGGCAGAGACAATGGCAGTGGCAGTGGCTGAGGCAATGACATTGTTGAAGAAGGTGAAGCACTTGATGTTTGTACTGGTAGAGGAAGAGGTAGCAGCAGAAGCAGTGGCAGAGGCAATGACATTGTTCAAGAAGGTGAAGCACTTGATATTTGTACTGGTAGAGGAAGAGGTAGTAGCAGAAGTAGTGGTAGAGGCAATTACATTGTTCAAGAAGGTGAAGCACTTGCTGTTTGTACTAGTAGAGGAAGAGGTAGTGGTAGTGGCAGAGGTAGAGGCAATCCAAGGCTTAATGCCCTCACTCCATCACAAGCTAGATTTGTGGATGACCACCCATCCAAATATTGCAGGAGAAAGGACTTTAACACAACCATCAACTCAAACCTCTCAAACTGCTAGTGCAATAGTCAATCTAACTCCTCCTAATCCAACAAGAACCAAAGAGAATCCATATAAGAAGACTTTCAATGCATGTAGGCAACCTTGGAAGCATTGAACTAAAGGAATTGAAGTCATTTTGATATGATACTACATCACTATTTTGGCAGTCTATTTTGTTAGTAAATGTGATTGCTTATGAATCTTGAATGCTTTTGTAGTCTATTTTGGAATCTTGTGAATCTTGAATGCTTATGGTAGTAAATGGGATTGCAATCTATTTTGGCAGTCTATTTTGTGAATGTTAAATGCTTTTGTTAGTAAATGTGCTTGCAGTCTATTTTGGCAATCTATTTTGTGAATGTTGAATGCTTTTGCGGGGTTTGGTTTATGTATTGCTTGCTCATCTTTTTTTTTTTGTGAATGTTGAATGCTTCATTTTGCAGGCTTTGGTTTATAGGTTGGATATTGAATCTTTAGAAACTGTGAAAAAAAAAATTAGGCTGGTGGATATTGAATCTTCATTTTGCATGCTTTGGCTTTGGTTTATAGGTTGGATACTGAATCTTTTTTTTTTAATGTATTGCTTGCTTATCTTTTCTTTTTCTTTTGGTGAATGTTGAATGCTTCATTTCAGTCAAAAAAATTTAGGTTGTATGCTTCAATTTTTTTGTGTATGTATTGGTTTATGTATTGCTTGCTCATCTTTTTCTTTTTTTTGTAGGTTGGATACTGAAGATAAGGCTTTGGCTTGGTATTTCAGTTCAGTCAAAACATACAACACACATACAATTTGGTATTTCAGTAAAAAAAAATTAGAATGACCTTGGAAATTATAAATAACAAATGACTATCAAAAAAAGCAAAAGATGCTTCAAATGAACTTGGTATTTCAGTCAAAACATACAACACACATACACTGTCCACTGATTCATCCTAACTGTTAGAGCCCACTAATTCATCATTTGAATCTGATCCTTTTTCCTCTACAATCTCATCTTCAGTAGTCTCAGATTTAGTACTCTCTTCTTCACTACTCTCTTCTTCAGTCACTTCTTCACTACTCTCTTTTTCAGTCTCTTCTTCATCCAGATCACCATACAGCCTCCTCAACATCTTCTTTTCCTCAGGGTTCAGTTGCTCCCACCAGTTATACTCCTCAGATGATGAACTAGAACTTGCAGGGGCAGACATTGTTTGCTGCAGAGAAAAGATGAAGATAAAAGATAAAAATCAAATGAAGTAAAAATGTGGTTTAATAGTAGAGAGGGAGGGCATTAAAGTGGTGCTTGGAAATAGAGTTTTGACTGTTCTTGTTTCCAAAATTGAGTAGTTGGGGAGATAATGGTTGAGAAATGGGGTTATAGTAAGCCTATCAAGTATGTGCACATAGGATCAAAAAACACAAAACTCATACAAACTTATATCATAAGGCACATAGGATCAAAAAACACAAGTACAACATATTCATCCATTACAACAACTGAAAATTAATCATACAACTACTCAAAAAAATTACAACCACTAATTTCAAATTCAAAGCCCCTATTACATGATCTTCAATCTACTTCATTGTTGTCTTTCCTTTGAACTCATTGCAGAAAGCATCTAACCCCATCTCCATTGTCATCTGCACACTAATGTTAATGTTCCTCACATCAATTTTCTTCTGTACTTCAATTTGAGCATCCTTCAACCATTGGAAGTTATTACAGGTTGGACACTTTAGAAATTTCTCTCCATAACTCCTTTTCTGTTTGGATATAAGAAGCTTCATCACCCCACCACAACCCTGCACATCACAATTACTAGCTTTCCACTGACAATCTTTTACCCAATGACCAAATCCACCACATCCATAACATCCAGTATTAGAGGATGATCCTACCAACCCTTTAGCCTTATCAACAACATCACTTAGCCACCGAAATGACTTACATTCTATGACATAACACTTAAGATACTTTCTATTGGGGTTTACAGATGTGTTGGAGGTTAAGAGCTTCATAATCGCATCACAATCAGGATTCTTGCAACTAGTATATATCCATGGACATAAATCTGCTGAATGGTCTTCAAGATAACACTTATCACACTGTTATGATAAGATAAAAAAAATTAGCTTAACACCCCTCTGTTTTCTATCACTCTCAGCCTTACACCCCCGAGCTTCAATATAGTCAAATTAAAAAGTAAAGCTAATGGAATTGGACATACCTTCTTTGGATTATGTTGCAGTCCTCCTCCCATTGTTCCAATTTGATTTTAACAGAAGAGAGATTGAAAGGAAGAAGAGAAATTATCAAACGTAACGGTCGGATTTCAAACAAATATCACTCGTTGGATCTCAGATACAAATCTCGATGTTTTTTGTTTTTATTTTCTTGTTTTTTTAAATAAAAGGGTAAATATGTATTTTTTTTAAAAGAGGCTGGAGTTCTCGTTGGTCAATTGACTTTGACTGCCGTAATCTGTTGAAAAGGGACTGGGTCTGAATAAAAGAAGAACAGAGGGGTCCTTCGCTAATTGCCTCAGAAACTACAGGGGTTAAATCAAATTTGCTCTTATATGTTCTCGTGTATGTTGATGACATCATTGTCATCGAAAGTTCGCTCCATGAGGTTCAAAAGTTAATCACTCAACTCAGCCATGAATTCGCAATCAAAGACCTTGGAGCTCTCACTTTCTTCCAAGGGATTAAGGTAATTTCCACTAAACATGGTTTATTTCTTTTTCAACATTAATACCTTGTGGATCTGCTTAAACATGCAAATATGGATGGCACATAACCCATCTCCAACCCTTTTAATACCCCTAGTGTTCAGTTAAGTAAGTTTGGTGGGCCGTCATTTAATAATCCTACATTATATCGAAGCATTGTTGGTGCCCTTCAATACGCCATAGATATATCTTTCTCGGTTAACAAGGTGTGTCAATTTATGCAACAATCAGAGATGATCATTTGGCGGTTGTGAAGCGTATTCTTCGATACTTCAAATATACTATCACTTACAGCCTTGATATCAAAGTCGACATCTTACCAACTATCCGCCTTTTCCGATGCTGATTATGGAGGATGTCCAGATGACAGAAAATTCACAGGAGGATTTATAATCTATCTAGGCCCTAATATCATTTTTTGATGCTCCCGCAAACAAAAATTGGTTGCAAGATCAAGTATTGAGTCGGAGTACAGGGCTCTCGCTGACGCTGCAGCTGAAGTAACGTGGCTTCGCACTCTTTTAAGCGAACTCCGCATTCCTCAATTAAAGAGCCATATTCTATGGTGCGACAATGTCGGTGCTACCTACCTAACTGCAAATCCCATCTTCCATCAAAGGATGAAGCACATCGAAATCGCATTTTATTTTGCTTGTCCGTGATATGGTAGCCAAAAAGCTATTAGGTGTTCGATACATTTCCACAAAAGATCAAAAACGAATATCATGACAAAAGGTATTTCGGCTCTGCGATTCAAGTTTTTGAACGTCTTATCTAAAACATGCGGGGGCGTATTAAGGATAAGGACAATCTTCACGAGATCATCTCTACAACAACATGAAGTCACTCAAAGTGTATTATTACTTAGGCCATGTTTGCTTTTTGGTCAAGGGTGAGAAGAGGTGTGATCTTTTGTAAACTTCTCACCTTTGGCATATTTGTTTTTTTTTTAAAAGTAGGCATTCTCTCCAGAAAAAATGAAAACTGGAAGTTTGGCCTACTTCCAACCTAAAAACTTCCGACCCCCCCCCCCCCCCCCCTTGAAGTTTTTTAGGTTGACTTCCAACCAAAAACTTCAAGTTTGGCTTTGACTTGGCTTTAACTGGTTGTTTTGCCGCTATACCGTGGTCTGCTCGTTTCCCACACTATAAACGGTTTAAGTGGGGGTATTTTGGTCGTTTCAAACCCAAAAAACTTAAATATGCCAAATGAAAAGTCACATTAACCTCAAATAAGCCAAATAAAACCTCATCCAACATTTCCCCCCCCCCCTCTCTTTATCTCTCCCTCTCTCCCCTTCCCCTCTCTCTCTTCCTTATCTTTCTACCTCTCCATCACACCTCTCTCTCTATCCCTCTCTCTCCTACCTTTATCTTTTAACCTCTTTCTCTATCTCATCTCTCTCCCACTGATAATCCGTATCAAATCGGGTGTTAAAACATAGAAGGTTTCGTTCTCAAGGATCCAAAGATCAAAATCATGAATTAAAATTGGTTTTTATTGATTGAAAATGATTTACATGGAAACAAAAATGAGAACTACGGTAAAGAAAAAATGGTAAAAATAAAAAGATAACTCTCCTCCCTTTTTACAACTCTCTCTCTTAACCAAACTCCAACCCTCATCTCCCTCAACAACCCTCCTTTTATGGAGATCTTTTAGCCAAAATCTTGACTAAGTCTTCCAACAGTTGCTGACTAGTACTAACTTCAGCGGCTCTTGACAACTTGTTATCTCCAGCAGCTCTTTAGATTCTAAAAGTTAGGCTTTAAGACTGGGTTTGGTTTTAATTGTCTTATTACCTGCAATAGTCAAACATACTTTAATTAGGCCTAGTGAAACATAAAATAAGGTCCTAGATAATGTGAATTGAAGGACAAAAATAGGCATTTTTCATGCCTATCAAATACCCCCAAACTAACATATTGCTAGTCCCTTAGCAAAAGAAACAAAAACTAAACTCTTTCGTGGTTTCTTACGATTGAATTTAGTGTATGCAACAAACCTTTTAACTTATAGGTTACCCAAAAAGGACGAGTTGCGTCTCGTAAGGATTTTCAATTAATATACCCACAAAATTTTATCACAGACGTTCTGGTATTATAAGCAACTAATAATCATTGCTCCTGGTATCTCTAAAAATATATTGAATTCATCTCATAAATATAACACTTAAACAAGGGTTAACCATCAGATATGTTTAAAATTTATCAAGTCAATTATACTACAATCAGATTAGATCAAGTTTCAGAATTTCATTCTTTGTGTAGTGAATTTAGTTTATGAAATTAAGGCGTTTGATAATCCTTCTAAATAATCTTAGCCTTATCTTGAGTGTGGTAGAAGAAACCTAGAAGTTTGTTCGACAAGTGCCCTAGTTTATTCGCTATCTTTTATTGATATTTCATGAAAAATATATATCCACACAAGCTTTTCAAGGTAAGACGTTGCATTTGAGTTTTCATTTGCTCTTTTTATACTTACAACTTGCCCTCCATCACATAGTTCTTAACTATACTTTTTTTTTTTTTACTTTCACATTGATTCATGGCTTGCCTCGAGATTGGAAAAAATAATTCTTCTTTCAGTTCTAATCTTGCGAGGGGCCTTAAATTGTGAAAAAAAAATTATTTTTTTTGTACGAGTATGTCAGCTTCGTGAAGGAGACCAATTACTTGTGAAAATACATACAAACCCTTAGTATGAATTTTTGAGAAACAAAGTTTTCCTAGATAATTGTTTCCCTCGTTACAGATTCTTCCTAACCCAAACTGTTGATTAATCAAAAGGTGATAGTTAGTTTTATCAAAACCTTGATAACATAACTACGTGAAGTGCAATTTGAAGGGTGATTTTCTTTTGAAACACATCTAATAGAATGGTAGTACCAAAAACTTAAAAATTCTTAATGCACTAACAATTTACAGTTTAAAATAAACCATAACCTTATAATTTTATCCCAAGCGCAACTCTAAGAATATCCAAAGATCAGAGTATATTAAAGATGTGTCTACAATACCAAAATGTCCTAGAATAACAACTTTTCTTAGAAAAAGTTATGAAAATCTTAATTACCCCCACCCTCAAACTGAATCAGCATGTGTCCCAAAGTTGCCAAAAATAAAAAGAATAGGAGAAAATCTAAAAATATTACCTGAACATGATAAGGGTTGCCCCCCACAAGCTCTAAGTTTAACTTCTTCAGCCAGACGATGGTAGGTACCCCCAATCTAGATAAGACTATGGGTAGAAATAAAGATACCTATGTTTCATATGATGGGTCCCGTAGATTCATATCCTCGCTCGAACCCGTAAAGTACTCGTGAAATGGTTTAAGTCTATGCCCATTTACCTTAATAATGTTACCAGTACAAGGGTCAAGAATTTTAATAGCTCCATGTAGGAAAACAGTTTTGACAATGAACAGCCCGGTCCAACGGGATTGAAGTTTTCCGAGAAACATATGAAGACGCGAAGAATATAGTAAAACTTTTTGATCAACTTCAAAGGTCTTTCGCAAGATATTTTTTATCATGGAAATTCTTGGTTCTTTCTTTGTATATCTTTGCGGATTCATATGCATCTTTTTGGAGCTCATCCAACTCATTGAGTTGTAGCTTTCGGTGGGACCTAGCCGTTGAAGTGTCAAAGTTAAGCGTTTTTATTGCCCAAAAGGCTCTATGCTCAAGTTCAACAGGAAGATGGCATGCTTTGCCGTAAACGAGCCGGTAAGGTGACATTCCAATCGGGGTATTATATGCAGTACGGTAAGCCCAAAGTGCATCAATTAATCGTACAGACCAATCTTTACAATTTAGTGTAACCGTCTTTTGGAGAATATTTTTGATCTCCCGATTTGAAACTTCGACGCCCACTCATTTGCGGGTGATAAGGTGTTGCCACCTTATGAGTTACACCATACTTTTTGACAAGGGCAACAAAATTTTTGTTATTAAAATGTGACCCTCCATCGCTAATGAGCCCTAGGTGTTCCAAATCGAGAAAAAATATTTTCTTTTAAAAAATTGAGAACAACTACACTGTTATTCATTTTCGAAGGGATGGCTTCAACTCATTTTGATACATAGTCCACTCCAATAAGGATGTACTCATATCCAAAAGACTTGGGAAAAGGGCCCATAAAATCAATGCCCCAAACATCAAAAGGTTCAATAACTAAAATAGGGTATAAGGGCATCATATTTCGTCGAGAAAGGGCTCCCATTTTTTGGCATCTCTCGCACGCTTTGCAAAATGCATGCGCATCGTAAAATAAGGTAGGCCAATAGAAACCGCACTGCAAAAAAAATTTACCGCGATCTTCTTAGAGCTAAAGTGGCCTCCACAAGCTTGGGTATGGAAAAATGATAGAATATTGGTAAACTCAGACTGGGGAACAAATCTCCTAAGGATTTGGTCAGTACAATACTTAAACAAATCTGGATCATCCCAAAAGAAGTACTTCACTTGACTAAAGAAGCAATCTTTGTCAGGTTTAGTCCAATGATCAGGAATGGTATTCGTGGCTAAATAATTAGCAATGTCAGCAAACCACGGTAACTCAAGAACTAAATTTACAGCCATAAGCTATTCATCAGGGAAGGATTCCCTAATCGGTAAGGACTCATCAATATACTCAATCATTATACGGGAAAGATGGTCAGCTACTTCATTGTCTGATCCCTTTTATCTCGAATCTCAAGGTCAAACTCCTGCAAAAGTAATACCCACCGAATTAGTCGTGCATTAGCATCTTTCTTTGACAAAAGATGTCGAAGTGCGGCATGATCCATGTAAACAACCACTTTAGATCCTATAAGATAAGATCTAAATTTTTCTAGCGCATAAGCAATGGCCAAAAGTTCTTTCTCGGTGGTCGTGTAATTTAATTGGGCGTCATTTAAAGTTTTACTAGCGTAGTGGATGACATGGGGGCGTTTGTCAACCCGTTGTCCGAAAATAACGCCTACAGACTAATCAGAGGCATCACATATTAACTCAAATGGTTCACTCCAAACAGGTGGTCTAATAATGGCTGATGTTGTGAATTAGGTCTTAAGCTTATCAAAAGCTACAGGACAAGGTGCATCAAACTCATAGGCCACATCTTTGGCCAAAAGGCTGCTTAAAGGACGAGCAATCTTACTAAAATCATGGATAAAATGACGGTAGAAACCTACATGTCCTAGAAAGGAACGGACGTCCTTGACATTTCATGGTGGGGGGAGGTTAGAAATGATATTTATTTTGGCATGGTCAACTTCTATTCCTTTTTCAGATATGATATGCCCCAAAACTATCCCCCTTTTACCATAAAGTGACATTTCTCCCAATTTAAAATAAGATTCTTTTCTTGGCATCTGAGTAATACTAGAGAAAGATGATGAAGACACTGGTCAAAGGAGTTACTAAATTATTTAAAGTCATCCATGAAAACTTTAAGGAATCGCTCTACCATGTCAGAAAAAATGCTTAACATGCAACGCTGAAACGTCGCAGGAGCATTGCATAAGCCAAAAGGCATGCGACGATAGGCAAATGTGCCGAAAGGACATGTAAAAATTATTTTCTCTTGGTCCTCGGGTGCGATGGGCATTTGGTTATACCAAGAGTAGTCATCTAAGAAACAATAAAATTTGTGCCCAGCGAGTCGCTCGAGCATCTGGTCAATGAAAGGTAAGGGGAAGTGATCTTTCCAAGTGACCGAGTTAAGCTTCTTGTTGTCTATGCAGACTCTCCATCCAGTGGTCGTTCTAGTGGGTACGAGGTCGTTATTCTCATTCTTTACAATGGTGATTCCCAATTTTTTTGGGACAACATGGATCGGGCTAACCCACGGACTATCAGAAATGGGATAGATGATCCCAGTATCAAAGAGTTTTAAAATCTCTTTCCGAACTACTTCGGCCATAGTCGGGTTCAATCTCCGTTGTCCTTCCCTGAACTTTTTGGCATTATCTTCCAAATTGATTTTATGCATAAAAATCGAGGGACTAATTCCTTTAATGTCTTCAATACTCTAGCCAATAGCTTTCGTACTTCCCTTAAGAACACGAATCAACTTCTCTTCCTGAAGGGGTTCTAGGTCAGTAGCAATAATGACTGCCATAGTTTTGTCAAGACCTAGAAAGACATACTTAAGGTGAGCGGGAAGAGGTTTAAGCTCTATCTTTGGGGAGGTTACTTGAGCCTCCGGAATGGGTTTCTTAACATCTAAGATTTCATGCTCACCTTTAGGCTCTAAAATTTCTAAAGACGAATCTAATAAGGTTTTCACCTCATGGATGTACGAATCGTCCTCACAATCTCCATCAAAGTGAGACAAAAATGCCTCTAAGGGATCTGAGGTACTTAACCTCTCAAAAGTGGTACTCACAAGACTCTGAATCATATTACACTCAAGTGGTTCAGAATTAGAAGGGGAATGCGAAGCATGAAAAATATTCAATTCTACTGTCATGTTCCCGAAGGTCAACTTCATAATTCCATTGCGACAATTGATTACCGCATTAGCTGTTGCCAAAAAGGGTTGACCTAGAATCACAGGGATCTCGTCCTGATGGTTTGCCACTAGCTCAGTATCTAACACAACAAAGTCTACTGGATAAACAAATTGCTCAATCTGGATCAACACATCTTCAACTACACCCCTAGGAATCCTAATAGATCCGTCAGCTAGCTGAAAGGCCCTATTAGTGGGTTTAAGTACTCCGATATCCAATTGCTCATAGACAGAGTAAGAAATGAGGTTCACGGTAGCACCTAAATCAAGTAGAGCTTTTCCTATCTTACGGGTCCCAATGGTACATGAAATAGTAGGGCATCCAGGGTTCTTGTATTTTGGAAGGGATTTACGTAAAAGGACAGCACTAACATGTGCATCTAAAAGAATAGACGTATCACTCTCGTGAACATGAAAAGCCTTTTTCGGGACATGTATGCGCCACTTTAAAGTGTAAAGATCTTTAAGAAATTTTGCGTAGGAATATGTCTTTATGGCCGTAAGGATAGGGATGTTAATCACACAATGCTTAAAAATCCCTAAAATCTCCTCATAGACGTTGCCCTTCTTAGTAAGAGTTAACCGCTGAGGAAAAGGAGCCAGCGGCTGAAAATGTGTTATCACGATTTCTTCCTCACTCGCACTCGCAGGTTCTTCTATAGGTTTACTTTGAATTTCAAGCTCGAGTTTCTTAGGCATTTTTACCAAATTATCAACTTTCGTACCGCTCCTAAGAGAAATGATGGCGTTGACTCCATCACGATTGGAAGATCTAGGATGTTCCGTATTCCCTTTAGGATTAGCTTAAGTTTGACTGGGGAACGTTCATTTGTCTCTCGTGCTTATCTATGTTGCCATTTGACCTATTTGTCCCTTAAGTTTGGCAATAGATGACTGAGTTACTTGCATAAATGCCTTAAGAGTATCTTCTAAGGATGTGGTTGGAGGAGGCAGATTCCTATTGTACGGAGGAACATAAGGCACATTAAGAAGAGCTTGGTATGATGGATTTTGTTGCCACGAGGAACTAGACTGGTATTGGTTTACTTGGTTGTGCGGCTGATAAGCGGTACCACCAGAAGAACCTCCTTGGTAATTTCTATTTCCCCGAGAATTGGAGTTGCTGGAATTATTATTCCATCCACCATTGAAAGGTTGGTTATTGGGACGTTGATACATGGCATTGGCCTGGTCTTTCCTACCCTCTTTTAAACGAAGCACGTCATGGCAATCTTGGACCAGATGGTCCGAACTTTCACAAACCACACAAAGTGGTATCGCCACATGGTTAACAGAAGAAGTGGTAGGGTGTTACACCCTTTTCCCGATCTCTAAGTTCTCAATTTTATTAAGAATGGTTCTAAGAGTTGCAAACTCTGAATTAAAGTCCACTTGGTGCACATTTGCACTGCGACAAGGTCTTTCCTCTCTCATCGTTTGCTATTGGTAGGTCTTATCCGCCACATCATTTAAAAATTTCCAAACTTCTGTATCAGTTTTCTCATCAAATGTACCCGCGCACATAGACTGAACACGAGCTCTAGTGTCATAATCTAGACCTTCATAGAGAGTTTGAACTATATTTATCAATTGAATCCCGTTATGTGAGCATCCTTGCTTTAAATCCCTAAACCTTTGTAGGTAGTCATATAATGACTCACCTCGGTTTTGTGTGAAACTATAGATACTCTCTCGTATCTTAGCAGTTCTATGGTTAGGGAAATATTTTTTTTAAAACTCCTTAACGAGTTGTTCAAACGTGTTTACAGAGTTCTCCACAAGAGTGTACAACCAATCGCGTGCATTTCCCATAAGAGAAAAAGGGAACACACGTAATTTGAGAAAATCCTCTGTAATACGTTCAAAGTTTAAAATAAACATATGATCCCTAAAGTCCCTAAGATGCTTATACGGGTTTTCAGTAGGACTACCATGATATTTGGGAAGCATAGACAAGAATCCCAGTTTTAACTCAAAGTTTTCTACATTTCTAGGAATCACAATACACGAAGGCTTACTCACAATGTAGGATGCATTCGATTGCGGAGAGTGATTCTCTCTGCTGCAGCAGGTTCGGGACCGTTCCTAGGAATAGCAGGTTCGGGACCATTAGTCCCATCAGTCTGACTCATAATGATTCTAGCAGTGTTCTTAGTCCGAGCTTGGGTGTTACCCCAATCTAACATACAATTCAATCAATATATGCGAACACACTAAAAGTCCTAAGAATGATACAAGCACTCAAGAATGTTTTACTGGTCACTTTTATTAAGTTAAGTTGTAAACCCGGTCTCAGGGTTCAATACTCCTACTTCTGACAGTAGATCGGTTCGTACTTGAGTTGTTTTTACTCGCTTTGGCGATAGCTTGTATGTTATCTAGTCACCTAGATGCACCTGTGCTGGAAGGCAGGGCGAACCGCTTAGAGTCACCTATCCACACTAGCTATGCCAGGGAACGTACGTTCTCCAGCAAACGTAACCACTTATCAGGTTTTCCTAGTGAGCGTGTTGCTCCAGATCCGAGCGAAGCCTTTTGATTAACTATATTTTTTATGACTTCTTATCTAAAAATCTTTTAAAGAGGTTGGGACTGTCGATATCAAAAAGATTAAAAACTGGGTGATGAACTCCCGGAGTCCTAATGCGTGGGAACGCACGGGTGATGAAATCCCGTTTTGATTCACCCTTATCTAGGCGTTGTTGCAAAATTTAAATATTTTATCAATCAAACAATAGTTACACACGATGTACCGCGACAGGGAGGCTGCGGTGAAAAGATGGTTACCTACAGGGCGGCCTTTTTAGGGGCACGTTTGGTTACCCTGGTGAAACCGTTGGGAATGCCTACTCATGATCGTTTGCGAAGTACGCGTTGAAACGATTTCTGGCCTGAATTGGGGTTCCGATACTGTACCTGCAGCATATTACAATTTCCTCACCTTACAGAGCGTCACTCATTAAACTTTGCATAAACATTTTTTTTTCAATCCTTATACTACCAAAAATACATAAAATTTTAAACAACTAGAAGTCTTCTTGGCTTGGTCGCTTTTCTTTGATGTTGGTTTTGTCATAAGAGAGATAACAACTGCTTATAAAATCCAATCACAACTGCTTATCAAAACAAACAAAACTTGTCGAGATCATTAGATTCCCTAAATCATAAATAAGGTGAGAGAACAACAAACCAAAAATAGTAATATCAAAAATAGGAACAACAAACCAGAATTTGTAAATAGAGACAACAATAACAGCAAAAATCGAAATCAAAAACCCAATTGTTTTCTTCAATTTTTTCACAATGCTATATCAATTACACAACCCAGAATTATAAGCAAAATTAATCGAGAAAAAAAATTCAGACCTTTGGATCAAAAACCTAGCTCCACGAAGAAGAACCCAATTCCAATTCCAAACCAGTAATCAAAGAAATCGAAGAACCTACACCATGAAAATCTCAAAAAACCCATGTAATCAACATAAACTAGATCAAAATCAATCAACCATGGGAAAGGTTCACGGATTGAATCAAGGTAAACAGATACAGGAGACGAAAATAGAGCTTTTGAAGATAGCCAATACCAAAATCAACAGCAAAACAAATCAATCCGAATCTCAATTCAAACACAAACTTGAAAATAGCAAACCAAGCAAGCACCAAAAGCCTAATTCTCTAACAATCAAACCCAGTGCAATCAACAAGCACAAACAACACCCTTAATCACCAATGTTGCACCAAACACATAACCCAAATTTCCCAAAGAAATCAGCAATTGTAGGGATTGAAGAACAATTCTTGTTTAATCCTCAATTTCTACTTATAAACCAAACTCAAAATTTATCGAATTGGGTCTTGAATCCAAACTGGAAATTCTTGTGGAGATGAGGCTAACCTCCAAGAAATTGAGGAATTGAAGAATCCTCTAAAGCGAAAATAATCCCAAATCCTTCCAAGAAATCAGCACCTAATTCTTTAATGAAATCGACCCCCAAAATCACAGCACAACAACAACCCAAACCCTAAATCGGAAGAACAATCGAGATCTACAGAGAGACAACTGATTTTGTTCGTGATTTAGGTTTTAAAGAAGAGATATAGCAGTTTTGTCCGTGAAGAGAGAAACTAGAGAGAGAGAGATATTTAGAAGAGAGGTCAATTTATTTAAACAAATAAAAATTTTCAGCCGCCATTAGCAGGGAAAAAAATTATAAGAAAATAAAAAATCGTCAGACGAACAATAATTTAATACAGCAAACGCGATTTTAACATCGATTACATCCCCGGCAGCGGCGCCATTTGATAATCCGTATCAAATCGGTGTTGAAACATAGAGGGTTCCGTTCTCAAGGATGGAAAGATCAAAATCGTGAATTAAAACTGGTTTTCATTGATTGAAAATGGTTTACATGGAAACAAAAATGAGAACTACGGTAAAGAAAAAATGGTAAAAATAAAAAGATAACTCTCCTCCCTTTTTACAACTCTCTCTCTTAACCTAACTCCAACCCTCATCTCCCTTAACAACCCTCCTTTTGTGGAAATCTTTTAGCCAAAATCCTGACTAAGTCTTCCAGCAGTTGTTGACTAGTACTAGGCCATCTCCAGCGGCTCTTGACAACTTGTTATCTCCAGCAGCTCTTTAGATTCTAAAAGTTAGGCTTTAAGACTGGGTTTGGTTGCAATTGTCTTATTACCTGTAATAGTCAAACATACTTTAATTAGGCCCAGTGAAACATAAAATAAGGTCCTAGATAATGTGAATTGAAGGACAAAAATAGGCATTTTTCATGCCTATCACCCACCCTCATACAACTCTCTCTCTACCTTTCCATCTCACCTCTCTCTCTATCCCTCTCTCTCCCACCTCTCTCTATATCCCCTATCTCTCCCACCCTCATACAACTCTCTCTCTCTCTTTCTTTATCTCTCTCTCTACCTCTCCCTCTCACCTCTCTCTTTATCCCCTCTCTCTCCCACCCTCATACAACTCTCTCTTTCTCTCTCTACATCTTCCTCTCACCTCTCTTTCTATCCCCTCTCTCTTTTACCCTCATACAACTCTCTCTCTCTCCCCCTTATCTCTCTACCTCTCCATATCACCTCTATCTCCCACCCTCATACAACTCCCTCTCTCTCTCTCACTCTTTCTACCTCTACCTTTTTCTCTTCCCCTCACTCTCTCTCTGTCCTATATATTTGGTATTTTGGTATGTGATTTGCACATTTTAATTTTGTTTTTGTCTTTAACCACCATTGTAATTGTGTTGTTGCATTAATTTATAATTAATTAGAAAGGAAAATGTGATTTATATGTATTTTTGATGTTTTTGTGAAGAAACTTTTAATCTGTGGTCAAATTAAATGGTTCAGCCAAACAGACTCGGGAGAAGTTGAAGTTAGAAGTCATGATTTTAAGTATAAGTTCTAACCTTCAGCCAAACGCACGCGAGTTTTTTCTAATCTTCTAACCTCAAAATTTCCTACCTCTTCTCACCCAAAAAAAACAAACAAACATGGCCTTATTGCTAGTATATAGGAATATGATGTAACAAACAGATATCAAAACTGTATCTATAAAGAGCTCAATTGAGCTTCTCATTAAAATAAGGAAAAACATTTCTAAGTCTTTCTCTATGCAAAGTTCATGCTCTTATAATATTAAATGTTATCCACAAGAAACACTCAAAGAATGCATTTCCATGCCTAAGAATCATGCTGCCAGAGCCATATCTAATCAGCCCATTTCAAACTGGGCAATTCACAGGACTTAGTTATGTACTGAATTTGTTGGACCAAATCCGATCAGCCCACTTCTTTCACTCTTCTCGAATTTGAGCTAACCTCATACTGAAAAGAGATTAGTAATGATACTGGCTTATTTATCCAGCGGCTCCTGCCCAGCTTTATCACTTATTTGGTTCTGCATGTGGTTGCAAAAATGACAACCTGATCTGGGTGTTCTCACAAACAAATTGCAATGACTTGGTCGATTTATGTCGCTAACAAGAAAAAAGTAACGCCCTTTTGATCAATAAAAATAATTCTATACATAGTCATAACCCAGACTCATAAACTCGACACATGGTTTTAACAGGACCAGACTTCCATGATATGTTCTCTAATGATTCTATCAAGTAATCATGTAATCCAAAATCTTCTTTACTATCCTCTTTTCTACAAGATAGTCGAGATGTTCCACCTCTAGTATGCCTGCCTTTGGTCACTTGTTACCGGACCCATTCCCTGCTTTCCTATCCTAAGTTTTAGACCACTCATTTTTCCAGAGGCGTTGTTTCACCAATTCTATAGTCCTTCCTGGCCTGCAGCTCCAGATGGATGTCATCTAAACACTTTCAAAAGAACGACAATAATATCATAACTCAGTCAAGGTTTCCTGTGTAACTAAGTTGAGGATATGGTCTCATTTTGGTATCTTTAAGCGGGGCTTTCGGGGTCAAAACAAAACCAGTTAAAATAAACACCGCGGTTGCAAGTCTGCCATTTACTCAGAAAACCACTGTATCTAGATCTCCATGGAGTAAACATAGACTTTGCACCACATCCGTGGATTCTCTTTGTTAAAAATAATTTAAGTCTTATGAACCTGTAAATATAGCTTTCCCTTCTTGAAGTTCTAACAGCAAGATGTACAGTAAAACAAGTACTCCGGCAATGAACAACAGCAACTCAGATGTTAAACAACGGCAGGGACAACAGCAACTCAGATGTTAAACAACGGCAGTAGTAACTTGTTGTAACAGCAGCGATAAACAACAACCTCAGGTCTGATTAAAGTAGAGGAATACAGTAGCAACAAACAGGCAGATTCCGGCAAACAACAGCTATTATCAGAACAGCGTTAGCAGCAGGAAGAACTGATCACAACAACACCGACAGTTTCAGGCAAGCAGTTGAAGTTTGAGGAGGGAACTCAGCGCCTACAGCATAGAGAGAGAGAGAGAGGTTGTGATTGCTCGAGGCGTGGGTCGCACTCTCTTTATAGAGTATTTCGACCTACCTCGGGTATGGTAACGAAGGTCTGATCTTTTTCCAGGATACAACGAGCGTAACGTATACAGTAGACTTCAGTTATCCCGAAAGTCTACGTAAGAATGAAGTATGCACCACCCTTAGGTAACCGTACAAGAGAGAGAGAGAGAGAAGAGTTGTGTTCTGTATTATGTTTTAGAAGGTGGTGAGGAGTTGTTTTTATAGAGAGAGTTTGCCCAACGGCTCTCTCTCTATTCAAACGTGTGGGACGTGTCCCTGAGGATTAGGTCTCCTCATGAGGTGGAGAAAACAAAGTGAAGACCAAGACTAAGGAATAAACCAAGCCCAAGCCCAATGAACTTTTTGCTAAAAAGATTATGGATACCCAAGCCCAAAGGGCCCAAGGCCTCCAGAGCCAGAAGAGCCAATTGCCCAATCCCAAGTCCGAGCCCGAGCCGGCCCGGCCTACCGGGCCGCCTGAGAGAGGTCCAAGTGTGTATAGAGTATAAAATCCTCTCACACACTCACACAACTATACACTCTCTCTATGTCACATGTTACACACATGTCACATGGGTACTACCTTATATGTTTAGTTCCTCTATTGTTTATAAACAATGTGGGACTAAACTTTAGGCTATAGTATAGGTGTCACATAAAATAGATGACCAAGAGGTCATGGGTTCAAGGCTCAAAAGAGGTACAAGTTTTTGAAAAATTCCAACAATCCCCCACTTTTAAAAAACTTCCAAAAAAGGATAGATGAATGAAAAGAGAAACGAGAGTACGGTTTCGATTATAGAGTTGTACTTAAGTGAAGGTGTCCTTAGACTTGAACCTTTACGTAGTAGACAATCTTCAACGTATAAGAATAATAAGTGAACAGAGTCTTGAACTCATTATTCGCTTTTATACAGTGAGGAAAACTACATACAACCCTACCATGTGCAATATCTAAATGCCAGTACTTTTCGGCCATGTGCTTAATCCCAGTATAGGTGAAGGCTTTAGAGAAGTTAGCCTAATTTCTCATAGGAAGCGGCCGCACTTCCACAATCACCTTGGTGAATCTATGAAGAGTGTTCTTGTAGCTAGACACCCCACTCAAAGAAATGAGATATAGAACTCAGCCTAACATTCGCTTCAAGATATCATGCATATTTATATTTATGTACTGCGAGTTGAACTCTGGAGTGACAAGCTCCTTATTTGCATGATTTTATATCACAGTGATTTGTTTTCCCCATTGAACCTATTTCTTGGGATTTCCAGTCATTTAGGTTGGGTTCCCACCACTTGTGATTCAATAACAGGCTTTAGCCCTATCCCTAAGGATGTGCTCCACACTTTGTCACGAGACAATCCTTTCGTCAAAGGATCTGCCAAGTTGTTTTCCGATCTTACAAAATCCACTGTAACAGTACTAGATGTGAGGTAACCTCTCATCGTACTGTGTTTGCGACGTATCGCTAACTTCTTACCATTATAATAATTGTTTTGTACTCTGTCTATCGCAGCAGTACTATCTGAGTGGATCAGTATCGGTGGTATAGGCCTACTCCATAAAGGAATATAAGACAAGAGGTCTTTCAACCAACTTGCCTCCTCACTAGCTGCAGCTAGTGCTACTAACTCAGACTCCATAGTCGACTGAGCTAAAATCGTTTGCTTCTTGGATCTCCAAGAAATCGCCCCTCCAGCTATACTAAACACGTATCCGCTGGTGGCTTTGGAATCATCCGAAAATGAGTTCCAATCTGCATCGCTAAATACATCAAGGACCGCGGAAAACTTCTGATAGTGTAAACCCAAGTTCATGGTTTTTTTCAGGTACCGCATAACTCTATCAATAGCACCCCAGTACGCCAAACTTGGTTTACTCGTAAATCTACATAGAGCCCCTACAACATAAGCTATATCGGGTCTAGTACAGTCCGTAGTGTAGCGAAGGCTTCCAATAATACTTGTGTATTCTTTCTGTCTAACTGCCTCTCCCAAGTTCTTTAAAAGTTTAACTTGTGGATCACAAGGAGTACACGCAGGTCTACGGTCAAAATATTTGTACTTCTTTAAGATCTTCTCAATATAATGAGATTGATCAAGAGTAATACCAGTGTCTGTGCGTGTGATCTTCATGCCTAAAATTACACTAGCCTTGCCTAGGTCCTTCATATCAAAATTATTGTTAAGCATGTTTTTGGTCTCTAAAATAATGCCAAGTGTAGAACCAAAAATAAGTAGATCGTCAACGTAAAGACATATCATAATACAACTTTCACCAGATACTTTATAATATAGACATTTATCAACAACGTTAATCTTAAAACTATTTAAAAGAAGTAATTGGTCGATTTTATCATGCCACTGTTTTGGAGCTTGCTTTAGACCGTATAAGGTCTTGTTCAGCTTGCAGACTTTGTGTTCCTCACCAGGTACCACAAAGCCTTCAGGCTGATCCATATATAATTCCTCTTCAAGCTCTCCATTTAAAAATGTAGTTTTTACATCCATTTGGTGAATTAACAAATTGTGCACGGCAGCAACGGCTAATAATACTCTAATGGTAGTCACACGAGTAACTGGGGAATATGTGTCGAAGAAATCAATATTTTCTTTTTGCACATATCCCTTTGCTACAAGTCTTGCCTTATATTTATCTATAGTACCATCTGGTTTAAGTTTTCTCTTTAATATCCATTTACACCCAATAAAGCGACTACCAGGAGGTAAGTTAACTAAATCCCAAGTTTCATTTGTAGTAAGAGAATCCATTTCATCATCAATGGCCTCTTGCCACAAATCAGCATCACCTGAGGTTAACGCTTCTCTAATAGTATTGGGGTCCGATTCTAAGGTATTTACAACAAAATCGTTACCAAAATCTTTTACAATCTTTAAACGTTTACCTCTACGAAGTTCTGGGTCTGTATCATGAAAATCAACAGCTCTAGGAACATTTACTTGAGGTACATTAGGGGTCGAAGACGTAAAAGGTTGAGAACCCCCACTACTACTCCTACTGTCCCTCAGTAAGTAGGGAAACTTGTCCTCATAGAAATTAACATCTAGTGATTCAATTATTATATTATCCTTAATATCAAGAAACCTATAGGCTTTACTGTTTATAGCATAACCAATGAAAATGCATTCTAAAGCTCTACTGGCTAGTTTGGTTCGTTTAGGATCAGGTTTACGAACATAGGCTAAACAACCCCAAATTTTAAAATAGCTAACATTAGGTTTTCTTTTTCTCCAAATTTTATAAGGTGATAATTCAGATGTGATATGAGGAATACGGTTTAAAACGTGGGTTAGAGATAATAATGCTTCACCCCATAAAGATTTGAGTGATCCAGAACTAAGTAAAATAGCAACTATTAGCTCAGTATACGTTCTATTTTTACGTTCAGCTTTACCGTTAGATTCTAGAGAATAAGGAGCAGTTGTTTCATGTATAATCCCTAAGGATTCATACAAGTTTTGAAATTCATGTGAATCATATTCTGTGCCTCTATCACTACGAAATCTTTTAATGTGTCTATCAAACTGATTTTTCACTTCGGTTACATATGTCCTAAACATATCTATAGCATCACTTTTGTGACGCATCAGATAAACTTGAGTATAGTTTGAATGATCATCTATAAAAGTTATAAAATATCTTTTACCATTTCGAGTTAATGTACCGTCCATTTCGCATATGTCCGAGTGTACTAAATCCAAAAGTTGTGATTCCCTTACAACACTTTTATGTGAGGCTTTAGTAATCTTAGCTTGACTACAAGATTGACATTTATTAAAATCATTTAAATCTACTTTAGGGATCATACCAAGTTTACTCATATTGTGTACTAATTTCTTATTAACATGGCACAGTCTAGAGTGCCAAATATTAAAAGAAGACAATAAGTAAGCAGAAGCAGATTTATTCATTTCAATACTCATTTTGAACATTCCATTACAAGCAAAACCCTTTCCCACAAAAATCCCACCCTTAGTCAAAATATACTGATCTGATCCAATAGTTTGCTGAAATCCTGCCTTATTGAGAAGATAGCCAGAAACAAGATTCTTCTTCATTTCAGGAGTGTGCATCACATCCTTCAGAGTCACTGTCCTTCCAGAGGTAAATACCAGTTCAACATCTCCAGTGCCTAGCACTTTGGTGTAATGGGAATCCCCAAGTAGCACCTTCTGGTCTTCAGTTTCCTTATAGGTCTTGATCCAATTACGTTCATAGCATACATGCCTAGAAGCGCCCGAATCAGCCCACAACCCGTCGGTTCCACCGACCATGTTGATCTCCGTGATCATAGCCACTAAGGGCTCTTCGATAACGTTGGCCTGAGCAACAGGTTTTCGGTTCCGGCAGTTTCTAGATATGTGTCCAGGCTTGTTACAGTTGAAGCACACAATAGAAACTGTTTCGTTATATGGTAGGGCTTGTTGGTTCGCTCCCTTATTAGGATTCTGGTGTCCATTTTTCTGACAGTTATTCGGATTACCACTGTTAAGACGGTTGTTCCGATTACCGTCATTCTTAGCCTTGAAAGGTTTCCCTTTAGGTTTCAGATGGACCTTCCCTTTGGCTTGAACCAAAAGGATTTCCTATTTCAGGTCTTGTTTTCTAGATTCTTCTTCAACCCTAAGACGAGTAATCAAGTTTTCCATGGTAAGTTCCTTTGACTTGTGTCGCAGGATATTTTTATAGTCTTTCCAATTAGGCAGTTATTTGTCAATCATCACGGCAAGTTGAAATTGTTCATCAAGAGGTATCCCTTCGAACACGATCTCATGTGCAATTCGTTGTAACTCATATGATTGGGAAATTACTGGCTTATCGTCAACCATAGTGAACTTTAAATATCGGCTTACGGCAAACTTTTTAGAGCCTGCCTCTTCCGTATCATACTTCCTCTGTAATGCATCCCAAACGGTTTTTGCAGATTTGGACTGTAGATAGTAATTGTACAGTTCGTCTGCTAGACCGTTCAAAATGAAATTACGACATTTGAAGTCAGCCTCAGTCCAGTTCGAAATTGATTCTAAGGTTTTGTCATATTCGTTTGTAATCAGGTCAGGGTCTATCGCAGGTACGGGAACAAGAGGTTCAACAGGGCATTCTTGTTCCAGAACATACGCCACTTCCTTAAGTGTGAGATAAAAGAATATTTTGTTCTTCCACCTCTTGAAGTTGAGACCATCAAACTTAGAGGGTTTGTTGGAATCAAACTTCAGCACTTCTGAGAAAAGAGCCATATTATAGGAAATAAATACTCTTTAAAAGTGTTAGAAATAATTTAAGTCTTATGAACCTGTAAGTATAGCTTTCCCTTCTTGAAGTTCTAACAGCAAGATGTACAGTAAAACAAGTACTCCGACAATGAAAAACAGCAACTCAGATGTTAAACAACGGCAGTAGTAACTTGTTGTAACAGCAGCGATAAACAACAACCTCAGGTCTGATTAAAGTAGAGGAATACAGCAGCAACAAACAGGCAGATTCCGGCAAACAACAGCTATTATCAGAACAGCGTTAGCAGCAGGAAGAACTGATCACAACAACACCGGCAGTTTCAGGCAAGCAGTTGAAGTTTGAGGAGGGAACTCAGCGCCTACAGCATAGAGAGAGAGAGAGGTTGTGATTGCTCGAGGCGTGGGTCGCACTCTCTTTAAATAGTATTTTGACCTACCTCGGGTAAGGTAACGAAGGTCTGATCTCTTTCCAGAATACGAGCGTAACGTATACAGTAGACTTCAGTTATCCCAGAAGTCTACGTAAGAATGAAGTATGCACCACCCTTAGGTAACCGTTGCCCAACGGCTCTCTCTCTATTCAAACGTGTGGGATGTGTCCCTGAGGATTAGGTCTCCTCAAGAGGTGGAGAAAACAAAGTGAAGACCAAGACTAAGGAATAAACCAAGCCCAAGCCCAATGAACTTTTATTTAAAAAGTTTATGGATACCCAAGCCCAAGGCCAGAAGAGCCAATTGCCCAATCCCAATCCCAATCCCAAGTCCGAGCCCGAGCCGGCCCGGCCTACCGGGCCGCCTGAGAGAGGTCCAAGTGTGTATAGAGTATAAAATCCTCTCACACACTCACACAACTATACACTCTCTCTATGTCACATGTTACACACATGTCACATGGGTACTACCTTATATGTTTAGTTCATCTATTGTTTGTAAACAATGTGGGGCTAAACTTTAGGCTATAGTATAGAAGTCACATAAAATAGATGACCAAGAGGTCATGGGTTCAAGGCTCAAAAGAGGTACAAGTTTTTGAAAAATTCCAACACTCTTATATCCAGGTCCAATTATTCGGCCTACAAAAGGTCAAAATCCATTGTGCACTATCCTTTTTCTCAGATGTTCGAAGTCAATTTTTACAATATCAACACTTCTAGGACCATCATCCCTATCTCTCTGATCTCATCTACGCAAACAATAGTTCCACTTTTCTGCAAGATATAGCCTAGGGGAAACAGGTGCCCTCAAAGAAATCCTGGACCTGGATAGTTTTAAGAATGTACCTGGTCAAGCGATAAACTTCAGCAAGTATTGAATCCAGTTCAGCTAGAACTCGTGCCCCTTGTAAACTTTCTTTGTTTCATGAAAACAAAAGAAGTTGACCTCACTAAATACGGTCACATGAGAGATAGAGAGTTGTGAGTACACCAATATTCAATACAATCTACATATACATATTCTGCGGCCATTTAAGTCTGAGCTTTTGCACAACACCTTAGAATATTCCTGTAAAGTTCCAAGTATTTTCAGTTATAATCTGGGGACGAATCAGCTATAAAAGTAAGTTTCTTGCTAAACTATTTTAAGGTTTGAGAATTCTTTAACTTATAGCCAGTTATCTAACATCAGATTTGCCCCTCGTCTTCTAACATCAATGATCGATAATCGTGTAAACATCATACTTGATCTATGAAGCAATTCAGATGACTCTCATAAGTCATAATTTAACAACTGCTCCAAAAAACTGTCCAAAGTTCTCAAATCGACAGGAAGATCTGGTCATTAAGACTGACAATATAGCCATATTGTTGAGTAATGAATTCGAATTCATGTGTTTCTGGAAGTTTATTACATTCGTGGGACGAACGATGGTCAAAGACGAAGGTAAAATATCATTCCGGTGATTTTTTAGTGTTTATGTTCGAGAACTGGGCTTTAGTTTGTTCGAGCAAGATGATACAGAGACTTATCTGTTCAAATAGAAATTATCTCTGTTCGAATAAGATGGTCAAGAAGGGTTCTATTCGAATAAAACTTGCTTAGTGATTCGTATTTTGAACCATAACTCATGTAATATATAATGGATACTTAGAGTGTTTCTTAGGAATCATCTTATCTTCTAATGTGAGTTTAACTCTAGTGAGAGAAAGCTAAGGTTTGAGAGATTTCATTAAAAGATTTGAGAAATCTTGTGAGAGATCGTTGCAACCTTTGATTAATTCATAGTGGATTGTTCGCCGGGGAGTGGTTTTTTACCTGTTAGGGTTTTTCACTTCCTTCCTTCGGGTAAATCGTTATATGTGTATTTGATTTCGTTATTGCTTAATTTCTCAATTGGCGTTTCCGTGTATCATTCTTGGGCGAGAGATTGGGATTAGCTACCCTAAATCCTAACATATACTATTTCCATGCCTAAAAATCATGTTGACACCGATCATCCCGTTTCAAGATAAACAATTCATAGGCTTGCTTAAGCAATGTAGGCATGTCTACTAGCTTCAGTTTTTCTTAGTTCTGCGCGACCTGTCTACAACAGTCTATCTCCTATTTCTTCAATTAATACATTGCTTACCTTTTGCAACAACAAAAAATTCGTTGAACCAAACCTCTTTTTTTCTACTTTTCTTTTATTTCTCCACTTCTTTCATTCTTTTCGAATTTCAACTAACCTTAGACTGTTTGAACAGAGATTAGTTAGGATAACGCCATATCTGTCCTGCCCAACATACATAATGGTCATGGCTGGGATCCAATATGTTGTTAACAAGGAAAGCTCACGCCCTTAAGCCCAAAAATAAATCAATACTTAGTCATAACTCGGACTGATAAATTGTCACATTGTTATAATCTGACCCAGTTAGACGATATGTCTTCTAATTTTTTTAAGAAGCAAGATCACAAGTAATTCTGTAGTACAAAATGTTCTCTACCATCCTCTTTGCTACAAGATTTTCGGAGATGGTCTGCGTCTAGTACACCCTTAATCTGATGTGGCATATCCCTCATAGGATCGTTTACCCACCGTACCACCTATGTTTATTTTATGTTTTTAATGCTTTGTATTTTAGTCTTTAGCTTAAAGCCTGTTGGAGAGGCCCAGCCTAGGTTATTAGCAATTTCTCAATTTAAATAGAATTCTATTTTTAATTCGAATCAGGGTTCATAATTTTAACCCCCCTTGTGCTCTATAAAAGGAGTGGTCTAGGTTATTAGTTTCTTAGTTAATATAGTTAATTCAGTTAAGCTAGTCTTGTTCAAAACAAGATTTCTAGTTAATAAAATTAGGGTTCTTCACGAACCTAATTCCTTTTGTTACAACTGGTGTTCTTCTTGATTATTGGCTTCCGCGTAATCAATTTACATCAAAGTGGTACCAGAGCTGCGTTAGATCTAAGAATAGGCAATATCAAGAGCAAAGATGCCTCGTGGAAAAACTACGACGAAGAAACCTACCCTAGCTCAAGACGTAACAAGGATAGAGGATAAGCTTGATAAACTTATCGAGGCTTTGGGTTCCCCCCCCCCCCCCCAACTACTTTCGTTGGGCGTAATTGACGATATCTCTCTAGAAGGAAGAATCGCCGCGAAGAGCGACGACCTAAACAACCCTTTTGCAAAATTGGACGCCGAAACTAGAGTTCACGAAAGGGGAAATATTGATATTCAAAACGACGTTGAGGATACGTCCATGTTAACCAATCTTCACACGAGTAATGCGCACAACAAACGCAACAAGGAGATCAGGTCTTGCCGGCATCAGCTCTTACGAAAGCTATACTACGGCAATAGCCCCGGTCATGCTAAGTAAAATAGATTTCTTGACTTGGGCCGCGAAACAGTAGGCCCAAGCCCAGCAACTATTTTGTGGTCCTTTTTTTCTAACCCGGTCCAATATCTTTCGGGCCTGACTCAAGAAAACTACCAAAATCCAACTAAGAACAAGACCGGGATTCCTTCATCACCAACAAGGCCAGACCTGGAAGGCATCCTCAACCCCATTGATGGTGTGGCTGTTGACAACAGCAGCGACAAACGCCGACCAGCAGAGCTTAATCCGAGCACTCTCCCAACAGTTTTGACGATGATCGAGGAGCTCGAGTGAGGACCTCCCTTCCCATGGGTCTCGGGTTACCAAACCCTGAGCTGGCACCGAGAGCACCACCGAGCATCGCAACAAATCAGCCACCTCTAGTTGGTAACCGACTGAATCAGTCACCGGGGATTACCCCATTAAACAACCTTGAGATGTCTCTCCCTTTTACAACAGATTTGAACCCTTACTACGTCCAATCCAACACCGGAAAGCGAGCTCTGCCAAAGATAAATCCTACATTTGGTTTTGAATATTGAACTCCTTATGGCAACGGATGGGAGATACATAATGAGGATATGATCACTGTTCGATCAAAGGAGAGACGTAAGTCTATGGGTTATCATTATATGTAAGTTGGAGAGAGAGAGAGAGAGAAAAGCAATTCAGCGAGCGAGACCGGGGCCATGGTTCTCACCACCCGGTTGACACCCATTTACGTGACCATTATCAATGATGTATGCTTGGTTTACCACCTCGTCCACCAAGACATCCGTACGCTATGACTTGGCAAGACGATGGGTATAGTTCCGATTATGGGGAGGAACAACGACCTCAACCGCACAGAAAGGGTAGGGGTAATGACATTGAAGCCTTAGCCAGAACAATCTCAGAGCAGACACATGACGCTCACCTCAAAGTACCAAAATTTACTGGAAAGTTTGGCGCGGACGCCTTTATCGAATGGTTGGATAAGGTTGAGCGTATATTCAACTATAAGAAATATGGGGATCCAAAACAAGTGACGATTATTGAGTCCCGCCTTACTGGCTTTGCTCTCACTTGGTAGAACAGTGTTCAACAGGCGAAATATACAGTGGTTTACCATTCAATTTCAGAATGGTGGAAAATGCGAAGAGAGCTAAAGGAGAGGTTCATTCCTATAAACTATGGCGTGGTTGCGTTTGGGAACTTCAATCTCTCAAAATGGGTCCCTCTTCTCTTGATGATTACACAAACCAGTACTATCTACTTGAGGCACGAGCACGACTCCATGAAACTGAGCAGCAGTGGGTTAGTAGGTACAAATCTGGTTTAACGAAGAAACTCCAAGAGGCAACAACACTTTAATCTGCCTTTTGTCTTGCTGAAATTGTACGGTTGGCCAAACAGGTGAACGAGTTACATGCGCAGTATCGCCCTCCGGTTCTAACAACAATATCAACAGCCCCAGCTATTCTAGTAGCCGCTGATCCACGTACCTTTGTCTTAGGTAACTGTTATGGATGTGGCAAACTAGGACACCAGAAATGTGATTGTCTTGCATTTACAAGGAAAGTCGGCCTCATCATGGATGGTATACATGAGAGCGTGATAGCAATAGTTCAACGTGCTATGAAGGATGAGGACGAAGGAGATACCGGGATGTACACTACTTACGTACGTGAGTCCTCTGGAGTACCGCCCCCTTGATTTCGTGGACGAAATCTTCTCAGACGGGGGGTTTGATGTGGCTCATCTCTCATAGGATCATTTACCCACCGTATCACCTATGTTTATTTAATATTTTTAAATGTTTTATATTTTAGTCTTTAGCTTAAATCTTGTTGGAGAGGCCCAACCTAGGTTATTAGCAATTTCCCAATTTAAGTAGAATTTTATTTTTAATTGGAATTAGGATTCATAATTCTAACCCACCTTGTGTTCTATAAAAGGGGTGGTTTAGGTTATTAGTTTCTTAGTTAATACAGTTAATTCAGTTAAGTTAGTCTTTTCAGAACAAGGTTTCTAGTTAATAAAATTAGGGTTCCTCACGAACCTAATTCCTTTTGTTACAACTGGTATTCTTCTTGATTATTGGCTTCCGCGTAATCAGTTTATATCATAATCGTTTATTTCCCGATGCATTCCCTATTTTCCCATCGTATATATTAGCCCTCTCGTTTCTTCAGAGGCTTTGTTCCACCAATTCTTAGCTCTTCATGGCTTGCAGCTCTGGATAGATGTCATTTTGAACCTCAAGAAAAGAACTACAATAATATCATAATTCAGTTTATACATTTTTATTAACAGTTTCGCTAGGCAAACTTGCAAAAATATTTTGGTGTTTCAAGACGTTCCCCGCCAGTAATGGTCATACTAGTTACTAGCTAGGGCTTTGTATAAATTTAGTACTCACCAAATTATACTTCCTCCAATCAGACTCCTTCTGGTCCAACGGTAACTTTAGAAATATTTCAACTTCATCTTTTTCTTTGATTACTAACTAGGGTTTTCTTATCTAGTAGTCGTAGGGGTTTCTTAATGGCGACAACACATATTACTACTACTGATGGTATCAGTGGTTTGTTCAAAGGACTTTATTGCTCATTCTCTTCGAAGAATGTTCGAATTTCTTCATTAATTGGAGCTTCTCGTGTTGGTTTGTTGAGCTTCACCAAGAAGAGATGTTTCCAGCAACTTGTTGTTGGATTTTCCATCTATACCAGCACTACTCAATGTTTTATCTTCCGGTTCACAAACACACATGATAATAGGTGGTATAGGTGTTATTGGTTGTGCCCAATTGTTATACCAAGTTAAGGTAGGTGGGATCTAGTGTTACTCTTTATTAGGGTTTGAGGGTATAATGGGAAGACCACTCAAACTCTATCAGGTTAAATAGAGAGAAAACCCCTCTTGGAGGCTACAATACATAAAAGAACACTAATAGAATCAAAGCAGAAACACAAAAGTTTATCTAATCTATTGATTTTTCACTATGCGGGCACAACTATGTATTATCGAATCTCTCTTTTGGGTGGTGATTTGATATATATACATTGCCCCCTAGTTGGTGATCACTCACGCTCAAGATTAGACTGGTCACTTACAGTTTGACTCGAGACACTTCTTCACTTTTGGGTCGAGGGTTATCCTTATCTCCCCATACCGTGTAGCCTATCTTGACTCACTAATTAATTAGAAGTTTTTTAGCCTCCTTTGGGTGGTCTAATTATTTCAAGTTTAATTAGTGCAAGGTAGGCTTAATGGGACTTTACAAGAGAGTCTCAAAATTGGGAGAAACGTTCAACTTCATGGATAAAACTCATTTGGGTATATTTACCCACTTTGTATCCCACATTCCTAACGACTACTTGATCTCACTATAACCCCATTAGAGATCCTTGGTCATTAAAAAACACTATATCATGAAGGATATAGATATAGGTAATGCCAGATACTAATTATTTATTGTGATCCCTTAACAGAGTCGTCATACATGGATATTCTAATATTAGAGTTTGTGGATAACTGGTACTCATGAAAATGTCCAACTAGTCAACATATTAATGTTACAACTTCATATTAGATATATAAGTCGTAAGACATATAATTAATATCTACATTCCGCGACAACTGTAGAGTCCTCCTTGAAAAAATAAGAAACATAATAAAAGACACAGATATATAATGCAAAGTAGTCTCGCTGCTCGTTGAGTTGAACGCCGGCAGACCAGCAATCAAACTCAAAACCCCCAAAATACTTTGTTGTTACTCCCACTCAATGCGATAAATAAACTTCCACCCTTTATCTACGTCCTCGTGGGAAACAGGTCATATGAGGTGTAAATATCTGAATCCTAAAAAGCATATAACTCTTTTAACCCAGAATCTTCACGATCACATTGATGAGGCATTTCAACAGATGTGGAGCGATGATATGGATGAGGATACAGTCACTGCGGTGAACTGTCTATCCCCTTGAATTCGTGACGAATTCTTCTTAGGGGGAAGAGTTTATAAGAATCAAGGCCGACGTGGCCACGCCGGCCACGTCCTCCGTATCCTTAGTCGACCTCTTCGTGGAGCCCCCTTTATTTTAGTAGTTTCTAAATTATCTTATTTGTTATAGATATGTTTCATATTATCTTAGGTAGTGTTTTGGAAAGGTGGGGACTCATCTTCTATAAAGGAGTTTTAGGGGAGAGGCTAAGACTAATTGGAGTTTGAATTCTCCACAGGGGTTCATCAGCAGGCGGCCGGTAAGGCCTGAGGAGCAGGTTTTCTTGGGAGATGCTAGAAGCCTTCTTATTGTGTCTGTTGTCACTTTTTGCTTGGTTTTAGACACGAGTGTTACTTTAGATTTGGCAGGCACCTTTTATGTTCCTTCGATGAGGCGATCTCTAGTTTCAGTTTCTCGGTTGCACTCTTTCAGTTATTTCTTCAATTTTAGACATGGTGACTTTAACATTATTCATCATAATCCTATTATTGGTTCTAGTCTATTAGTTGATGGGTTATATCGTCTATCTCTTGATCATTCATTTAAGACATCTCTATTATGTTTCTCTGTTGAGGCTAATATTTCATCTACTTCTAAACGTTTTAGAGTTTCTAAGCAATCTTCGATGTTATGGCACAAACAACTAGGATATATTTTTAGAAAGAGGTTAGAGATTATGGTTCGAGATGGGGTTCTCGAGGTTTTAGACTTCTCTGATTTTCAGACTTGAGCCGATTGCATTCGTGGAAAATTAACCAAGATCGGAAAATTTGAATCTACTCGTAGCACTGACCTTTTATAGTTGATTCATACAGATATATATGGACCTTTTCCAATGTCGTCCCGCGGTGGTCATCAATATTTTATCACCTTCATTGACGATTTATCTCGTTATACCTATATTTTTCTTATTCATCAGAAGTCTGACTCACTTGATATATTCAAGACTTTCCAGTTAGAGGTTAAGAAACAGTTACATCAAAAAATCAAGGTTGTCCAGTCAGATCGAGGAGGCGAGTATTATGGTAAGATCGAACAAGATGGTCAACATTCAGGACCATTCTATCAGTATTTAAAAGATCAAGGTATTATAGTCTAGTACACTACCCCTGGATCACCAAAGCAGAATGGTGTTTGTGAATGCCGTAATCATACTTATCAGAACATGGTTTGCAATATGTTATATCAAACTAATTTACCTATAAATTTGTGGGGAGAGTGCTTACGTTATTCACTCTACATTTAGAATCGAGTTCCTTCTCGTTCTATTCCTGTTAATCATTCTCATCTTTGGACTAGGAGAAATCCTAGTCTTAATCACTTGCGTGTTTGGGGTTGTCCTGCAGAGGCAAAATTGTTTGACCTGAATATCAGAAAATTAGATTCAAGGACTATTAGTTATTTCTTCATTGGTTTCCCAGGATATTGAAAGGATTCAGGTTTTATTGTCCTTCTCGACCCATGGAGATTGTTGAGTGTGCTCAGGCTCATTTCATAGAGGAGGGAGATCACTTTACCAATACTATTCATAGAGAGATTGTTTTTGAGAAGGGTTCTGAAACTCGAAGTCCAACTGCTATTCCGATAAGTGATGTTATGCTTCCATGTATATCAGAATTTGACATTGTGACGAGTACGCTTCTTGACCCAGTTCCAGACCTCGTTGTAACACCGGTTCTCACTTAGATTTTTCCTCCACCCACTCCTATTCAGCTTCTTGTTATTCCACCTCCAGTTCGGCCTCTTGCTATTACTCGGAGATCCTCTAAAGAGAGGCGTTCAGCTATATCTTCATATTACCATATTTATTCAGTTGAAGAGGATTTATTTGATTTTGAGGATCTGGTATCTTTCAGTATGGTTATGGCTAGTAGTTTTGTAGATCAGTGGTGTAATGCCATGACAGAGGAGATGGATTCTATGTCTCACAACTTTGTATGGGAGTTGACACCTTTACCTGAAGGATCTAAGGCAGTTAAATACAAATAGATTTTTAAGGCTAAAAGTGATTCTGAAGGGAAGGTTGAGCATTTCAAAGCGAGACTTGTTACGAAGGGTTTCAAGCAGTGTCTAAGAATTGACTTTGATGAGACTTTCTCACCAGTTTCAAAGAAGGATTCATTACAGATTATTTTGGCTCTTACGGTGCATTTTGACTTGGAGCTTCATCAGATGGATGTCAAGATAGCTTTTCTTAATGAACGTCTCAATGAGGAGATTTATATGTACCAACCCGAAGGTTTTGAGACCGAAGGGAAGGTTTGAATATTTTGCAAGCTTAATCGCTCTATCTTTGGTCTCAAGTAGGCGTCTAGGCAGTGGTACCTACAGTTTCATGAAGTGATTTCAAACCGCAGTTTTGTCGAGTACAAAATGGATCGTTGTATATACGTCAAGCAGAGTGGGAGACGTTTTACATTTATGGCTTTGTATGTCGATGATATTTTACTCGCCAGCAGTGACGTTCGGTTTCTTCAGGAGACGAAAGCCTTCTTGTCTCAGCATTTTGATATGAAGAATATGAGAGATGCCAGTTATGTTATTGGCATCAAGATTGAGTGAGACAGGACCAGAGGGATACTTGGCATATCTCAGAGTGCGTATATTGATAAAGTTTTGAAGAAATATGGCATGCAGGATTGTAAAATAGGCGAAGTTCACGTTGTGAAGGGAGATATCTTCAGAAAGACGATGCCGCATGAGACAGTTTCTTCAAACATCGCTAAGAAGTATGCTTTAGTTGTTGGTAGCCTCATGTATGGCATGATATGTATGAGACCCGACAACAGTTTTGTTGTTGGGATGTTAGGAAGGTACCAACATATCCCTTCCATTATTCACTGGCAAGCAGCCAAGAAAGTTCTTCGCTATTTGAAGATGACTAGAGATCATAGATTAGTTTATAGGAGATCAGATGAGCTCATGGTTTTGGGCTACTTTGACTCAGATTTTGCAGGGGACAAAGATGACAAGAAGTCTACTTATGGTTATGTTTTCATGCTTGCTCATGGCGCTATCTTGTGGAGAAGTATCAAATAGTCTCTTATAGCTTCCTCGACTATAGAAGCAGAGTATGTGGCTTGTTATGAGGCTTCCCGACAGGCTCTATGGGTCAAGCAGTTTATTTATAAGTTGAAGGTTGTTGATTCAATTTCTAGACCATTGTGAGTATTTTGCGACAATGAGGCAGTCGTCAAGTATGTTAAGAATGATAAGGTGACTATGGATAACATGTATATTGACATTAGTATCACGTTGTCGTTGATAAAATGCAACGACAAATTATCAAGATTCCTCATTTGTCAACACTGGAGATGTTGTTGATCTGCTTACTATGGGACTTTCGATACCATCCTTCAGGGGACATGTTATGATGGGATTGCTGGAGTCTCTTTGAGGATCGCTCTTTTACGTAGGAGTAGTTATTGTTTTATTTTATTTACTGTTACTGCACTAGGATTCATTATCCATATGGGAGTTATTCCCGATTATTATTTTGGTCGACATTCATATTTGATTTTGATTATTTAGCTGTTATTATATTTGGATCTGTTATTATATGTGCACATATTCTGTTTAAATTATGCAATTGCAATAAAGTTTTAGATATGAGTGATTTTATCACATGATGGTTGTCTAAGTATCAAGTGCCTATAGAGAATACTGAAAGGTTTCTCAAGTTTGTTTGGGCTGGATATGGGTAGGCTCCACATACTTTGGCCTTCATTTCAGTATGAGTGATAATCTTCGCATAACGGTTTGTCTAAGTATTAAAATGGCATGTGTCTGGTAAACACATGTTGTAGGATACTAATAAAAATGTACCAACATATTATTATGGCGTACATTTGCCATACACACGCTAAACTCCACTAGTAAAGAAATTACACTTGAAAGCTATTGAGGTTGTTGGCCCGATGTACACGCTATGAATTAAGCATGTGCTCAAAGGCCTTACCAAAATTTGTTCGTGAACCGTGTTAGCCATTTTAGTAGTCGTAGAGTGATAGTCAAGTTCGATGTAACATTTCCTTCGACAAATTATCATGTATGATTTTAAAATAAAAAACAAAAAACAAAGGATGGCTATCCGCTTTTCATAGAAAATCGTGAATCAGGCTAAAAATATTTTTTTTTAAAATGAATTAGCACCGGGTGGGAGATTGTTGGATTTTCCATCTATACCGGCACTACTCAATGTTTTATCTTCCGGTTCACGAGCACACATGTTAATAGGTCGTATAAGTGTTATTGGTTGTGCCCAATTGTTACACTAAGTTAAGGTAGGTGGGACCTAGTATTACTCTTTATTAGGGTTTGAGGGTATAATGGGAAGACCACTCAAACCCTATCAGGTTAAATAGAGAGGAAGTTCATCTTGGAGGCTACAACACAGAAAACCATCCCATTAAGATCTGCAGCCAATCCAAGGGAAGACTCAACTCAAGAACAGAGGATTTTCAGAGAGTAGGAGAAGAGGTTAGTATAATCTACTTTACAGATTCAATTATTGATCATAGTTAATTGTATAATATCCCTACACTTGTTGCTAAACATACCATTGTTTTACCTCAAGAAGTATTTCCCTTTGTTGCTCATTATGATGATTAGTTTTCAGTAACTTTACTATTGATTCTACCACCATTTTTAACTCTAGTAACGTCTGTTGTTTCCAATTGATTTTAATATAGAACGAAACAACAAAATCATCATCTATTCTAAATGATAATTTTTAACTTTAATAGGGTTGCAATTCAGTTTAGCTATTCCATCTATAGTTTAATTGTGTATTTCCAATTTAACAGTTGCTTATCAGAGCAAGGTTAGTTATTCCCATGTTGCTCTTGACCAATGAACCGAGCACAGTTGCTCTTGACAGATGATCCAAGCACAGTTGTGAATGCTTGTAGAGCGAGTTGTCTACTTGCTAGTTGATATTAAAAGCACGATGAATGCTCCATATTCGAGCGCGAGATTGCTCAAGTTAAAATGCCCTTTGGACAATGACGCTACGAAGAAGGATTGATGTTTCAGTTGGACACTATAATCTATATCGCCTGATGTCTCAAGAATGCTAGTCAGTAGAATAGATACCCTCTATGAAGAATGTTTGTTAGGTGATTTAGCAGTTGTAATTGGTATTAGATCCATATTTACACTGCCAAGCGTAGTTACAGTTGTGATGAAGGACGATGCCTCAAGTTCTCAACAGAGATCGATATAGCCAGTGTTGTACGCCAAGGATTACGTATGAAAGACACGATGTTTGGTTAGTTTAAACTTCTTAATATCTACAAAAGATTGAAGAATTCTGATTGATACTCGTTTTGATTGTTCCAAAATGGACACAACTACGTTCCAAAGTTGAACGTCATGATCCAAAAATGAAGCCGGAAGAAGAAATGTTTGAGTCTCAAGATATGCACACAGTGATTTCCGTCATGTTGACAATGATGGCAGAGTTTTCTCTTGAATACGCGACATGAACCGCAATCCCTCCAAGTTGGGTTTTCGCTTGTTTGCAGGTTGGTCCACAATAGCACAGGATGCTTGGACACTGTCTTGCTCACTCCAAGAAGGCAAAATAACGAGTGATGCATATTCTCCGGCTCCACTGTTGAGTTTCAAGTGTGTTATCGTGCGAGTACTCTTGCCGAGTTGATGCTTGTTGTTTCAGGATAATCCGGATCGTGCCCAGCATCTGAGTATATTCCACAGGTGTCATCGCACCTAGTGAAGAAGGCTTGTACATGCCGAGCTGCAAGTGCACGTGCACGTACGCCACACAGTCTCATATTCCGCTGCAATTCTAGGCACTGTAGATGGGCCCTGAGCCGGGCCGTGACATCAAATATACCCAGCATAGCCTAACCATGGTATTGTGCTCAATTGTCTTCCACATTAAACCTGCAAACTTATATCTTCATAGTTCATACATAGTCAAAAATCTCCGCCAAAACTGAATTAGAAGGCAATTATTTCAATATAACTATCTGTTAACATAAAATAAGATTTTTTTTGTTCTCAAGGTGGTCTGTCTGTCATGTTTTGTTGCCCTGTTGGTGCATTATATTCTAGTTATGTGGTTGTCTGAACCAATTAGTCATACAAACTATCAGAGAGATTCTTGTAAAGTTACACAAATTATATGATCAATTAGGCAATGGATGCAAAACCACTTAGACGATGTCTTCTAATATTTGAAGCAAGATCACAAATAATCCCTTTGGTACAAAATGTTCTCTAACATCCTTTTTGCTACATGTCACGATCATCAGAGATGGTCTGCATCGAATATACTCTTGCTCCTTGTTTCTTGAAGCATTCCCTATTTTCTCATCGTATATTTTAGCCTTTCCATTTTTCCAGAGGCGTTGCTCTACCAACTCTATATCTCTTCAGGGCCTGCAGTTCTAGATAGATGTCATCCTAAACATGAAAATAACTACAATAATATCATAACCCTGTCTATACACAACAACACTTAAATTCTTTAAGGGGTCTCCCCTAATCTAACTCTACACTGGATTCATGAGTAGTAACTTAATAAGCCAACTTTAGGTAACCAGAAGAAAGCCACTGTAATCCTAAATGGACATAGTTACGATTTTGTGTCTTCCCAGCGAAGTGAGCTCATCTGTTTTATCCTAAAAAAATAGGCATCCCATTGCTTGTAACTTTTTTTTTTTTTTGGTAGGCATTGCTTGTTACATAATAACAAGGACAATATTCAATTTACAAAATCTAGAATTAAAAAATATTACTAAATAGATCTACGTAAATGACGGAGTTTTTACAACCATTATCCTAATTGCTGAACTTGTCAAATAAACACCTTATCTCGCTCACATAAATACCTGGCAAGGTTTCCAAACTAAATTGCCCTTCTTGTGGATATAGGTCAACTGATTGAATTTGGGGATAAAGCACGTATCAATGATTCATTCAGCCTCGAACTTGTTCAATACATTCAGTTATGTAGTGTTCGTGTATCCAATAAAAACATACTTTACCATGGCAGTGTGACCCACTTATTTATGTCTTCAGTATATTGTGTATTGTGTATTGTGGACCATGCATGTTGAGTAAAGTATTACAGAAACTGGGAGCTCTGGGAACTGTTCGGGCCTCTCTCACTTCATATACATATTGAGGGTGAACAGTACCACACACAACACAACATAGATAGCATGTAATATTACCTCAGTAATCAAATTACTTCGTTCTTTATCGTCTTTGTCATCTTAAAATTTCGGGAATGCATCATTCACTGTTCCCTCTTAGACTTGGAGTGAATAGTTGACCAAGTGCTTGAAATGCAGAAACATTCCAACTCTCAGCATGTCGAACAATCTGTGGAAGGGTATATATAAAAAGCAACATATAAGCATGCAGATCGGAACTCATCGGAACATACACAGTTATTGTTGAACGATCAATAATCTTACTCTAAAGTCGCCATCCAGATCATATATAGTACTTCCTTCAATGGAAATGAGAGGCCGCCATGGAAATTTCAGATAAGTTCTACAAAAAAGAAACTACAAGTAAAAACAAGATTGTTCGAGCAAACCCAAATTACTAGTAAGAATTAACTGGTTTAATTACCTCAATTTCCATGTTGCCAGTACATAGTTTATTTCATATTTAACACCCTGTGGAGAAGCGAACACTTGTTAACAAAATAAAATATGATTCAGCCATGTAGTAAGTCTCCAATAAGTTGTATGTATCAAGAGTAGTAGATACATTAGCTAAAGATATCACTTTAGATCATTTTCCAACTGAAAATTAACAAATCACCAAACAGAAAATTGGAAAATGCAAATTCACCAACTTGTAAGTCAAACAACATTCTGCTTCTTTTTTCTCAAAAATATTTCCACGCGAAATGTGTTTTACCATTAGCTGTTTCCCAGCAATCAGACAATGCCTTAGGGGGGGAGTGGGGGAAGTTGTCACCAACGAGGTAAAAACTATATATTCAATAACCTCTACTATACTTTTAATATGAATGCCACCTTACTATTAGGATATAGGACTATATAGATATGGCTCCCTTGCAAAGATAATACACACCTTACTAATTTGCTGCAAGATTAGTGATGGATGGTCAAAGAACGGTACAAGCAATTTCAGATTGTGTGAATAAAGATCCTTACCTGGGAAAGCGAATGACATAAAATTTAGATGGTCTCTCGCAATTTTAACACCATATCAGAATATTTAACTCTTCATTAAATTATCACTAGACTTGGATACCGAAGCATATAAGAAACAAACACAGTAATCACATGATTTGTTACGGGAAAAAACTAACAGAAAATCTTTATACATTCATGGTTGATTACAGGATCAACCGTCAATATTCATCATTCTCCAAGAACAACTGGACCTCTAAACCCATGTCTGAAGTACTGGGTATGAAAGAAGCACTAAAAGAGATTATAGGGAGGGCAGTGGAGCGTTATTCTGTATACTGTGTTCTTTTGAATTGCAAAAATTTAAGCAATTATGCTGCGAGGAATAAACCACGATTCCTGACAACAATGTTTAGAAGCATTTACACCAAGAGAGTGAATAGAGAGCATGGCTATTACAATGGCGTACATTTGACCCATGGTTGCATAGCAATGCACCCCGCATACCTCGTAATGTTAGCAGTCACAGTCACAAAGGAACTTGGCGCTATACGGACCAACACTAATTCAGCAATTGCGACAGACCAACATTATACACTATTACAAAAAGAAAAATCGTATCCATGCAATTTCTATTTTTCTTTTAATTTTATTTATTTTGTTCATTTCTATTTTGATTCAATAAAGGTCTTGTAGTCCAAGTAGAATTAAGAGTTAATTAAATTAGTAAGTTCTTTTAGCAGGATTCCTTAATGGAAATCCCGAAAGAATTAGAAAACCTTGTTAGATCTCTATAAATAAAATCTAAAGTGTCTATGGTCAATAAATCTGTTGAGACAATTAGTTAAATAGAATTAGGATTCCTTTAAATAGAGTTAATGTTCCTTCATCGTAATTGGGTTATTTTTTGACGAATTTAGTAGAAATAAAGAGGGATTTTTGGATTATTAATTAGGGGTAGTTTAAACTCCCTAATTTGAGATAATTTATTGATTATTTCTTATGATAAAGGAAAGAAAAAAAAAAGAACATGGCGTACATGAAGATGCCTTATAATAATTTCTTACCACGGAAACTAATAGTTGGATCTTCAAAGGTGCAGTCTTGAGCATAAATTTCTGAAGTAAAATTCCCTGTTCCAATACATAATGATCTTAGATTTGCTTCTTAATGATATGAACATCAAATAGGTGCTAACAATATTAGAGATAAATTTAGTATTAGTATAATGCTAATGGTAGTATAGTATTTTCCTTTTCTATTGTAGCCTATAAGTAGTCAAGTTGTTTAGATTGTAACCTAACTAATTCTATCACAATGTAGTCTTTATAGTTCTATTTTTCTCTCCTTCTCTGATCTTATTAGTTCTATCATGGTATCAAAGCGGGTTAATTCGATTCTTGTATCTCCGATTTTTTTTGTCTTGCAATCCGGTTTGTTTTTATCCTTCTCATGAGCTGCAATTTCTCTTCCCTCTCTATCTGCAACCTGATTTCGATTTGAGAAGAAGATTTGAACTCTGATCTAGGGTTTTGAATCATTAATCCGATTTATTGTTGTTGCTGCAGTTGATTTCTATTTTCCATTTCATTCAACTTTAGGCAGATTTCCGTTTTCCTTTGCAATCTTTTTGGGGATTTCTCATCTCTGAGCTTATCAAAGGAAAATACTACTACCCTCATTTATTTGATCTTACCGGTTCTCAAGATTAGAATTCTGAGTTTCGGCTTTAGGAACATTAAGGGTCTGCAACTTGTTTAGCGTTGGATCATCCTAGGATTTATAGGCACAATGATTGGGTTTTGAACCTTGTTCCCCGCGGCTCTACAGTTGCTAGCGCAGCTGGTAGTGATGTATATATATGGGACATTGTTGGTGGTATCTAGTTCGCATTGGTTAGTAGTTGGCGGCTAGAGTTCGCATTAAGTTATTATCTGGCATTAGTTTGCATCTGTTTAGGATCTGGCGTTGGTACGCATCTGTTTAGGATCTGGCATTAATACGCATCTGTTTAGCTTATGGCAGATAGTTCACATCTGATTAGCATTTGGTAGTTAGTTGACATCTGATTAGGATTTGGTAGTTAGTTCGCTCTGAATTGTTCCGATTTGGTTTGGTAGCATTTGGTATACGATTAATATGACATCTGATTTTTGGCTTCTGTGTAGTTCTGTTGCATCTTCATGTTGGTAATATCCAAGTATTTTTGGGCTTTGGTTCTGTTCTGGTGGGAATTAGTGGATAACATATGCTTCGCATCCAAGTTCTGGCATTGCTTCGGAATTGAACTTTGGATATAGTTTACTGCTTCTGTTTTCTACTTGCAAACTCTCGATGTTACTTGTTGTATTATCTAGAGTTTGACGGGGAGTGTTTAAGATAGATTGAGTATTAGTATAATGCTAAGGGTAGTATAGTATTTTCCTTTTCTATTGTAGCCTATAAGTAGTCAAGTTGCTTAGATTGTAACCTAACTAATTCTGTCACAATGTAGTCTTTATAGTTCTACTTTTCTCTCCTTCTCTGATCTTATTAGTTCTATCAAACAAAACCAACATATATTGGGGGAACATAAAAAGTAGCATATATAGTATGTAGTCATGTAGGAATAAAGTTATATGATCAAAATATATTTTTCTTAGAAGAACTTACGTTTGCAACTAGTTCCATATAGATTTATATTGGAATTTGTTATTCCTATTTTTGCTAAAAGGAATACCAAATGGCTGTCTATATGACGTTAAAAATGTAGCTGCCAGAGAACCATAACCAAAGAAGTACATCATCAAAGCGTAGTTGAATTTAAAGATAAGTTTCTAGTGCGGATATCACTATGTTTATATTCTAGTCCATGCAGAAAGTTATTTTTGTTGCATAGAACAAGAGAAGCGTGTGTGGTGTGTGTGTTAAAAAGTTATACATTTTGGAACTTTGTAAATATGCCTTTTATTTTATGAAGATGTTGGCACTCAAATTTGGAGAAAAAAACAATGGGAGAGTTTACCTGTAAGAAAATAAGCGTTGTCATAATCTGATTCAAGAGCTGCAACAACATCATCTACACTGCAAACTGAAGCTTTATCTTGTGTATAACTAACAGTCTCCAATCTGTAACACATCTAAAGGGGAAAGAATAAAATGGTAGTAAATGACATTCAACAGACAAAAAAAATATCAATTAAAATAGCAAGCTAAAGCCAAACTTTTGGAGCGTTTATTTCATAAAAAAGAGGATTAATCTTAGAAAATTTACTCATTTAAGACTTGCGAACTAAGTGATATCACTGAAAAGCAAATTTAGGGTTTGAGATTTTGATCATTCCATAATGAAAAGTATAATCCACAAATCCACATATTTATTATAAATAAATAAATAAATAATAAAAAACTGAGCAATAACTAGAACACCCTATGCCGCTAAAGTTCCCGATATCCTGGGAAACAAACTGGGTCCATATCTACATTACTAATTCCTACAAACCCATTAATTAATACCGCATAATCTAATTACGCAAATTAAAGATAACAAATACATGATTCAACCTAATCAACCAAAACTAAATATACCTCTGTTGTTGTTGTTGCCCACTATAAGAAAAGAGTCTGAGAATCTCTGTAACTCCATTCACTGCTATCTTCAACACTTGCGGGGTTTCTTTCTTATCGTCTCCACTCGACGTGCAACAACGAACCCCATGATGATGATTTCTCTGCAAATACATCACCATTACACAAACAAGAAACACGAAAGAATTGGGAAATTGTTGAATCAACGAAACCCTAAAAATAAAATTGGGGAAAAAAAAGGAGAGATTGTAGCTCACCTTGAAGTGGGGAATTGAAGAAGGGCGAAAGCAAGAAATTGCCGCCATTTTTATTTTTTATTTTTTTCACAACTGCTGCGATGTACAATTGGCCAAATGAGAGACAAGATGAAACATCGCCTTATTGGTTGATGCCGAAACTTAATAAAATGGGTGCTCTTAAAATTCTGCCAGAGCAGAGTTGAATTAGAGCATCTTCAAGAGAGCCATTTTGCCTTGTGGGGGGCAAGCATCTCCGCGTCTGAAATGAAGAAGGATAGGTGTAATGCCTATAGGGACCTGTCCCTCGAGCTGAGATAACATCGAGCTAGTGCAATGCTAGACACACGCAAAATATACGTAACATACACCCTGTTAACATTTGACACCAGGACCCCGAACTGAAAAGGAACGTGGCTCGAGCACTCCAAGCAAAATAGAATGAGTCAAGGACACCTGTCTCACACATAGTCACAGAAATAATCGCCACTCTACCCCCACCCCCATTTCAGGAGAACATGCTGACACACGAAAACGAACTTATAATAAAGTCTCTAAAAAGGATGAGAAATGGAGGAGAAAGGACCAATTTTTTCTGGCCCAAGAGATCGCAAATTGTAATCAAGATATTTCAATTTCAAGCAATAGAGTCAATTTTCACTAAATCCTCAAGCTGAGGTCATAGTTTTTACCTGTTCAAAAGTTTTCACGCTAAACCCCTGTGTCACTTTATATTATGTATTATTAATTGTATCACATGTACATTTTGTGTAAGAGGTCATTCGAGCTATGAAATTAGGCTTTTACAATGCTTTCGCAAACGCCAAGGAAATTTACCCGAGCATTTTAATTTCTGACCTTGGATGCATGTTCTACATATCTTGATATAGCTACATGCCAAGTTTCATTAAAAACATATTTGGTTAAGGGGACGAAAAGGGCAAGTGCGCTTCGTATCAGCATTTGATATTTCATTTTGGAAACTAGCTATTTACTTAGTAGTTATATTAAGGAGAAAGTTAGTCCAAACCTCCCCATGACTAAGAAGCTTATAGCTTGGTCATCTAGGACCCCGGCTCATGGATCATCTACAAGGGATGTTCATGAGTTCCCCTAGGCATAGGAAATGCCAAGAGACATTGTTTTGCAATGTGGGCCGCCTTTCCAGATAAGGCTGACCAGAGGGGCCACTATGCCCCGCGTATGACCCGCGAGTCATCCGAGATGGACGATTCCTTATAAATGGACTATGTTATTCAACTTGCTTGCCATCCAACTAGTCCAGGATCGTCGCCCATCAATATATTTATCTAAGACCCAGCATATTGAGCTACCCTAATTCGCTGCCATAACAGGTGTGATGTCCGTACTTGTGCATAGTTACAAGTGATTATACTAATGGATTATTAAGAAAACCTTTAGAGTTGCAGCATATTCTGAATATTTATTTGATGATAATCCTCACGAGTATCCAGGATAATCCAAATGTCGCTCAAGCATCCGAGAGTATATTCCACAGGTGTTGTCGCACCTAGTGAAGAAGGCTTGTGCATTCTTACCTACACATGCATGTGCACCACACAATCTCTTATTTTGTTGTAATTCAAGGCATTGTATAGATGTGCCAGAGTCGGGCTGCGACAGTTGGTATTAGAGTTGATATAACTTGATTAGAGTTTAGCTTCTAATATGGTAATACGGGATACCAACTTGATAGGTGGTATCATAGCATGGCTAGTTATGCCCATGCTTATCAGAGCTGGAGTTAAATGAATAGAGCTCTTTGATTGGAATGATCCGAGCATAGCTGGGAATCCTTGTAGAACGAGTTGGCTACATGTCAGTTAATATTGGAAGCACGATGAATACTCCATATCCGAATGCGAGATCGCCCAAGTTAAATATGTTTTGGACAATGATGCCAAGAGGAAGGATTGATGTTTCAGCTGGACATTGTGACCTATACCGTCAGATGTCTCAAGAATGCTGGTCAGTATAGTAGACGCTCTATGAAGGATATTAGTAGGGTGATGTAATTGGTATAAGATCCATATTCGCACTGCCAAGTATAGTAACAGTTGTGATGAAGAACAATGCCTCAATTTCTCAGCAAAGATTAATATAGTCAGTGTTACGCCAATGACATATGTGTGGAAGATGTGATTCTTGGTTGGTTTGAATTCCTTAGTGTCTACAGAGAAATGAAGAATCCTAATTAATACTCGTTTTGATTGTCCAAAGATGGACACAGATACATTTCGAAGTTGAACGTCATGATCTAAGAATGAAGCGGCAAGAAGACATGATTTGAGTCCCAAGATATGCACACAGTAATTTTTTTCATGATGACGATGATGGCAGAGTTTTCTCTTGAATACACGACATGAACCGCGCCCCACAAAGTTGGGTTTTCGATTAGCTATAGCTTGGTCCACAATAGCACAGGATGCTTTAACACTGCTTTGCTTACTCCAAGAAGGCAAGATACCGAGTGATGGGTTCTCGGCTCCGCAGTTGAGTTGTGTCGTCGTACGAGTGTTCTTGCTGAGTTGATCCTTATTATTCTACAAGATGGTCCATGATCATTTCCAACTCACAGAATCGGTGAAGACGCATGTTTTTGAATCATGGTAAGTTATGTGGTTGTCGCAGAACATCGTTGGGCTACAGTTAGTTATGTGAGTTACCTCAAACATGGTCTTAAACGGATCGATGCTCTATGATAAAAGATCCTGAGCGGAATTGGATGTTAATCCCAGTTCCATGTTGCATGGTGGTTGGCAGTAGGGAAAAGTCTCATGCCTTGTGTCGATGGAGTGTTTAAATTATATTCGAATGATCGATGAAGACTTGGTTGTGTTTGCAGAAGGTAGTTCAGATACAGAGACTGGCTACACTTCAAATTCGGAATGGTTGTGCTAGTATGAAGGTTGATCTCTGAGTTTGTTAGCAGTTGGAAGTGGTAAGCCAAAGAGCTCAGGGTTACAGGTGCAGTGGCAGCATTTTGTTCCCAAATTCCCCAAGTTACTCGCAGAAGAGTAGGGATGAAGAAATTGAGCAACACTTTAGCAGTTAATCCAGATATAAGTCACAGGTTATGGCAAAGCAGTTATGATGCCGTTGTACATAGAGTTTAGTAACGTCATTACCACCACAGTTTGGCAAGATACATGGAATGATTTGTGTTTGATTCTCAAAGTATAGTTCATGCCTCAAGACATTTATGTCATGTTGATGATGACGCATGCTCATAATACACCAGGAAAAAGTGCAGATCCGCTCGTGAAGATGTCAGTATTAAGTCCTCCTTAGGAGAGAGGTATTGAGAAGTCCTCCGAAGTTGAAAGACATTTATAACGCCAAACTAGCGATCACTTTCCTGCAGCCGAGTTAGGTGCAGATGTCTGCAAACTTGCATATGCCATCTATCGCTCAATAGCTTAGATGATGGGGTACTACGAAGTTTTGTATAACACAATGTTGCCACACATATAGATGTTTCATGGGTTTACCAAGTTCACACAGTATGTCTTTATGGCGGACCTCGATGGATTAGTCGGTGGCATGGTCAAGGAAGAGTCCCGCGCCTTGATAAGCTTCCTCAAGTGTTTCTTGGTGGTAAGACAAAGTGTTCGGGCCTTTCTTGAGAGTATGTTACCTCATATGAAGCTACCTCCTTTGCCCAAATGAACAATGAGTACCAATTCTCAATCCTGGTAAGGCAAGAATGTTGTATCTTGATCTTGTGTCCCGAATGTTATGTAAGAAAGATAGATGGTTAGAAGACCTTTGCAGATTTAACTGAGGAAGAAATCATACAGCTTGAATATGTCTGAAGTTCACACTCGATAGATAGGAAGAGTTTACCCCATGTTTAGCAGACTTACTCATTCACTCCTCGCCACTCGCAGTAGAAGAGTGCGATTTGAAGCTGAGATTCACAAAAGATTAAATTTTTGGATTGCAAAGGCATTGTGCAACTCAAAGGAAGAGTGCACAGGTATGACTCAGATGGGAACACACTACTCATAGACGGGATTGCAGATATCCATGTCATACCGTTCAAATGTGACGCCAGGTTTATCGAGGTGAACGACATTCTAAAGATCAAGGGAGAAGGCACTATACTAGATGCAGCACATATATATGTCAGAAGGCAAAAAGCACAGAGCATCAATCCAGAAGAATAGGCAAACTCTTGAGTTTGAATGAATCTTCAATTGCCGTAGTACTTTGATTTGAAGGACGAAGATCAAAGTCCAGTTGTGAAGACCAAAGTTGTCAGCATCAAGACTAAATGTTTAATTTAGTATTTGCCACTGCAGAAGAATGTGCAGTACTCATAATTGAGTGAGGGAGAATGTTAGTAACATGAAGATGTAGAAGATTAAATCATTACAGAGCCGTGTTGAAGAAGATGTTCTCGACGAGGATGTCGAGTTTATTGAGTGCGAGAGTGTGTGACGCCCTATCAAACACTAAAGAAATTTACCCGAGCGTATTGAGTTCTAACCTTGGATACATATTCTACATATATTAATATAGCTACATGCCAAGGTTCATTAAAAATGGATTTGGTTAAGGGAGAAAAAAGGGCGAGTACGCTTCGTATCAACATTTGATGTTTCCTTTTGGAAACTAGCTATTTACTTAGTAGCTATATTAAGGGGGAAGTTGGTCCAAACTTCTACATGACTTAAGAAGCTTATAGCTTGGTCATTTAAGACCCCCGACACATGCACCATCCACAAAGGATGTTCATGAGTTCCCCTAGGCATAGGAAATGCCAAAGGACATTGTCTTGCAATGCCAGCCAATTTTTTAGATAGGGCTTGTAGTGGCTTATTCCACATCTCGAACTCAAGCTTCATTTTTGACCATCATACGACCACTCGACCTCGTCAACATACACGTGACACATTTATGGCATGTTACGAAATAACTATAGAGTTTTACTTATTATTCTCGACCTCTACATCAACAACCTAAATCAACAAGCACTCCGTCATTAATGAAGCCGTTACAAAACAAGAAGATTAGGCCGTTTCATAATCAGTTCAAAGACTCATCAAATCTATATTGTAACATCCATTATTAAGAATAATAATGGTCGTCAAACGGTCATATTATAAGACTTCTAAATAAGACCAGAGAATTTCAGATGAATGACGGATGAATTATCACTCAAACTTTATACAAAACTACTCAGAACATCCTTTGTAATAGCTAGCAATCTTCAATAAAATCTTTCTCTCTCTCTCTCTCTCTTTCTAAATTCTCAAGAGAGGTCGTGGTTTTGAACCTATTCAGAGGTTTTCCACGCTAAAATTTATGTTAGAAATTACTCATCGTATACTAACGTTCTGATTATCTTTGGTGTAAAGACTAAGATTGTTAAAATTTCTACAAGGACAATAGATTGTAGCCCAGAAGAATGAAGGCGTGATGCTAGCAACCTCACGAGTTTCTGTTCGAGACAGGCTATGAACCCAACAAGCCAACAGCCCGGGAGGTGATATTCGACCCGATCATAATCAGCCGAGGGTCGAGCTAGTCCCGGTACAGGAAATCCACCAAGAAATTGATGGCGGTCCTGCTGGGGTCAGACAAGTAGAAGATCCACCCCATGGAAAAGTTTGTATTCCGGTGTGTGATCGACTAAATGAAGGAAGCGGCGACCACAACCCTCGCGAAGAACGCATTCCATACCCGACCATCACAGCTCGTCAGTATGAGACTCAGGAACATATTGAAAGCGTATCAAAGAACTGTTCGAAACCTAGGTTCAAACCGCCAAAGGCATTCACAACAGACTTGTAGTTGCACATTTCCCAGATTCGGTAAGGATCAGTCGGCATAACATAGTCGAAGGCAGTCAGCATAACATAGTCGAAGATAGTCAACATTGCATAGTCAAAGATAGGCCGCATTTGAAAAGTTATCACAAGTCCCAGATCTACCAAAAGTAGCCGTTGTGTCTGGTCAAGAAAGAGTTGTTAGAGATCCGCAAAGTTTGCCCACTCCCCCAAAAATAGGGGATTGTTTCTTTCTTTTTGTAAATTGCATGTATCTATTATAAATACAGGCAGAGAATAGATTATTCAGGGCCAGAACCTGACTACTTTTACTTCCTTACCTGACAGTCACTTAAAAGCTTGTAATAACTTGTAGCATATTGGATTTTACATAAAAACCCTCTTCTAGGTCATGATTTTTCTCAGCCTTTACTAATTTTTCCACGTAAAATCATGCTTGTTTAGGTTATTATTACACCTTCTTTACGAAAAGTATTAGCGAAGATTATCCTTCCGGGAAACACGCCATTACAATGGGCACCATCTGTGGGAAAATAATCTGATGACAAATATGAATATCTGAAGCTATTCTATTATAGTAAGAGATCATGAGATCAATCCGATACCAGAAATAGTCGATCTGCACAGCGCAATGATCAAACTTCAGAAATAAATAGAATAAAAAAAAATAAAAGATTGGAAGATCAACGCATTCATTCTCAAGCTCTTAAGGTGGAAAGAGACAAAAGGAGGAAAGCCTTAGACCAACAGAGTCGAACACATCAGAAGGAGATGGAGAGATTAAGAAGAACTCAAGATCAAATCACTGGCTGTCAAACGTCACCACCATAAGCCCAAAGTAATCATCGGTCAGGGGCAACTCAAAGAGATGATCAACCCAGAGAAGACGAATTACGGACTTCTCGATCCATATCCAGAAATCCAGATAGGGCTTCTCGGTATTTTGGTTTGACATCCTCAACATCGTCAACTCAAGGAAGTCGACACACGTATCATCAAACTCCCACACCACCAGAAAGAAGACCAGTCAGGGTTCGATTGGGACCAGAAGGACAGGGAGATTTTGATCTACAAGTTGCGACCTTACCAATTCCTCCTCCACAGTTCGTCACCTTGGATGACCTAAGTAATAGAATCTGTGCCATACACTCTGATATCCCAGGCCGAAGATCTGTACTTAACAAAATTGAGACAAACCCAATTTCCCCTCATCTCGAACTCATGCCCATTCCAGATAATTTCTACATGCCAAAATTCATTCAATATGCAGGCCTCACTGACCCGCTTACCCATGTACGACACTTCAAAGCCGCAATGGGATTATACTCTAAACTCGACCACATGTTATGCAGGCTATTTAACATGGGAAAGAAGAACCTCTCAAATGGTTCCATATAATCTAAGAAGGTTCAATCACCACATTCAATAAGTTGCAGCATCTCTTTAATTCCAATTATGCTTATGTTAAAGAGCGAGAGATTATTCTAGATTCCTTGTTCTTTTTTGAGCGAGGAGCAAAAGAAACCTTGGCGAGCTTTTACAAATATTTCTTACAAGAAACACGGAAAATTAGGAACTCAAATCCCAAAATCGTTGCTCCAGCCTTCACCTTAGCCCTAGACACCGACTCTGAGGTTCTAGAAGAACTAACTCTGCACAATCCCAGAACGGTGACAGAAATGATTAATGTACTTTATAACTACATCGAACTAGAACGATCCAAGAAAGATAAAATAAAGAGCTCCTCTGCCATTCATTCTCGAGAAATAGCTTCTTCTTCACCCCTAAAGTCGACCACTATTGAAGCACCCAAACAATGCGGCAGAAACACCGACAATAACAGAAGACCCGACCGAAAAGATGGAAGACCCGACAGACCTATCCCAGTTCTACCCCCAATGGCAACAACTTTTTTTGTTATCTTACCAACGATAAAAGGAGATGAGTGTTATCGAGCACCACAAGCAATACTCGACATCCCCAACAAACCTCTATGTTAGTATCACAATATGCATAGTCACAAAACTGACAACTGTTATTCTCTCATTCAAATCTTTCATCGCATCCTCTTAGCAGGAAGGCTCCATAATTATGTCATCGACATTTAAAAGTTCCTCGAGGATGAGACAAAGAATAAAGACGTCGAACAAAATTAGGGCCAAGGGCAAGCTCACCACCGTTATATGATCGAGTTTGAAAAAGGAAAGAAAAGGAAACAAGACGATCGGATCACATCTTGTTGCAAAATGACCTCATCTAATAAATTAGCAAAACTTCTTCCTAGTTAGAGCAAGTCAAAACGTCCATACCATATTATCTTCGAAGACTGTGACACCAGCCATGTGAAATATCCTCATGAGGACCCTATAATGATTATGCTCAAAATTGGACAAGACTGCCTGCATACGTTTCTCATCGACACAGGAAGTGCCATAGATGTTTTATTTAGAAGGGAAATCGAAGTTCTTGGATTCTGAGATTCTGCGAAAGCTTCAGCAACGACAATCACTGGCATCAACAGTTTGAAAGAATCAGCTACAGGAGAAATTACTCTGCCAGTTCAGGCAAGATCGAAAGCCACATTCATTAAATTCCTAGTCATCAATGCTGAGTCTAAGTATTTAAGAATTTTGGGACGTAGTTGGTTACATTCAATCAAAGCAGTACCTTCTACATATCATTTAGCATTAAGATTTCCAATAGATCACGGAATCTACAAAATCAAAGGTAGCCAAGCAGTTGCACGTATGTGCTAGAATACCACCACCAACTCTCACACAACAAAACATCTCAAAGTATAGCAACTACAATATACAATACCCCTCATGTTCGAGCAGCATGACACAAAATTGGTTGAATCCATTGATCTCGATGGACCCGGGTGTCACATATTCATCAGCTCCAAGTTGTCAACAGACGAAAAAGAAGACTTGATCCAGCTACTAAAGAAAAACATCTACATCTTTGCCTGGACTTTCTAAGAAATACCTGGCATTGATCCATCAATTGCGTGCCACAGATTGAACATCCTACCAAACAATAAAGTAGTCATACAAAAACGTCATAATTTAGCCCCCCGCCTCTGCGAAGTCATGAACGAAGAAATTGATAAACTTCTTCATGCAAGATTTATTTGAGAAGTCAAATATCCAAAGTGGGTTTCTAACATTGTGGCAGTCCCAAAAAAAATTGGGAAGATCAGGGTTTGTGTTGATTTCATAGAACTCAATAAATTCACACCGAAGGATAGCTTTCCGCTACCACTGATCCTGCAACTCCTCGACTTTGTCGCAGGATACAAACTTCTTTCCATAATGAATGCAGCCTCCGGCTACAATCAACTTCCACTCGTCAAAGACGATCAAGAAAGCATAACCTTCATTACTAAAAGAAGTTTCTATTATTACACAGTGATGCCTTTCGGGTTAAAGAATGATGGAGCTACTTACCAACGGCTTCTTACTAAAATGTTTAAAGATCATCTAGTCAAAATCATGGAAGTTTACATAGATGATATGATCTGTAAAAGCTTGAAGCGCAAAGATCATCTCAGCAACCTCCAAACCAACTTCGATATCTTTCGCTAGTACCAGATGAAACTCAATCCAGAGAAATGCCAATTCGGTGTCACATCTAGCAAATTTTTAGGACATCTAGTCAGCAAGAGAGGAATCGAAATCGACCGTGGACAAATCAAGGCACTAATCACAATGTCATCTTCACGAACAAAGAAAGATGCCCAAAAATTTGTAGGCATGATTGCCGCTCTTCCCAGATTCATGTCCAAGTCATCTGATCGATACAAAGTTCTCTACCTCCTTCTTCATGAAAATCCTACTGCATTTTTAAAGAACAACACAACGAGATCATTGGGACTCCTAACTGTGAATTAGCCTTCCAAGATATTAAACGATACTTGGGGTGTCCTCCTATAATTAATACTCCAATTGATGGCGAAATACTCACGATGTACTTATCCACAACTGAAGATTCCATTAGTTTTTTCCTTATTCGAGATGACGAAGGAGTAAAAAATCCTGTCTACTTAATTAACAAGACCCTCATGCCTGCTAAAAAAAGATACACAACAACAGAAAAACAACTTCTCACCTTGGTCTACAGCACTCAAAAACTTTATCCATACTTCCAAGCTCATCCCATCAAAATCATTACTAAATATCCCCTCACGCTGGTACTCTCCAAAAAATAAAAATATCGAAGAATCCAACAATGGTATGTTTTCCTTGGCGAGTATGACATCTTCTTCGAGCCCCAGATATTTGTCAAGGGATAAGCAGTTGTTGATTTATTGGCAGACTTTCCTGTCGAAGACCCTGATTGGGAAGAACTCGAAGAAATCTTCATAGATGACTCAATTGCCGAACCAGATGCATGGTCACAAAGTACCAGATAGCGACTCTTTACAGACGGATCAGTGGGACCACGAGGATCGGGAATTGGCATTGTTCTCGTTACACCTTCCAATCATCGCATCGAGAAAGCAATTAAACTAAACTTTTATGCCACAAACAATGACACTGAATATGAAGGTATCCTCCATGGACTTGATCTTGCACTCACACTTGGCATAAAAGAAATAACAGTTTACGTCGATTCTTTACTCGTGGCCAATCATTACAACAAAACGTTCTGTACAACAGGAAAAATGGTCGATTATGCGGCCCTAGTCGAAGAAAAAATGGACAAATTCGAAAAGGCAATAATCTTCTACATACCTCGACAAGAAAATCGTCTTGCCGACACATTAACTTACATCGCCGCCATGCTAGGAGACAGTGAAAAATGATCTTTAGATATCAAAATCCTTAAACATTCGAGCCTCCATATATAGTCAACAATGCAAATCACTATTACCAAAAATGAAGACCCTGATGACTGGAGAAGACCATTCTATGCATACCTCAACTCTAACATCCTCCCGAGTAATAAAGAAGAAGCTCGTTCACTTTTGGCCAAATTCCCCAGATTCACAGTTCAAGATAACATCTTATATCGTATCGCAGGCGGAGGATTCCTGAGTGAATGCATTTCTTAAAATCAAGCTCAAGTCAAAATCCAAGAACTTCACGAAGGTATATGCGGAGCTTACATTTCGGAAGATCATTAGCCCAGCGGGCATTCACACAAGGACTATACTGGCCCAAGATGAGACAAAACTGCAAATATTTTGTATGAAAATGCTACAAATGCCAAATCCATGCTCAAGACATCAATAGTCTAATACTTGACTTGCACATTAGCAATGTCCTCTAGCTATTCAAACGATGGGGAATCAACATTATTGGACCTTTCTATCCAACATCGGGAAATCAAAGATTCATCCTTATAGCTACTGACTACTTCACAAAATGGGTCGAAGCAGTTCCTCTATGTCATACCGATGAAAATAAAGTCATCAAGTTCCTTTGGGAGTACATAATAACCAGGTTTGGCTACCCACAAATGATACGCTCTGACAACGACAAGCAATTCATCAGCTCTAAAGTCCTCGCTTTCCTCTTCAAGTACAAAATTCAACTATCAACTTCCACACCATACTACCCTCAAGGCAACAGACAAGCTGAAGCTATCAACAAGAACATCAAATCAGGTCTACGCAAGCACCTCGATGAAAAGAAATACAGATGGGTCGGCGAACTACTCAGTGTTCTTTGGGCATACCGGACAACTCCTTAAACATCCACTGGTTGTACTTCATTTTTGATGGCCTTCGGTACTGAAGCGGTCATACCCTCATACCTTGACCTACCAAGTTCCCGAAGAAAAATTTTAAATGAAGACAACGAGCTGGGTCTCCTCTGTAACCTCAACCGGATAGAAGAAACCTGTGACAAAGCCATCGCAAACTTGGGATGGTACCATGACACGTTAAAAAAACTTACAACAAAAAATTCAAAAATAAAAGTTTGGTATTGCCGACCTTGTCCTTCGACGAATCCAAGATAGTACTCGACCTAAGAATTCTGACAAATTATCTAAAAACTAGGAAAGGCCCTATATTGTCAGTGACAAAACAGATAGTGGGACTTATTGGTTGATAACAGAAGATGAAGTCCATCTTGAATTTCTATGGAACACAACTCAACTGAAAATGTTTTATTGATAACAGCTGTAACAATTATCATCGATTCCAATAAAATAATCTTTACTATCATCTTTACTATCTTTACTTATTCTCAATCCATAATTGATAAGTATGCACCAGACAATAATCATCTTTACTTTTTCTCGATCCATACTTGATAAGTATGCATCAAACAACAATCATCTTTACTATCTTCACTTGATCTCGATCCATACTTGATAAGTATGCATCCAGCAATCAAACATCTTTACTATCTTAACTTTGCCTTATACCATACTTATAAGTATGCATCCGGACTATCATTTTATTTTATGCGAACATTATCAAATCATAGGATACTCTACTTCACATCCCTTACTTATCAAACAAAATATAATTGTTTTGTTTCTTTTTGAATATAATTCCAGATATCCCACTGAGGATACACATCTGGAAATCCTTCACATTCCTTACCATTTTATGGCCATTGTTTACTTAACGCCAACAGGAATTTCTTACTTATCTGCTACGAGTTATAATCACATTCAAAAAATATCATATTGTCGAATTTAACACTTAGCATGATTTAAACATATATGCATCACAAATTTTCAAAAATCTTTCTCCTAAAACAAACATTAATTATTCAAAACACCGCATAGTTCAAATATGTTCAGGTCCCATTGACCACTTTTAGATCTCTCTTTCAAAACAAATAATGTTTACACAAATGCATTTACACTACAGGAGGAGACACGATGTCATCAACCTTCACTAACCCCTCAGGAGCAAACACTTCCATTAATTCCGCAAGACGCAACCCATTAGCTTCGATCATCACCACATCATCGACAACTTCCGCCCCACTAGGAACTTTGGGGGTCCCCGAAACATCGTCATCTGGATCTGAATCCTCGAAGACAACACCACCAGACTTGGCCAACCTCATGTAATGATCCTTTCTCACCTTCAGCAACTCCTACTGCCCTACATAGTGTGCCCTCATCTTCTTACAAGTATTTAGCTTCTCCGCCATCAACTGATCCCAAACCTATTTTAAGATCTTACCATGTTCCAGCTCCATTTCCTTTTACGCATCGGCAATATGCTCCCTTACATCCTTCCCAAAATTTATTCTGAGCAACGCCAAGGCCTCCTCTTTTACCTTTTCCCACATATTTTTTACTTCACGAAGAGCAACATCCCTCGCCTTTTGAGCTTCCAGCTTTTAGGTATTCAGTGTTGCATTCAGCATTTTCTTATCTTCAATCAGTACTTATTTTTCCCTTGTCAAATCTTTTTTGACATTTGTGTATGCCAACACTTGATTTGCGAGGTCACTACTACCAACAATACAATCTTTTGCCTTCGCCAACAACTTCTTGATATGCATTACATTCATAAATTGAGTATTCGAATGACATACTAGTTTCTTTAATCGAAACAAAGCAAAAAAGTTTCTCACCTTCGACATGTTGCGATGGCCCTCGTTAAGAAATGTCATCAAGCTCTCAGCCCCAACTAGAAAATCATCAACTTCAGCCTGCAACATATTCGTCCCAAACATATAATATTCTATCATCCTCTGGACTTCAACCTCAGATTCCTCGACAAATATGTTCTTTGACGACTCCCCACTCCCCTTCTTCTTCGTGAATACACTTGTCCTATCCCGTGGAGGATGCATATCCGGCAAAGCAGCTGGTTCATCAATCTTCACCTCCTCCTCCATTTTCGACCATCGAGTATTCCTCTTACATGGAAGTAAAGGAGCAATAACTTAGCTTGCTGCCCTTTTTTTTACTCCTTCCCAATATTTTTGTAAACATCGAGTCTATCTCCGTATCTGTCGCATTACCCAGCCAAGGAAGGATTTTCCAATGGCAGACTAGCCTATGTAGCCCTCTTGTTCTTCTCCGACATCTTACCGTCGATAATAGGGACTTTCGAACCTTTTGTCCTCGACCTCTTTAGCCCGGCCTCCTGAAAAAAGGGTACTCACACGGTTTTGGTCGATGACAAGATTATCGATCCTACCAAAGAAACCCTTCCTGATCTTGTACAATTCTACTTATACTTCCAACTTCTTATCGACCTCCTTCAAAGCTACACGTAAATAAAATACAATTGCAAACAATTCACATCGCATTCAACACTTTAAATATCAGCATTTAAATTACCTAACCACAAACCTAAGTAAAAAGTCTTTCTCTTTAAGGGCTAGCTAGGGTCTTTTTTATCAAACTCATAGTACCAAACACGAGTAAACGTTCATCGTTGTATCGCCTACCTATTGACACCATGTCATAGAACAACGTCCTCTTCATAAACCTTGCCAAGTAACGATAACCAACTTTCTTCGGGTTCATCTTAAGTGTGTGTACACACATAAATCGTCAACAATGATCAACTTTTCCCCCCTTGACTTAAGTCGACCATTTATCACCCCACATACCCATAATAGGTCGTATACATTTAGATTGAACTGACCAGGTGCCACATTAAAGTAGTTCATCAACTTTTTTTGGCCAGCTCAAAGGGGAAGCTTCAACTTCTTTTTAATTTGTTCTCGATGCATGAGAATCCCTCCCAATGGTACTTCCTGGTCAATCATATCATATTGGTACTCATCTAACCTAATATCTCAAGGAATACCGTATTTCTTCTTAAAACTCAATATTTCCTTCGTATCCAGACCCTCTCCATAACAAGCTTCCTCACCCTCCTCTACATCATCTTCCCTATACCCCCGCTACCTTCTCAATCCCTAGCCTGTGGCTCGTGATCCAAATCTGTATCGGTAGCCTCCTCATCAAACAGTTTGACAATCCTAGGTGCCACCCTAAACTGGTCCACACCAGCTAAACCCGTACTATTCGACCCCACTATATATCTACCTCCCAACTATTACATACAGGTAGCTGCATCGATCATCAGGGGCTCTACATCTTGAAGGTTCTTGTATATATCTTTATCATCAATTTGAGTTGGTTCAGCCATTTTTAAGAACCTGAAAATCAGATTCAATTTTTTACAACAATTAGTATCTATAATATCTTATACATATCTATGTTCATATGTTCATATTTACATACGTTGTTGAGTTTAATCACCAACATATCATTCTCACATTACTATATGCTACTATCATTTCTGTCAGTTACACTTACTACAATCAGTTCTCGATACAATTTAACGATTTATTCCTTAAATCTTAAAAAACATCGACTACTTTACTAATTGACATTTATGTCGATCTTCAGGAATCTCAAGAGTTCTCGAAGTACACTTCGCATGTTTCCCACCAAAACTACTACACATCAAAAAATAAAATTACGGGATATCTCCTTCTCCGACGTAAAATCTGGCCAAATCAAATCTAAACCAATTCCCTACGGTCGCGCCGTACTCGCCGCGACGCCAACCAATCCCCCTCTCCACTCCTGGCCACCAATTCAACACATCTCTCTCACCTAAACACCTTTATAAACTGTTATGACTACATTACATTTGGAAAAATACCATTAACGATCTCCATTCAACCTCTATCATCCAAACCCTAAACATAGTCGAATCTCAAATAACTTCCAATCCATCTAACCCTCAACAAATTCCTTATACCAATAACCTACACATGCCTACATCTGCAACTACTTACAAACAAGCCATCAATAAACATACAAAATCAACACAGTTACTCACCTTGTATTCGTACTGCTTTGGTATCCCTTATTTTTACCCGCTCTACTCTCAATCAGCACACTGATCTCTTCCTTCCCAATTGTTGATAATGAATCAAATGATGAGAACAAATAATTTGCACTTGATAGAATTTTTTCAGATTTTATAATATGTAAAGAGTCGCTAACCTCTGAGCTATTTATAGACCCCACGCGACTGTTCATCGCACCGCTTCACGATCGTTCGAGTAATCGAGCATACCGCTTTAAACATCTTTTCTCGAAGTCTTTGACTCTTTGCCATCTCAAAACCAACAAACCCATATATTGTTGCTCCAATCCTTCCATATCTCAAAGAATTTCATTTGACATATTCATATTCACTAAAGCACAACCTATCTTGTCATAAAGATGTTGTACATCATCTTCCTTATACTTCAAGATTTTACCTACAGGACCACACCTCGCCATAATTAATCCTCTTATTACCTCCACACATTTTACCTTATTTACAAATCCCTATATCAGCGGCAAATCTTTATCAATCCGATCAATTTTTAAATTTTTATTCGACATTACAAACACAACGAGTAATATATTACTACATTCCAGAATTTCACTAAGTCTAAAAAATATTCGATAACAATTTAACATAACAAAACATTGACAACTTCATTCTGAAATTGAATTCTATTATCGTTTCATTTTCAAACACAATTCGACCATTATATTTACTACATCTACCAATTCAATTCACAAACTCCTAACTGTAGCAACATCTTCTTTCCTAATCAACATCTTTGCACGAGTATACATATAACTCACACATTCCGGAGGACTCCAAAATTCGAGTTGGTAATAAATCTAAAAGTCCTCTTCAGCATCTTTTTCCTCTGCCTCGCTCATCCCCTCATAATCCGGCTCCACATGCTCCTCCATTTGATAGTTAATGCACTAGTTTCTGAAGTACCATTTATACAATTCCCAATATTTCACTTGCACACAGCTGAACACCTCATTTCGTACATGAGCTATAGTCTTCACCATTTCTTCAAACATAACTCACAATTTAAAACATTCAGGAGATACGTATAGTCCTACACAGTCCAAGTCAACGCACCAAACATTTATATCTCCTTGGAACTTTACATTTTGAATTGTCAATTAATCAACCTCGTAATCCATTCCTGGCCTCACAAAATAAATTATACTTTGAGATATATAATACTCAAAATCTTGTACAGTACACATTTTGCCTCGACATCATTCTACTTCGTTTAAATTGATTATTTAACAAATACGTCAAAAACAAAGTTTAATCATTGAACTAACTGTTACATATTACATTCGATAACTCAATCATTTGATTATATTACACACAATTACACTGTTATCTTAACATTCGACCTCAAGGACTAGCTACTCTACGCATCTTTTTACCAGAATCTGATATTATTGCTTCTTTTTACCAGAATCTTACATTAGCTCTGGCAGCAGGGCTAACGATATCCTAAGAAACTCAGGTCATGGAACTTCTAAACAGAGTTGTTCCTCCAAGTACATGGCAGCAGAAAATTACAAGAAACCTCCTTCGTTCGACAAGATCCCTGGATGCCCAAACAACCTTCACATCTTCATCTTTAATATCAACAGTATCCCATGACGCAAACACGTGGTCAACCTCCAAGCTTCTACCAACGACAACTGAAGCCTACCCAAACAGATACCCCAGGTGAATACACAATCTGACTCTACCTCCCCCAACTTCCTCCACCTTGATAACATCAATTACTAGACTGAAAAGAGAATACTTGGCAAAACATCTTACCTCAACTTGATCTTCACAAATACTATCATCCTCCTCAGGCAGCTCGCTACGCTACACTTGGGGTGGCATCCTTACAATCTACCACCACTAAACATTTATCAGTACCATCTGTTTATATACCCCACTTGAATTTGCCAGCTCCAATGTCCCGCATTAATTACTCCACGGGAACGACATGACCAGTGTGACTTCACTTTAACCTCAGAAATAACAACAGGTAGACTTTTAAAGACATTCGGCAACCTTTTCGAATTCCAACTTCTTCTCAACATAACTACAAGTACTTATGTCGAGAATGGAGCGATTGTAGTAGCACATTTCCAAGATTCGGCAAGGATCAACTGGCATAACATAGTCGAAGGCACTCAGCATAACATAGTCAAAGGCAGTCAGCATAACGTAGTCGAAGATAGTAAGCATTACATAGTCAAAGATAGACCGTATTCGAGAACTTACCACAAGTCATCGATCTAACAAAAGTAGCCGTTGTGCCTGGTCAAGAAAGAGCTGTTAGAAATTTGCGAAATTCGCCCACTACTCCCAAAATAGGAGGCTATTTATTTCTTTTTTGTAAACTGTTTGTGTCTACTATAAATTCAGGCAAATAATAGATTATTCAGGGCCGGAACCTGACTATTTTTACTTCATTACCCGATAGTCACTCAAAAACTTATAATAACTAGCAGCATATTGGATTTTACATAAAAACACTCCACTTCGAGGTCGTGGTTTTTCTAAGCCTTTACTGAATTTTCCATGTAAAATCTTGCTTGTTTAGGTTATTATTGCACCTTCTTTACGAAAATTATTGACAAAGATTATCCTTTCAAAAAATATGCCATTACAAGACTATAGAAAAATCTTATCGCTCAGGAACTATTGGACGGTGAAGCTCCCACCGGTTTCCATACCCCTAAAACTCAAAAATACAGGGGAAATGATCCTGTGGAGCACGTTCAAAACTTTTAGGACACTTTAGGCTTGTATTCTACATCCAACCACATTCTATACCATCTTTTTCCTACAAGCCTGCAGGGTAAAACTTTGCGATGGTTTCACTCACTACAAGAAGGGTCCATTACAACTTTTGAACAGTTATGAGAGTTCTTCGTCAAGAACTACTTACACAACAGAGACAAAGAGGGGAATCTATATTCTGTATTCAGCCTTAAGCAGTTGCCAGGGGAGAAGCTCGAAACATTTACTAAGAAATTCTTGGAGTTATCCAGAATGGTGGACCGACTTGATCTAAAAATTAATATTTTGGCATTCACCAATGCTTTGCTCGTGGATGGAAGAGCGAAGGAGCACCTAATTCTAAATAAACCTACGACCTTGAAGGGCATGATCAAGAAAGTAATTGGGTATATCGATCTCGAAAGGATGGTATCTGAAAGACAAAAAACCTAGAAATCAACCCTGATAGTAAGAGATCAGTCTACAAAATAGGATTCCAATCAAACTATAGGCTACGGAGGAGATAAACAATGAACCAAATATAATGACGATTGACCTCAGAGAGGTGGGAACTTACCAAATCTATATCTTCCTAAGATGAATGTCACAATAGCCAACCTATATCCCATACTTCAAAAGGATAAATTCTTCCGCAATGCCCAGTATCTTCAACCCATCGAAAGCAAACCATATTGCATATACCACAAAGCCCGACATCATAACACGGAACATTACTTCGCTTTATAGCGACTGTTGGAGTATATTTTTGTAGACGGACGAATGCATGAGTACATAGTGGACGTTGAAAGTTACAAAAATGGGAGTAACAAGGTTAATACTGAGATCGTACAGATAGAAGGAGTGGTAGAGGAAAAAAAATTATACTACATCTCCCTTATCCACTTTATCGAGACTCATACCGTTAGCAGGTCGATCATATACAAAAGACGATGTATTGGCCAATGCCACGATTTTCCCATGGTCGATAAAGAAGCACGATTACTCTCAGCATCTAGTTCTCAATTAACATGGATCTTCTTCGAAGATTACGACATTCGCCATGTCAACTTTCTTTATCATGATGCACTCGTGATCATGTTGAAAATAAAAAATATCGCACTACATACAATGATGGGGGATACTGGCAGTAGTATCGAACTACTCTTCCAAAGTATGATTGATCAAATGGGACTGGCCGACAAAGATTGACCTAGCGATATCGATATCAGTGGGTTCGATAGCTCTAAAGAAGAATGTATAGGCTACACCATACTTATTATTACTGCTAGACTGGCAACGGTTGATGTAGTATTTTACATTATTAATGCAAAATCCCATTATTTGGGAATCATGGGACGTTGTTGGTTGTATATCATGCGAGCTACCTCATTGACCTATCATTTGTCGTTATGATTTGATTGGAATGGCGGCATTTACAAAATTAAAGGCAGTCAAAGGCTAGCTCGAGCTTGCGAAAATATTGCTACAACCGTGACAAAATTGCCAGTACAGCAGCTCATATAGCAATTATAGAAAACTACAGAGAACATTACATAAAGCATTATAGAGAACTCTACAGAAAACTAGCTCCTAAGTGCAGAAACTACAGAATAGGCCAAAATCAGTGGAGGCAAACGGGGCACCTACATTAGAACTCTTTTGCCCACAACAAAGCACAATACTCTTATTCAATTTCTCAAAGACAATAGTGATGTCTTCGCATTGACATTCCACGAAATATCAGACATTGATCCAAATTTGGTTTGCCACAAGCTTAGTTTAAAAGATAAAGTTGAGGCAGTTAAACAGAAATAGAGAACTTTAGCACCAAGGCTCTGAGAATAAGTCAATAAAGAGATTGATAAACTATGATGCTGAAACACATTTGTTTAGGACAATTTTAGTTAATAAAAGTTGAAAGGACATATCAAGCAGAAATTAGAGATTCAAACCAAAGTAGAAAAAACTACACAAAACTTCAAGGAAAGATCAAATCAGGCAAATTAAAGTTTCAAATCAATACACATAGAGAAAAAGAAATGGATCATCACCATGAACCCAAAAACTTGAAATCGCTAAGATAATTTATTCGTTCTTCTTCAACCTTATCCCAACTTTCACCGAATACATAAATGCATATAGCAAAATAAATAAAACCAGAGATTAATACTTCAATAGGGACTCAAATCGATTATAAAATCTAGAGTAAGATAGATCAAACATTACCTTATTTTGATTAGGGATGGAGCAAAGGAGAGAGAACTGAGTCTTGAATCGATAAAGAGAATTGGTGAAAGTGAGATCGGTGAAAGAGGTGAACAAAGTTTTAGAAATACCTAGAGCAGAGAGTGTAGAGAGTATAAAGGAATTTCTCTCTTTCGAACAAAGCAGGACCGCGAGAGGTGAAATAAATTCACATAATTTTTTGCCATAGTTTTTATTTCTTTCCCCATAGTTTTGCCAAAGCAGTACTTTTATCATCAGTTTATTTTTGCAAGCTAACCTTTTGGCCACTGTTTTACTCTAATAGCCACAAAATTATTTGTGATAGTTTGTCATCGAGAAAACAGTGGCAAAAACTAAAAGTCCTCCGTAGCCTATGCCCTAGTTTCTTGTAGTGCAATGATAAAATTGAAAAATCAATCCGACTTAATTTTAAAGCCAGAAACAGTGTGACCAAATATGAGGCACTAATCCACGGACAAGATATGGCTCTAGGGATTGGTGTGCGCGAATTATTTGTACACGGACTATTTACTTATCGTGAACCACTATATTGACAAATATAAGAAAAATGGAAAGATGATCGATTATGCCACAACAGTAGCTGACAGAATGAGCAGATTCAAAAAGACTATCATCGAATATTTGCCTCGTGGAGAAAACTGACATTTTGATTCCCATGCCTAACTTGCGGGAGTCCTCGAAACTGAAGCTCGATATTTGAAAATCGAAGTAGTATCCACCCCCAGTATTAACACCATCATCTCATATTCTATTAATATTGGGGGTGGTAAAGAGGTTGAAGACGATTAGAGATGACCTTTCCTCACATACATCAATCCCAAAAACAAATTTGATGGTGAACTCCCCGAGGATATTAATGAATGAAGACGTTTGCGGGACAATACTTAACAATACGTCGTTGAAAATAACCTACTTTACAAAAAGTCAGTTGCATGACCTTATCTCCAATGTTTATCTGATAAAGAGGCCCAAGCTTTCCTGCACAAACTTCACGAAGGTAGTAGTGGATCCCATGCGGTAGGACGATCTTTAGAAAATTAAGCTCTTACTCAAAAAGTCTTTTGGCCTAAAATAAAAGCTCAAGCCATCGAATATGCGAGCAAGTGTGATTCCTGCCAACAACATAGACCCAAAATTAGAGCTCCATCTTTGGAACTCTATTCAAGCAAAGTTTTCTAAGCATTCAAAAGATGGGCCCACGAACTCGTGAGTGAATTCCCAACTGTACCAGGAAAATGAAAGTACCTCCTAGCAGTAACGAACTACTTTACCAAATGAGCAGAAGCAGTTCCTTTGTGTCGAATATGTGAAGACGAAGTCATTAAGTTTATATGGGAAACTATTATAATACGGTTTGGCTGCTCCTACCTTATTAGAATCGATAATAGACCACAGTTTATTGGTTACAAGGTCATTGATTTTCTCAACCAGCATAACATCATCCACTCTCCTTAAAATCCGTATTACTCACAAGGAAATGGTCAGGCCGAAATCACCAATCGAACTATAGTCGACGGAATCAAAAAGCGCTTGACAGAAAATAATAGAATTTGGGTGCAAGAATTACCATACGTGTTATGGGCATACCAAACAGTTCCTCGGGTATCGACTAGATGTACACCGTTCTTATTGGCAAATGGTACCGAAGCAATCATCCCCACTCAATATCATCACCCACTACGTGATCATACCATGATAAACGATGAAAATGAGTTCTAGTTGGTGTGTAACATGAATTGGATCGAGAAAACAAGAGATAGAGCAGTCATGAACTTAGGAAGGTACCATCAGGCTTTAGCAAGATCATATAACAAACGAGTTCATCATAGAGAGTACGATATTAAAGATCTCATCCTAATAGAGATACCAAAACACAAAAAGGAATTTAATGCTGAGAAACTCGCAGAAAATTGGGAAGGATCTTTTATCATTGTCAGCAAAAGTGGGATTGGCTCATACGACCTCGCCACATAATATGGTGATCGAGTCCCTAATCCTTGGAATACGTGGAGCTTAAAATTACATCGCAGATAATATTCTATCAGAGTATACTATTTCTTCCAATTGTGTACGTCGTTCTTACATCAATAAAATACTTATGAATGATCGATCTACATCAGAGTACTTTCTACTATTTCATACAGTATTCTTCTACTATCTTTATCATTTTGTAAATCGTTCTTACATTAATGAAATACTTATGTTTGATCGCCCTACATCAAAATACTTTTTACTATTTCATACAGTACTCTTCTGCTATATCTTACATTTTGTGTACGCCAATCTTGCACCAATGAAATACTTGTGTTTGATTGCCCTACATTACATTACTTTTCTACTATCACAAACAAGTCTATATACAGAGCATATTTATTATATCACAGGTTACCAGTGGGTTCACCCCATTTTACTATTACAGATCGTTTACTGCATCTGCCAATTTGTTCTTTTAAATATATTACAGATTGTTTGCTACTTCTGCCAATTCGATCTTCTAAACACATTACAAATCACTTGTTGCTTCTGCTAATTCAATCTTCTAAATACATTATAGATCGTTTGCTGCTTCTACCAATTCAATCTTGTAAATAAATTGCAGATCATTTGCTGCTTCAGCCAATTCGATCTTTTAAATACATTACAGATCGTTTGTTGTTTAAACTAATTCAATCTTTTAAATACATTACAAATCATTTGGTGCTTCAGCCAATTTGATCTTCTATTACATTACAGATCGTTTGTTGCTTCAGCCAATCTGATCTTCTATTACACAGCAGATCACTTATTGCTTCAGACAATTCGATCTTCTATCATACCACCAGTCGGTTATTGGTTCCATAATCCAGCTAACAGGCGATAGACTTCTACACCTCAATTCGTTCATCAAAAGGTAGTACAAATACATAAAACTCAATAATTCTACTATCCGTTAAATTATATTCTAGTATAACCTTCACACTCTATCTACTATATTTCAGCTGGTATAGTACAAATAATTCCTTTTTACATTAATAACAACGCCTCCTCAATCACTCATACTATCAGACATCACATCGCTACACAAACTTTCCCTGCGCCCCAAAAGTCACAGACGCATCAGTTCTGGTACCCTCAATGTAATAATTTGTCTTCCTTCATTCAGTTTGCAATTAGCAAGAACACCAATTTTTGACATAATACGCTATTGATATTCAGTTCGCACTAGCTGCATATCACATTGCATGCCATTTGCAATCATGTTATCGTAAACCGTGTCTCTATCTTTTTCCAATCTCTTGAACTCAGACATAAAAAAGGAAAGCACTGCTGTCATTTGTCTGTCATGCATGTCACTTTCCTCACACTTAACATTATCATGGACAACGAGCTCCACAATTTTTCCCTTAGCCTCGTTCAGCATCCCTTCCAACGTTTTACAACGATCTTCCATCACCCATTTTTCATCCAAAGAAGCTGAATTACGTGTTTTTATCACCGTCATGAATTCATCCATTTGTCCTAATACAGCCATTGATTCCTCCATAGCAAACTGATTATGATCTCTCTCTACAACTTCTGCGTTAAGATTTCGTTCAGTCGTTAAAAGATCTACCTCCAATTTGGTCCTCAAACTAATCAGTTCCTCAATTTCCATTTGGTACTCCAACACATTTAACTCCAACACATGAACTAAATCATCTAATCATTTTACCCTAACATTAGCAGTGTGCCACAGTCCTTCAAACTTACAAGCACGCCTATCTGCCTCCCTCATAGCAACTCGCATATCAGTTATTTTTACTTTAAGCATATTTATCCGAACTTGCAAGCTTTTAGCATTATCTTCTTCTTTCTTCAAACTCGCTATCAAATTTGTCATTTTAGTTTGCGCATGTGCTAGTTCCGCCTCCCGCTGGGTTACTCGTTTCGAGATATTACTTGCATGACGTTGAAATTTTTTAATGTCTAACTCTATTTTCCTTACAACTTCTATTAATCCTTCCATTTTTTCTGCACAATGGCTAGTTCAGCTTCCTTATCTTCCAGTTGTTCGGTCAAACGAACCACTATACTTTGCTCTTCCGTTACTCTCGCCTTAATAAATATATATATAACTCAGTAGCACTTTTTAGTGCTTCCGGATGAAAATTCATATCAGTGTTCAATTTTTCATTTAACACACACAATGCTTCACACTGGCTTTGAACCTCTGTCAGTTCCCCCTGCAGCAACAGTTAACTTTCACATACATAGCAATTCGTGTATCAAAACAGTTTATATATCACAGTTAACAATTTTACTCAATAATATAATACTCGAGTACTATCAATCAACATCTTTACTTATATCTATATTATCATCACAGAGAACAAATTTTATTTATCATCAAAACAGTGTACAAACATATAATGCATATGCAAGTTGGTAAAAAACTTAACTACTTTACTTTTGCTTCATCGGGCTATGAGAAGACTACCCCTATCTCTCGAATTCCTTAACCTATCTACCTGCACATCCAAAGAAGATGTAAAGGTCACCACCTTCTACTGGCGTTACTTTCGCCGAGACCAAGGCATCAGACTCTCGACCTCCTCATCGTTCTCTTCCGACAAATTAACACTCGATCTAGGAGCTAGTTTTTCAACAACCTTTTCCTCCTCATCTTTTGTAAATCACATATTTTTAGCTTTTTCGCTCTCTATATCAAAGTTTTTCCCACAATCCATTATATAATTCCTAAATTCGTTCTCTACCCTAGCTAGCTCCCCGCCATAAAGCTCAATCTTACTTTTTATATGAGGTTCATGGTCTGTTCGAGTTGTGACCTTTGCTCATGATGGATACAAGTGCCCCCTCAATTGCATATGCGCCTTGCGTAGACGCTTACGCGTTTCCTTCTGCAATACACGCAACGCTTTCAAATCACCTTCTACCTTCTTTCTAACAGTAGTTTCTTTTGGCAATTGATTTGCCAAGGACGTATTTTATTCCATACTTTGCGCCAGTACGTTTTGTAACTCCTTTAATTCACCCTCTAATTTCCTTTGCACCTCAATTTACTATTTCCATATTTTGAAAAACAAAATTCTCATTGCTCATCGATCTTACATAAAGCCAAGAGCATCAGGTAAGGGTCCTATATCACCCCATATAACAGACACACCAGCTCGAGCTGAGCATTTTCTCGCCTCTACACTATGGCGATTACGTGCTTCTTGTGCTAAAAACATAACTCGAGCTCGGTCAGGCACTACACCCCTTTCCTTCAAAAGCTCTACATAAGCTTCTTTTAAACCCCATTCACTATCTACTTCGGCCGCAAAATACAGTGTCAAGATTACCAAAAGCTTTTGATACCTAACTTTATCACTCGGGTCAATAAAACAAGTCAAGTCTTTCAGTTTTCGTACTAACGCCCCCATTTCCTCTTCTTTTCTTTAAACCTCATCCCTCTCAATATTTATTTTTACATATCAGCACTATAAATCATATAATTCTTTAAAGAATTTCTCCGAATTAGACTTAAACTGTCTTCTCTCATACTCAATTTTATTTAATACATGTTGAATACGAGCCACGAAATCCCTCACTCTACTCAATAATCTCTCCAAGGTGAAAAAAGTTTTTCTCAACCGCTATATCTCCTACACAGATTACAAATTTCTTGTTATCGCACAAATATTCAAAAATAACACAATAAAGATATGTCTATTAAACTTAAACAGTTTTGGGACACACAAAACATAATTTCATCAAAGTCAAGATAGAACAGCATAATTTGAAACATAATACCATAAACTGATTAAATATTTTTGCTAATCTTTACCTCAGATGGGGGATCCATTTCTGTACCAGCAGCTCAAACTTGCTCAGTTTGTAGAGCATGTACGCTGACTGGAGCAACAACATCTTCTACCAGTTCATCTTCTGCATCTGAAGCAAAGACTATCTCTTGGTACCTGCCTTCTAGGCCCAGATCGATATCGACCGTTAGCCCACAGTGACGGAAAGACTGGATCATATGATTTCTATCATCCCTTATCTTTATAAGCATTTCTGACAAAGTTTCCTCGCTCTCAGACAATTCAACATATCGCTCTTCAGCAGCCTTTAACTCTTCAGCCTTGTTCTCTTTCTCCTCCTCGTGCTCCTTCATTCGAACTGATTGAGCATCGAACCTTTGAGTAAGCTCTCCAAACTCTTGGTTCTTCTTCCCAATAAAACTTGTAGCTCCCTTCAACAGTATTGATAATTCCAATACAAGACACGAGATCAGTAAGAAATAAATTATTCACAAATATGATAAACAGAGAGTATTAGTACGTACACAAGTTGTTTGCACTTGAAACATCCCTTTGAGCTGCTCTGGCTCAGTCCCTGCCATCTTAAAAAACCTTTGCTCTATTTCTCTTAGCTTGACTACAGCCTTAGCATGAGTTTGGTCACTGCCTTCACGCTCATGTTATTTCCTTTTCATCGACCTCTTGTCCGCTTCTAAATGAGCGACCTCATTTTCCACCTGTTCTTCCGCTACACCATCAGTAGCAAGCTTACCGCCCTCTTTCCCTTGGGCCACCACCACAGTACAAGGAGAAGCTTCCGCCCTGCCTTTATCAGCCTCCAAAACTTCTGCCCCATGTTCGTACTCTCTGACGCAGGCAGATGGATACCAGTTAAGTCATCTAGAGGAAGATGGGCCTTCTTCTTCTCAGCCATAGCTCAATTTTCATGAGCACGTTACACTTTGGGAACTCTGGAGTCTACCCTTTTATCCCCACAGATATTCAACTCACCAAGTACTTGCTTCAACTCGACATGCTCAAGTGCTACACAATCAAACAAGCTTGTATTATCAAAAAAGAATTTGGGATCAGGACTTGACAAACAAAAGCAAAGAAACAGTTAGATGCTCGAAGATAAACTAAAGGTTGGGCAAGATGGCAGATGTTATTTACTTGGATTACAATATTTATGGTTCAGGACGAGCGCTGGTTCATCTGGAACCTGTATACAATTTCCCCTACCCATACAAGGTGGTCATTCTACGGTCTACCAGCAAATTTAAAGTAAAAAAGAGGAGTCACTAAAAAGGAAACCGCTATTTCATCCTTTGACATACATTATTCTGTAAAATTTTAGCACGACATCTGCTATAAACTGCTTTGCAGTCCCACTCTCCCTTCACCTCACATTCAATGCCTCACACACCCTCATCATCTTAAATACAGTCCCATTTACTTAGGCAGGGAAAAATTGTAATGTATTCATCACCCCTTTTTGAAAGAAGGTCAGAGGGATCCTAAGGCCATACAGGAACTGGTTCAGATAGCACAAATACCATCATTCAGGATTGCCATTCCTGCCCCATTATAGTACGTAATTTCTAAACCCAGACTGGGAACTTGGTAGTACACCCCCTCTTCTTCTTTCCCAGATACCAAGGTCCTAAACCATAAACCTTGCTCCATCACATAATTTACCCATTCCCTTTTTAACTTCTTTTTTAATTTCAGATTTCTTTCCCTACATCTACTCCCTCAGGGTATATAAATTATAACTTATCTTTCACTTTCGTATCATCCTCCTCTACGACATTACTTACCTCACTGGGTTCCCCAACCTCTACACCTACAGTAACTTCCCTTCTATCTATAGTTTCTTCCATACCACTACAATCGTCATCCCTACTGACGATGATGCTTCCTCTGCACTAGATGACACTACAAATTAACTCATAGGCTTTATGTTTTTTGAACGCATACTGGACCTACAGATACATACAATCTTTGATCATTTTCTATACTTCTATGATTCAACACTTACAAAATTACATGTTATACCATACACACAGCAGAAACAAACCTCACTTGTACATTTTACCCAGTCAATGTATTCATTTTTAAAACTTTCCAAAACAACATAAAATCATTTTCAACTTTCCCTCTTCTTCTCCAAAAATAATTTTCTCTCTCTAAAATATTGTTACCATACCCAAAGCTTTTGCAAACAGTAACTAAATATAGGCGCCGTTCCTTGGCCCCATACATTCCTAAATTTGACATCCCCAAATCACTTACATACAAAGGCGATGAACAAACAACATCATACACAGAGCACTAGAAAATACAATCAAAATAGAAAAACAAAATTTACTAACCTGTACTAGAAGATCTACAATCTTTTACCTTGCCAATAGCTTTAACAGAGAGTGGTTGATTACATTTTTTCTCCAACACAGTTCTTTTAGCAGATAAAGCTTTCTCTACAAGATTGCATTCAGAACTCAAACGTTTCCTCCCTCTAGAAATACTGGTTACACCACTTTTTTCTCTCTCTATAACTATAGATAATTTATAAGGGAGAAAGATACGAGTTTTTATACTCTCCATGGGTTTATGAAATGACAGCTCTTTCAGACACGTGTCGTTCACCTCTACTGCCCCTACAGGTACGTCTTTTCATCTCATAACATCATCATGATGTATGTGATAACATTTACTGTTATCACGTCTATCTTTACTTTCAGCCATTAATTAATTCCTTCCTTCCTTCCCAAGACAATCTAAACGATCTATCACCTTACTTGTATACTCAACCAAGATCGTACCATAATTTACGTCATTCCTAAAATAACTAAATATTCAAAAATTGAAATTATCTGCACAACTGTTAAAATTAGACAGCTGTAATCCACAATATTTACCGCATTAAGCAATTTAACAAACACATTGAGCTTATTTATCCAGTTCACAGATTTAATATGTATTATTCTACATTCAATAGATAATAAAAATAGAAAACTACAAACAGATTACTTATTTATTTCGAGCTCTCAAAGTTCGAGCTTACAATCACATGTAGTTACATTTAAAGCGACCCGGATGATTTACATAACCACATGGAATTATCTCCTATCCTACTGCTCTTTCATCCTCTCCAGCAAGTTTATCCCGTGTGATCTCTCGAACAAAATCTTCTTGTAAGGAAGCATCCAGCAGCAACTCACGGAACACATCACGCCAGAAGAAAAAAAATGAACATACTCTGCACGCCTGCCTACGTCATCTTACCCGCTTAACTTCAACGGCCACTCTGGTAATACAACATTATAAGCCACTTTGATATTTAACCTACCTTCTACTGCATGACAAACACGTTGAGAACGTATCCTCACCATGATCACTTACAATCAACCAGCAACAAGTGTTTTCCTACAGAAAAATCAAGGCATAGTATCAACGGGTCAGCATCTTGTATAGCTAGCATGAAGATCAATTTACACCACTAATGTCGCCTACCAATTAGATTTTGAGGGGAAATATATATTATACGAATAAATTTTTAAAAATAAGAATATCAGTAGAATCTCGAGAATATTTTGACAACCAGTACTGTCCATTCTACAAAGTATATCCCCAGATCTTATTCGCACAGATAACATATCCGCAAAGATGGAGTTCGCATAGAATATTCAAGTACCTCAAGCAGTAGCTCTAACAAAGCACCTATAGGCAGATATTATTTACCTACCTACATCAAGACATTTTCCAGTCAGCTCGAACCGGCAACTTGTGCACATACCAGTCTCTTTTTAATCTATACGACCATACTAGCCACTAATTTGCATCCATTCACCAAACGACCTCATTTATATTTTCAAAATTCCCCTTCTCAACCTCACTTCCTAATAGCTTCGCTGATATACGTACCAAGTTCACTACATTTTAATTTGTTCAGGACTTTCCCACCACAACTTGATGTCTAATAGCTTGTACCAACTAAGCCTCTTTTAGTTCGGCACAAATGTTTGTCATACTTCAACATATGATAAAAATTTGTTTTTACAAATTTTTTACTTGCTCACATTTTAATTCCAGTTCAAACCACTTAGTTCGTAATTCCCCTTATCAAACACGACAGTTTACAAGTATGATAGACATATAACTATCAGTTCAAAAAATAATACAAACTTGAAATAACACGAAGTTTTCATTAGCTCGAATGATTCTTACATCTTAGAATTTACAGAATGCTTTACAGGTAACAAGTATTCCAAACAATTCCAAATATCACTTTACAGACTACATTACATTGGTTCGAAGCCCAAAACTCATCTTCAAGAAAAGAAAATTGCAGCAACCGTGCATGAAGATGAAAAATGGAAACATGCTCCCAATCTCTGTTCAACTGCATGAATGGCCAAGGCAATCTAGGATCTGGAAATCACTGAGGAAGCTTCGGTGTTCGTACTTAAACCACCCCTCCGCGGAAGGATCTTCATCACGAGAAAAGATGATGATTGTGCAAAAAAAAAAATTCCTCCACCACCGCCTCTTCCACCATAACCTCCACCACCCCGTGTAACAGAGAAAGAAGCAGGGTCCTATTTTTTAGATAGAACCCGCTCACCATCTGGGTACCGGTGAGACTCCCTTGGACGAATACCTGCCGCTTCATCTTCAGTTATAATAGCCACCTCTGGCAGTAGACATAGCCTATTCATGCGCTCCTCCTCCGATGTCAACAGATAATGGAAGTGCACCATTTGATGATAATCGTCCTTCGCCTCTACCACCTCTTCGCATGTCATACCGTGATAGGTAGGAGATACCAAAATTGGCATAGGAAGACTCAGATACTGATTCCCAAAGTATCAGAACCGCAGTTCCTCCACTTTCGTAAGAATCCCAGCCTCTCGAGATTATCGTCTAGTGGTTATCATCCTCTCAACATAAGGAAAATTGCAGACAACAAAAGGAAAGGTACATAAGAGAAAGATTAGAAAGTCAGAGAAATACCTGGCTAATCATAACTGCAACAGTAAACCACAGTACTATTTATACTATAATTAACATTAAAGACGACTTTCCAAATTCCTAACGTCATAAGGAATTCCCATGCAACAGTATTGACCATAGCCATTGGTTCTGGGAAACCCGACAACTGCAACAAGCATTCATGAAGACGCATTGGAAATGACCCCTGAGTATTAAATACAGTATTAATGAGGCTTCTCAACCAACACCACTTGCCCATAATGCTTCTCGTACTCTTGGCTGAGAGGGGGTGGTTGTAGTGTCTTATTCCGCATCTTGAACTCAATTTTCATCTTCGACCATCATACGACCACTCGACCTTGTCAACATACACGTGACACATTTATGACACATTACGAAATAGCTACAGAGTTTTACTTATTATTCTCGACCTCTTTATTAACAGCTCGAATCAACAAGCACTCCATCATTAATAAAGCCGTTAAAGGAGAAGAAGATCAAACCGTTACACAATCAGTTCAAAGACTCATCAAATCTATATTGTAACGTCCATCATTAAGAATAATAATGGTCATCAAACGGTCATATTATAAAACCTATAAATAAGATCAGAGAATTCCATATGAAGGACAGATGAATTCTCACTTAAACTCTATACAAAACTACTCAGAACATCCTTTGCAATAGCTGGCAATCTTTAATAAAATCTCTCTCTCTTTCTAAATCCTCAAGAGAGGTCGTGGTTTTTAACCTATTTAGAGGTTTTTTACGCTAAACTTTGTGTTAGAAATTACTCATTGTATACTAACATTCTGATTATCTTTGGTATAAAGACTAATATTGTATTACAAAATTGGGCTATTACAGGGCTGACCAGGGGCGCCTCTATACCCCGTGTATGACACACAAGCCATCCGAGACAGAATATCTCTTATAAATGGACTATGTTAATAGTGTTAACTATCATCCAACTAGTCCAGGCTCGTCGCCCATCATTATATATATCTGGGACCCGGCATATTGAGCTACCTTGAACCACTGCTAGGATAGATGTGTTATCCATACTTGTGCATAGTCACGAGTGATTATGTTATAAGGATTATTGAGGGAACCTTCAGTACTATTGCCATCTATTCTGAATATCTATTAGGCGACACTCACGAGTGTAATAGCCAAATTCTGAAAGCTCGAAATGGCTTAGAATTTGCTATCACATAAATGAACCTGCGATAATATTTTAATAGAAAGCAAGAAATGACACAGGTGATTTTAGCGTAGAAAACTTCTAAATATGTAAAAAACCACGACCTCGAGTGGAAGATTTTTGTAAGAGTATCTTTATTGCTTGAGACGGATATCTTATTACAAGTGATCTCTAGATTTAGAAATACTTTAACCTTGTAACTAAGAAGTTTGAATGTTTCTGAGAATCTAGAACAAGTAGTCTTATTGGTGATTTCTCGTATAATTTTTTGGTCCATGTCTCTTTTAGAACATCTTCCTTATATAGGCCATCTCCGCAGCTCTTCATCGTGCTGGAACATGTTCTTTGAACAATGTGGTTAGTAGTGGATGACTAAGTAACTATAGAGTTCGTAAGAGACATGTGTCTTTGACTGGCTTAGATTTTTTGGTTTGAAGTTTGACCCACGTTCTTCACCAGTTCGCAGATTAGGTTAAAATGTTGACTGGAGAAGTTATGCTAAAAATACGTAAGTCTGAGATAGAGGTAATTCGAACTGGTGACAAATCAATTTTAGGTGAGATCGTGGGATAAGTCCCTGCAATCGCCTCCTCGCAACCGAAGTTACGAGTGGCTTTGGTTGAGAAAGGATCTGTGGGTAATTGGTATTCGGGTTGAAGTTCATGGATATTTAAATAGAGTAATGATGGCTTTCAAGGCTTAAGCTCATTTGAGATTAATTATAGGGACTTATCCCTCGATCTCACCTAAAATTGATTTGTCGCTAGTTCGAATTACCTCCATCTCAGACTCACGTATTTTTAACATGATTTCTCCAGTCAACATTTCAACATACTCCACGAACTGGTGAAGAACGTGGGTCAAACTTCAAACCAAAAAATCTAAACCAGTCAAAGACACCTATCTCTTACGAACTCAATAGTTACTCAGTCAACCGCCACTAACCACATTATTCGGAGAACATGCTCCAGCACGATGAAGAGTTGCGGAGAAGGCCTATACAAGGAAGAAGTTCCAAAAGAGACAGGGACCTAAAAATTATACAAGAAATCACCAAGAAAACTACTTGTTCAAAATTCTCATAAACATTCAAACTTCTTAGTTAAAAGGTTCAAGCATTTCCAAATCTAGAGATCAGTTGTAATAAGATATCCGTCTTAAACAATAAAGATACTTTTATAAAAATTCTCCACTCGAGTTTGTGATTTTTTACCTATTTAGAGGTTTTCCATGGTAAAATCACCTATCTCATTTCTTGCTTTCTATTAGAATATTATCGCAGGTTCATTGGTGTGATAGCAAATTCTAAGTCATTTCGAGCTCACAAAATTTGGCCATTACATTTAGCAGCGTCTGTGGGAAAGATTATATTTCCATGATATCCTAAGGCAGTCTTTCGCTACAATTTTCAATCATGGTTACTTCTAGACGACAAACTACATGCATCTAGTTCGATGTTTCAATGGAGCTGGAGCAACTTACAGAACTACTGGTGAATCTCAACGCTGAAACAAAGAAATGCGTCGAGCTCGAACTTTAGTTAACTAAGGATTGGGAGCTCCGCAAGAAAGAGCTCGACACATAACGACAAGCTTATTTAACAGCGATCAAACGACATGAAGACCAGATAACAACAATACAAACTGCCCTAAAGGCTCTACAAAATACTCAGCAGGCTCCTCCAACAAGAGGTCATGATCAGTTGCCAGAGACCTCTCGTGTTTCTGCAAGGGAAAGATTGGGACTACGAGGATTCACCAATAAAGTTATTTCCAAAAATATTCAGCACGAACCACAGCCCTCCATTCATTTGGGTAGTAAAGTTCAGTCCGAAGCCGGCCGAGGTCACCGAACTTCCGTCCGTCAGGAGGAAGAACAGCGACCTCAATATCAAGTTCCAGTACGAGATTTCTTGAGTGAAGGTACTGGTACTCATCATATACAACTTGCTCATCCTGGGATTCAACCAACACGTCATTACGTCACGAAAGAGCATATGAACCAACGTATTAAGGAGTTGGTCGAAGCATAAATTTTGGGTACTGTCGGCGACATCACAAAATTACAAGGAAGTCTGATTGCCAAAGAACTATTCGATATGGAGATACCGAAAGATTTCCATACTCCAAAAATTCGTAAATACAAAGATACCGGCCCGAAGGAGCACATTTAACAGTACTATGATTCATTGGGGTTGTATTCCAATCTCAACCACATCCTCTACCATCTGTTTGCCATAAGTCTGTAGAAGGAACCACTCTGATGGCTTCACTCTCTCCCCAAGGACTCCATATATACATTCGACCAACTACAGAAATAGTTCATCAAGACATATGCTCACAACAGGGATGAACAGGAGAATTTGTATTCTCTTATCAGTCTCAAACAGCCACACGGAGAGAAGCTCAAGAATTTTGTGAAGAAATTCTTAAAGCTCGCGTGTAAAGTGGATAACCTAGATCAGAAAATAGTTGTTACTACTTTCACTAACGCGCTCCAGCTCGACTGCAAGGCCAAAGAGCACCTCTTCCTCAATAAACCTATAACCTTGGAGGATATGATCACCAAGGTCAATAGTTACGTCGACCTGGAGAGGATGATCTCTGAGCGATATAAATCTACTAAATATGTCCTCACCACCAAAGGTCAATCTGCATATCGAAGCACTGAACCAAAGGAGGAATATGGAGATCAGAAGCACACCAAGGGCAACACTGGCTACCCTCGAAAAGGCAGTCCGCCAAACAAACCCATCCTCCTAAAGATGAACGTACGAATCTCCACAATTTTTCTACTACTTTTGAAGGATAAGCTCTACCGCGTCTCTCAACCATAAGAACCAATCGATAATCGACCATATTGCCTACATCATAAGGTAAACCATCATTCTACTGACAATTGCTATACTTTACAGAGATTGCCCAAGTACATTTTTAAAGAGGGATGGATATTCGAATATATTATCGACCAGGAATCATACAAAGATGACAACTATAAGAAGCAACTTGAAGTTATTCAGATCAATGATCAAGCTGAGGAGAAGCATCTTTACCATATGTACCACAGTAACATAATCGAAATCAACCAGATCACCAATTCTAACAGATCCAAGTGCAAGAGACTATCAGAATATTGTGATCTCACACCTCAAGACAAAGAAGCCAAGCTTCTTCCTGAGTCGAGCAATTGCTGGCTTGGGATTTCCTTCGAAGATTGCGATACTAGCCATGTCAAATTTCCACATCATGATACATTAATAATAATGCTCAAAATGAAGAAGTTTGTCATGCACACGATGATGATCGATACTGGAAGTGGTATTGAGATTTCGTTTTAGAGCACTATCAACCAAATGGGATTGGCCGACCAAGTTATTCAGAGCGACACTGATATTATTGGGTTCAATGGTTTTAGAGAAGAACGAGTAGGCAAGATAATCTTACCGCTTACCACAGGACCAGCCACCATCAACATCGTCTTATACAATGTCAAATCTTGTTATCTCAAGATTATGAGCCGCTGTTGGATTCACAACATAGAAGCAATCGCCTCCACCTATCATTAGGAACTCCAATTCAAACACAACAATGGTATTTATGAGATCAGGGGTAGTCAGAAGCTCTCTCGAGCTTGTGAAAATATCATCTCTTATTATCCTGGATACTTCTGACAAATTTGTTGCATAGCAATTACAAGAAGCTCATCACCTCAATGATCAACCTTCCACGGAGGAGCCAACGGAATATATCAATATTGATAGACCTAGCAAAGGTACTTTCATTGGTACTAAGCAGGTTCAGCAAGAAAAAAAATCTCTCATTCAGTTCTTGCAACTAAATCAATACATTTTTACGTGGTCTTTCGAAGAAATGCCTGGGGTTGATCCGGCCAAGGCATGTCACCAATTGGCCATCAACATCAACGCCATGACAGTCAAACAAAAACAGCGGCGACTATCACCTCGTCTTCGAGATGAAGTTAACACCAAGAACAAGAAATTGATCAAAGTGGGATTCATTCGAGAAGCCAAATATCCAGACTGGATATCCAATATTGTCGCCATTCCAAAAAAGAACATAAAAGTCTGAGTTTATGGAGATTTTACCGATCTGAACAAATATACTCAAAAGGACAGTTTCCCTCTTCCCAACATTAATCAGATCTTTGATTCTACAGCAGGCCAAGACCTTCTATCTATGATGAATACTGCTTCAAGATACAATCAAATTCCACTATTAGAAAAAGATCAATAAAAGATAATTTTCATCAATGAAAGAGGTTTTTATTACTACAAAGTCATGCCTTTCAGACAAAAAAACGCGGGTGCCACATATCAATGGTTGATGACTACTATGTTCAATGCACATCTAGGGAAAGTCGTTGAAGTTTACATCGACGATCTCTTGTGCAAGAGCGTACAGTCAGCCAATCACATCTCAGATCTCAACACTATATTTAATATTTTTTGATCTTACAGGATGTGTCTTAACCCTGATAAATGTTAATTCGGGGTACATTCTAGATGATTTCTAGGTTACTTCATCAGCAAGAAGGAGATTGAGGCCGATCCAGATTAGATTTGGGCTCTCCTCAACATGCCTTCTCCAAAAACAATGAAAGACGTTCAAAAACTTACCGGCAAGATTACCGCTATCAACCGTTTCATTTCTGAATCTTCAGACCGTTGTTGTTGGTAATTCCTATTACTCCGCGATTGTACAAACCAGGAAAAGCTCAGCCAAATACAGAGGTCGCATGGACACCAGAATGCGAAGCAGCTTTTCAGGATCTCAAAACCTATTTGAGGAGGTCTCCCATAATGAGCACCCCAGTACATAATGAAGAACTGATTATCTACCTAGCAGTCACAGATACTTTACTCAACTCAATTCTTATTTGCCTTGAAGGGAAAATTGAGAAACCAGTCTAATTCATCAGCAAAACCCTCACTCCAGTAGAAACGGGGTACTCTAAAATTGAGAAACTTCTTCTCACTCTTGTTTACACTTCACCGAAACTCAAGTACTACTTTCAAGCTCATTAAGCCAAAGTCATGACGAACTACCCACTTCGGGAAGTTTTATTCAAGAAAGAAAAATCAAGGAGAGTACAACAGTGGTCAGTCAGTTTGGGAGAACATAATATCAAGTTCGAACAATGTCATTCCGAGAAGGGTCAGGCCATTGCCGATTTTCACAAAGTTTTCCAGTGGAAGATCCCGAGTAGGAGGAGTACGACCCTGACCTTACAGAAGAAACTTACGAAGATTCACCCCCCAAACCATTTGACGAACGAGCTAAATAGATTACAACAAAAGGGTAGAGACTTCATCTAGATGAATCGAATTGATTACCCCTTCCAATGGCAGAATTGATAAATCAATTTGCTTGGATTTTGAGGCCTCAAATAATATCACCGAATACGAAGCTCTCATTCATGGACTCAACCTCGCTCTTGAGCTCGATGTCCCAGAACTCTCTGTTAATACAGATTCCCTACTCATCATCCACCATTACTCTGAGCAATCTAAGAAGAATGGAAAGATGATCGAATGTGCAGCCCCTGTTATAGATAGAATGAGCTAGTTCGGGAAAGCAACTCTCAAATATCTGCCTCAAGGTAAAAATAGACACGTCGATTCCTTGGCATATCTAGCCAGGGTCTTGGGTACAGAAGCTAGATATCTCCATATTGAAATTATTTCAACCCCTAGCATTGATCGTATTTCTGTATGCACGATCAACACTGGGGGCGGTAAAGGGGAAGACGACGATTGGCAAAAGCCTTTCTTAGCCAACCTCGATATCGACAACAGTTGTAACGGACCACTTCCAACAAATCTAAAAGAGTACTGACAGCTGATCAACAACTTGAAGTACTGCACAAATCAAAATGGTATGCTATACCACCTTCCCTCACAGGGAATTACCTAAAGTGCATCTCCAAACCAAAAGTAGATGAAATGTTTTGCGAATTACATTAAGGGACTTGTGGCTCCAATGCCGCAGGTTGATCACTAGTAAACAAAATTATTACATAAGGTGTATTATTGCCTGGCATACGCATGCAAGCAGAGGAGTACTCACGCAGATGTGACGTCTGCCAAAGATATGGACACATGATACGTACCCCTGTGCTCGAACTCCATGCAAGCAAGGTGTTATGGCCATTCGAAAGATGGGCACTTGATCTCGTCGGTGAATTTCCTAATTCTCCAGATAACCGCCGTCACCTACCCGTAGCTACCGATTATCTTTCAAAATAGGTAGAAGTAGTTCAACTATGTCAAACCAGAGAAGAAGAGGTCATCTCTTTTATCTGGGAACACATCATCACTCAGTTTGGGTTCCCCCACCTAATTCGTATCGATAACGGGTCCCAATATTAGAGAAAAAATTGAAACCTTCCTCAACCAACACAATATTATCAACTCACCATCTAATCCTTACTATCCTCAAGGTATTACCTAAGACGAAATCACCAACAAAACCATCGTGGATGGACTCAAAAAATTGTTTTACTCGTAGAAAAAAGGGAATTGGGTTTGAGAACTACCTTATGTCCTATGTGCATATTGTACCACTCCCCGACAGTCAACAGGATGCACCCCATTCCTCCTTGTTATGGCACTGAGGCTGTTATTCCTTATGAATACCATCATCCAATTTGAGATAACGAACTAACGGACGATGAAAATGAGTTTGAATTGGCTTTCAACCTCAATATGATCGAAAAAGCCAGAGAACACGCCATCGTTAACCTAGGTAGATATCATCATATGCTAGCCAGATCGTACAACAGCCGTGATAAAAACTGTACCTTCCAAATTGATGATCTCGTCCTCAGAGAGATTCCTCAACATTGTAAAGAGCCTCACGCTAGAAAATTAGTCGACAATTGGGAGGGTCCGTTCATTATTACAGGTCTCTCGGACCTGTGATCATATTATCTCATGACAGAAAAGTGAATCCCTATTCTAAATCCTTGGAACGCTAGGCGACTAAGATAATACTATCATTAAGCGTCTCACTACTCCATTTCCATTTTTTGTTTTTGTTTTTTTTAAGTTCTAAAAGTGAGATTTGCATCTCCATCCAATATAAATTCTGAACTGATCAATAAAACTTCCAAGTTTTTCACAACATCTCTCAACTTACGTAGATTCAACTACATTATATACATTAAAGCATAGATAATACTAGATTTTAATCGATCTTATACCAGTTAAATCAAGGGAAATACTTGGTTTGGCTGACTCTTCTAAATCTCTGCTATTAAAACAAATGTAGAAACTTGTTTTATATCAAAGACTCTACCAAACATCAGATAGGGCAAAGGTAATACTAGCCTTCATCCACTTCAACTTGTTTGGGTCATTATACCATCTAAGTCAAGGATAACACTTGGTTTGGCTGACTCTACTAAATCTCTGCGATTAAAATAAATGTAAAAACTTTTTTATATTAACGACTCTAAAAGGCATAAGATAAGGCAAAGGTAATACTAGCCCTTATCTCTTTTAATATGTCTGCAATATTACTGCAGTTAAATCAAGATTCACTTGGTTTGACTGACTCAACCCATCTCTGCGATTAGAACAAATGTGAAAACTTGTTTTATATCAAAGGCCCTAACAGACATAAGATAAGGCAAATGTCATACAAGCTTTTATTTATCTCGTTATGCCTGCGACAGATACTATTTATTTTCAAGTTGCATTCATAACCACTACAATGGATTCTTTTTGGCTGTTGGGATATCAGCTGTGCTTTCTCCTATAGTAGAAGATCAATCAGACTTCAGTTTGTGAGTTACAGTAACTCTGCCCCTCTTTATCAGATAAAAAGATCGAGAGCCTAAATTTGTTTCCATGGAGGCCATACAGTTCCCTTAATTTATATCAACTCTACAAATACAACCCTTGTCCGACAGACTCTTGAACAAGGTATCTCGTTCTAACTCAAGTCTTTTTACTTCCTCAACAAAATAAGCAACGATCGACTTTAACAGGTATGAGCGTGATGCATGAGATACAACTATCTTTGAAAAATGAGGCCTCACCTTCTCGAGGCATGACTCCAACCTTGTATATAGTCTCTTTTGATGTGCCATTACCCTTTCTGTCAGAGCATCAAAAGCTATACTCTCTTCCAATTTTTTAATGGCATTAGCTCATGCTGCCTGATTAATGACCTCTAAGTCCGCCACCTGAGTGTGAAGTCTCTCGATTTCTGCATTCAACTCTTCCCTGGCCGAAGTGTCCTTTAACAGGTCGTCTTTCTTCTTCATCAGAATCTCATTCGCCCTTATTTCCCCTTCTAAGACTTTTTCCCTGACAATAGCAGTATCCAACTTATGTTGGCACTCCTTCAAGTTTGTATTCCCTTTTTTGCACATGCCCTTGAATTTGAGCTACGTCACCTTCTAGCTCCCTAATTCGACCTGATAGGCTAACTACATTCCCTTGGACTAGAAGAACCTTAACATCATTTCAACTCCTCCTCGAGCGCTCTCCAGCCTCGGCATTCCTGACACGCACGTTGGCTTGCGCCAACTCAGTCTTCAATCGTGCCACCCTCTTATTTAACTCATCACACTTCTGTTGCATCATCCAAAACTCCATATCCTTGGCAGATAGAGTTGTATGCAAGTGCTCGGCTGCAGCTTCTGAAAACGATTGATCCTCTAGAACTACCTTCAGCTCGTTATCTTTTTTAATCATTTTCCTTTTCAGCCGCTCTAGTTCGCTTCTATAATTCTAAAAATAAGCTTGAAATTTTCCCTCCAATCTTTCTAGCGCCTGAATACGGTATTGAGCCATGTCAACATGCCTACTCTTTACCATCAGCGTGTCAATCTGACTTTGAAGCTTCACTGCGTGTTCTTTTATCATCGCAAGCTCTTTTAGCCCCTTATCAATTTCTGCATCCTTCTCCTCGATCTTACGAGTGAAGTCGACAACACTCTGGGTTGCCTCAACAAACTTGAACTGCACATTTACATGCTGGTCTTCTCTGTCCTCATTCGTCACCCTCACTCACCCTATCCAACTCCTCTGCAAAATTCTCATTTACATTGGAGTGCCTCATCTTCGCGCGAACGAGCTGAATTCAATTTGACCTGCACAATATTGATATATTATATATAGTTCGATTCAGAACACCCCATCCACATACATATATATATATATATATATATATATATATATATATCATTTCTAACAAGATATCTGATTTTTAACATCTACCGTGTGCAACTACTTCTAGACTTAAAGGTCGAAGTACGATCTCAGATGGATGCTCCATGACATATATTTTAAGGTCTAAGGTACATGTTCTCTATATGCTACTTTGTCTAAAACTTTAATTTTTCCTATGTACTATTTTAGTATCATTTTTCAAAAACTGATAACAAGTTTTTGGTCTGCCTCCACGTTCTATGCTGTCTTATTTACTTGGCAGCTTTATGTCAATATAGCATACAAGTCAAAAGGCATGTTCCGATCTAACCTGCAGATCCGCTTGCAAAGACACTGAGGATGTGGAGATCTCTATTTCCCTGGCAAGCTCGGTCTCTAAATCTTTTATTCTGAGACTCATTTCTCTAAGTACCGACAAAAGAGTTATAAAAAATAGAAGCTCACCCTATAGAAGTTTATTCAATACACACAATCCAACCAATTAACAGAACACTTCCAAAATATTTATACAAATCCATTTCTCTACCCTACCTTCTTATTCTCCCTCTCTGGGAGTTCGGTGTCATCCCCTTGATTGTCTAGCACCGTCTGGCAGGAGATACCATCCAACCTATCAACAACTCCAACCGCGACCTCTTCCACCTCTTCATCATCTTCCTCCTCGGCATAGGTGTCTGCCATAATAGCATCCACCTCATCCTCAGAATACCCCTTCAACATAAGGTGGCACCCGAGTTTTCGCATTCTGCCACTACCTCCTTCAGGTTTGCTCTCGCTCTGCTTACAGATGGCTAATCACCACTATGTAGGAAGCCTTCAGGGCCTCCAGCTTTTTTACATCCTTGAGAACATCAACCTTCGCTCGAGCTACCTTCTTTTCAAACTCGATCTTCCCCTTCTTCAGCTCAAATTTCTCCTCTTCGACTCCGAGCCAAATCCCCCTCACTAAATGAGCAACTTGCAAAACACAAATTGACCTCAGTGCGAGCTCAAAATGCAATACATAAATATACTTCACATAATCGAGCATAAAGACCTACCATCTTGCTCATGTCATCTTCCCTGTGAAGAGTCGCCAGCCTGGCCCTTTCCTTTACTTCTTTAAGATCGTCCTCAGCAGCATGTCGCTATTCAGCGACCTTTTCTCCTGACTTTCCCGAAGGTTCAATCCTTCTCCTATTTCTTTTTCATTGAGCTCACCACTTCCAGTGGTACCAAAGGCCGACGGACGCTTTAGTATCTATTTTTCGGAAATGTTTGAGCTAATTTGCTCGATGTAATAGACTCTAGCTGAAACGAACTGTCTATTCTAGGGGCCTTGTGCAAGTTCGTTCGCTCTTCCTCACCAGTTCCTTTCTTCATTCCATCATCAACACCCGTCATCAGCCTGGTCGATTGAGATTTTTGAACCTTTATAGACTTGCTCCCAACCCGTTTCTTTCTGCTAAGGCCAAGTCCTTCCAACACAAATTCGAGCTCAACCTCTTCCTCAGCAACTTTGTCCAACAACAAATATTTCCTCTCAACCTGGGACTTCGGGCCTGCCATGCACAATATTTTTATTATCAACAAAAGATCATATATTTCAAACATAAAAATATTATACGTTATGCATTGTTATACTTACTTTGTTTTACAGTTCTAAATAGAAGATCCAAAGGTTCTTTATCATCTCTCTGAAGGCAATTACCCTTCACCCATATTATACTGTCATTCCAGGCTCGACTTGCTGAGTTCAGATCGAAGAAGTGAGGCCGAGTTGCGCTCATACATAAATATGCCCCACCACTGGCGTGATAATTCTTCACCCCATAAAATTGGAATACATCCTCAGGGGATAATATCCTCTTCACTTTTCCCTCATTCTCCTATTTTTCGTTTAAATGGTCGCAAACACTTATTATCTCACACATGTTCCCGTTCAATTAAACAGGACATACCCCAATCTTATTCATAATCCCTTTCACCAAATTGGTAAGAGGAAAACTCAACCCGTACTCTAATTGAGATAGGTAACACAAATTTTTTTCTGAAATGTCACTTCGAACACTCCCATCAAAATATTCCAACGAGATCGATTCATCTATACCCCTATCTTATTTTTCCTTCTCCAAGTTGACCAATAAATAAAAATACTCATCCCCCGTCGCTACAGTACACCCCCTAAATAGCTTATCCGCATATTCTACGCAGTTACTCCATGTCCCTCCTATAATAGCCTTGGCTTTACAAAACTCTTTAAATGCATCCGAACGGGGAGGATAGGTCACCAATTATCCAGGGAAACCTGAAAATTGTTCAAACCCTACTTCAACCTCACTATCAGACATTTTAATTTCAGACTCTACCATCCGACTAGAGGTCGACACCATATTAACAGGTGAACTATCCATCTTAACTACAATTCTACATGCAAAGGTTTAATCCTACACAAATACCTCTCACATTCGACCTACATCCAGGTTCAGGTATCTATCATTATCTCATACACATCGATCATTCACATACAAAATATCTTTTATATATTTTACATATATTTCAAATTTCGTGGGCTACTATAAATAGTGATTTTTTAGAGATTTGCCTAAAATAGATTACGATTTGCAAAAAACACAGGCATGCAGCGCACGTCTCTACTAACCTTTTATGTCAAAATAAGAATTCGAAGCAGCGCCAAATCATTCCCTCACAACGCTGCTGTATAGCCACCTACGTGATTCAATTCCCGCAACTCTCTTCGACTTTTGATCACTCTCAGATAAATCCTTACCAAATCCTCTGCAATTTTTGTACGCATCTCACTCTGTGCTCTCTAAGTTTTTAGAAGTTGAAAAACATCTGAATGGTGAGGAAAAATTTCTATTTATTCTTTCTCTCTCTAACGGCTGGCAGTTATTGTGCCTCGGACGAGCCGTCCTCAGTTTTGGAACCGAGGTGTCTTTTCCACTATCCATGTCAGATGTCTTGCACCTTTTCAATAAAACCGTTTTTCCATCATTACCCCTCCCCTCATATTTTAATCTATTTTTCTCTTCTGTTTCCATATCTTTCTCTGACCTTTCTACGCTCATGATAACTCATACTCACACGATATCAGATTTTTACAGTTTTACATAAAAAACAAAACTAGAAGCTCCTACTTTTTTCTGTTTGTTTCTTATACTTATAGTACTAGTGACATCATTTTCAAAGTTTACAAAATTTTCAAAGTTATTCAAAATTGTTTATCAAAACAGTCACAAACGATATTTACAACTATAGATGATTAATTTGACTTTCATCTTTTCTGTTAAATTCAAAAACTTACATTTATTTATGATAGCACTTTACATATAATTACACCAAAAATAGCCTTGATGGCCTGGACGACCACATCCGATCATATATCCTCCAGCAATCATCACATCTTCAGACTCGATCTCCTCTATAATAAGAAATCTTAGTGCTTACATTCAAGCTGTTGGGTCCACCATTATTTCTCAGAACATCTCTTCATAAAAATGACGTCCATATTCCTGATCTATCCCAATCATATCCAAACCTTCAACATTCACCTCCCTCACTAGCAATTTAGCATCATAATCCAGTAACCCAAAACTACGTTTACGCATTTCGGCTATCTTAATAGCCAATCGCCCCTCAACAGCGTAACGGATTCTCTCAGAACGAGTCTACCTTATCATTCTTTCCTTCTACCTATTTTTTCCTCTTCAACCCCCCCCCCCCCTTCATTTTATACCCTGTCAGGCCATAAATTCCACGCAGCTCGGGATGTTCTCCTATTATCTCATAACACAAACCATAGAATCTTGGTAGAAGTTATATCTGAACATATCTCTTTCTATCTAACAATATCATTTCATCCTATTTTATATCAACCTGATTTCTTCCAGCAAACTGTCATAGATCGACCTACCATTCCGAAATTTGCATAATTTCATTTCCTCTATATTTTTATCCAACCCCAGGTCGACCTTATAGTATCTGCATGACAACATATTTCTACCAGTTTCATTATGATAACAATAATTTTTATGTCATACATATCATCTTATCAGTATCTTGGCAAACTCATAACATTATTCTTAGCTAGATTCCAGAGACATCCTATTCTATATCAGCACAATGTTTGGTGAATAGATATTATTCATTTCAACTCAAATTACAAATACATTTACAGATAACAAGTCTTTCACAGTACTCAGAGATCGAATAAGTACTTTTACAGATATCAAGTCTTACAATCACTAAGAAATCAGGTACTTTACAGATAACAAGTTTTTTGAGTATTTTACAGATAACAGATCTTTCAGGCACCCCCAAGAATTAAGTCCTTCAGTTCATCCTGCTTCAGTAATTTTTCACCGTGACACATAGCAGAAATTGGAAAACAACAAAAAGCTTCCCTCACATAAGTTTCGTTGAAGTCTAGTCGAGCATCAAATGGAAACTATGCAAGCAGAAGACTCAGTGTTGGACCCAACTCTTCAAACTGAAGGCCTTCTTAGCATCAAAAAATGATGAAAATATAGAAGCAGACTTTCCGTCCTACTCCTCCACTACCATCACCGCCTCTCCTATAACCACCATCCTCGCAGAGTTAGTAGAAATGAAGAGGGACTGACCTTAGAATCCATTCCAATACAAGTCATCAGCATAACTGCCCCGCAGTTATACCTATCCCTACATTTATCCCCCTAACATTTTCCTCCGCAAGAGTACGAAGACAAGCCCAACGTTCCTCGCCTGTCAAGACAACGACATGAAACCTCTACCTACAGTAAAATTCATCCTCAGCTTCAATCGCTTCGTCTTCCGACATACCTTGCTAAGTCGGAGGAACAGGAGCGGGTATCGACATCTTCAAGGATTGGTCGCCAAAGTACTTCAACATCAACCTCTGCATTTCATAAGCAAACCTCTCTTCAAGGACCATCCTCCGAGTCTTCACCATCTTTGAAACTTTTAGAGAATTTGACAAATTACCAGCGTACTTTGCTTCAAAAATTGGTACAGGTACTATTTATATAACCCTACATTTATTGTGCAGGTACGTTTTTCTAAACATCATCATTCATTACAGAAGTAACTCTTCAAATCATAACCGTCACATGCATCAGCATCCACATCTTCATTTAATACATGTCATTTCCCCATAACCGGCACAACTTCCATACAGTCAAAGCCATCATTACTCCATTTCAATATCCAAGAACTTCAACCTGAATACCAATTACCCACAGATCCTTTCACAACCAAAGCCACTCGTGACTTCAGTTGCGAGGGGAGATTGTAGGGACATATCCCTCGATCTCACCTAAAATCGATCTATCGCCAATTCGAATTACCTCCATCTCAAACTCACGCATTTTTAACATGACTTCTCTAGTCAATATTTCAACCTACTCATGAACTGGTGAAGAACGTGGGTCGAACTTCAAGCCGAAAAATCTAAACCAGTCAAGGATACATGTCTCTTAAGAACTCAAACATTTACTCAGTCAACCACCACTAACCACATTATTCATAGAACGTGCTCCAGCACGATGAAGAGCTCTGGAGAAGGCCTATATAAGGAAGAAGTTCCAGAAGAGACAGGGACCAGAAAATTACACGATAAATCACAACAAAACTACCTGCTCTAGATTCTCATAATCATTCAAACTTCATAGTTACAAGGTTCAAGCCTTTCTAAATCTAGAGATTACTTGTAATAAGATATCCACCTCAAACAATAAAGATACTTTTACAAAAATCCTCCACTCGAGGTCATGGTTTTTTACCTATTCAGAGATTTTCTACTCAAAAATTACCTGTGTCATTTCTTGATTTCCATTAGAATATTGTTGCAAGTTCATTGGTGTGATAGCGAATTCCAAGCCATTTCGAGCTTACGGAATTTGACCATTATAACGAGTATCCAGGATAATCCGGATGTTGCTCTAAATTCTGAGAGTATATTCTACAGGTGTTGTCACACCTATTGAAGAAGGCGTGTGCATGCTCAGCCGCACATGTATATACGTCGTACGGTCTCTTATTTTGCTGTAATTCGAGGCACTTTAGATATGCCAGAGCTAGGCTATGACAATAGGTGTTACTAAGTTATGTAAGCGTGTATTTTCAAATTTGAGTACTATGCTTGTGACTTGTCTCAATCAATCAGGACTCGTCTAGATTGTCAGTGTGAATATTCCTGGATCAGGCTCAGCTCGAAGGAAAAACCTGAACTTCCAGCAATTAAGCTAATGCTAGAGATAGTCCGAGAATCAATAAGTTATTTGTTCCTGTATTCAACAATATGTATCATTCCAGGCTTTATTTCTTGTACATAAAGAACATGAATCAAGAAAAGTACAAACACAATCTAAACCAAATTCTTCACTTGGTACGCTGGACAATTTTTGTAATCACAAACATTTCTAGTGATTTAGACCTATGCTAATTTCTAACCATTAGTTTAGATCTCAAACATTTCTAGTGAACCATCCATAACCTAACCATAACATTGTAATCAATTGTCTTCCACGTTGTATCTACAAACTTATAACTTCATACATAGTCAAAAATCTCCACCAAAATTTGAACATCAAAATATAATTGCTTTAACAAAACCATAAGATAGCTACAATAAGACTTTATGTTCTCACTATATGTCATGTGTTGCCGTGTTGGTATGTTCTATTGCGGAAATATGTTTGTCTGAACTAATTAGCATGCAAACTATAAAAGATATGAGTTAAATTAACTTATGTCCTAATATTTATATGCATATTTGACTTTAGTCCTGCCATTTAACAAAAAAGCAATTGTAGTCCTTTATTTGCAGTTTGACCTTGGTCAACTGCAATTGACCGCAGTTGACCCATATTTGACTAAATTAACAAATTTTGAAGACAAATTTACCCTTTTATAATTTAAAAAAAAAAAACAAAACAAAACAAAAATCGCAGCCTCGAGATACTTACCTGCAGTATCGGGCGATGCACAACTGTCGACTGTTGCTCGTCGTTGCAACCAAAACCATTTCTTTCTCTCCCTCTCTCCAATCTGAGCTTCCCTCTCTTCAATCTTCCTCTCCAATATGAGTTTCTTACTTCTTCTACAAAATTAAACCAAGTATCAACCAAGTTTCCTGTTTTGAAATAAAAAATAAACAAAGGTAATTTAACAATGGGAGGTGGTTCTGAAACACAAACAAATAAAATTTAGCATTACTGCAAGCTTAGTTATAGTCTTAATTGAAAAAAATAAAGTTTTTAGTCCATGAATCAAATTTCAGAGAGAAAAAACTAAAGCTTATGTTATTTATAAACAGAGGGGGCTAAGTTTAATATATTTAAGAACAGAGGGTGTTTAATTTTGTACTTTGTACTTTCTAATGTATGTCTCTTATGTGGGAATATTGTTGTTATTCCAAATTGTAGTATGTAATGTATTACCTTCAAGGCCACTCCCCTGACTGTTGCCCTTGGCTATACACCAAATGTAGGTTTCCTCATTGTGATGGCATTAGGAAGCTTATGACTTCATACACAACAAAGAACTACAACATAAAATATCTCAAATGTCAACACTTAGAATATACTAAATTTTAGTGATTATCTGATGCAAATGTTCAATCTGGAAGTTATGTTGGGACCTCCTCTGGAAGTGGACATTTTGGGTGTGGTGGTTCGTCTCATTAGATTAGAGATTACCCTTGGAAAGAATCCAAATGTGAAGTACAAGGTTGTGTTGGGACAAGGATGCTTCTTACTTCTAGGCAAGATCATAGTTATGGGCAGAAGTATTTGAAATGTTTTACTTGTGGCAATTTCCAGTGGTTGAAGGCTGCTTTAGAAGATTTTAAGGAAGGCAAGAATGGAAAGCTTAATGTGAAGGTCACTGTGGAGATGGGGCTAGATGAATTCATTAAGGAGTTTAAAATAAAAACAACTATATAAAAGAGATATGTGTTTGAAAGCATGAATGTAATGATTTGAAAATAAGAATGCATGGATTTAATTGAATAAATTAGATTATGTAGTATACCTCATTTTCTTGCCTTTTTTTTATGTCCTCATAAGCATTTTACTATTCCAAAATCTGCACTTCACCACAAAAGCTACACATATAGAAATTCACATATAGCATCACATACATGTAGGGTTGTTTCATATATTAGAAATTCAACACAAATAGAGTTGCTTCACATACAGCATCACATATAAAGTTGCTTCACATACAGCATCACATATAGAGTTGCTTCACATGCAGCATCACATACATGTAGAGTTGCTTCACATATATAAATTTACATACAACAAAACATTGACAAACTGCAACACAATATATTCATAAACAGTGACATTGGATCAACATTCACACTACAACACAACACAACACAACATTAACAGTCAAACTGTAACACATTATATTCATAAACAGTCAAACTGCAACACAAACTACAACACAACACAACACAACATTATATTCATAAATAGTCAAACTGCAAGACAAACTGCAACACAACATTAGCATTGAAAAACTGCAACACAATGACATTATTTCACATTCACAAACTACAACAAAAATACTAGAACAACATACCCCAAAACATTGTTTCAACATACCCCAAAACACATTGTTAACAAAAAGTTCAAAGCCTCTAGTTTTTCCTAGGTGGCTTGAATGTTCTCTTATAAGGATTTGCTGGAGCATCTGTCCTTGGTGGCATGGGTGGTATCACTAGTGGTGGCCTTTCTTGTGATTGTGGAGCTTCTACAGGGACTAAGTTACTCAACCACTCATCTACAAACCTTTGGTCATTTGTTTGCATAGCTTTCCCCTCCCCCTGCCAGCATTTAAACCCCTTGTAACACCTTTAGTTATTCCCCTCCCTTTACCAGAATTTGATGGAGTTAAAACACCTCCAGTCCTTCCCCTCCCTCTGCCAGAATTTGATGCACTTGAAACATCTCTAATCCTTCCCTTCCCTCTGACGTCATTGGATGCCCTCCCGCTACTACCCCTTCCTCAAACATTAGTTTCATAAGCATCAAACTTAGTCTCTCAAATGCTTTGGTTAGTAGTTTATCTCTGATCTTCATGATCCACCAATTGAAGGACTCACTAAAATGATTGGTTATATGTTCACATTTTGTAGTACAATCAAAATGAAATCTACACCAATGCTCATATGGTTCTTTTTCCAAGTAGTCATTTGCCCGAGGGATGTCAATACCAAGCTGATTTAGAAATTTTTGTTTTTAATTATGCCTAAAAGCTCTTACAACCCACCCATGATAGTCTTTATAAGTGTGCTCCCTTGTGGTATTTTTTTATGTTTTTAAACATGTGTCTGAAACAAAACCTATGATTTGCATTTGGAAAAATCTCTACCACTGAATCAATAAGTCTCTTCTGCCTGTCAGAGATAAAGGTCAATTTTTCTGGGTGCACAGATAAGTAAGGTTCTATCTTAGTAAGAAAATCAAACCAACTATCTTTAGATTTTTTTATGCACATGTACACTCCAATTGGGAACAAGCCATTGTTGGCATCAAGACTAAGTACATATAGGCAATCCCCTTCATACTTCTATTTTAAAAAACAGCCATCTAGCCCCAATATAGGTCTACACTCCTTAACAAAGTCATTCAAAGATGCTTTGAAAGCCCCAAGAGTACCAGTCCATTACAATGTGTCATCTTGTCTCCAGGTTCTAGCAATGCTCCCAGGATTGGATTTCAAAATCTTTACACACAATGAAGACAAGTCATGGTAACCCTGAGCATAAGACCATACTATACTCTCCATACAAATTTGTCTTGCATTCCAAGCAGTCCAGTAACTAATCTCAACACCATACTTTGTCTTCATTCTGGCCTTAATTGTCTTGGGAGTCATTGCCCTAACATCACTAACCAATGATTCAACTTCTCTAGCAACCCATGCGGCATTACACAAGGTATTTTGTGCCCATAGCTTTCCTTCACAAGAATGTTGAAAGTTACCATGTCTTAAAATAATAATGTGCCCATCATTGTTTCTTGATATGAATATCAGCCACTCACACTTTTCCTATGAACACTTTAACCTCAGTCTAGTACTGTCATTCTTGATGCATATATATGTGAAGTGGTTTAAAATTCCAAACCTTCTCATATGTTCTCTAGCTTCACATGCAGTTGCCCATTGCATCCCTACCTCAAGTTTTTTAAAAACAACTGTCAATGGTGTTTTGACTTTGTCATCCTCCTCTTTACTGTAAATATCATCCAATTCAACATCAACACTTTCAAATTCATTACCTCTTTCAAGATCTTCAGCAGTAGGAACATAATCTTCATCATTAGATGAGTGGGTGCTATAATAACCATCCTCAGCCCCCAAACAATCAATCCCAACTTGGGCATACCTAACCCATCTCTCTTGTTCTTCATCTATATCATCACATTTACTTTTACTTTCTGGCATAATGTTCACTGGAGTTTCTATCTCATAATCATCTATTTCCTCTGGGTCAATCTCTTTGTCACTATGAAAAACTTCAGGTAAATCATCCAAGTCTACTTCTTCTTCTGAGATCACAACATTCTTCTTCAACTTTGCATTAGATTTTTTGGTTGTCTTCTTTGCATCAACAATTGGTGTTTTCTGTCTCTTGTCTGGTTTATTGGCAGCTTTGTTAGGTTTGGAAGGACTCATTACCACTACTTTTCCCTTTCTTTTAGCATTGGTCCTAACTGAGGTGCCCTTGGTATTCTTCTTTTTTGTCTCTCTTAGGGATATGATATAATCTATATCATCTTCAACTAGAAGAACATACTCCCCATCTTCATCAACCATCTTTCTTACTACATTTGTTGGCTTGATGTAAAAATTTGTTCTCATTGGATAACTTTCATCACCCTGTGCCCACATGTCCCTCAAATCATCTGTACATTTGGCAATAAAAGGCAACCCATTGTACAAACACATAACCTCTATCACATTCCCCTCTGGAATATAATTCCCCACCCCATGGTGGTCATTAACCTTGACTGCAATCTCTCTCGCATATTCCTCATAAGTTGTCCCCTCTCCACATAATATCTCATACTTAAAACTCTTCCCCCCTGTATAATCACTGTCAACCCAACCTGTAGGACTCATTTTACCCCACTTTCCCCCATAGTTAATGAAAACATACCTCAAATCGTATGAATGCCTGCATAGAGAAAACGTAATCCAATACAACACAAGAATGCCTCAAATCAGTATTAATATCCTTAAAAAAAAACCCAATTGAGTAACAAATACCATAAATTATGAAACTCCCAATTTAATTACAAACCCTAAAAAAAATCCCAATTTATAATAAACCCTAAATTAGGTATCTAAATCATACACATTGAGACAGAGATGGAGGGTACATACCTTGTGAAGGGAATATGTCTCAATATTGTTTCCCCTTTTTCAGGTGGAGGGCACTTATCTTCACCATTATCAGAAATAATGATGGGATTATCTTCATCTATCAATTTCGTCTTGCCCTTATTGGCATTCTTCTTCGAGTTCTCATTCTTCTTCACCATTATAGAGAGAATTTAAGAGAGAGGGAACAAACTGAAAACACTTGCAGTGAGAGAGAAGAAGCTGAGAAAGAGAGAGAAAAAAAAAAAAACAAGTTGATTAACATGTGCGCTAGCTACAAGGGTATTTTAGTCTTTGCAAAACGACCAGATTTTAACTGGGTCAACTGTGGTCATTTGCAGTTGACCAAGGTCAAAGTGCAAATAAATGACTATAATTGTTTTTTTGCTAAATAGCAGAACTTAAGTCAAATATCTATATAAATATTATGACATAAGTCTAAAAGATATTCACTGTAAAGTTACTCAAATTATATGATCAATTACATTACGGATGCAAAACTATGATGGGTGCTCATGTAAGAATCTAAAGGGTTACAATAGAAGTCCATGCTGCCTGTCATAGTCTTCTTATAATAGTAATTAGGTTATCCCAATTTTAAAGTTTTAATACTGTAAGCTTAAACGACCCTTAGTTCGATAACCCTTTGTTATAAACTTATAATTACACTTTATCTTTATGCATTATGGTTTGTCTTTGAAACAAATATATATATCTTCCATTTTCGAGAGAAACGGCTAGTGTTATATTTGAGATCAATCCCTCTAAAAAAAAGGTCATGCTACGACCCATCATCTCATCTTTGATCATAGGTTCCAATTCAAGAAAGAAAGTATTCTAAAGTTTATCGTGCTTTCTTAATTAATAATCACTATTTTTAACTAAATAGTAACATTTTGACTTGCCCCGTCATCTATTGATAAAAAGCAATGATACTCAAACATCGTATTTGTCGACTCGGTCACATTTTCACAAAAACACCCCTCAAAATACACTATTTAAATTTAATGAAGTTATGTCTATTTTTGTCAAAAATAAAGTTGATCAAAGTACCACCCCCTTCAATTTGTTTATTCAAAAGGCAAAAAAGGACCATAACATATGATAAGATATGATCACTAAAAAGAGAAAAGATACAAAAAAAAAAAAAGTAGCAAGCAACACACTACTATAAATGAGGTCATCAAGATTTTGAATTTGAACGACAAATGATTCAACAAATAATGGTCTAGCAATTGTGGTGTCGGAATAGGATTCTTTCAAATTTTTCAAAAAATAAAAACTTATTATTAGGCCCCAAAGAGTCATGAAAACCTGACATGAACAAGAGAGAATCTCTAACCTTTAGAGGTAGTGACAAACAAAAGAAGGGTTTCACTAAATACCATTTGGAGGAGTTTTTGTAAGTTGAACTTAGTTAGGGACGAGCACCCACTTTTAGTATATAGTTTATATAATACACACATTAAGATATCTTGGATATGTGTTGGAACTTTTGACTTTGTTGACAACAAAAAGCTCTTTTCTTCTACACTTGTTTGTACTAAAAATAAGATCAAAAACTAGAAAACAAAGACTTCTTGGTTTGTACTTTGTAGTTTGAGATATCTAATGTATCTTAGGGGATTAGATATATATGTGTACTGTGTTGGGACTTTGGGTTTTGTTGTGGCTAATGTAGAGGGACGTGGTCTTCGCCGTAGTAAGAACGGACTTGTGTGTTGTGTTGTCTTGGAAGTATTCATGTGTTAATTAGGCACTTAATGCTTGAGAGAAACCAAGTTAATTAGACCCCAAAAACATGCATATCATCTTTATTTCCCAAGTTGTTTATGTGTATGTCTAAATGATGGTGACTTTGGGACATACTCTGTAGGAGTGAGCTTGTAAACACTGTGTTTTAAAAATCGGACCGTTGACAAATATAACGAGTGCGGGTCATTCACAGGTCCGGTGGCTGGAGCACTAGAAAAATCTTTATTTTAAAAGTTGTTTTTAACATAATCACATTCGGGGTTTGGGGCTACCGCCCCCCAAAAAAATTTTGGAGGGCTACCGTTAAATCTTAACTAAATGCAAACTAACCGTGATATCATCCAAATCAAAACCGAGTCCATAACCGATCTACCCAAATCAAATGCAACACATCTTCTCTCATCTCGAACACCAAAAGATCAGAGTAACAGAAGGAATGATCTTGATACATTGAGGATAAAACTCATCATTTGATCATCCAACAAATTTCGTGTTTAAATCAATTCTCAGTCGATTATTCTATCCTAGCGACCAATCAGATGAAGAACCATCTATACAAACTTAAAATGATCTCAGAAAAACCCATAAACCATCTATACAAACTTCAAACGATCTCAGAAAAAAATAAACCCTAAATCCATTGCAGGCTTCATAAACCAAATCAATTTCGAAATCCAGGCATACGATTCAACCTTAGAAGAAAATCATAAAGCTGTTTTTTGGAGAAAAGTGTGGCTCCTCCCCTGGAGCTAAGTATGGGGTTTTGTTTTTAAAATGTTTGTATGCAATTTAATAGTTTGTATCTCTTTATATATATTTCTTTTTGTTCAACAATTTACCCAATGTGGGACTAACTTTGATCAATGGTCTTTAAATACAACACTAAGTATTATTCCTTCAGGCATATTATTGTCATGTAGCAGAAACACGGGTGTATAGTTAGTTACCCTTTAAACCCGACGAACCTGTACAAATTAGGACTCACAAGTACAAACTACGCGACACACGGTGAAGAAAACCCCCAAGGGAGTAGATACATTTGTATCCGTGGTGGTGGGGATGATGAACAATTAATTTCGATGAAACAAATAGACCAATCCAACATACATTCAAACAAGAACACAATCTATACCTCAGAGGGTACAAAAAAGTGGAAATCCCACATATTTGGCCGAACTTCCCTAAACCCTGAAACGAATTCGGACCCTCATCACGAGCCACCATCATTCCAAAACCCACACTGCTCACTGCGGAAATGTTTCCAAAACTCACAAATTTTCCCTAAAGTAGCAAAAACTATTTCCAGTTTGAAAACAAAGAAATAAAATTACGTAAATGCCAGTGGAGATACCAAAACCTTTGACTTGTCACACTTGTGGCCTGCATTAATGAGGCCCAAATCAACATTGATATTTCCCCAAGTACAAATTTGTCTTAAGGGCAATTTCGGAACCGAAAATAACTTGACCGGCAACAACCGGTAGACGTGTGCGACGACACGTGTCGGTTTGACTGGCCGCCGTTTGCTATAAGTAAGCACCATTGGTCCCTCTCTCTCTCTCTCTCTAAAATCACAATATTAAATGATGGAGTGAAGAGAAAGTAAAGGGATAAAATGGGGAAGAAAGATTTGAAGGAGAGAGAGAGAGTTGAAGCTGTTGTTGAACTAGTGAGAAAACAAACGCCTCCTCTCACTGTGAAACAGGTGAAGATCTGTGTTGATTTGATCTTAGACAGGTCTAATAATGTCAATGTTGTAAACCTCTGTTTGTTGATTTTAGGATAAGTTTTGTAACACCGCGTGCGTAGAGAGGTTTCTGAAAGCAAAAGGAGAAAACGTGAAGAAGGCTGCGAAGCATTTACGTGCTTGTCTCACTTGGCGAGATCACATTTGCACTGGTAATGTAATCTCTCTGTTTCAAGTTCAAATGGAGAATATTTATTTATTGCTTTTTCTCGTGATCAACCGTTAAAGTTAAAGTTTCGTTCGTTCTCATGAAACACTCTGTTTTCGTTACAGAGCATTTAATTGCGGATGAATTCTCTGCTGAGATCTCTCAAGGTTTCGCTTATGTTGCTGGTCACGACGATGACTCCAGACCTGTTTTGGTAATTTTCTTTCCTCCTTTTCAACTATGAGTCTATTACTTTGTTGTTAAACCGGTTTTCATTTGTAGGTTTTCAGGATTAACCAAGATTACCAGAAATTTCAGACTCAGAAAGTGTGAGTAAAACTCTCTTTCTCTCTCTCTCTATATATATATATATAATTTGATTTGTTTCGCTGTTTTAGGTACATTCGCTTGTTTGTGTTTACACTTGAAGTGGCAATTGCTTCAATGCCGAAAAACGCGGAAGAATTCGTCGTCCTCTTTGATGCAAGTAAGTCAAGAAACTCTGGACAATTTGGTAATTTCTCAACTGTTTTTAATGACACTGGGGGGGTGGGGTGGGGACAGTGTGCACTCTAGTGTGCAGTTGGAGAGCACGAACCTGATGAGCATGTGTGAGAGAGTTCAGTAACTCAGTTGTCTCTCTGGACACAGTGTACCCCTCTGTGATTCAGAAGTTGACTATGGCAGCGAGGGTAAAATGGTCATAAATGGAGGTTTAATTACCAAGAAATAACCTTTTGGCACAACCAATACTCTTGTAACAAAAAAGTGATTATCTATAATTAATTACTAACTGTGAAAAGGGAGATTAGGTTTTCAAAAATTATTGTTTAGTTTTGTTGGGAGATAATTAATTTGGTTTAGTGTGGCAAATGCAGGCTTTTTCAGATCAGGTTCGGCTTTTATGAATTTATTGCTAGTGAGTTTGAAGATCGTAGGAGAATATTATCCTGGAAGACTTCACAAGGCATTCGTCATTGATCCTCCCTCGCTTTTCTCTGTGCTTTGGAAGGTATAAACACTGTTTACAATTACCTAGCTAGCACTGATTTTGTTGCTAAAGCACTTCTTTTTATGAAAATTTTTCTTTTTTTAGAGCTCACATTGTAAGATGGATGGGACCATTTCTACTAGAACAGGTTAAAACTTGATTTCAGTAAGATATGGTCTCCAGTAATGTTGTGGAAGAGGGAAATGTTTGGTCCCTGAAATACTTGCAAAATGCTAAATAGTGAAACAGATTCTACCATAACTTTACAAAGTTACAATAGTCAAATCACCAAAAATGTTTCTGATCACAACTATTTACTTTTCTTGTATAACAAGTTCAGCCTATTCTTGTACTGCTTTTTTTATTTTTGATTCTCAGTTACTTTCAACTTTATTTTGTTTTAAATGTATAATGCAATGTAACTATATTTTGCATTTTAGCATTTTTCATGGTCTGAACATTACCAAAAAATATATATGGGAAATTTTGAGGTCAAAATTATGCATTACTCTATTGAAATGTTATGATATTGCATTTGCAGGGAGTACGACCATTCGTGGAGCTATCACCAGTCATAAATATAATTTCATCACTAGACTTTGAAGACTTGTTAGAGTATGACGACTTCTCCTGTTTCCCGCGAGCCTCATCTCTCAGATTCGATCCAAAGTCGATCACATCAACGACAAAAGTTGGTCCATCAGCATCATCCCGATTTTCCTTCACTGTAACCCACAACTTCGACTCCTCCCTCAAACCATGGTACCTCAGCTTAGGCGACACTTCATCCTACAAAGTTAGCCCAGCCGCCTCATCCGCCAAGATCTCGCCCCTCAACGCCCGGTCCTACTCCTTTGCATCGCCTGCTGCCAGAACTCCACGTGGAAACATAACTGGACCCCACAACAGGACCCCACTACCACAATTTGGAGGAATTCACCCTAGAACCCCTAGACCTTCTTTCCTCCAATCACCAGCTCTGTTCTTCAAGAGAGATAATAGCAAGAGTGATAAAAGCAGGGAATCATTCCTCCCGTTTCTAAGGTTTTACAGAGCTCCCTACGACGAAATCAGTTACCGGTCAAAGATGAGACCTCCTTTGGGTGGACTCATATCTATAGTCACTCCACAAATCAGGCGTCGCCACATTTCGGTATCCCAAAGGTTTTGATACACTAGTATATACAGTTATATAATAACTCTACATCGGCTTCAGTACTTACTACTACTTAGTAATAATGATATATTTTATAGTGAGACAACGTAGTAAGCGGGGTGTGAAATTACGTGCAAATTGTCTGATTTTGGAATTATAATAGCGTGGTCGTAACGATTGGAAATCAATAGTTTGGCTGTGAATCTAAGTACATGTTTTGGTCCTCTATGACTTTGTGTTGGTGATTTGTTTATAAGAGTATATTTTTGTTTAATTAAATCGAGATGAGATTGGAGAAATATAAAAGAGTTGAATTTAAATGTGTTGTTTTTATGTTTAAATGCAGAGAGTTGGTAGGAATGAGTGTCGTATTTTGGGGTTAGAGAAGTCAAAAGGGGAGGGAAGGAGTGTCATTGGGAAAGGGTGTTTGTCGTATTGAGTGGATGTTTAGTGATCAAGGTCTTGTGTTCTCTCAGGGATGAGATTTTGGAGTGACTCTAGTTGGAAGGACTAGGCTTCTTCATAGCATGGGCCATAGGGTGTTGTTTTCAGAGGGGAGTTGGTGATGGAGAGAGTGGTGTGTGTGTGTTTGAGTGTTAAACAATGTTGTACTTGTAGTTGTTGTAGCTTATTGTCTGGCGCTTTATGAGTCCAAACTTCAAATGTGTCCCTTTCAAATAGTCTCTATTCGAAAACTTTGTTTTATTGATTTTGGTTTCTATTAGGGGTGATTTTATCCTTGCTAGCTTCTTGTACTAGAACATTACCAAAAGAAGTATTTCCTTATATAATCCAAAAGAAGAAGGATTCTAACCATGACAAAAATCTCTCCATCTCTCATGGCTTTCTCTTCTCTCCTACGATTTTTCTCTTCCTCGAATTTATTCTTTTAACTCCGGCGAAGTACTAGAACTCTGCTTGATATTTTCATCTTTGCTATCTCTTTTGTTCTCTTTATTCATCTCACTTTCTCTCTCTAGACATATCTCAACTCAAATTTTAAAAGTTACGACAACACTACTTATAATCAAAATTAAACTTGAAAGAGAATGATCCAGTCAAATTGGGTATGTAATTGTGAGAAAGTTCGTTAAAATTCATGTTTTAATGAGTTTTTAAGAAAAAAATTACGAAATTTTTTTTTAGAGTTTTTCCCCGTTAATACTAAGATACCTAGCGTTTTATATGTTATAGAAACGCTGGCCAGTAGCTTTTAATAGTGTACTCATCAACATTAGACTCCCCACATACACACACAACATGAACCGAACGTTTTGTATGTTCTAGAAACGTAAGGCCAACAACTTTCAATATTACCCCTCATGGACGTTAGGTTTTTAGGGTTGAAACTTACCCAAATGCTGACTAAGCAAAGTTTTGGAGTCTTCTTTTAAGTGTAGTGAGATTAGCAAAACAAATTTGTTGGGGTGCTCCCCTTTTTAGAAGAGGACTGCTAAATGTAGTGAGACTAGCAAACCAACGTAGTGAAGTTAGAACGACCCTTCCCTTCTATTAGATGATCAAAGTATGTTTTCAATGATTTTGATGTGTATTTATTTGCAAATGTTGATCCCAATTGCTCAAGTTGAGGTGTTTTTGCTACTTTTATTGGGAAATTAATTAGGTTAAAGTGGCACTACTACATCATGAGTTCCGGCCTCGGGCAAGATTAGTTGTAGCCTTGACAACGTAGCGGAAATATAACACCAAATGTTATCTCATTGGAACTTTTGTGTTTTATACGCTTCTCTATCGTAGTGTTAGTGGCACCTAAAATGTGTTTGTACTTGGGGCATCTCCAGCAGGGTTGGGTTTGTCAACTCACACCTTAATCCACACTCAAAACACTCTCAGCAACTAAAAATTGAGTTTGGCGTATTTTTGATTATCGCGCAGACTAAATTACACCGTCGCGTTTAATTTTTTTGGTAATAATGTGTGAGAGGAGATGAATAGTTGTGCGGAGTAAAAATTACTGCCGCAGACTAAATTAAAAAACAAAACAAAAAAACAACTCACACCACTGCTAGAAAGGGTTGAATTTTTTGTGGGTCAACCTATTAGAGCCTACACCCAAACCTACACTCGCTGCTGGAGATGCTATGAGAAGGAAGGGGATTAGTATAGGCTTGGCATTTTGATGCAACCCATTTTAGGCTTTGGAGTCTAATTCGAAACAGACACTTTTGCTCCAAGTTTGTAGTTGGCCCATGGACTAAGTTCCAATCAATTCAGAACAATAAATTCCAGTATAAGTTTGCCATAGAAGCCCAGCCCACTTGGATAGCTCACTCTCTTCCATGCGACTCACAATATGACTATTTTATGGTAATTGCAAAAATGCAACCAAGGCGAACACTTGATACATATCAGACCTGAGCTGAACCTAGCCTCCGGTTTCCGAGCCAGTTTGGCTGTTGTCTAACTAAAAGAGTACTCGATTCACAGCAAGCAGGCCTAACCAAGTCCAAACCCGAAAATCTAGCCCAGGCCAGGTCACATATACTTTAGAGGACAAATCTAATAAAGTACACAGCTGTCCATATCCAATCTTAACGGTAACTTAACTCAAGGGCATAAACGTCAACCTCTCCGCCCAAATTACTTTTGCTAAATTGCTTACACGTGTGCCCATTGTTCCTTCTCAAGAACCAAAGAATCACAGAGAGAGAGAAGAAATTATTAAAAATAAAATTAATTTTGGTGAGTGATGGGCGATTCGAGTGATTCAGTATCAATCGATATTGAGTTGATACCATTAGGAGGGAAGGTATGACAGATAATTGAATTCTTTCATTTGTTCTTAAATTTATTGCACCTTTTTTTTATATTTTGATTTTGGTGTGCAGGAATTCGTAGTTGAAACTACTAAAGGTTGTATCTCTGTTTTTGTTTGTGGGGATCAAGAGAAACCTGGATTGATCACTTATTCTGATGTTGCTCTCAATTGTAAGAAATCCCATTTTGATTTTTTTTTATTTTTTATTTTGGTTTAGTTTTTTAGTTAATGGATTTTATTTTTTTATTAATTGTGAGAAAGATAGTAATTTAGTGTTTGGGTTAATTATGGGTGTTTTTTGTTTGGTGGGTATTGCAGATATGTCTTGTTTTCAAGGACTATTGTTTTGCCATGATGCAGCTTCTTTATTGCTTCATAACTTCTGTATATACCATATTGATGCGCCGGGACATGAGGTCCGTGTGTTGTTTGAAATGGGGTTTATTTATATATCTTTAGTATTGTAGGCTGCATTGCAGCATTGATGTTTTGAAGATGGTTTTTGATAAAGTTATTTATTTTTGTGTGAAATTTATTTCAAGAGTTTCAGTTGGGAGCTTATGCAATTTCTTCAGATGTTCCTTTGCTTAGTGTGGACGACCTTGCTGACCAGGTCGCCGAAGTGCTCAATTTCTTTGGGTATGTAATTGCTTGTTGTTTATTTTATTACTTTTTCTTGGTATCTAGTTTGTTTTAGTATTATATTTATTTAATCAGTCTTGTTCATGTTTTTGCTTTACTAATAAACCGCTTCTGCGGGCATTATCTATTTCCTTTTCAGTTACTTGGATTTATTTTCTACTATATCTCTATGCTATATCTCCAATATCTCTTCTGCTATCCCTTATACGTGTGGATTGTGGACATTGTATCCTAATCACAACTCTTAGTATTGACTTGAATGATGGTGTAGAAGTGACAACCAAGCTGCAAGGATATGGACATTCATTCGAAATCCGTGAACTATATCATTTTTGGGGCCTTCTAGCCTTGTAGGTATGGCTAGGCTACTAGGTTGCACTGCATTCCCCTTTGCCAATAGGTTATTCTTTGGGTGCCCTAGCCTAGCTAGCAAAGAATAATCCGCTAGAAAAACAACCCTAAGTATTGTATCGAACCTAAAATTTTGAAGCTTTATAAACCCCATTCTTCACTCAAGAACAAAATGAAAAACTCTCTATTCAAACACAACTTTTCGTTATCAAACTAATAGTTATGGCCATAGGACTTAATCCTTATTTATTATTAGAACTATAAGTTCCATCTCAAAACCAATTGTCTATGAGAGGAGTAGCCCCAAGATCTTTGTGTGACCTAATTTTGAGCTCAACACGTGGACCAATATTTGGGTAACACAGAGTAGCACGTGGGCCATTGGGCACTCCACGTATTAGAAATACATGTTGTGATACAGTTGGAGGTTCCATCTCAAAACCAATTGGATATGAGAAGAGTAGCTCTAAAATCTTATATTATTGAGGTGCAATACCCGATTTGGGATTATAATACTAGGAAACAAGCGGCTAAGTTTAAACTAGTCCAAAACCAACTAGATAACTTCAAAATTAGAAGTAATCCTAAAAATTACTATAAGCTTTAAGGGTGTCTAAATAGCCTTTAAAACTAAATTCTAAAAGTCTGTGAATTTGTTGATTGCATAGTAATTCATTTTGGCGGTTTCTTTAGCCATATGCATCGAGAAAACAATGAATACTTTGGTTCTAAGTAAATCTCTAAATCGATTTTCGATTCCACAGAGAACAGAAATTGAGAAAGTGGAATTAAATTGAGAGACTACTGATTAATAGATAAATTCAATTTCTATAGCCATTTCACTGTTTACTTAAAAAGGGAAAATTAAAGCATTGCCGAGCTGTACTCGTTTGAAAGAAATTCCTTTTCAATTAGAAGTCCAATTTGAAATTTCGAAAGAAACAAAATCCAGTTATTGTTGTTGAAGAAATTGGTTTTCAGACCATATCAATTTTCACTCTTGAATTGGAAACCCGTGCATCTGTCATTAAACATCAAATGGAAACAAATCTCATTTTCGGTCCTGAACACGGACTTTTGAATTGGAAACTTGAGCATATGCATTAAACTTGGTCTTTATGTAATCTCAGGAGCTATCTCGAGAGGAAAATTGAGCATCCAATTTTTTGCTGCCAATTGGTTTTTATTCTCTTTTTCAGTTGGGCTTTCTTGTTGAGCTTGTGCATCACTTTAGCTCTTTTAAATGTCGAACTTGCTAAGGAATTAGTCTATTGCAATCTGCCATTCTATTCAAATTTCCTGAGTTCCAACTAATTTAGTTCAACTGATATTAGTTTTATTTGGTTTCCTTACATCACCTCTAGCTGCCAAAAGCTAATTTATTAGCTAACTCCGTCATGTTATACGTGCATGCTACCACTATTATTAATCCATTGTCAATGTGGTGTGCAAGGAACCAAATATTCCCTAATTTCCCATGTCCCAACACCTTTGATTTTGCCAAAATGAATGGTTGTGCTAAATTAGCAGTATTTTGTGATGTACTGTACTAGGGAACTTTATAGTATTTTGTATTATATAAGTTGGCAAATAAGCGAAATTGGGAATTTTTTAGAGGGGCATCTACGAAGAGATTTGATATGAAAATTTGAGGGAACTGGGGAAATTATGAGAGCAATATGGTGTAATTGGAGATAATGAGAAGCTTGTGGGAAATAAGATAGATGGAATTGGGGACATTAAGGGGAATTTAGGGAAGATTTGATGAAAAGTGTAAAATAGAGGATGGAATTGGGGACATTGAGGGGAATTTAGGGAAGGTTTGATGGAAAGTGTAAAATAGGGGATATCGGAAAAACTCAATCTCTATAGGTTAATTTTGAGGAATTTATGAGAACAATATGGTATAATTGGAGATAATGGGAAGCTTGCGGGAAATAAGATAGATGGAATTGGGGACATTGAAGGGAATTTAGGAAAGGTTTGATGGAAAGTGTAAAATAGGGGATATCGGAAAAACTCAATCTCTATGTGAAAACTTGTTTCCCTGATATTGAAAGTGTAAAATAGGGTTTCCTTATTGTAGCAATATATCATATCTTTAAGTAGATTTTACTATAATTATAGCAATATATCGTGAATTTGTGCTATTTTGTTTTATGGCTAGGCCTCCGTGGGTCGGAATTATAGTGATAATATAAACATTTGTTCTGGCAAAGGAATATATGGATGTTAACATTTTCCACACCTCACTCTTCTCTCCTCAAAAATTAAGCTTAATAACCATTATTGAGTATTTCTCTCTGTAATTGTTTAATGCTTTTCCATGTATCCTGATCTATTTGTAATATTATGAGAGAGATTGAGCTTCTATTCTTATTTATAATGTACATTTTGATAATCGCAAAAGCTTAGAAGATTAATCCACTCCTTCATGCTTTTTTTGTACACATACAACTTAAGTTCATGTAATATTTATTTATTTCTATTGTTTTCCATTGCTTATGTTTTATACCCTTATCAGGCTGAAGGAAGTGTTATGCTTGGGTGTAACTGCAGGCGCTTACATCCTTACTCTCTTTGCAGTACGTCCAAATCTTAAACTATGGATTTCCGAGGTTTTTGAGATAGCTGTTCTGTTCGCATTTCTTAGCTTCATGTTGTTAACCTTCTTATTTGTTGACTTGTGATGCAGACGAAATACAAGGAGCGCGTTCGGGGTTTAATACTTGTTTCTCCACTATGCAAGGCACCATCGTGGACTGAGTGGATATACAATAAGGTTAGCTCTTCGATATTTGGAAGATTAAATCATGTATGGAATACCATCAAAACTACGATATCTCGACATGTCATTATCGCAGAAAGTGCTGTTAAATATGTATATATAGACGTTTCCATAAAAAAGTTTGTAATGGCTCTAGACACGAGTAAAGTGTGTGTTGACCTTGTTTATTATCACCAAGATACTTAATGGTGGTTGTTACATATTTCAGTTCCCGAGACATTCTCGTTTCGACATCTCTAGAGACATGTACACTGTTTTTCTCTTTTTGCACGAGATTCATACTTGAACTGGAAATTATTATATTTTTCAGGTGTTGTTGAACTTGCTTTATTATTATGGAATGTGTGGTGTACTGAAGGAGTGCCTTATCCAGCGCTATTTCAGTAAGGTACTTCTCTATACCTTTACTTATGGATGTATTTAGTTTTCAGCCTTTTGGGCATGAGATGATTTTATGAAGTTCCTCAGGAAATTCGGCATGGTATGCATGATGCGGAGTCTGACATTGTGCAAGCTTGTCGAAGGGTAAGGAGGTCTTTATTAAGCTTGTATCCCTTGAACCCAGGATGCAATCTACAGTTTGCTTGTGTTAGAATTTTTAATACTCAAGATATATTTTGAATTTAACTGAGTATAACTGTTTCCAACGTGTCTACACTTACAGTTGCTGGATGAAAGGCAAAGTGCAAATGTCATGCGATTTCTTCAAGCTATTAATGAGTAATCTCTTGCACCTTCCCGTCTTGTTTTATTTGCAACTTTAGCTAAGAACAGTATTTTTTCCATCTCCTAAATCTGTTAAGTTTTTCGTAATATACATTGGTCTATATTAAACTGCAGTGCTTAAAATTTGGTAGTATTGGAATATTCAGTATTTTGTATTTGTATCATTTCTTATATGCATATGATATTATCTATTACCTAACAGGACGCTTCACCTCCATTGGCATATCTATGTTGACTTGATATGATGTTTATGGGTGTGGGATATATCTCCATATCGTGACATTTTTAAACCCTCGATAATCAAAATTACTCGTAGAAAAACATGGATTTATACATTTAGAGGATACGTGAAAAATCTAGTATTTTGATACAATCGACATTTAAATATAGTAATCCTTATGTGACACTTGCATTGTATTATTTGACATTGACAGTAAGTGGTGCAGTTCTTCGCCCCAACCCTATAATGCCAAGTCAACATAGAAATCTCCAATTAGCTGCCTTAGTGATGCTCCATCTCCCAAAACAAGGTGTCACTTATGGATAACTGTAATATTATCCTAGATGTATTATGGATAACTGTAATACCATCCTAGCCATATGTTTGTGTTGGTGCTCATGTACGCTAAATAATGTTAGGTTGACCATCCAGGATGCTGCATAACATGGTGACGCAAACTATTGTTTGGATGCCACGAAAAATCTGTATCTAATAGCTCACTCACTCCTCAAGGGGGACCAAAGCCAACAACCGGAAAAGCTATCACTCCCAGATGCCAAAACAATATTCATATAGTTTTGCATTCTGAAACAGCCGGATCAAATTCATAGAATCCTTCTAATCATAGCTCACTCCTGTAATCGATAAATCGGGATGCCAAAACACGTATGTCTGGGGACCATACCTCAATCTCAAGGCCAGCATATCATTGAAAAATAATGTATATTCATGACTTTTTTTATTTGGAAAAAAGCGGCTTCATTACCAATAAAAGATAGACAGATACACGGGGAGAAGTGGGTCTGTGCCCCCATTTAATTCCTAACAAATGATCAGCATATATCGTTGAAAGCCGTGATATATTCATGATTTTTTTCTTCTTTTTTCCGAGCAGGTTTTTAAGATAAACAAGTTCATGGTGAGGACTACACCTGTACCCCAGTAAATTTCTAATAAAATCCATACGAAGCTTATCCAAGAAAATAGCAGCCCTTACCTTCTAGATAGATGTGAAATGGAAAAATACAATCTACAAATTTGGGAGTTACCCATATTTTATAGTGTCAGAAGAATGACTTGCCTTATTATAACCAGGTATGGCTTGTAGTTGAACATCTATATTCCTATATGGGCCAATGATTTGGTGGTCTTTTATAAGAACCAATGCTATATTGTAACTTTGATCAATTTTCGCACTTGCCCTAGCATATAAAGTGAGGTATGAGGAGTCCAGGATCGTGAACTCTGTGAATATTCTATAAAGTTCTTATCGTATTCATTTCCTTTTGCAGGAGGCACGATGTGTCAGAGAATATGAAGAAGCTGCTGTGTAAGACACTCATATTCGTTGGGGAAAGCAGCCCCTTTCATTCTGAGGCCGTCCACATGAATGCAAAAATGGATAAAAGGAATAGCGCTCTTGTAGAGGTAGATATACTGTTACTGTTTTATGCATTTTCTTTCCCAAGCTTTCTTCTTGGTACTCCTAGTCCTTATACTTGTGAAATAGAAGTAATTATTATAAAGTTTGTTGGTTCACTATATAAGAAGCACACTAATTCTATATCCGGACACTAAATTTTCTGACGAGGCAAACGAAAATTGAAGACAGAGGGGAATTTTTTTACAAAAATTCGCTAATTATTTGCTTTAGACACCTGATCTAGAATATCATATCTAGAAGATGATTCTCCTTATCTATTTTTACATTTCTCATTTCTTATATACAAGAATGTTTTGAAATTGACATTTTACATGATGACTTTCGAAATTATGAAATTATTGGAAATAAAAAATTATTAAACACAGTGGGTAGAGGAAGCATTTTTTCCTCCTACTCAAAAGTAGGAGGATCCAGAATCAACGAAAACTGGGGCCTTTAAAAAAAAAAAACACGCATCTCATGCCTTTGTCATATAGCCCTTTTGTTTGCGTCGTTGCACCATTTTTTGGGTAAACTTTAACAAAATACTCTTGTGCAAGTGCAGGTACAATCATGCGGATCATTAGTAACAGAGGAGCATCCTTATGCGATGCTCGTTCCCATTGAGTTCTTCTTAGCAGGCTTCGGCTACTATAAGCAGCTGCCTTCTTCTCTTGGTTCAAACCACTCTTCATATCCTGTCAGTCCATCAAGTCATTCATTCATCACACCTGAGCTTCTCTCTCCAGAAAGCCTTGGTATAAAACTCAAACCTATCAAGACTCGCCGCCTTGCAATTAATGTTTGACATAAAGAACCGCAGTCCCTTTCAGGGATGAGGAGTGGGTATTTGTTCTGCACATATATATGTCCATGCGAGTGTGCACCAGCAAGGAAGATAAGTGTTTTACTTTAAGATAGCTGAAAAGTAGCTGTAAACATTCTTTTGAGGAGTTGGAGCTAGGGTTACTGAATCATGTTTAGTGTCATTCTTTTGTAAAAATTGCTGATGTTTTTGTAACATTGAAATACTGTAATCAGCATCATTGATTTTGTAGAGAAATACACGTGTTTACTTTGGACGATATCAATTTGATGTATTCATATGTGGTTCATTTGTAATAATTACTACTGTCGCTTAGATATTATTACTCGATATAATTAATAACTGTATCTAATATGTAGTACAATTGGCAGTGGTTTTTAATAGGCGCAGCACTTTACATTCTTGATTGTTTTCTGAGAAAATATATTCCTCCACGAAAAAAGAGACAAAATGATTTCACGGAAGCAAGAGTAAAGCTTTTGAACAGCATGTTGTTTATCTTTGAAGTAAAATACCAAATTATGTCCCTTTTGTTGATGGAACAAGTTTTCCTTTAATTGTACACCTAAAAACAACATTTTTATTACTGCTGTTATCATTAACCAAGAAAATTTGACATAATTTCCTAAATGTTGTCCCAAATAAGATGATTTTTTTTATTTTTTTTTGCCTGGAAAGAAGAAAACACAAATGTTTTTCTCAAGATAGCTTCAACTATAGAATTTTTTTTTTCTCACGATGGTTTCTTCCCATTGAGATCCAAGACAACCACAAGTGATGATTTTCACAGATTTTGTGAATTAATCGCAAGCGTATGTAACAGTAAAAAAGATGAACAAAATCCTTTTACAACCTGCATTTCTTTATATTGGAACACACCTCATATTTGTAAACCTCCAGGTACAGTCATTTTCTGTGTGAAGAAGACTAGGCAGAAACATGCAGCTTTCAACTTACTGCTGCATCTTCTTCTGTAAAATAGACAAGTCCAGAGCGGATCCATACATCTTTACCAAAGTTTCTGCACACCATCCATGTCCATCATCCACTGTTGGCATCCTCACTTCAAGAAACGGCATCACAGGCTGATGGGTCTGTGGCGAAACAGCTCCAGCGAATACCCTCAGGACGTTAGACGCATCTAAATCCATGCAGACACTAATCTCTGGAATCCCTTTTGGTGCTGACGGTATTCCCATGATCTTGAAGTAACCCAGAATACGGTTTTCGTCCACTTTCTTCCCTTCGCCTTCATAAACAACAATTAGCGCCTCCGTTTGGTTATCACGTGTAGTTGTAAACCACATCTCTTTCCTTGCTGGCATTGTCATATTCCTAGGTATGATAGGCACAAAAGTATGTCCATCAGCTTCAATGCCAAGACTCTGTGGTGTTGCTTGTATTGTTAAGAGGTCCAGGCTTCCCAGTGGATCACTCACTCCAGAAGCCACTGCTCCTTCCAGTGCAGCACCGCAAACCACAGCTTCCAAAGGGTCCATCCCCATATACGCCTCATCTTTTTTACATAACTCCAAAACAAGGCTTTTTACCTTGGGGATGTTGGAGCACCCACCCACAAGTATGACATCGCTTATATCCTCCACGTCAACTCTCGCAGCAAACAAGCATTGTTCTACAAGGCTCTCACATTTCTCGAACACTTTTCGGTTAACCTCCTCAAATTCAGGCCGCCCCAGGACCTTACATATTCTCAAGCCATTTTCCAGATCTACGTCTATCATGACAATGTCCTGTGAGGAAAGCTTTATGACTGCATCTTGAGCTGCAACTCTGAGCAACCCCATTGCTTTCATCTCATTATTTCCGTGGCTCAAGAAAAGACTGTCCATATTGGGCAAGAGATGATGCATTATGTTCTGAACAATATCTTCTCCTCCAATGTGACTACCTGACAGGGCTTTGATCTGTGAAACTCCTCCAGCAGTAGCTGATACACAAACATCACAATAACCAGCACCCATATTGAAGATAATGGCTATATTCTCACTTCCGCTCCCCATGTTATCATGCACCGTCTGTTGTTGATGTTGCCCATATAGAAGAGCCACAGCTGTTGGTTCAGGCATCAACCTTAGTACAAACAGCCCTGCCATGGCACATGCTCGCTCTATCCGAGTCAACTGAAACCGACTAAATGATACAGGAACGGTGAGTACGACATTTCGTACGGCTCTTTTAAGTTGTAGCTCAGCTATGACCCTTAAATCCACTAGAAAAACGGCAAGGACTTCTTCTGGAGTAGTCGATTTCCACACATTGTTCACTAGTGCTGCAAGGAAAGGCCTGGTACCTATGTTTAATGTCTGCACCAAAAATGGAAGGGTAGTTTTGCTAGAATGCACCACGGGATCAGTGTCCGCTCTTCCAATTAACCGTTTCATGTTGAAAATTGCAGAACCCGAGAATATCTCAAACTCGTCAGAAATTTGATTAGTCACTCCTGATGAAGGGATCTCATCTTTAAAGGTAACATAGGAACGCCACATTTTTTGGTTTTTGGTGTTCTTAAGTATGTCCACCTGGGAACCATTCCAAACAGCAACACTACTTTGGAATGTTCCAATATCAATACCAATTGCAATCTCGGGATAAACCGAGGATCCTCTATCATCCTCAACAGTTTCACCGTCAGATGCTACAGTGTATGCTTGTTCAGCCATTCCTGGTAAACAATAACACTTGGAAATGAGAAAAAAATACTTCACACCAACATGATTGAAGGGTGCAATCTATATGGATTTAGTGTAATACCCCGTTGTTAGTCTTAGTTGAATTAGGAAACTACAAAAAATAGATTAGTCTCTGTCTGTATTGTTTTTAATCACGAGTCAGACTCTCGGTTTCTAATTTTGTGTGCAATTGGCAGTTTCTATTTATTGTTTATAATTTTGTCTATAAACATAGGCTTCTTGTTCTCTAATCGCTATTAGAGAATTCTCTAGTAATACTTCAATTTTTAGAATCATTAACAATGTAACAGCTGAAGAAGTATGGTTGATGCCCTTGAAGGTTTGTTTTACTCTAAGATCCAAGTAAGTCTAATGACATAATATATTGAACACTGTATTTTTGAAACATTCCTGAACCATCTAGATCCCAACTGTACTCAACTATACAATCTCTGTCTGGCAGAACTTCATGCAATGCATCTTCCTAGTAAAACTAATATTTTGTACTTCTATATCTTGGATCACAAAGTTGAAAAATTGAAAACTTTTCACGGAAGGAAAATTCTTAATGATTCTCATAAGCGAAACTAGGTGTCTTCAAGCACTGACACTCTAAGAAAACATGTTGAACCTCCTGATTTGACCCCTCATTCCGATTAATGTTCAGTAATTATTGAATCAATACAACGAATCCCAAATACAGAGGTAACACAATTTATGTAGTGACCTACAGAATGCAATTAGATGCAGTCTTCTATAGGGTAGTAATGCTAAGAAAAGGAAACGATGAAGAAAGAATTATTGGAACTATGCACTTCGAAAAGGCTTCCATTAACACCTCTTTTTCAAAGGATTTTGTTATAAAATTCAAATGACAAAAAACCATCCTAAGAATCACAACCTGCTAGCTGCCAACTCTGTCTCTTTCATTTGTCATTATGGCAAATAGGTGAAAATAAAGTAATTTTTGTTAACTCAGAAGAAATTCAAAATGAGCAAAGACAGGTTTCGCACAAAAAATGCATAACCAATATTTCTCACAAGACATTTCGAAGTGTTTCCTAAGAAATGTGAAAATAAGATTTACTGAATTGGGTGATAGGTCTAGCAGAGTGTATTACGTATGTTATGGTATGTACTAGACCAGTGAGATGTGAATATGGCGAGTAGGTAAATGAAGATTCCAGTGAAAACTTGAAATCTTGTGAAGGGTACACTGAGACCTAAAAGGAGTGAACGCTGAGAGAAAGATCAAATCAAATACATTTGAGCTACATAGATTCTGATTATGCATTGGTGTTGGATGGCGGGATCTGGGAAAATCTTAAATATGTTTAACACGATAGATGCAAAATGGATGTCTAATGCCATTTAGATTTGTTTGTTAGAGGTGTACTGTATTTAATGTCAATGCAGTGGAGTGCCTAGTTTATGCCAGGGATGTGTTAGAGCAGATCACTCTTGGTCTGTAAACGTGGTGAACAGGTAGATTGTGAAATCTAAGAAAAATAATTGGAATACTGTGAATGGATGTTTAAAAGGCACACATTGTGACCTCTAATAAGCTAAGACATGAAAGGCAGATATATGCAATAAAAGGAAGTAATAGTGGACAATTTTTGGTTCCATTGTGCTATGGAACCAAATATATTAATGTAAGATTTCACAGGACTGGTTATTTAACCAGGCAACTCAAGGTAACCCCATTCTTAACAGTAGCTCACAAATGCTTAAATTTTCAAACTTAAATTTATGGGGTTTAGTGACTCATAACAAGCAACAAAATCCCAAGCTAATAAACAGAGAAAAGTGAGAAATGGGGACTTACTTACAGTTGAGATTGAGAGATTTAGAGTATGATGCTGATGATGAGAGACACAGAGAGCATTGTTTCTTCAAGGTGGTGGTGGGGGGTGGTGTATTAATAATACAGAAGAGTCTAAAGCTCACTCACACATTTGTAACTCACACGTGTCCAATCTTGGGTTCTTGACACGTTTCATAAAGAGAGAGGCAGTTTTGTCCTCCGTGCATCTTCTTCCTCGTTAACAGTGGGGAAACTGCCGGAGTTTTGAGCCACGCGCCAGGTTTACGAACAACGTTGTTCTTAAATTTTTCAATCCTTATATAATTAACAACGGAACTTATGTTTAGAGCATCTCTAGCAACAAGTGTGACTGGGGTGTGGGGTTGACAGGGGGCCACAAAAAACCCAACCCACCTATCCTCTTCTCTCCCCGCAGTAAGTTCCCATTTGTGACGTGTAATTTTTATTTTTATTTAATTTGGAAGATATCAAAACACCTCGCGGTAAAAAGTTTACCGCGCGACATTTCTTTTACCGCCGCTTCAACTGTTTGTTAATTTTGCAACCCAACTCGACTATTCTCCACATTTTACTACTTGCTCTCTCTCAAATCGAAGGTAAAAAAAATGTAATTCCAACAAAATTAAAATGCATATACCAAAGGGAGACCCATACCCCAGTATTATGTCTGGGTTTAGAGTGACAAGAGATCCAGAGCGTTCCGTAACTTGTTCAAGGTCCGGAAAGAAAAAAAAACGAGTGAAATTTGAAGATGTCCAGCAAACCCAATCTATACCAAACCCAACCCAAAAAAACTTCCCGCAGAGATGTATTACCCAACTCTCAGACGCGCGTCAGTCATATCTATTACACAAGAAATGAACTCACGGTAAGTTTTTGTGTAATTGCGATTGGTTGTGGTGGAGGTATGGAGTGAATTGTGATGATGGGGGTTGAGCGAATGGTGTTGAAGGTAGGTTATGGGAGGATGGGGTCGACGGTGTAGAGTTATTACTACTGGTGCCGGAGTTCGCCATTTGGGGAGAGCGTAGAGGTTCTCCTCTATACTCAGCTTCCTTGGTTTTGGGGGAGAAGAAGTAACCATGGAGTGATTTAGAAAAATAATTGAGTTTAGAGGAGTTTAGATTACCGCGCGGTGTTCCTTTTACCGCCCCAATTTTCCGCGCGGTAAAAGGAACATCGCGCGGCAATCTAAACACCGCCAAACTCAATTTTTTTGGGTGTGAGCTCCTCACACTCGGTTGAGTTACTGTTTGGCCACGTAGAAGAACACACACTGGATTTAGAACTACTGGGAGACTCAAAGTGTGAGTTTGGGTTTGGGTTTGCAAACCCAACTCAAACCCACACCCTGCTGGCTTTTCTCTTATAAACCATGGGCATTAGAGATTAGACATTAGACATTTAACATATATACATAATCGTCAATACATACCTATAAACCAAAAATAATGCATTCTATGTACCAAAATAAGAGACGAAGATAGAGATTTATTATACATAACTAATAAGTATATGCTCTTGCTAAGGGATCAGGTTTTTAAAAAATCGGGTCATGGTGAATCCTAACACGATCCGTTAGTTAAATGATCGGATCATTAACCGATCGGGTCGTAGAGGATCAATTTTTTCCCGATCCTTATCCTTTGTTAACGGATCGGATAGAATACAGGGTCAAATCCAATCCATTGACAGGGATTAATCGGGGCAAATGGTGATAAATTATGAACCGGGATCACTGGAGAAGACTTGCGCAAAAAGAAAAGGAGAAAATGTTTTGCAGCAAGATATGTACATAGTAATTGAACAATTTAGTAGATCAACTTGAGGAAACTGCTTCGCAAACCCCCGAAGACTTTCTTCAAAGATAATATGCCAGAGAACAAAGTAGCATATGTTAGGAGTTGGGTCCAAGCCCAAGCTAGGAACCCAACTGGTTGGGGTTTCATACTGGACTCCTAACAAGCCCATAGGCCTTTAGGGTTTATGGAGAGAGTTTGAGTTGGTTTGGTAACCTATTCGATAGAGTTATCTCATTTTGTATTACGTACAGTTTTACAGTTTTCTAGATATATCAATAAGAAATATCTCTCTCTCAATTTCTCTCCAATTATAGAACTGATTAATCATTTGATAGTATTATATTACTCAACACTTTATCAGCACGTAAGAAGAGAAAGAAAAATTACTCTCTAATCAACATTTTCAAGGAAACCTTATGATCAAAGAGCTATTTTCAAAGTTTTATGAATTTTGTTTCAATTTCTATCTAATCTATGTTGCATGATATCTAAATGTAGATTAATAGCATTTTTTACTATATTTTTTTGGATTAAAAATAGTTATTTCTGATGTTTTTTACCCTAGAAATAGGGATGTTTTTAAACCAAATTAATTTTCTCTATAGACATCGGATAGAAGCGAGACTACCCCGGTTAGGAAGCCTATCCAAAGAGCTTTCCAACGGCATATGGTACGTCACAGGGAGATGTCCCAATCACCTGAAAACTCATGTTGAAACTAGGCAATTTCACGGATGACGTCAACAAATAAAATAATGTTGTTTTTTTAATATATATATTTTATCTGTTGATGATGTCATCATTATCCATGGCTGACGTCAGCAGTAACACGTGTCGAGGAGGCATGATGACATGGCAGGCACGTGTGGGGCACGCCTGACACATGTGGCACGTGTTGTGACAAGTGGCAATCACCGGACAGGCCATCGGATAGTAACCGGAGTGACATGTGGTAGACACGTGCGAGGCTCGTGTGGCACGTATGACAAAAATGTGTGGGTGCACGTGTGTAGACTGTTGACCGGGTCAAACCGGTCCAGGCATTGACCCCGACTGAGTCAGACCGGTCCAGAACCAGTTCAGACACTAAAACGCCTATAAAAAGCCTATTTCTTGGTCAAATTGAATATATATATATATATATATATATATATATATATATTTATTTATTTATTTAAAAATTCCTATTGACTGGACATACCCTGTGGGGGACCCATTTTTAAAAAATTGTGAAAAATATTTTTAATTTTTTTGGGAAGATGTGCCTTGTATAGGAAAGGTAACTCACTTATATCGGATATAAGCAATTGGATTAATACTTATTTAAGTATCTTACGATAGTTAATATAATATTAATAGTATGCCCCTATGATACTAATTATCTTGATCAGGGGATCAAAGATAACACGAAATCAAAACTAATTTAGGATACGACAAGGAGTCATATCTAAATCACAATTAATTGTCAATGATAAATAATTATAGCTCAATTAGGAATTGACTTAGTCTTATTTCTAAAAACATGGTGTCTGAGAAACTAATTTTTCGTATCTAGGTATAATTAGATATTACATGATAATATTTAGAGGTATATAAGCACTTATATCAATCTATAGTACCCTAGAATATTAGTTCAAAGACAAACATAATCAACCTATCTTGTCAACCCAACAAACTTCAAGGTGGGACCACTTGTCTGCTAAACATCTAATACATCTCATATTCGTAGCAAATATGATCATTTGGCTAGAACATACAAACCTTTATAGAACTAGAGGGTTTAGAACACCCTAGTTCTCAAAATAAGGAAAGCACACATCTAGTGGTTTTGAATAGCAATATTGGCTAAAATTCCATTAAAATGCACACCTAAGATTAAGATTGTCATTTTTATGGAGTAAAATTTAGAATTTAATTATTATAAAAGAATTTTATGAGTTTTAGAATATGAACATGGTTCAACTATAATATGATTAGAATAATTTATTTCATGCTATTCTAAGTACTCTGATCTGTCTTTAATGCAATTGATATGTTTATCAAGAATTGTAACTAATTACAATCTATATTTTGCATTATAGATGTCTGTAAAATTTAGAAATATTGAATTTCTATCATTGCTGCTCACTGGAGCCAATTACCTCACCTGGTATATTGACGCTAACTTATTCTTGAAGTCTTTTGGTCTGTAGAAGACCTTCGTTATTGGCAACAAGAAAGATCCCATAGACAAAGCATAGGCTTTGTTTATCATCCGTCATCATATTCAGGATGACCTAAAGACTGAATATCTCAACAAGGTTGAGCCGGCAGACCTATGGGTAAATATTAATAGGTGTTATGGTCAGCAAAAGACCATTATGCTCCCCAAGGCGATGCACCAATGGAACAACCTTAGGTTATAAGATTTTAGGACGGTCGTTGATTACAACTCAGCAGTCCATAAAATAACTTCTATACTTGAGCTGTGTGAGATGAAGGTTAATGATACTGAAATAATAGAGAAGACTCTATCAACTTTCCATGTTACCAATATTGCGCTTCAGAGGCAATATAGACAAAAGAACATTACGACTCATGAAGTCTTTGTTCAGGCACTGCTCCTCTTTTAGTAGAACGATGAACTTCTCATAAAAAATCATGTTATGTGACCTTCTGGGAGTGTGTCGTTGCCTGCATCAAACAATGTTCAGTTTCGGAGAAACAACTCTGCACATCAGGGACGAAGATATGGAAGGGGCAGGGGTAGATACCAGGAATACGGGAAGGGTGGAACCAAAAACCCTTTGTCCCTAGGAGAGGTAAAGGATTTAAGAAATCCGGGACACTACGTAATGTGAAGAAGGAGAAGAAAACATATCAGGGATCTACTTGCTTTAGCTGTGGTGGCACATGATACTGGGCACGAGAATGACATGCACCACGGATGACTACAGATAACAAAGTCTGGACCCACCATGTAGTTGTTGATACTAACTCCGCCCCTGGGAGTTTTGCAGCGTCAGACTTCTTCGGTAACACTGATGCTGCAATCTACTGATTTCTCTCAGAGACGACAATGTGTTTTTGATCGTTCAGGGCTTGAAGCGTTCGACCGAAGGAGGGCACCACTCAACTCGCTCTGGGCTTCTCTCTTTAAATCCAGTTCTCTCTAGTTTCCCTGATCGTTTCAAGCTTAAGAGGTAGAAGATGCAGAAGAAAAAAAAAAAAGGTCCTCTCTAGGTTGCCCCCTTTCCTCTATTTATAAGGAGGGTTTAACCTAGGAACACCCTTTCTCACGTTCCCTGGGAAGTTCCCAAGTTAACCTCTCAGGGTCATGGGCTCAGGTTCTTCCTCGTGAGTAGGGACGAGACACGGGGTTGTCGTCGTTCTGACCTTGCGAGTTTCTTTCTTGTGTGCTCGGTGTACGAGGGAGTCTGGTGAACGACCTTGTTATAGTGTTCCTATTCTTAGTGGTAAGGTCGACGTGCGACCTCTCTCATCGTGGCTATCGGGAGCGTGCTCCTACAATCACCCTCCCCCCCCCTCAGGGCTTGCTCATAGAGATGGAACGATGAGGTGGTCTGGTTGCGTACAAAGGTTGTCCTATGGGGGGTGGCCACATGGTTGCCAGAGCCTTGGGAGGCGCAAGGATTATTTAATAGCTGGAAAGTGTGCAACAAAGGGCAACGTGTCAAATCATGGGAGTAGGCCCGGGGCATTAATGAGAATTGTCTTTTCTTCTCCATTATAAAAGGATTGGGGGGAATTGTGGAGCGTCTCTCTCCTGGTTTGAATTTCTCTGTGAAAGGAAGAGAAAAAAAAGGTTGTGTGCGTTCACTGTGGTGTTGGACGGGAAGAGTGGGGAGCTACTGATCCATGCACACGAATCTTCCAGTGAGTTCCCTGGTAACTTTAAGTAATCTTTTGATATCGTAAAAAATCGTTAAATGCCGTAGTTTGATCAGAAAAGGGTCTTGTCTACCGTAAAAAAAACTCGCTAAATGCCTTAGTTGACCGGAAACGGTGTAATGGGATGGTTGGGAGGGGCACCATTTTTTATGGTGACCGGGAATGGTAGACTGATCGTGACGCCGAGGTGATCCATGGGTAATTCTCATGACATCGTAGTGAGGATGTCGGCCGCCCTAGGGGCAATGAGGGTCAATGAGTATTGCGTCTCTAGGGTTCCCTAGTAATCTAAGTGACTATTATGCCCTTCGTACCTGTAGGGTTGATCTTGATGTGTGTACCTGGCCCGAGCAGGGACGTACCTGGGCCGAGCACGAGTCGGTGTACTCCGACGAGAAAAGGGACGAGAGCGAAGATGGTGGTGTCTGGCGAAGAGTCATCGACAGAGGGGTCTACGGCCACTCCGCCATGTACCGTGCCTATGGAATGGGTGGGCAGGCACGACTACGAGGCAGGAACGTTGGTTCCGCGAGACTTTGGGGCAGAATCAAGTGCTGGTTTCATGGTACCGGGGAGGGTGCCCAGGGACTTGTCCCACCAGGCCATTATCTATGCTCGAGAAAGGGGGGCCTCAGAAATGTTCTGGCCTTATCCCAGCAAATGGAGGTTACCTACCTCGTTGGACGAGTACGAGAGCCTGGGGATCCGTATGGAATTTCTAGATGAGGTGAATGAATGTGCGAAAGCGAGCGGTAGTATGGAGTGGATATGGTCGGACTGTCAAACATTGGCGCCCAATCAATGTATCGTCTACTACGGGAAGTTTGATGCAGGATTGAGGTTTCCTTTAGATGACTTAATAAAAAAATGTATGAACTCGTTTGGGCGAGCACCTAGCCAAATGAATGGGAACTTCTACCGAGTGATGATAGGGTGTCGACTGATTAACCAGTCAGTACCGCTGCGGTAGAATGTGGGCTGCGGGGATATAATGGTCGCGTATAAGATGGGACGCTGTCCTCGTCAATGGGATACCGTCCCCGAGAATGTGGGAAAGGAAGTGGATGTGCAGGGGGCGTTAGAAGGGCCGGCATCGCCTCGTGTTACGCGTTCGCGAGTGCGAGCGGGTCGTGAAGGGGAGCAAACCCAGACCGCGGCCAAAGCGAGAAAAGTAGTGGCCAAGGTAGCCCCAAGTAAAGACGGTGAGGTTGTGATGAAGGTCCAGCGGGTCATGCTTACGTGTGCGCCAGAGTGGAGGCACTGGTATTATATAGCTCGTAAGTCTGGCGAGCCCAAGATTTTTAGGTTGCCGACGAGCAGTAACTATTGGTGTTGGCACCCGATATTAGTGACCGGGGCCTTTGATTTCGATGATGGTCCCAATTGTCGCTTACACCATAACGTGTTTAATACAAAATGTACGTTACTCAGTCTTATATGTATTAATATGTGCTCGTATGTTGCTATCGTATGTTACACCATAATGTATTAGTATGTTGTTCGTTGATGTGCATGTGTGACTGTTGCGAGAGTATCGTATAAAACTTCTCGTTTACTCGTCCTAGGCCAAAAGAACAAGGACTGTCAAGTGTTAACGAGCATTTTGAACGGCACGTTCGACTCAGATAAATATTGGTCGGCGAAGAAGTACATCGAGCCTCGTCTACGGCCGAACAGTGGCACTTATTCGGTGGAGAGTGTGCACAGCTATAAGTTTGTAAAAAGTGTTGGGATTAAGCCACGATTCTTGAATGCGAGGGGGAGGGACGCGTCGGGGTCGTCCACAGCTGCACCTCTTATCGCAGGATTGAGCCCTGGTCTGAAGGGTGTGAGTGGTCATCCGGGGGAAGTCCCCGTTGTGAAGCGGCCGAAGATGGTTGGTGCCGGTCTGATGGACGAGGAGCTGGAGGGGCTGGAAGAGCTGCGAGGTAGGGAGAGGGAGTCGTGTCGTAGTCCTACGTGTAGGAGGGGACTCGTTCAGTGGGTAGTGGTTAACTCTTCGCTGGAGGATTGCCCGAGGGGGAGGTACAAAGTATGCCATATAAGGACAAGGAGAAGATTCGTGTGGCAGAACTGTTGAATGATCCTCGGGCACGGCGTGCAGCCGTTGTGGCGGCTGTCAGAGTAAGTGCTTTAGTAATTCATTTGTGCTTGTTCGGTTTCCTTGTGGGTTAATACTTGGTGAATTGGTTTAACCGTACATTTGGCTGTTATGCAGGGTACTCTAACCCTTGAGGTTACGTTACTCCATAGCGAGAATCTGGCGATCTGCAACGCCGAGCTGGAACAACGACTGGTGGGGTCGCAGGCGATTCAAAAAGAGCTCGCGAAGGAGGTTGTACAGAAAGAGTTGGTTGAGCGCTTGGCGAACGTGACCGCGGGTCTCGAGGAAAGTGTGAAAAATGTTACCGAGGAGAAGGCGTTGGTGAAGGAGGAATTAGAGGCCACCCAAGGTTGTCTGAAAAAACTGGCACTAGATAGAGACGCGGCGAGCAGACCCATCGTGACCAGCTAGCAGGTGCGAAATAGGTGTCAGACGACCTGCAAGGTCTAGTTGCAGAATTGGTGGATGGCAAAGCGCGGTTGGAGGAGGAGTTTCGCCTCTCCACCGAGTGGTGGGTGGTGACGCTGGCCCCACCCTTGCTCGTACTACGTCAGACCCAAGACGTTCCCGAACTCTGCCATCTCGGCTACTCGGCTCGGCAGGGGCCTCGGCCGCACAACGACTGGATGGACATTACCCCGGAAGAGGAAGTACAGTTAGCCGAGGAGGAGAAGGCGACCGCTGAGGCGGCGGGTGAGCCAAAAGTATAGTTGATATTGTTTATCATGCCCTTTGGGGCGAATGCGTGCTGTTCAATTATTTGTAAGCGTGTGTCAAACTATTGTCGGTTTAAGTATGTGGGGTGTATGTTAAACATATAATGCGTATGTATGAGTAGTGAGATCGAAACAGGTCGGGCTTATTTGTGCGTCATTCATGTAAATAGTTTGTGTTTATGTATTAGTGCAACCCATACAGGTTATGTTTATATGTGCGTCGTTCATGTCAAATAGCTCGTTAAGCGCTCGGGGAGGGTTCAAGCTGGCCAGGGATGCCCTCGTTGATCACATGTCGTCGGGAAGCCCTTGTATGAGCCGCGATGGGGCAGACGGGGGAAACTGAATTGTCATGTATAATAAATGAGGTGGGAGTTTCTAGGAGCATTAAATGGGGTTACGTTGGGAAGAGTGGACGGCGTCCCAGAAGCACAATAAAGACGTAGTGGGTGTATTAATGAGACTTTTGGGTTTCCTAGATAAGGAATGGTGTGAGGTATGCCTACATAATAGTGAGGCTTAAAGCTTTACATAGCACGGGTTAGGACTTCACGTCGGAGGGTCATGTGTCAGAAACAGAAAATGCAAACGCGATCGCGATTGCAGGTAAGGTTTGAGTCACGGGTGACCGCATTGGTGGAGTTTTACAAGGAGTTCTATTTCGACAACCGTGGAATTGGGGGGAAACCCTTAGTGCGCTCCTATATCGAATCGGCGTCCCTTCCTACTCCTGAAAGGAAGATGCAGGAGAAGCGGGGGTTCTGGTACCTCATTTTACGGGACACGGTTCAGAACTGCATGAGTCGTGAAGTGGTCTTGCGAGCGATGGCGATAAAAGACGTGAAGGCAGCGAGCTGCGAGGGGCCAGGCTATGGGGTTTGGGAGAGGTCGTGCCCCTACTGTCTGTAATTTTACTTATTTGAGGGTCGGGTTTTGTATGTTTGTGTGTTTTGGAGACGTTTGATGACTGTGTAGGTAGTTTTGTTGTAATCATTAATGTAGTTGAACTATTTTGCACCTCTTGGGTGAACTAGATGCGGGTAAGGTGATCGACTAACGCGCCAAGAGTAGGAGCCCGACAGTTTGGTAGCGACATTAAGAGTAATAAATTTAACTTAGAAAAAATAACTCTGCCGAGAGATACAGTCGGGGTCGCAATAGCAACCTTAGATTGTCGATGTGCCCAACCAAACTTTTAGGTAGTCTTTGTTGGACTATGTGCTCGTTGTCGTTACCGCGATCTGCGAGCGGTTTAGTATCTACTGGGCATGTTATGGTGCACTAAATAACTGTCGCTATCGTGGGGACGCCTGACTTCAAGGTCACCCCAAGTTTGTTAAGTGCATTATTTCGTCAAAAAATGACTGTCGTTATAGCAAGGGCGCTCTACTTCAAGGACGCCCTAAAGAACTGCCTTCATAGCAAAGACGTCCTACTTCAAGGATGCCCCCAGTCTCATAAGTACATTTTTTCTTTAAAAAATGATTGTCTTTATAGCGAGGACGTCCTACGTCAAGGACATCCCCAGTCTCGTAAGTGTATTTTTACTTCAAAAAATGACCGTCTTGATAGCGAGGACATCTTACTTCAAGGACGCCCCCAGTCTCATAAGTGCATTTTTACTTCAAAAAATGACCGTCTTTATAGCGAGGACGTCCTACTTCAAGGACGCCCCTAGTCTCGTAAGTGCATTTTTACTTCAAAAAATGACTGTCTTTATAGCGGGGACGTCCTACTTCAAGGACGCCCCCAGTCTCGTAAGTGCATTTTTACTTCAAAAAATGACTGCCTTGATAGCGAGGAGGTCCTACTTCAAAGATGCCCCTAGTCTCGTAAGTGCATTTTTACTTCAAAAAATGACTGTCTTTATAGCGGGGACGTCCTACTTACAGGACTCCCCAAGTCTTGTAAGTGCATTTTTACTTTAAAAAATGACCATCTTGATAGCAAGGACGTCCAACTTCAAGGACGCCCCCAGTCTCGTAAGTGCATTTTTACTTCAAAAATGACCGTCTTGATAGTGAGGACGTCCTACTTCAAGGATGCCCCCAGTCTCGAAAGTGCATTCGGTTGAAACTAATATATACAAGGAGTTGTTATGTACATGTAAGGAAATCCTACTGAACCCATTTGCGGAGGTTCATGGCATTCCATGGGGATTTGAGTACCTCTTCGTCATGATTTAGTAGGAAGTATGCGTTGCCACCAGCGACCCGAGATATAAGGTATGGGCCTTCCCAATTAGGCTAGAGTTTGCCTTTGTTATGGTTGTGAGTTGTAAGGAACATCTTCTTCATGACGCTGTCCCCTACGCGAACTGTCGATGAATCACCCGTTTGTGATAGTGTCTTTTAAGTGTCTCCTGGTACCGGAGCATGCGGAACGATGCTTCATCTCTAGTTTCGTCTATCAGGTTGAGGTTTTTAGAGAGAAGTCTGTCATTAATTTCAGTGCCCACAATTAAGGATCTCGTGGTGTTAGCGATGACCTCCGTAGGTAAGATTGCATCAGAGCCATAAGTAAGCATAAATGGGGTGAAGCCCGTACTCTTCCGCGGAGTCGTGCGGTAAGACCACAATACGTGGGGTAGCTCGTCCACCCAGCGACCTTTGGCCACGTCCAGTCATTTACTGATCCCATCAATTATTGTTTTGTTAGTGACCTCGGCCTGGCCATTTCCCTGGGGGTATCTGGGGCTGGAGGAAAGGATTTTTATGTTGTAGGGTCGGATAAACTCTACGACCTTGTTTCTCATGAACTGTGTACCATTGTCGGTCATCAAGACAGCGGGGACCCCGAATCGTGTGATTATGTGTTTCCATAGGAAAGTGATGACCTCTTCTTCTCGGATTCGGGCAAGGGGTATCGCCTCCACCCATTTAGTAAAGTAGTCGGTCGCAACGAGTTACCACTGGCAACGCCTGCTTACCATGGGGAGAGCCCCAATGATATCTAATCCCCATTTTGCAAACGGCCAGGGGCTGGATACTGTGTGGAGGTCAACAGCAGGTGTATGAATCAGGTGGTCATGAAACTGACATTTGCCACATTTTTGGGCATACATTATGAAATCTTGTCGCATCGTTGGCCAATACAATCCTTGTGTACGAGAGCGGTCGGCCATGGATCGTCCTGCTGTGTGGGCGCCGCAGGTGCCTTCATGAATTTCTTCGATGACTCGGTTGACCCTTTCCCCAGCGATGCATGTAAGATGTGGGGCATACAGGCTAGTTCGAAAGAGTTCTCCATTAATCATCGTATATTTGCGGGATCTGTTGCGGATGCTCTCGGCCACCGACCGGTCATCAGGAAGAATGTGTTGTTCCCTGAGGAATTCAAGGAGAGGTTGGCGCCAGTCGGGGAGTACAAGTAGGTTGGTCTGCATGACTGCTATTGGGGTCAGGGTGATGCTCGGTTTATCAAGGATATCGATCTGGATTACGCAGAGTTTGTCACCAATGATTCCTGCTAGATACGCAAGGGCGTCCAAGTGTTTATTCTCACCATGGTAAATATGTCCATGGTTGACCTTGTAGAACTTACTTAGTCGTTGCTTCAGGGTTTCCATGTAACCGGCCATTCTATCGTTAGCCTGGAATGTTCCGCTATGCTGGTTAATAACTAGCTGCGAGTCGGTAAAGATGGAAAGATCTTCCACGCCCAGAGTCAACGCTGTCTCTACTCCACAAAATAATGCCTCGTATTCAGCTTCGTTGTTGCTAAGGGGAAAGTTGACCCGGATGGCTTTCTCGATTTTTTCATCAGTGGGAGTAACCAGTACTATTCCAAGACCGGAGCCACCCGCGTTGACGGACCCGTCAGTACACAGCTGACAACCCTTAGTATATGCCGGCTCGTCAATATCGATATGGGTGTCATGGTCGTCATCCTCATCGTTATGCCAGTTGTCATCAGTGATGGGGAGGTTAGTGAGGAGGTCGGCAACCGCCTGACCTTATTGCGGCTCGTGGCTCGTAATGAATGTCAAACTCTCCTAGAGTAATCACCCATTTGGCGATTCGGCTCGTTTTATCTTTCTTTGCAAAATCTCTTGCAGTGGTTGGGTGGTGATGACCTTGATTTTGTGGGCCTAAAAGTATGGTCGGATTTTCTATGAGGCGTATACCAGCGCGAGGGCCTGCTTCTCTACAGTGGAGTACCACAGTTCTGCTCCCAGGAGGGTTTTACTGACGAAGTACACTGGTTTCTCGGTTCGGTTTTCCGCACGAACGAGGACCGCGCCGATAGATTCATTTGTATTTCTGAGGTACAAACCCAGTAACTCATGTTCGGTGGGGGCACTAAGGATGGGTGGAGTGGCTAAGTAGTGCAACATGTTCTGGAAGGCTGCCTCACATTCATCGTTCCATTGGTACTTTTTGTTCTCCCGAATGCACTGAAACAATGGACGACATTTGTAGAAATCTTTATAAATGAAGTGTCCGAGAGCTGCGACTTTTTCGACGAGGGCTTGTACTTGTTTTAGCGTCCGTGGCGATGACATACAGGCGAGAGCACGAATTTGATCAGGCTCGGCCTCGATGCCATGCTGGGTGACAAGGTATCCGAGGAACTTCCCTGAGGAGATGCCAAAACTGCACTTCTCTGGGTTAAGATGCATCTTATAGGACCGTACCTTTGTGTAGACCGTCTCGAGGTCGGTAAGATGGTCGCCGCTCAGTCTGCTCTTGACTAGCATGCCATAGATATAGACCTCAACTGTTTTACCCAAAAGTTCTTCAAACATGGAGGTAACGAGGAGTTGGTAAGTAGAGGCCGAACGGCATGGCGGTATAGCAGTATAGGCTATATTCAGTGGTGAAGGAAGTGCACTCTTGGTCTTCGACGGCCAATAGAATTTGGCTATACCCGGAGTAACCGTCTATGAAGGACAACCGTTCGTGACCAGCCGTGGAGTCGACGAGTCTGGTGATGAGGGGTATAGGGAAGCTATCTTTTGAACAGTGTCGGTTGAAGCCGGTAAAATCAATGCACACCCAGGTTTGGCCATTTTCTTCGGGACTGCGACGACGTTGGCTACCCATTGTGGGCAGTCGACGGGTCGTATAAAGTCGGCCTTTAGAAACTTCTGGATCTCATCGTTGATGGTACTGCGCAATCTCGGTGTTGTTCGGCATGGTTTTTGTTTGACTGGGTTGGCTTTGTCGTGAACATGCAAGTGATGGCAGGCCACTGCGGGATCTATACCTGATATTTCTGCGAATGACCAGGTGAAGATATCTTTGTACTGCCGTAGGAGTGTGATGAGGCTTTTACAGTCATTACCTGTCAATAAGGAACCAATATATGTTGCCCTCGTGGGGCTGTCAAGATCAATCTTAACGATTGGCTCCACGAGAGGCAGTGTCCAAGCTCTGCTGAACAATCTTATAATTGCATCATTCTGATCAGTGGGGGTGGTTGGCATTGTTAGTATAACGGGATTGCGAGGAACGAGGGACAAGTCCACCGCCATGGGCTCGTTCTCTGTTCGTTGATATTCCTCAGTTGCAATATGCTTCCCTTTTTTTTTCGAGTTCGCATGGTTTATTAAGTTTTACAGGGAGTTAGCGTAACAGATGCAAGCCGCGACCTGGCAGCCGTAGATCTGGTAGGGGCCAAATTTTGTTGGGAAACGTATTACCTGGTGGTAGGAGGAGGGGACGACCTTCATGGTGTGGATCCAGTCGTGTCCCAGGATGTCGTTGTAATGGACCTTGGGGTTGTTGATAACGATAAACGTCGTGAGAATGACGACCAGACCGGCCTGTACCTGAGTTACAAGTTCACCCATAGCTTATTCAGTGGACCCATTGAACCTGGAGATCTCTGTTTTGAAGGGGGCTAGACAGTCTTGCAAGTTCATGTTATGGAGTGCATCATAATAAAGGATGTTGTCACCACTGCCTGAATCCACCAGCATGCGCTTTACGAGGATCCCGCCGATGAAAATCCAAATGACGAGGGTGTTGTTGTGAGGGTGGGATACTGAACCGAGGTCGTGGTCCATAGAGTATATGGCCTATTCTGGCGATGTGTTGGTGACTGTTCCAATGTTGTGTGCCGTTCACTGGCGTTTTGTGAGGTGATAACACTGCCTCGTGGAATTGGATAAGGTATGCCGAGACGGAGCTCGGTTGAGGTCTCCCAAGATCATCTCCCAAACTGCTAGGTGACTTGATGCCCGTACACTTGTTACTGGTTGGTCGATCGACTGGCGAGGCAATCTATCGGCTGTGGGAATAGGTTTTTTGAGGTATCTGGTATAACGTCTGATGCGGAACCAAGTCTCAGTCATGTTGATGAGGTCATAGCATTCCTCGGTGGCGTGGTCATGGATGTCGTGATGCGCGCAGTAAGGGCGGCTAGGACGGTCGGGCTTGGGGAGTGGTTTTCTATAATCGGGATCATTCCTGACAGCGAGTAGCAGATCCGCCCGTGATATGGTGAGATCGCTGGGGGGATACCGTTCCCAGCGTAGGGTTCATTGACGTCCATCTCGAGGAGGTTCTATTTTATCTTGTGAGTCGGTACGTCATTTGTTCTTGCCCTCTGTGTTTAACGGCCCTGATCTAGTTACTGGTGACAGGGAAGATGTGGTACTCAGGAGGGCGGCGGTCTGTGAGGCGGAAGCGCGATTATCGGATTCCACGTTTTGGCATTTCCTGACTTTCTCGTACAGGTGTTCGAGGGTTTCAGGCCATTTTTTGTGCAAGGCCTCATGGAGCTTGGAACCGGGGAGGCAGGCACCCATGAAGGCAAGGCATGCGGTCGGTGCGTCGACTCGTTCTATTAGGGTTGAGCATGGGTCGGTTCGGGTCAGTTTTCGACCAGAACTGAACCCGAACCGACCTAAATCGATTCCTGAGTTTTCAAACCGAACCGGAGTACGTATAAAACTGACCCGACCCGAACCGAAAAGTTAAAGGGTAAACCGAAACTGAACCGTGATGGAACCAATTTTTGGGTTGGGTCGAATCAGCAAACAAAAGGTAGTTTGCAGCTGCTTCCATACTTCTTCTCTTTTCATTTTTTCATGCTCACTTCACTTACAGGCCCTTATCGGTTCCTAGAAAGTGTTCCTAGGATCCACATACGAAAGGTTAGGAGCGGTATTGTGGGATCATCTGTGATGGAGACCATCAATGCTACTTGTTCGATTGGAGAGTTGTTCAAATCCGATTGTTTCGATGATGATGGTGCGAGTGAGCTGCGTTGGGTATGAAAATTTGATATGAAAACAAGTGATGGGTGTAACAATGTAACAAGTGATGATGCTAGAAACTTAGATACTGCTTATACTGAAAAATCTTCCATTGCCGAGGAAGTATCAAAACAGCCCTATCCCGAGCTTGGAAGATGCAATTCAGTCGTTAAAGAGAGAGGTGAGAAAAGAACTCTACAAATTGATGAACCCAGAGATGTACCAAAGAAAATTAGAGAATGGCCTTCCCCATGTTTGCAGAAGCTGATGAACACTTCCCCCTATGTCATCATTACCATTACTACATCAAAAAACAAATCTTCAAGGCAACTAATTGGGTATGAAACAAGTCTAGGTTCATTGTATACTTGAGATGTGGGTTCCACATGCAATAATATAATTGTAATATACATGTGAATACAAACTTGGTTCGGTTCGGTTTCTTACGGGTTCCCATTTGAGGAACCGAAACCGAACCGGTTCTAGTCGGTTCCAAAAAATAGAAACCGAAACCGAAACCGAAACCAGTCTTCTGGAAACCGAACCGTTTTGCTAAATACGGTTCGGTTTGGTTCGGTTTGTCAGTTTTTACGGTTTCTTGCTCAGCCCTACGTTCTATTAGGGTGAGTTCACTCTTAAACCTCGAGAGGAAAAAATTGGTTGTTTCCTCAACCTGCTGTTTGAGGGAGAAGAGCTCCGTTAATTGTTTCTTCGATTGCTGGTTGTGGATGTACTTCTCGATGAAAGCCAACGAGAGTTGCTCGAATGTGGATATAGAGTCGGGCTTAAGACTCTGGAACCAAGCAAGGTCCTCGTCGGATAATGTCAGGGGGAACAAGCGACACATGTGTTCATCTGTCTGATGCTGGAGGTCGACACTGTATTAGAACTTAGAGAGAGGTTGACTCGGATCTTGGCACCCTGTGAAGGCCTTGATTTTCGGCTGGGAGTAGCTCTAGACTGGGACATAGCTGCGAATGGCCATTGTAAACGGGGTGTTATGGATCTTGCGGAGGGTCTCCTTGGTTAACATCCTTATTGGATTTGTGCCTTGCATACTCTAGATGAGTACCTCGACGGACGTGGCTGTTAATGACGGATGGTCGGGGATACCCGTGGCTCGCCTGTGGACTGCCTCACTCTGTGTAGAGGATTCATCGAAATGACTTTCGTAATACGGAGCGTCACGTTGTTCATATGGGGGTCAGCTCGGGTATCGGTCATGAAACCGCACGTTATATGCGTGATACTTGTCTATGAATGGGGGGTATCAAAGGCAGGAGGGCTCGTCGGGACTGTAGGGTGGGTGCCATGGTTGGTGGTTTTTGCGGTCGTCATGAAGTCGCGCACCGTAGTCCCCGGAGGGGGCTGGGGCGCTTGGCTAATAAAACTGAGGGGCGTACTGTTCAGGGGGCGGAGGGTCGTTTCGGCTGAGATGATATGGTGGTCACGGTTGCTGGGCACCCATTCTGTGGTAGTTTATGGGGGGCTGGGGCAGCAGTGGTCGTGAGAAAGTTGGTAGTACGGACAGTCCACGAGGCGAAACGTACAAATGGAGTGGTATAGCCAGGTGACCACAGGCGAGAACGTGGTCCAGGGTTGGCACATCACTCCCCGGGGGTTGTGCATGGGGGGTTGATTCACTGACAGAGGTGGAGACCCTCGGGCCTTCTGGTGGTTGTTGAGGGCCGGCGACGAGGGTGTCGTGAAACGTCTCATTGGCGAGCTGAAGTTGGCGGATCTGATCATCTTTAGTTATTATTTGCTCTTGTAGTTGCAGCAACGTTGCCCTCATCTCTGTCAGGGCTTGCTCTTGAGATTGGTTGCGTGTTGAGACTACCATTGTTAGTCGCAATAGGTAGAGTATAGAGGGAACTCATACAACGCCAATTGTAGTATGTTAATTTCTCTCAGAGACGACAATGTGTTTCTGATCGTTCTGGGATTAAAACGTTCGGCCGAAGGAGGGAACCACTCAACTCGCTCCGGGCTTCTCTCTTTAAATCCTATTCTCTCTGGTTACCCTGATCGTCTCAAGCTTAAGAGGTAGAAGAGGCATAAGATGCAAAAAGAAGGTCATCTCTAGGTTTCCCCCTTTCCTCTATTTATAACGAGGGTTTAACCTAGGAACACCCCTGCTCACGTACCCTGGGAAGTTCTTAAGTTACCCTCTCAGGGTCGTGGGATCGGGTGCATCCTCTTAGGTAGGGACTAGACACGGGGTTGTCGTCGTTCTGACCTTATGAGTTTCTTTTTTGTGTGCTCGATGTACGAGGGAGTCTGGTGAACGACCTTGTTACAGCATTCCAATTCTTATAGGTGAGGTCGACGTGCGACCTCTCTCCTCATGGCTAGTGGGAGTGTGCTCCTACAGATGCCGCCATGAATCAACATACGGAGTAATTCGTAACGATTCCTCAGTAGACATGAAATGTCACATTAGAGAGAACACTAGTAGTTTCTTTTCTAGTATAGACTTGATTTACTCTTTTTGTCAGTATTTTTGATTTTGTTGGGAACATATCATTTATATTTCAATAAAGTGCTCATGAGATACATGAGATTTTCAATTTGTTCTAAATTGTGATTATTTAAATTTATTGATTGAGAAGTAGTTAAATTCTATGTATGATAGTTGATCTACTATATACAACCCGCCTATGGATCTATCTGCTCATTGAGCATGACTGATAATCAGATGAGTGACGACATATGTCTAAGAGACATTAGTACCACGCACTCGATCATTTTGAGATATGAATATATCTCTTGTCTAACCTTGTGTATCAGGGATGACACGAATATTATTGGCATGGCCAACATGATAAAACGTACTGAGTGCGTCACGCTATTACTCTCTAACGGTACGTTACAGGGTATTTAGTCCACTTTATAAACAAGTAAATCCAGTCAGATTTTACTGAGGTTATGGAAATACATGATAATACTTATCACGTAATGACTATCAGAGAAAATGACAGACAAGGTTTTGTGCATTCACTCCATGTCTAAAGGTTAGAACACGCTATTAGAATGGTTTATAATACAATCTTCAGGGCTCGGATAACGAGGAGGATTATCGGGATTACATCTCAGCTTTCCTTAAAAGGAGAAAAAATCCAAAGAGTGTACATGTAACGATTGTTTTCAAGAAAAGTCTATTATTTCATCCTTGTATGACCAAGGTGGAGTGGGATCTCCAGCCTTTGCTCCAAACGCATTCATGGAGACACATGTGAACCTTTTCATCCACATTGTGGCGCACTTGAATATTTATGGTCATAATAGACGCATCTAGGAGATGGAATTACATTTACCTATCATTAAAATCTAGGAATGCAACGTTAACATGACTTCTCACTTAGATCATTCGATCGCAGGCTCATTTCTTGGATTAACCGATCAAAGTTGATCGATGCGACTTGACGGGGGATTGGGAGTTGGACTCACAGGCTTTTGATGATTATTTTACCGCTAAATGGGATAGATGATTGAGTATCGTGAGTACCCCTTACCATACCCAACTCGGGACTGGCGGAGAACCTAATCAAGCAATTTAGGATAATCGATAGGCCACTGTTATTACGATCACAGCTTCCGGCTAGTGTGTGAAATATGCATTCTTGCCCCCACAACACTGATTAGGGTTAGTCCCATAGCAAATCATCAAATTATTTTTTTCCCCAAAAGTGACTAGTAACTGGGTTAGAGCCCGGTGTTGCCCATCGACGAACATTTGGATGTTCTGCACAGGTGCTAATCGCACCACAATATATAAAGATGGGACCCTCAATGTCAGCCTGGTATTATGTGGGTTATGATTCGTATTTATCACTGAATATTTGGAACCCACTGGCGATGTATATACTGCAGGACAGATAATTGTCACTTTTATGAGACGATATTCCCAGCATTTGAGGGAGATATGACAGTCAATGCTGAGAATGTTTCCAAGAGGTCTTAGAAAACACCATCGTTGTCTCATCTAGATCCCTATACATAAGTTAGTTGATAATAAGGTTCAACGGATTACAAACCTTCAATAGGTCGTAAATGAATTGTCAGACACAATCATAGACATTATTGAAGTACCGTAAGTATAAGTACCTGCAAGTAATACACCTACACAGCTGAACGTTCTAGGGGAATTAGTACTGCAGCTGAACATTCCAGGAGAATTAGTACTACAAATGAACTTGAGACTCACGCTTAGTGCGGAGCACCGTTAGAAGAAAGTATTATGAGCCGGGAAGCTAGCTGCAGAATAAGGGACAATTATGACTAATGGTGTAGCCAATTCATCAAGGATGGAACCACCCATCGACGAGGCAATAATAGCTACGCGACCAGTTGATGCACTACGAAACTACCCCAGGGTGGCACATACGCGTATGATGATAAGAAGATATCGATTTATTAAAAGTATGTAATTGCACAATGTAGGATCGTTCAGTAGGGATTTGTCGATAAGGTATTCATATTCGTTGTTGTGCTCGCCATTAAGGATGAGGATTCAAAACTACTTATTATAAATAACTGTGCTGCTATACATTGGCCAAAGTGGGCATCTGGAATCCAAGCGGAGCTCAGCTTGCTAGCATAAGTGATACAATTGAGCCTGTCGGTTATAAATGGGAAAGGTACGGAAATATGATTAACTCGGAGTGATAATTTGGTCAAGGCAAGACTAGTTGCCCAGGAAATCTTTAAGAGGTCTGGCATCGATTGCAATGTGACCTATTACCTAGTTATGGACGCTATAACGTTTCGATACTGATCAGTCTGTCAAGTTGTCAAGGACAAGCTAGACATGCGTCTGATGTAAATACCACGTATCTATATGGGAAACTAGATACATATATTTACATAAAGCTACCTGGGAATGTATAAGCTTCTGAAAGCAACTAAGCCCGACACGCGAGGTCTGTATGTAATAAAACTAGAAAAGTTATTGTTAACTTGAAGCAATCAGGGCCTATGAGACATAGCAAGTTGACTAAGTATTTAAAGGTCGGGGAATTTGCAAATATCCTTATATGTCTATACGTTCATATTTAAAATACAGATATTAACTTCACTCATCATAACAGTGTACTAAATGATTTGGATATTATTAGACCTCCGGGGGTGATCCTGAGAGCCGCCGACTATCTTGGGAAGGAATTCGAAATAAAAAACCTTAGGAAATCAAGTAGTGTCTCGATTTGCAAATCGAACATCTTGGTAGTGGCATACTCGTATACCAAACAATATATATCGGAAGAGTTATCTAACACTTAGATATGAATGTAGCACACGGTGTTAAGTCGTTTATTGCGCGTCCATCACTTGGATGTGGACAACAACATCTTTCATCATTTTAATGGGGGAAGAAACTCCTAGGGCCGTGGTGCCATAGCTAGGAGGTGTTTTGCTATAGTTAATTGGGTATACTAGACCCAATGACTCATTCGCAGTAAACTGTTTGGCTTGCCATAGTTATGTTCCTACCCAAAAGTACTAGGATTGAGATCATGCACATTCTGAGGTATCTTATCGATATGAAGGACTGGGGTTTGTTCTACTCGAAATGGTAAACGTAAAAGTATAGAGTACACTGATACAAAATACTTCTCAGACCCACATAGAGGCCATTGTCAAATGGATTATGTGTTTATGTACAGGGATACATAAAGATTCTTGGAGATCGATGAAGCATACGGCGGTAGCTACACCTCGAACCACGAAGATTCTTGCACTTCATGAAGCTGGCAGAAAATGATGGTTGCGCTCCAAGATACATCTCATCAACCGAAGTTGTATCGTGTTCTATATAAGATAAAGCCTCGACTATGTATGAAGACAATTCAGCTTGCATCATTCAAGTCAATGGCGACAGAACGAAGCACATTTCATAGAAGCCATTCCATCCTTATGAATTACAAAAGGCGAATGAGATTGGCATTGTTGAAAATATTTTAGAAGACTTCTTTGCAACCTATTCACGAAGACCCTTGCACCACTTATGTTCAAGCAGCCAGTACACGGAATCGGCATGCAGAAGATTTATTTATCAATATCTCATGGAGGTAGATCTCAGGGAGATCGACGTCAGGGGGAATAGTCTCAGCGTGAAATGGACACATGCGTATTGTACTCTTTTTCCTGATAGTGCAGTTTTTATCCTAGGAGGTTTTACTTACTAGAGGTTTTGATGATGCAGCGTATACGCGTCCACAACCTATATAGCGCATAGGATTGTACCATTTCCCTGCATAGCTTTTTGCCCAATGGGGTTTTGCTAGGCAGAAGTTTTGATGAGGCAAGTCATCCTGGTATGGAACACCCCAAAAGGGAGTGTTAGGAGTTGGGCCCAAGCCCAAGCTAGGAACCCAACTGGGTTGGGGTGTTCTATTGGACTCCTAACAAGCCCATTGGCCTTTAGGGTTTATGGTGAGAGTTTGAGTTGGTTTGGTAACCTATTCAATAGGGTTATCTCTTTTTGTCTTACTTAGAGCATCTCCTAAAGGGCCTCACTACCTTGGAATCCAAGGTGCCACCTAGGATTTTCGTCATCCAACAATGCCTCACTACCTTGGATTTGAGTCTCCAAAAGCAAGGCTGAGTCTTGGAATCCATGACTCAACCTTGGTCTTTAAAGTCGCGATTTGACTTTTTTTCAACTAAGGTAGTGAAGCACTTTAGGAGATGCTCTGAGTCTTGGAATCCAAGACTCAACCTTGGTTTTTAAAGTCACGATTGGGCGCCCAAGTGTTAGGCGCCTATTATGTTTTTAAATAGGCACCTAAGGTTTAGGCACCCAATTATTTTTTTTAACAAAAATTAAAATAGGGCGCGTAAGACTTGGGCACCCAATTTAGACTTGTGAAAAAAATAAAATAATAAATAAATAAATAAAACGGCACCCAAGTATTGGGCGCTTGTTAAAAAATCCAAGTTAAGTGTTGTTGGAAGAAATAGAGCCTCACTACCTTAGATTTGGTTTTTTTTTTTCTACCAAAGTAGTAAGACACTTTAGGAGATGCTCTTACAGTTTACAATTCTCTAGATATATCAATAAGAAATAAGAAATCTCTCTAGGAGATGCTCTTACAGTTTACAAATTCTCTAAATATATCAATAAGAAATCTCTCTCTCAATCTCTCTCTCTCAATTGCTCTCCAATTATAGAACTAATTAATCCTTCGATAGTATTATATTACTCAACAACATAAAACTTCACTTTGCTTTGTTTCACTAAATAATTTATATCATATAGAATAAAATGTATTGACTCAGAAGTTGATTCTGGAATATAGAGAGCAAGCATTTACTTTATAAGCGATCAGATAAAAATCGGAAACATTAGAATACGTTTCTCTATTCACTAAGCTTTTTATAGAAGCAAATCTGACGCACTATCCTGTGTGAAGATATTGTATCGGAAGTGTTACTCTCTCTGAAAAGGGTTTTGTACACTTAAACCCACTAAGATATTTAGAATAATAAAAATCCACTCTTTACATTTAGCTGAAAATCGGAAACGGGGCAAATTGCATATGTTCTTATACCAGTTATATATGGGGGCAACAGAAGAGGGAGATGTTTCCTCGGACTAATCCGGCATAAAGTCCACTTCATCTGAGCTTTCTAAGTACATTACTTCACCGCTATCCTCATTGCCGCTACTTTGATCACTGGCGTCGCTACTCTCTGGACTAGAAAACATTGAAGCACCAGCTGATGATTGACTGCTTAACATAAAGGGCGACATGCTGATATCACTGCAATCATCACTATTCCTCATTATTTCATCGATCTCGCTATAAATACAACAAACAAACCACTTGACAGTTAGGGTGATTCCTATACACACATTTACATGTATAATGTATAAACATATGTATGCACATAAATGTGTATGTGTTTTTACAGGATCAAGAAACTAAGTAACCAACCTCTCCTCCGGGGGGAACTCGGCTAACAAACAGATCTTGGGCCTCACTTGCAAGATTTGTTCAATAGGAAGAGTTCTGCAGATTGCGCCCAAAACAATATGGGTAAGAAAAAGAAAATTTAAAGCTATTAAACATCAATCCATAAGAGGAACTCAGTTACCTTGGGACGTAAGATCTAACATACCAGTCAGCATCAGATGCTAGGCCATCCCTGTTCGAGATGTCCTATAGTATAAAAATTGTGACTTAAATGTTAGCATTCACAAAAAAAATAGTCATGTGGCCATTAAGTAAATAAATAAATAAAACTAAATGTATTTACATACAAGATATCTGAGAAATTTGTAGTCTCCTATTAGAAGTGTCGCGAAAAAACGAGCAACCTCAACCTGCATAAGACAAGAAGTGATCCAAGCTTCAGTCGGAAAAGGTTAAAGGATGAAACGTGATTTAGACCCTACACTAAGGAAGAACCTGACTGGAAAAGAGGGACTTACAACTTCTATTGAAAGTAATTGAGCTTTCTTGCGAAATCAATGAACTAAAGAAAAATGACAAGGGTTCTTTGTCTCCTGGAATGAAGAAACAATCGCAAAAACGAGAGTACTCACTTCTTTCAGATGCATGCAGTCACGTAAAATCAAAATTTCGAGCAGATTACCACCCATGTTGCCACCGAGGTTCCTACAAATCAAATTCCCGAAATAATAAGTAACATTAGGAACAAACACACAATGATAAGAGTTACATGAACAGATGCATAATATAGCAACTAGAACTCATATATCTGACATACGCTTACTTTAAAAAGGTACCGGTGAGCGAGTAAGATGTCGAAAAATCAACTTCTTTCAACTTGCGAAATCCCTACAGATAAATAAACAATCATGATGAAATTAATGAAATGTAATCTCATCAAGATTAAGTAAAGTAGTTTGAGAACGAGAGCAAGCACGTGCATACCTTAACAAGAAGACAAACTTTATAATCTTGTAGCTTAAATCCTCTAAGGGCCAATGAAGTCAGATGAGGGCAACCATTTACAAAACCAATACAAGTTGGTGTCTTCAAAGTGTCGTCTCTGCCTGATTATGATAAATTAAGAGGTGAATAAAACATTTCAAACAAGAACACTAAAATTACGTGAAAATTATCATTAACCTGTTTTAAAGGATTCGAAGAACAAACGCTCCATGCCGTGACAATTTGCGCTCAAAGATTCCAATATTTGCCTCAATTCAACTTGACTGTTCATAAAACCAGTTTTGAGGTAAGAAGTCCATCTAGAAGATGAAATTATGGAGCTCATTATACAGATAGAAATGCCCATAGAGAAAAAAGGGAAATAGGTAACAAAAGGACAACATTTTGCTAGTCAGAGGCATGAACTACACTGCCTATCCATTTCGGCTAGTTTAGATAAACCATTTAAAGTTCAGAAATTGGGTGCAGAAAAATAGAGATGAGAAGTTGGAACAGGCTATATAAACAATGAACGTTCCCAATTAAATAACACATCTCAAGTCTAGTCTAAGAAACATAAAAACAAGGCATCTAAATTCACAATGGCAATGCCCCCAGGTACTTGGGTGGTACCGTGCCCCCAGGTACAAATATCTAACCTTACCCTTTTAGATATGTTTTCAGACATATTGCAGAAATTTAGATCCTTATATGATATTATGCATGGATGTATATCATGGCCAATTTCTTAGAAATGTTTTCCATAATCCATCTTATCTTCAAAGATCCAACATCAAATCAACTATTCATATCAAATACAAATAAATAAAAACAAGATTGCGAGTTTGAAGGGAAATATCAAATACATATCTTTCTTTCCACAAAAATCATATTTGCAGCAATCAAAGACTAGTGTTCCTTCCCAAAATTATACAGAATTTATTACAGATTACAAATCTATGATCTCCGCTGAAAAGAGCTTGTCGAAGCCTAAAAAACTGAAATAGTCCCATCAAAGTGCAAATTCTTTGAAAAAGACATGAAATGCTTGGGAAATAGCCTTCAAAATTGCCATAAAAGGGGGCATTTTAGGCTAAATTCACGCCTTCTGGCATCTCTCGAGTCTCGGCCCTAGTCGTTCTTTCACTGCTGCGGAGGCACCTTCCCTACTGCACTCTGTCTAACCTCTCCTACTGGAAGGAGATCATATGGAATCTAATCCACTCCACCCTTTTCAACCTAACTTTTTTGCCGGCTTTGACTCTCGACTTATCCTCCCTAAGACGCTAGGACCTATCCTTGATCGATACTCCAGCTTTTACGCCTCTTCTCCATTTCCTAGCTTCTTCGATCCATGGTGGACCGGCTCTTTGCTTCGGTTAGCATATTCGATTTCTGATAGCCGGCTTTTCTCTCTTTGTTCAAATTATATATTTTCGTGAGTAATAATGTCTCCTTGACATCTAGGAATATTGAAAATATGTTTTCCTCTTTTTCTACAAAGGCCGCTTATCCATTCTGTCGTAAGAACTTCCAACGATAATTCAAAAACTGAATTAGCTTCAGTTATTTCAAGAGTATAGCTTCTTGCGGATCAATGTCACTACCTTTTCCGCATCATTTACTAAAAAAATATCCCGCTAAATTAGAATGATATATTAAAACCCCACATAATAATTACAAGGCAAAAGGAGAGGACTAAAAGCAGACCCCTCCAAATACTAACAAAACATGAAATACTCACTCAAGGGGTCCTCAATTTTATATAGAAATTGAGGCATCCCTGCAGTTAATTCACGAACTCCATCCTGCATATTGGCTCCTCTGTTTTGCAAGTCTGTTTGAGCTAGAGCTAGAGTTAACCTCCCTCCAAGTTGCAGAAAATCTCAAGTGCCTCTTCTTTTGCTTAGTCTGAAACCATTCACTCACCGTGCACCAGGGGTATGTTGTCAGATTTAAAAACCATCACTACAGCAGCAGAATCAGATTATATCCAAACTATCGCACACCATTAAAGGCAGCACAATCCACACCCTTAACTATAGCTCTACAGTCTGCAATGATACTGGAGATCACCCCTAAACCCATAGAGCAGGTTCTCAAGACAAGACAGCTCCCTCACTATTTCTAATAAAGTAATAATGAAACCAATTCCCCCTTTACCAGGATAACCTTTGGAGGAACCATCTGAATTAATCTTGACCTCATTTACTAAACAACGATCTCAGTATTGCCTGTTCTGGCGAAACCACCCATCGGAGTCATTGTTAGCCATTGGTCATTAAGACGTATTCTCAAAATACCTATCTCGACAGCGGTGACAATAGAGCCGTGGTTTGATAATACACCAATTTGACCACCATTAGTAGATAAAATGATTTCTTTCACTAATACACAAATGGGATCTCCAACAGCTGGAGACGAGATTTATATAAGAAAATATAAGTGTGCCTCGGCTTGAGCCTCCAACAATAAAGGTACATGAAGAGCCAGTTAATCCCCATCAAAATCTGCACCGAATCCCTTACAAACGAAGGATGCAAGATCTGATATAAAAAGTTATTTGAGTGGCATTGGCTAATCACCTAATAGAAGACAGATACACTGACTAAATTTCCCGATTCCGGGATCATAGCTTTCTTTCAGTCTTGCTGGAACACAGTTCTAGTTAATATCTCTACGCTAGTTTATCTTTCTCCATTCTCTACTTTTGGCCAAGAATGTATTAAAACTTTCATTGTTTGGCTCCAAAAAAGCAAAAAGCTGCCAATCTTAAGCAATATAGGAGTGATTTCCTGTTTCATAGTAGTGGTAATGTCTAGAGAAGCTATTCGGGGAACAATTGCTCCCCTATAGACATTACCATTACTACCAGGGTGTATTAGCGCTTGTATCCAGGGATAGCTACTGCACTTTTGTTGCAGGAATTTCTGAAGGGCTGGGAAACGTTATAAAATACTATGCAGACAATGCTGCTATCATAGAAAGCTCAATTTATGCTGAAGACAAGGAATGCAAAGAGTTTAGGTACATTCAGAGCAAAACTGGGATTCTGATCTCTCCTTTTTTTACCACTGCAAGCTGGGGGGGGAGTAGCCCCCCAAAGAATGGGTAAAAGAAACAAAAAATATGTATAAGGTAGGGCCAACCCCAAATATGGGGGAGCTTAAACACCTGAAGAGAGCTTCATACAAGAGAAAAAAAAAGTACAAGAAAGCACCTAGGCTACTCTGATGTAAATTTTTCCACTTTTATCCTCAGTTATAATCATGTTCAGTTCAACACAAAAGTCCCCTGGTTCTATCTCCTCATAGCCAATTGCAGAAGGTCTTGAAAGGAGATTTGCAGCCTTATTAGTCTCCGACTCTCCCTGTACTGATGAAACACCTCAATCAATTCAAACCTTTCCATGGTCTTCAAGATTTCCTTAAGCAGTCTTATATCAATCCAGTTAAGCTTGCATCTACATTTAATCATGTTAATAGCAAGTAATCAAAGGGCCTTTCTCCCAAATACTCCAGAATGTCCCTACAAAGTATACTATGAATTAAAAAGGTAGGCTAACAGAACATACTGCAAAGAATAGCCTACTAGCGGCAGTGAGTTTCACGGCTTTATTGGATAGTGATGACCTCAGGGCTAAGTTGCAGACCTTGCACCTTCAACAATGGCGGAAAACACAGGAAATTTTAAGAGAAACAAAAAGGAAATCTAGTGTGTGTGAGAGAGAAAGAGAGAGAAAGAGAGAGAGAGAGAGAGAGAGATAATCTCAGTACTTTGAGAGAGTAAATGCATAGATAATTTGGCGCACAAAGAGAAAGAGGGATAAATCACAATAAACAAACCCTTGGTTCACATAGGGTTGCAGACCTTGGACTATCAACGGAAAATCTTAATTCTGAGCTAAACAATCGTGAAATCTGCCAACTTTCAAGCTAACAAAGGAGAAAACGTTGTGCACTAACAATGGATGCACCTCAACATTCGGAGAAGACGAAGCAGATAGCTTGAAGAGGTAAACAATGGTGAATCCTATCCTGAGTTGTAGGTCAGGTCGATCCACCCTTGGGTCGACCGATCTTCTATCTAAGACTTAGAAACATGTTTACACAGATACTGCATCTATATTGCCTAAAGACACAACAGAATGATACATCTGGGGACTTCTCATCACCGAAGTAGAAGATCGTGTACCAAAAATTTGCTTAGCTTTTCGGGTTTACTGCAAATCAACGAAGTTTTCTTTAGGTGGCAACCTAATTGAGACACTAAAAAGGTTAGTGATACTTCTGCCACTCCCTTGATAAAAACTTTTCATTCTCTGTTTGAATGCCTTTTGCTTTAAGAAAATTCTTTCTTACAGGAAAAAATAATAATGAAAACGTGCTATGATACGTGACTGATATAAATCAAAACCAAAATGTTAAATAACTAAGAAAAGCTGGGTTTTCTCTCAACAAACTAAAGGAAGCAAAAGTGAAGGCATCAACTTAGATAAACTTACAGGCCGCCAACAATTTCCAGATCAAGAAGAGATGGAGAAGCTGATAACGCTGCACAAAGTGCTGTACTGTCCATTTTCTCGATGTTGTAAAGGTGCAACCTCTTCAAAACAGCCCTTCCAAAATGTTAAGGAAAAATAAATTAGCTGGTAAATACTTGAGCATATAGCGAAAATGTAAGGCTCTAAATAATATCCAACCGTACCCAGCAGCAGCACCATCTGTACTCAGCGACGACAAGCAGGATCTTGTCAGACATAATGACTCCTTCCATTGCCTAGATTTTTTATCGTTCCATGGAAACTCAGATGCATCAAGAGAATTTCTGATAGTGTAACCCATTGGCAGAGGCGACATTGTCATGGAGCTGCACAGTATACCAAGCTTGAGCGACCTGATTACAGAAATGAATTTGTGTTGAACACTCGAACAAATAGTTGGAATGAGAAAGAAAAAAAATGGTAAACAGTAAATCACAAATAGTGCCAAGCACCTCTCAAGACACAAAAAGACAGATGTATAGTGTTTTGTAGTTATTAATTGACCCCGAGAAACATAACATAGATTTATTATGTGCATTCCGATGCCAATCGACGACTATGCCACGGCCATGATACTTATTTATAAATCCTAATTGGATTCGCATGCAGATCTTAGTTTCTTTGTTTAATTATTTATTATTAATTATTTAAGTATACCAATACGTGGGAGGGGGTAAACAAACATATCGATCTTCACATCAAAGCATCCAATTTATTATTTTCTTTGAAGAATAGTTAACATTCATCTTGACAGTATGATAAATTCCATGGATTAAGCTATTGAAACATCTCTTTACATTTTTATTACCTAGATATTAAAACAAAGCTTAGGGTAAAATTAACCTTTGATAGTATTACATCTAGATCCCCAATATCTCAAGCATTATCTTAAATAGCATCACAAAAAAATCGCAGAAAATTTAATTGAAAATAAGAATGATCTTCTTCTCTATCATGACTTTCGACATTGCAGTCATGGAAGTTTTAATCATCACAAAAAATAGCATCACACAAATTCTGTAAGAAAGCTAAGCAACTATCATATATAAATTCTTCGAAGTGAAAGAGTAGATAACCACGAAGAGGGCGATAATGGGGGTAGAAAATCATCTGGATTCACCACCTATGTAATTAACTTAAGTGATTAAGTCCCCCAGTGACCTTAAGCTGGAGCCTCTCTTGGAGGTTAAACTGCATCCACGATAGCTCAGAATCTTGGTGACAATGACCGAACAGAAAACCTCGAGGTTGATATACATTTCATCCGACAGAACGCAAGCATGTAATATGCATTGGCTACACTAATTCAGTTAAATAATTCGCATATAGTCTTATAACAGAAATGAAGTAGTAGAGAAAAGTGGTCCAATGGGGGGCTTAATGAATGTTTATGCCCATAATGTGTAGGGTAATTCACCTGAACTTTTTGGTGGTTTACTACATCATCACTATTCTTAGGACTAATCTACCTCCCTAGGCTATAGTTAGGCAATCTCCAAGTTTTTCGAGGTTTACAAATTAGTAGCGGTTGCCGGGAGTCAGTAACAGGCCGAGATCCTCTTCTGAAGCGCAACCCCTATGATTAATCATTTGCACTCAACCTTCTTTATGGGTATACAGGGTGAATAGTGTTTGCCGATAACCTATAAAGTGAGGAAAACACATTTTGCACAAAAGGCCAGGAACCCCTTTTGCCTAAGTTGTGCTTGTAGCTTTGTTGACATACATCTCACGGGATTTGAGTTTGGAGAACTCATATGCTTTTGTAATCTTTCAAACTTTTCTGTGAAGACGCAAGGTAAGCATACAAGCCATAAATGAGTCTTACAAGTTCATGTGGCTCCTGCCAATCTCTATTTTCCATCCATCTTAAAAGTTGGCACTCTTAGAGTTCTCTTGAAAGTGAGTATGACTCTCTTTTTTCAATAAGATGGGCTTTGCCAAGAATACGGGAGGTTTTCAGGAAAGAAAAAAATGTAGAAACTTTTACATGGGATACCATCGTATCTACAAAGATCTATATATATATTTTTTGTATTGCTGTCTCATTCAAGTTAATTTTTTTTTTTTGCTTGCCGGATCTTCTGGAGTTCAGCACAACCTTCCCTATTTCCTTTTAGGCAATCTTATTTATTCAAATCAAATTGAACTTATCAAGAAAGTGTATGTGATTTCTGATATCATACCAACTCAGATTTTCAATTAATAAATTAAGACGAGTAAGAAGCACATTACATAATGTGGATTGTACAGAAGAAGAAAAAATCTATGAAAACAAAAAACAACAAGATATCATCTATAAAGCGTTCTCACTTCTCAGATGAAGAATCTACTTGAAACATAGTATCACAGGAAAATGAATCATAGATGTTAACTAAATTCCTAGAGATAAATTTCTTACTGAAGGTTTTTTCCCGCTCGTTGGACCATTTTAGACACAATAGTATTAGTGACTTTTGGGAACTCTGACACTAAATCAATATTGGTGTAGCACAATGAATCCATGGAACAGTTATTAAACATTGAACAAGTAGCTGCAACGTGGCAAAGACTTTGCGTATCAAGCATGGAAAATACCTTCATAACACCCAAAGAAAAGAGTCACTGTCAGCTCATTTCCTAAAAATAGTATCAAAGAATAACAAATAAATACGAAGTTGGATTTAGAGGCCCCAATAATAAGCAACCCGTGCTTGGTACAACCGTACAGGTACTTACTTCCTTAAAAACAATTACTTTTCTACACTCATTCCTACCCTTATCATCAAAACTCAATTTATCAAAGAGAACCTTCTACCGGAAGAATAAAAACTCATAACGGAAAAAAAAAAAAAAAAACTCAATCATGCGGGTGATTCCCTGAATCTAATCAAAATTATAACCACCCCATTTCGTAAGGAAGCTAATCATAGATGATCATCCATAAACCATCACCGCCCATGATAATAATTACCACATTACGCAGTAAAACAACTTAAACTATGAAAAGAAAAAAACTGCCCCATTGTCTACATCAGCTAAATAACACACACATGATTCTTATCCAACATAACAACAATTTCACCATTGTGCTAAAAAAAACTACCCCATTGTCAACACCAGCTAAATTTGTTCTAATAAACTTGAAAATGAGCAAAAATAGTAACTAAACTAAGCTTACTTTGATGGTAACATCAGGGGGAAGAACCCAAGCCTTCGAATTATGCAAACTAAACTGTTTCCTCTGTAATTTCTTGGCGGAATCAAGCAGGGCAGACCCCAACAAGATTGCGCTCTCGATTAGGTGGTTTTGATCTGATTCATGAGGTTTTGATTCGAGAATTCGAGAGAGAGAGAGGGAAAGAACAGAGGAGTAATTTGGAAACCCTAGAATTGTTTCGAGGAGGAGATCCATTTGGTGTTCCACTGTTGGAGATGGTCGATGAGAAAAGGTTTCGAGTGGTGGTCGATCGACGCAACAAGGTCGTTTTGGGAGTGAGAGTGCTTGGTGGAGAAGCGTATCCATGAGAATGAGAAAGAGGGGGGAGTGTGTAGTAATCTGAGCTAAAGAGTAATAAGATGATCTCCAAGAGTTGGTTTTGGTAGTTGGTATGACTAGTAATTCGACGACCGGAGGGAAACGATAGGAGATACGATTGCAGAAGCAGTAAGAACATCGGAAGCTGTAGCAAGTAGTAGAAAGATTGTGAGAAACCTGGCAAAATATATTCAAGAGAGATTGAGAGAATGAGGGACTTGCAGGGAGAATTGTGCGAGATAGATTGTGAGGGAGAGAAAGTGGTAACATACATATGGTTATTCGGACAAGCATGAAAATTGCATTATAACATCGACCAAATTGTTATGTCTCAGGGGTTATTAGTTTATCACCGGTGTCAACCTTTAAACATAAGTCTCCGATGTTTATGATCCCAATTGTCTTAGAGCATTACATTTAAAAATGTGTTGCATATGTTTATTACTTCTTTACAGACTGGCACACAATTAAAAAAATATTTTTCAATGATAAAAAAATTAGATTTACATCGTTATAATACGGTGGCATGGACATACTAAAGATAAATCATATGAAGCAAGTTTCTTTCATATACTACATTGTTAGCGGGACACGAAAATATTTTTTTTTGCTCTTGAACGTGCCAGAGTAAAATGCAGATGCTCGGAGCTTGAACTGTAGTTATTACTTAACTTTGTCTGTGTTTACTAGTTATCAAACGACCGTATAGAGTTTTGTTTTTTCCAAAGACACGTGCAAAATCAAAAGATCACGTATAGAATTTCTTTAAAGAATCGCCTCAGCCCTTCACGAATTTCTCTCAGATTTGATTTTCACATTTGTCGTAACCTCATTTTTCACTCACATTCTCTTGAGACCCTCCTTACAAATCCCTCATCATATCAATTCCTCATGCAGTTAATCCTCTAGGTCTCTTGCGATATGTTCCGCTGTTTTAAATAGTTGTATAGGTAAAAAAAAAACCATATGTTTTCTTTGATTTAAATGTTAAACTTGGTGTTTCTTTTTAGTCCCACATTGGATAAATGAAAAGAAGATTTTCACTTTATAATGGGTTGCACACTACTATCATTTGTAGCATGTGTAAGTAGGTGGTGCCCTCACGCATGTGTGAGACGAGTGTGTGAAGGTTTGCTATATGGGGACGCCCATGGGCTTACTTGCCCGACCCGACCCATGACCTACCTGGACTATTTATAAGTCTATGATTCGGCCTTGGGGCATGGGCTCATGGGGATTTATAGTTTACACTTTGTCAATTTTTGTATCTATTTTTGGAGTATTTAGTCAAGAGTTGGTTACTCTCTCCAAGAGTTACAACTCTTCATAAAGGTGTTTCTTGGGGCATAACCCTGCCAACAGGTGCTTCGATACGTCATCTTCTCCTCTACAAATAACTCTTTTCTGCATTGTTTGGAACACATAAAAATACCTGAATCTCTTTGATTTTTCAATGGTTCCTTCTTGAGAATAATATCACAGATAGTTTGATAGACGTATCGACTTGAGTGCTTCAATCTGTACGATTCGATCGTTGTATCTTGGGAGACATACTCTATTAATTGTGAAGCACCATACGCAAGGTAAAATCTGTCTGAAGGAAATTACAGTGATTGCAAGCCTCGATCATCGGTTTTCCATTTTTTTTTCGTTCATTTTCGTTTCGTTTCTGAATTATGTATAACAATATATACATTAACAAAACTAGATATTTATCACTTTCAAAGACATTTTTTTTACTCCTAAGGTTTATTATAATTAATTATGAGAGAAGCAAAGTTCCTTCCCCACTTCTTACTTTTCACTCCCCGCTTCCCACCTTCATCATCTTACTATTCCTTCACCATTAGCCGTGTTACCACCCCTCTTCTCTAACCCTACCCTCCATATATTTTTGTATATTACTCCCCACCCTCATCCTTTTCCTTTTCCTTCATCATTTATTGTTACACCACCCTTCTTCTTTAACCCTACCCTCCATTTGTTTTTGCATCTTTCCTTTTATAAGTTCATACTAGTTTTTTCCCCACTCCACTTTTGGTTTGTCCCTCATAGAAGTAACTATGGAAGAAAATAACTTCAAATCTGCCCATATCTCAGAAATCCAAAAGCTTTTGGAAGAAACCTCCACTATATCAACCCCGTTCACACTTTTAGCTTTAGTGATGAGCTTTGGAACTCGCTTAAAGGAGAACATGAGCATGTCATTGCCTTCAAATCGGTTGGAGTTATCCTCAAAGTACACAAGATATTGGAAGGTGTGGAAAAGGGTTGGAGAAGAAAGTTCCCACACATTTCGTATGAGAGAGACTCAAAGGTTTTCATCGCTAAGTTTTCGAGTGCCGAAGATAAAGATCTCATCTAGCATAACCCCCCGATCAATGCTGACAATTTTACTCACCTCCAAAGCAGTTTAACCCGCAACTCCACCAAGTCAAAATTTACTTTCCCAAAATCCTTTGTTGGGTTCGGATATACGGCCTCCTGTATTGCACGATTAGTTCTCAAACTCTTCAAGAGCTAGGAAACAACCTCAAAGGTTTTGTCAAGACAGATATGGGAGACTTCACCCCGAAGAATATCAACTACATTCGAATTTTTGTGAATGTCGATACCGACATACCACTTACCATTTCTCACTTTACTTCCCGTCCGGATGGTCTACCTGGCGTGCGTATTACTTTCAAATATGAAAATATGGAAGGTTTGTGTACGATGTGTGGGGTCGTCGCTCACTCCATCAGAGGTTGCACTAAAGCGGACAAACTTTTTGTCGCTCGTAAAAGTGGTGATATGTCAAAACCTATTGATCTCCCCTAGAAAGATGTCGATATTCCGTCATTGCCTAATGTTTTCGCTTCTCCCCCGAGGTATAGTACATTTGGAAGCAAGGCAGGCTATCAGAGCTCTCCCCAAGATTACAACATGGGGAATGTGTAGTTTAGCAACTCCCTGGTGCTGGCTAGCAAAACTCTTCCAAATCCTGACGAATCACGTGCTTGTAATAAGTTGCTCGTTGAGAGTTGTTCCATGTTGGGCATGTGGGGGCCAGGTAGAGGGTGTTTTATCAAAGGGAGTAGTAGAAATAGTTAACATTCTTTTGGTAAGGACAACAAAGGAAACATGTTAGCCTGCACCGCATTTAATTCACCCCTTCCCCATCATACTAACTGAAGGCTCTTATGGGACGTTATTGAACCTAGTCATCATCCTACGTTGGACCAAACCGACTGGGTCAGTTTTAGTACCTTTGATGATAGCTTGTGTTTTAAGCAAAACAGTGTTGACTATTTTTTAGCCTCGGGCAGTGAGTTTCGGGTACCACGCGATCGACAGAGCTTGATTTTTCATATTGGTAGCAGTCCTTCTTTGGTAAATTACCCTCTTATTGTTGGGATTTTTTAAGTTTGGTCCCACTTACATTTGAGATATTTGCCTTTAGTCCCCTAGTTGTCCAAATATTTACTTATGGTCCCCAATTTGGTTATGGCTACAGGTCAACCTCCGTTAAAGTCCAATTTGGACATGAAGTGCCTAATCTACCCTCACGTGAGTTTTACGAGAATTTTGAAAACCAGTAAACAGGTTGTCTTCAGGTCACCATGCCACATCAGTAGGTCACGTAAGACCAATGGTCATTATCAACTCCCTCTCCAAGATTCACAACAATCATCTCTCTCTCTAACATAATTATGGGGGGGGGGAGGTATTAAGAACTCTTGCAACGTAAAGTAATTTTTTTTTCCTGATATTGTTATGCTCTAATGTGGTGTTGGGTTGTAAAATTTCATCAATCACCATTAAAATTGAAATTGAAGATATGGGGACTAGGGACAAAATGCAGGAAAATATGTGGGGACTATAGGTTGTTTTTTTTGTTGTTGTGATTTTTGTTATTATTGTAAGATAACGTGAAAATGACCTAAAAATCGGCTTAACTTGTTGATTAAAATCTCGTGAAAGTTATGTGAGGGCATTTGTGGGAGTTCAGGTTAAAAATTGACTTCAAATGTGGTTGACCTATAGTTAATGGGAAATTGGGGATCAAAAGTCAATATTTAAACAACTTGGGGACTAAATATCCAAAATTTAAGTGGGACCAAACTCAAAAAATCCCCTTATTGTTTGTGGGCCTAGCCCAACTAAACAAAGGGATTTCTAAGTTAGGGACTCCACACAGCTAGTTCACCAAAGTTCTCACATGGGAATAAAATTGTCGACCTAACTTGTGACCCATCCAACAACTCAGTTACATTTAAGGCCTACTCCATCAAATGAGTTTTGGACCCCGATTTGGGCTTTATCATTCCACCTAGGCAGATTAATAAAGCTAGGCCCAGAGGCTGACCAAAGACCCCCTCCCACACATATTGCTTTCCCAAGCCCTTCCATTTACCCTTATAACAATTATTCACTGAGTTTCTGACTAATTAAGATTAACCGATTTCAAGTAAATAAGATCAAAATTGAAAGGGCCGATAATCCTTGAAACTAATTGTTTTGTTCTAACCTAGCTCAAGTTGATATGATAAGCAATAAGGAATCAAAAATACAATGACAAACAATTTTAATCATGTGGAAAACCTTTCTTAGGAGAAAAACTGACAGATCGCTGTCGAATCGCTCGATAGCTAAAAATCTACTATTTAAATAAAATTACAAGAATTCAATTACTTACAGACTCGATAAGCATATCCCGTGGTTACCTCTTTTCTAATTAAACTCCTCGTAATCAAGTCTTTATTCTCGCAACGCCTTGCTTTGGATAATGCACCAAAGCTTCAAAATTTGAATCGCTCAAACTCATAAAATCTAAAATTAAATTTAGGTTTTCATAATTCTCGATTGATTCAACTTAATGGTTAATTCTCGTTGAATCTCTCGATGAATTTCTTCTTCTCTAAAAAATTCTCAAGCCCTAAAATTGGTTTGGAAAAAGGGTATGTTCGAACAGAGAAATAAGTATGTTCGAACATAACAAAAAGCCTGTTCGAACATAAACCTATTTTCTTCAAAAAAATAATAATTCCTTTTTGACCTTTTGTAAAATACTTATGGCTTGAATTTTTTGAGCGGTGAGGTAAAAACTCATGTGCCTGTTTAATGTCAGTCCAGTTGTAGTCGTTTTACGTGCACTCTCTGACGACGAATAACCACGTGGTAGTGCTGACACATATTCAAAACACGAAATGAAACAAACTCCAAATATAGATGTTTCAATCTCCTCTTTTAGTTTATTGCGTGACAAAACTTCAATTATAAGAAATAAAAAATACAACTCGATGAACCGACTCAATCACTGAACATCCATACTCAAAGCTACTATTTCATCCTATAACATATACTTTGGAATCCCTGCACACTAAACAAGATACATGACGTAATCGCTCAAATAAAATAAGGGATCCAAGAAAAATCATAACTTACCTAGCTTACCTGTCAAGATCATCTCTCCCCCATTTTGGCATGGATGAACAAAGGGTAAATAACACATAATAGTAGATAAAGGGGGAAGAACAAAATGTATAACAATCACTGAATGAGTTAAACACATAATAGATGGGAAATATATACCAGTAAATGTCAGAGAAAAAATTCTAAAAAGACAGACTGTTATTACATAATATACTCAAAAAGTCAAACTAAACACAACAAACATGCAATTAGGATAACAAAGGCTAAAATGACTCTCGAAGCAGGTGATGTTAACCCCATACATTTGCCTCCTGTCATTATCAGGCAAAAAAATACCCAACCTGCAAAGAAATAACCAAACACCACCACAAACCACCGCCAATCCACAATAAACAATCAAGAACTAAAACCACAAGACCATCACCAAGTTCAGCGTATGAAACACAAACCCTAAAAATCACAAACCCGATAATCACAGGTACAAACACCAATCCAATCACCTGCAAGAAAACCCAGTTTAATCAACAAACCTAACACTGTGAATTGGTCACACCCCTAAACATCACACAATACCAATCACACTTCGCAATCTAACAATGAAATATGTCGCATGTTGTTCACAAAATGCATTCACCACGACAGCAAAACCCCAATCTCAACCAATCATAAGTAATCACAAGCAAACACCAACCCAATCACCTGTAATGAAACACCCACTACCATAAAACCCACTTCCAACAATTCAACAACCATCCAATGCAATAATCAACCAGAACATCAAACACAAACAAGCACTAGATATTGCAAACCCCAATTCGAAAAAAAATTAGTATAACACCAGTAATTCAGTCTTTCTAGCATAATCACCATCAAATACGAACAAGAAATTCACAGAGAGCTAAAGAGAAATTGAAAGATTAATCTCATATAAACCCCTTTCAATCGAGTAAAAATCGAGCTAATGGAAGAGGAGAATCATAGTTCAAAGAGGAGAACTTGAGTCGGTCAGAGAGAGAGTGAGGGAAGAAAAAAATGGACCAAAACGTATTTGAACAAAACACTCGGGTTTGTTCGAAGAAACACGCATCTGAGTAATGTATTCAAATATAAAAAATGTCTATTCGAACATGAAGAAGTCTATTCGAATACACAAAAGGTATATTCGAACAAAAATAGTTCAGACTACACACCCAAAAATAGAAATAAAAAAAAACTAAGTATCTTTTTTTAATAACGTAAAAAAAATGAAAACAATGGGAAAACACACACAGGGAGTGTCTCTGAAATAAGTTAGCAAAAGAAGGCAACACTCCCCATAACACATGCCATTATATAAAGACAATGAATCTAAAATATTCTATAAAGACCAAGACATCATCAATGTGTTATAAAATTATTACTAAATGAGTTACTTGGCCGTGTGTGTGTGTGCATAGTTAGATAGATACCCAGTTTTTAATGTATTACTCAGCCGCAGTTAGAATACTATGTTAGAAATTTGTTTTGACTAAGGCCTCACTAGGGTGGTTACTCAAAAATCAATGAGATTTTACTGGCAAACATTTTGTAGAAATTTGAATATGAGAAGATACAAAGAAAAATTCATATTTTATCAAATAAACTGCGCACTCTAATTAATTAAGATTAACCAATTTCGAGTAATTTAGGTTAAAATTGAATTGGCCGATAATCCTTGAAACTAATTGTCTAGTTCTAACCTAGCTCAAGATGATATGATAAGCAATAAGGAATCAAAAACACAATGACAATAATTTTAACCCTGTGAGAAACTTTTTCTTAGGAGAAAAACTCACAGGTCGCAGTTGAATCGCCCGATAGCTACAAATCCACTATTGAAACAAAATTATAAGAAGTCAAGTACTTACAGACTCGATAAATATATCCTGTGGTTACCTCTTTTCTAATTGAACTCCTCGCAATCAAGTCTTTATTCTCACAATGCCTCACATCGGATAACACACCAAAGCTTCAAAGCTTGAATCGCCCAAACTCACAAAATTTGAAATTGGATTTAGGTTTTCGTAATTCCCAATTGATTAAACTTGAGGGTTAATTCTCGTTGAATCTCTCGATGAATTTCATCTTCTGTACAAAATTCTCAAGCCCTAAAATTGGTTTGGATAAAGGGTAAAGAATAAAAAGAAAGAATGTCTTTTATCAAAAAAACTAAAAAACCTGAAGTCTGTTCGAAGAGAGAAATAAGTCTATTCGAACAGGGTATGCTCGATCATAACAAAAAACTTGTTCGAACAGAAACCTATTTTCTTCAAAAAAAAACATAATTCCCTTTTAACCTTTAATAAGATATTAACAACTTGAGTTTTTTGAGCGAAGAGGTACAAACCCACATACCTGCTCAGTGTCAATCCAATTGTAGTCGCTCCACGTGCACTCTTTGACGATGAATAACCACGAGGTAGTGCTGACACCTATTCTAGACACGAAATGAAATAATCTCCAAATATGGATGTTTCAATTCACCCCCTAAGAGGAACTTGAGTCTGAGCATCACGAGTATGAGCAATATGAGTCCAAGCAGTTAGAGAGTGGATCTTGGTTTACTCCTTCAAGGGATAATTTTTTCTCGACATTTACGGTTAATTCATCGGCGAGTGGTAACTTAGTACCTACGATTGTTCATTCTAGCAAGGATGTCGAACCCTTTCCGAATGTTACCCCAACTTATTTTGCACCTACTAATTTGGCTTTAGAAAAGTTATGTCGTGCTTTCCCTGTTGGAGAATTGTAGGTTTCTTGTTGTGTGATGTCGCTTAAGAAAAGAAGATTTGTAGATATCGAACAAAGTGAGAAGGCGTCTGAATCTCCTAATGATGTTGTGGGGAATTGAGATGTCGAGAATTCCGCAAAGGTTTGCAGCAACTATGATTACCCCTTTTCTTATATTTGTACTCCTTATGAATGCTTTAAATATTTTGATTTCTCCTTTGACGATCGCTACCCTTTAGCTTTTAACCTGGGTATTTCATCTAGTTTTAGAGTCAAACTTTATAACTCTGCTAGTAATAAACTGGCTCATGACATACAGACCCGAAAAGATCATGTTTTAAAGATTGTTCATTTCCTTTATACCAAAACCTAATTACATTGCTTGTATTTTTTATAGGAGATTTCTCAAGCTTGCTCACCATGTTCACGAAATTTATTGTCCCAAAAATGTTCGTAGTTGGGATGAGGTTTTTAATTGTAGCAATACTCGTAAACCTACTCATCATGTCTATAGACCATCTTGTGGTTTGCACAACAATAGGTGTCGTTATCACTCTTTTCTTAACAATATTTCTAACTGTGTTGTTCATGTGCAGCCTCAATGCTTACCCCATCCTAGACGTCATGCCAAGGTCTCTCCAGTCTTTTTCAACAATAATTTTTTTTACGAAACTTATTGTGGCACCCTGACACACTATAATATGAATCGTAATAAATTATATGCGCAGTTGAAGCGCCATAAAAATATATTTATTCAAAAATCTCTTTTGCACTATGAGGTTGTTTCCAAGTATGTTCAGCGGATACCTCCCTATCAGGAAACTTGGTGTTTTCCCCCTAGCTCTTTGGCCCTTCGTCTGGTCAAGGCTAGCCATCATAAGATTGGGAGTACTCATATGTGTTTGTGTACTCACACGTTTGATAGATTTTTACCCCTCCCCAACTCATCCTCCTACCTCCCTACCATTTCTCTTCTTTCTGAAGCGGGCCCGGCACTGACTCTTTATTTTAGATGTTAGTCCTCTCCTGGAACTGCAGGAGAAGTAGGAAGCCCTCCACCCTCAGGGAACTTCTTACTCACCAAAAGAAATTTGACTCTGATATTCTCTTTCTTTCTGAAACCAAGTCTTCTAATCCTAACTCCCTTTGTAAATTTTTCTCTCCCGACTTTGACATTTATCATATTGTAAATGCCTCTGACTCCCATGGTGGTGGCTTATGGCTTGCTTGGAGAAGCGACATTAACCTTACAGTTCTTTCTTTATCCCCCAATGGGATTGATGCCCTGATTGTCTCAGCCTTACCTAACACCCCCATTTCCTCTCCCAACACCCCTTGGTTTTGCTCTTTTGTCTATGGACAGCTGGATCCCCATCTTAGAGAAGCGTTATGGAATTCATTTTCTTTCATCTTTAAATCTATTTCTTTACCCTGGCTCTTCATTGGAGACGTAAACTGTATTATTAGCAAAGAAGATAAATTCGGCAAAATCCCTTTTGACTGCACTGATGAGAACCCACAGGAAGACTTCGTTTAAGACTCCCTTATGGACTTGGGGTATTCAGGTCCTTGCTTTACTTGGTTAAATAAAAGAAAAGGTTTTAAGATGGTCAAGAAGCGTTTGGACAGAGTACTTGTCTCGGATTCTTGGAAAACTATTTTCCCGAAAGCTTGTATCACAAATCTTCCAGTCATTGGTTCTAACCACGGTCCTATTCTCCTCGACACCGATCATTTTTTTGAAAGTCACCCCAAACAATTTTATTTCTAGACTTTATGGACCAAGCATGAGGATTGTCTTAATGTTATCAATAAAGCTTGGGCGAAAGAACAGTAAGGCTCTAAGCCTCTTAAACTTTGCAAAAAACTTTGACATACCAAAAAAGAGCTCACCTCTTGGAGTAAAACTATTTTCGAATTCATTCCCAACAAGATCTAATCCATCAGAGAAGATATTAACCTGATTCAAAGATAGTACCCTAATGACTCAAATACTCTCAGAGAGATGGAACTTTAGCTAGAGCTTGAGCACACCCTTAACCATGAAGAAATCTTGTAGAGAGATAAATCAAGGGAAACTTAGCTCAGATAAGGGGACATAAACTTGATTTTTTTTTACTTATCTACTGTTTGTCGCAGAAGGAGAAATGCCATAACAAGACTTCGTAAACCTGACAGCGAGTGGTTGCATGGTAGGAACAATGTGGGAGATACTCTGGTAGACTTCTACTCTGATATTTTCACCTCTTCTAATCCCCCCATCAAAGTTTGTGACCTCAATATCTTTGATAAGTCTATATATTAGATGAAGATAATGCTAGCCTTACTTGTGACCCTACATTTGATAAAGTTAAAGAAACACTCTTTACCCTAACAAATCTCTGGGTCCAGACGAGTTTACTCCCTTGTTATACCAAAAGTACTGAGATACTATCAAAGATGACATCTTTAAAGCCGTTTTCTCATTTTTCTAGTATGGGTACCTTTTATCTAAGTTTAACCACACTAATATTACCCTAATCCCTAAGAAGAATAATCCGGAGAACCCTGGTGACTTTGGATGACCTATAAGCAAGGGCGGCAGACTTATCGCTTTAGAGTAAGGGGGTAGTAATAAGGAAAATATTCTGAGGTATATTGGGGATTCGGGGGCGGAGCCCCCAAAAAAAATTGGGTGTTCAAGGGTATTACATCTTTATAACTATAAAGAGATCATGATCATACCAAAGAGTACTCCTTTCTAGTGATGTTGAATGTTGATACTTGATAGTTGATACAGTAAGGTTGAAGGAAATAATGAACAAATCAAATGAACATTTATGATAGTCGGTAGAAAGATACAAATATATATATATATATATATATATAAAACGCAAAGATAAATACTTTGAGAGATGCTTGGAGTTGGAGACAAAGAGTCAGAGATGGATGCTCTTAAATTGTTTGGCTAATTGGTTTCCACTTCCCATACTTTCTGGGCCGGGCTCTTAGATTGTTTAGTTCCCACACTTTTTGGGTTGGGCTGTGGGCTGCCAGGGCTGGGATTTAGGTGGATATGTATAGGGTTTTTTTTTTTTTTTTTAAATTGCTATATATAAAGTTTTTTTTTTGGCAAAAATCAAGGGGGTGGGGTGGGGGGGGGGGGCAACTACCGAGTGCATTTTTGTTGTTTTCGTTTTTTGCTATTTTTGGTGTTGCCCCAATGAGAAGGTGACATGTGGATAGTACGAGTGTCAAAAAATTTAATGCAACCTCTCTCTACCGGAGACTTTTTTGGGGCAGCTACCGGTACCACCGAATAAATTTAATTAAAGACAAGACTCTTGTTTGTAGAGTACTCTTTTATTTTCTTTTCTCTTCTTCTCTCTCCTCTTGGTCCAGTACTCCTCTTTTATTTTCTTTTCTCTTCTCTTCTTCTCTCTCCTCTTCTTTACGACAAGAACCAGACTTTATTGCTCAAAATGGCCCAAAAACTATATATCTGGGGGAAAATGTTTTGAACTGCTTAATGAAATGCGGAGTCTGGGTGTTGGGTTTGATCGTTCAACTCTTGTTAGTGTGGTAAATTATTTGTGTTTATTAGAGCATTTTTATCTATTGCATTGTCTTGCGATTAAGTTCGGGTTAGTTATTGATGTCGAGGTATTGACTGCATTGGTGAAAGTCTACTCGGATCTTGGAAGGGATGTTCATGAGTGTTACAAGCTCTTTTTAGAAACAAGTGGAAGTCAAAATGCTGTATCATGGACCGGGATTATTATGGCATTTGTTAAAAGGGAGTCGGAAGAAGCATTGCTTCTCTTCTCCAAGTTTTCTCGGGAATGCTTAGATGATCCAGACCGTTATATCTTCTCAAGTGTTATCAAAGCATGCGCATGCCTTGCAACTGAACGAAACTGCTCTACTGTCCATGCTCAAGTCATGAAGTATGGGTTTGAGAGCGACACAATTCTTGCCAATGCCCTCATACATGCTTATTCTCGTTGTGGGTCTATTGAACTTTCAATGCAGGTATGGGCTCAAATCATCTAGCAATTTTTAATAGATATAAATAGTCTTGGTTATTGGCCTATTCATTTCATTATACATGTTCAGCGTACATGTTATTTTTTGAGAACTTTTTAAAAATGTTTAATTTCGCTATGTACTTGGTAGTTATGTGGTTTTTTTGAACATTATCATAGGTTTTTTATTCTATGGAGGTTCGTGACATGTATCTTAGAACTCGATGTTCAAGGCTTATACCGTGCATGGTCGAGGAAGAGAGGCATTGCATCTTTCCACAAAAATGGACATCTAACCCGATGCTGTCACCTTTGTAGCCCTACTCTTAGCGTGTAGCCATGCGGGACCTGTAGAAGAGGGAACATAGGTTATGCACCGTTATAGTTTGTGTCTATTACAGCTCTTTGATCTTCCATCTTCAACGCAGAAAGTGTATATACCATCCACCGGTATCCCAACCTAGTTGTTAATGCCATAATGTCTCTTCCAAGGCGATTATTATATGAGAGAAAAGTATGTAATTGTGGAAGCAACTATACCTTTTGATTTCAAGCACATTGATGGTGGTAGTGTGGGGACTAAGAGGAGAGAGAAAAAAAGAAAAGAAAAGAGGAGTACTCTACAAACAAGAGTTTTGTCTTCAATTAAATTTATTCGGTGGGACCGGTAGCTACCCCAAAAAAGTCTCGGGCAAAGAGAGGTTGCATTAAAATTTTTGACAACTCGTACTATCCACATGTCACCTTCCCATTGGGGCAACACCAAAAACAACAAAAAATGAAAACAACAAAAATGCACTCGGCAACTGCCCCCCTCTCTTCTAAGCCTATAAATCCGCCCCTGCCTATAAGCCTGTGTAACGTTAAGTTTAAGATCATCTCTAAAATTTTGACCAACCGTCATAAAACCCTTTTGGACAATTTGATTTCCTTAGCCCAGCATACTTTCATCTTGGGTAAACAGATTTTTGACAACGTTATCATGACCCAAGAGATTTTTAATGCTCTTAAGGAAAAAAGAAGGTGTTTTAGGATGGATGACCATTAAGCTCGACCTCAACAAAGCTTTCGACATGGTGGAATTGAATGTTCTACTCGATACGATGAAGGAAATGAGTTTTTGTGACAAGTGGTGTGATTGGATTCACCAATGCGTTTCTACTACTAATCCCTCTTTCAATCTTAATGGCCCTCCTTTCGGTTTTCTCAAGACATAAAGAGGGATTCTGCAAGGAGATCCTTTGTCCCCCTTCCTCTTCATCATCCACTCTGAGATTTTGTCATGTATCGTACTTAAAGAAGAAACCAAAGGAGCCTCCCTGGTATCAAGATATCTAGAGGGTCTCCCCTATCTCCCACTTGCTCTTTACTGATGATAGTTTTATCTTCTGTAGAGCTAATTTGGAGGAAGCTCATACGCTGAAAGTCGCGTTCGATACTCTTAAGAATGTCTTGGGCAATAAATCAACCTCAATAAATATTGTATTCTCTTCAACAAGAACTGTCACCACAAGATGATTCAGAAAATCCTTGGCATTAAAAAAGATTCAGCTGAAGAGAAATACCTTGGTGCCCCTCTCTTCTTCAGTTGCTCTAAGAGTATGGACTTCCATGAAATTGGCTCTGGAGTTTCTAATCGTATTACAGGCTGGATAGCCAAAAGTCTTTCCCAAGTTGGTCATCTTACCCTCATCAAAGTTGTTAACCTGGCAATTCCTTTATACCTCATGTTTGTTTTCCCATTCCCGGTCAAAATCTGTAACAAGCTGGATTTCCTCAAAGTCAGATTTTTATGGGGCTCCAATGATGATGGAAGAGACAAAGCCCATCTTATTAGTTGGAAAAGAATTTGTAGGCCTACCAAAAGAGGGTTGGGCACCAGACGAGCACTCTTCCATAATCATGCCCTTCTCGCTAAGTTATTTAGGCGCATTCTTAAGGAACTTATGTAAAAAGTATGCTCCAAGAAAATCAGTTATGACCATTGGCATCAAAAGCTCAGATTATTGGATTTGGAAAGATATAATAAGGGCTAGAGATAGAATTATGTTCCACCTCTGCTAGCATATCGGGGATGGTAAAAAAGTAGACTTGTGGCTTGAACCTTGGATTCCCATTATTCCCTTTGGCAGACTGGTGGGGCTAGCTCCTAAAATAAAGTTATCTGGAAGGTAGCCGACCTAATTTGTCTCACTACCAGAACCTGTAAAATGGATTTGATGCATTCCTTTTTCCGTGATGGCATTGCCGAGCATATCAGGTTCATTCCCCTTAGCAAAAGTCTGGCAGATGATGTCTTAAGATGGAGAGAAGAGAACAATGGTGTACTCACGGTTAAAACTGTCCACAATTCCCTAATGGACAAAGAGCTTCCAAAGAACATAAACTCAAGTCCCTATCATAATCTGGGCAAAACTTGGACCTCTATTTGAAAGATCAATGCTCCTTTTCGGATCTAATTTTTCATGTGGAAAGTTATGCAAGAAGGTCTCCCCACTAAGATGAATCTTACTCACGGGGATCTTGAAGATGTTATATGCACTAGATGCGGTGAATAGGAAGAAACTACCACACATGCTCTCTTCTACTGTAAGAATATAAAAAAAATCTGGTAAGCTTCTGATATCTTTATTTGTAACAAGATTTGGCCCTATTCAAATTCTTTTCAAAAAGTTATTTTTCTTCTTGCTAATAATAGTTGCTCTAGGAATAACATGATTTCCATGTGGGGGAATATCAGTATTATTATGTATGTTATTTGGACTAATATGAATGACATTATTTTTAATCAAAAGAACCCCCCACCCCCGCCGCCCCGATCAGAGATTTTGAAAATTGCTAAAACCTATATATATTTTTTCCCATGCCCATATCGGCTCCGCCTTACTCAACCACTATCGTTCCTACCCTTATGTTTTTAGAAGGATGACACTCCATCTTTGTGGACGCCTCTTGGCACTCGTCCAATTCAAACTGTGGCACTGGCTTTGAGATTAAAACTAATGACTCGAATTTTGTTTTTGCAGGCCATGACAAAGGCCGAGCTTCTGACCCTGAAGAAGTAGAGGCTCTTGCGATGATTCAAGGGATGCAAGCTGCAAAAGATATGGGTGTTAGAAGATCCCTCATTTTGTTGGACTGCCAAAGATTAGTTAAGGCTTTTTCTCAAAAGACAACGAATGTGTCCTGAGAAGCTCTTATTCTCATTCCAGATTTGCTTTCTTTAGCTTCTGGCTTCCAAAATTTTCAGCTTTCGTATATTAGTAGATCTTTTAATTGTGAGGCCCATGCTTTAGCCTCAAGGGGGTCTTTCCAACCTTTTTTTTTTTTTTTTGTAATATGGCACGTGAGGCCTGTAATCTCATCAACTTTGTATCCTTCTTTTACCTCTAGGGATTTATATATTTGTGTTTTACTCAAAAAAAGAAAGAAAGAAAAAGGTCTATTACATAATTATCCCCACTGAATCCGAACTCCATGAACTTCAAATGTAGAAATACATGATCATATAAATGTTAAATCACTACACCAATGAATTACAGATTTGCAGCATGCACACCTTTTAAGGAGACACGAGGGTCGCAAATAATTTCTCTCTTTGTAATGGTAAAATTTATCACAAGGTCGTTTATCATTTTCGATGTACTATAAATGAAAATTTTCACCCCCGACCCTATTATAATTAAGCGCATCGCTAGATAGCATTGTACACGGTCCGGTTTTGGACCTAAACCGCAAACCGAACCGGATACCCCCAGTTTTTCATAGCAGAGAACCGAACTGAATCGGCCTCATAAAATAACTGACCCAAAATTGAACCGGTTGGTCCGGTTCGGTTCAGTTTTTCAATTCGGTTTTTAGAACTGGACTGGATTTAAATATCAGAACTTGACTGAACTAAATTTAAATATCAGAACTGGACTGGACTGGATTTCTTTAAACAAAATGGACTAGACATCATAAGATCATTGGCCAAAATCCATATTGCAAATATCAGAACTGGGCCAAAATCCATATTACCATTATATCATAAGATTCATAACAATGTTACAAATTACAATGCAACATAATAACTTCTTTTAACTGATAATTCATAATAACTTCTTTATCAGAACTGGACATCATGAGGCATAAACAATGTTACAATGTACTTTGTAAAGTACAGAGGCGGGTAATCCTCATTTTTTAACAGATAATTCCTCTGGTCTACAGATTTCACAAAATAATCAAATCCCCCTGTTCAGATAATACATCAACAATATTAAACAACACAAACGAAAAGACGAGAAAGTAATAAAATATATGAAAAGATAAGCACTAGAGGATGAACTATAACCATCACAAAGCTGTGAAGCTTCTTCATTTAGATGCAATGGCCGACGAGACCCAAACTCAAGTTGTTCTTTAGAGGATGAACTATAACCAACATGGTGAACATCCCTTAATTCTACCGCAATCAACCTCTAAACTTCAAAACAGGATCTCATAACCAATAAACACCTCAAATATCCTACAAACAAAATATTACAAATCATTCAACCACCAAAAAAAAACTACATATAACTATCCAAAACTTAAAAAGACACATCTCATCAGTAGCTTATAGCAACCAAAACAATCCTTAATACACATAGTCAGATTTAGTCAGTTCCTGATTGTTATATCGAAAACATTTCAACAAATTTAGATAATTGTTGACATAGTCAGTCAGTCAAGTCAATCCTCAATACACATAGTCAGTCGGATTTAGTCAGTCCCTAAATCCCCAAATAAAAAATCTCTAAATCCCAAATCAAAATTCCCTAAATCTTCAAATCATAAATCCAAAAATTCCCAAATCATAAATCCCTTAAATTAAATACCAAAATCAAAAATCCCCAAAACTATATTTGAGAGAGGGAGAGATTACATGCCTGTACTCTGTCGGTTGGAACTTGGAACTGCAGTTGGAATTGGGACTGCGGTTGGAGCTTAGGTGGTGGTGGTAGAGACTAGAGAGAGAGCTTAGTAGAGTACTAGTAGAGCTTATGCGGTGGTGGTAGCAGTAGATATCATCATCATCATCAATTCATCATCCTGAGAGAGAGTAATCTGGTAGAGTAGAGAGACTGAAAGAGATTAATCTGGTAGAGAGTAAAGACCATCATCATCAATTCATCATCCCCTAAGCTTATTCATCCCAAAGTAATCTAGTAAAGAGTAGAGAGTAGAGACCGAGAAATAGAGATCATAACTCAATTATTCATCCCAAACCAAAGTATGCCTAATGTAATGACATTATTCTCCATAGCTAGTTAAATTACTGTTATAGCCCCTCCGGTTTGGTTTGGCCAGTTAACCGGGGTGGGTTACCAGTAACCGAACCGGGGTAGCCCGGTTCCTCACTTTTGAAACCGAAAACCGAACCGGCACTGTTACAAACCAGAAAAAATGTCAGTTCGATTCGGTTTCACGGTTTCGCCGATTTTGCTGTACGGCCCTATCGCTAATAATACATCGTGCTTCATTAATGTTCATCTCAAGGCAAGCCAACGGTTGTATCCTTGTAGGTTGTTGGTAGGATTCTCAATATACATACTCATATATGTTGGGATATGGTGAATCTAGAGCAATATAATACTATAGCATGTCCAAGAGAGAAAGAGAGAGAGATTTATTGATTATCATAACTGTGTTCTCTGTACATAGTATATTAATATTTATAGACAACTCAGAAGGATTCCCTATTCTACTCTAGCTCTCCTCATAACCCTATTGGGCCTATGGGTTTGTTAGGAGTCCGTATAGAACACCCCAACCCTGTTGGGTTCCTAGCTTGGCTTGGACCAAACTCCTAACACTCCCCCTTGGGGTGTTTCATACTAGGACAACTTGCCTCATTAAAACCTCTGCCTAGTAAACCACCTTAGGCAAAAAGCTATGTAGGGAAAGAGTATAATCTTATGCCATGTATGGGCTATGGACGCGTATACGTTGCCTCATCAAAACCTCCAGCCAGTAAGACCTCAGAGGATAAAAACTGGCCTATCATAAAAAAGGGTACAACATGCATGTGTCCATGTCAGGTTAAGACTACTCCCCCTGACGTCGATCTTCATGAGATCTATCTCTCTGAGATAATAAATCTTGTAAACTTTGCATACCGATTCCATGAACTAATCTCTTGAACGTAGGATATGCAAGAGCCTTCGTGAATAGATCAGCCAGGTTATCTCCTGAATGGACTTGAATAACGTTGATCTCATTCGTCTTCTGCAACTCGTGTATGTGGAAGAACTTTGGTGAAATAAGCTTCGTTTTGCCACCTTGAATAAATCCGCCTTTGACTTAAACGATACAAGCTGCATTGTCTTCATAAAGTATCATCAATTTATCATGGATTTAATACAGACCGTAACTCCCATTGATGTGGTTGATCATAGACTGCAACCAAAACATTCTTTACCGACTTCATGTAATGCAAGAATCTTCGCGTGGTTAGACGATGTAGTAACCATTGTCTGCTTCAATGATCTTCATGAAATCGTAGTATCTCCATACAAGAATACATAACCCAATTGTGATCGGCCTTTACGTAGATCTGATAAATATCTTGCAACGGCGTATCCTATAATTTCTCATTTGCCAAGTTGTAGATAGAACAGACCCCAGTCTTTCGTGCCAATAAGATATCTCAGAATGTGCTTGATCACAATCTAGTGCCTTTGGTTAGGAACAAAACTATGGCAAGCCAAATAGTTTACTGCGAAGGAGTCATTGGGTCTAGTATATTCAGCTAACTATGATAATGCATCTCCTAGCTATGGCACCACGGCCCTAGGAGATTCTCCCCCCCATTAAGATGGTAAAAGATGTCGTTGTCCGCACCCAAGTGTTGGACGCGCAATAAACGACTTAGCACCGTGTGCTACATCTATATCGAAGTGTTAGATAACTCTTTCAATATATATTGCTTGGTGTACGAGTACCAATATCAAGATGTTCGATCTACAAATCGAGACACTCTTGATTTTCCAAGGTCTTATATTTCGAATTCCTTCCCAAGGAATTTGGCGGCTCTCGCGATCTCCCCTGGAGGTTTAATTATATTCAAATTATTTAGTACACTGTTATGATGATTCTGAAGCTAATTTATATATAAGAATGCATGGACAGATAAATATATTTGCAAAGTCCTTGACCTTCAAATACTCAGTCAACTATGCCACATGGGCACATTACTACAAGTCAATAATAACTTTTCCAGTTTTATTACTTACACACCTCGTGTGTCGGGCTTAGTTGCTTCCAGAAGCTTATACCTTCCCAAGTAGCTTCATGTATATATCCGTATCTAGTTTCCCATATAGATACATGGTATTTACATCAGGCACATGTCTAGCTTGTCCTCGACAACTTGACAGACTGATAAGTACTGAAACGTTATAGCGTTCATAATCGGGTAATAGGTCGTACTGTAATCGATGCCAGATCTCTTAAATATTTCCTGGGCAACTAGTCTTGCTTTGACCAAATTATCTCTCCAAGTTAATTGTGTTTCCGTACCTTTCCTATTTATAACCGATAGACTCAAGGGTATCACTTCGTATTATGCACAAGCTGAGCTCTACTTGGATTCCAAATACCAACTTTTGTTAATATATAACAACACACAGTCATTTACAATAAGTAGTTCTGAATCCTCATCCTTGATGGCGAGCACAACAGTGAATATGAATACCTTGTAAATGGGTGGTTCCATCCTCGATGAACCGACTACACCATTAGTCATATTTGTCCTTTATTCTGCTGCTCCCCGGCTAAGAATAATTTCTTACAACGGTGCTTTGCACTAAGTACAAGCCTCAGATTCGATTACGGTATTAATTCCCTTAAAACATTCTGCTGTGCAGGTGTATTACTTGTAGGTACATACACTTATGGTACTTCAATAATGCCTATGAATGCATCTAGCAAATCATTTGCGATCTATTGGATGTTTGAAATCCGTTAAACCTTATTGTCACCTAATTTATGTATAGGGATCTAGATGAGACAACGATGGTATTTTCCAAGACCTCTTCGAAACATCCTCAACATTAACTGTCATTTCTCCACCCAATACTGGGAATATCGTCTCATTAAAGTGACAATTATCTGCCCTACAATATATACATTGCCAGTGGGTCCAAATATCCAGTGATAAATGTGAATTATAATCCACATAATACCAGACCGACGATGAGGGTCCCATCTTCATACATTATGGTGCGATTGGCACCTGTACAAAATATCCAAATGTTCATCGATGGGCGACACTGGCTCCGACCCAGTTACTAGTCACTTTTGGGAAAAAATAATTTAATGATTTGCTAAGGGACGAACCCTAATCAGTGTTGTGGGAGAAAAAATACATATCCCATACATCAGCCGGAAGCTGTGATCATAATAATAGTGGCCTAACAATTATCCGAAATTGCTTGATTAGGTTATCTGCCAATCCTGAGTTGGGTATGTTATGGGGTACTCACGATGCTCAATCATCTATCCTATTTAACGGTAAAATAATCATCAAAAACCTGTGAGACCAACTCCCATGCCCCCATCAAGTTGCATCGATCGACATTGATCGGTTAATCTATGAACTGAGCCTGCGATCGAATGTTCAAAGTGAGAAGTCGTTCTAACGTTGCATTCCTATAGCCATCTCCTAGATGCATCTTTTATGACCATAAATATTTAAGTGTGCCACTATGTAGATGGAAAGGTCCACATGGGTCTTCATGGATGCGGTTAGAGCAAAGACTGGAGATCCCACTCCACCTTGGTCATACTTGTAATGGCCAAATTTCGTAGCTCGATACGATTAGGAATTAGCTATTACACCAATGATCCTGTAATAATACGCTAATATAAAGCAAGAAACTGAAGCAGGTGTTTTTAGCGTGGAAAACCTCTGAATAGGTAAGAAACCACGACCTCATATGGAAGATTTTTGTAAAAGTCTCTTTATAGCTTTGAGTAGATCTCTTTATTACAACAAATGATCTCTAGAATATAGAAATGCCTTTGATCTCGTAAATAAGAAGTTTGAGTAATTTTTCTGGTCCCTGTCTCTTCTGTAACTTTTCCTTTTTATAGACTTTTCCCATAACTCTTCATCATATTGGAGCGCGTCTTCTGCATAATGTGGTTAGTGGCGGTTGACTGAATAACGTTTTTAGGGTTTAGCTCGATGTAGCTTCTTATGTAGTTCGTGAGGTTGGTTAAAATGTTTGACTGGAGTGTTATGTGCTGAAATTGCGTGAGCCTGAGATGGAGGTAAATCGAACTGAGTGAACTCGATTACGAGTAAGGTCGAGGAATAAGTCCCTACAATACTAGGATGAAATAATATACTTTCCTTAAACTTAATCCTTACACGTACACTCTCTGGATCTTTTCTCCTTTTAAGGAAATGTGAGATGTAATCCCGATAATCCTCCTCGTTATCCAAGCCCTGAGGAGTGTATTAGAAACTATTCCAATAGAGTGTTCTAACATTTAGACATAGAGTAAATGCATAGGACCTTGTCTGTCATTATCTCTGATAGTCATGGCGTGATAAGTATTATCATGTATCTCCCTAAACTCAGAAAAATTCAGCTGGATTTATTAGTTTGTAAACTGGACTAGATACCCTGTATCGTATCGTTAGAGAGTAATAGCATGACGCACTCAGTGTGTTCTATCATATTGGTCATGCCAATCATATTCGTGTCATCCCCGATGCACAAGGTTAGACAAGAAATATATGCATAACGCAAAAGGATCGAGTGCGAGGTACTAAATGTATCTTTGACATATGCCGTCACTCATCCGATTATCGGTCATGCTCAATGAGCAAAGAGATCCATAGGCAGGTTGTATGTAGTCGATCAACTAGTATACATAGAATTTAATTACTTCCCAAGCAATAAATTCGAAGAATCATAATTTATTAGAACAAAATAGATATCATGTATGTCACGAGAACTTTATTGAAATATAAATGATATGTTCCCAACAAAATCAAAAATACTGACAACAAAAAGTAAATCAAGTCTGTCGAGACAAGAAAGTACTATCTTTAATATGACATCACATGTCTACTAAGATATTATTACAAATTACTCTGGATGTTGATCCATGACGGCATTCGTGTCATCGAAGAAGTCAGATGTTGCAAACTCCAGAGGGGCAGAGTTAATATCAATAGTTACCTGGTGGTTTTGGACACTGTCATCTGTAGCCACCCGTGGTGTATGACATTCCCGTGCCCAGTGTCCTATGTTACCGCAGTTAAAGTAAGTAGATCCCTGATCAGTCTGCTTTTCCTTCTTCGCATTGCCTAGTGTCCAAGATTTCTTAAATCCTTTACCTCTCATTGGGCCAAAGGGTTTCTGCTTCCTACCTTTCCTGTATCCCTGGTAGCCTCCCCTGCCCCTTCCATATCTTTGTCCCCAACGTGCAGAGTTGTTACCCCAAAACTAAACATTGTTTGACGCAGGAAACGACGCACTCCCAGAAGGTCGCATAGTATAATTCTTTATTAGAAGTTCATTGTTCTGCTCAGAGAGGAGCAGTGCCTGAATCAAGACGAGTCTTCATGTTCTCTTGCCGATATTTCCTCTGAATCGCAATATTGCTAGCATGGAAGGTAGATAGAGTATTTTCTATTATTTTAGTATCAGTGACTTTCTCTCACACAACTTAAGTGTAAAAGTGATTTTATGGACTGCTGAGTTGTAATCAGTGACCGTCCTAAAATCTTAGAACCTAAGGGTACTCTATAGGTGCATCTCTTTTGGGAGAATAATGGTCTTATGATGACCATAACGCCCCTGCAAACGTGCCCATAAGTCAGCTAGCTCAACCTTATTGAGGCATTTCGTCTTCAGGTCATCCTGAATATGATGATAAAGGATAAACAAAGCCCTTTCTTTATCCATGGGATCTTCCTTGTTGCCAATATGATGATGATCTTTTGCAGACCAAGTGACTTCAAGAATAAGTCAGCGTCAATGCACCAAGTAAAGTAATTGGCTCCAGTGAGCAACAATGGTGGAAATTTAACATTTTTGAGTTTTACAGACATCTGTAATGCAAGATATAGTTATCGTAATGAGAGACAATACTCGATAAACATATCAATTGCATGAAAGACAAATCATAGTACTTAGAATAAAACTAAAAAAGGGTTCCCAATCATATTATAGGTGTATCCTGTTCATATTTTAAAACTCATGATATTCTTCTATAATAATTAAATCTCAAATTTTACCCTGTAAAAATGATGATCTTAATCTTGGATGTGCGTTTTAATAGAATCTTAGCTAAGATTGATATTCAAAACTACCAGATGTGTACGTTTCTTATGAAATCCTTTTGAAGTTCATGATCTCCAATCATTACCAAAGGCAATTCATAGTATAGAAGTCATTGATTCTCAATCATTACTTATCGGTAAACCTTGTTGAAATCCTATGAAGCGTTAAATCACAAATTTACCCTATAAAATGGTGATCTTAACCTTAAAGTGCGCTTTAATAGAGTCTTAGCCAAGACAGCTATTCAAAACCACTAAATGTGTGATTTCTTTATTCTGAGAAGCCCTCAAGTTCTATAAAGGTATATATATTCTAGCCAAATGACTTTATTTACTACGAATATGAGGGGTATTAGATGTTTAGCTGACAAGTGGTTCCATCCCAAAGTCAGATGGGTTCACAAGATAGGTTGATTATGTCTGTCTTTGAACTAACATTCTAGGGTACTATAGGTTGCTATTAATGCATATATACCTCTAAATGTTATTATGTAACATCTAATTGCACTTAGATACAAAAAATTGGTTCCTCAGACACAAAGTTTTTAGAAATAAGACTAAGTCGATTCCCAATTGAGCTAGTTATTTGTCAACAAATAACTGTGATTTAGATATGACTTACAGTCGTATGCTAAATTAGTTTTGGTTTCGTATTATCAATAATCCATGATCATGATAATTAGTATCCTAGAGGTATAATAGTAATATCATATAAGCTACCGTAAGATACTTAAATATGTATTACACCATGTACTTATATCACATATAAGTGAGCCAATGTTCCTATACGAGACACCTCTTCCCATTTTTTTTTAAATATTTTAATAAAAAAAATTCAAATGGGTCCCCCATGGGGTAGGTCCAGTCAATAGGAATTTTTCAAAAAAAATTAGACTCAATTTGACCAAAAATTGGGCTATTAATAGCCATTTTAGTGTCTGGACCAGTTTTTGGCCGGTCTGATTTGGTCTGTATCAAGGCCTGGACCGGGTTGACTGGTCTGAACTGGTCTGCCACATGCCATATATATGTGTCACGTACACGTGTTACATGCGCACACATGTCTACCACGTCACTGCTCTGGCAACGACAGGGGATATTCTGATGACCGGTGAGGAATATTCCGGTAATCGTCCGACAAAATTTATGACAAAATTTCAACGTCCGACATACGGCCGGTCTCTGGTGACTGTCCGTGGACTACCACGTGCCACGCACGTGCCAGGCATGCCATACGTGCAATGTATTCTACACGTGCCATGCATGTGCCACGCATGCCACACGTGTCATGCCACATCACACATACCACGCACACGCCATATCATGTCAGCGTGCCACTGTTGACGTCACAGTAGATAAGGATGATGTCATAATAAAAATTATAAATAAAAATAAAAAAATTGATGACGTCATTGACAAAAAAATGCCATTTTTGGTCGTGAAACTGCCAAGATTCAACGAGCTATTCCCGACGATTGAGACATCTCCTAGAGGCGTGTCATATATCGTTGGAAAGCTCTCGGAGTATGCTATCCAACTGAAGTGGTCTTGTCTCCATCCAATCTCCGCAGTAAAAGATATATATGTTTGAAAACAGCTCTTTATCAAGGGTAAAACACACTAATTTTTAATCCTAAAAAATAGGGAAAAATAGGTTTTCAAAATCGTATAGTATAGATCTGAATATAGGTATACAAAAATCATAAAATACCTCTTCTCCTGATCGCTTGGTTTTCGTGAAATCTCTGATTAGAAGGAAATATCTGCTCTCCCCGTTCCTAGAGCTTGCATGCTGATAACGTGTTGAGATATGATGAATCTAGAGCAATATAATACTATAGCATGAACAATAGAGAAATAGATTTATTGATTATCATCACTGTGTTCTCTGTATATAGTACAGTGATATTTATAGACAACCCAGAAATGATTCCTTATTCTACTCTAACTTTCCCCATAACCCTATTAGGCCTATGGGTTTGTTAGGAGTCCGTATAGGACACCGCAACCCTGTTGGGTTCCTAGCTTGGGCTTGGACCCAACTCTTAAGAGCATCTCCTAAAGTTCTTGACTGCCTTGGATGCAAAAAAGCCAAATCCAAGGTAGTCAGACTCCATTTCCTCCAAGAGTACCTGACTTGGAATCTAAATAGGCGCATAACACCTGGGCGCCTATTTGTTTTAAAATACAGGCGCCTAAAACTTGGGCGCCCAAATTATTTATAAAAAAATTTAAGCGCCTAATACTGAAGCTTCAAGACGAATCTATTGGTCCTCTCTTGGCAAATTTCTTCCAACAAAACACTTCTCTCACTCTCACTCTCTATATATACACATTTATTTCGAATTTCCTTGGTGTAATTGAAGTAAATGTATCATTCCAATAATTTGTTACTTGATAATTTAGGGTATTCACTTGATTTTGTGATTTCTATTATTTAAAGTATTTTAGTGTATTGTAAAATTTTCCCAGTATTGTGATTTCTTGGTAGAATTTAGGGTATTGATTGAATTTGGCTTTCATAGTGTTGAAATCAATAATTTTCACTCCTCTTGCATCTCAAAGTTTCACTCCAATGTGTTAAAATTAGGGTATTGTATGGAAAATGGCGTTGAAAACGACAAACACGCCTTGGTGCTTGCTAAGAATTTGACATTATGTTGTAATCATAATAATTTGACACCCTCTGATTGATTTCAATACTTTCTATTTCCCTGAGTATACTCCATTGGTCTTTATATAAATTAGTATGTGTTTATTAATGCAGAATCACTCCTCTTGCATCACACTTTTCAAACATGCCCCATAAACTTTGCAATCACGATTCATATCCGACCAATGATTTTTTAAAGATGAAACTGTACGTTCAACCCGTTCACCATCCTCTTGACAAAATTCATGAAATGCATCCAAAACAGACTCCCAAAAAACATCAAGTTGTTGGTTGTTGCTTTTGATTCTATCCTCCGAGACATAAACCCAAGCTTTTGCAAGATTTTTGTTTTGAATACCCGTCCATTTCAACAACTGAAACCCCCCCCTGCATTGGTAGTTGTCTTGGTCGAGCGACGTCTGCCTTTACTTTTTTGTCTATCAACAACCCCCGCATCTTCGAATTGCGACAAGTCAACCGATTGAGTACCATGTGATTGAGATGATTGAGATTGTAAGAGATAGGCAAATGAAGAAGGATGTTGGAATTGAGTGGGAATGGCGAATTGAGAGGGTTGTCCCCAATTATTGGGTACTATGAATGGATAAGGGGATTGTACCCAATCGTTGGGCGAGTTAAAAGATTGAATAGGTTGGGATTGAGATGATTGAGGTTGAGGGGAATGAGTGAATTGCAACCAATTAGGTAAAATTTGTTGTTGTTGTCCAAAATTATTGGGTTGATTCAAATTACTCTTGGTAGTTAAATCATTCTCTTGCGTTGCATTCGAAGAACTCATCTAATAATTTGCATATATGAAGAATTATTCAAGATAAAAAACTTAAAACCCTAGAATATAAACATCTAGAAAATTAAAAGGAATATGATAAAATTAAACAAAAGCTTACCTTGAGAGATCAACCTTAATCCCAATAGAGTGAATGAGAGTTGTGGTGCAAATGGATTTGGTTTTTGTTGAAGTAGTGAAAAGAGGGAAATGATTTGGTTTAGTGATGAAGAGAGGAAATGATTTGGTTTTGGAAGCTTTAACGAATTTAGCCAGTGCAACAGGCGCCTAAGATTTGGGCGCCTAATTAAAAAATAAAATAACTTAGGCGCCTGTTTAAAAACAGAACAGGAGCACAACACTTGGGCGCCCAATCGCTACTTAAAAATTTCAGACCAAGTCTTGGATTCCAAGGCTGAGACTTGGTTTTGAAACCAAGTCACTCAGGCACTGCTGGAGGGCGCAAAACCAAGTCACTCAGGCACTGCTGGAGGGCGAAAAGCTGACTAGGCAGCTGAAAATCCAAAGCAGTCAAGCACTTTAGGAGTTGCTCTACCATCATACATATACTCTTAGGGTTTTTGAGGTTCGTCTCATACGCTTTAAAGCCGCTTTCAAACTTTGAGAGAGACAGAAGGAGAAACCCTAGCCATGGTAAGTAACAATGTTCAAATCGAATTATATGTTTAACTTTTTGACCTAATTTGAGCTTTAATGGTGTTTGTTCTTACAGTCTCTGGTTGCCAATGAAGATTTCCAACACATTCTTCGTGTTCTCAACACTAATGTCGATGGGAAACAAAAGATCATGTTTGCCCTAACTTCAATCAAGGGTATTGGGCGTCGATTTGCTAACATCGTCTGTAAGAAAGCTGATGTTGACATGAACAAGAGGTAACAATTTTGATTTCTAGAATTTCTCTCTTGTTGAGTTTGTTTAATTAGAATGATTATTTGATTAGATAGCTTAATAGATGTGGATTTGATGTATTATGTGAAATTAATGGATCCCTTTGTAAGTTAGGGCAGATTAAGGGTTTTGTAATAGTGTCAGTGAGAGTCTTAATTTTCCAAAAAAAAATAAAAAATCTTTTTTTTCTTCTTCAAAGTTTTACGAAAATAAAAAAAAGGCAGTGTATAGTGCTAGAGTCTTTATTTTTTAAAATAAAATGGGTGAATGTTATGCAATAGCATTTGTATGTGTTGATGAAGCTTTTATGCTGTGCTTAGTAGTCTTACAACTTACTATCCCATTTTTCTGCCAATACGATACACAATGTGTTAACCTTTTACAAAATAAGGTGCAGACTTGTGCTCTATTTGTAGTTCAACCTTTTAGTTACTTGAATCACTCGAGATTTCCAATCGTGAATTATACCTGCCATTAGAAAATCGTATGACAATAAATTAAAAATAAGGTATTCGCAGAATATATGATTTTTTGGCATTGCATGAAAAATGTTTTCACGTGCTATTTAATCATTTCATAGAAAAATTCATTGAATTATTATGTAGTTACGTTTTGTTGTTATGGAGATAATTAAATGATTTTCAAAAAACTTCTCCTTGAAAATGCACCTAGAAAATGATTTTATGAAGCCATGATTAAAATTCACAAGAATTCATTCCTCAGTATATGCTTCCTCTTTGAAATTAAAACATGGTTGATATTAACAGGACGATATGGTCAAGCAATTTTCTAGTTGCAGCTTTGCTCACTTTTATATTCCAGAATTTAAGTAAAATTTTATAGTTGTTTTCCTTCAGGGGTGGATAACACTAAAATTGCACCATAAATCTAATAAAAATCTTTTTCCCGAAGACTTATTTTAGTCCAGTGAATCAAATGATGGTCTAAAATTGGATCCCCAGAATTTGATAGAAGTAATTGGCGGAAGCAAATATTATATAAAATTTCATCAAATTAAAGAAACTTCAAATTAGGATTCATGGGAGTTTTTCCCTGTTCTATAAGAGCACTCTTTAAAAACCTTAAAAGCAAAAACAAATCAACCAAGACAATAACCATCTCATTTTTATAGTACTAGGGGAAAAGGACATTAGGATCTGACAACGGTGGGGAGACAGCCCACAGTTGCGTTACGCATCAGAATTGTTTAACAATTTTTTTTTATGAACTTTAAAATAATTCTAATAGGGACAGTTTGGCTGCAATTGAAGTTTTGGATTTAGCACACATGAAATTTTAGTACACTGCGGTTTAAATTGCTCGAGGTGGACAACATTTTAATTGTCGTATTCATAATGTGTGTGGGTGCATGTGTACCAACATGAAAAATGTAGAGATCTAATATTCAACAGGCTTTCTTTTGTTTTCTTATTTGATGCTGTACGTGTTTCAGGGCTGGTGAGCTATCTGCTGCTGAACTCGAGAACCTCATGGTCATAGTTGCTAATCCTCGCCAGTTCAAGATCCCTGACTGGTTTTTGAACAGAAAGAAGGATTACAAGGACGGGAGGTACTCTCAGGTTGTTTCCAATGCATTGGACATGAAATTGAGGGATGATCTTGAGCGGCTGAAAAAGATCAGGTTCGTATGCTTTGATTTGCTATTGATTTAATTTTTTTAGTATTGTTCTGGCCTTTGTAGTATGTTTCTTGTTTAATTATATTTATTTCGAATCTTTTGTAAATTCATGTTTAAAATTATTTATGATTTCTCATACGGGCAACTTTTTTGTTGGTTTCTTGTCTTTGTGAGCATTTTTAGGTTAGCAGTGCACTTTCTGGAACTAGCGTGTTTTCCTTCTTTTTTGTTCCTACTTCCTTTTCTTTCCCCCTCTATATACTTACTATCTCCTCCACTCCTATTTTCCTCCCATGCCTAATTTCTCTTCTCTTACCCTACTTCCTCCCTCCGTTCCCTTTCCTTCCTCGGATTGTCAATGTGGGTCCATTTCTTATATTGATGTCCCTTAGCATATCCATGTATGGGCATCATTATATATTAGCTTTTGATTGTCTTTCTAATGCGAAAATATCCATCAAGATTAACAACAGGATTTCATTAGGACAAATCATTCAAAATATGTAACTAAGCAAATATTTGTAAGGAAAGTTCTGTTGGTAGATTTGAAAAATGAAGAGTGGAAGCAAATTGCATTAGTTAGTCCATGTATGGTTATCATTATATATTAGCTTTTGATTGTCTTTCTAATGCGAAAATATCCATCAAGATTAACAACAGGATTTCATTAGGGCAAATCATTCAAAATATGTAACTTAACAAATATTTGTAAGGAAAGTTCTATAGGTAGATTCGAAAAATGAAGAGTGGAAGTAAATTGCATTAGTTAGACCGTATCTTGGACCCCACTTGTAATACAAGTGTATTCTGGATTGTTAAATCATATCCAGTGTTTTAAATCCTTATTTCCGATGTAGACCTGTTACCAGCAGGGAACAATTTTTTCCTCAGTGGCCGATGCAACTTAATCTTGAAAGATTAATATTTTTTTGAAGAACCATTGATTTAGTTATTTTCATGTAGAGTATTGGTTATCAAGCAATAAAAGTTGTATCTAGTGTGAGCTATGTCCTTCAGTATCTGTTATCCATTGAGAGTCAGTTGTTCGATGCTGTTCATCTGATTCATGTGGTTTCCATACTTATAACTTTAAGATTGACAATAATGTGCTAAAACACTTATGATTTGTGCAGGAACCACCGCGGTCTGCGACATTACTGGGGTTTGCGAGTACGTGGACAGCACACCAAGACCACTGGTCGCAGGGGAAAGACCGTTGGTGTCTCCAAAAAGCGTTAAGCTTGGTTCCCCTCTTTATGAATGTCTTTTCTTGGAATATTGCTCGTCTTATGCAAGTTTTGGATGGTCTCTGGATGATTGATTAGATTATGTCAAGGTTGTTAAATGAAGTATGAATTATGATGTTATCCATGGATGTTGTGAACTAATTTTCCTTTAATTTCGTTTTTTTTCCTGATGCTCTTCCTGCATGAATTCTGAAAGTATTGCTAAGCATTTTATTCAGTATTTGTTGTGTGATATTATATTGATGTGCAATTCTAAGCATAAACTTCCAGAGTAGTTTGCTTCTAAAAGATGTATCTTGACCAAAATCAAGCTCTAACAGTAGAATAGTTTGGCTTTGTTGGGGTTGTAGATATTCATTTGCCGGTTCAGCTACTATAATCTGTATGGTTGCAGAATGCGTATCAAAATCCACCAGGAATGTGTAGTCATTAGTTGCCTAAATCACGGAAAATATTTCAGGTCACAAACATTTTCCGTACCAAATGGAACCAGGCTGTTAATTCTTTTTAGGAGAGGATTCGCATACGCTCAAAAATGCTACATTCATTCCTCACCACCCAGTGATATTTTTGAGAGGGAAAATAATGTATAGGTATAGGTGGCGGGAGAGGATTCCCCTCCCAACCTCACACCTATCTGACGTGGCAGCTCACTCAACTCTCCATTTGCCTATGTGGCATCTCACTCAACTCACTCACTCCACCAACTCGTCACTCACTCACTCTTGACTCTACTCAATCACTCTCTCTAAACCTCTCCCTATCCAAAATTCAAATTTCACTCTCTCTCTCTCTCTCCCTACATTCAATTACTCAGTCTCTCTCAATCCAAATTTTAAATTCCCATTGAAATTTCACTCTCTCTCTTTCTCTACCTCCGGTTAAGGTACAATTTTTTCTCAGTTTATATCCTTGTTGGAAAACTGTATTTTGTGAACATGATGTTGGAACTGTGCTACAGACGTAATTTGTCTAGGGGTATTGATTTTGCTTGATTTAACAGGCTAGTGGACGACATTTCCAACATCTACCAAAAAATTCAACATTCCAACATCTACCAACAGGTCAGTGGTGTGCGAATTTCTTCTCTATAAATTTAAAAAGTTTCGTACACTACATAATCGACATGTTATTGTCGAAATGTCGCCATACGACAATTTAGCAGTATCGTACAACACAGCAATCAACAATCAACAAAATTATTGTCGAATACATCTGAAATCGACGATAATAATGTCGAAGTCGACAAAAATTGTCGATGAATTGTCGACAACCCCAAAAATCGACAATTTGCCATCGATTTAGGGGATTGTCGACAATTTTATTGTCGAATGCCCTAGAAATCGATTTCTGGGGTTGTCGACAATTTTATTTTCGATAACCCCATAAATCGGCAAAAAATTTCGATTTTGGGGGTTGTCGACAATATAACTCATTGAAACCTGTTTATGTCACAAATATGGGGTTTATTGACTGGGTGTGTAATATATTCCATGGGTGTTTTGGCGGGGAACATGATGGCTACGATAATGAAGTAATTCCCATAGTCTCCCCCCGTAATGGAGGTTGACGAACTATTTTGGTCCCAAGTAGTATTACGTATGGAAGCATTGGAAGTTGCAGAACGAGAAAGGCAAGCATGCATAGATTTGTAGAATAGCTGAAAACCTGTCGGGAGTCATCTTCTGAAGAATCTGATTGAAGGGAATATGTTTGGGATTGGGGACCTGTAGACTGTACTTAGTAATGTTGGGGTTGTTAGTGTAGTGTCTGTTTTGAACAATCTAATGACATACATGATGTACAACTGTGACCCATAAAATCTTATGTAATTAAAGTTGTTATGAAAAACGGTGTTTTTTTCGTTTTCATTTGTGGTTAATTGTCTGTTACTTTTGATTCCATATTTTCGTCTGACTGAATGGATGTATTTGATTAATGGGATTGTATCCAATAATTCCTCCTATATGACAGAAAATTTGAAGTCACACGACAACTTACAAGCCTGTTGGTTTCGTGAATATATTTGGCGTACCACCTGTCATGAGTAGCATTCACCTATCAAACATGGGTTTATATATACATAAACAGTAAAAACACACAAAATCAAAGTACATAAGAGCTAGTCAGAGACTGAATCAAAAAATTGTCGACTGGTTTTTTGAAAGTCGACAATTAATTGTCGACAACCACCATTTTCGACAACCATATTGTCGAGACTTACCAGAATCGACAAAATAATTGTCGATATATACCTCTATCGACAATTTCGTAATTTGAATCGATTATAGCAATTTTGATATTGTCGATTATCTAATTTGTCGACAATAAATTGTCAACATCAAATAAAATCGACAATCTATTGAGGGCATTATTACCACATTATTAGCACAATTGTGACAATGTACATTATTATTGATTTCGACAATAATATGTTCAAATCTCTAACGAAGTCGACAAACAACTCAACAATATTGCTAATAGTTACTCCTTTATAAAAAAAATTGAAAATATTTAAAAGGCATATATAATTTTTTTTATTGTCATAGAAAATCTCCTCTAACAAAAAATGAACTCTCCTTAAAAAATTTACTGACATAGAAATTCTCCTCTAAATAAACTTACATTCCTATCTTTCTCATTCAACTTCCTCTGTGCTTCTTCGTATTTTGTGTTTAACTCGTCATACTTCTGCTTCTAGTCTTCGACTCCTACGACGTTTACGTCTGAGTGTAGAACCAGATTTAGCTGCACATAAAAAGAAGGATAATCATAAAACAATTAATAAATGGCATATTGGTTTTGATGTACTATATTCCTTTATGTAATATTTCTTACTCACTTCTCCAAGAATCAAAGATTCAAAATCGAAGCCAGAGGAAAACTGAAGCCAGAGAAGAGATTTAACTTTTCTTCTTCGCTGCGAATCAAAATCGAGACAGTGGAGAATGGAGAATGGAGGCAATGGAGATTTAACTTAAGAGTAGAGGGAGTGGAGGCGGTAGAGATTTAACTTAAGAGTGGAGGGCAGTGGAGAATGGAGACAGTGGAGAATAGAAAAGAAGAGGCGGTGGAGAATGCCCTAGGTTAAGAATATTAATGTCTAATGTTTTATGTTTCAATTCGAATTATTCGGAATTAAATCGGATTAGAGGGATATTCAGAATATTTTTCGGAATAATCGAATCGGATGGTTTTCAGAATAATCGGATCGGAATAATTCGGAATAATTGGATCGAAAAATTCAGAATTTCGGAATTGCACACAACTATCCGATTATGATCCGAATTTTTTTTGGAAAAATTCGGAAATCGGATTTTCAGAAATCGGAATTGCAAAATATGGTTCCAAAATTGGAAATATCGAATCGAAAATCGAAAAAAACCGGAAGTTCGGACAAAAGTTGCAGCCCTAGTACTAGCAAACACAAATAAAATAAGCAAAGTCACAAATTACCAACCTGTACTTGAAGGGCAACAATCTTCTGCTTTATCCGGACGTTTTCCTGAGGATGACCGCTCCTGACGCTTTTTAGACAGTTTTTTATCACCCAATGAACTTCTCTCTCTCAAATCACACTCAGAACTCAAACGTTTCCTCTCTGTGGAAATGGGATTTGTACAACTTTTTTCTCTATCTCTCTGCAACTGTTGATAATTTATGAGGGAGAAAGATACGAGTTTTTATACTCTCCCTCGGTTTTTGAAATAATAGTTCTTTCAGACGCGTGTCAACCATCCCTACTGTATCTACAAGCACGTCTTTTTGGGTACACAGAGTCATCATGACTTCTGTGATAACGTCTATTGTCATCACATCTGTCTCAACACAGTACAAATGACCAATCACCTTACTTTTATACTTTACCAAGATCATACAACATTCCTAAAATAGTTCAGCATTCAAAATTTGAAGATATCTATATAGTTGTTAAAATCATACAACTGCCATCCACAATATCTGTACACAAACAGTAAAATAGAATGCTTTATTCTTATTCATTTAAGAGAAAAATAACAAACATGCCTCGTTCTCCATAAAATAGATCACACAAACAGATTACTGCTAACAAACTACTTATTTATTGTAAACTTTTACAGTTCGATCTTGCAGAATTCTATAATTACATCTAAAGCAGCCTGGATGGTTCACTTCCCCACAGAGAATTATCTTTCCTCGTGCTGCCCTTGCATCCTCTTCAACAATTTTGTCACATGCGAGTTGTCGAACAGTCATCTCTCGCATAGTGGCATCCAGTAGCGACCTACGAAACACATTGCACCAAATAAAGTGATTATACTCTGCACGCCTGCCTTTAGCATCCAGGCCGATCAAATTCAATGGCCATTCCGGTAACACAGCATCATAAGGCAAACGACAAAAATATCGTTCATGGAGTTCAGTAACCTTGATATGAAACCTACCGTCTGCTGCATGACGAACACGCTGCGAGCGCGTCCTCACCATGGTTGCTTGCACCTTCATATCAAATTAATCCTACAAAAGATACAAGACATAGCAGCCAAGAATCCCAATTTATATAGTCACTAGGAAGATCTTTGCAAATTCAGATCACCCCACAGATTTTACTGAAGGGTATATTTTTTTAAGAAAATTTTTGGGACAGCAGAATATCAACAAACAAATCTAGAATATTGTGACAGGTCATTCTTTCTATATTATGAAATATCTCCTCATATTTTATACGAGCAAATATGCAGATGACAACATACAAAGTTAAGCAAATCCAGCGGTGACACCTACATCCCTTATCAATTTTTTCCACAATTCGAGGCATTCTTTTATCCAGTTCAAAGATGCAGATCAAAAAAAAAAAAAAACCATATACCTTTTTAGCAACCCAGTCATCTTACATAAATTATCTACTTCCTATCACCACATTTTCGAACTCCTATAATTTTTCAAACCTAACCACATTTTCAGCTTGATTTTCATCATCATACCCCATGATAAACTAACACCTATTTGCAGACTCCTATTTTACAATAGAAAACTGCACAAACAAGTTCGATACAAAGAATCAAGATACCAGAACAAAGACATTTTATTTGTTCAAAAATTTCTCTTACAAAATACTTCACAGATAACAAAATGTTTCACACAAATCTACTAAAATACTTTACACAGTTACAGTTTGAAATGCCTTTCAGCAGTCAACGGGGAAGAAGATGCAAAATTCAAGTAACTTCAAACTTTGATCCCATGCTGCAAGGAACAGGAAACAATAGAATTGAGAATTACAGATGAAATATCTTCTTCAGGGCCAATATCTATGGTCCCTGGAAGAAAAACCTCCAACATTACCACCTCTTCCACCATAACCCCCACCTCCCCGCATGCTAGAGACAAACGGAAGGTCTTATTTCTTTAACAAGACCCACTCATTCCCAGGGTACCGATGAGACTCCCTCGGACAAACGCCTGCGGCTTTATTTTGAGTTGTCACAACCTCCTCTGCCAGCAACTGAAGCCCATCGGTACTCCACCTCAGATGTCAACAGATAGTGGAAACGTACCATCTAATAATGGTCATACCCCGCCTCCATCACTTCTTCATAGTACATATGATAATAGGTGGGAGACATGAATTGGCGTTGGCAGATACAAAAGCTGGTATCCAAAATACCTGATGCACAGTTCTTCCATCTTCCTACAAATCCTAGAATTTTGAGCCTGATTCCTTGTAGTCACCATCCTCTCCACAATAGAAGATTTCAAGTACAACAACAAACTCAGAGAATAAAATCAGAGAAGAAGACTTGGTTCATCACACTCACCTCAGAATGCCTTTTATACTGCGATCAACATTCAAAGTTGACTCTTCAAATTCCCAACATCAGAAGAATTTCCCATACAAACAACATTGACTAGAACCATTGGTTCTCGAAAACCCAAAAGCCACAAATAGATACTCATGAATATGCATTGGAAATGATTCCCAGATATTAACTGTAATATTAATGATACTTCTCAACCAACACCACTCCCCCACAAGGTTTCTCGTACTATTTGCTGAGAGGGGGCGGTTGTAGTGGTTTATTCCGCATCTCAGACTCATGCTTCATCTTCGAACTACATACAAACTTTCGACCTCATCAATAAAGTGCGTGGCACATTTGTAGAACGATCAAAATTAAGACAACAACATAAGAAATAACACAAGTTTCTCAACCAACACCACTCGCCCATGATACTTCTCGTACTCTTGGTTGAGAGCCATCTTGTAATAAGCTTATTTTGTATTTCAGACTCATACTTCATCCTCGAGCTCATCAACATACATGAAACACTACTAAAGACATATTCAATATTCAGTCATCACTATTCGACTTCTACATCAACAGTTCGAGTCAATAGACACAACATCATCAATGAAGCCGTTACAAGATAAGCAGGATCAGCTCGTTACACAATCTGGTCAAAGAATATCTAACATATATTTTGTAACGTCTATCATCAAGAATCTTAAATGGTCGTCAAATGGTCATATTATAAGACCTATAAATAGGACCAAAAAATTCTAGATGAAAGACGGAGGAATCCTCACTCGAACATTCCCCGCACTCAGAACACTTATTATAATAAGCTAGCAATCTCAATAATATCATTCCCTCTTTCTCAAAATCTTCAAGAGAAGTCGTGATTTTTTACCTATTCAAAGGTTTTCCACGCTAAATTGTCTTGTTAATTATTATTCATTGTTATTGAGCATTCTAAACACATCTGGTGTAAAGTCTAAGTCCGATTCCTGGAATTAGGCTATTACATTTCCAATAATATCAAACTCGAAATTAACCTTACCTATTTGGTAAAAATAATTGATTAAGGTACAAGTGTAACATTATTAACTTTAATTCCCTCGGAATCCATTGCTTTAAACATTGTAATTACAGTGGAATACTGTTTCAACATGCTGATCACTCACAGTTGAGTGAATGGGACAATCGAAGGCAGAGGATTGCATTTGAATTGTGTTATCGAACAAATCCTTGGCTTCTTATATTCCAAGGTTCCCTGATTTGCATCTATCTCTAATGAGAAATTGTAGATTGTGGGTTGGAATAAAAAGATGAAGTGATAGTACTGACCGTACAAATTTGTATCTTCTTCATAACAGCAGCAACAAGGGATCTTTCAAACAACTTCATCGTGGCTTCAGTATAGAGTTTTAAAGTCCAAACTCCTCAGGGGATATTATTAATATAAAAGTTGGGCGTGCAAATCTAATAAATAATTTATCGATAAGACTTTCCTAGTGGATTTCTGGAGCTTGCCTAGTCCCAAGCCTTGACATCACTCTGAAACAATTTATGAAAATTTCCATACTGGAGTGAAGATGCTCTCCACAGGTTTGGAACACTTCTCGTCTCAACCATGCTGCTATAAATGCTTCATACACACTTTTACTCCAAACTGAGCATTATGAAATATGCGGTGATAACACGTTCAACAAGAAACTAAGAACGAAACCCTAATACCTGGGGTGAGAATTTGATTTCAGGTCATGAGTAAATTACATTTTTCTGTGAGTAAGAAGGGCCCATCTTTTAAGAAATTTTTTTGATCTCTCTAAAGAGATCATATTTTGATCTCTTCTAATCAAAATTTGCCACGTGGCAGGAGAGAGAAAATCTCAAGAGACCAAGTTAACTCAAAACTTAACACCTTTTTGGCCTTTTAAGTTTTAAACATTTTCTGATTTTAAATTAATTAAATATTCTCCCTCTCCTCTAAATACCTACATCTAGCATGTGAATTAACAATTCTATGTTTAGCCGATTCTAGTAGTTGTGGCATGTGTTACGGAACTTCCATTACATAAGTTTCATTTATTTCAAGTTCGAGCTAGTATGCCGCAGCAATTACCGGTCAACCACTCTATCTAGGTATGCCGTATATGATGTTCTTAAGGAGGAAAAACATTGTTAAATCAGCCATTAAATGTCATCTAACTTTAAAGTTTTTCCCCATTAATATTAACACAAACTACTACTAAGGCTCTATACCGTTAGAAGAATCAAGAGTGGTCTTGTTCCATTTGATTCAAATGGAAGGTAACCTGCAGAGTTAAGTTGGATTATAAATGTTTTGGACTTAAAAGTTGGATAGAGAAAATAATATGTTTTTATTTAAAAGTTGGATAGAGAAAATAATTTATTAAATTAGGAAAGGAATAATAAAAGCCAAAAATGTGTTAAGTTGGAGTTAACTTGGTCTCTTAAGACTTTCTCTCTCCTGCCACGTGACAAATTTTGATTATAAGAGATCAAAATATGATCTCTTTAGAGAGATCAAATTTTTTTCCTCGTTTCTCTCACACACACACAAACCTTTGCTCTCACACAGACAGAGAGAAAGCTGTATATTTTTTTTTTATGCAGGAGAACAGTGTACGGACGAGTTGTAGGAGCACAGTGTAGGGACACGTGTAAATCTCTCATTCCTCTATTATGTTATTCGTTTTTGTATAAATTAAACGACGAATTTACCCTCTATTCTTACCAAGATTTTCGTTTCAAATGTAAAATATGAAATAATATGTAGGACATTTTAGGAATATAAATAGTGATGGACGACCGATTGCGTTTTCTTCGCATTCAAGAAAAAGCGTGCTCGTTAATGGTGAAGAGTAAATACATCATACTTCAAGTTGTTATATATCTGCCTGTGTGTACCTTGGCACACATGTTTCAGAGTACAGAAGCAACAATTTTAATGAACTAAATTCTACTTGTTATATAGAGAAATTGCCGAGATACTAAATGTTTTTACAACAATGGAAATATTATAACACGCCAATAAATGAATACTTAATTAATATGAACAATAAACATCAAAACGGTTTCTATTCAATTGTATCTCAAATAAGTTCCATTTCATCGAAAAATAATATACCTTTCTATTACAATATATCTCAGGTGGAGCTTTGAATTCAAGTCTCGAAGATTGTCTTTCTCCTACCATGCATTCGAAGATCCAATACCCTAGATAGGCTGACCAAGTTGATAGTTGTCCAACACTTGAAATGATTCATTGGAGCATATCTATATTAATTTTGTAAATTCATATCCAAAGGGTTATGTGATTTGAGATATATAAATAAAAGAAAGGGTTATTGAATGTAATTGCTGAAGAAAAGATTTATTGGGTAATATTTAGTTTCCTCCACCATCTCATGTATATAACCCAAAAGATCGTCATGGATACGTCCTTATCCTCTTCGATGTGATATGAAATATACATACAGATATCAAAATAGGTTGCTTTAACTCCACACTATTTCTTACAAGAATAAGAAGAGCGTGTTATCCTACGAGTAATTTTCGTGTGATTTATACATAACAACCTCCCACTGTCCCACATACTTATCTTGTGAGTAATCGGATATAGGGGTAACATTGATTGGACCTGATACAAACATTTTATGTCATTATCATCGTAATTCTTCCTAGTGAAACTACCAACTAAAAATTGAATCCTACAAATTGAGAGCGAGAACTAACATTTATGTTTCTTCCACTAACGTTTTATGAGTGATGTGGCCACCACATTAACATGCCTAAACTCAAACAAGTTGTTAGCAATAGCAAGTATATATGTGTTGGTGAAGTTTACTTGTGTCTTGAGTTGTTCTCCTCATGACAACCTTTTATAACCCGGTTTGCATGCCCACTTGATGCCGGAGCCGCATCATGTTCACATTACCTATTGTTAATAGTTGTTGGATTAGGTTTCAAGCAAAGTCCATTTAGACATCCATGGCACTTTTGTACATTAATAATCAAGTCTTCAAGAAAAATAGGAGCATCTACAGATGCATCTTTAGACAGTAGTAAAAGGTAAAGTGTATAATTTTTACCAAGTCCCATCTTTTAAGTGGTTTTGGGGCGGACTTGATTCCATATTGGAGATGCTATATTGTCAATAGTGAGACCATGAGACGAAGGAAGTTTGTTTCTTTAACTAAAGTAGAGAGAGCTGGTTGGAGATGGTCTAATAATGTAGAGAGATTGTTAGTTTTTTTTTGGGTTTGAGTCTGAGTCTGACTTTGAGCGTGTCTAAGTCCACTTAAAGGTGTTCACTATCTGAGTAGATGCCATTGAGTGTTTGTTTTTTTGGCTAGTTAGATCTGACTAAAATAGACAAATACTAAAATACCCCTCTCAATTTATAAGTAAACGCCCCCTATTCATCACCAATACCACCACCACCACCACCCATCTGTCACCAACGCCAACACCACATATACATACCAAACACAAATACATAGAAAAATAACATGTATATATATAACAAACACAAATACATAGGAAATAACATGTATATATAACAAACACAAATACATAGAAAATAAACTGTATATATAGCAAACACAAATATACATTGGTTCATAAAATCAAATAAAAATTAACATTGGTTTGAAGTTAATACAAATAAGCAAATATCTGAGTTTTAAGAGTTATTACTGTTAAGGGTGAACTCGAACTATGTTGGTCGGAGCTCTGTGGAGCTCAAGGAACGAGCTCGGAATTCCCTATGCTTGTCGAAGCTTATTGAAGCTCGTGGAACGAGCAAGGATCGAAGTCGGAGTGAAACAGATTGAAAATGAGATTTTCAATGTTAAGATTCGAACTGATTTTGGTACCTGGAATTTTAACTGATCAAGTTACCTGAAGATTCGAGCTGATTATGTTAACTGAAGACTCGAACTGGTAAAGTTTCATGAAGATTCGAACTGGTTCTGTGCGAACTGCTGAAGGAGGATTCAAAGTCCGTCTGACAAGACAGATCGTCAGCTCACTGGACAAGACTGCGGATTTGTTAGGCCTTACAACTACAACAGTGTCAGAGCATGGCGTCAACACCAACTCCAAGATATATGAAGAGTAGGCCTGAGTCATTCTGGTACGTAGGAGTTCGCCTCGAGATCTGTACTACTTGTAATTTAGTTCTCTAATATATAAAAATGACCTAGGTTATTTTGATGGCCATCTCTGTGAGTTTAACCTTAAGAGTTAGGGTTTGAAGAGACTCTATTAGAAAGCTTTGAGAAAGCTTGAGAGATTATTGTTGTAACCTATTTGATATAGTGAATTGTTCGCGGGAGTGATTTTTTATCCGTAAGGATTTTCCACTTCCTTCCTCCGGGTAAATTACAGTGCTATCAATTTCGAATCTTTCTGGCATTTCCGTTTTTCGTTCTTGAGCGTGGAGGATTGGGATTAGCTACCCCTGTGATTCCCCAACAATTACAAATACGCAAACAAATAAGTTCCAATCAACTTAAAAGGATTTAAGGAAATCGACACGCTGCTCTGGATCAAGCCCTAGAAACATCAACCTATAAGTGTGCTCATTGGATCATTCCAAGAACTTCAAACTCTTGAAAAATAATGCATTATCTATCTCATATGAACTGACCATATCCTTCAATACCCTCATAACTTTAGAAGAGGTGTTGTCATTGCTAGAAGTAGAACTAGATCCTTGGCCAATTAATGTAGATATTAAATATTGGACTAACTCCGTTGGTTCCACTGGCTGACTGCCGCAACTGATCTTTTCCCCTTTGATTGAGTTCGTACACCAACTTGGGTACGAGAAGCAGTACCAGGAGTAGGCTCTCTTTCTGGACTGATAGGGACATCATAAGAAGGAATGGCTTCACCTTCCCATGGATAATCAACTTCAGCGTGGTAGAGGGTGATACACTTGCCATACCTGAAGACCATGCAAAATCCCCAGTAGCAGATAGACTATCAAACAATTTCTCTAGCAAATTTCTATGCTGAAGAGGAGCGGTCTTATACTTCTTCGCTTCAGAATTCCCCTGTAAACAAACATATTTAATATGTTCGGGAAGAAGTATAATTTGATTTTGGTTTTGGTTTTTGTAATTTAGATTTGTTGTGAGGACAATTTGGGGACAAATTTTACATTCATACTTAGACCTCCTACTCAGCTGGCTTATTGGATTTGAGTGAAGAGAAGCTCAGTTAGATATTTTATCTGAGTTTGAGTGTAGTGAGTCCAAAAAACAAACGACACTAAGTGACTTCAGTCAGTCCAAATCACTGACTGGAGTCAGACTCGGACCTCTAACTGTACCAAGTCCAAAAAACAAACGTGAGTGAGTGAGTGAGTGAGATCCGCGAGTTAGACAAACATAGAGCTTTAAAAATGTCAAAACAACCTAGGAACAATTGAAGAAATGGTAAGATTGGGAAACCCATCTCTTTAGATTTATTATCTCTGACTTAGGAACAATGTCCCTTCTAAAGAATAGATTCGAACATGTTACGTATGTAAGGACCTTTATCCATCTCTTTAGCATGAGATTGTCTTCTACATTGTTAATGGTATATTATATGCATGATAATCTAGTGTGATTTCGTTTCAGCTGGATTCAATTGAAAAGTTGAATGCGTTGCTTACTGCATGTAGTGGAATTGGAGTAAAAACTAGTCCGGCAATCATACCTTTGTTCTCTTGGTATCATGAGGTAATTGTATAATTCCTGTATGTCATTAAACTTTTATTTGGTTAATTTTGTACTAGTAGGATCAGAGGTTTGTTAAACAATGTGTTTGCTATTTTTTCTCAACAGTCTATGTTTATTTGTGCAGAGTTTTGATAAAAAGGAACACATAACTAGTGTACGTTTTCTCTCTTTGGAGATGGTGATTCACTTTCTTTTCTCCTGCCAAATGTTTTTGATACTCACATTAACATGATTAACGAATTTTGTATCGTGGCATTTGTATTTATATACACACACACAGACACAATGGTAGATTCCTAACTTGACTAAGATACACATATTTACGATACATCATTAAGAAATTCTTCCCTGTTATTTCTCTATTTGATTATCTAAAATGGATAAGAGGGAACTGAATTACATTATAGGTTAAGAGTATTCATTTTTGTGAATGCACATTCCCATCTCTAAGTTGCCATTAATGGTATATGGAGGTATGCAAGGACTTCCATGCATGTAAATGGCACGGGGAACTATCAAGCAAAGATTTATCTCTTGCTATGTACTTTGATGCAATGAACGAGAAAAATCACGGTCTAATGGTGGAAATCCAACGAATTTGTAACCAAATAATAACGTTTTCCCACTTTCTTCCAAGGTTAGCATGCCAGTTGTTTACAGTTTTTTTATTGAGCAAATAGGGATTGCAGCAACACCTAATTTTTCAAGAAAATAGGTAGCTCTGACTTGCCTTGGTAGTGACGGTAAACCCCAAAAGAAAGAAGTATGTTGTGCACTTCCCAATTAGGAGAGCCCATCAGCTGATCCATTGCTTTTCCTGTAAGTGTAATCCATGAGTATATTCATCTCATCGCCAATCTGCAAAATAAGTCCCCAGATAGAGCCAAATTTTCTTGGACATAATCCTTTAGGTTTGTACTAGTTCACAATTATCTTAGCATCTAATTCAACCGTAAAAGGAAACCAGTGGTGTTCTTTACACAATAACTCAGTAAGAGACCATGCAATAAATCATAGAGCTTTGCATTGGAAAAATTCTGCCTAGTGCCAAGTACTTTTTCCATTGAGAAGGAATTTCTTGTTGTAATTTGTGCCAACGCCAAGTATCATTATTAACAATAATCTCTTTAACTGCAATGCTTTGAGTGCAATCAACCTCAAACAAATCTTCTAGGCATCATTCACCGTCCGATCTTCTTTCCAGAAATCTAGCTCTCCTTTTCCAATTCTCCATGAAGTGTTTGCTTTAACTTTGGAATTTGGCGAGGCGAAAGCGAAGAAATTCCTTGAATCCACAAGGAAGAAAACAAACAAAGCTCTTGTTCTCACAAGAAAAGAAAATTAAAATTCTAAAGCAAAGAGTTGATTTCTTGATTGAATAATTGATGATTACACTACTCCAACCCCCTTCATTTATAGGAAGAGCTTCCTTGTTCAACAAGAAAAAGAAACTAATGACTTAACTATTCTAAAAAGGAAATAGAAAGTTTCCTAATTGTATTAAGGAAAAAAAAAAAAAAAATCTAGACAATCCAAATTAGAAACTATTAACTAGTTTCTTAGACCTAGTTGGATTCTAAAACTTAAAAGAACAAAGACTAAAGAAAACCTAATCTAATGCGTTGGACCGAGTTGACTCAGTTCTTGAATTATTTACTTTCTTCTTCTTGATCTAACAACCTGAGTGTTAGATGTTCTACATCAGTCCCATCATCTTTAAAAGAATTCGTCCCCGAGTTCTCTATCGGTAACTTAATAGTTTCTTTCGCATGATAAGGATAAATATCCTTCACATTAAAAGTTTTTGAAATTGACATGTCGCTAGGGAGATCAACAACGTAAGCATTATCGCTGATTTTGCGAAGAATTTTGAGATGACCAATTGTTTTCATCTTCAGTTTGTTGTATGTACCAACTGGAAACCTTTCCTTGTGCAAGTGAACCATTACGAGCTCGTCTTCCTCGTATATCTTCAATCTACGGTGCTTATCAGCATCTGCCTTGTACTTGGAATTTAAAATTTTGACCGCATCATGAATTTGTTCAATCTTTTCAACCATGTAATTGGCTGAAACATTCATTCCAGGAATTTTAGGTAACGAAACAAGATCCAAAGTGTGATTTGGCACCTCTTATATACAATCTGAAAAGGAGCATGTCCTGTGGAGCGATTAACCGATGCATTGAAAGCAAACTCATCTTGAGGAAGAGCAAGATCCCATTGTTTGGGCTTTGTGCCTGAAGGACACCTAATTAGGTTACCAAGAGTGCGGTTAACAACTTTTGTTTGACCATCAGTCTGAGGATGACAAGTACTATTGAACTTGAGAGAGATGTCCTTAGTCGCATCCATAGAGTCTTCGAGAAATTTACTGTCCCGATCCGAAGTAATAAAGCTGGGTATACCGTGCAAACGAACAATCTCTTGGAAGAAAAGAGTAGCTATATGAGAAGCATCAAATATCTTTTTGCAAGAGATAAAGTGTGTCATCTTCGAATAACGATCAACCACCACCATAACACATCAATCCAGGGAGCCTCTGGTATGGTACTGGTAATGGAGTATAAAGAACAATATTTTGTGATTATCCCGTGGCTGATTGACAAGTATAACATCTCCGAACATGAGCAGCAACATCCCAGAGAAGACCAATAATATTGTTCTTCAACCAAGGCAATAGTTTTATCACGACCCAAATGACCTCCAAGGCCTCCTCCATGTAACTCTCGGACAATGTGTTCTCTTAAAGAACCCTGATATGAATTCATAAACGAGTTCCTTTGAAAAGAAAACCGTCATGGATAAGGTAATCATCCGTATCAGATTGATGGCGGGAACATCTAATCCACATGAGCTCCTTGAGATAATCAAACCCTGTAATGAAAGCATGAAGAGTAAGAAGCAATAAAACTTTCTAACTAAGAGCGTCAGCTACTTTGTTTAACTGACCAGATTTGCGCTTGATAACAAAAGTAAATTCCTGAAGTGTAGAAATCCATCGAGCATGCATCCTATTAGTATTCGTATTATTGTTGGTGAATTTGAGAGCCTGGTGATCTGTATGAAGAATGAATTCCCTCTGAATCAGATAATGTTTCCAATGTCGTAACGCTTAAACAACCGTATAAAGTTCTAATTCACAGGTTGTCCATTTCTTTCGTGCATAACTCAACTTTTCACTAAAGTAGGCAACATGTCGACCGTCTTGTGATAAAACTGTTCCAATTCCGACAATGGATGCATCACAATCAATTTCGAACATCTTATCAAAATTTAGTAATGCAAGAAGAGGGGCTGAAGTAAGTTTGCCTTTAATCACCTCAAAACTCCGTGTGGCGTCTTCAGTCCAAACAAATTTGGACTGCTTCATACAATATGTAGGGGCAACAATAGTGCTAAAGTTTAGAACAAAACGCCGATAAAAAGTAGCTAGTCCATGAAAGCTTCGAACCTCAGTAATCGACTTAGGAGTAGGCCACTCTTGAATGGCTTTAACTTTGGCATTATCAATATGAATTCCAGAAACTGAAACTACATATCCGAGAAAAAGTAAACTCTCGATTAAGAAATTGCACTTCTTTAGGTTAATGTAGAGGGTATTTTCCCGAAGAAGATTGAGTACTTACCACAAATGGTACATATGGTCAGATTCAGAACAACTATAAATCAAGATGTCATCAAAGTAGACAACTACAAACTTGCTGATAACGGGCTGTAAAACTTGGTTCATAAGTCTCATAAAGTGCTAGTAGCATTTGATAGACCAAAAGGCATGACAAGCCACTCATAAAGTCATCTTTCGTCTTGAATACAGTTTTCCATTCATCCCCGGGGCGCATGCGGATTTGGTGATAACCGCTCTTTAAATCAATCTTAGAGAATACCGTAGAACCGACAAGCATATCTAGCATATCATCTAAGCAAGGAATAGGAAAGCGCTAACGAACAATAATTTTGTTGACGGCCTGGGAGTCGGTGTACATTCGCCAGCTACCATCTTTCTTAGGAACTAACAAAGCGGGAACGGCACAAGGGCTCATGCTAGTACAAATAATCCCTTTTTTAACAGCTCACGAACCTGACTTTGCAATTCATCATGCTCCCTTGGGCTCATACGAAAGTGGGGAAGATTAGGCAAGCTAACACCGGGTACCAAATCAATGTGGTGCTGAATATTCCTCATGGGAGGCAATGTATCGGGTAAATCATTAGGTACCAAGCACTTAAACTCCTTCAACAAAGACTGGACAATAGTAGGAACTTCAGTGTTGACCTTCAGTTCTTCCTTCACAACAAGGGCATACATTTGCCCGGTCTCTTTAGCCTCTTCAATGATGTCTTTAGAGACTAAATATGTATTTCCCTGGACTTTAGAAGCTTCGAGGGGAGGATTGGATTGCATAGGACCAAGAACAATTCGAACGCCATCTTTGAAGAAAGTATACGTGTTGGCAAAATAGTCATGTACCGCTCGCACATCAAATTGCCACATTCTACCAAGTAGGAGATGGCTCACATCCATATCGACGACGTCACAAAGAACTTCATCTTTATATTTTCCAATGGAGAATGGGATACGACATTAAGATGTAACTCGGGTCGAGCAAATATCTTTTATCCAGCAAATAGGATAAGGAGACGGGTGAGGAGTTACCAAAAGGTTGAGTTTTTGCACCATGACGCAGAGACAATGTTCTCACTGCTCCCACTATCCATAATCACATCGCAAACCTTGTCCTTGAATAGACATCGAGTTTGAAAGATGTTGCGTTGAGAATGCATAGATTGATGGGGACTAAATAAGAGACGACGACATACCAAGAGAGGGCCATGTTCTTCGTAAGTAATATCATCGTCTTGATTATCTATTTTGTCATAGGAGTCATTCGGAACATAAGAGTCGTCCATAAAAGGTCCATCAGGTTCTTCGTCATGTATAACAAGGCCAACACGCCTTTTGGGACATTCATGAAAGCAATGGCCCTTTTCATTACACTTGTAACAAATATCTTGAGAAGGACGAGCATATGGGTTGGAAGGTTTAGGTTGAGGGGCTGGTTGAGATTGGTTTGGTTAGGGTTGACAGTAATAAACTTGGGTAATCGCGGGTCGATTGTTGTTATAAGGAAAATGGGACAACGGAATAGAAGTATGATTGTTTTGCTGGCAAGGTTGAGATGCTGATGATGGGTTAGTTGGAGGTGTTGGTGTGGGTGTGGAGTAATTTTGGCCACGATTTTGGTAGGGGGATGGGGTATGTGTATGTAGAGATGCAAGATCAAATTGATTATTGGGAGATTATTATATGCTCGACTTTGGTTAAAACTCTCGATGAAGAGCTACTTCGATAGTTTCAGTCATGCCGTGAACGGTACCATCTGCGCTTGGATATTGTGATTGAGCCCATTAAGAAAACGAGCAACGAGTTGTTATTGAGTCTCGTATAAGTTGTTACGAGCTATTATATGATAAAACTCAACAAGTCTAATCTCTTGGTGACAATTGTGCAAGTTTTGTAAAAAAAAATTGTTCGTAATTAGCAAGAAGAAAACGACTACGTAACAAAGATTTCATATGAGCCCAAGTTCGGATAATATCTTTACCTTCAAGGAGTCGAGTTCATTGTAAGTTTTCCCACCAAGCAGAAGTAGCGCCTTTGAGCTTATAAGCAACTAATAAGATTTGAGTTTCCTTCGATATATTCATGTAAGCGAAAAAGCGTTCAACCTATGAGATCCAATCAAGTAAAGCTTCGATGTCCAATGACCATTATAAGAAGGCAAATCGACCTTCATCTTAAATTCAGATCTATTTCCAAGAAAATCACCATGAAAATTGGCTTAATTTTCTCTACGAGCTTGTGCGTTCCTTAGTTGTTGTTGGTAGAGGATTCTTTCGGCATCATCTTCATTGTTTGCATTAGTTTGTAAGTGAACATGAGGTGTATGGTTGATAGGGGGGCAATAATTTGCTGGGAAGGGGCTGAAACATGAGGTAAGGAATGGTGAAAGGCTCTGGGCTGTTACGGAAGGGCTGGTAGAGTGTTATTAGGTATAGGGTGATGAAAATGGGTTTTTTGGGACTGATTGTGACTAGATAAAAGGTCAGGAGGGTACGACGGGCGATCAAACCTTGGGTTTTGATAACAAGGGGGTGTTGAGGTATGAAGGTAGTGGTTTATGGATTGATCATGGAGCTGGTGAGGGCTAGGGACCAAGTTTGAGGACGATGGGTGGGTTGTTACTAAGGCAGACGGTATGGTGGTTGTGTGTAGGTCTGGAAGAGAAGCACGGGGTTTGTCTTGAGGTCCTTTACCCCTTTGAAGGATGCGAGAAAACTGATCGGAAAGGTTTTCCACCGTAGTGGTTTACGTTGGCAGTGAAGCGTTGATATTCACTACCTACAAGGCAAGTTTATCGAAATCAACCTTCTTGACAAAACCTCCAAGATTACCGTCTTGGGAACTGGGTGACTTATCTCAATCATGAGACATCGAGAAGGTTACGAGAACTTGCTCTGATACCACTTGACGAGGCGGAGGCGAAAATATTCCTTGAATCCACAAGGAAGAATAACAAACAAAGCTCTTGTTCTCACAAGAGAAGAAAACTAAAAGAAAATTAAAATTCTGAAGCAAAGAGTTGATTTCTTGATTGAATAATTGATGATTACACTACTCAAACCACCTTTATTTATAGGAAGAGGTTCCTTGTTCAACAAAAAAAAGAAACTAATGACTTTCCTATTCTTAAAAGGAAATAGAAAGTTTCCTAATTGTATTAGAAAGCAAAAAAAAAAATCAAAAAAACAAAATAAATTTAGACAATCTAAATTAGAAACTATTAACTAGTTTCTTAGACCTAGTTGAATTCTAAAACTTAAAAGAACAAAGACTAAAGAAAACCTAATCTAATGGGTTGGACCGAGTTGACCCAGTTCTTGAATTCCTTACTTTTTTCTTTTTTATCTAACAACCTGAGTGTTAGATGTTCTACATCAGAATTATCCCCTTCCATAGTTTTGATGCTATTGTATCTGAATTGGCATTTTCCTCATGAACCATGTATTGTCTTTTCAAAAAATTGGTCGTGTAAAGAAAATTTCAACATATTTTGAGTAAGAAATTGTATTTAAATATTATTGGGATCGCTTATCCCTAAATCTCCTTCATCTTTAGCTATACAAATGTTACTCCAAGAAACACAATGTTTTCAAAATTCTCCCAATAGAAAGTGGCATACATACTCTCCAGCTTCTTAATCGCTGTTTGAGGAACATTTTTGCATGCAAGCAGATGTGTGGGCATGGAATTAAGCACATGAATTATCATTATCAGTTTGCCCTTGAGATGACAGTTTGACATGTCAACCTTCAATCTTGTTTTGAACTTTAGAAAGAAGAGATTCAAAATTTGAGAAAAGTACGTTGCCATAGATGATTGGTGCTTCCTGGTATATCATAAGAAAATTCACAAATGTTTTGAATGAGTAGCTTTCTTGTAGCAGGAAGAGAGTGGTTAACATAGTTACCACTCTTGTTGACCAATTTTCCAGATAGAAAAGATATCGGCCTTTTTGGAGAACTTTGACTTCCATTGAGAAAAACCAAGAAATCATCTGCATATATAAGATGGGTTAGTGGAACATAGCCTCTAGATTTATGAAAATGACCATTCTTCCCATTTGACTATCACTTGGTTAGACCTCTTGAAAGAACCTCATCAATAATAATGATTAAAAGTGGGGAGAGTGGATCTCCTTGCCTCAACCCTCTTGAGGATTTAATTATCATTTAAGGACACCTTGCAAAACAACTGAAAACCATGGGGTCTCAACACATTGGTCTATCAGTGAGATGCATCTGACTGAGAAGCCAAATTTGTGAAGCATGCACTTAAAAATCTCTAGTCCAGCCTATCATAGGCATTGGCAATGTCAACCTTAAGCATATCATTGTTTCCTCCAATCTTTCTACGTAAGTCTCCCACCATCTCCTGTGCAACTGTAATAGTATCACTGATGTCTTTCCCTTGCATGTAAGCTCATTTGTTCCCTGAAATAAGTTTATAAAGAAGAGAACTCATTCTTACTGCAATAATCTTGGAGAAAATCCTGTAGACTATTCTATGTAACATGGACACTCCATATTCCTAAAAAGTTTGTGTCCAAACGTGTCAGACACTTTGACACACCAACACTCGTGCAGACACTACAATGGGTACTTCTTGCTTAGTCATTAACTTTTTGACATGACTTTTAGAAAGTTTCCAATTCTTAGGCATGTAATTCAACCCTACAAACTACTATCATTGTTTTGTGTTTGTTATTAGTTGAAAATTAACTCATGAGTTATTATCCTAATGTCTACAAACATAATACATTAACAGATACTAAGACATAATTCAGGAAATATAAAGAAAGATATTATCTTTTTAGGTATAAAAGGTTGTGTCCGCGTTTTCACTTATTTTGAACTGCTGTGTCCAACACCTCATACCCGTGTCGGATACTGACATGCGTACCCGTGTCAATGTTACATAGGGCTTATTGGTCTGTAGTCTCCCATAATAGTTGGTGACTCCACCTTGGGGATGCTAGTGAGGAAGGAAGACGTGTAAAATCTGGATGTGGTGCTTCATTAAAAAATTCTGCAGCAGCTTCATGCAGGTCTTCTTTTATGATTTCCCAACTTGTAATAAAAAGGCTTGATGTAAAACCATCACCCTGGTGCACTATCAGTGGGAATGCTAAAGACACTTTCTTTAAGCTCTTCAAGTTAGGGTATTTGGAGGAAATACACATTTTCTTCATCTGTCGTTACTGTAGGAATGCACTTCAGCATCTCCGTATCTATTTGGTTATTTGTAGCAGTGAGAACCTCTTTGAATTAAGATACTGCAGCTCCACTTATTGTACCTGTATCCTGAGTATTTGAACCATCAGGTATGTTAAAGTTGGACAAAAGGGTCATTTTCCTGTTAACATGAGCCTTTGTATGAAGGAACTGTGTATTAGAGTTACCAGCTTCAATCCACTAAAGCCCTTGATTGTTCTCTCCAAACTATTTCTTCTTTGTGTAATATGTTTGCAAGCTCTGTGTTAGTTATGTTATGCTTAGCCCCAATTTGTTTCTTGGATTCCTAGTGTTATTAGAGTAGTTAGCAGACCAGAAACAAGGTGATATTTTACCAGTCAGTTTCCCATTGCCATAGACGCAGAACGGCAACCAATTTTCACCACCATTAATTTTCACCAATCAAAGGAAGGGAAAGTTTCCACTAGTGAAGGAAAGCATAAACAATGTAATCCTTTTATTGGTATGTGATACTCTGTTAAATTATTTTCCTTATTCTTTTGATAAACACTGTCAATAGGCCACTTTATATAGAAATCTTCATTGTCATTTACATAACGAGGCAGAACTTTGCTTAGCATGTCATAAATGAAGGAAAACATAAAACTGATCCACTGTATCTAGCCACTCACATGTAGAAAAAAGATTTAGTCGTTTCATTCGCTATTATATTAGCACCTTCATTTGCTATTAAATCAGCTGTGCAATTATCTTCACGATATATAGCACCGTATATTGAATCATGTGTTTAGAAGGATTTTGATTAAATAGTAGGTATACGAGGTGGGATTTTCCTTCTAAGGTACCTAGATTACTAGATTTCGGAATTTTCTCAGGGTGGAAAGGGTACCTGTAATTTGAGAATACGGTAATGCCGTTGAGAAGGCCGAGGCCGTCCAAAGAGAATATTTTCATGAAAGTGATGCTATGTGAAATGGTGTTGCAGAAGAACATACAGCTCAAGCTATATCACAATCTTTAAAGACCTGCAGCTGTTTCTTCATGAAAATGACAGAACTTAGAAATGGTATCCAGTTTCGACTCTTGATTAATTTATCAGCTGTAGGCACTCCTTTATTAATAAGTTTCCAAATTAACAACCCTAGCTGTTGCAGCTAGTGTCAAAATTTTCTTCTATCTATTAGATGCTCGTCTGATTTAGACATATAGTTTCACCACAGATTAGATAATTGCCTTCTCTTCCTGAATCCTATTGGCTGAAGAAAGTATTTCCTGTACTACACAGTAATGTGTATTGTGCAGCCAGATGACTATATCAGAATGAGGAATATAACTAATTGGTAAAGCCAGAATTTTAGTTGTGATTTAAGGTGGCCATACAGCCTGATCTCATTTTCTTGCCATATTCTAGTGACTTGAGTTGTGAATTGTAAATGAGGCACTGAATTGTGTGATTATTTTAACATTGATCACATTTTCATGGTCAAGATTATTTTCAATGGTCATTCTAAAAGGGACCCTGCAGATTCAGATATTGGTTCTTTATAATCAGACAGTGGAGCCAAAATTATTGGCACTCTCCCGATCTATAGAGTCAGTGGAGGCAGATGCCTACTAAAAATTGCCTTTCGAAAAAAAGATGCCTACTAAAACCTACATATTAGGATATCATCTCATTGCGCATTGAATTTCCTAGTATTAACATATGTATTAAGGTATTTGTACAATACTCATCGATAGGATATGCATTAAGGTATTTGTACAGAAATCAAATCCTTCAACAATTCACCTCTCTTGGTAAGAAAAGGATAGCCAAAAAGTGCACAGGTGAAAACTGGAAATTTAAGACAAGGAGTTTCTGTAGTTTGTTTTTTGATTTTTGTAAGTAGAAGGTTTCAAATTCACAGCCATTTCCTTATTCGCAAAGAAAAAATAAAAATAAAATTAGTGATAAACTTAGTCATTTCCTTAGTCACTAATTGTGAGTTTGTGATATTATTGAGTCTGGATATATAGTTTAAGTTTTATGAGAACAGAAAATTTACTTATAATAGACTTCACTTTAGGATATCTAGTATATTTTTAATTAAGATATATAGTTACCTGCATCAGGATTGGTTTTTGTTTTTACCTTGATCTGAACTAGAATTGCCTTGTTTTTTTTTTCTTTCTATTTTCCATGTGAAGATTTCTCTGTCCTTGAAAATAAAAGTTGCATCCATTCGAGGAACAATAAGATTACATATATAGCCATGCCCTTCGGATCAGTTATGGTTTGCGTTTACATCAATGCCTATGATAGATTTTAACCTGAAGTCTTATCTTGGAGATCACAAGATAACGAATACACACATTGCGTTGCGACGAAGGAGTCAGTTTAAGGTGTGTTTACCTACTGAAACTGTCGAAACTATCAATTTTGCTGATGCTGGAGCAAATTATTAAAGTTACTTAAAATGCCACATATTTTTTCATGGTTTTTATTAATTCTTAGGAAGAAGCGCGTTTTATTTATGAATATGAATTTTCTTGTTCATGAGTGGACATATATAAAACTCTTATTTCACACTGGTTTTCTTTTTGCAGCGTGGCATTTTAGTCCTTCCAAATTCTGATAGTGTTTATATTCCATGGATGCTAGCGGAAAAATATGATTAGGTCCCTCGAAAAGTTGCAGCATTCATATGGGTAAGACAAGAGGCAGTTAGTGATCATCCCACAACTTGTGAAGTATCTACTCAACGTCCGGTAGGAGGTAGCAATTTAAAAGACAAGTGTGATAAACCAGATAACGTTGAACACGATCTCTCTGAGGATTTAACTTCTTCATCGATAAGTAAGTCCCAGCAGGAGCTGATGGCACTTCATTATGCAATGATGAATCACGTGAGTCACATAACTCTGAATGTCAACTTTTTGCGGTGAGAGAGAAGCAGATACCTGTTCTTAAAGATTTGTATCCAATGAAAGTTGAGAGGAGAGCGAGGATAATGGACTTAGGGTAGGAAATGGGAGAGAAGCTTGAAGAAAGAGGCATATTATTGAAGAGAAGATGTGAGGACCGAAATATTATTAGACTTGCAGAATTAGGTCCATGAGCATTATTTGAACTCTGTTAATGGCCAAAGTTTCAGAAATTCCTTTAAACCTCTCTGTGTATATTGTTTTGAGATTGCAGACTGTAAAATACCAATACAGGGTTTTCTGCCTTAACAATCTATATAACAATATAATTGCGGACGCCTTTGTAGAATCAATTGAGGTGCTGCCATGTCAGCTTTTTGAATAAATAAGGCGCTGCCACGTAAGCACGTATTACCGTATCTCGAACTCAATCCAATTAAAAGTTTGGTCCAGTCGCATCTCTTCATTTTTCACTTTCACCCAAAGTTCTGTAAGATTGCCTCCATTGTTTATCTAAAGTGTATGCTCCCTCTCTCTGTAAGATTGCCTCCATCGTTTTGCACTTTCACTTTCACGTATTATGCTCTCTCTCTCTACAATAGGCATTGATCTGAAGTTTTATGATTGCCTCCATTGTTTGATTTTGAGAACAAATGTGAATAGAAGAACACCAGAGGCAATCTCTGCCTAATTTCATTTTGCAAGTTCTGGATTCTTTGTGGTTTTCACTGCGAAGCATTGTTTATTTTCCAATATTGTTTAATTTTGTTTATCTTCGTTATAGAGGCAAGCCGCGAAAAGAGGAACATAGTCGAAGAAGAAGAAGAGGAACCGAACAATCAGAATCGGGCGTTCTTACGAAATCAAAAGTTTCAGTCTAATCACTGTAAGATTTTCAACAGTTTTCTGACAAATTTCAGTGCCCATTAGAGGATGGTTCCACTTATGCGTGATAGCCCTTTATTTTCCAATATTATTTAATTTTGTTTATCTTCGTTATAGAGGCAAGCCGCGAAAAGAGGAAAATAGTCGAAGAAGAAGACTGTTGAGGAACCGAACAATCAGAGTCGGGCGTTCTTATGAAATCAAAAGTTTCAGTCTAATCACTGTAAGATTTTCAACAGTTTTCTGACAAATTTCAGTGCCCATTAGAGGATAGTTCCACTTATGCGTGATAGCCCTTATCAACACAAGTAATCACTTTATCTATCTCTATATTCATTTACTCCATAACTTTATGTTTCACCGACTACTTTTTGATTGGTTTGCCATATAAGTTTCTAGCATGTTCAATTTATGAGTCTGAAATTATTTGTGAACTGGATTTAATTTTTCCAATGACTTACTTAATATTGAACTCCTTAATGATATTTTTTGTATTCTTTTGTTAAGACTGAGGATTGTTGCATCGATTAGGGTTATAAAAAACCTCAAGATTCATCTTCAAGCTTTTCTGGTGTGGGGGTATTTTAAGGGCTCATTCCAACTTTGAAGTACATGTAAATCAACAGTTTTCTGACAAATTTCAGTGCCTATTAGAGGATGGTTCCACTTATGCGTGATAGCCCTTAGCGACACAAGTAATCACTTTATCTATCTCTATCTTTATTTACTCCATAACTTTATGTTTCACCGACTGCTTTTTGATTGGTTTGCCATATAAGTTTCTAGCATGTTCAATTTATGAGTCTGAATATATGCTCTAGAATCTTATTGCTCTAGAATCTTAAACAATAAATGGTGGAGCTCTTCAAATATAATATAAACCAAAATTCTTTATATAAAACAATCCTACTGATCCTAGGATTTATTTCAACCAACTTGACCTTGGCAAAGATTTCCCTTCAAGTGAATAATGAAAATGATCTCTGCCATACCAAACTCCAAGGCGTGTAGAATATTAAGCAATAAGCAAGTCTCAGACTTGGTCAATCAAACTAGCTATATCAATACATCTAAGAGAATTTCAGAATAAAATTTATCAAAGAAATAAATCCCTTGATAATAATGTCTCAAGAAGAGTGAAACCATATATACATTAGTGTACTTGCTATTACTCAAATTGTGTTGATAGATGCCTCCCGTTCGGGGGGGATTATCTTACCTAGACTAAAGGGATCACTACATCGTGTGGGGAAGACGTGCAACTAACTAAGCTTCTGCATACTCCTATGTAGGAACTAAAAATAGTCATGGAACATGCCAACATATGTTTGGATTGATGCTCACAAAAAGATGGATAAGGAATATGGCATTAAAGACCGGTCTTTAAATGAAGCTGCAAAAATCTTGCCTGGAGATGTCAACAGCTCATCACATATATGAAGTAATCACCTTTCTCATTCTGTATTTAACATTTGTTATGTATGTAAAAAAAAAACACACCATAACTTTATGACTAATACATCCTTTTATAGACAATTCTGCAGCAAAAGTGAGACGATTATACGATATTGCCAACGTGCTGTCTTCCATGAATCTCATCCAGAAGGTAAGAAACTTTAAAATTCTCTACTTTAAAGTAATGAATAGAAACCACTAGGCAAGTTCTGATTTTTTTTCTCGCACTTATTGGCAGACCCATCACACAGAGAACAGGAAACCTGCATTCAGATGGTTAGGATTTAGTGGATGTTCTTATGAGAAGACTTTTATGGTCACAGAGCCTTTAGAATCGAAGAAAAGGGCTTTTGGAGCTGATATTACAAACGTTGATTGTAAGAGGAACAAGATGACTAATTTGACTGGTGAGTACCTAACCAGATGAAATGTGAGGATATTGAAAATGGCAGTGAAGACCATCCAGCACAACACCAATAGGGAAAACATACCGCTACGGGTGTTGTTTTTGGACCATTTACTCCTATGGGTATATCTAAAGTTTCTAACACAGGAAAGACCACTGTAAAGAAGGTTCAGGACTGGGAGAGTCTAGCCTCTTCTTATCGTCCACAATATCGCAACCAAGGTAGCTTCTTATGCTTGATTTATCATTTACATGTCACTATATAGTGCATTCCATTACGAGTGTTAGAGCCTCACAAAATATAATTTAGAGTTTAACGAAATTCTTTGAAATAGGGTGTTGCCAATTCAGTTGTACAATGATCTTTCTTTCCTTCAAATGTTCTGAGTCACAAACTGATTAAATTAAATGACGTACGGAATCCTTTGAATGTTTTCAGATTCACCAGATGCTTCTTCACCTCTGTTACGGATGAATTAATCCTGTCAATGCCATCCTATCATTGCCATTTATCTTTAGCCTAGAACTGGGTATTCCTTTTCTATATATTTTTTTGAAGAAATAGCTGGGGTTAAGGCAAACCCCCACCAGGGGTCTATATTTTGCTTTATCTGAAATGGAGATGGGCATTTTTTTAATGAGGATGTCCATTCCATGTACTTTATTGGGGTCTTCCCAAATCTCATCTATGATTTTGTATGTCCGAAAATTTTTCAGAGTTTCCCAAGATTATTTGAACTTTCTGAACTAAACTCCTTGATAGTGGATACCCATATCAGAATTTGTGACTATTGACATCAATGCACTGCCCACTTGCATGCCTAATTGTCCTAAATTGATGAAACCATTTGGAATTGCAGTGTCTTCAATTAACAATCGGCTGTTATACAATTGTATTAATGACTTAATGACTATGTTAACAGGTTTATGACGATATAGTGGAGAAGATAATATTATTGAACACGAAGTTACCCATGTTCATATAATGGTTGAAGAGCAAGGCACATACAAAGCTGAGGTGGATATTGGGAAGCCACAAATCATTACCAAAGCTGGAGCGTGTTTAAATGCACAAATATTTTTGAATGTTCCAATTTTCCTTATGAGGTATGTTCATATAAATTTCAAGTTACCAATAAGAAAAACATACTATGGGGTAAACATAGGATGGGATTTGTAAATCGGGCTTATATTCCCTATTACGTGAAAAAAATCACCACCCTTATCGTTAATGTATCTGTTCGACAGGAATTCTTAGATATACTGCCATAAGAAAAAGGCTAAATCAACCGTAAGTGAAAATATATATAAGAGATAATGGTTAGTTATGCTAATTCAAAGGCCTTATGTTTGAGTGTAGCTCATGATTATGATACAAGCAGTTTATTTCTGCGGTGCCTCTCTATGCTTCCCCTGGAGAACACTTAAAAAAACAAAAATAGGCATATCGTGAATCTTTTTTTACTTTCTATTGTTATTTTAACTCTCAAATTACTTATCTTCCAGTGTTTTTTTTGGTCTCGCCTTCAAGAGGTCTGTAATGGGTTTAAGTTGTACATTGAAGACCATGATCTCGGGTGTTATTGATGTAAAAGCCAGAGTTTGGAAATGTGTCAAATATAACACGATAGAAGAAAGTTTATCTCGATTTAAGGTAATTCTCTATCTCTCTTCAGTTGCATGATATTGTTGATTACGTTTTGTATTTGTTATATCCTATTTGTGTTTATTGTTAAAGTGCCTAATTGATTTTTTTCCCCATGATATTATCTTATTCGCCTTGAAGCAAAGGCCTTCCAGTGAATAACTGAAATGTGGGTTGAGTAACTTTGATACATTTAACCCAATAATGGACTGTCTGTATGGGTAGAAACAGATTTGCAGTTTCCACGGAAGTTTATGTTTTTCTCCTATAAAGAAATTTGTAGCCCAAACCGATATTATTGTTATGGGAATACATTGCATTCATTCTCCCATAACCCATGCCCTATTAGTGTAACTATTACATAAAATTCAGTGAAACAAAGGTAGCAGACTACATTGCCACTTATGAATCAAACTGTTTATATGATGAGTTGTCGAGCTTATCGTATAGTTGAAAAATCTTTGCAAACCTCTTGAATTTGCAACACCCCAGAATGAAGTTGCTCCACTGGAAAATTTAAAGAAAATTTTGCTACTGTTATCTTTCCTTGGAACAACATTTCAACCTTTTGTTTAACTTGAAATGGTGGTTTGGTGTCTTATTTTAATCATGTGATGTTTCAGCAATAGCCAAGGGAGGTTTGAGTGTTTGAAGAGTTAGAGTTTTGGGTTGTGCCCTCAGAGGTAAGTGGCTATGGAGTTTTGGGAAAGCGGGTAAGTAGACTTTGAAGAAAAATAATCGTTGCACAATTAGGGGTCGGACGGGATGAGGGACCGGTGTAGTTAGGAATACCTTCAGTTGTTTTGTCTTGAAAGGAGTTTTGGGTGTTGATGGCTAATTCCGACTTAGGTATTGGTCAAGATATGCGGAGAGGATATAATTAGGCTTTGGGAGGATTTGTGGTACAATGCAACCTCCCTTCAGGAGGAATTTCCATACTGCATTCAAAATTCTTTTGGAAACCATGTAGGTGAAAATTAGGGGATTTTTGCAATGATGGATGTTCAATATATTCTGGAGCAATGTGTTCCAAACATTAGTTTGATCGTCCTTATTCTCAAATTTTGTGATTTTTGAACTTCCGAAAGTTGAAGTTTGCTTCGATGACATTTCGCTATAGCTCCATGAATGGTATTAAATTACTGCATATGGGCAAAGCATATGATGTACTTTTTGCTATGAACATTTTTTATGAGCTAACATTTCCATATTATCTATTTCCCAATAAAAAAAATCTTCATAACCTTAATTTCAGGATGCATATTATAACGATGGACGTTTCAATGAATAAATTGTACACGAGCATGAATTCTATCTTGATAACGTTTTGGGTTGTTACTTAAATATTTTGGGATTCTACTTTTAATATATACTTAATATGACAATGTTACTTAACTGTCATTTTTTTTTACTATTGTAGAGTCGTTGTCTGTCACTGATTCAAGCAACTTCTGAAGGACATGAACAAGGAGTTGTTGATGACCGAGATACGTTAATGCACGACGTTAGAGATCTTTTAAGCATCTATTCAAGTAATCCCACGACATCTTATTATATAACTGCCATCTCAGTAGAACTAGGAGTTTGATAACGCTGAACAATTCATATTTTTTTAGCATGTTCAATTTATGAGTCTTAATATGACAATGTTACTTAACTGTCATTTTTTTACTATTGTAGAGTCATTGTCTGTCACTGATTCAAGCAGCTTCTGAAGGACATGAACAAGGAGCTGTTGATGATCGAGATAGGTTAATGCACAACGTTAGAGATCTTTTAAGCATCTATTCAAGTAATCCCATGACATCTTATTATATAACTGCCATCCCAGTAGAACTAGGAGTTTGATAACGCTGAACAATTCATATTTTTTTAGCATGTTCAATTTATGAGTCTGAATATATGCTCTAAACAATAACATCTAAGGTTGTAAGTTGTAACTTATACAGTATCACACTATTTTTCGGAATATTGCATTATTCTTTGGGTTAGCAAGATATAGCCATCTTGAAGTGTGAAATTTCCATCTAGCATGGCATAGTACTTTAGATGGATGAAAACCACAAAAAGAAACTACGAAAAGAGTTACACCTCATTAGCCATTGTATAAACTGATGTCAAAAAGATTTAGAACAGTTGTTGACCATATATGCTATTGTTGTGATGGTTTCTTTTCCACATTTGGGCGTGAGGATATGTTATTGGTTTTTAGCATTACTCAATCAATCTGAGCAATTATTTTTTGTACTACTTTTTTTATCATTAACATTATCACCTTTAGAACCCCATTCTTGCAACATATGCTTAATTCTATTTAGCTGTTGTCTTTTTTACTTATCTAAGTAATTTTTTTGAGCTTCTCATTTAGTTGATTATTCTTAGTTATGCTCTTAGGTTGTCAAAGTTTGCTTCCATGATGTCATGTGTCTTGTTATTATCTTGATTAAAGTTGTCAGCTAAACCTCAACCCTCTGAAATTAGTATCCATAGTGTAATATCTATTTGAACAACTATATATCTTATTTACTCATCGTTGAACATATTGATGGACGTAGACTAATCATCTTTTTTGAACCATGTCTAATGCTATCACACTCTACACACTCTATTCATGACTCACGGAATAGTAATGATAGGCTTATATATCATTATCCTATTACAAATGTTAAAATATGTACGTTGGAGAAACAAATGTTAAAATATGTAATGATTTATTCTTTTTACAATGTTAGTTGTCATTATCTATGTATTTATTACTTCTATGATATATGTTTATTTTAGAATGCATAAGTGATCAAACAAAATATAATGAAAATGTGTTTACGTGAACAAGGCCAATAAATTATTCTTACCGAATATATATACAATATTACTTAATAGACAAATGTTCAATACACAAAAAATGTCATACAATATGCTTATCGTTAGTACAACCTCCCTACATTGAATGAGCTCTATCTTGGCGATCATCAATAAAATGTTGCGGCAATCATATATTATATCTTTATGTTGTTTATTCTCTAATGTAGCCAAAATATACGAAGCACAAATTATGTTTAATAAATAAAAGTGATGAAAGTGTACAATGATTTACTATTTATGCTATTAGTTTAACAACAATTAAAATAGAGTAAGTGATTTAAAACTTTCTTATCAATTACCATTTTGGCTACAAAGACAGTATATTGGTATGTGTTCTAATTTACTGGGCATGTCCGACATATAAATAATGCACAAAAGTCTTTTTCAAATGATTATAACATGACATGTATTGTCAACATACAGTTAAATGAAGCGGGCATCGACCAACAAAGCTAAGAAACTAAAATAGCCCAATCTCAATCTAATGAACTACTCAAATAGCAAGCCCGAGATTATGCGAGAGTAGTTGTTGTTTAAAATATTGAGGATGATGCAATTATGATAACTACCATGCATTAATAGAGTCATTAGAGGATAGAGGATTTGCCGCAACATTTAGGATTATGGTTGTCAATTAAAATTGCTGATATGCACATTCCATTGAAGTATAGCATAGCTCATCAATTAATGTTATTGTTTCTTTATTTGCTTAATTAAGTTTGGTAAATGTTAACAATGTTATTATGACATAATTGTATGCATTTAATCAAATGTATTTGTGCTTTATATAGTTTTAAAAAATAGTTTATTTTAAAGAAAAATCGTCTTCATGTACATGTCAAACATATGCAATGTATTCGGCCATTAAATCAACATGATATGCATTCAATGACCATTCTTATCTCACCCTCGGAATGCATAATACACAGACTTCCTAGGGTGACACTATCTTATATATTTATTAACTTCTGTCATGTACGTTGTTAAAAGCATCAAGATTGATCATGGCCTATTCTTAGTCCATCATTGCAAGAAATGCGACATGAGAACAATTATGATCCATTGCACATTCATTCTGTTTCTTTCGGTAGTAATTTTATATACTTACTAACTTCTTTCTTGTACATTGTTAAAAGCATCAAGATTGGTCATGGCCTATTCTTAATCCATCATTGTAAGAAATGCGACATGAGAACAATTATGATCCATTGCGCATTCATCCTGTTTCTTTTGGTAGTAATTTTTTTTTTTTTTTTTTTCTATTTTAGAAACAATTCTTAGGACTAAGGGAATCCAAATGAACACCAATATAAATTTACTAAAATTAAGTTTAAGGGGATTAAGATTTAGCTTACAAAAGCCTATATATGATTGTGTGAATACATGTCATGTGGAAGGGTATTGTCATAATTTTTGGAATGGGGAGGGGCGCAACTAACATTTCTATATAGAATGTGGTGCATCAAAGTTGATCAGCTATGTATCACAATGTTTTCTTCAACACATGTAGACTACATTCAATCTGATTTTTTTTTCCTAACTAAGATTTAAGCTCAAGTACTTAATCTTTTATAAACATGCTTTCTATACACCAACAGTCCTCTACTTGCAAGCATGACATATCTAATTCCAGAAGTTACCATAACATGTGTCTTAATTAGCGTTAATTGAGATGTATTTAAAGGCAAAGGGTGAATGCAAAAAGTTTCCCAACATATAAACATCAGTACATGATTATGTAAAATTTATCATCTCATACAACTGTAGTCATTTAATTTATGACGTAGCACCCTGCTGATGAACATAACAACATCTGCAAAAAATTAAATTAGTAAATGGAGATTATTTCAAACATAGTAATACTAATACGCTAATAAATAACAATATCTATATTCTTACAGTGGCGAGGAATAGAGAGAATAGACGATCACTTGGAATTTTCATAAACAGATAATCACTCAATTCAGTTTATCCTACTGTCACTACCCACTACAGAGAATAGAGAGAACTACTTAATCATTATCTCTCTCTCAAACATGAAATGCACCAACTGCAATATAGATATAGTAGCAAGTACTAACAATGAATCATGTGCTCTATCTGCATTATAATTTCACATGGTCCAAACAAAAAAACACGCAACAAATGGGCTTCAACTTTCGGATTAGTTCAAACTAATAGGCAGGATTTTTCAAGTTATCCTCTTCAAAGCCTATATAAACCCAAAAGATGTTATAAAAAAGAAATGTCATTATCAGAATACAATCAACGAATTCGTAATCAAAAGCATACCGAAAGAATTTCAACTGGCAGAAATGCACCAAATCATATTCTTGCTTCAAGGACATAACATTCGTTGAAAAAACAAATGTCAAAATATGTATTGATTTATTCCTACTACAATGTTAGTTGTCATTATCTATGTATTTACTACTTCTATAATTCATGTTTATTTCAGAATGTATATATAAGTGTCAACACACAAAAAATGACATGCAATATTTGGGCAAAAACAAGGGGGACAATTAATGTTGCTATCAAAAAAATAAATCTTTAATATTCATCTTAATCATGTTCCGCCCGTGCCTGCACGGGATTCATGCTAATAGTAAATAATAATCTATATAACAATATAATTGCGGACGCCTCTGTAGAATCAATTGAGGTGCTGCCACGTCAGCTTTTTGAGTAAATAAGGCGCTTCACTTTCACCCAAAATTCTCTGTAAGATTGCCTCAATTGTTTATCTAAAGTTTATGCTCCCTCTCTCTGTAAGATTGCCTCCATCGTTTTTCACTTTCACTTTCACGTATTATGCTCTCTCTCTCTACGATAGGCATTGATCTGAAGTTTTATGATTGCCTCCATTGTTTGATTTTGAGAACAAATGTGAATAGAAGAACACCAGAGGCAATCTCTGCCTAATTTCACTTTGCAAGTTCTGGATTCTTTGTAGTTTTCACTGCGAAATATTGTTTATTTTCCAATATTGTTTAATTTTGTTTATCTTCGTTATAGAGGCAAACCGCGAGAAGAGGAACATAGTCGAAGAAGAAGACTGTTGAGGAACCGAACAATCAGGTGTTCTTACGAAATCAGAAGTTTCAGTCTAATCACTTCTATTGTCCCAAGTTGCATGGTTCATATGCAACGGAATCTCAGCCTAATTTGTAAAAAAAATCAACAGTATTTGTATGTTGATTTTGCTTCTGGACATCGGAATCTCGGCCCTAATTTCATACTGTAAGTTGTGGAATCTTCATGGTTTTTTCTTCATTTCGTCTACGATGTTTTGCTTATTTTTCGAGTCCGCAACAATCTTTTGATTTTGCTTTTCTTCGTTACACAGGCAAGCCGCTCGAAGAGAAACAAAGTCGAAGACGAGGACAATATGAAGTTTCAGTCTAATTTTACTGTAAGTTTTACATCTTTGTGATTCTCTCTCTCTCCTTATCAAGTTTTATGATTTTTAGTTTTATTTGGTATTTCTCCAATTACACTTTCCAAATTCATTTTGATTTGGCGCACTCAGAACTGTCATCACCCCCAATTTTCTATGTTTTTAGCGGTCGAGTTTTAAAACTAAATATTGTGCAAGTAAGAGAATTTGGAGGCCGAAGAAGTTATGAAGCAACCATTAATGGTGAATTTGGAGGCCGGGGAAGTTCTGAAGCAACCATTAATGGTGTGCAAGGACTTCGTCAGTTGCTTGAACAAACATGTAGCAGGTCTAAAAGCCAACAAGCCCTAAAACCTGAATTTAATCAGTTTAGTTTATGCTTCAACATCGTTTATTTCGCGGTGAGTTGCTGTAGATTGGTTTATTTTATTTATACGTGATTTTCGTGTATGAGTTAATTTAAACTTACTCAGTTCGTTCTTCAGCTTGATCACTTAGGAGAAGTTTAAGATTTATTTAAGCGGATAAAATAGGTGTAGGTTTTTTTTGCTTAAAATCCATTATTCAATTTGTTGTTTACCATAAATCATTTCTTCCTTTCAATTTTCACTAACATAAAGCTATAAACTTAGAAGATGTATAAGTTAGAATACACGTTATCTTGATAAACCACGCCACTATAACCCGGTGTATGATCATGATCATCTGAATTGAAAGGTTTTTTTTTTTTGATTACAACTAACTCGAGAAGCACCAAACATTCGTAATTTTGTTGTTTTTGGTGGTTGGAATTTGTTATTAATGTTGTAATTTACTTTCAATTATTACATAAGTGTGTAATGCATATTCATGTATGGGATTAATTCGGTACTTAAATCTTCGGATTAAGTGGTTGATGAGTTCCTTATTTGTAGATGTGTCTTCAGTACATGATTAGTGGTTTTGTTAGTAACAACAATTATAAGAAAAAACCAATAATGAAGAACACAAGAGCAAATGCTTTAGTGGTGTTGCTCAAGTAAAAGAAAAAGATAAAGGGGGGAGAGGGAGAGAGGAGAGGGATGGAACGTATTTGAAATTGGTGAGGGAGAGAGACGTATTTAGAAGAGAATGATGAGGGAAAGAGAGTTGGAGAAAGAACATTGAATATCTCAGAAATCCATGGGGTCCCCATGGATTTTTCAGATATCTTTTTTTAGCTTTACTTTTGGATTTCTCATATATCTTTTTGACAAATATTTGCACGCCAAACGCAAATTTTTAAATAGATAACTTGGATATTCGAAATATTTAATGCAAGCAAACGGACAGTGCCTTCAGAAAAATATATTTGATATCATGTGGCAACCATGTGATGCGGCAATTTTAGCGAAGAAATGGGCATATGATATGGCAAAGTTGCCAAAAGTCGTCTTACGATTTTATTAGCCAAGTTCACACGATTGCATTAATATATAGTTTACCCATACCCATGATGAAGTTTTGATTATGCTAAAAAAATGATATATAATAATAATAATAATAATTTAATGTGGTATATGATTTCATTACACAACTTATTTATGGGGGTGTACCAACTAGCTAGACATTTGACATCCACATTATCATAAACCACGGGTTTTAATTCCAGAAATTGCATCAAATAAGTCTTAATGCCAATGATGGGTCGTTTAAAGGCAAAGAGGTAGAGGCAGAGGTAGACGCAGAGGTAGGATTTCATTGAAGGTGAAATTAGCAAGATAGTTAGATTATGAAAATACGGGCAGCCGGAGAGTAAGAGAAAATTATGTATCTTGCGAAACAATTATATCATATATAAAATACCATGTGGCACTCATGTGATGTGACAGTTTCAGCAGATAGACATTCATATGACGATGTTAGCCAAAGTCGTCTTGGAGCAATATCAGATTGCATTAACATAATGCTATGTTTAAGTTTTGGGGGAAATAGATTTCTGGTACAGGTTGTATTCATTAACATAATAATTTCACTGCACCAAAAAGATATGTAAGAACATGGCTTTATCATAGAGAAGAATGGGTTTAAATTCCGTTGGTTGCATCTTCTCGAATACTTGCTGAATGCCAATATTGGGCAATTTGAAGGAAGAGGTGGGTAGAGGAAAGCTTTATAAACTCTACTAAGATTTATTATTCGTAATTGAAGACCGCCTTTTTGCTCTTAAAGGAAACAACATCTGGGGATTCACGTTCTGAGTCGTTAACATCAGAGTGTTTAGAGTCTTGAAATGTATTGCAGGATATTGCTTATATGCGTGATTGAAGGAGGTATGGCTGATACGTTCCTATAATTAAGCATGTATATATGGAAGGAGATACTTTGTAAACTAGATTATTAACATAGACACTCTCACAAATTCTATGGTCAGCTTTTAACACCGTAAAGTATTATCTTTGGTTGGACAGATGTGGAAGAATCTTCAGGGCTAAAGCTAAACTAGCTCAAGCTGTTTTTAATGTTGTTACTTATGAGATTGGTATCCTGGTAAGGAGAAAAATTAAAGACATTCAATTATCTCCAAGTACTAACAGGCTGTGCAAAAGGTGGAACTGCAATTCTAGAGTGGAAGTCCTCCCCCTGCTGGTTGTTTTTTGCTCATCGCAGATGAATCTTTTTCTGATTAATGAGGGTATGGTGTGAGGCTCAGATACTAACAGGCTGTGCACTGTTAGTTTGCTTATGGCCTAGAAGAAAAAGTTACTGTTACTTACCATGAACTGAATGCTATTACCAGGGGTTCTCTGGCAGTGGAACTGGGTACTAAAGCATATGGGTTGCTATTGATTCTAACGTGGGCTACATTATGGTTGGTACTGAAACACCTTGGAGATGCAAACATCTTCTTAACAAGATAGCTCGACTGGATGAATTCCAAATTGTTTGTCTTTAGGGAAATCAATAGAGTATGCAAACTTTATGGCTAAATTCTCTACTGTTATTTTGATTATTTCCTGCAAGTAATAGGCAATGTAGGTCATCATTCTTCACATAAAAATACTGAAAAATGCAATGCCCAATTTAAATACAATCCATGGAAATGTACTTTTCTTCTTCTTTCTTCTGTTGAGATCAAATGTGTTATCAACAGGTACTTAACAGCAGTGCAACAAAAGAAGTAAAAGAACAATTTATGGCAGAAGTGAGAACTATTGGAAGAACATATCATAAGAATTTAGTCAGACTCTATGGATTCTGCTTTGATGCCAACTTGAAAGCAAAGTATCACTGGATAACATACTGTTTCATAAAAAGAAAAGTATCGAGATGGAGAACTTGCACAAAATTGCGATAGGAGCAGCAAAGGGCCTTGAATATTTGCACCACAGCTGTGAAGATATGATAATCCACTAAGATATAAAGCAAGGGAATGTTCTTCTAGACTCAAATTTCTCAGCCAAGGTTGCAGATTTCGGATTAGCTAAGCTTTGTGACAGAGAAATAACTCATGTGAAAATTTCGGGCGATAGAGGGACACCCGGCTGAAAGAGGATAGCCATGGTTTCTAATTTCTGATATACTTGCTTCATCTTTACCCTCAATGTTGCTGAAAGAAGATGAAAGGCATTCCAAAGCTTCAATCTTGAAAACAAAATGGCAACTATTAACAAGAGAATCCTATAAGCTATTAAGTATTGAACTTGAATTCTTGGCCAATAAGACAGTTTTTAATCCACATCAACGAAGTAGCAGATATTTTGGAATGAAAATGTGTACTAAGAACATTATAACCACTTTCAAGTAACATTGCTTGAGACTTCCATGTTAAGAAAACAAAAGGATTTCTTATTGTGAGGAATCCTTTGCTGTTTCAAAGCAATTTCGAGGGGAATATGTGACGAAGCAATAAAAAGAATATTTGTAGAAATTGTTCACTCATGCTATAAGCAAGATTTCAAATTTTTCATAAAGTTAGTCTTTTTTGTACAGTATGTAACTGTAATTGCATTGGTTTTTAGGTATTCTAATTTCATTTGTACTATTTCTACTTAATTATTTCCCTCTTGTGGAAAAGACGTATATACTACAGAAAGTATCTTTGCCTATGGTATGTTTAGGTTTCGTCCTCGCCTCAAGGACCCTTAAAGGTTGTCTAACATGTTTGACTACACTGACCTGTATACTAAAGCCTCAATGTGCTTCATCAGTTCATAGATTTAGGTTACAAGCTTATACCTTATGAAATGAACTACAATACCATAGTCATTTAGGTAAGAGTCTTCACTTTCTGAAATCTAGGATATGGATCAGACAGGTGTCTCATATTTTATTACCATTTAGCCAATTACCACGCATACGAGTCTTCACTTTCTGAAATCTAGGACGGTCATTCACGACATTGGAAACAACGAAACATATTCAACAAGTAACCCTTACCATGGGTTTTGATAGAGAATAATCACAACGATCTCAAAAGGCGATGATAAATTTCTTTACCTTGGCTGGCCTATTTAATTTATCAGACACATTTTCATTTCTAAAGCATTCAACTTGCATGATTATGAGATAGAGCTAAAGGCGACCACTAGAGAACTACAATCCATATTTACAGGGTAATTGGAGCATAAGAAGAAGAAACTTCTTTTACAAATTTATTTATAAAATAGCCGTCCCATTAGAAGTTATACAACAAAAATAACAAGTGAGACCACAAAATACTAAACAGTTATACAAAAATAACAAAATAGTAAACAGTTATACTTTTCAAAGACTATGTAAAACCAAAATACTAAACAGTTAATCAGGTATAAAACAAAAATAACAAGTGGGACCACAAAGTTTTATGAATTGATAAGGATTATTATAACCACCAAAACCACTACACAACGTGGTATCTATTTATAAACATAAATCCAAACAAAGTACAAAACGACTACTATTCAAACTCCATCATCAGAAGAAAAACCAAAATAATTAACCAAGAAATTTTTCCTCAAAATTTACAAAGCCTCAAACAAATCATAAACCATATAAAAAAATCTATGTAAACTATTTCGGCTGCAATAGAAGAAATGAATAAACAAGTTGAAGAAATGCAATTTTTTTACGAAAAAATTGAATTGCAATTTTGCAAGTCATCCCCATCAACAACAAATGCTGTAAAGAAGGAAAAGTTGTCATCAAAAAATAATCAACGTAGTCGTCATCCAAAGCAGATTGCAAGAATTTTAAGTGGCGGAAATACACCAAATCATATTCTTGCTTCAAGGACACAACGTTCGTTGGAGAAACAAATGTCAAAATATGTACTGATTTATTCCTATTATATAATAGTTGTCATTATCTATGTATTTATTACTTCTATGATACATGTTTATTTTAGAATGTATAAGTGATCAAACAAAATATAATGGAAATGTGTTTACATGCACAACGCCCATAGATTATTCTTCATTATAACTTATAAGCCCCAAGGAAATTATTCTTATCGAATATATATACAATATTACGTAATAGACAATTGTTCAATACACAATAAATGTCATACAATATACTTATCGTTAGTACAACCTCTCTACATTGAATGAGCTTTATCTTGGCGATGACCAAAAAAATGTCGCGGCAATCATATATTATAAACAAGTAATTTTGATAATAATATATTTCCCAAAACTTATCAAAGCAAATTTACAAGGGAGTTAGAATAGATCTAAGGATATTTCAATCCCGAAGTGATGCATTCTAAATAACCTATGTGGGATTGAAATATGGATCCAATGAATTTGTTATCAATATGAAGTAATATTAAAGTGGACCTATGTAAAGTTATACGTGAGTTGGTCTTATACGAATATATATACATACAATATTTGGGGAAAAACAAGGGACACAAATAATGCTGCTATCACCAAAAACAAATCTTTAATATTCATCTTAATCGTGTTCCGCCCGTGCGAGCACGGGCTTCATGCTACTAGTAAATATATAATTGGAGACACATTTGTAGAAGCGATTGTGAGACCGCCACGTCAGCTTTTTGAGTAAATGAGGTGCTGTCAGGTAAGCATTTCTTTTACTATAATAATTGGCCACGCAAGCACGTTTGGGAAAAAATCTACGAAGCATGTTTAACAACAGTTTTTCACAAATCTTCTCTCTAAGCTATTTCAGTTGCCATTGCCGCAATTAATCAATCCCCTATCAATTTTGGTTACCCTGGTTTCTCCCTCACTACTGAATGCAGAAATCTCACACCGTGAATCTCAATGGAGAGAATCAAACTTTATCCTCTGTCTGATGCAATGGTTATGAACTGTTTAAATTAAGGAGTTAGGGATGATGATGAAGATGGCATTCCCAGAGACACTGATATAAGAGTGGTGGAACTCGGTGTGAACAAAGTATTCTAGAGAGTTAAAAAGATTTATTTGATCCCTTGGTTTACTTCGTTTTGTTCTTGGTCATGGGTGCTTATGATAACACATCTTTTGGCTGATGATTCATTTAATCGCTACAAGGATTACAGGTTCGTTGAATTTATTTTTTATATGTTTTCATTCATCTTTCATTTTTGGTTATGCGAAAAGAAAAAAAATTTGAATTCTCGATGTGGATGCATTTTTGATGTGAATAACATAATATACAGTTTACATTTGAGTGTGTAAGTGTATAATTCATTGTTCATTTTACATTAGGAAAAATTGAGTTGTATGATGGAATTCTATAACAAATGCTAATATGTCTCTGTTTTTGGATTAAATCCTTTATGTCTCGAAATTTATAATCGCATTCTATATTTAGTTGTTGGTATACTATGGTAGTCTCTCTCTCTCTCTTGCATATTGATGCCATAGTTGAATCTTTGTTTAACTATGGGTTATTTATGTTTGTATAGAATTCAAAATTATGTTTTCCTCTTTTGTCTATAGGAATTACTGTCCAAGATATAATTGGGGATTTGAGTTATTTATTTTGGGATTTTGTTCAAAGAACTAAAGGCTCACTTTTGATTCATTGTTTTATTTCAGTAATTAGTATCAGCTCTAATTTGATAGGCTTAGATATTCTCTATTATTTTTGAGGCTGCAATTAGATATATCTGATCTCTATATATCCATCAGTGTTGTAGGGCATTTTTTTCTAGAATATACAAATATGGAATAGGTTATTCTCTTTAGGGGATCTCTATATAATCCATCCGTGTTGTAGGGTATTTTTCTAGAATATACAAATATGGAATATGTTATTCTCTTTAGGGTTTAGATCTCTATATAATCCATCTGATGCATCTGTAGAATCAATTGTGGTACTGCCACGTCACCTTCTCTTACTTTATGAAATCTCGCCACGTACGCTTCTCTCTATCCATAATATTTAGCCACGTAAACATGTTTTTGGCGGAAGTAGTGCATCTATGAAACAGTACGTATCCTATGGGTTGCTTGCGACTCCTCTACACACAGATGAAAGATTTTTTTATGATGTGATGATTGCGTATTGTAGTGTTAATCTTCTTCTACTCTTTTATGTGATTTAGAGTATCTTCTCACGATTCAGGTCGTTGTTCTCTTTGAACTCATCATACATCAATTAAGTTTTTCATTTGGTCTCAATCGCATTAAATGTAATTTTTATGATGTGATGATTGCGTATTGTAGTGTTAATCTTCTTCTACTCTTTTCTGGTGATTTAGAGTATCTTCTCACGATTCAGGTCATTGTTCTCTTCGAACTCATCATACATCAATTAAGCTTTTCATTTGGTCTCAATCGCATTAAATGTAATCCTCCAATGGGTTGCCGCAATTGTCAATTTTCAAGAACCAGTGTCAATTTATTACAGATTCTACAAATATAAGGTATGCAACTTCAATTGAATTTATTTAGTCAGTTGTTCGTGGATACTCTAATTTTGTCTTCTTATTTTATTATATCATCAATTTAGTGATTTTTATATGTATATTGAGCATAATTATAAGTTATGATTTTCAATTGTAGAGAGGAGAAGAGATAGGTTTTTACTCTCTTTGAACTTCTCAATTATTCTTTTTTCATTTGGTCTTAATCACACTCAATTTCCTCTCTATGGTTGCAGAGATAATCCATTCACATGAATATTAGATTCTCCGACGGTTGCCATAATAAACGAATTAAATGAAACAAATGTCGATTTATGACAGATTTTGCAAAAAAGAAGGTATGTAACTTTAATTGAATTTTCTTAGCCAGTTATTTTTAGATGCTCCTAATTTTGTAATAAAGATCATCAATTTGGAGTTGAGATGTCGAGTTTGAATTTATGATATCTGCTTATAGTAGGATACTTATGTTTCAAAATTATTTTGGTGTTTCTTTAAACTGAATAGGACTAGACATATATCAAATTGTGTATTGATCATATATAGTAAAATTACTAATCAATATGTCAACCATGATTCAAATAAGCATTGTTGTGTTTATTACATTATGCCAAAGTTCCATATCATTTATATCAGAGAGAAGAAATTCAAATATTAAATTAGTCTCATTAGTATTTCATATCTCTTTCATTAGGATTATGCTATCATCAAATCTTTCATACACATAAAATCCAACATTATTACACATAAATCTGTCATACACATTAATCATATTCTGCCCATGCGAGTACAACTTCATAGTACATATTGCCAATATAATTCCCCACGCATGTGTAGAAACGATTGTGGTACTGCCACGTCAACTTCTCTGGATTTATCACATTTAGCTACGTAAGCTTCTTTCCGCTCTAATATTTCATTCTTTATGTATTTTGGTTTTGTAGTTATTTAGTACAACTCAAATGGGATTAAACTTATAAATTATCGATCGGTTGACGAAAGATAAAATTAAGTTCCAATTAAACGAGATTTAAAATAGTTTGGCTATATTAAATATATCCCGTTCGTGAATACAGAAGATTCCTATCAAGTTCTTCATAATTCAATTATGCCCGTGCGAGCACGAGCTTAGTACAAGGTGAGTTTACCCTATTTAGTTTTTTCATAAAGTAAGAAAATTAAAAGGTGTCATTATGTATTGTATATTTCCTCTTTCTATTAGTGCAATTTCGCATGTACATCGAGATCCATATGCAAATATTGATATAATTTTGAGGGTTAGAGTAATCATTATTTGTAGGTCTATTTTCTTATCATTTCTAGGTCATAGCATATGTATTCGTATATCTTAGTATCGAGTTATGAACATGTTTGTATCAATTAGTTAAGATGAGTACATAAGAAGAACTTTAAAGTTGTAGGAAAGCCAATATATCTTTTTGTTAAATATAAATTTCTTTGTTCAATAAAACCCATGTCCTAACTAAGTATAAATTGTGATTTTCTACATTTGAATGGGTTATGTGGAATGACACGGACTTTAGTTGAATTCAAATTGTTTTGAATAAAAAGAAAGCAAATTGTTTTTCTTAAATCCAATATCCTATCCAAGAACCCATTTGTCTAGATTATGAAGTGTCTCAATCTTCCAGATGATTTTTGGTTCTTTAAATATTGTTGGTGTTTTATTCTCTCCCCGCTTTTTCGTCTCAAAGATATTTTCTTTGATAGTTAAACTGTTAAATTTTCTGCAGTTTAGGTTTGATCTGCAGTACCATATCATTTTCTTTCATTAGTACAAATTAGTTTTCAGGATTATTAACTTTTGGATTCACAATCTCTCTCCTGAACAAACATACCTCTTCGAGTTACACTAGATCAGGTCTTTCATTTACTCCATATCCAGGTATTCTTCCTCTTTGTAATTTTGTATTGAAGATGATAGAGTGATCCAATATATAACCATATTATGTCCAAAATTCATGAGGATTCCTTTATTAGTATTTCATTAAGGGAGATGTATCTTGCATAATTGAATTTTCTGAATGATTGCTAGAAAATGAAATGTCTTAAGTCGATTCTCTATAAAAGTATGTGGGGCATTCTCAGAGTAGAATGCTACTATGGCAGCTCTGCTTTCCATCCTCATATTATCCATTTGGTCTCCTCAATTAATTTCATTTACCATGTTAAAGTGTTTGTGAGGTCGCAAACCTCTCCTTCTTTAACAGTTATTGTGAGTCACGACTTCAGCTACTATCTCTATCTACTATATTTTCTCAATGTACTTGAACCTACGGTTGAGTGTTTACAAAACTCTTTCTTTTTCTTTTTTTCCTGCATAACCCATTTTCTGAACTATGAGAAAATGTGAAGAAGATCAAATATAAAAATATAAGATTAATCAAAGCGAAAAGGAAATATAGGAGAGAAAAAGTTTTTCAAGCATATATAGGAGTTATAGAGACACCTGTTTGGGTTGATAAATATGGGTCATATAGATATGCAGGTTGTAAGTTGTTTTGGTTTAGATGTAATCAGTCTTTGTTAGAGTTTGGTTATTGGTGTATTTGCTAATGTTAACATTTATGTGTTTTAACTTTCAAAAGGTGTCGGGTCCTTCCATAAATAGTGGGCCATCCAAGTCCCAGTTTGATTCATTGTGTTGTGCATTTGAGCTTTCTTCAAGCAATATAAAGTTACCCTAAGTACTTTCTTGGACGAGGTTATTTTATCCTATCTTCGACAGTATATTCTTTTACACTATTTATATTGATTGTAAAAGTAAAGATTATCTATATATTTATATTATGTGTTGACACATGGAAGATTAAATGACTCTTGATTTCCAAACTTCCCCTCATGATAATCCCTTAATTATTTTTTTTCCTTGCCAATTATTCTGTCTTCACTAATTTGCAAATTTGCAGGTTTGTACCCTTGAAAAAGCGTAATTGTTGGTAGTTAATCCATTAACATAGAAAGGAAAGAAATAAAGTACAATAGGCACGAGTGAAAAAAAGGTTTCTTCAACATCTATGATAATTATGCTTTTACTTTAATAAATTGAAACATTTCATTAACCATTACTTTGATATTAGGTCCCTAATGTTATACATCTTGCTTATTTGGTATTTTAGGCTTACATGATACTTTTGATGTACTGTGGTTGATTTATGTTTTTCCTTGATCAAAATATTAAGCGATATTTCAATGTAGTGAAATAAATCTTCTATACTTGCGTTTAACTTACATTCTTTCACTTCAATTAATTGCAGTGAAAGATGGTACCAGGATTTCTTACACACAACTCTACAAGATCATCTATGGGAGTCAATATGCTTTGGGCCATACAATTGAACCCAGATTTATAAACCGGGCAAAGTAAGGTGATTATTCTATTTCATCTTTGTTCTTACTGTACTTTTTTATGCTTTCTGTTGTTGATCTCTATGCTTTGCACATCGTAAATTGCATAAAAGAACACTAAACGTTTCACATTTATATATAACTGGCATTTCTATGGGGGGACTCAATTGTTAGTAAATGCAAGGTTGAGTTATTTATATATACACCCGTTAAGTTAACGGTTGCTGAAATATTGGGAACCTATAACCCCCTTCCTGTAAGGATGTATTATAATAGATTTACGACACGCCTTGACAACATTTCTATTCTTTATCATATATTCAAGCATATACCATGACAACAATTGACTATGATGACTGAAGTCCTAAAAACTGAAATTTTCTTTTTTCTTGCATTTACTTTTGCTTTTATTCATAATTTTAATCATGTCAATATATGACAATTGGATAATATATTTTGTATATTGTTTTTGGATACCAATTAAAGCTCCAAATGGCTTTACATTCAATATAATTACTTGGTACGGTTTATATTTTTTTTTCCAATTTATTCAATCTTTAGAATTTTTGGGCTCTTTACAATTCACGGTTCATCTGTCCAAAAAGCTCATATCTTCTTCTTTCCCATACGCTCTCTCCCTCAACAGTAATGGACTATAGGTTGTTTGAAATAAATGGTTTATTTTCATGAAAAGTCTAGTGCTTTAGTTGATTTTTTACTCTAACCTTCATCCAACATCGCAAAATTACAGTACATAGGGGATGTGTTTCACACTCAACTGTTTAAATAAATTCTCGCTCAATGTTTCTTAATTAATATATGTAAATGTGTGCCTCAAATAATGAGTGCCCCAGAGGCAGGTAATATGTGTTCTATCTATATGTAAAAAGAAATACAATGTTAATCGGGAGATAAATACGAATATATAGATAGATCAAAACTATATGATAAAGAAGCAGTATCCATTCTAAGATGCTCAGAAAAATTTACAATCATCATCATGAATGACACTTCCTCAACAATTAAATAAAAGTTATATCTTTAACAACCCAGCTCAGAGGTGATCTACATTTTTCGAACGTGCAAGAGGTTAGGCATCTGAGTATATATACAACAACAATCCTAACATGTAGGATCTAACTTCTCTAAGCTTGGATATTAAGATATCCTTTAACAATTCTTTGTAAAGGAAAGCAGAAAGCTACCCTGCTACCAAAGATATCCAATGTTGTTTATGTTATATATATATATATTTGCAAGGTGTAATATCTCATTTAAGACCGCGATTTCAATTTATTTTAGTCTATGATGTATCACTTCAAGTGTGCATCCGTAATTCTATAAGAAGACCTTCAAATGCTTTGTGTGTGGTCCCTTAGGTTTGCACTATCTGTTATATAGAAAATGCTTGTGTTTGAAAATGTTATTTGTGCTGAATTCTCATAATGTTTTGAGGCTATTACAACATAATGTTTGTATTTAGAGGCTATTGTACCTTCTTTGATATATTGTATCTCAATTACTTTGCTGGGAAACTGATATGTGTTCTGACATAGCAAGCTTACCAAATGGCATATGACAAATAGAGCGAACACAGGTAATGAAAATATACATGGAGAGTACAACAAGAGATCATGAGGATGAATTCACCAACTTTGATAGCACCGGGATAACTATTGAAGATATTAAGTTATGTGGATTCGATAACCCGATAGGATGGTGGGTAAGTATAATATCCCTTACTATAATAATGTGTAGGATCACATACTATATTTATACTGAAAATTTGATAGTTAACTTGATTACTGATGTTTTGGGTGGCATCGTCAACACACATGCATATCTTCCCAGAGCCCTAGAAGTTCGATCTTGAGAATACTTAAAAAAGTAGCTACTCATACTTGCCTTTTTGTGGATATAGTGATGGACCTTGATTAATTTCTTACATTGAAATGATTTGCTTTTGTAGCTCCCTTTTTTGAATACAAGTCTTTGTCCTCATTTGAAGTAGACATATATCTTGGGTAAAACTTTGGTAAGTCTAAGATTGTTGTCTACTCTTTGTTTCTTCAGAGCATTTAATAGACGACCAACTTCCTTCTCTGTAGGTAGTTTTGTCAACGGTCCTCTTAGTTGGAAGGAGATTTATCGTCTATATATACTTATTTATTTCTTTTTCATTGAAAACGTAAATACCAAAATTTTCTCTGTATGTCTTTCATCTCCATCTCTATTTTACTATTTAGGACTTTTCCATTGTCGTGTTATTTATTCTAATTTCAATTTTCTTTCTTAGCACAAAATCTCATGATTATGTAACCAGGTTGATATCCAAACAATCACATGGAGACAACTTTTGACACAAGTGAAAAAGATAAAAGAGAACACAATTCAAATGTGCTAAATTGTCAAAATGTTTTGCGTGCAAGTAAATGATATTGTTCTTCCTCGGTTGGTTTGAGTTAAGGATAACACAAGCATCATCATAATACGTTTCAAAAAAATATCAAATGTTGGAATTAAAGATTGAAGTAACATCACTTGGTGGTAATGCTAGAAAGAGGTTTATAAGGATTTTTCCTTATGTGGGTCACGAGGAATCTATATTCTTGAGCGAATCACTGCATTGGGTGTCAGGGATCAAGTGTAATTCAAATCCTGCCTATGGAGAGATGATTATGATCACATTAATTCATTTAACCTTGATTTTGAAGAAGTTGAAAAGGTACCAGCTATGAAATTGATTATAAACACAAATGTTGTTGATTGGGAATACTGGGAGGGTGTCTTTTACTTGAAGATTATGTGGTTAAATTTCACCTTGACACATGAATTATGAAGCATCACAATGTAAAGGCTATTGTAAATAGGATGCTACTATATAAATTATGGGAATGTGTCTTTTGTCACTGCCTTATTCAATTTATAATTCATATATATGATGTGTTCATAAAGAATTCTATTTTACAACTGAGATTTTAAGAAATATCACCATCACCCAAACTCGAGCTTATGCACTTTTGAAATATTTGACTTGCTGCTTACCAAATAGCAAATGCTTTTATTCTGCATTATTTTACAATTGAGATTTTAAATAATAACATGGAGATGAGTTTAAAATAAAATATATAGCACTTAATGAGCAGCTTTTACAATCATGTTCTAATATTAGTAGGCGTAATGAAAGCACTGGCTATAAGTTGCTTTCAACACTTCACATTCATGAGGTTTAGCCCGTGCGAGCACGGGGTTATTGCTACTAGTAAATTGTAATTCCCGAGATAAAGGATAAAAAATGCACACTATTTGAGATTCCACTTTTCTTAGACTGCCTTTACATGAAATGCGAATACTTTGAAGACTAAAATAAGTAGCTCAGAGCCGTTTTTAAGAGCATCTCAAATAGAGAGGGGTGTCAGGCGAGTATCAGGAAAAACCTGTATCTCAAGTGTTCCTCATCTCTCTGGAAATCACTGAGATATAATAGTAAAATAACTTTTTATAAAAATGAAACAAAAACCAAGTAGACGGAACACTTGTTACCAAATAAAAGGGGTAGGTTTCTCTAGTATCTCCCTGCCTGCTACTCCACGATATCACCCTGACTTTTCAATATCTAAGGCATAACTGCTGCCTTATTTGTGCTGCAATTCTTCATAAACAAAGTATACAGTCCACATATATTTCACTAGAATGAATCTAAGAAAAAAAATAGCAAAGTCTGCGCCAAAAAATCAAATAACTTAAGGTAGCCTGAAAGAACATAAATAGTCATACAAACTGAAGTACTTGTTTTATCGCGAAAATGGAAGCAGTTGCAATATACCAAATAGAAGTCTTAGAAAGGGAAAATCAAAACAATGTATAGTACATATATTAGTGAAAGAAACTGAACCCAGTGGACACGACATCGCTCTAAGGAAAATCAATATTCCGCGACCTGTGTAGTTGGAGTCAGTTGGGACACTATTCCTTTGTTTCTCATTGGTGAAAGAAACCGAACCCAACAAAGATGGCTTTGCCGCTACGCAAAATCAAAAATTGCATTTCCTTTTGCGCCCTGCATAGTTGGAGTCATGTGGGACAATACACCCTCTTCTTAACATCTGTTCCTTCTTCTTTAATACCCATGCTTTCCCGAATTTTTTCTGGGTTTCTTTAAGCCTTTTCTTCAGGTGGAACCTCTCATAAACTTTGACCTGCACAACGAAGGAACCATATGTGCTGTAAAAAAAGGATGTTAAAGTGTAATTAATAATATTAAGCCATTTGGTCATAGAGTGTTCAAGGTCCCTCTAGCCACTATCAAGTTGAGACGTAGTATTTACATGAGGTTTCTCAGAATTGTGACTTCTACCAAAAAATGCTTAAAATGACAAAACTATGCCTTACTCATCAGGCCTCTTCATGTTTCCACCTACACTAGTATTTCATAATGTTATTAGAGGCTTCGAGTGTCTCATGGGTTATTGTTGTTAAGTGTCATCTAGATGGAGTTTCCTATCTAGAGGATGATTTTCCCACATAATTAAAATGGTAAGTGGTCAATATTTTCTAGCCTCATGGGATGTTAAGAAACTTTCTTTTTTTTTAAATTCAGAATATCAATGTTTGTATGATTAAGTTGAGCGAGAGTTTGTTTACCGTCTGACTATCAATTGAGTAACTCTCTCCATTTTCACCTTCGGCTTTTGGAAGGCCGGTGCTTGTGGATTGTGGACCACAACTGAGAACAAGGTATTCCTTCTTCCTCTTAGTACTGTTGTCAAGATAGCCAACATTAGACCATTTCATCATTGAATTGACACAGAGATTACATAGCAGATGCAAATAAGATGTTACAAGTGCAAATGAGTAAAAGATAGATCCTACAAGTATTTTCATTACCAAATAAAAGTATTATTAACCTCTATAACATTCAAAATTATACTTCTAAGGTTAGTCCTATGTTCAAACAAATCAAGATATCTATATAACCAGGGAGAAAGGTAGACAAACATGGTGCTTAAATAGCGGATAACAAACGTCAAGGATTTTGTGTCATCCCCCTCGAGTGAACAAAGATTGATAGATGAGATTCCATTTTACTAATGTAGGGATAACAAGGATTTTCAACATCAATTAGGAAAAAAGAAGATAAACCCCTAACACCTCTCTTCCTTCCCTTCCCCTCCCACTTCTCCCCGTTACCTTTAGTACACATCTCCTCACATGCTTCATTCACAGAGTGTATTTTCAAATGAAGCGCTGATGGCGCGTTTTACTACTTTAGTCGTGGCGAGCCACGGGCACACAGTTATAATGAAGATACAAGGCTACAATGAATAAAATTTACGTTGAGTTGTAATTAAAACCGAGAGAGTTTCTCCCCCCTTCTTTTGCAAGCCTTTACATGTATTCTTCCGCCAGGTTGGTTACAATATTAACAGTTTTAGAACTTGGGCACTGACCGTGTGCAAAGTCATCTATGAACAAGACTATCATAGACAAATTAAAAAGTTGAGAACGTTTTATGCAATTCCAGCACATACCTGTGGGGGTAATCCACAACCAGCCAACACACAAATCCAGCACGCACCGCATACTCACAAATCAGACTACGTTGATCTAGGCATTCAGGGTTACATCTGAAATACTGCTCCTGCTCCCCTTGCTAGGCATCTATATAATGATCCAAAAATGCTCTGTGCAGTAGTTGTTCCACCATGTTATATTAGTTAGTAGAAGAGATGTGAAATTAACAGAAGACAGATCATGTGTAAGACGTATTTCAATCTAGATCTTAGTTCGTGAGAGGATTTGTCATCATTGCATAGCCACTGCTTGTTACAAAACCGAAAAATGATTAAATCTTCAATAGAAAATGTCCATGTCAAGATACGTAGAGCTCAAGTACTTCTTCAACCATGTATTGGTTATGCCCACCATGTATATATTATATTCTCATATTGAGAGAAAAAAAGCTAGGAATATTGTTTTCATCATATCTATCTTTACTCTTAGACCTTATGCTTCCCATTAAGAGGTTCGAATATCGTGATAAATAGAAAAACTGTTACTTTTAAACTTTTGATTTTGCTTGTAAACAAGCTTTCATTTGAGTTCTCTTCAAGAATTCGACAGTGGCCAAAGATATATCTTACTTTTCCCCATGCTTCATGCATTAAATTGCCATCTTGGAATTGTCTCGCATGAAAATCGCTTAAGTTGAAAAAAAAAGCATCTTAAAAAGCAACTATGGTGGAAAATGAACTGACGGTTCATCGTGCACATCAAATAAATAACTAAATATATCATTCATTCTGTATGTTATGGCCTTTTCATGATAAATATCTGATGCAAGTGACACGTGACACGTTTGTTTTATTAGAATGAAGAGGACTAACCTGAATTGCAGAGATACTAATGGCACCATCTATAACACGCCATCCCGCAGACCTAAACCCTGAAACATATCAATAATAAGACTATAAAGAGGTATTAACTTAATGTGTTATTGCACTTAAAATCAATGTTTTAAATATCATAGTTGAAGGATAGATCAACTTTTGGATTTTTTAATATATCGGCCGAAACACTGTTTCGATTTATAATTTAGAATTTAGAATTTAGAATTTAGAATTTAGAATTAAAATCTGATGCAAGTTCAGGTTCACATGTATTTAGAATTTAGAATACTTACAACTCGAGATCAATCTCGATAAGCATAAATAACTTTTTGCTTGAGTGTTTTGCTTTCAAATCTTCTTTTAGGGGCTGTTAGGATATCACGTAAAACTGGTTTAATTCAGGATAGTTTAGAAATGAACTTGTTTTTGTGTGTTTGGCAGTTCCGTGGGATTCATATTTCAAGGTTTGCACTAATGATGACCAGAAAGCTAGTTAGTTGATGCATGGTATAGGAGGCATTTCCAACACAAACGGGTTTTAATACATGAGGAACACACGGGCCTGAATCTTGAGTTTTATCATATTCCGTGTACCCCAATTTTTTCCCATGGTAATCTCTCTCTCTAGATTTTTGTTTCACATTGAATAAGTTAGGATGATAACCAAAGAGATGATGCGGAGTACAGTTGGTCTCTTCGAAGATACTGAAGTACAACAACAAGCGCAAAAGAAAATACAGGCATTGTGGATTACAAGTTACAAACAATTCACCATTGGACTCTTGACCCAGTGGTGGTTGTACCTCTCTCTAGGCCTCTCCACCTAGAGAGAAGTCGTGGATTCGAAACCTCATGGGGTTGGAAACTCAGGGTTACGGATCCCTATATAAAACTGGCTTGCCTTCCAAAAAAAAAAAAAAGTTTCAAACAATTCTTTACCTATTATTCTTTGTCAATTTTATTGTGGATTTGTGCTTTACTTAGTAAAGCAACACATGAAACGTTTTATACATTCAACGAAATTGGATCTCTAGAAGAAAAAGAATCAGGATGTGAGTGGATTTGCTAATGAACCCAACATGTATAACTAATGAAGTTCATGTTTAAGTATATAATGAATAGGCTAACAAAGGTGGATACCTGCCCCATATCACAAAGTAAGAGATCACCCTCCACTTCCCGCTCTATAGCAACATCTAAAATGCACAAAACCAATAAGAACATAACGAGACTGTAAATAAATATATTTAGTTTTGAAAAATACTAAGCATTGAACTCAAAATATCTAAGCCAATCTATTGTTGTCCATTCTCAGATAGTGTCTCCCCACTAAGCCCTGATCCACAATCTACAATACACAAAATCCGAGTTAGCTTTGAAAACAGTTAAGTCTGTGAATTAGCCCTAAATTTTAAGTTTAGAGCCTTTCCGAAAGCTTCCTCTTTTAGCAAGAAAAGGATTGATAATTAGTTTGTAACATGTGTTGTATCAAGGATTGATTAAGGAAGAGATTTTTACTTGAGTCTGAACCATATGAGAAGATGAAGTATACTTTCGAGCTTCCGTATCATTGTAATATATCTCCGGTGGAGATTGGAATTCAGGTCTCGAAGACATCGAAACACAAATCTAAAACCCTAATCAAATCACCACAAATCTAAAACCCTAATCAATTTTTATATATCTATCATATATTTTTATATAGATTGACAGGTATCGGGTCGATCCATTTTTACTTTCTGGGCTACTAGCCAGACTAGGGGTGCAACCGGTATGGTATGGTAAAATACGAAACCAAACCGAAGAAAATGATTTTGGTTTGGTTTCAAATTTCTTAAAACCGAAAAATACAATTTTTAGACTATTATAATCTCAAAAACTAAAAATACCAACTAAAATTACAAAACTAAAATTACCAAAATACAAAACATTATACTCGAAATATCAAAGCCGATTCATTGTTGTCTATTCTCATATAGTGTCTCACCACTAAGTCCTCATCCACAACTTACAATACACAAAATCCAAGTTAGCTTTGAGAAAAGTAAGTAAAAGTATATATTATTGTTACTTTTATCAATAAAAAAGTGAGGGAGTCCATGAAGAGGCAAACCAAGAAGCTCAAAAGCTCTTTCTGAAAGCTTCCGCTTTTTACTTACAAGATGTATCTGGGTCGGCTAATTTTTACTATTTGGGCCACTGAGCTAGACTAGGGCTGCAACCGGTATGGTAAAATACCAAACCGAACCGAAACCAAATAAAGAAAATTGTTTTGGTATCATATTTCATGAAATCGAAAACTGAAAAAATCGAAACTAAAATGTACCATTTTTGTATTATTATAATCTCAAAATTCGAAAATACGAACCGAAATTACAAAACTAAAATTATCAAAGTACGAAAAAACTAACCATTAAACTCGAAATATCTAAGCCGATCCATTGTTATCCATTTTTAAATAGTGTATCCCAACTAAGCCCTCATCCACAACCTACAATACCCAAAATCTAAGTTAGCTTTGAGAAAAATTAAGTAAAGGTATATATTGTTGTTACTTATATTAATAAGAAGGTGAGGGAGTCCATGATGACGCAAACCAAGAAGCTCAAGAGCTCTTACCGAAAACTAGTTTGTAACTTGTGCGTTGTATCAAGTTAGAAAGAGATTATTACTTGAGTCTCAACCATATGAGAAGATGAAGTATACTTTCGAGCTTCTGTATCATTATAATATATCTTCAGTGGAGCTTGAAATTCGTGACTCAAAGACATCGAAGCTAAATGACAAATCTAAAACCCTAAAACTTATAGTTGCTCTATTTCATCCTATTTATATAGGTCAACTCATTTTTACTTACTAGAGGTATTCGGTTGAGACATTTTTTCTATTTGTGCCACTGTGCCAGAATAGGGGTACAACCAGTATAGTAAAATACCAAACCGAACCGAAACTAAACGAAGAAAATGGTTTTGGTTTCATATTTCTTGAAACCGAAAACCGAAATCAAAAAATATATTTTTTGTGCTATTATAATCTCAAAAACCGAAAATACCAACCAAAATTACAAAACTGTATTACCAAAATTCAAAAATACTAAACATTGAACTAGAAATATCTAAGCCGATCCATTGTTATCCATTCTCAAATAGTGTCTCCCCACTAAGCCCTGATCTACATCATACAATGCACAAAATCCAAGTTAGCTTTGAGAAGAAGTAAGTAAAGGTATATATTGTTGTTACTTATATCAAGAAGAAGACGAGGGAGTCCATGATGAGGCAAACCAAGAAGCTCAAGAGCTCTTACCGAAAACTTCCACTTATAGGAAGAAAAAGATTGATTATTAGTTTGTAACTTGTTTGCAGTATCAAGATAGAAAGAGATTTTTACTTGAGTGTGAACCATATGAGAAGATGAAGTATACTTTCGAGCTTCTGTATCATTATAATATATTTTCGGTGGAGCTTGGAATTCAGGACTCGAAGACATCGAAGCTGAAGGACAAATAAAAAACCCTAAAACTTGTAGTTGTTCTATTTTATCCAATTTCTATTGGTCAACCCATTTTTACTTATGAGAGGTATCCGGGTCGACCCATTTTTACTTTCTAGGCCAGACTAGGGGTACAACCGGTATGGTAAAATACCAAACCGAACTGAATCCAAACGAAGAAAATGGTTTTGTTTTCATATTTCTTGAAACCGAACACAAAAAAAATTGAAATTAAAAAAATACTATTTTTGTACTATTATAATCTCAAAAACCAAAAATACTAATATAAATTACAAAACTAAAATTACCAAAATACAAAAATACTAAGCATTGAACTCAAAATATCTAAGCCGATTCATTGTTGTCCATTATGAGATAGTGTCTCCCCACTAAGCCCTGATCCATAACATACAATGCACAAAATCCAAGTTAGCTTTGTGAAAAAGTAAGTAAAGGTATATATTGTTCATACCTATATCAAGAAGAAGGCGAGGGATTTCATGATGAGGCAAACCAAGATGCTCAAGAGTTCTTTCCGGAAGCTTCCGCTTTTAACAAGAAGAATATTGATTATTGGTTTGTAACGTGTGTGTTATATCAAGTTAGAAAGAGATTCTTGTTAGGGGTGAACTTAGCGGAATACATCCCCCGTGCGCAATTTGGTTTTGTTCGTTATCCTCATGGTATACAAATAATCAACCAAGAAATTAAAAACATAATTAACATGCACACAAAACATAATATTTACCAGAGGTTCACCCTAAGGCTACTCTCCACCACTAAGTTAGAAATCCACTATGTATCTTAGTTCAATTACAAGCCCTCAAGAGATTCCAACTAACATGGAATTCTCTAATCTCATAATACCCTTACATAGATTTACAAGAGAAGAAGAAAACAAGAGATCCATCAAGAACCCAAAGATTACCTCAACAATGACCATGTTGCATACCTTCTTCTTGAAACCCTTCAATCTTCACTTTTTATTAATTTTTCATCTTAGCAACCAAGAGGTACTTCCCCTCTTACCATCAAATCTCAAAAGAATACGCTCCACATTTTTCCTTGTAAAGACCAACTCTTTACAAGGTCTATCATAGAGGCTACATGTCTTTTAGATTTTAAGTTTCTCTCTCCCACAAAGGCTTTGAACTCACACTCTATATTTATAGACTCTCCATTAGGTCATCAGCGAAGTACGCATCAAGAGACAAACTATTGCCTAAAAAAAAACTTACAAAATAGCCTACGCGGTTTTTGTTCGAACGAGACTTAAGTCGTTAGAACAACTTCAACGGAACCAACTTTTCAACCTATAAACAAACATTTTCATTTGAACGACTTTATGTATCATTCGAATGACTTCCTCTATCTTTTCTGATCCGTAACCTAACAATTCTTACTTGAGTTTGAACCATATGAGAAGATGAAGTATATTTTTAAGCTTCTATATCATTATAATATATATATATATGGTGGCGCTTGGAATTCAGGTCTCGAAGACATCGTAGCTGAAAGACAAATCTAAAACCCTAAAACTTATAGTTGTTCTATTTCATCCTATGTAAATAAATCAGCTCTGTTAGGAGTTGAGTCCAAGCCCAAGCTAGGAACCCAACAGGGTTGGGGTGTCTTATACAGACTCCTAGCAAACCCATAGGCCCAATAGGGTTATGAGGAGAGTTAGAGTAGCATAGGGAATCCTTTTGTGCTGTCTATATATATTACTGTACTATGTACAGAGAACACAGTTATGATAATCAATAAATCTCCTTCTCTCTTGTTCATGCTTTAGTATTATTCTGTTCTAGATTGATCATATCCCAACACGTTATCAACACGAAAGCTCTAAGAGTGAGGAGAGCAGATCTTTCCGTCTAATAAGAGATTTTATGAAAACAAAGCGATCAGGAGAAGATGTATTTTATATTTTTTATACATATATTCAGATCAGTATATATCAAAAACTTATTTTTTCCCTATATTTTTCGGATTAAAAACTAGGGTTTTTAGTATTTTTTACCCTTGATAAAGGGCTGTTTTCGATCGCGTATATCTCTCAATATGGTGATCGGATGGAAGCAAGAACAATTCGGTTGGATAGCCTACTCCGAGATCTTTCCAACGATATATGGCACGTCTCTGGGAGATACCCCAATCGCCGGAAATATCCCGTTGAAACTAGGCAGTTTCATGGCCAAAAACGGCATTTTTTTGGTCGCTAACGTCATCAAATTTTTGAATATTTTTTTTTCTTCAATTATTTATTTATTTATGATGTCACCTTTTCCATAGTGACGTCAACAGTGACACGTGGTACGCTTACGTGGCATGGCACATGCGTAACACATGTGGCATGCGTGGCACGTATGGCATGCCCTCGCGCGTGTGTAACACGTATCGCATGTCCTGACACGTGTGGCACATGACAATCTCCGGAGGTGACACGTGGCAGTTACCGGATAGTAATCGGATTTTGGTCGAAATATGGCCGGACAGTAGCCGGAATATTCCTTGTCGTCACCGGAGCAGTGACGTGTGTGACACATGTGGTTCACATGAGGGGTATGTGTGATCGAGTCAGACCGGTTCAGACCATGTCAACCCGGTCCAGGCCTTGAACCAGACCGAGTTAGACCGTTCCAGAATCGATCCAGACACTAAAACGGCTTTAAAAAGCGCAATTTTTGGTTAAATTAATCCCAATTTTTTTTGAAAAATTCCTATTGACTGGACCTACCCTGTGGGGGACCCATTTTGATTTTTTTAATGCAAAATATTTTTAATTTTTTTTGGGAATAGGTGCCTCGTATAGGAGCATTGGCTTACTTATATGTGATATAAATACTTAGTGTAATTCCTATTTAAGTATCTTTACGATATCTAATATGATATTACTGGTATTCCCCTAGGAGACTAATTATCATGATCGGGAATCACAGATAATACGAAACTAAGACTAATTTAGCATACGACTGTGAGTCATATCTAAATCACAGTTCATTGTCACGGACAATTAACTAGAGCTCAATTGGGAATTGACTTAGTCTTATTTCTAAAAACTTAGTGTCTGAGGAACAAATTTTTCGTATCTAGGTACAATTAGATGTTACATGCATAACATTTAAAAGTATATAAGCATTAATAACACCCTATAGTACCCTAGAATGTTAATTCAAAGACAAGCCTAATCAACCAATCTTGTGAACTTAGTTGACTTCGGGATGGAACCACTTGTCAACTAAACATCTAATACCCCTCATATTCGTAGCAAATGGTTCATTTGGCTAGAATATACCTACCTTTATAGAACTTAAGGGCTTAGAACACCCTAGTTCTCAGAATAAGGAAATCACACATTTAGTGGTTTTAAATAACTGTTTTGGCTAAGACTCTATTAAAACGCACTTTAAGGTTAAGATCATCATTTTACAGGGTAAATTTTGTAAGGAACGCACACATCTGGTGGTTTTGAATAGCAATTTTGGTTAAGATTCTATTAAAACGCCCATCTTAGATTAAGATTGCCATTTTTATAGGGTAAAATTTGGGATTGAATTATTATAAAATAATTTTATGAGTTTTAAAATATGAACAGGGTTCACCTTTAATATGATTGGGAATCATTTTTTTAGCTTTATTCTAAATACTATGATTTGTCTTCAATGTAATTGATATATTTATCAAGAATTGTCTCTTATTGCGATATCTATATCTTGCATTACCGATGTCTGCGATACTCAATAATGTTGAATTTCTACCATTGCTGCTCACTAGAGCCAATTACCTCACTTGCTGCATTGACGTTGACTTATTCTTGAAGTCACTTGGTCTGTAGAAGACCATCGTCATTGGCAACAATGAAGATCCCATGGACAAAGCATGGGCTTTGTTTATCCTTCGTCATCATATTCAGGATTACCTGAAGACTGAATACCTCAACAAGTTTGAGCCAGCTGACTTATGGGCAAGCTTGCCGGGGCATTATGGTCATCATAAGACCATTATGCTCCTAAAAACGATGCACCAATGGAACACCCTTAGGTTCCAAGATTTTAGGACGGTCGCTGATTACAACTCAGCAGTCCATAAAATCACTTCTACACTTAAGTTGTGTGAGAAGAAAGTCACTGATGCTTCAATGATAGAGAAGACTCTATCAACCTTCCATGCTAACAATATTGTAATTCAGAGGCAATATCGGCGATAGAACATGAAGACTCATAAAGTATTGATTCAGGCATTGCTCCTCTCTAAGCAGAATGATGAACATCTGCTGAGGAATTATGATATGCGGCCCTCTGGGAGTGTGCCGTTGCCTGAGTCCAGCAATGTTCAGTTTTGGGGAAATAACTTTGCACGTCGGGGACAAAGATATGGAAGGGGTAGGGAAGGCTACCAGGGATACATGAAAGATGGGAACCCGAAACCCTTTGTCCCCAGGAGAGCTCAAGGATTTGAGAAATCCTAGACACTAGACAATGCGAAGAAGGAAAGAAGACTGATCATGGATCTACTTGCTTTAACTGCGGTGACATAGGACACTGGGCACGGGAATGTCATGCACCACGGATGGCTACCGGTGACAGAGTCCAAACCCACCAAGGAGTTGTTGACACTAACTCGACCCCTCTGGAGTTTGCAGTGTCAGACTTCTTCGATGACACGAATGCCGTCATGGATCAACATACGGAGTAATCCGTAATGATATCTCAGTAGACATGTGATGTCATATTAGAGAGAGCACTCGTAGTTTCTTGTCTTGACAGATCTAATTTACTTTTTGTTGTTAGTATTTTTGATTTTGTTAGGAACATATTATTTATATTTCAATACAGTGCTCGTGACATACATGAGATTCTCCATTTGTTATAAATTATGATTACTCAAATTTATTGCTTGGGAAGTAGTTAAATTCTATGTATGATAGTTGATCTACTACATACAACTTTCTTATGGCTCTCTCTACTCATTGAGCATGACCGATAATCGGATGAGTGACGGCATATGTCTCAGAGATATTTAGTACCACGCACTCGATCCTTTTGAGCTATGCATATATTTCTTGTCTCACCTTGTATATCGGGGATGACACGAATATCATTGTCATGGCCAACATGATAGAACACACTGAGTGCGTTACGCTATTATTCTTTACAGGTACGATATAGGGTATCTAGTCCAGTTTATAAACTAGTAAATCCAGCCAAATTTTATTGAGTTTAGGGAGATACATGATAATGTTTATCACGTAATGACTATCGGAGAAAATAACAGACAAAGTTCTGTGCATTCACTCTATGTCTAATGGTTAAAACACGTTATTGGAATGGTTTCCAATACACTTCTCCGGCTGGGATAACGAGGAGGATTATCGGGATTACATCTTAACTTTCTTTAAAAGGAGACATGATCCAGAGAGTGTACATGTAACGATTGCTTTCAAGGAATGTCTATTATGACCAAGGTGGAGTAGGATCTTCAGTCTTTGCTTGAACCGCATCTATGGAGACCCATGTGGACCTTTCCATCCACATAGTGGCACACTTAAATATTTTATGGTCATTAAAGACGCATCTAGGAGATGGTTCTACAAATGCAATGTTAACACGAGTTCTCACTTAGATCATTCGATCGTAGGCTCTGTTCCTGGATTAACCGATTAAAGTTGATCGATACGACTTGACGGGGGCTTGGGAGTTGGACTCACATGCTTTTGATGATTAGTTTACCGCTAAATGGGATAGATGATTGAGCATCGTGAGTACCCCATACCATACCTATCTCAGGATTGGTGGAGAACCTAATCAGGCGATTTAGGATAATCGCTAGGCCACTGTTATTACGATCATAGCTTCTAGCTAGTGTGTGAGATATGCAATTTTGCTCCCGCAGCACTGATTAGGGTTCGTCCATTAGCAAATCATCAAATTATTCTTTCCCAAAAAGTGACTAGTAACTGGGTCGGGGCCTGGTGTCGCCCATCGACGAACATTGGATGTTTCGTACAAGTGCCAATCGCACCGCAATGTATGAAGATGTGACCCTCAACGTCGGCATGGTATTATGTGGGTTATGATTCGCATTTATCATTGGATATTTGGACCCACTGGCGATGTATATACTGTAAGGCAGATAATTGTCACTTTGATGAGATGATATTCCCAGCATTGGGGGGAGAATTGACAGTCATTGATGAGGATATTTCCAAGAGATCTTGGAAAATACCACCGTTGTCTCATTTAGATCCCTATACATAAGTTAGGTAACAATAAGGTTCAGCGGATTTCAAACCTCCAATATATCACAAATAATTTGCTAGACGCATTCATAGGCACTATTGAAGTACCGTAAGTGTATGTATCTACAAGTAATACACCTATACAACAGAACGTTCTGGGGGAACTAGTACCACAACAGAACGTTCCAGGGGAATTAGTACCATAAACGAATTTGAGGCTCCCACTTAGTGCGAAGCACTGTTGGAAGAAAGTATTCTGAGCCGGGGAGCTGTAGAATAGGGGACATATATGACTAATGGTGTAGTCGGTTCATCAGGGATGGAACCACCCATTTACAATATATTCATATTCACTGCTGTTCTCGCCATCAAAGATGAGGATTCAGAACCACTTATTGTAAATGATTGTGTGTTGTTATACATTAACAAAAGTTGGTATCTGGAATCCAAGTGAAACTTAGCTTATGCATAATGCGAAATAATACCATTGAGCCTATCGGTTATAGATGGGAAAGGTACGAAAACACAATAAACTCAGAGAGATAATTTGGTCAAGGCAAGACTTGTTGCCCAAGAAATCTTTAAGAGATCTAGCATTGATTGCAGTGTGACCTATTTCCCGGTTATGGATGCTATAAAGTTTCAGTACTTATCAGTCTGTCAAGTTATCGGAGGCAAGCTAGAGATGCGTCTGATATAAATGCCGTATATCTATAAGGGAAACTAGATACAGATATATACATGAAGCTACCTGGGATGGTATAAGCTTCTGGAAGCAACTAAGCCCGACACAAGAGGTGTGTAAGTAATAAAACTGGAAAAGTTATTATTGACTTGAAGCAATGATCCCATGTGACATAGTTGACTGAGTATTTGAAGGTCAAGGACTTTACAAATATCCTTATATGTCCATGCATTCTTATACAAAAATTAGCTTCAATATCATCATAACAATGTACTAAATGATTTGGATATCATTAGACCTCCGGGGGAGATCGTGAGAGCCACCGAATACCTTGGGAAGGAATTCAACATATAAGACCTTGGGATATCAAGAGTGTCTCGAGTTGTAGATCGAACATCTTGATAGTGGTACTCGTACACCGAGCAATATATATCAGAAGAGTTATCTAACACTTTGATATGGATGTAGCACACGGTGCTAAGTTGTTTATTGCGCGTCCAGCACTTGGGTGTGGACAACGACATCTTTCACCATCTTAATGGGGGGAGATACTTCTAGGTCCGTGGTGCTATAGTTAGGAGGTGCTTTGTTATAGTTAGTTGGGTATACTAGACCCAATGATTTATTCATAGAGAACTGTTTGGCTTGCCATAGTTTTGTTCTCACCCAAAGGCACTGGATTGAGATCAAGCAAATTTTGAGATATCTCATCAGCACGAAAGACTGGGGACTGTTCTATGCACAACTTGGCAAATGAGACATTATAGGATACGCCGATGCAGGATATTTGTCAGATCCACATAAAGGTCGATCACAATCGGGTTATGTATTCTTGTATGGAAATACTGCGATTCATGAAGATCAGTAAAGCAGACGATGGTTACTACATCCTCGAACCACGCGGAGATTCTTGCATTACATGAAGCCAACAAAGAATGTTTTTGGTTGCGGTTTATAATCAACAGCGTCAACAGAAGTTACGGTCTAAATTCTATCCAAGATAAACCGACGACACTTTATGAAGACAATGCAGCTTGTATCGTTCAAGTCAAAGGCAGATTTATTCAAGGTGACAAGACGAAGCATATTTTACCAAAGTTTTTCCACATACACGAGTTACAGAAGACGAATGGAATTGACGTTATTCAAGTCCATTCAGAAGATAACCTAGCGGATCTATTCTCGAAGGCCCTTGCATATCTTACATTCAAGAGATTAGTTCATGGAATCGGCATGCGCAGTTTACAAAATTTATTATCTCAGGGAGATCGACGTCAGGGGGAGTAGTCCCCGCCTGATGTGGACACATGCGTGCTGTACTCCTTTTTCCTGATAGCGCAGTTTTTATCCTCAGAGGTTTTACTGGCTAGAGGTTTTGATAAGGCAACGTATACGTGTCCACAACCTATACAGGGCTTATGATTGTACTCTTTCCCTGCACAGCTTTTTGCCTAAGGGGTTTTGCTAGGCAAAGGTTTTAATGAGACAAGTCGTCCTAGTATGGAACACCCCAAGGGGGAGTGTTAGGAGTTGAGTCCATGCCCAAGCTAGGAACCCAACAGGGTTGGGGTGCCCTATACAGACTCCTAGCAAACCCATAGACCCAATAGGGTTATGGGGAGAGTTAGAGTAGCATAGGGAATCCTTCTGGGTTGTCTATTTATATCACTGTACTATGTACAGAGAACACAGTTATGATAATCAATAAATCTCTTTCTCTCTTGTTCATGCTTTAGTATTATTCTGTTCTAGATTGATCACATCCCAAAAAGCTCATTTTAAATTACTAGAGGTATCCAGGCCGACCCATTTTTACTATCTTGGCCAATAGGCCAGACTAAGGGTACAGTCGGTATGGTAAAATACCAAACTCAACCGAAGAAAATGGTTTTGGTTTCATATTTAATGAAACTGAAAACCGAAAAAATCGAAATCGAAAAATACCATTTTTGTACTATTATAATCTCAAAAACCGAAAATACAAACTGAGATTACAAAACTAAAATTACCAAAATACAAAAATACAAAGCATTAAACTCAAAATATCTAAGCCAATTCATTATTGTCCATTATCAGATAATGTCTCCCCACTAAGCCCTGATCCATAACCTACAATACATAAAATCCAAGTTAGCTTTGAAACAAAGTAAGTAAAGGTATATATTTTTATTACTTTTATCAAGAAGAAAGTAAGGGAGTCCATGAAAAGGTAAACGAAGAAGCTCAAGAGCTCTTTCCGAAAGCTTCATCTTTTAACAATAAAAATATTCATTATTGGCATGTAACTTGTGTACTTTATCAAGTTAGAAAGAGATTCTTACTTGAGTCTAAAGCATATAAGAAGATGAAGTATACTTTCGAGCTTCTGTATCATTATAATATATCTCCCACGGAGCTAGGAATTCAGGTCTCAAAGACAGTAAAGCTTAAGGGCAAATCTAAAACCATAAAATTTATGGGCTTTCTATTCCATTCTATTTATATAGGTCGACCCAGTTTTACTTATTAGAGGTATTCGGGTCGAACCATTTTTACTATCTAGGCTACTAGGACAGACTAGGTGTACAACCGATATGGTAAAATACCAAACCGAGCCGAAGAAAATAGTTTTGGCTTCATATTTCTTAAAACCGTAAACCGAAAAAATCGTAACCGAAAAATACTATTTTTGAACTATTATAATCTCAAAAACTGAAAATACCAACCGAAATTACAAAACTAAAATTACCAAAATATTAAAATACTAAACATTGAACTCGAAATATCTATGTCGATCCATTGTTATTCATTCTAAGATAGTGTCTCCCCACTAAGCCCTGATCCACAACCTATAATACAAAAAATCAAAGTTAGCTTTGATAAAAAGTAATTTAAGGTATATATTGTTGATCCTTATAACAAGATGTAGGCAAGGGAGTCCATGATGAGGGAAACCAAGAAGCTCAAGAGCTCTTTCTGAAAGCTCCCCATTTTAACAAGAAAATGATTGATTATTGGTTTATAACTTGAGTACGGTATCAACTTAAAAAAAGATTCTTACTTGAGTCTACACAATATAAGTAGATGAACTATACTTTTGAGCTTTTGTATCATTACAATATATTACCGATGGAGCTTAGAATTCAAGTTTCGAAGACATCGAAGCTGAGGGACAATTGTAAAACTCTAAAACTTATAGTTGTTCTATTCCATCCTATTTAAATAGGTCAACCCATTTTTACTTACTAGAGGTATCCAGGTCAACCCATTTTTACTATTTGGGCCACTGGGTCAGACCAGGGGCGCAACCAGTATGGTATAATACTAAACCAAACCGAAATCAAACTGAAGATAATTGATTTGGTTTCATATTTCTTAAAACCAAAAATAGAAAAAGAAAAAAAAATTATCCGAAAAATAACATTTTGGTACTATTATAATCTCAAAAACTAAAAATACCAACTGAAATTACCAAAATACAAAAATATTAAGCATTATATTCGAAATATCGAAGCTGATCCATTGTTGTCCATTCTCAGATAGTGTCTCCCCACTAAGCCGTGATCCACAACCTACAATACACAAAATCCAAGTTAGCTTTGTGATAAAGTAAATAAAGGTATATATTATTGATGTCTATATCAAGAAGAAGGTGAGGGAGTCCATGATGAGGCAAACTAAGAAGCTCAAAAGCTCTTTCCGAAAACTTCCACTTTTAAGAAAAAAAAGATTGATTATTAGTTTGTAATTTCTGTGTTGTATTAAGTTAGAAATATATTCTTACTTGAGTCTGAACAATATGTGGAGATGAAGTATACTTTCGAGCTTCTGTATCATTATAATATATCTCTGGTGGAGCCTAAAATTCAGAACTCGAAGACATCAAAGCTAAAGGACAAATCTAAAACCCTAAAATTTATAGGTGTTCTATTACATCCTATTTATATAGGTCAACCAATTTTTACTAACTAGAAGTATCCAGGTAGACCCATTTTTACTATCTAGGTCACTGGTGCAACTGGTATGATAAAATAGCAAATCAAACCGAATAAAATAGTTTTGGTTTTATATTCCTTAAAATCGAAACCGGAAAAATTGAAACAGAAAAATACCATTATTACTATTATAATCTCAAAAACCGAAAATACCAACCAAAATTACAAAACTAAAATACAAAAATATTATGCTTTAAACTCAAAATATCGAAGCCGATCCATTGTTGTTCATTCTCAGATAGTGTCTCCCTACTAAGCCCTGATTCGTAACCTACAATACACAAAATCTAAGTTAGCTTTGAGATAAAGTAAGTAAAGATATATATTGTTGATACCTATATCAAGAAGAAGGTGAGGTAGTTCATGATGAGGCAAACCTAGAAGCTTAAGAACTCTTTCCGAAAGCTTCCTCCTTTAACAAGAAAAAGATTGATTATTAGTTTGAAATTTCTCTACTGTATCAAGTTAGAAAGAGATTATTACTTGAGTATAAACCATATGAGAAGATGAAGTATATTTTCGAGCTTCTGTATCATTATAATATATCTCCTGTGGAGCTTGAAATTCAGGACTTGTATATATCGAATCTTAAAGACAAATCTAAATCCTTAAAACTTATAGTTGTTCTATTCTATCCTATTTATATAGGTCAACCCATTTTTACTTACTAGAGGTATCCGGGTAGACCCATTTTTACTATCTGAGCCACTGAGCCTGACTAAGGGTGGAACTGGTATGGTAAAATACCAAATTGAACTGAAACTAAACTGAAGAAAATGGTTTTGGTTCCATATATTTTTAATCCGAAAACTAAAAAAATTGAAACGAAAAAATACCATTTTATTATTATTATAATCTCAAAAACCGAAAATACCAATCGAGATTACAAAACTAAAATTACCAAAATAAAAAAATACTAAGCATTGAACTCAAGATATCTAAGCCGATCCATTGTTGTCCATTCAAAGATAGTGTCTCCTCACTAAGCCCTGATCAACAACCTACAATACACAAAATCTAAGTTAGCTTTGTAAAAAAGTAAGTAAAGGTATATATTTTTGTGGCTTTTATCAAGAATAAGGTAGGGGAGTCCATGATGAGGCAAACCAAGAAGCTCAAGAGCTCTTTTCGAAAGCTTCATCTTTTAACTATAAAAATACTCATTATTTGCTTGTAACTTGTGTAATGTATCAAGTTAGAAAAATATTCTTACTTGAGTCTAAACCATATGAGAAGATAAAGTATACTTTCGAGATTATGTTTAAGTATAATATATCTCCGGTGGAGCTTGGAATTCAGGTCTCGAAGACATCGAAGCTGAAGGACAAATCTAAAACCCTAAAACTTATAGTTGTTTAGTTCCATCATAATTATATAGGTCAACCCATTTTTACTTACTATAGGTATCCGGGTCGACCCATTTTTACCTTTTGGGCTACTGGGCCAGGCTAGGGGTACAACCGGTATGGTAAAATACCAAACCGAACCGAAACCAAACGAAGAAAATTGTTTTGTTTTCATATTTCTTGAAACCGAAAACTGAAAAAATCAAAATCGAAAAATATTGTTTTTTAACTATTATATTCTCGAAAATCCATAAATTTCAAAACTAAAATACCAAAATATAAAAATACTAAGCATTAAACTCAAAATATCTAAGCCGATCCATTATAGTCCACTCTCAGATAGTGTCTCCCCACTAAGCCCTGATCTACAACATACAATGCGCAAAATCCAAGTTAACTTTGTGAAAAAGTAAGTAAATGTATATATTGTTGATACCTATATCAAGATGAAGGCGAGGGAGTCCATGATGAGGCAAACCAAGAAGCTCAAGAGCTTTTTCAGAGAGCTTCCACTTTTAACAAGAAAAAGATTGATAATTGGTTAGTAACTTGTGTGTTGTATCAAGTTAGAAAGAGATTCTTACTTGAGTCTGAACCATATGAAAAAATGAAGTATATTTTCGAGCTTTTGTATCATTATAATATATCTTCGGCAGAACTTGGAATTCAAGTCTCGAAGACATCGAAGCTGAATGACAAATCTAAAACCTTAATAATTATAGTTATTTTATTCCATCTTATTTAAATAAGTTAGCCCATTTTTACTTACTAGAGGTATCCGGGTCGGCCCATTTTTACTATATGATCTACTGGGCCAGACTAGGGATGCAGCTGGTATGGTAAAATACCAAACCGAACCAAAGCTAAACCAAAAAAAATTGTTTTGGTTTCATATTTCATGAAACCGAAAACCAAAAATATATAAACCGAAAAATACCATATTTGTACTATTGTAATCAAAAAACCGAAAATACCAATAGAGATTTCAAAACAAAAATTATCAAAATACAAAAATACTAAACATTGAACTTGAAATATCTAAGCCAATCCATTATTGTCCATTCTCAGATAGTGTCTCCCCACTAAGCCCTAATCCACAGCCTGCAATACACAAAATCCAAGATAGCTTTGAGAAAAATTAAGTAATGCTATATATTGTTCTTACTTTTATCAAGAAGAAGGTGATGGAGTCCATGATAAGGCAAACCAAGAAGCTCGTGCGCTCTTTCCGAAAGCTTCCTCTTTTAATAAGATAAATATTGATTATTAATTTGTAACATCTGTGTTGTATGAAGTTAGAAATTGACTCTTACTTGAGTCTGAACCATATGAGAAGATGAAATATACTTTCGAGCTTCTGTATCATTATAATATATCTCCGGTGGAGCTTGGAATTCTGGACTCAAATACATCGAAGTTGAAGGATCTAAAACCCTAAAACTTATAGTTATTCAATTCAATCCTATTTATATAAGTCAGCCCATTTTTATTTACTAAAGGTATTCGGGTCGACCCATTTTTAGTATCTGGACCACTGGGCCACACTAGGGGTACAACAGGTATGGTAAAATATCGAACCGAAACCAAACTGAAGAAATTGGTTTTAGTTTCATATTTCTTAAAACAAAAAATCGAAGCCAAAAAATACTATTTTTTTCTATTATAATTATTAAAACTGAAAATACCAACCGAAATTACAAAACTAAAATTACAAAGATACAAAAATACTAAGCATATAAATCGATATATCTAAACTGATCCATTGTTATCCATTCTCAGATTATGTCTCCCAACTAATCCCTGATCCACAACCTAGAATACACAAAATCCATGTTAGCTTTGAGAAAAAGTAAGTAAAGCTATAAAATGTTGATACATATATCAAGAAGAAGGCGAGGGAGTCCATGATGAGGCTAATCAAGAAGCTCAAGAGCCCTTTTCGGAAGCTTCCTCTTTTAACAATAACATGATTGATTATTGGCTTGAAACTTGTGTGCTGCATCAAGTTAGTGAAATTCTATGTGCTTCTATTTAATGTATTTCGATAAATTAGGTCAGAACAATTCCTATCAATCAATAATCTAGGATTAAACAGAAATAATTAAAAGTAAATACAAGGAATTAAAAGACACGTGCAATTGTTTACCCTATGGAAACTCTTTAGACGGAAGAAAAACCACAGGTCGTTGTCGATGAACTGCAGAAACTCCTTACCCGGAAGAAAAACTACAGGTCATTGTCGATGAAATCGACAACTAAAAATCCACTAATCAAAAAGAGTCTAATCTGAATTACACTTACAGACTCGAAAACCTTGTCTCGTGATTATCTTTTTTTTACTAAAGCTTCACGTCCAATCTTCTTCTGTTATCGCAACAACCCTTCTTGATCTCACACCAAGAATCTTCTTATGTTCTTGCAACAACCCTTCTTGATCTCATACCAAGAATCGTTATTCTTAAATCGCTCTTGAATAATATGTAGAAAGTATTGTAAAACTAACTCAACATCAATCTCAGAATTTGAAGATGTTTGATTGATATTGAATTCACATTCTCTGATAAAGTAGTTGGAGCTTTTCAAAAAAATAAACGTTTTTCCAAAACCAAAAAGCGGGAGAGAAAAAGAAACAAGGTTTGCTTAAATAGTAAACCAATTTCTCTCGAGAATCGCTCGAACGAGACCTAGTGTCGTTTGAACGACTTACAACTAATTTGGTTCAAAACCCTAAAAAGTTGATAATTCGTTCGAACGACAAGAAGGGTCGTTCGAACGACAATTGTCTATGGGTTAAATTTCTAGAGGACATGAAAACTCCTTCGAACGACAAGAAAACTCGTTCGAACGAAAATTATCTATGGGCCAAATTTCCAGGGGACATGATAGCTCATTCGAACAACGAGAAACCTTGTTCGAACAAAAATTTTCTATGAGCCAAATTTCCAGGGACATGACAACTTGTTCGAACGACGAGAAAACTCGTTTGAACGACAATTACATATAAAAGCCCATCCTTTTATCAGTGAGTTCTACTTACCTTCTGTCTAGTGATCTTTATTTTGTCAGTGTCTTCGACTGAGATAACCACGAGACTCCACAAACACGAAATGGGACAAATAAAATCTTTTAGTTAGAAAGATATTATTACTTAAGATTGAACCATATGAGAAGATGAAATATACTTTTGAGCTTCTATATCATTATAATAAATCTCCGGTGGAGCTTGAAATTCAAGTCTCAAAGATATCGAAGCTTAAGGACAAATCTAAAAACCTTAAACTTATAGTTCTTATATTCCATCCTATTTATATAGGTCGACCCATTTTAACTTACTAGAGGAATCCGGGTCGACCAATTTTTACTATCTGGGCCACTGGGCTAGACAAGGGGTGCAACCGGTATGGTAAAATACCAAACCAAACCGAAGAAAATGATTTTGGCTTCATATTTCCTAAAACCGTAAACCAAAAAAATCATAACCAAAAAAAAATCTTTTTAAACTATTATAATCTCAAAAACTGAAAATACCTACCGAAATTACAAAACTAAAATTACCAAAATACAAAAATACTAAACATTGAACTCGAAATATCAAAACCGATCCATTGTTGTCCATTCTAAGATAGTGTTTCCCCACTAAGCCCTGATTCATAACCTACAATACACAAAATCCAAGTTAGCTTTGAGAAAAAGTAAGTAGATATATATATTGTTGATACCTATATCAAGAAGAAGGCGAAGGAGTCAATGATGAGGCAAACCAATAAGCTTAAGAGCTCTTTCTGAAAGCTCCCACTTTTAACAAAAAAGAAAAGAAAAAAGATTAAGTATTGGTTTGTAACTTGTGTGTTGTATCAAGTTATAAAAATGTTCTTACTTCGAGTCTGAACCATATGAGAAAATGAAGTATACTTTCGAGCTTTTGTATCATTATAATATATCGCCGGCGGAGCTTGGAATTCAGGTCTCGAGGACATCGAAGCTGAACGACAAATATAAAAGCCTAAAACTTATAGTTTAATTCCATCCTATTTATATAGGTCAACCCATTTTTACTTACTAGAGGAATCTGGGTTAATTAATATTTACTATTTGGGCCACTGAGCTAGACTAGGGATGCAACCGGTATGGTAAAATAATAAATCAAACCGAAACCAAACGAAGAAATTTGTTTTGGCTTCATATTTCATGAAATCGAAAACCGAAAAAATAGAAACTGAAAAGTACCATTTTTGTACTATTATAATCTCAAAAGCCGAAAATACAAACTGAAATTACAAAACTAAAATTACCAAAATACAAAAATATTAAACATTGAATTTGAAATAATTAATCGATTCATTGTTGTCCATTCTCAGATAGTGTCTCCCAACTAAGCCCTGATCCACCACCTAAAATACACAAAATCAAAGTTAGCTTTGTGAAAAAATAAGTAAATGTATATATTGTTGATGCCTATATAAAGAAGAAGGCGAGGGAGTCCATGATGAAGCAAACCAAGAAGCTTAAGAGCACTTTTCGAAAACCTCCACCTTTAAAAATGAAAAAGATTAATTATTAGTTTATAACTTATGTGCTGTATCAAGTTAGAAAGAGATTCTTACTTGAGTCTGAACCATATGAGAAGATGAAGTATAGTTTCGAGTTTCTGTATCATTAAAATATATATCCAGTGGAGTTTGGATTTCAGGTCCCGAAGACATCGAAGCTGAAGCGCAAATCTAAAATCTTAAAACTTATATTTGTTCTATTCCATTATCTTTATATAGGTCAACCCTTTTTTATTTATTAGAGGTATCCGGGTTGACCCATTTTTTATATCTGGGCCAAACTAGGGATACAACCGGTATGGTTAAATACCGAACCGAACCGAAACCTAACGTAGAAAATGGTTTTGGTTTCATATTTCTTGAAATCGAAAACCAAAAAAGTTAAAATTAAAAAAATACTATTTTTGTACTATTATAATCTCAAAAACAAAAAATACCAACCGAAATTACAAAACTAAAATTACCAAAATATAAAAATACTAAACATTGAGCTTAAAATATCTAAGCTGATCCATTGCTGTCCATTCTCAGATAATGTCTCCCAACTAATCCCTGATACACAACCTACAATACACAAAATACAAGTTAGCTTAGTGAAAAAGTAAATAAAGGTATATATTGTTAATACCTATATCAAGAAGAAGGCGATGGAGCTCATGATAAGGCAAACCAAGAATCTAAAGAGCTCTTTCCGAAAGCTTCTTCTTTTAACAATAAAAATATTAATAATTGGCTTGTAACTTGTGTGTTGTTTCAAGTAAGAAAGAGATTATTACTTGAGTCTGAACCATATGAGGAGTTGAAGTATTCATTCGAGCTTCTGTATCATTATAATACATCTCTGGTGGAACTTGGAATTTAGGTCTAGAAAACATCGAAGCTAAAAGACAAATATAAAACCCTAAATCTTATAGTTGTTCTGGCTATTATCTCAAAAACTGAAAAAGTAAAATTACAAAGCTAAAATTACTAAAATATTAAATTAATGAGCATTGAACTCAAAATATCTAAGCCGATCTGTTATTGCCCATTCTCAGATAGTGTCTCTCCACTAAGTGCTAATAAAAAATATACAATGCACAAAATCAAAGTTAGCTTTGAGAAAAAGCAATTAAGAGTATATATTGTTGATACCTACATCAAGAAGAGTGTGAGGGAGTCCATGATAAGACAAACCACGAACTTCAAGAGCTCTTTCCATAATCTTTCTCTTTTAACAAGAAAAAGAATGATTATTAGTTTTTAACTTGTGTGTTGTATCACGTTAAAAAAGATTTTTACTTGAGTCTAAACCACATGAGAGGATGAAGTATACTTTTGAGCTTCTGTATCATTATAATATATCTCCGGCAGAGCTTGGAATTCAGTACTCGAAGACATCAAAGTTAAAGGACAAATCTAAAAGCCTTAAACTTATATAGTTGTTCTACTCCATCCTATTTATATAGGTCGACCCATTTTTACTATCTGGGTTACTGAGACAGACAAGGTTGCAACCGGAATGGTGAAATACCAAACCAAACCGAAAAAAATTGTTTTGGTTTTATATTTCTAGAAACTAAAAAAATTCAAACCTGAAAAATACCATTTTTGCACTATTATAATCTCAAAATCCAAAAATACCAACCGAAATTAAAAAACTAAAATTATCAAAATACAAAAATACTAAGCATTGAACTCGAAATATCTTAGCCGATCCGTTGTTGTCAATTCTTAGATAGTGTCTCCAAGTTCGTTTTGAGAAAAAGTAAATAAAGATATGTATATTGTTGATACTTATATCTAGAAGAAGGTGAGGGAGTCCATGATGAGGCAAACCAAGAAGCCCAAGAGCTCTTCTAAAAGCTTCATCATTTAACAAGAAAAAGATTGATTATTAGTTTGTAACTTGTGTGATGTATCAAGTTAGAAAGAGATTCTTGGTTGAGTCTGAACTATATGAGAAGATGAAGTATACTTTCAAGCTTCTGTATCATTACAATATATTATTGGTGGAACTTAAAATTTAGGTCTCGAAGACATCGAAGATAAATGACAAATCTAAAACCTTGAAGCTTATCATTGGTCTATTCTATTTTATTTATATAGGTTAACCAATCTTTACTTACTAGAGGTATACGGGTTGACCCATTTTTACTATTTGGGCTACTGGGCCAGACTAGGGGTGTAGCCGGTATGGTAAAATACCAAACCAAACCGAAGAAAATGGTTTTGGTTTCATATTTCTTGAACCCGAAAGCCTAAAAAATTAAAACCAAAAAATACCATTTTGTACTATTATAATATCAAAATCCGAAAATACCTACCGAAATTCTAAAGCTAAAATTACCAAAATACTAAGCATTGAACTCGAAATATCTAAGCCGGTCCATTGTTGTCCATTCTCAGAGAGTGTCTCCCCATTAACCCCTGATCCACAACCTATTATACCCAAAATCCAAGTTAGCTTTGTGAAAAAGGAAATAATTATATATATTGCTGATACCTATATAAAAAAGAAGACGAGGGAGTCCATGATGGGGCAAACCGAGAAGCTCAAGAGCTCCTTCAGAAAGCTTCCTCTTTAAACAATAAAAAGATTATTTATTGGCTTGTAACTTTAGTCCTGTATCAAGTTAGAAAGAGATTTTTACTTGTGTCTCAACCATATGAGAAGATGAAATATACTTTCAAGCTTCTGTATCATTATAATATATCTTCGGTAGAGCTTGGAATTCGTGAATCAAATACATCAAAGCTAAAGGACACATTTAAAACTATAAACTTATAGTTGTTCTATTCCAACTTATTTATATAGGTCAACCCATTTTTACTTACTAGAGGTATCCGAGTTGACCCATTTTTACTATCTAGGCCACTGGGCCAGATTAGGGGTACAACTGGTATGGTAAAATACCAAACCTAATCAAAAGGAAACAAAGAAAATGGTTTTGGTTTCATATTTCTTGAAACCGAAAACCGAATTATAAAAATACTATTTTTGTACTATTATAATCTCAAAAATTGAAAATACCAAATTACAAAACTAAAATTACCAAAATACAAAAATATTAAACATTAAACTCTAAATATCTAAGTCGATCCATTGTTGTCCATTCTCAGATAGTGTCTCCAAACTAAGCCCTGATCCACAACCTACAATGTACAAAATCCAAGTTAGCTTTGAGAAGAAGTAAGTAAAGGTATATATTGTTGTTACTTATATCAAGAATATGGCGAGGGATTCCATGATGAGGCAAACCAAGAAGCTCAAGAGCTCTTACCAAATTTTTTTACTTTTATGAAGAAAATGATTGATTATTAGTTTGTAACTTGTGTGCTGTATCAAGTTAGAAAGAGATTCTTACTTGAGTATGTACCATATTAGAAGATGAAGTATACTTTCGAGCTTCTGTATTATTATAATATATCTCCGTTGGAGCTTGGAATTCAGGACTCGAAGACAACGAAGCTGAATGACAAATCTAAATCTCTAAAACTTATAGTTGTCTATTCCATCCAATTTATATAGGTAAACCCATTTTTAATTACTAGAGGTATCCGGGTTGACCAATTTTTACTATCTGAGCCACTGGGTCAGACTTGGGGTGCAACCGATATGGTAAAATACAAAACCGAATCTAAACCGAAGAAAAAAGTTTTAGTTTCATATTTCTTAAGATTGAAAACTGAAAAAATCTAAGACGAAAAATACCATTTTTGAACTATTATAATCTCAAAAACTGAAAATACCAGCTGAAATTACAAAACTAAAATTACCAAAATACAAAAATATTAAGCATTGAACTCAAAATATCTAAGTCGATCCATTGTTGCCATTCTCAAATAGTGTCTCCCCACTAAGCCCTAATCCATTACGGATGGCAATGGGGTAGATTAGGGGCGGGGGAACTAATTCTATCCCCATCCCCGCCTAAGTTCCCCACTCCCATTCCCGCCCTAATACCCATTTAAGTTAAATGGGGATCCCCATCCCCACTTCCACATTGTAAAACTAAATCCCATCCCTACCCCCATTTAACTAATAAAGCTATTTTTTCAATAAAAACTTTCTTTTATATAGGTTTTTATTCATATATTTAAGGGTAATACCAATAAACTATTTAAGTAGGGCGGGGAGGGTACGAATTTTTTGAGACAATCCTAAATCTGCCTCGCTTTCCAACGGATTTGTGTTATACTTCTCATACCCGCCCCCATACCCGTTTAATACATTCCAACCTTTCCCCGTTCAGGGTGGGGTGAGGCGGATCCCCAATGGGGAGGGTCAAATTATTATCCCTATAATCCACAACTTACAATACACAAAATCCAAGTCAGCTTTAAGAAAAAAGAAGTAAAGGTATATATTGTTGTTACTTGTATCAAGAAGAAAGTGAGGGAGTCCATGATAAGGCAAACCAAGAAGCTCAAGAGCTCTTACCAAAAACTTCCACTATTGAGAAGAAAAAGATTGATTATTAGGTTGTAACTTGTTTGCTATATCAAGTTAGAAATAGATTCTTACTTGAGTCTGAACCATCTGAGCCGATGAAGTATACTTTTGATCTTCTGTATCATTATAATAAATCTCTGGTGGAGCTTGGAATTCAGGACTCTTAGACATCAAAGCTGAAAGATAAATCTAAATCCCTAAAACTAATAGTTGTTCTATTCCATCCTATTTATATAGGTCAACCCATTTTTACTTACTATAGGTATCCGGGTCGACCCAGTTTTATTATTTGGCCCACTGGGCCAGACTAGGGGTGGAACCCGTATGGTCAAATACCAAACTGAACCGAAACCAAAATGAAGAAAATGGTTTTGGTTTAGCATTTTTTTTAAACCGAAAATCGAAAAAATTGTAACAGAAAAATACCATTTTTGTACTATTATAATCTCAAAAATTGAAAATACCAGCCAAAATTACAAAACTAAAATTACCAAAATACAAAAATACTAAACATTAAACTCGAAATATCTAAGCGATCCATTGTTGTCCATCCTCAGATTGTGTCTCCTCACTAATCCCTTATCCACAACCTATAATAATAAAAATCCAAGTTAGCTTTGTGGAAAAGTAAGTAATTATATATATTGCTGATACCTATAATAAGAAGAAGGTGAAGGAGTTTATGATGACGCAAACCAAGAAGCTCAAGCGCTTTTAACGAAAACTTCCACTTTTAAGAAGAAAAAGATTGATTATTAGTTTGTAACTTGTTTGTTGTATGAAGTTAGAAAGATATTCTTACTTGAGTCTGAACCATATGAGAAGATGAAGTATAATTTAGAGCTTTTGTATCATTATAATATATCTCCTGTAAAGTTTGGAATTTAGGACTCAGACATCGAAGCTTAAAGGCAAATCTAAATCCCTAGAACTTATAGTTGTTATATTCTATCAAATTTATATAGGTCAACCCATGTTCACTTACTAGAGGCATCCAGGTCAATCCATTTCTACTATCTGGGACACTGGGCCAGACTAGGGGTGGAACCGGTCTGGTAAAATAACAAACTGAACTAAAACCAAACTGAAGAAAATGATTTTGGTTTTAAATTTTTTTAAACCGAAAACTGAAAAAATTGTAACCGAAAAATACAATTTTTGCACCATTATATTCTCAAAAACCAAAAATACCAACCGAGATTACAAAACTAAAATTACCAAAATACAAAAATACTAAGCATTGAACTCAAAATATCTAAGCCGATCCATTGTTGTCCACTCTAAGATAGTGTTTCCCCACTAATCCCTGATCCACAACCTACAATACACAAAATCTAAGTTAGCTTTGAGAAATAGTAAGTAAAGGTATATATTGCTGATACCTATATCAAGAAGAAGGCGAGGGAGTCAATGATGAGGCAAACCAAGAAGCTTAAGGGCTCTTTCTGAAAGCTCCCTCTTTTAACAAAAAAAAATTGATTATTGGTTTGCAACTTGTGTCTTGTATCAAGTTTTAAAAAGATTCTTACTTGAGTCTGAACCATATGATAAAATGAATTATACTTTCGAGCTTTTGTATCATTATAATATATCTCTGGTGGAGCTTGGTATTCAGGTCTTAAACATTGAAGATGAAGGACAATTCTAAGAACCTTAAATTTATATTTTTTCTATTCTATCCTATTTATATAGGTCGACCCATTTTTACTTACTAGAGGAATCCGGGTCGACCATTTTTACTATCTGGGCCACTGGGCTAGAGTAGGGGTGCAGCCGGTATGGTAAATACCAAACCGAACCGAAACCAATATGAAGAAAATGGTTTTGGTTTTATATTTCTTAAAACCAAAAACCGAAAATCTTCACGGAAAAATAACATTTTTATATTATTATAATCTAAAAACCTGAAAATACCAACCGAAATTACAAAACTAAAATTACCAAAATATAAAATATTAAACATTAAACTCAAAATATTTAATTAATCTTTTGTTGTATATTCTCAGATAGTATCTCCCCCCTAAGCCCTTATCCACCAACTATAATACACAAAATCCAAGTTAGCTTTATGAAAAAGTAAGTAATGGTATATATTGTTGATGCCTATATAAAGAAGAAGATGAGGGAGTCCATGATGAAGCAAACCAAGAAGCTCAAGAGCTCTTTCCGAAAACTTCCACTTTTAAAAATAAAAAAGATTGATTATTAGTTTGTAACTTATGTGTTGTATCAAGTTAGAAAGAGATTCTTACTTGAGTCTGAACCATATGAGAAGATGAAGTATATTTTTGAGCTTCTGTATCATTATAATATATATCAAATGGAGCTTGGAATTCAGGTCTCGAAGACATCGAAGCTGAAGGATAAATTAAAAACCCTAAAATTTATAGTTGCTCTATCTATACTACTACTGATACATACTTTCTGCCAACATCTAATATATGCCGTTAATCTCCTATTTCTCGTGCGTCGAGGACATTTTAAAAGGCTCGGATAGGTTTGAGCAGTTAAGTTTAAAGCCCAGCCGTCGGATCTGAAACAAATTTTTTGTCTTCCATCTTAAATTTTAGTCTCTCCTTTTAGTAAATCATTTGGCACAATTCGCCTTAGTAAGTTTAACAAACCAATTTCTCAGTTCTTTCTCTTCAACTTTCTCCCTGAACTCCAGATCTTGTTTCCCTACTTCAATGATGAAACTAAGGTTTCAACACAACAACACTCGGAGATCTTGCTTACATTACTCTCTCTAACACTCATTGTTGGATTCGTCTCTGTTCCTTCGATCTGGAATCAATTAGTAAACTCTCTCTCTCTCTCTCTCTCTCTCTCAATTGTGCTTATTTAGATTGTGTTTTTCGGTGTAATTAGGGCTAAATTTACTCTTTGAATAGTTGGATTCTCGTTAATTAAAGTAGAACAACTCAATCTTGCCCTATATCTGAGTTGCGCATGTTGATTGTGGTTTTTAGAGTAATTAGGGATAATTGTACTCTTATAATTGTTAAATTATTGTGAAGTCAATTGAAGTAATTGTTAAAATGTTGTAATTCCTTTTTCTTTCATATTAGAATTTCATTTATGTTCACCCAGTCACATAGTATGTAAACCATAGTATTATTTTGATCTTCTAAAATAATCATAGGAGTTTTATGAAAAGGGAACTTGATATTATTAATTTGTATGCTAATCACACACCTATGCTAAGCGCACTGAAATTATAAAGATTACCCGGTTGTGTGCCCGATTTTCTCACAAAATAAATGAAACAACTATTTAAAATGTGTTTCCATTTGAGTTTGTCTTTTTGAATTGAAATGTAAAGGAGTGTTTGGAAAATGATATTTGAGACGGCGTTCAGTATTCTTATTTAAATTTCAAAATTAGTTTCTCTGATAAATATAATCATTTCATTATCTCATGTAAGAAAACTTTTCCTTACAAAATTGTGTTGGCTATTGTGTTTTAGGTGATTTTGTATACGAAGAAGCATGGAGTAGTTAGAGCAGAGGAAGACACAGTCTCTATATGGAAGTATCGATATGGTTTCATCAATTATTCAAAGGAAGTTGAGGAAGACTAAGGAGAAGGATTCTGATCATGGAAGGCATATGAAGGCTTTCAACAGGTCAAAGGTTATGGATCCAGAAGTTCAAGTAATGGAGGATGATTTAGAGTCGGTTCCTCAGGAAGAGGAGGGGGACTTCACCGAGGAGGTATTATTGTTTTTTATACGAATTGATCAACTTTGAGTAATTTTTTTTGTTTGATTATTTTGCTTGATTCTATTGGTTAACCTATCCTTAGTCTTTCTTGGCTTATATTATGGCGTCAAAATTAGATGTTTATAATACTACTTCTCCATCATATTCAAATCCTTAATGGCTAATGATTTACTCAAATTAATCATCATTAAGTTCTTTTTTTGCTTACAGTAAATTTTGTTGGGATAAAAGTCTGGCACTATCATGGATGTTTTCTATTCAAATAGCTTCCAATTACCTTGAGTAGTAAAAAAAATAAGGGTTTTGTAGTTGTAAAAAATTACTCTAGGAAATGAAATATTAATGATGAATCATAATGTCTGCGTAAATTAAGGTACTTTTACCATTACCCTTAAAATTGTTTGAGCCCGGGACTTTGAGTTATGGGTACAGAGTCTACAAACTAGAAGCAGTAGTGTGTACTTTCGGTCTATTTGAGAAAGATATTTAATGGTTTTGAAGAGATAATTGGATTCACAAGAAGAGCAAGGATTATAACAGAAACCAAAACACGATCACCATTTGAATTCCTACAACATCCTTACCTTTGCATGGGCCTGGGTTGCACACGGATAAGCCATCTGTGTTGAGTTTAAACATACCAAATAGGGGGTCTCAACCACCTGAGAACTCTGATAGACATGCATCTACTAAAATAGGACCGCACTGGTTTTGCAACTTCACCACAAGTATGCATGTAATGTCCTCCATCTTGTAACTAGAGCAGCATTGGGATACTAAAGGAATTTTAGATCTGTCTTGAACCACAGAATCAACAGGGATAATGCCACGAAGATGCTTTCAACAAAAGACTTGTATCTTGTAAGGCAAATTTGAATTCCAGAACCACTTCCACTTATGGACTTTAGGGGTAGACCTTCTAATAACGAGTCCCATTGACTTTGATTCACAAAGGAACTAATTAATAGGAATTTGTTGATCAATCTCCATGTCCAGGATCTCAGTAATAGACCCCTCTCCACGCCAATTGTCATGCCAAAAGTCCACATGCCCAGAACCATAAACTCAAACAGTATACATTTTGATAGTGTCAAATCTTTACTAATAGCCAGCCAAGCTTTAAAGGCATAAGAAACAGATGTCCTAGGGAGCTCCCCACCGCAAACATTGTTTGTGCATTAAATTCCAAGCTTTCTTAATGGTAAAACTTAAAAGCTACTCTTAGCATTTTTGAAAATCTCATTTTTGATGTGTTTATCTACATTGCCTTAAAGTTGTTTTTATCCACAACTTAAAAGCTGCAAACTTAAAATGCTTGTCATTGCCTTAGAGTTGTTTTTATCCACATTTGAAAGTATATTCTGACATGTGATACAATTTCCAACTTGTACGTACGAAATACTTTGAGATGCCCCCTCTGAGTTTAGCGAAAGCCTTGGAGCAATTGGAGTTTAATTATTGATCATGATTTCTATGGTTTCTGAAATGAAGAAACCGGTAAGATACATGATTTCATTTATTCTCTTCCAGTTTATACTAAAATGATACTGAGGTGGTCAGAATATGTTCGAGCTCATGGTGTCTTTGTTATATGTTTTGGCTATAGGTGAGACAAATATTGCTTACAAAAGAGAAGATGAAGGATATGGGGTTATTATTCCCAAGGGTGGTAAAGCTGAGAAGCTAGAACAATATTTAGTAGAACATGCAAGAGAACCCTCTATTGCGGAATAGATACAAAAAAGTGCAAGATCATGTTGTAGCTCACTGTTCAAATGTGTCATCATTGATCCTCCATTGTTCAAAGCTTACACTTTCCAGTTTGATAGAAGAGTACAGATCTTCAAGCAAAAATAGACTCATTCTTCTTGTGTTCTTTGTTGCACTTGTTTATCTGTAAGTAACCATGTATTTTATTTTTGCTACTCTTTTGCATTCCAAGCTTCCTTTATTTTCTTTAATTGTAAACGAGCTTTGCTGATTTCTTGCTGCTGAAGATATCAAACTGGAGCTTTCACCCCATTAATGCGATCGATGGCTTTCACAAAAATGAGGGCAGGAGCTCCTCCCCAGCCGTGACCAGTTGTTAGGGCTGAGAATTCCATTAGTGCTCCTAGGCTGGAGAACGGGAACGTTGCTGTAACACCTGGTATTTCTTCTCTTCCCTTGTTTATCATCATCTCGAGCATATAATTACCATCATGTATGTGCTTATTCAATCAATTTACGCACATCTGGTAGTTCTCACATCTTTTTTATTTACTCACAACTTTCAATACATTATATATAGGATACATAAATTTAGTAAACACCTAAACCTCAAGGCCTCCATATATTATTTATACAGCTTCTCTATAGTTTTCTCTTAAGAAGACTTCACAAATCAATAATTCAGGTACATTTCCTTTGTTTTACCAAGTTTTAGAACTCTGAACACCAATTTATGAATCCCAATGAAGTTTACGCAAGCTAATGTCTTTGTGAATCTATGCTAAACTATTGCTTTTAGATCTTCTTATATTTCTACTTATATATAATATTTATCTCTATATTGTTAGCTAATCATATGTTTATCTTTAATTTCATCTAAGTTCTTATTATTTATAATGTTTAAAGCTTTTGTATGACTTTTATTGAACTAGGGTATCATAATAAAATAGTAGGCATTATAACGATTTCCAGGTGTCAGACCAAAATTTACTGACAATGTTAGAAGCCTAGTTCAGTTTGGGTAAAGTTTCAGATACCGACTTGCTGGTAACTTTACCATGGACTCCAAGTACAGTTTGAGATAGCCCAACTTTGGTTGGGCCAGTCATCCAACAAAGCCCAACTGTTGAAGTTGCAGCCCAAGCTTTTAGATGCCTTATGCTCCAAGACTAGAGAGATAAAAGTAAGAATGGGTCAAACATTGACCAAATCAAAAAAAAATGTCTTACTTAAACTTAAACCCTATATTCCAAAGCGCGAGAAGTTTTTCTCTCTTTAAATAAAAAGCCCCAATTTTTTAGGGCATCAAAACAACAACATTGAAAAGATCTAATCTTTCTAATTAATTTAAACTTAATTTTAAAATCTTTGTTTCTCTACTTGGGCCTTTAAACAACTTGTAAATGCACATAAAAATGCAATGGTGGTTTTTGATCCAGAAAATAATTAACACTTTGACTCAAATCAATCAAAGTATACTAGGCCATACCCCACAAAATAAAATAGCGACAGTGAAATTTTAATCAAGGGTACACAAGAGATTCAACTAACCGAAGATGAAGAGATGCAGATTGGAAATTTTGGGTGGAAGCCATTTTATGCAGCTTTTTAAATAACTCTTATACAAAATACTCTCACTAACTACTATATATGCTATTATTCTTCAAACAACACACATATTTGGTATAGAACGATCAAACACCAGCATAAAGAATTGTTTATTTAAATAGGAATTATAATGATTTCATATGCATGTCGTTTAAGACCTATTTTTTCCAGTTATAATGGCAATGATCCATATAAGAGATGTGCAATCAACTATCTCCGAGAGACGCTTGAAAAATGTAGCTTCAACAAAGGCTTCCATACAACTTAATGTCATTGAAATGTAACAGTACATTCATAGTCAGACAAAGGAAGTGATCTCAACTAATGAGGAGATGACAACAATACAAAGTATTGAATTGAATTTTTGGAATATTTTATCCACATGTGGTCGCAACAAAATCATTAATCGCTTAAAATAAATATGCTGAGAAAAATCAACACTTTCTATTGGAGATCAATTATGGGATAACAAAGGTGATTGGTTATTTGAGCTTCTGAAGAAAACTGTGGTATCAACTCTACAAAAGAAACGTGCATCTATGTATATACTTTTGCAGGTGGAGATGGTAATTATTTATAATGAACACAAGCAAAAAATCTCCTACAATCAAGTAACATCGACACCTACAAAACCATCTTTTGAGATAGCACATGCACATGTAATAGCATATCAAGCCATTATATGATATGCACATTATTTATTTCTACTAGCATTTGACGTATTTATATATTTTATACAAATCTTCTATTAAACAAGGACAAAGGGCACATATTAATGGTGAAGAAATGTTGAAGAAGACTAGAAGATCTGTGCGTCGCAAATTGGACTTCACTTCACAATGAAGCATTGGAAGATGGTGCTATGTTGGAAATAATTTCCAAAGTGTCTAAAAGAAATTTGTTGAAGATTAGAAAGAACGGTTTCTTATTTGAACTTTCAATAACTATCTTATTTTGATATTTAATATTTAGTTAATAATTCATCCTGTTTGTCATTTCTTAAAAAACATGTCTATTGATCATTAAAAAAATAGTAATAACCCAAATAATTTGGCATAACTACTCCTCAATTTATTAAAAATACATATTATAAAAAAACATTAATTGCCATACATTTATATATACCTCCATTTATATGTGTATAATGATTATTCAATATCTCTAAAATCTCTAAAATAAGCCAAATTGTCTAATGATCATAACCTATTTTAGTAGTAGTTTTGTCAACAAATTTCAGGCCCAACCCATATCAATATATAAATCGATCCGTATATAATAGCCCACCAAATAATAATCTTCTAAGTAATTTTTGACACAAACAAGGGCACATGCGTCAATGATTCAAAAGTTATACAAAAGCCTAAAGTGTCGGGCTAGCACACGCGTTAGCGCGTGCCTTCGTGCTCGTTACATCCTATTTATATAGGCCAACCAATTTTAACTTACTAGAGGTATCCGGGTTAACCTATTTTTACTATCTGGGCCACTAGGCCAGACTAGGGGTGCAACCGGTATGGGAAAATACCAAACCAAACTAAAACCAAAATGAAAAAAATAGTTTTGTTTTCATATTTCTTGGAACCGAAAAAATTAAAATTGAAAAATAATCTATTTATACTATTATAATCTCAAAAAGCGGAAATGCCAATCGATATTACAAAGCAAAAATTTACCAAAATATAAAAATATTAAGCATTGAACTCGAAATATCTAAGCCGGTCCATTGTTGTACATTCTCATATAGTGTCTCCCCACTAAGCCCTAATTCACAACCTACAATACACAAAATCCAAGTTTGTATTGAGAAAAAGTAAGTAAGTAAATATATATATTGTTATTACTTATATCAAGAAAAAGTAGGTTGAGTCCATGATACGGCAAATAAAGAAGCTCAAGAGCTCTTACCGAAAACTTCCACTTTAAAGAAGAATGTGATTGATTATTAGTTTGTAACTTATGTGTTGTATTAAGCTAGAAAGAGATTCTTACTTGAGTCTGAACCATATGAGAAGATGAAGTACACTTTTGAGCTTTTGTATCATTATAATATATCTTCGGTGGAGCTTGGAATTCAGGACTCGAAGACATCGAAGTAAAATGACAAATCTGAAACCCTTAAACTAATAGTTGTACTATTCCATCCTATTTATATAGGTCAACCCATTTTTACTTACTAGAGTAATCCAGGTCGACCCATTTTTACTATCTCGGCCAGACTAGGGGTTCAACCATTATGGTAAAATGCTAAACCAAACTGAACCAAGCCGAAGAAAATGGTTTTGGCTTCATATTTCTTGAAACCGAAAACCAAAAAAAATGAAACCTTAAAATACTATTTTTGTACTTTTATAATCTCAAATACTAAAAATGCCAACCAAAATTGCAAAACTAAAATTACCAAAATACAAAAATACTAAGCATTAAACTCGAAATATCTAAGATGATTCATTATTGTCCATTCTCAGATAGTGTCTTCTCACTAATCCCTGATTCACAACCTACAATACACAAAATCCAATTTAGCTTTATGAAAAAGTATGTAAATGTATATATTGCTGATACCTATTTCAAGAAGAAGGCGAGGGAGTCCATGATCAGGCGAACCAAGATGCTCAAGAGCTCTTTCCGAAGGCTTCCTCTTTTAACAACAAGAAAAATTGATTATTGGTTTGTAACTTGTGTGTTGCATCTATCAAGTTAGAAATAGATTCTTTTTTGAGTCTGAACCATATGAGAAGATGAAGTATACTTTCGAGCTTTTATATCATTGTAATATATCTCCGGTGGAGCTTGAAATTCCTGTTTCAAAGTCATGGAAGATGAAGGACAAATGTAAAACCCTAAAACTTATAGTTGCACTATTCTGTCATATTTATATAGGTCAACCCATTTTTACTTACAAGAGGTATCCGGGATGACCCATTTTTACTATCTGGGCCACATGGACAGACCATGAGTGTAGCCGGTTTGATAAAATTTCAAACCAAACTGAAGAAATTGGATTTGGTTTTATATTTATTAAAATCGAAAACCGAAAAAATCATAACCGAAAAATACTATTTTTGTTCTCTGATAATCTCAAAAACTGAAAATACCAACCGAAATTACAAAACAAAAATTACCAAAATACAAAAGTACTAAGTATTGAACTCGAAATATCTAAGGCGATCCATTGTTGTCCATTCTTAGATAATGTCTCCCACTAACCCCTGATCCAAAACCTACAATACAAAAAAACCAAGTTAGCTTTTAGAAAATTTAAGTAAAGGTATATATTGTTGATACCTATATCAAGAAGAAGGTGAGGGAGTCAATGATAAGGGAAACCAAGAAGCTCAAGAGCTCTTTCCAAAAGCTTTCTCTTTTAAAAAGAAAAAGATTAATTATTAGTTTGTAACTTGTGTGTTGTATCAAGTTAGAAAGAGATTCTTATATCAGTCTGAACCATATGAGAAGATGAAGTATACTTTCAAGCTTCTGTATCATTATAATATATCTCCGGTGGAGCATGGAATTCAGGACTCGAAGACATCGAAGGTAAATGACAAATCTAAATCCCTAAAACTTATAATTGCTTTATTCCATCCTATTTATATAGGCCAACCTATATTTACGTACTAGAGGTATTCGGGTCGACCAATTTTTAATATCTGGGCCACTGGGTCAGACAAGGGGTGCAACTAGTATGGCAAAAACCGAAACCGAACCGAAGAAAATGGTTTTGGCATCATTTTTATTCAAATCTAAAGCCAAAAAAATCGATACCGAAAAATACCATTTTTGTACAATTATAATCTCAAAAATTGAAAAATGCCAACCGAAATTATAAAACGAAAATTACCAAAATACAAAAATACTAAGCAATGAACTCAAAATATCTAAGCCGATCCATAGTATTGTCCATTCTCAGATAGTATCTCCCCACGAAGCCCTGGTCCACATCCTATAAACCACAAAATCCAAGTTAGCTTTGTGAAAAAGTAAGTAATTGTATATATTTTTGATACCTATACCAAAAAGAAGGCTAGGGAGTCCATGATGAGGGAAACCAAGAATCTCAAGCGCTTTTTCCGAAAGCTTCTACTTTTAACAAGAAAAAGATTGATTATTAATTTATAACTTGTGTGTTGTATCAAGTTAGAAAGAGATTCTTACATGAGTCTGAACCATATGAAAAGATGAAGTATACTTTCGAGCTTTTATATTATTATAATATATCACCGGTGGAACTTGGAATTCAGTTCTCGAGGATATCGAAGCTGAATGGCAAATCTAAAATCCTAAAACTTATCGTTGTTCTATTTCATCCTATTTATATAGGTCGACCCATTTTTACTTACTAGAGGTATCCGGGTTGACCCATTTTTACTATCTGGGTTATTGGGCCAGACTAGGGGTGCAACCAGTATTGTCAAATGCCAAACCGAACCGAAACCAAACCTAAGAAAATAATTTTGGTTTCATATTTCTTGTTACCGAAAAGTGAAAGCCAAAAAAATCAAAATTGAAATATATCATTTTTGTCTTATTATAATATCAAAATTCGAAAATACCAACATAAATTACAATACTAAAATATTACCAAAATACAAAAATACTAAACATTGAACTCGAAATATCTAAGCCGATCCATTGTTGTCCATTCTTAGAGAGTGTCTCCCCACTAATCCCTGATTCACAACCTACAATATACAAAATCCAAGTTAGCTTTGAGAAAAAGTAAGTAAAGGTATATATTGTTGATACCTATATCAAGAAGAAGGCGAGGGAGTCCATGAGGCAAACCACAAAGCTCAAGAGCTCTTTCCATAATCTTTCTCTTTTAACAAGAAAAAGATTGATTATTAGTTTTTAACTTATGTGTTGTATCAAGTTAAAAAGATATTCTTACTTGAGTCTGAACCATATGAGAAGATGAAGTATATTTTCGAGCTTTTGTATCACTATAATATATCTCCAGCGGAGCTTGGAATTCAGTACTCAAAGTCATCGAAGTTGAAGGACAAATCTAAAACTCTTAGACTTATAGTTGTTCTACTCCATTCTATTTATATAGGTCGAATCATCTTTACTATATGGGCTACTGAGGCAGACAAGGGGTGCAACCGGAATGGTAAAATACCAATCCAAACCGAAGAAAATGATTTTGGTTTAATATTTCTAAAAACTAAAAAAATTAAAACATGAAAAATACCATATTTGTACTATTATAATCTTAAAATTCAAAAATGCAAACCAAAATTACATAACTAAAATTACCAAAATACAAAAATACTAAGCATTGAACTCGAAATATCTTAGCCGATCTGTTGTTGTCTATTCTCAAATAGTGTCTCCAAGTTAGCTTTGAGAAAAAGTAAGTAAAGATATATATTGTTGATACCTATATCTAGAAGAAGGTGAGGGAGTCCATGATGAGGCAAACCAAAAAGCTTAAGAGCTCTTTTTGAAAGCTTCATCATTTAACAAGAAAAAGATTGATTATTAGTTTGTAACTTATGTGCTGTATCAAGTTAGAAAGAGATTTTTGGCTGAGTCTGAACCAAACGAGAAGATGAAGTATACTTTTGAGCTTCTGTATCATTACAATATATTACCGATGAAACTTGGAATTTAGGTCTCGAAGACATTGAAGCTGAATGACAAATCTAAAACCCTAAAGCTTATCGCTGCTCTATTCCATCCTATTTGTATAGGTCAACTCATTTTTACTTACTAGAGGTATACAGGTCAACCCATTTTTACTATTTGGGCCAGTGGGCCAGACTAGGGGTGCAACCGATATGGTAAAATACCAAACCGAAGAAAATGGTTTTGGTTTCATATTTCTTGAACCCGAAAATCGAAAAAATTAAAGCCAAAAAATACCATTTTTGTAGTATTATAATATCAAAATTCAAAAATGCCAACCGAAGTTTAAAATACAAAAATACTAAGCATTGAACTCGAAATATCTAGGCTGATCCATTGTTGTCCATTCTCAGAGAGTGTCTCCCCACCAAGCCCTGATCCACAACCTACAATACACAAAATCCAAGTTAGCTTTGAGAAAAGTAAGTAAAGGTATATATTATTGATACCTATATCAAGAAGAAGGCGAAGTAGTCCATAATGAGGCAAACCAAGCAGCTTATGAGCTTTTTCTGAAAGCTGCCTCTTTTAATAAAAAAAAAGATTGATTATTAGTTTGTAACTTGTCTGCTGTATCAAGTTAGAAAGAGATTCTTACTTGAGTCTGAACCATATGAGAAGATGAAATATACTTTCGAGCTTCTGTATTATTATAATATATCTCCGGTGGAGCTTGGAATTTAGGACTCAAATACATTGAAGCTAAAGGAAAAATCTAAATCCCTAACGCTTATAATTGTTTTATTCTATCTTTACAAGTATTTCTCGAACGTTGTCGTCTACGCTCTTCTCCATTGCTACGAAACGAACAATTTGATTGAATTGGTCTTTACCTTTATGGAAAATCTGCTTTGTATAAATCTGTGTTGCGTGTTTTAGTAGCGCCCGATGAGGTTCGACTTGTCGATATCTATATTGGGATTGGAAGTCCTCTTTATTTTCTTTTTTAAATGTCTCTAATAGAGTTGTTGCATATTTTATCGCAAAACTTTGCAAACCATTTAAAGGAAACAGCCAACCATTAAAGAAATTGTTTGTTGACTCGCTTCGGCCTGTAGTACTCATGCCAGCATAGAAAGTATCTCTATTCTACAAAGGTATCAATCTTTCTCTTATGTTAAATATCTCTTAGATCTAATTGTTCTCATCAAGCTGATGCTTTTTCATCAGCTCATTCCACCTTCTATCAAACTTTATAGGATCATATGTGTTGTGGATAACTGAATTAATATCAATTTTGAATGTAGATGGATCTCGATAAGCATGTCTATTTTTTTAGGGAACTTCTGTGTGATGTGCCATAGGCAGAGCCGATGTTTGGTGTTTGGGAATACCTAAGAGAAAATGTAGATCTTAGTTAACTATATATTGTCGAGTACACAATCAATCGACATTATGTACTGTTAACTATATATTATCGAGTGCACAATCAGTCAACATTCTATCTTCTTAATTTTTGTCGATAACTGCATCTTGTCAACAAATAAAATGTTGACGTTCTGACTTGTCGACATTTACGTCATTCATATTTGTTGACAAGACGCATTCAACTGACAATTTGTATACTGATAACACTAAGACCAACCTTGGGGATGGCTGCACCGATTACAACATCTTGGTCAATGATTATAGCCGTGGGGTATTTATTGCTTATTGCCTTTAGCCATGTATGGAATAACCAAGTAAAGGTGGTCTCTTGCTCATTCCTCAATAAAATACATCCAAGTTGGATTGGTTGGTAGTGGTTGTTTATTCCCACAAATAGAGCAAATAGCATCTTATAAACATTTGTCTGATACGTAGTGTCAAAAGTGACCATATCCCCAAAAGCCTCATATACACAATTCGTGAGCGTCCATCTATCCAAAAAAAGTTAAGTCCTCTGTCATCATCATCGAGCTAAATGTCAAAGTAGAACATATGATCTTCGACTTGTACCACTCCGATACAGTTTGCGCATCACCACTTAATAGATATTCTTTGTTAACTTTGGCTTTGTGGTTGTAATAATCACATTTGTTGAAGGTCTTTATCTAGGAATAGTAATAACCATAGTTAAGTTAGTTGTAATGACAACTGTAATAACTGTTTCTAGTTAGTTGTAACAGACAATAGTATATAAACAGTGCAATCTAAGATTAGAAGATTTAATAAAAAGATAATTTTGTTTTCTCTCTTGTTTCTATTATGGTATCAGAGCAATAAACCAAACGGTAGAAATCGATCCCAAAATTTTTTTCCCCCAAAATCTCCTTCTTCTCTCCTTGATCTGTGTATAATTCTCAAATTCAAAGCTCAACAATGGCGGTTCAAGCTTCTTCAAGCTCAACAATGGCAGTTCACAACATAGCAAATTTGGTCCCAATCAAGCTCAAGAAGGACAATTATACACTTTGGAAGGCTCTTTGGCTCCCAATTCTTCAAAGTTTCAACCTTCTTGGCCTCGTTGATGGATTAAACATCTCACCTGAAGAATTCAACACTGAAATTGATGAATCTGGTAAACAAATCTTCACTTCAAATCCTAAGTTTTTAGATTGGACAAGACAAGATCAAACATTGTTGATTTGGCTTAATGCAACATTGTCTGAAGAGCTTCTTCCTTATGTGGTGAATCTCCACACATCTGAGCTGTTATGGCACACTCTTGAACGTAGATTCTCTTCAATCTCTAGGTTTCATGTGATGCAACTCAAATCTAAACTTCAGATGTTGAGAAAGAACAATGAATCAATCTCAGACTATCTTCAAAACATCAAAATGATTGTGGATAATCTTGCTTCTTCAGGTTGTTTGATTGATGATAAAGATATTGTGTTTCACATCTTACATGGTCTTCTACAAGAGTTTGATGCATTCTCAACATCAATAAGAGTCAGATCTTCTTCAATTAGTACTGATGAGCTACATGGTCTCTTATTGAGTGAGGAAATCTTAATTGAAGGAAGGAACAAGAGCTTAAGTCATACAGATTCTGCAACACAAGTTTTTATTGCAAATAAAACACCAAATGGTCAACAAGATGCTTCAGCAATAAATTTTAATGGATACAGAGGGAGAGGTGGCGGAGGTGGTCGAGGATACTCAAGAAATAACAACTATCAAAGGTATCCATCCAACTACAATGGAAACTACAACCCAAACAGATCTCAACTCTCCTCTAATGGTGAAAACTCAAGAAATTTCAACAATTACAGGCCAGAAAGTCAGATGTACAATGCTGATTCTAGCAACACCTCTTCCTACAGGCCTACATGTCAAATATGTAACAAAATGGGTCATCTAGCTATTGATTGTCATCGTCGAATGAACTATGCATATCAAGGGAGGATTGCCCCATCTAGATTGTCAGCTATGGTTGCCAACACAAGTTCCCTCCACAATACAGCATCAACATCCAATTGGTATACAGACACAGGTGCAACCAACCATATCACAACAGATCTTGGAAACCTGGATGAACACACTAAGTATGATGGTGAAGACAGTGTTATTGTTAGCAGTGGCCAAGGTTTGCATATCCTAAACAATGGCTCTTCAAGTTTTAGAACTCCACAGTCAATTTTTCACCTGAAAAATATCTTGCATGTCCCCAAAATAACACAAAACTTATTATCAGTTCATAAGTTTGTTAATGACAATAACTGTTCACTCACATTTGCTCATAACTCCTTTGTTGTAAAGGACAATACCTCAGGGAGGATTCTTTTCCAAGGGCATCATAAGCATGGCTTATATCCCCTTCCTCTCCACTCATAGACATCAAAGACACAAATTTTCAGCTATCCAACTGCCTTCATTGGAGTAAGCACCTCTTCAGCCATATGGCATCAACGATTAGGTCATCCTTCTATCACTGTTCTTCATAAAGTTTTGTCTTCTAATCAACTACCTATTACTAGTTCAATAAAGTCTATGTCATTTTGTAATGCATGTCATTGTGGTAAAAGTAAGAAGTTACCTTTCAATCTTTCAATGTCAAAGTCTACATCACCTTTACATATCATTCACACAGACCTATGGGGTCCCTCACCTCAAAACTCTATCAAAGGTTTCAGATATTATATAAGTTTTGTAGATGATTGGTCTAAATTTTGTTGGATCTATCCTATTTTTACTAAATCTGAATTCTTTAACATCTTTGTTCAGTTTAAAACAAAAGTTGAAAAACAACTTAACCACAAAATCAAAATTCTTAGATCTGATGGAGGGGGTGAATTTACTAGTAGTGTGCTTACACAATTCTTAGTCACACATGGTATTTCCCATCAATTCTCATGTCCCCACACCCCTGAACAAAATGGTATTGTAGAAAGAAAACATCGACACATTGTGGATCTAAGTAGAACTCTTTTTGCTCAAAGCAACATGCCTCTTCAATACCAAATAGAAGTTTTTCATACATCTGTCTTTTTAATCAACAGGCTACCCTCTCAATCTCTTTAATATATCTCTCCTTGGGAAAAACTATTTTAAACTCCACCAGATTATTATTTTCTCAAAGTCTATGGATGTGCATATTTTCCATGGCTAAAACCTTACACACCTAATAAACTACACCCAAGAAGCAAAAAGTGTGTCTTTATTGGTTATAGCTTATCACATAAAGGCTATAGATGTCTTGACACTTCCACCAACAGAGTTTACATCTCAAGACATGTGGTATTCAATGAAAATGAATTTTCCTTTGAAACATCAATCCAACCAATAGTCCTACCTAAATCCACCCCTATATCACCATCACCCTTCTCATACTTTCAACCTAATACTACATCACCAAGCATAAACACAACAGTCACCGCCCCCACCCCCACAATCTCTCAACCTAATGGTCAAACAAGTACAACTCCAACCACTTCATCAAATACTACACCCACTATTGTACCTGTACATGTACCTGCTTCTCTTGATATGTCAATATCTCTTCTATCTGTACTTGTTCCTGTAGTTGTACCTATACCTCTTCATATGACAACATCTCTTGTACCTGTACCTGCTCCACCAACACCTGTATTTATACCTGTCCCTGTAGTTGTACCTATACCTCTTGATATGTCAACATCTCTTGTACCTGTACCTATTCCACCTACACCTGTACCTGTTGTTCACAATGTTCACAATGTACCTGTTTCTACATCCATACCTATTCCTCCTCCCATAATTCCCAGAACTTCAACAAGAACTCAACAGTCCACAAATCCCATTCATCATATGTCCCCAAGGTCAAAACATGGCATCTTTAAACCAAAAATTCTTCTAGCACAAAAACATCCAATTCAAGCTCTTTCTGTCTCTCAGTCAAACAGTCTTATAAGTGCTCCAACATGCTTTTCTCAAGCTATTAAGGATGAAAACGGGAGAAATGCCATGTCATCTGAATATAATGCTCTCCAAAGTACAGGAACATGGTCTCTTGTACCACCAAATAAACAATAACATATTGTGGGATGCAAGTGGGTTTTCAGAGTTAAACAAAAAGCAGATGGATCTATTGAAAGGTACAAGACAAGATTGGTAGCTAAAGGGTATCACCAAATGCAAGCCATAGACTTCGCAGAGACATTTAGTCCAGTTGTCAAACCTTGTACTATCAGACTAGTATTGTCTATAGCTCTTCAATTTGACTAGGAAATTAAACAACTTGATGTCACCAATTCCTTCCTTCATGGTCACCTCAAAGAAAATGTCTACATGATTCAACCCCCAGGTTTTATAGACGAGGATCATCCTTCTTATGTTTGTAAATTACATAAATCTCTATATGGACTTAAGCATGCCCCTAGAGCATGGTATGAAGAACTCCTCCATGGCCTACTTGAGTTTGGCTTCATCACTTCTACTTTTGACCCCTCCCTGTTCACAAGACACCAAGATCACACTATTACCTTCATCCTTGTCTATGTAGATGACATCATTGTCACTGGAAATTCTTCACATTACTGTCAATTTCTAATCCAACAACTGAGTTACAAGTTTGCAATGAAAGATCTTGGACAGCTACATTACTTTCTTGATCTACAAGTTCAGAGAAATTCTACAAATCTCTTCCTTTCACAATCAAAATATGTGCTGGGCATTCTACACAAAACAACAATGGAGGGAGCCAAACCATGTACAACACCAGTAAGTTCTGGTTTTAAGTTGGACTCTATCAGTGGAAATCTTTTAAAAGATGCAACAGAATACAGATCTATTGTAGGAGCTCTTCAATACTTGACATAGACTAGACCAGATCTCTCTTTTGCAGTGAATCAAGTCTGCCAACATATGCAATCCCCAAGAACAGCTCATATGGCTGCAGTTAAAAGGATACTCAAATTTCTCAAAAGTACTCTTTCACATGGTATCTTATATACAAAAGGTTCTATGTCCCTCACTACCTACTCAGATTCTGACTGGCCAGCTGTCCTATTGATAGAAGATCTACAAGTGGTTATTGCATATTTTTTGGGAGCAATCCTATTTCTTGGAGTGCAAAGAAGCAACATACAGTTGCTCGATCTTCAACAGAATCTGAATACAGGTCTCTTGCCAACACAGCTGCAGAACTCACTTGGATTTGTTCTTTACTTAAGAATCTACAGTTACCACTATCTATTCCTCCATTAATTTGGTGTGACAACATCAGTGCTATTGCTCTTGCTTCAAATCCTATTTTTCATGCAAGGGCAAAACATATTGAAGTCGATTATCACTACATTAGAGGACTGGTACTACTTAAACTGCTTACTGTGAAGTATCTTTGCACCCAAGACCAAGTTGCAGATATCTTCACAAAAGGCCTCTCCAATCACAGATTTTAACTGCTTCAATCCAAGCTTTCAGTCATCTGTTCTCCCTTCAGCTTGAGGGGGTGTAATAACCATAGTTAAGTTAGTTGTAATGACAACTGTAATAACTGTTTCTAGTTAGTTGTAACAAACAATAGTATATAAATAGTGTAATCTGAGATTAGAAGATTTAATAAAAAGATAATTTTGTTTTTTCTCTTATTTCTATTAAATAGAGCATTCACCTTGCTTACTGAGATGTTAAGTGAAGCTCAAAAGTCTCTGTTAGGTTTTTTGTAACCTTAGGAAAGAAACGATTAATCTTTACACAATAGTGGTTACGAGGTGAGACAAGTTTGTGGTTATGCACATCTGAAAAACTGGTAGCAATAAATTTACCAAGTTTTTCTTTCCAATTAATGTTCAATGTAGCTTTACACCCGCATTGGTAAGAGGAACGCTTTTTCCCATCTTGTTTACTTGTATTCGAATTGATTGTTTTGTTCTTCTTCAGGAAACCATTGCTCAAACAAGAAAAATATACTCTTTCTATCTCGTCGGATCTTGGTCGCTTTTTAGAGTTGCGCTTCTTTGTGGAGAACCCTTGCTTCATTCCATATTGTTCATAATACGAACATGCGTCATCCACTGTATCAAAAGTTTACCCTTATTATAGGGTTTCCATAAATAAATAATCAATGGCACAATCAGGTGTTTCGGAACACATACCCAACGTACGTTCATTTGTAATCCTTGGTGATGACTCATCTTTGATTACCTTTGACCAATCTGGTTCAACTAAATCTTTCATCTTATTATCCTGTCACATAGAAGAAATTATTAGATACAATTAATCAAAGACATCCAGACAATCATGGAACATATAAAATAAAAATTGACAGACAAGCATAAATGTAGAAAAAATATATACTAAATTTTCATATCAAAAACTTTGATTACATAGGGAAATACTGGGTCACAGTTATACATCATGTATGCCATTGGATTATTCATAATATACACTACACTAACATGTTAATCCCCAAAAAACTAAGTATAGTCTAGAGGTTCTCAATCCCAAACATATTCCCTTCAATCATCAGATTCTTCGAAAGAATCCATTAATTCTATAAATCTGTAATGCCAATATTCAGTTTCTAAATGCCCGTATTGTAATTCAAAGTCTATGGTTGCCAGCCTTTCACATTTTGCAGCTTCCAATCCTTCCATAAGTACTAGGACTTTATCAACCTCTTCATTTGGATGAGAGACTAGGGGAATTACTTCATTATCGTAGCCATCATCTTCCTCCACACCAAAATGCCCATTGAATAATTTACACACCCATTCAAATATCATAAACTCCATTGATCTATAACATAAACATGTTTTACTGAGTTATATTTTTGGTGTTCTATACTCTGCATGCTGCTGTCGAGTATTCAACGTTGAACCTCAGATCGACAACCACAAATTTATCGATTTGGTAATGTATCGACAATTGTTGTATGGTCTTATCTAGTATATTGTCGATGTTTTTGTTTTCGACAATGTCATCATGTATTGTTTTAGCAATACATGATGACTATTTGTCGGTGTTTGGGGTTTCGACAAATATCCTGTATATATTGTCAAATAACCTATCTCAGATGTAGTGTTCGACAATTATGCTGAGGCTTATATTGTCGTGTACTGTATATATCAACAATTAATTGTTACTACTTGCATATTTGTCATGCTCTATAGTTACAAAAATGTCGATTATCACAACATTTCGACATTTCTTGCTAAATCCAGAGAGAAAATTAGACCACCCCACTAACCTGTTCGCTCTAGATGTTGTCTTCTAAGTGTAGTCCTAATCTACTATACTGAAACCACAACAACGAATTTAGCTCGGCAATTCTTGAGGTCAGAGGTGTAATTGTCCAAAAAAACCCAACGAATTTAGCTCTGCAAGCCCATCAAATTAACCCACAATCAAAATCAAAACCCCAATAAAAACCCCACAATCAGAATCGCAACCCCAAAATCACATCCTCAGATACAGAGGGAATACAAATTTCTAACAAGCCACTCAAAAGAATGATAAAGAGTGAGAGAGATTCGTACCTGAACCGGAGATAAGAGGGGAAGAGGGAGAAAGTCGAACCTATATTCTTTTAAATTTGAATTTCGTGTAGAGAGAATGGGAGTGACGAGAGATAAGAGGGGAGAGAGAGAACAATTGCCAAGTCATTACCATGTCTACCAATTAATAAACAATGCCACCTCCTCTACAACTATGTGGTGAGGAATGAGTGTAGCGTTTTTGAGTATATGCGAATTCGCTCCCATTCTTATTTTCCCTACACTTTTCAAAGCTTATTGTTTTCCTACAAGTCTTTTTGCTATCTTTTTCTTTGCCTCCTATTGCGGCAGCCGCCACCATCACCACAACTGAATCCGGTCACTTACCGTGTTATACAATGAGCTACTGTTAGCACCCACTAAAATTACATCAAGTTGCCCGGGCCTTCTGTCGCGCTTTTCGCCACTATATTCAAACTGGCTGAAAGTTGAACTATGGTGTGGCCAAAAGTTCGCCAAGTTCGTTAAAACGTATTAAACCCGGATTATTCCCAAGTGAAATATTTCTGCCGTACTGCTACACTCCACCATTTTTGCTTGGCACCTTGTCTCTGGTCGCTAAACCCATAAACCCTAAAACAGAGTCTCACCAAATCCTCTCTCCCTCTCTCCAATAACAATCTAATCAATCAAACGATTCATACCCTTTGATCCTCAGCTCCACATTTACAAACCCCATTTCTTAGATCCAGAAACAATGGCGTGGATCTCATCCCCTGCGCTTAAACAACTCCAATGGAGGAAACACAGACTTCTCTCTCTCAATCCCTCATCTTCACTCTACTATCTTCATGGGTTTTGCTCAAGCACCTCCACAGATCCTCCTCCAACCTCAATCACTGAATCTCCCTCAAATGTAGAAGAAGATGGGGCAATCAAGTCAACAGAGGTGGAGAAGATCCATGGGAGAGTTTTAAGAGGTACGCGTAGTTTCAAACCAAATGATAAAGTAGAGGAAATTATTTGTAGAATGATGGCGAATCGTGCTTGGACACCCCAATTACAGAGCTCGATTCGGGCTTTAGTTCCTGAGTTTTATAATACCCTTGTGTTGAATGTTTTGGATGGGGCTCGGAATGCGGAGCACGCGTTGCAGTTCTTTAGGTGGGTTCCGAAGACGGGATATTGTCATGATGTTGAAACACATTTGAAGATTATTGAGGTTTTGGGTAAGGCTGCGAAGCTTAACCATGCACGGTGCATTTTGTTGGATATGCCCAAGAAGGGGTTGAAATGGAATGAAGACATGTTCGTTGTTCTCATTGATAGTTATGGGAAAGCTGGGATTGTTCAGGAGTCTGTTAGGATATTTAAGAAGATGAAGGAGTTGAATGTGCCGCGGACTATTAAATCTTATGACGCATTATTTAAGGTAATTTTGCGTCGTGGGAGGTATTTCATGGCGAAGCGTTATTTTAATGCGATGTTGAGAGAAGGTGTATTGCCCACTTTGCATACTTATAATACCATGATATGGGGTTTCTTCATTTCGTTAAAAGCTGAGACTGCAACTAGGTTTTTTGAAGAAATGAAAAGTAGGGGAATTATTCCGAATGTTATTACATATAACACTATGATTAATGGGTATTGTAGGGTTAAACAAATTGATGAGGCTGAGAAATTCTTTGTGGAATTGAAGGAAAGTAATTTGATCCCCGATGTGGTAAGTTACACTACTATGATTAAAGGGTATGTTTCTGCAGATCGTGTTGACGATGGATTGAAATTGTTTGATGAGATGAGTTCGTCAGGAATTGCGGCGAATGATGTGACATATTCAACATTGTTGCCAGGCCTCTGTGACGCAGAGAAGTTGCCAGAAGCAAGACGGATTCTTGGGGAGATGGTGGAGAGCCAATTTGCTCCAACTGATAATTCAGTTTTTTTGAAACTGATTTCCTGTTATTGCAAGTCTGATAATTTGGATTGGGCTGTTGATGTGCTCAATGGCATGATTCGGTTGAATGTTCCAACCGAAGCTGCACATTATAGTATTTTGATCGAGAGTTTTTGCAATGGTGGGGCGTATGACAAGGCCGTGAAATTATTGGATAGTGTTATTGAGAAGGAGATCCTCTTAAATCCACAGAGTACTTCTGAAATGGAACCAAGTGCTTATAACCAGATTATTGGACATCTTTGCACCAATGGGGAGACAAAGAAAGCTGAGACGTTTTTCCGGCAGTTGATGAAAAAAGGAGTTCAGGATCCTGTCGCATTTAACAATTTGCTTCGTGGACATTCGGAGGAGGGGACATTGGACTCAGCTATTGAAATTGTAAAGATCATGGGTAGGCGTGGGGTCGCTGTAGATGCTGATGTTTACAAGCTGCTTGTTGAGTGTTTCTTGAAGAAAGGAGAGCCAGCTGATGCTAAGACTACTTTAGATGGTATGATTGAAAGTGGGCATGAACCAAATTCGACATTGTTTAGAGAGGTAATGAAGAGTTTGTTTGATGATGGGAGGGTACAAACTGCGAGCAGGGTAATGGTAAGTATGCTGGAGAAGGGTGTGAAAGAGAACATGGACTTAGCTGCTAAGATTTTGGAGGCTCTTTTGATGAGGGGTCATGTCGAGGAAGCACTTGGAAGAATTGACCTATTAATGAACAATGGATGTGCTCCTGATTTTGATAGTCTCTTGGCCGTTTTATGCGGGAAAGAAAAGACGGTCGCTGCTATGAAGTTGTTAGAGTTTGGGTTGGAGAGGGATTGCAGTATTAGTTCTTCAAGCTATGATAAGGTGTTAGATGCACTTGCGGCAGGGGGAAAGATCCTAAATGCCTACTCGATACTCTGCAAGATATTGACGAAGAGAGGTGTCACTAATCTGAGTAGTCGTGAGGACCTTATCAAGAGCCTCAATGCAGAGGGGAATACAAAGCAAGCAGATACTCTCTCAAGGATGATAATGGGTGGGGAGAAAGCTAACATAGACAAGAAGGGAAAGAAAGTTGCAGTTTAACGCACTCTTTTTGGTAAATTTAGTTTTATTCATTTTGAGTAATATCTTCTCATTATCTCTTCTATTTTAAGTCGAGATGTGTAGAAGATTGGACTAAATAATATATGAGAGATTAGGAGAGATAAATATCTCACTGTTTTTATGTCTTCCTTGCCTTATTTTATTTGAAGGCTAATATTTCTCTTGGCAGTAAAACTGTTAAACTTGATTGAAAATAACGAAATTGGCTATAATCAAGCAATTGTCCAGATATTTAATTTATCAATCGAACTAGCTGACGATCTTGTATTTCTCTCTCCTCTCTATGTGAGAATTTAGTTGAAGCACAAATTGCACAATTCTCTTTTGTGTAGGATAGGGACCACTGAAATGCATTGAGTGTAATGGTGATTGGTGTGAACTGTATTAGAATTCATTCAATTCAGCTGCTATTCACATTTGATCCTGAGGTTGAGCCAAAATTGGATTTCACAATGCAAATTAAATAGTTTGAGTTGAGTATGATGTGTATATATATATGGATCCAGCCTTATGGTTATGGGTGGGTATCAAGTCCTCTATTGTTGAGTATCCTACCTAAGACTAACTTTTGAAAGCTATAGTCTCCCACACAGACAAACATAAAAAAAAAGAAGGCTTGTTTACTAGTACAATATCTCGAGGGTTGGAGAAGTGCTAATTACTCGAGGTTGTGAGGGATGAGGTTACTTATGGGGAGGGAGAGTTCCCAGAGAAATACAATAAGGGAATCCACAAAGATAAGAAGATGGAGATAAGAGAAATAAGACAAGGGGAGAGGAGAATCTAAGAGAGAATTATGTAGAAAATCAAAAAAGAAAATAGGAACAGGTAAACAGGTAGGAAGACATAAACAAGGGGTAGATGTCTTTGGAAAAGTTTACCATGAAGTGAGATTGGTTGGTAGATGTCTAAGGGTGGACAAGTACTTCTTCTTTTGGGATATCCATAGTTGTCAGGGATAAAACTCGCTTTAGAATAGTACACCTTGACAGTAATTGGTTGCCTATCACTCGTCTAGCGTAGGATATTAACGTTGTTTTCAACCTATACCTTGGCTGAGAGAACATCGTAGTTTAGAACAGAGGAGACTTCTGATTGACAATTTTTGTTGATTGGCCCATAGCATGGACGAACTTAGATTGGACCTCATGAATTACTACAAAATACCTAGAAGAAACCGTAGGAAGAGCACTACTGGTTTCTGTGTGACTGTGGGGTTGGGGAAGTTGAATGAGCAAAGGGCAGCTGAAAACTGGTGTTAACTGCAGCAGTTGATCAATTGGAAGATACCAACACATTCTTCGTATTCTCAACACGAATGACGATGGGAAACAGAAGATTATGTTTACCCTAACTTCAATCAAAGGTATTGGACGTCGATTCGCCAACATCATCTGCAAAAAAGCCAATGTCGGCATGAACAAAAGGTACCATTAATGTCAATGGGAAACCGAATATTATGTTTGCCCTAACTTCAATCAAAGGTATCTGACGTCAATTCGTCATTGTCGTCTGCAAAAAAAACGATGTCGACATGAGCAAAAGATACCGTTATTGATTTCTGGGGTCTCCTTTGCAATTGATATTTATATCCTGTGGGAGTTTGATATTTGATTATTTAAGATTTGGTAATTGTGTGATTAAGTAGCTTCATGTATGATGATTAGGGTTTTGTACTAGTTTCAGTGAGGGTTCTAATTTTCTAATTGAAGTTGTTGTCGATGCTACGTTGGAATCTAAAGAACAACTTAAGATTTCATTATTCTGCCAATACGATGGTAACGATACACATACCCCTCACATTGGGTCCAGTCTATGTTAAAAATTTGGTAAAACCCAATATTTTTCCCCGTAAGGGCAGATATTACTAAAAATGAACAAAGAGTATGTACAGAAAAGTGTTTTCTAATGAGTTTGTTTAGTTCAGTTATGACTTATGAGTTGTAAGGTAATTGAAATCCGTAAGATTTAGCTGCAATTTAAGTTTGAATCCTAAGATTTGCCCAACATCGGTTTTTAGTATAGTACGATTTAAGTTTCTAGATGTGGGCATTATTATAATTTTAGGATTTGAAAAGGGGTATGCTGTATGTAACTATTTAGCAACCATTAATTCACTGTTGTACCAAGATGAAAATGTGTCGAGATCTAATTTTTCATTAGGTTTTCTTTCTTAGTTTCTGATTTCAAGCGTTATGTGTTGCAGGGTTGGTGAGCTATCTGCTGAAGAACTTGGAACCTCATGGTGATCGTTGCTAATCCTCTCCAGTTCAAGGCACCTGACTGATTTTTGAACAGAAAGAAGACTATAAGGACGGGTGGTACTTTCAGGTTGTTTCCAATACATTGGACATGAACTTGAAGGATGATCTCGAGCGGTTGAAAAAAATCAGGTCTGCTTGCTTTGATTTGCTATTGACTTTATTATTATTATTATTAGTATTATGGTGGCGTTTTTAGTCTGTTTCTCATTTTATTATGTTTATTTTGGATCTGTTTTTGTATAAATGTTTAAGTCTGCATTTCTCATAGAAGCAAGTTATTTGTCGGTGTCAGGACTTTAGAAGCATTTTAGGTTAGAACTGAACTTTATTGAATTACAGTGTATTTCCTTTTCTCTTCGTGTATTCCTATTTCCTTAACCTTTCTTTCTCTCTAATACTTCTAGTCTTCCTGTCCTATTTTTATTATCCCTTGCCTGATTTCTTCTCTCTACTTCTTCTCTCTGCACTCCCTTCCTCTCTTATCCTTTCATTTTCTTTCCCCGGGTTGTCTATGTGCAGTTCCCTTTATTGGTGTTCCTTCTCTTATATATGTATAGGTATTAATACATTTAGCTTTTGATTATTTATTCTAACAGCAAATAACTTTCTAGATAAACCACGTGATTTCACCATAAGGGCAAAACATTCAAAATATGTAAGTGCACCATGATTGGTAAATAAAGTTATTTTTTTTATCCATTGCCATTTATTACTGCAGGGGAATATTTTCTTAAGATAATGTTTACCTAATGCAACTTAACCTAGACAGTTAGAGAACCATTCATGTGGTTTTTATCTCGTTAGATTATTGGTTAGATATTCACTGAGACTCATTTGTTCCTATGATTTTTCTGAATATACTCATCTGTTATAGGTTTGATTTACGTGGTTTTAATGTTGTAACCTTGAGGTTGACAATGTTTTTCACTCTTCGGATTTATGCAGGAACCACCATAGTCTCCGACATTACTGGGGTTTGCAGATGCGTGGACAGCAATAAGACGACTGGGCGCAGGGGAAAGATTGTTGTGTCCAAAAAGCGTTCAGCTGTGTCCTCTTTATTTCTAGGAAAATCTAGGATTTGTTTGACATAACATTAATGTTTGAGATTGAGGTTTGATTAAATATAGGATTGGGTTCTTCTAATTTGCGAAGATGGTCTTCATACCATTATTTATTCAACATTTTGTTAATGCTACTCTGCTATGTTCCCATTATTCTCATCTAGTTAATTATGATGGCAGGTCTGTTCACGCTTTGAAGAGTCCCAATTGCATAAACTTTCTTGCAGGGATCACCAAAGATATTCTCAATAGATGTTCACTCTGTTACAAGAAGGTTATTGTACCTTTAATGACACTATACATGAAACCCTCGAACCTATTTCAAGGTGATCTCGATACTTCTGTAGCTCTGAATGAAGCTCAAGTACATTAAAAAAAAAATGCAGCCATTAGAATTATCACACTAATATAGTTCTTAAAAATCTGAATTACGTGGTGCTTTCCAAAGATTATGGAAAAAAGAAAATCTCACGGAAGTGCCACATGATGAATTAGGGATCCAAAATCAAAATTAGGGATTTGGGTTTGCCTTAAATTAATTAGGGGTATTTTAATTTCAAAATATAAAGACAAAAAACACTTTCTTTCCTGGGATAAGTGTAAAAGATGAGGGGTAATTCTGTCAAATTTACTTAGCCAAATCTAGAGAAGAGGTAGAGAAGGTCAGATCAAAAGCAAAGAAGAAGTAAAAGAGAAGAAACAAAATTACATTCTGCAATTGTGATTTTGATCTTCGAAACCCTAAATCTCCAAATTTCGATTTCTAACCCTAATTTCCTGGTACGTCCAAATTGAAGTTTCTTACCTAAAATTAAAGTAAAATCGATAGAGTTAATGACATTTATGGTGTTGTAAAGCTGCCGTTTATGGTTTTATTACAAGTTTCTGTAGTCAATTTAGGTAGATTTTGGTTTTAATTTGTGTTTTCTTGGATGATTTAGGGTTTGTGTTTGGGAAAGATTTCATCTTTTTTAGCTGATTTTGGTGTAATTGTTGTTTTGCTTGGCAGGTGCTTCTTTCCTATTCTCTTGTTGTATTGCTGCTGTTGAAGACAGGTAATGGGTGTTAATGGTGGATTTCCTTTTAAGTTTCTGATTTTTAGTAGGTGAATGTTGCATCTTTATTGGGTTTTTTAGTAGGTGAATGTTGCATTTTCTTTTTCTTTTTCTGTTAAAGGGGTATTGAGATATATTCAATTCGTAATTAGTTTAGTTTGAGTTGATTCGGTGCAGTTATTGGGTTTTGGAAAACTCAGAAAGTATTATACATACAACATACATTAGATATATAGTGCAAGTTTTTTTGTGTGTGGAGTTTATAGTGTGAGTTATCATCAAATAAACAAACAAACGAACAAATAAGGGAAGTTGTTCTTCCTTGGTTAAACTCAAAGCAACCCCCCCCCCCCCCCCCCCCCCCCCCCCCCCCCTCTCTCTCACACACACACACGTGAAGTGCATAGTTAATGATTAGGGCATCACTCTCTCAGTAAGAAAGCGGAAGGCTTACTTGATCTTCCTCTGTAAACGAATTGAAATTCACGGAATATCCCTCTGTCTCCCTAGAACTTAGCTTCTCACTGCCCTAACTCTAATAGACACCTTTGTCTTTATGTCCCCCATAACACTGCCCTAACTCTTGAAAGAGATTGAAATCTCTTTTAAATTCCATCTGAGTGTAATAGTAACAGGAATATATAAGGATTTAAGGTCACCGAATTGATCTTACTCCATATTAATTCATGATATAGTGTAGTTGATTATGCAAGTTTAGGTTAATCATGATTTTGGGTGGCCTTATTTGTAAAAAATAGTTTAGAAATAAAAAACTGAAACATTGTTCGAGCCAGAAATAACAACTAAGCGTGAATGTTAAAGAGCCAGATTGTCTATGCAACGTGTTTTTGTTTATTAATGAAGATCTTAAAATACCCCTCCTGAAATGTTGAAAAAATAATATTCAGGGGGATCGCCCCCAACCCGTGACAGAACCCGACCCACTTAGCTCCCACCCATCCTCAAGCTTAATCCTGACCTGACACCGTTCTTGCTTAACATCATCAATGTAATTCCAGAGTTACGAAAACTTCGGTGTTGTTTTATGTAAGGGCCTTTGTATAACTACACAGCTTTTTATTAGTTGACACAGATGGGAAGAGAAAAAGGGTTGGAATAGACGAGGTAGTGAGAGAAAGATTTAAGGAAGACAAACGGTGGACCAGAAGGGAGAGGAGATGAAGACAACCAATGGTGGTCAGTGGAGCGTTGGGGTTTCGGGGGTGGGTACAGGAATTTGAAAGAGGCAGATTCGGCTGATAGAATGTTGAGGCGAAAAAGATAGGATGAAGGGAAAGCTTTCAGATCCAATACCAAGACGACACCTTGACCTGGACTTGCTTTTTTGATCAACAGAAGCTAAATCCATTAAATGAAGGTGTCATCGCCGTTGCTAGTAGGTTGAGGCAATGACATAGCATTGAGCTAACGAAATCTCTTTCACAAAATAGCTTACTGGAAGTTTTGCCATATAGACGAAGTAAACAGTAGTGTATGACGTTATCTTTTTGATTGATTGTACAGAAAAAAAGCTCCTATGGCATTCTTTCGATTAAACTGATATTAAATCAATATTTAAGGCATGTTTTATGTTGACGTGCTAATGTTGTCGATTTCCTCAAACATGACCCAAGTTCCCATCTTCCCTCCTTGGTACATACACGATTTTTCTTTCTAGAATACCTACTTACCAAGCCTTTTGGTTCCCAAATTTTTTTACCAGCTACTTGGGCTTCGCATGGTAGCGACATGAGATATGTTTTAAGTTTAATTGAGGGTTGTGTACATCAAAAGTTTAACATTGTTATTCCTGTTTGAGATTGGGTAACTCAAACTTAAAATGTTTAATTTCTTGGAACAAGTGTCTGGTTATCTTTACTAGTCAATATTCTAAAATGGAAATCGTAATACAGTCATAGAAATGCGGATCGTACCAGGGTACAATATTAACCATAGTTAAGAACGTAGAGTTCAGGAAGTATTCGGTATGGAGCAAATACGGTTACAATCAAGGTTTAAAAAGTCGAAGGCGGAAGCTGGTGCTGACATAACCCTTTCTTAAAGTGAGGCGTATCTAAGAGCTCAGTAAATATTAGAATATATTGGAAGGTAAAGTGATTCTATAATTAGAGAAAGAAAACAAATTAGGAAATGAATCAATCAGAGTGAGAGTGATGAGGGGTCAGGATTGGGACAAAAACGTTAAAATAATTCTTACAACAATATTTTATAACATCTTTAGGGACCAAATTAAGACTTGTTTTCTTCTGACTATAATCTACTTACAAACACCAAAAAGCAAACTTTTTCAAATCTTCAAACACCTTCATCTTTTGCTGTTGTTGTTGCAATGTTATGTATATTTTGAGCCGTCCATGTTGTCAATCTCATGGTTCAAAGTCTCAGACTCAGGACCCGGATTGCTCAATGCCACTTGAGTTGGATCGGACGATTCGACCTTGAATTAGTCTGAGTTGCCTTAAATTTAATTTACATCAAAAATAATATTATTTTATTTTCTGATCATGATGGTCAAAGTATTATTGAAAAAAATCAACTGATCCGGTTCGGTCCACTCAAAGAAACTCATGCAATGTGTGCCGTGTTGGACCGATCTATGATTTTTTCGAGAGTTCACTCCGAATAAGGTCGAACTAGCCTATTATGAGTTGGTTCGAGCGAGTTGGGCTGAATCGATCCAAATTTCAAACTTGATTCAAACCCCATTTAATCTTCCTTGCACATTGAGAAATAACATTTATCTTGAGGATGATCTATATGACATTGAGATCATCCTCACAAGAAATCAAATGTTAAATCATTATCAAAATATTTTTTTAAACTGTTGTTTTAAGAATGGATGTCATTTTTTTTGTACCTGATCTTATCCTTGAGATAAATATTTTTAAGCATGTAGCAAAATAGTGACGAAAGGAAACATATTAGGAATGCAAATGTGTTAATTAAGAAAAAGATTCAAGTAGAGATAAAATATACAAAAGACGGAAAATAATTAAGAATGTTTTTAATTGGGGATAGTAATTATAAAATTTAGAAAAATGAAAGAAAACCAAATTGAATTAAAGATAATAAATAAAGAAAATTATTATAACAACTAGTGTGCTTGCACCCGTTTTGAGGGTGTTCGAGACCCCCTCAAAACTCTCTCCCTCTTTTTCTCTCACAATCTTTTGAAAGAAAAACAGATTCTCTTTCTTTCCTTTTGCACATGCCCCTCAAATCTATCTCCTCTATATTTTTCACGTGTCGTCCTTTTTGTCTCTTTCCGCCTCTTATGATTTTAGTGTTATACCATAGTTGGCAATATTTGACAGCTCATTTAGCCTGCGTAGAAACTGATGGGGGTTGACAATTGTTCAACCCTAATTAGCAAATATGACAGGTAGAATTGGTGCTCTAAGGTAAGCGCGTATGTGTGGTGAAGTGATAGCCATTATACCAGGCGCGTGGACAAACATCTACTGTGCTTTGGTTTTTATGGCTCAGGCGAACCGCACTGTAGGCTCGTCTTGGCCGCGTTAAGTAGTAGTAGATTATATAAAAAGGAACAAATCATAAAAGGGATCAATTTCAAAGGAAACAAAATCAAACTCTCGGTCTTCTCCTCTCCACCATTAAACCTTTGAAGCCCTAATTCTGTTTTTCTCTATCTCCAAAAGTAAAAGCAAAGGTCGAATATCTTTCACATTTTTGGTATTGATAATCGGAGATGATTTAATCTTGAGACTCGAAGAAAAAAGGTATGTATTTGATTTAAAATCTCCAAATTTATGCTAGTTTCCGGTAATGTAAGTAGCGCGTTGTCGCCGGTTAAGATTTTAGATGCATGCCTTATTTTTGCGCCTTGATCCATGCCTTGATCCAAGCTTTGACTCGCATCTTAATATGTGCCTCTAAGAGTGAAGGCGATAGATAGCCTTACCAAGAAGGGTAAAGCATAAACCTGAAATTTGTGTGGCATTAGGCACTAAATTCCCAAAAATTTGATCCTTGAAATCCTAAAATCCCCATATTTCATTTTCTCATCCTAATTTCCTGATACGTCAAATTGAAGTTTCTTACAAAAATAAAAGTAAAATCGACAGATTTAATGACATTTGTGATATTGTAAAGCTGCCGTTTATAGTTTTTTATAATTTTTTATAGTTCTGATAGATTTTGGTTTTAATCGTGTCTGTTGGACGATTTGGGGTTTGGGTTTGGAAAAGATTTAGGGTTTGGGTGTTGGGCAGAAAAGAGTTGTTCTTCTTTGGCGAAACTAAAGGTATTTTCCTCAAAGGCTTGTTAAGCAGGTTTTCTCCTGTCTAGAAAACCTACTTCGCAAGCATTTTGGTTCCTGACATATTCTTCCTGGCCTCTTAGGAGTTTAGTATGGGTATTGACTTTTGATCGTTGTCATCTTTATCCAAGTACTTCTGTCACTGTTTTATTGATGTTAAATGTTTTTGGAATATGATAATTTGCAGGACTAGTGATTTATGTGCCAACATACTGTAGTGTTATAATGTCTATTGATTTAGTCAAACCAAACTATTTCGATCATGATGATGATGACGATGATGATGGACCCACAGTTTTCAAAAGAAGTAAGCCATCTTCTTCTAAGCAACACCAACAAAACTCAGAATTAAACAAATCGTCATCTCAGAAGAACGATGGGTCGTCTCGGAGGCAAGTTCCTGATACACATTCTCCTAATAGTCAAAATTCAAGTTTACAGAGGAGTAAAGTGGTTCCATCTGCAAGGCCGTCCACAGCAAAGCAAAATATAGAGAACTCAAGGGGTTCAGCTTCAATAACTGATAAGTCAAAGGATAAATCTGGGAATATTTCTAGAGTCACCAATGTGGACAAGAAACCTTCAAAGCCTTCTTCTGCACATGATGCAAAGCCATCCACATCAAAGCCCAATATAGAGCATTCGAGGGTTTTAACTTCAATATCTGATAAGTTAAAAGATGTATCAGGAGTTTCTAATATGGAGAAGAAGCCTTCAAAGCCTTCTGTTAAGCAAAGTGATGATTCTGATGATTCTGATGATGATAAACCCCTGAGTTCTAGACTCTCCACAGTTTCAAAGGTGGTTAGTTCACCCAATCCTAGCTCAGCAACGAAGAAAATTAAGATTGAAATAAAATCTGCCGAAGATTCAGAAGATGAGATTCCTTTATCATCCAGGTCCCAACTTAAGTCTGGTGGGAGATCAGCTACTAAACAATCCTATGACTCTGATGACGAGAAACCTTTGGCTTCTAAAATCCAGCAAAATGGTTCTAGCAAGGTTACGGGTGAACTGGCAAAGTCCTCAAAAGTTTTGAACAAGAGACCGCTGAGCAATGTCTCTACTTCATCTCAGTCTCTGGTTAAAAAGCCCAAACTTTCAGATGCATCTGCTACCCCTAAAGTTAAGCAAATGAATGTGAAAGCAGAATCTAGGAGTGACGAGGATGACAATGAAAATGTTCCTATTTCCCAAAGAATGAAGAAAGTTGCGCAATCGAACAGTAAATCACCGCCTACGAAGAAAACGTCGCTGAAAGTTGTTTCTTCTTCGTTCAAGAAAGGAACCAAGAAATCTGTGAAAGTGACAAAGACATCAAATTACTCTAAGTCGACAAACATGTTGCCTAGCTCTGGAGAAGGGCAGAAATGGACTACCTTGGTCCATAGTGGTGTTATATTCCCTCCTCCATATAAGTCTCATGGAGTGAAGATGCTCTACAATGGGCAGCCGGTTGATTTGACTCCGGAACAAGAAGAGGTTTGTTTTAAGATTTTAATATTTCATATTTACTTCTTTTCATAACTGTGTTAACATGAACATGATCTTGTCTCATACTAGTAGCAGTATCATAAGACCACCGTATCTTTTGGGGTCATTTTGCAATAAAGCCGACGAATATCAATAGTTGGAGATACCCCGTGCATATAGTAATTGTATTTCCCTACATGCAGTGGGGACATTGCAAAGGACCCCAAAACGTGTTGAGGTATCACATTCTATTATCAGACTGATATGATTCATATGATATTGATTAATGAAAATGGAGGGGATGTCTCATAAGTTTCCAAAAAAGGGACACATCTTCAAATAAACAAAGGTTCTTTACTCATTAACCGCTGACAGGGGGTTATTTATTCTTTCTCTCCTGAATGCACAGGTTGCAACAATGTTTGCAGTGATGAAAGATACAGAATATGCAACGAAACAAAAGTTTCTTGATAACTTTATGAATGATTGGAAACTGATACTTGGGAAGAACCATGTAATTAAGAAATTCGAGCTCTGCGATTTCACTCCAATCTATGAATGGCACCAGATGGAGAAGGAGAAGAAAAAACAAATGACTACAGACGTAAGCTACTATCGCACCGTTTTCTTACTTGATCGATTATTCTGCATTATATCTATAGTGACGTACATATATGTAGTGGTTTCATATGGCTTGTTACTAGATTAAATTTTCTGTGAGTAACTGTTTATATCCTAGGTAACAACGACACGGATACGGGTGTCGGAGTCCGACACGGGTACGGGGTGTTGAAAACGGCAGAAAATTGTTAAGTACCTTGCAAATAGTGTTGGACACGTGTGTCCGAGGGTTGGGGTGTTGGACACATTTTATTTTTGAAAATCGAAGTGTCGTTGTTACTTAGTTTATATCTTAATGAAACCAATTTATCAAAATTGAAAGGTTCTTCTACTCACATTAGTCAATTCATAACTCAGCAGTAAATTTTTGAGTTTATGAATTGGCTACATTTCTTTCTTCAATTTTATTTTGGTTACGTATGTATGTCACTCGATACCCGTAACTATTTAATGGGAATATAATCCATAATGACATATTATATTACACCCTTCTTCTGAAGTGGAATTTGGTTCGCTTTTCTATTCTTTTCATTTTTTCACTAAAAGGTTGTGGTTCATTCAGGAGAAGAAGACTTTAAAAGAAGAAAAAATGAAACAGGAGGAGAAGTACATGTGGGCTATAGTTGATGGTGTCAAAGAGAAGGTTACCTCTTGCTTGGCCTTATATATAACGTTCTTTCGGTGTTCTGCTACTAAATGTTGTGGATCATAGATGATTTTCAGTTAAGAGAGTATGTAGTCTTAGTTGGTGTATAGTAATCAAGAAAGGTATAAGTAGCTTACACTCCACCAGTATGCATTTTTTTTTTCTTTTTTCAAAGCTATCAATAAATAGTTGTTCTTCACTTAATCCAAATGTCCTATCATCTCATCACTTGTTATCGAAACGAAGACCTTCCGGACACTAAGTAGAAGCTTTGATACTTTGTTTATCTAATCAGGGCGGTGTTTGTGGATTATCTCTTAAACATTGATTAAGTCAAAAGGAATCAATCCCGTTATGTGAAACTTTTAGGAATTGTCAAAGAAGTCACAAATCACAAGGCAATTATTGTACTTGCAAACCTGCGATAAATGGGAAATGAACTATGGGCGAATAGAAAGGGAGCTTTGACTATGAAGAAGAACCAAAAATATGGTATTCTACTTTCTTGCTTTGTTCTAAAATAGCAATACGTTTAAGACCCTAACCAACCTACCAAAAGAGAAAAAAAGTAAATAGATTTCCCTTAAAGAATCCTATTTCTCATTATGTGTGCTTGGATCAGAAGTGTTTCTCCAATTGTTTGAGCCATAACTCAACATATTGATCTGAGAATCACCTGGTGATGGGATTCTATCTGCGCACTTAACAAAACTGGAGAATTGGGGTTTATGAAGTGGTATATCTTTGGTACGGGGTTTCCAAAACTTGAAGAAAAGAGAAGCAATATTCTTTGGAGAAAAGTTATTTAAGTAATGTGACTCTAGGTCCTTATGGTTGCAGTAAGTGAAGAGACTATGAAAGGAGAGCCCTTAGGTTCCAAGTATTGGTTTAAGATTGGGGCATGGAAATGGTTCCTCTCGGCAGAAATTGGAGTCATTTAAATTAAGGCAAGCGGGTTGATATAAGCATAAATAAGGCATGTGTTGGGTTTTCTTGGGCAAAGAGTGGCCTCTCGGCGAAACACCATCAGGTTTTACCCAGGATCAAGTAGCCCTCTTTAGGCCTGATCGGTTTTGGCAAACTTCATATTTGAATTGAGCCTTTATTGTGGACTCGGTGTTGACTTTATCTTAGGCTGAATGATTTCCTACATGCACAAATTTTAGTAGGTTTTTTTATGCCCAATGATCATGTAACTATGAGCTTAATTTACTATGAGAGGTGCAAATTTTACAGTGTTACTTTTATACATATAGTATAGTGTTCTCAAATGAAAAAGAACATCATTCTGTTTGTCATTATTTTGCTAATGTTTACACTAGTACTGAATATTAACAACATTAGGGTTTACCGGTCCTATGAAACATTGGTTACACACTGACAACGAGCTTTTGATTAGCACTTGATAACCGTAAGATTCATGCAGCCCAAGTAACAGCTGTAATCCTATGACAAAAAATTACAAATCGAGCTGATTTTTGTGTGTAGGTGCCCCCAAACAGACCAATCCTGTTTATGCTTCATCATATTTTTTTTGTTCTATCGGTCTTGTCTTTTCTTATTGGTCTCTACTCATTGGTGCTGATACTTCTAATTTTATCTTGAAAATCTATCTCAGGTTGGAAACTTCAGAGTTGAACCACCTGGGCTATTCCGTGGTCGTGGAGAGCATCCAAAGGTTATCTAAACCACATTGATGGATTTAATTTATAAAATACAGGATAAAATGTTTAGATATGTAGTAACTCAACCATTTTCATACCGTAGAATTGTTGTTTTGTATTTGATTCTAGATGGGAAAGCTGAAAAAGCGCATCCGTCCTAGTGACATCACAATAAATATTGGACATGACGCTTCGATTCCGGAATGTCCGATTCCCGGTCAAAGGTTCTGTAGTTCTATCTTAGTGGAGAGTATGGTGAACAAAGTTTAGAGACATTGTTTTTGCATTGAATATATTTCTGTTGCTATTGCAGGTGGAAGGAAGTAAAGCACGACAACACTGTTACTTGGTTAGCCTTTTGGAATGATCCGATCAATCCAAAGGAATTTAAGTACGTCTTCTTAGCAGCTAGCAGCTCGTTGAAAGGGCAAAGTGACAAGGAGAAATATGAGAAGGCTCGACTTTTAAAGGTATAACTGTCAACCCTATTTTCTTATTAGCTTGTGATCAGGGCATACAATGGGTCTGGTTCGACGCAATCACGCCTGACCATAAATTCATATTTAGGTGGTTTGGTCCTTAAAGTTGATCCAAATAAAATTATTGTTCGGGTTTAACTTGAGCTGACTTGGACCAGGTTCGATATGGTTTTAACATTCATAGACCTGAACTAGCCGGATGTCACTAATGTTTTTCAGCACAGATGGTTGTCAGTGCAGTTATCTAAATCTTTGCTGACTATTTTTGATGCAGGACTACATAAAAAATATCAGAGTCAATTACACGAAAGATTTTACACACAAAGATAATACAAAGCGACAAGTAGCAGTTGCTACCTACCTAATTGATAAGTTAGCTCTCAGAGCTGGCAATGAAAAGGTAACTCACACCATCTAATAATATATCAAATTTCAGTTATAGTCTAAGTTGCTCGTTATCCTTATATTGCTCTTTTATTGGATTATATCATGTTTCAGAAAAACTTCCAAGTATACAATCTAGACGATTTTTTTGACAATGATTCTTTGTGTTCATTTTTTTTTGGGTGCAAAGTAAGCAAATATTTTAAGTATGTTTTTAAAAAGTGGAAATGTACAATGAAGATAGCAATGAGAGAGATAAAAGGATAATTAGTGATGTATTGCGTTTAGACAGCATTTTGCTCCCATAATCGTGTTTCTAAAGTTTTTTTTTTTTTTTTTGCAAGGCAAGCCGGTTTTATATAGGGATCCGTAACCCTGAGTTTCCAACCCCATGAGATTTCGAACCCACGACCTCTCTCATCATGTTTCTAAAGTTATTTGACATAAAAATCATATTGCGTAAAACTGTTTTCATACATTAGTATATCCGCTAATATATTGCAACTTTTATTTTCTCTTACTCTTCTATAGGGTCTTCTTATGCACGTACTGTAATGTTTTAATCGTAACATTTTTCATAACTTCGCCGTACAACTATATTCATGAATAGTATTACTGCTTTTTCATTTTTTTTTACTTTAATTAACTATTAATCCAGGAGGTTTTTTTTGTGTAATTTATTATCCTTGCAATTTGCAGGATGACGATGAGGCAGATACAGTCGGTTGTTGCACATTGAAAGTGGAAAATGTTATATTAGTTCCTCCAAACCAGTTACAGGTGAAGTCCTGATCCATAACCAAAAAAGAAAACCCGGACCCAGAGGATTTTCTTACTTCTATTATTATCTAAAGCAAGAATGAGCGATTATAAGGAAACAATTGTTTTCTTATACACTCATGTTTGAGGTCATTTTGTGATGCCAACTGGATGTGCAGTATTTTACTAGATCCCTCATCCCCTCAGAAAATTCAGAAAAGATTTTCATTTACTTTTTATCTTAAACTTTCATGCTGTTTGATTATTATTATTATTATTCCTTTACCCAGTTTGACTTCCTCGGAAAAGATTCCATTCGATACTTCAACACCGTTGAAGTTGAGCTTCCAGTGTATACAGCAATAAAAAAATTTAAAACTGGTGAGCTTATGGGTCTCTGTCCAGCACCATATTATTCTAGCTTTTACATTTACCTTTACGATTTTATCTAATTAATGTACTCTTTATCTTTTAATAGGAAAAAAGGACGGAGAAGATCTTTTCGACGAATTGGATACAAGTAAATTAAATTCTCATCTGAAGGAACTCATGCCCGGGCTGACAGCAAAAGTGTTCCGTACATATAATGCATCTATAACTTTGGATGAGATGGTAAGATTCAAGCTGGGAGTGTGCCCAAGTGAAAAGGTCTCCTAGCTTTTATTGTTACAAAGACCGGAAAATATGCAAAACGTAGATAGACAAAAGGAGAGGCAAGTCCCAACTTAGGATTTGTAAATTAAACTCCTCTCTTCTTTTCTAACATGAAGTTCCCAGTAATACACTAGCTGGGTTGGAGAAGAACAAAAAAACAATGTTTCAGAGGATTGGAACTAAAATAAATTACAGTGTTGGATGTTTGATCTGAGCGCACAGAATAGGTTCCCATGAGTTGAGAAGCTCGATTCATTATTAGCTAAATACCTATGATAATGTTATTTTTACTGTTTTACATTTTTCTGAAATGTTCTTGCTGCAGCTGAATAAAGAAACCAAGGCTGGCGATGTTATGCAGAAAATACTTGTGTACCAGGGTGCAAACAAGGAGGTATGCGTGTTATTGGAGTTGCTTAATTAATTCCCTAATCCCAGGAAGATTAGTTCAACGTCTTTTTAGAAAATTGCTGACCTCTAGTGTTTTGTTGTCGTCAATTTTTGTGTGATAACATGGCTTATTATGTGAATCTCATTGTTACTTATGGCAATTGCCCTGATAGCTAGTAGACCTCGCTCTCATGTTGCTTGAGACAGACAGATATCCTTCTTGTGTCATACCCATTTTTGTTTTGTTTCACAGTTTTTACTGTTTCTGACTCTTGCCTTTTTACAGGTTGCAATTATTTGTAACCATCAACGTGCCGTCTCTAAATCCCACAGTGCACAAATGTCAAGGCTGAGTGAGAAAATGGACGAGTTGAAGGTAACAGCCTTTTTGTTCATTTTATGTCTTGAAGGTTGCAACTTTGCGGTGATCTGGATTTATTTTCCTCTAGTTTTTCAGCTTTTGGCAACGACCTTCGCCCAAAACTTACAAGATGTTCTCACTGTTTTACTAGATAACAATGATCCTAGTTTTGCTACATGCTGGGAATAATGTTGTAAGTTGGGGTTGATACCAAAGTAAATCCGAAGTCCAAAACAGCGATAAAGAGACGTGATCTGGATTTATTTTCCTCTAGTTTTTCAGCTTTTGGCAACGACCTTCGCCCAAAACTTACAAGATGTTCTCACTGTTTTACTAGATAACAATGATCCTAGTTTTGCTACATGCTGGGAATAATGTTGTAAGTTGGGGTTGATACCAAAGTAAATCCGAAGTCCAAAACAGCGATAAAGAGACGTTTGGATACACTATGAAAAACAACTCTTTGATAGTAGACTGATTTAAATTAGTTAAAGGGACATATACATAAAGTGTGGATGCAGAATAAAGCAAACTTGTGAGAAATATAAAAGTGGGATTTCAAATTCAGTCAAAAAAATTGTCTACTGATATTTGGCCCCACTATCTCCAAAATGACCTTTGACTATACATATGTATGTTGATGTATATATGAAGGGTATGTATTTTATCAACCTAACTGTCTATTCTAGAAGGCATAAATAACTTCTTCGTCGGTAAAAATTTGCATCCAAACTATCTTCAGATACTAGGTTATTTTTGGCACCCCTAATTATTAGGTTCATCTTGCTTTATGTGAGAGTTTGCTTCTGTTTGAGTAGGCTGTGTTGGATGAATTAAATACTGATTTGGCGAGGGCAAAGAAAGGGAAACCTCCACTGAAGGATGCTGATGGAAAACAAAAGAAGAATTTGACCCCCGAAGCGTAATGAGACCCCAATTCCCCTGTTTTAGCTCATTTTAGGGTCTCCACTTATGCTTTCATTCTTTAAACTTTTTATATTCCAAATGCAGATTGGAGAGGAAGATTGCTCAAACAAATGTGAAGGTTGAAAAAATGGAAATGGATATGAAGACGAAAGAGGATCTGAAAACCGTGGCATTGGGGACTTCAAAGATAAACTATCTTGATCCTAGGATATCAGTTGCTTGGTGCAAGCGCCACGATGTTCCAATTGAGAAGGTAAGTCTTCAACTTTCTGCAGCATTATTTACACGTGTGTTAGTTTGGTTAATCAATGTAGCATCAGAGCTTTCTTTCCCGTCTGCATATAGAGTTTGTCATGATATGATAACAAGACATGATATATCTCGTATATGTAAAATGGGCTCAGTTTCGTAGAAGAATAAAGACGATCTCTACATTGTTAATAGCACAAAGCTAATTATTTTCTGCTCTTGGCAGATATTCAATAAATCTCTTCTTGCAAAGTTTGCTTGGGCGATGGATGTTGATCCAGACTTCAGATTCTGAAGAACTTTGCATGCCTGAAATTTGACCTGGAAACTGAAGTGTATTCCCTCTTTTTATTATTATTAATTTTTATTTTATATCTTCGAGCGGGAAATGTTGTATGTGAATCTTTCAAAACTGTGAGTTGAGACTGCGCGAAGCAGTACATTGCTTTAGCAAGAAATGTTTGTTGAGGCAGTTTTAGATTGTATCAACAGCAATTCAGATATTTAAGGATAGGATTGAACACAACAAGCAATTGTGTTCTTAGACATCTTATTTTACCGAAAAGACAGTTGGATGGCCATATTTTTGGATTAAGAAAATTTATTACCCTGCAACTCTTTAATCTCTTTTGCAGTTTTGAGTGTTTTGACAGTTTGGATGGAGTCTTAAGAGTTCTGACCAAATCAGCATCTCCACCTTTTTCAAAGGATCCTTTGGGTGCAGGCGCTTGTGTATCATCAACACACCCCTCAGTAAATAAGAGATCATATTGTACAAGTTTTTATGTCAAAAAAGTGGAGTGACCCCAAAGTAATAATTTTATGCCTTATGCCTTAACACGTGTGTAGGACATAGGCATGATTTACGTAGCAAGCAATTTTTTTTTATTTTTTTTCATAAACATTAGGAAGCAATAGGTAATGATTTGGTCCTAGCTGTTTCATAAAAGCTAGTGTTCATTCTTTTGCCTAATGGTCGCCAAGCAACCGTTCTGCTGCTAGAAGTCTCTACAGACTTTACTAGAGAGATACTTTGTCTGATGGGAGCAACATAGGGAGGCACCACATTTTGGTCTATGTCAAGCTGAGGCCGGTAAAACAATCCAGGAGGCCATGGCTCATCACTGGCATAATGGCATATTACTTTTCCTCGCCTTACTTAAATAGAGAATACTTTATTATCCTAGTTGTTGGGGTTCTGAGAAAGAGATCTAGACGAAGATTTGAAGAAAAATAAACCAAAATGTTGGGTATATGATTTCCTAGGAGAGTTGCTTTGGATAAAGATCTGAGAAATCACCAGAAGAGCGTGGATTGAGACCCCTAATCTACCATAGCTCCAACATAAACTTTGATGTTAATGGAAGGATGATTAATGGCATTAACCTACTCACCCAGATCCTGACATTCCACCTCGTTTCTAGGCCAATTTTTCTCTCATGGTGGCCAACCCATGCTGGCTCACAACCCTGGAATGTGGTGCCCATTCTAATGTCAGATGCCTACCTAAAGGTTTCTTAACCCACCCAGAATCCTAAACACACGCAGGACCTTAATCAGCAACTAGACCTAGAATTCACCAACCTCCCAACTGAACCAATCACACGGAACAATAACTTGAAATATCTCCAAAGAAGATAGTATAATGAATACACGCAGTCATAATAGACACCCCAGTTGGTACCGATTTATTTTTTCATACAAGTCGTGGAACAGTTCCGGATATGAATAAAAATTACCAACATATACGTTCATTAGTACACAACAGAATTTTCTAGCATCAGCTATTGTTACAAGTTGGATCAACACTAATAACAACAACAACAACAACAGCATATTAAGATACACAAGCACACACACACATAATGGCTACCATAAGTGGTTAGTTACAAACAAACAAACCATTTAAAGCAGATGAGGTGAGGTTGAGTTGGGGTCATCATTCATCAGTGCTGACATATCATCTCTACCTGTAATATGCCTGTTGATACCCATATCCTGCATATATCGGCGGATAATTTAAGGGAGCTCCTGGATACGTCCCAAGCACAGCTTCTTTTGTTGGAGAATACATAACTGGTGAAGGTGGGCTCCTGCTACCATACATGGTGGGAACTGTAGGCCCATAAGAACTGTAGATCGCAGACTGGTATTGAGGAGAATGTGATGGCGAGTGCACGAATGTTGGTGAGACCATTGAGGATGGCGAGTGAACAAAGGTGGGTGAGACCATGGGGACAGCTGGAAAAGATGATACATATGCATTTGTTAGGCGACCAGCTTTTGCAGGAGGCATTAAGGGCCCACCATTGTTTACTCTTGTTCGTTTATTGGCTGGGACTGCACCACCTGGCCTTTTCTTATCAACTTTCGTCTTCTCTAGCTGTTCGAGGCGTTTTCGGAGGGGTTCAGGAGGTAACTCCAACTCAAGTTTGTACTCCTCAATGCACTTTATCACAGCTCGAAGTGCCGACTGTTCCTTGCGTCCTGCTACATTCTGCAAAAGCCATCAAGAAAGAGCTTAAGTTCATTCAGTTGGAACATTTCATTAAATTAAACAAAAAATAGTTTGAACGTGACACAATATCCCTCAATCTAAGATCATCTGCAGTTAATAGTATTTTTACTGAACCAGCAGATATACAATTTATTAGATACAAAAGACTCACGAAAAGCTAAGTGCAACATTTGGTGCAACATTTGTCAGAAGTATGAAAATCTCACGACCTTACTTTTGCCAGGAAGCACAAACATAATTTGCATCTCTCCCTCTCCCACATTTTACAAGGATAACATTCATGGACCTTGTCTAAGTAGTTTTCCTGGTACTATTGGACGGTTATGTTTTCTTTTAGTTTCACCTATAGACCAAAGATACTCTTTTGCTAAATGCATTGTTATGTATATTATATTATATAATAAGCCCATAAACCATCAAACATAGTAACTCTTTATTTAGTATTAAGAGAATGTAATGAAGTCCCTGGTTCATACGTAATGGAAATTAAAGGAAGAAAAATAGTTATTGAATGATAAATGTTTACAAAGTGGTACCTTTTTATAGGTGAGGCCATTCTATGGACTCCTACACAAAACCTAGATGTCAGGAGCCCAAGACATGACTCTAAGCAAACTGATTGGGTTCACGTCACTGTTAGAACGATCTAGATTCAATATTCTGAAATTGATCGCGATATGTCTAGGTCGGTCCAACTGGGATCCACACAATACATATATAAAATCTGTCTGTTGGATCAATCCAACATTGCTTTACCTCATTTACTCTAACTCTATATCCATTAAAAGTCTTAAGATTGCCAGCCTCATATTTCTGGTTGACCTCTGATGCTCAGCCAGATGTTCTTTCTCGTGTGACAGACACGGGTGTGCGTAAAAGATCTTAGTCAGATTATTCAATCAACTAAATTCGTCTTGCAAATGTAAATGGTGTACCAAGCAGTACCATAATTTGAAAGAGTGGAAGAAAGGCGTACCACAACTTGGCCAGTTCCAGCCATCTTTGAATCCTTCAGATAAGCTTTCAGGAGAGGAACAGGGGGGAATTTGTCCACCATACCCACTTCATAAGTAAAATGTACAGCATCGACCTGCTGTCCCTTGTTAATCAATTCCTCAATCATGTCTGCAAGTAAAAAGCATAGCAACCCGTTGATAGTTCAATATTTGGAAAATGCACCACATAAAGAAAATATATGATTCAGATATACACTATTATCGAGCCTTTGAGTTTGAGTAACATGGTGATAATAGATAATGATGTTCTATAAGAGATGAAACTTTCTGCAGTTGTTTAAACATATCAAGCAACAAGGCTGTTCATTATTGCAAATAATCAAATTTATGGAACATTAACAAAGCGGTGAATACAAAATTGAATGGTAGACGAAGCCTACTTCATCACCCCATATGCATGGTAATCAGTTCATTAGTGCCGCACAATCATCACTCTTTTTCATTTCAAACATCATATACGAAAAAACAAAGTAACGTATCAATTCGAGATAATAAAAAAAAACATAATACTAATCAATGAATCTTATTGTCTATTTTACTTACAGAAACGGACACGAATCCCTTTCACTACCTTTGTTGAGTTTTTTTAGGCATTTCTATATTTACCCACTCTTCTATCCTACTTTTCGCAGACCACAAAAGAATAATCTAAAGAAATTAGTTGAGTCCTTGATGCAGACTGGGAAAGATGTTCGAAATGTTAAACGTCCCTCGAAGGGAAAGGACAGATAACAAGTTTGTAACTTCAAAAGAGTTATATCGCAAGTCTACTCATCATCTTATTTAGTCATTGCTCGGTTGAGGACAATTCTAAGTTTGCTTGAGGGACATCTCAAGATGAGGAGGTTTCTGCCGTACTCGATCATAGCAGCAAGTTTTTGGAAATATGTGGGCTGTCACCGGGTGGAGAGAGATTTACCACCCATTATGGAGGATTTCAGAGGAAGTAGACTTTTTTTCTGGAGTAGATTTGACAGGAGAATGCACTGATACTATATGTGATTTTTGCATTAAGATATGATACTTTGGATTGTTATTCGTTTATTGTATTAAAGATCTACCCACATTTTCAAAAGGTAGCCCTTAAGCTGGATAAACCTAATCTTGTACGAGGCTCCATCTAGTCTCAGAGAGATATGACAGTAATTCAATATCATGACTTATACTTACTAAATAAAGCTCCAATTTCATAAATTCAAAAAAGGTTCGGACCGATTTGGGGAGTGTCTGAGCTGTCCACTTAGAGAAGTTTTATCTTGACCAGGAAACCATCTATTGGCTCATAGCTTGAAACAGGATGATGACTAATAATGAAAAAAAAAAACATTTTTCTCCCACCAAAGTATTTAAACAGCTTAAGACCTTGATATAAATAACTACCATATTAATTACTAAGAATTTTCCATAGATAATCACTTCACGTTGTCTAGAACAAAAGAAGGGATTTTACTCAAGCTGCAGAACCATTTAATGTGCCTAGAGGTGAAAACTTCCCTACACTTTTGGCCTTTGGGCATTTTCATTCTTTCTTCTTGCACTTACTGCCTAGCCAACTTGCATAGGCAATAGCAATTATAGCATCATCACTCTTTTATCACCCTTTCTCCCAATTTCTCTGTGTATTTTTCCCTTAAATCTCTTCCCCCCCTCCCCCTTCTCGGTATCACAGCTGCAGTTAAGAGTTTCTACATACTCAGATCCCGTTAAAACATGTAATAGTTCTCTTTAGCTGACTCCCAACTGTGGTTGATAAGTTCATTTATACTCTCTACAATGAAGGTGGTCAGTAGTCACTCAGTTTATGCACTCGAGTAATAATACATCAACAGACATCTCTAAATATTCTGTCACTCTTTTAAGTTCCTTTCAATTCTTCATTCTAGCTTCTACATGGATCTCAAAGTTAAGCAGAAAGTGTAAATAGTAATACTCATCTCACCGAGATCTAGCCAAACTAAAAAAAGTAGATAGGAATATCTAAAGTAGTGTCAAATTTTCGAGACGAAACTAGAGAAGTCTGGGTCCGATCTAGATGTATTTAAAAACTCAGATTACACTAATAGGTATTGCTTGAGAAGCCTTTTCTCAAGCCAAATTCATACTCACTCTATGCAGAGTACGAAAACAATATTATACTTTCCCTTATATTCATATCTTTAAGAAAAACTTAGAACATGAATTATCTGAAACTAACTAAAGTTAAATTAACAGCATACATACCAGGCATTTCATCCCCAAGACCAAGAGAATTCGCGAGCTTAGGCATCTGCTTCCTCCAAGCAGAACCAACAACGAGCTTCCGATACAGATTTGCATCCTCCTTGGACACAATCCCAAACGTCACCAAATGCTGTAAAAACGTATGCACATCAGGAGTCTTCACATTCTCAATTCCCCCACGCTGATCCAAACTCTCCTTCCACACTTGTGCAATCTCCTCAGCCCTCTTCTTCATCCTGGGAGTCACCAAAGGCCGTGAATTTCCCAATACCGGATCCGCCACAACTGGAATAAGCGATTCCAAAAGCAAAACACAAGCCCAACCCAAATCACAACTCAACCTAGGCTCCTCACTCCTCTTATCAACAGGAAACACCTCCGAAATGGCTTCCAACACAAACTTGGCAGGATCAATACAATCCAACAAAGCCACAGGAATGTCATTCCTAAGCACCCCCAACTCCTTCTTCCTGGAAATAACGAACTTCCAAAACCCTCCAGAATCCATCTCAACACAGAAACCTCTCAAACCACTGTCACCATCAACCCCAGCACTCAAAGAAACCAAAGCGGCCTCTTTACGCTGATCAACCCTCACAAGCTCAACCTTCACATTATCCGTAATAGTAACCTCCCGATTCTGAAGCACATCTAGTGTCTCCTTGGTCTTATGATCAAGGGTTTCAACCTTCAATCTCAAAGCATCAGATTTCCTTTTGAGATCTTGCTCTAAAGAGGTAAAATGATCCGAGAGTTCTTTCCACAACTGAGTACAATTGTTCATCAAAGAAGTCTGTTTCTGGAAATCTTCGAAGCTCGATTGAAACATCATAGCTTCTTCTACGCCTCCAATGGCGATTGAACCCATCCCTAAGATTAGGTTTCCAACTCTGACAAAAGGGGATTTTTTTTTTAGTGGGGATGGTGGGTGATAAAGTGAAACTATAACGTGGATCAATACATGTTTGACACGTACTACATTGTTCTCAAAAGCACAAATAAATTCAGGCTTATGTCCTTTGCCCACACATACTAATATTATCTTTATAAGCCCATTACTAGTGTTGAATAAAACCCTCTTTTTTTCATATGCTGATATATATCTAAATTATATAATGTTAAGGAGCATGACCAGCGGCGGAAGGGCTTCCCAAAACCTCTCATTTTATGGCTCGTGCGCTAAGTATCTATTTACTTTCACATTATTTTAAACACCTTGAAAGATCTGTATGTTCGGGTGCTGGTGAATGCGGTGTCCTCCTCTAACAATATCGCTCGCCGTCACTTGATTTTTATGCGTTGCTTTTAAGGTCATGTTTGTTTTTTGGTCAAGGGTGAGAATAGCTGTAATCTTTTGAAAACTTCTCACATTTGACATGTTTTTTTGTTTTTATAAAAGTAGACATTCTCTCCAGAAAAATGAAAACCGGAAGTTTGACATACTTCCAACCTAAAAACTTCTCACCCCCCCTCCCCCCGTGAAGTTTTTTGGTTAGGTTGACTTCCAACCAAAAAACTTCAAGTTTGGCTTTGACTGATCGTTTTGCCGCTATGCCGTAGTCTGATCGTTTCCCACACTGTAAACGGTTTAAGTGAGGGTATTTTGGTCGTTTCAAACCCAAAAAACTCAAATATGCCAAATGAAAAGTCACCTTAACCCCAAATAAGCCAAATAAAAACCCATCCAACGTTTTTTCCCCCCCCCCTCTCTCTCCCACATCTCTCTCTATCCTCTCTCTCTCCTACCCTCATACAACTCTCTCTTTCTCACTCTTTCTACCTCTACCTTTCTCTCTTCCCCTCACTCTTTCTCTCCTATATTTGGTACTTTAGTATGTGATTTGCACATTTTTATTTTGTTTTTGTCTTAAACCACCATTTTAATTGTGTTGTTGCATTAATTTATGATGAATTAGAAAGGAAAATGTGGTTTATATGTATTTTTGATGTTTTTGTGGAGAAACTTCTAATCTGTGGTAAAATTAGATGATTAAGCCAAACAGACTAGTAAGAAGTTGAAGTTAGAAGTCAGGATTTTAAGTACAAGTTCTAACCTTCAGCCAAACGTACGCGAGTTTTTTCCAATCTTCTAACCTCAAAATTTTCTACCTCTTCTCACTAAAAAAAAAAAAAACATGGCCTAAATATAAATGGGAGTAGAAAAATGTCTGACTTCTTGGGATCACCAACAACATCCCTTTTCTCTTTCTTGTTCTGAAAGTTTGAAACTACAACATTGTTCAACAAATGACCTTGTATATGAATATGAAAGAAACCCGATTTAGTTTACTCCAACATCTCATAGAATATCGTACTTCCCAAATTCCAATTTCCATGAAGTTCATCAAAAATCAAAGCATGAGAAATCCTTCCACAAACACACCCAAAAAAAAAGGATAGCTTTTTTTCTTATTAATTCGTATAGATGCACAAACCAAAATGATAAATTGCATACCTGATTGTGTTGAGTGCATGACCTTAATTAGTGGTGGAAGGTTGGACTAGACTCATAACAAAGATGTGCTACAAAATAACTTTACTTACTATTACAGCTATATAGTTTTACATATATGATATATTCGTTATTAGCGTGACTTCGATGCTTTGAGATGTGCCAGTATTAAAAATGATTACTCTAATTAGATTATGGGGATGGATTCATGAACACTACAACAATGAGATGTTGAAGTCTCACTCAATATGAACCACTATCTTTATTAGATGAGTGGCTCTTAAAATTGGGAGTTGCTATATAGGGAAATGCATGGTAAACAATGATATTAGGTGGCAATGACGTGGCTATTTCCCTCTTTCCAAACCAACAAAGAATTTTCAAATTACATTACTCTTTTTCTCTCTCTCTCACTCTTATACTCACCCCTGTTTCTCTTTATCTCACCATTAGAGGCGAAATTGGGGGTTTTCGACCAAAATCACTCCTCCTCATCTCAAACTCTCTCTTTCTCATACTTTAATTAGAGGTAAAATTAGGGTTTCAGATCTCTGTGATTGGTTGATTGGAGACCTGTACTGAAGATTAGTGTATTAGGGTTTGAATTTGGGGGTTATTTACAGAGAAGCATCTAGGGTTTGATGTTTGCTTGGGGTTGTTGCTACTGCCTCAACCTATACTGCTTTTATGTGTATTAGAAGCTATGGGTGTTCTCAATTTTTCTTTGAATTCCATTTTTATGGCTGTATGTGAAATTTAATTTTTTCTTCTTTGTAAATTTCATCGCGGCGATATTTTACCTTTTTCTACTTGTATACTCTCTCATGCTACCAAATTACTTTCAGAAACAAATGTTGCCTAAATGTAGTAGAGAACCCCTATTTGTGCTTATGAAATGTTGTTGATAGGCATGAAAAATGCATATTTTTGTCCTTCAAATTACATGATCTAGAACCTTATTTCATATTTTACTCGGCCTAATTAAAGTATGTTTGACTATTGCAAGTAATAAGACAATTATGACCAAGCCCGTTCTGAAAGCCCAATTTATAAGCTAAAGGCTACTGCTGGAGATGACCTAATTGTCAATAGCTACTGGAAGACTTGGTAGTCAAGACATGCTAAAAGATCTCCACAAGATCAGAGTTGTAGAGAGTTAGGAGGATTTTGTTAGATTAAAGATAGAGTTGTTGAGAGAGAGGAGGGTTATCTTTTTATCTCTGGAACCTGTAGCTTTTCTTTTACTTTAGAGAAGAGAGAAAAAGAAGATCACACTAATGTTACTCTATTTTTGAATTTGTACCCTTGAATCAATGTAAGTTCCCTATTAAATTATATTTAAGTTCTTTCAATTTTTCATAGTATATTGTAATTTTCAGTACTAAATTTGATAATAAAAATATGATTTGATCTATGCATCCCTGAGAACGAGAACCCTAACCTATTTTGCAACACCCAATTTTATGCGGTTTATCAAATGGCGTCGTTGCCGGGGATGCAATCGATTTTAAAATCGTGTTTCTTTTATTAAATTATTATTTCGTTTGATGAGATTTCTTTGTTTATATCAGTAATAGTGATTTATCTTAGTTTTGCTCCGCTTGTGGTATTTGTTTTATGTATTGTGTGTAGGAAAAGGCAGCAACAACAAGCATTTTGGGTTTCATCAACAAGCAACAACAATTGTCGTTCCATCTCCAACTTTCAGCTACAATTCCACTCACTCCTCACCATAAGGACTCTAATCAATTTCCAGATCCATCTTCATAGATCCACACACTAACTCACACCTCTTCAAGCCATGATTTTCCTTCTTCCCTTAATTCGATTGTTACTCAATTGTGAGAGGGTTTGTTATTGATATTTTGATTCCTTGAGTTTGGGTTCCAATTTTGCGAGCTTGGCGTTCTAGTTTTGCACCTTTATCATGACAAATTTTGACCTAGAGTTTTGACTAATTACAATTCTTCGCATTCAAGGTTAGTTCTTATGCCTGTCTCTCTCTCTAAAAATCAGAAAGAAGAAATCCTCATGGGAAATCTCAGAGCTCTCTCTTCTTCTTTGTATCTCAGATCCGGATGAAGTACAATTTCTCTTTCATTTTTTTCTTTCAAAAATCTTCCTAAACTAGATTTATCTGTTTTATCTTTATCTCTCACAACAGATTATTCACTCAAGCTTCATCATTTTGTAGAGTTATTTAGGTTTTCAGTTTTGATGATTGTTTGTGAATGTTTGTCTGTATATCCTGAGTGTTTGCAGGTGAAGATTATGAATTATAGTTAACTGGGGATTAGTGATTGAATTAGGTTCAGCGGTTGATGATCGTATATCTGCGATTTTATTTTAATTTTGCCATACGGCTGATTTGGGTTCAGCGGTTATTATCGTCATCTTCATCGCCATACTGTTTTTCTGTATAACTTTGTTCGCATCTACCAAGTATTATAGAGCTTTTTCTTGCCAAGAACGAGTCTGATTCAACAATTGTTGTTCAAAAGCTCTACCTAGGTATTCCTCTTATGGGAACGACAATATCTATTGTTCGATCTAGACAGTTGGGTAGCATTTCTGCTACATACTTGTTTCACGAACACAGACATACATAAATATTATTTTTCAAGTTTATTGAAGGAGATGGACATGGTTGATTAAGAAGGTAAAAGTTTGAACGCTGTCTAAAGCCAACATCAAAGTAAAACGACAAAGCAACGAAGATTTCTAGTTTCTTAAATTTTTATGTATTTTTAGTATTGTAAGGATTGAGAAGAATTTTTGTGTAAAGATTATTGAGAGATGCTCTATAAGGTGAGGAAATTATACTCTGCTGCAGGTACAACTTTAGAACCCCTACTCAGGCCAGAAATCGTTTCAACGCGTATGTCGCCAACGATCCTGGGTGGGCCTTCCCAACAGTTTTACCAGGGTAACCAAATGTGCTCCTAAAAATGCCACCCTGTAGGTAATCATCTTTCTACCGCACCCTCCCTTTCGCGGTCCATCGTTGTTCAATTATTGTTTGATTGGTTAAGTGTTTAATTTTTACAACAACGCCTAAATAAGGGTGAACCAAAACAGGATTTCATCACCCGTGCGTGCCCACGCATTAGGACCCCAGGAGTTTATTACTCGGTTTTATTCTTTTGGGTATCGACAGTCCCGACCACTTTAAAATATTTTCAGATAAGAAGTCATAAAAAATATAGTTAATCAAAAGGCTTTGCTCAGACCTGGAGTAACACGCTCAATAGAAAAACCCGATAAGTGGCTACGTTTGCTGGATGACATACATTCCCTGGCATAGCTAGTGTGGATAGGTGACTCTAAGCAGTTCGCCCTGCCTTCCAGTACAGGTACTTCTAGGTGACTAAAACTGTACACGAGCTATCGCCAAAGCGAGTATAAACAACTCAAGTATAAACCGATCCACTTTCAGGAGTAGGAGCATTGAACCCTGAGACTGAGTTCATAACTTAACTTAAAAAAGAGACCAGTAAAACATTCTTGAGTGTTTGCATCATTCTTAAGATCTTTTAGTGTGTTTGCATTCATTAATTAAGTTGTATATTTAATTGGGGTAACACCCAAACTCGGACTAAGAACGCTGCTAAAATCAATATGAGCGGGACTGATGGGAACGGTCTCAAACCTACTGCTGCTAGGAACGGTCCCGAACCTGCTACTGTTGCGGAGAGAATCACTCTCCGCAATCGAATGCATCCTACAGTGGTTAGTAAACCTTCGTGTATTGTGATTCCCAGAAATGTAGGAAACTTTGATTTAAAATTGGGATTCTTGTCTATGCTCCCCAAATTCCATGGTAGTCCCACTGAAAACCTGTATAACCATCTTATGGACTTTAGGGATCATATGCTTATATTAAACTTCGAACGTATTACAAATTTTTTTCTAAAATTACGTGTGTTCCCTTTTTCTCTTATGGGAAATACACGCAATTGGTTGTACGCTCTTGAGGAGAACTCGTTAAACACATTTGAATAACTCGTTAAAGAGTTTTTGAAGAAATATTTCCCTAACCATAGACCTGCTAAGATACGATAGAGTATCTATAGCTTCACACAAAACTGAGAAGAGTCATTTTATGACTACCTACAATGGTTTAAGGATTTAGAGCAAAGATGCCCACATCATGGGATTCAACTAATTGATATAGTTCAAACTCTTTATGAAGATCTAGACTATGACAATAGAGCTCGTGTTCAGTTTATGTGCGCGGTTACATTCGATGAGAAAACTGACACTGAAGTTTGGACATTTTTAAATGATGTAGCAAATAAGACTTACTAATAGAAAATGATGAGAGAGGAAAGACCTTGTCACAGTGCAAATGTGCACCAAGTGGACTCTAATTTAGAGTCTGCCACTCTTAGTACCATTCTTAATAAAATTGAGAATTTAGAGACTGACAAAAGGGAGAAACACCCTACCATTTATTCTGTTAACCATGTGGCGATGCCACTTTGTGTGTTTTGTAAGAGTTCAGACCATCTGGTCCAAGATTGCCCTAACGTGCTTAGTTTAAGGGAGGGTAGGAAAAACCAAACCAATGCCATATATCAATATCCCAATAGCCAACCTTTCAATGGTGGATGGAATAATAATTCTAACAACTCCAATTCTCAGGGAAGTAGAAATTACCACCAAGGAGGTTCTTCTGGTAGTGCCCCTTATCAACCATACAACCAAGTGAACCATTACCAGTCTAGTTCCTCGTGGGACCAAAATCCGTTATACCAAGCTTCCCATACTGAGCCTTATGTTCCTCTACACAATAAGAACATGCCTACTCCAACCACGTCCTTAGAAGATACTCTTAAGGCATTTATGCAAATAACCCAGTCGTCTACTGCCAAACTTGAGGGTCAAATTGGTCAAATGGCAACAAAGATAAACACCAGAGATAAAAGAATGTTCCCCAGTCAAACTCAAGCTAATCCTAAAAGAGAATACTGAACATCCTAGATCTTCCAATCGTAATGGAGTCAATGCCATCATTTCTCTTAGGAGTGGTACGAAAGTTGATAATCTGGTAAAAATGCCTAAGGAACCCGAGGAGGAAGTTTAAAGTAAACCCATAGAAGAACTTGTGAGTTAGGAAGAAACCGCGATAACACATATTCAGCCACTGGCTCTTTTTCCTCAGCAGTTATCCCTGGCTAAGAAGGGCAAGAGGAGATTTTATGGATTTTTAAGCATTGTGTGATTAACATTCCTATCCTTACGGCCATAAAGTATATTCCTCATTACACAAAATTCTTCAAAGATCTTTACACTTTAAAGCGCGCATACATGTCCTAAAAAAGGCTTTTCATGTTCATGAGAGTGATACGTCTATCCTTTTAGATACACATGTTAGTTATGTCATTTTGCGTAAATCCCTTCCCAAGTACAAGGATCCGGGATGCCCTACAATTTTATGTACGATTGGGACCCGTAAGATAGGAAGAACTTTACTTGATTTAGGTGCCGTCGTGAACCTCATTCCTTACTCTGTCTATGAACAATTGGATATCGGAGTACTTAAACCCACAAATAAGACCCTATAGCTAGCGGACCGATCCATTAGGATTCCCAGGGGTGTGGTTGAAGATGTGTTGATCCAGATTGAACTATTTGTTTATCCAGTAGACTTTGTTGTGTTAGATACTGAGCCAGTAAAAAACCTTGAGGATGAAATCCCTACGATTCTTGATCACCCTTTTTAACAACAGCTAATACGGTAATCAACTGTCGCAATAGAATTATGAAGTTAACCTTTGGGAACATGACAATAGAATTAAATATTTTTAATGCATCACATTCCCCTTTTAATTTTGAACCACTTGAGTATAATATAATCTAGAGTCTTGTGAGTAACACTTTTGAGAGGTCAAGTACCTCGGATCCTTTAGGGACATTCTTAGCCCATTGATGAAGATTGTGAGGACGATTCGTACATCCATGAGGTGAAAGCCTTATTAGATTTAACTTTAGAGATTTCAGAGTTGGAAGGTGAGCATGAAATCTTAGATGTTAATAAACTCATTCCGGAGGCTCAAGTAACCTCCCCAAAGATCGGGCTTAAACCTCTTCCCTCTAACCTCAAGTATGTTTTTCTAGGTCTAGACAAAACTATTCCCGTCATTATTGCCACTGACCTAGAACCCCTTCAGGAAGAGAAGTTGATTCGCGTTCTTAAGGGAAATACGAAAGCTATTGGTTGGAGTATAGAGAACATTACAAGAATTAGTCCATCGGTTTGCATGCATAAAATCAAATTAAAAGATAATGCAAGAAAGTCTAGGGAAGGACAAATGAGATTGAATCCTATAATGGTCACAGTAGTTCGGAAAGAAATTTTAAAACTTCTTGATGCTGGGATCATCTATCCCATTTTTGATAGTCAGTGGATTAGCTCGATCAATGTGTCCTAAAAAAGTTGGGAATTACCATTGTAAAGAATAAGAATAATGACCTCGTACCCACTAGAACGACTACTAGATGGAGAGTCTGCATAGACTATAGGAAACTTAATTCGGTCACTAGGAAAAATTACTTCCCCTTACCCTTCATTGACCAGATGCTCGGGCGACTCGATGGGCCCAAATTTTATTGCTTCTTAGATGGCTACTCAGGGTACAACCAAATACCTATCGTACTCGAGGACCAAGAGAAAACGACTTTTACATGTCCTTTCGGCACATTCGCCTACCATCGCATGCCTTGTGGCTTATGCAATACTCCTGCGACATTTCAGCATTGCATGTTAAGCAATTTTTCGGACATGGTAGAGTGATTCCTTGAAGTTTTCATAGGTGACTTCTCATTGTTTAGCGACTCATTTGACTAGTGCCTTCATAATCTTTCCCTAATATTACTCAGATGCCACGAAAAGAACCTTATTTTAAATTGGGAGAAATGTCACTTTATAGTAAAAAAAAAAGGGATAGTTCTGGGGTATATCATCTCTGAAAAAGGAATAGAAGTTGACCAGGCCAAAATAGATGTCATTTATAGCTGTCCCCCACCATGAAATGTTAAGGATGTTCGTTCCTTTCTAAGACATGCAGGTTTCTACCGTCGCTTTATCCAAAATTTTAGTAAGATTGTTCGTCTATTAAGTAGACTTTTGGCCAAAGATGTGGCCTATGAGTTTGATACGCCATGTCTTGTTGCTTTTAAAAAGCTTAAGACCCAGCTCACAACATCACCCATTATCGGACCACCTTTCTAGAGTTAGCCATTCGAGTTAATGTGTGATGCCTCTGATTACTCTATAGGCACTGTTTTGGGACAACAAATTGATAAATATCCCTATATCATCTACTACTCTAGTAAAACGTTAAATGATGCCCAATTGAATTACATAACCACCGAGAAAGAACTCTTGGCCATTATTTATGTGCTAGAAAAATTTAGATCTTATCTTATATGATCTAAAATGATTGTTTACACGGATCATGTCGCGCTTCGACATCTTTTGTCAAAGAAATATGTTAAGGCACGGCGAATCCGGTGGGTATTACTTTTGTAGGAGTTTGACCTTGAGATTCGAGATAAAAAGGGTCAGACAATGTAATAGCCGACCATCTTTCCCGTATAGTGATTGAGTCTGTTGACGAGTCCTTATCGATTAGGGAATCCTTCCCAGATGAACAGCTTATGGCTGTGAATTTAGTTCCTAAGTTGCCATAGTTTGCAGATATTGCTAATTACTTAACCACAAATACCATTTCCGATCATAGGACAAAACCTGACAAAGATCGATTCTTTAGTCAAGTGAAGTACTTCTTTTGGGATGATCTATATTTGGTAGGTATTGTACTGACTAAATCCTTAGGAGATGTGTTCCCAGTCTGAATTTACCAACATTTTATCCTTTTGCCATACCTGAGCATGTGGAGGTCACTTTAGCTCTAAGAAGACCGCGACAAAAATTTGCAGTGCGGCTTCTATTGGTCTACCTTATTCTGCGATGCGCATACATTTTGTAAAACATGCGAGAGATGCCAGAAAATGGGAGCCATTTCTCGACGAAATATGATGCCCTTATCCCCTATTTTGATTATTGAACCCTTTGATATTTGGGGCATTGATTTTATAAGCCCTTTTCCCAAATCTTTTGGATATGAGTACATCCTAGTTAGAGTGGATTATGTATCAAAATGGGTTGAAGCCATCCCATCGAGAACGAATAATAGTGCAGTTGCTTTTAATTTTTTAAAAGAAAATATTTTTTCTCAATTTGGAACACCGATGGCTATAATTAGCGACGGAGGGTCACATTTTAACAATAAATTTTTTGCTGCCCTTGTCAAAAAGTATGGTATAACCCATAAGGTGGCAACACCTTATCATCCGTAAACGAGTGGGCAAGTAGAAGTTTTTAATCGGGAGATCTAAAATATTCTCTAAAAGACGATTAACCAAAATCGCAAAGATTGGTCTGTAAGATTAACTTATGCACTTTAGGCTTATCGCATTGTATATAAAACCCTGATTAGAATATCACCTTACTGACTTGTTTACGGCAAGGCATGCCACTTTCCTGTCGAACTTGAGCATAGAGCTTATTGGGCAATAAAAACGCTTAGCTTTAACACTTCAACAGTTGGGTCCCACCGTAAGCTACAACTCAATGAGTTGGATGAACTCTGAAAAAATGTATATGAATCCGCAAAGATATACAAAGAAAAAACCAAGGTTTTCCATGATAAAAATATATTGCGAAAGACCTTTGAAGTTGATCAAAAAGTTCTATCGTATTCTTCGCGTCTTCATTTGTTTTCGAGAAAATGTCAATCCCGTTGAACCGGGCCCTTCATTGTCAAAATACTTTTCCCCCATGGAGCTATTAAAATTCTTGACCCTCGTACTGGCAACATTAATAAGGTAAATGGACAGAGACTTAAACCATTTCACGAGTACTTTACAAGTTTGACCGAGGATATGAATCTTCAAGACCCATCACATGCAACATAGGTATCTTTATTTCTACCCATAGTCTTATCTTGTTGGGGGTACCTACCATTGTTTGGCTGAAGACGTTAAACTTAGCATTTGTGGGAGGTAACCCTTATCATGTTTAGGTAATATTTCTAGATTTTCTCCTATTTTTTTATTTTTGGCAACTGTGGGGATACATGTTGATTCAGTTTGAGGGTACGGGTAAATAAAATTTTTATAACTTTTCCAAGAAAAACTGCTATTCTAGGGCAGTCTGGTATTGTAGACACATCTTTTGTATACTATGATCTTTGGACATTCTTAGAATCCTAGAGTTGCACTTAGGATACAATTATAAGGTTATGGTTTATTTTAAATTGTAAATTGTTAGTGCATTAAGAATTTTTAAGTTTCTGGTACTACTATTGTCACGGCCCAGCCCGGGACTGCCTCTACAGTGCCCGGAGCGCAGCGGAATAAGGGACTGTGCGGTATACACGGACACGTGGTCGTCGTGTACCAGCCATCTTCATGGGCGCGGCGCGCCAGTGGCATACAACCCACGGATGCTAGAGCGACATCAAGATAATCCTGGATACTCGTGAGGGGTTATCGAATATGTATTCGGTATAGGGAACAACGCTGAAGGTTCCCTCAATAGTCCCTACAATGTAATCTCTCACGACGCGCGCGAGGTACGGAAAGCACACCTATCCTGTAGCTGATCAGGGTAGCTCAATATGTCGGTTTCCAGATAAGGGACTCATATATCAAGGGGCGACGAGCCTGGACTAATTATATTGTCTAGCTGTAAGGGGCGTTATGTCTCGGATAGCCTGCGGGGCATAGCGGTGCCATATGAAACCCTCTTTGGAAAACTGGCCCGTATTGCGAGGTAATGTCCCCTAGCCTTCCCTTGGCTTTGGAAAACTCATGACTATCTCTTTGCAGATAACCCATGAGCCGGGGTCCTTGATGACCAAGCATTAAAGCTCTTTTAGTCATGGGGAGGATTGGACCAAAGTTCCTCCTTAATATAGCTACTAAGTAAATAGTCAAGTTCCAAAAAGAAACGTTAAAACATGAGACGAAGCGTACTGGCCCTTTTCGCCCCCTTAACTGAATCTGATTTTGATGAAACTTGGCATACAACTATATTAGGATATAGAGAACATATATACTCGGACAGAACTCAAAACGCTTGGGTGGATTTAGCCGGCGTTCGGTAGGTCGTCACACCCTCCCGCACTTAAAATAATCTCGATGTCCTCGTCGAGAACCTTCTTCATCACAGCTCTGCAAGGATTTAATCTTCTGCATCTTCAAGAAACCAACAACTCTCCCGCACTTAGTTCAGAGTACTACATCTTCTTCTGTACTAGCGGATACTGAGCCTAACTGCTAGTCTCGATGCTGAGAACTGTGTCTTCTGAACTGAACCTTAACTTTTCCCTTTCCAACTGAAGTGCGTGGTGACTAACCTTGATTCGAACTCTGGAGTCTGCCTTCTCATCTGAATATTGTCTCGTGGTATTAAACCTTTTTGAAAATTGTATGGGTGGTGTACTCTAGCATCGCGCCCTCTGAAATGCGTTGCATCCTGCTGTAAAGCACCTTCTCCCCTGACACAATGTGGAATGCCGCTCTACTCGACAAACCAAGGGTGTCTCCTCCGGACAACTCGACGAGGATATCTGCAATCCCGTCCAAAAGTGCGCTCACTTCCGAGTCACACAATGCATTCGCTGCTTAAGAGTTTCATCTTCTGTGAATCTAAGCCTCAAACTTCACTCTTCATCTGCGAGTGGTAAGGAGTAAGTCTGCTAAAACCAAGGGGTAAACTCCCCATCTGCTACAGAACACCTGCCGCGCACTGAAACAACCTGACTGCCCTTCAACTAACTCTGCAAATGTCTTCCAACCATGTTCGCCCTTCTTACGGAACATCGGGGACACAACATCAAGATGCGGCACTCTAGCCTTACCAGTATAGAACTGAACTGGTACTCATTGTTCACTTGGGCGAGGGAGGGTAGCTCCTAGAAGGTAGCATACTCTCAATAAGGCGCGGATACTCTGTTCCCTACCACCAACAAAACCATCGAGGCAACCTATCAAGGCGCGGGTACTCTGTTTCCTACCGCCAGCTAACCATCGAGGTCCGCCATAAAGGCGTCCTGTGTGAACTTGTAAAACCCATGAAACATCTATCTGTGCAGCCACGTTTCTGCTCTACCACTTCGTAGTAGGCCATCATCTAACCAATGTAACGCTAGATGGCATCTGCACCTAACTTGGCTGCAGGAAGGGTGATCGCTCCTCCGGCGTCACCAAGGTCTCTCACTTTGGAGGACTCTAATCTACCTCACTCTCCCAGGAGGACTTTTCAATGCCTCTTCTTTGACAAGGACTTAACACTGGCATATGTACTTAACAAACTCTGGTGGTAATGACCCATGCTGGAACCTGCGTACATCTACGTCACAACTTACATCTCTTCCCACACTCAATAAGCTCGACGTCCGCGTCGAGAACAAGGCTGTGACATATAACTAACAGACTACTGAAGCATTTCTCCATCTCTACATCCCTACTCAAACTTGAGTACTTGGGGAACTTGGGAACAAGATACTGTCACTGCACCTGTCACCCTGAGCTCATTGGCTTGCCATGTCCAACTGCTATCAAACTCATGGAGACCAACTTTCATACTATCGCAATCATCTTTAAGCAGAAGCGTAGCCATTCTCTGTCTCTTGAACTAGCTTTTGTAAACGCAGCCAACTCTAAACGGTCACTGGGATGTGGTCTTCTAAAGACACTCCATCAATACAAGCAAAGAACGAGGCGCGGGAACTCTATCCCTACCGCCAACCACCAAGTGATAAGGAATTGGGAAACTAACATCCAATTCCGCTCAGGATCTTTCATCCTAGAGCAATCTTCCATCTGAGATCATGTCTGAGGTAACCCGCACAACGGACTGTAGCTCAACTCTATTCTGTGACAACCACGTAACTTACTAACCTTCGGAAACGTGAGTCTTCATCCATCTGTGAGCTTGAAATATCCCAGAACCATCTTGTGGAACAACATGGATCAACATGGCTAGAGCACTCGAACGCCGACAAACCTGAACTCACTACGAAGCCAAAGAACAAACATCACACGACAACTTACCTTCTTTGAGTGAGCAAAGCAGTGTCCTGTATAACTGAGGACCAACTACGGACAAGCAGTGTCCTGTATAACTAAGCAGTTCATGTCGCGTAATAACGAGAAACTCTGCCCTCAACGTCTACCTGACGATATCACTGTGTGCAAACTCGAGACCCAAACCATGTCTTCTTCTGTTACTTCATGCCGCTTCATCTTCGGCCCATGACGTTAGCCTCCGGAACGTCTCTGTGTCCAACTTAGGACAATCACAACGAGTATCTCTCAGGATTATTCAATCTTCTGTAGACACTATGGAATTCCAGCCAGACCAAGCTTCGCGGCTTCCACACGAAAGTACTCGGCAACTGACACTGACCATATCGATCTCTGCTGAGGGGCATCGTCCTTAATCACAATTGTTACTAAATTTTGCAGTGGGTATGCGGACTGAATGCAATAACAACCTGCTAGATCGCCCTATTACTATTCTTTATAGAGCATCTGCTATACTGACCGGCCTTCTAGAGACAACCAACAATATAGATCATCGCGTCCAACTCAAATCTCAATCCTTCCTCTTAGCGTTATTGTCCAAAACACACTTAACTTGAGCAATCTCGCGCTCGGATATGAAGCCTTTCTCTCGCGTCCAATATCAACTGACATGTAGGCAACTCGCTCTACAAGCATTCATAACGGTGCTTAGATCATCTGTACGGAACAACTACGGCTCTGAAGATCACAACTGACAAGTAGTTATCTCGTATTTTCAACTTAGGAACCATCACAAATATCTGCTCTAACAAGATCTGATAACTTAGCCCAAATTTAGACCGCTTCTGAGAGACGTAGGCACAATCCATCTACGCTTTACCAACTCAAGAGCTAAGCTTTAACAAGCTATTCTCGCTCTGATACCATCTGTCATGGCCCATCCCGGGACCGCCTCTACAGTGCCCGGAGCGCAGTGGAATAAAAGACCGTGCGGCGTACATGAACGCGCGGTCGTCGTATACTAGCCATCTTCACGGGCGCGGCACGCCAGTGGCATACAGCTCACGGATGCTAGAGCGACATTCGAATAATCCTGGATACTCGTGAGGGTTCATCGAATATGTATTCGGTATTGGCAACAACGCTGAAGGTTCCTTTAATAGTCCCTACAACGTAATATCTCGCGACACGCGCGAGGTACGGAAAACACACCTGTCCTGTAGCCGATCAGGGTAGCTCAATATGCCGGTTTCCAGATAAGGGACTCATATATTAAGGGGCGACGAGCCTGGACTAATTATATTGTCCATCTGTAAAGGGCGGTGCGTCTCGAATAGCCCGCGGGGAATAACGACGCCATATGAAACCCTCTTTGGAAAACTGGCCCGCATTGCGAGGCAATGTCCCCTGCCCTTCCCTAGGCCTAGGAGAACTCATGACTATCCCTTGTAGATAGCCCATGAGCCGGGGTCCTTGATGACCAAACATTAAAGCTCTTTTAGTCATGGGGAGGATTGGACCAAGGTTCATCCTTAATATAGCTACTAAGTAAATAGTCAAGTTCCAAAAGAAAACGTTAAAACATGAGACGAAGCGTACTGACCCTTTTCATCCCCTTAACTGAATCCGATTTCGGTGGAACTTGGCGTACAACTATATTAGGATATAGAGAACATATATACTCGGACAAAACTCAAAACGCTCGAGTGGATTTGGCCGGCGATCGGTAGGTCGTCACACCCATCCTATTAGATTTGTTTCAGAAGAAAATCACCCTTATAATTGTACTTCACATAGCTATGTTACTAAGGTTTTGTTAAAACTAACTATTACCTATTGATTAATCAACAATTTGGGTTAGGAAGAATCTGTAATGAGGGAGACAATTACCTAGAAGTATTCATTTTTCAAAGATTCAAACTAATGGTTTGTATATATTTTCTCAAGTTATTGGCTCCTTCACGAAGCTGACATACTCGAAATGAAAAGAAAAGAAAAAAACCTTCACAATTCAAGGCCTATCGTAAGATTTAGAACTGAAAGAGGAAGAATTTTACCAATTTCGAGGAAAGCCATGAATTAATGTGAAAGGAAGATACAAAAAAAGTAAAAAAAGAGAGTCTCTACGAGTATAGTTAAGAACTATGTAAAGGAGGGCAAGTTGCAAGTATAAAAGAGCAAATAAAAACTCAAAATGCAACATTTTACCTTGAAAAGCTTGTGTGGATATATATTTTCCCTGAAAAATTAATAAAAGAGAGCAAACAAACTAGGGCACTTGTTAAACTAACTTCTAGATTTCTTCCACCATACTCAAGATAAGACTAAGGTTATTTGGAAGGATTATCAAACACTTTGATTCCAGAAACTAAATTTACTACATAAAAGGACAAAATTCTGAAACTTGATATAATCTGATGGTAGCAAAATTGACTTGATAAATTCTTACGTATCTAATGGTTAACCCTTGTTTAATTGTTATATCTTTGAGATAAATTCAATATATTTTAAAGATACCAGAAGCAACAATTATAAGTTGTTTATAATACCAGAACGTTTGTGATAAAATTTTGTGGGTATATTCACTAAAAACCCTCACGAGACACAACTCATCTTATAGGGGTAACCTATAGGTTGAAAGACTTGTTGCATACGCTAAATGCAATCGTAAGAAATTATGAAAGAGTTTAGTTTTCTTTTATTTTGTTAAGGGACTAGCAATATGTTAATTTTGGGATATTTGATAGGCATGAAAAATGCCTATTTTTGTCCTTCAAATTACATGATCTAGAACCTTATTTCATGTTTTGCTGGGCCTAACTAAATTATGTTTGACTATTGCAGGTAATAAGACAATTGTGACCAAGCCCGTCCTGAAAGCCCAACTTACAAGCTAAAATCTACTGTTGGAGATGACCTAGTTCTCAAGAGCTGCTGGAAGGCTTGGTAGTCAAGACTTGCTAAAAGATCTCTTCAAAATCTGAGTTGTTGAGAGTTATGAGGATTTTGTTAGGTTATAAAGATAGAGTTATCGAGAGAGAGATGGGTTATCTTTTTATCTCTGGAACTTGTAGCTTTTCTTTTACTTTAGAGAAGAGAGAAAAAGAAGATCACACGGATGCTACTCTATTTTTGAATTTGTACCATTGAATCAATGTAAGTTCCCTATTAAATTATATTCAAGTTCTTCATAGTATATTGCAATTTTCAGTACTAAATTTGATAATAAAAATATGATTTGATCTATGCATCCCTGAGAACGACAACTCTAATCTATATTGCAACACCCGATTTGATACGGTTTATCAGTTTTCCCAAAGATTAGATGACCACACCTTTCTCAGCCCAAGATATGCATATTTGGAGAAATTATTGATTCCTGCACACATAGATCGTTAATTTATGATCGAACAATGCCATGATCGACAATGTAGGAAATATTAGATTATTCATGGCATTCAATAAATGGTCGATTCCAAGTGCTGATCGACATTATATACTTTTAATGTAGAATTTTATTGTGAGATAGTGCTATGATCGACAATTTATACAATTGTTGAAAAAAAAAAATTCACACAAACTGATGCCTGAACTGAATTCCATGCTTCCTTCCACAGGTAAACACTGCAAATGAAAGACAAGATGCCACCTGCAGCTTCCATTAAAAGAAAGCGAGTGGCGGAAAGAAAAGACCCTTAACACCCGTAACAAGCCGAAAAGAAAATTGAGAAGTCGGAAGACTGTTGAAAAAGTAACTTTTGTGCCTCTAAAACATTTTGAAAACTTACCAGCAGTTGAAAATAGTAATGAGAATGTAGATCAAAGCAGTGGATCTTATGTGATGGATGGAAGTGATAATGAAGATAAAGACAAGACCACTGCTGATATTTCAAACCATAATTTTGAAGTTGGTGATAAGCCTCAACCAAGTTTGGGTTATGAGATGGAGACCGAGTTAGCACAAGTCGCCTTGGGAGCTCAACCAACACGATCTAAATGTCATGGTACCCCCGATGGTGAGGGTCAATCTGTTAACAATGAACCTCGTGCTAGTAATGCTGTTGGTGATGGAGAACATCAAGTAAATGCAGAAGGCTATGATGCACAGAATGCTTAAAAAAATAGTGCTGGGAACAATGACGATATGGGGCCGAGTGATAGGAGTTTGTTGAGGAGCTTCAGTTTCCATTGAGCGAGGTCGAGGTAATTCATTAGTATAAAACAGGAAAAATAATTTTACATATCCAATCAAGTGACCCCACAAAACTTATGAGTGGAAAGATGAACCTCATTTCCATTACTATATCTTCAACATTTGCTTTTCTAGAAAAGGCGTGTGTTCATGTTCACCACCACCCATCACAGTAGGATCTTATGAAGAAATCGTAGATAGTTCAAGAATTGGTACGGTTGTAGGGTTTAGACAGGATTGGTGCTATATCGTGTGAGCATTACAACACTGGGATTATTTATGCATGTTTGGAACATTGGCAGCTGGAAACTAATACTTTCCATTTCAAATAGGGAGAGATGACTCTAGCTTTAGACGATGTGGACCAGTTGATTGGGCTGGATGTAGATGACGACGCCACGATGATTGACGGTTCTTGGGGACAATCAGCCCTTGGCGATGTTTTTTGCAAGAATCTTTTGTTAGATGCTGGTATGTTGGAAACGATACTTCGTGATGGCACTAGTGCAGAAACAAAGAAGAAGGGGATGACGGTCATTTCTGTTGCTCGTGTGTACATGTTGTACATGCTTGAGTCATTTATATTTCCTACCAAGAAGGGGACTGATGTTAGTGCCCGGTATCTTATGTTATTTCCAAGGAAAATATAGCAAGAAGTGGTCTTAGGGATCAGCAATCCTTGCTCACTTGTACTACAATCTCGGTGCCGCTTCTTGAGCTGGTGGGAAGCAGTTTGCATGCTATACCATGCTACTCGAGGTAAATCTATTATTTAAATGTTTGCCATGTTTGGATATCTAATTTATTGTACCAAGCTACTCCTAATTTGAAATCATCGTTTCACCGAATCCTCCTAAATATGCATGTAGTCGTGGATATTTGCACATTTCCCAAAGCTACATAGGATACCAAAGGAGCTCGAATCTGAGGACACCGAAGAGTATATTTATTAGAAATGGGGTAGCTTGGTCATGGACATAAATGGTAGAGCTGCTTTACTGAAGTATAGGGAGACTTTAGACAATTACAAATTCGAGAATGTAAGTTCATAAATACCAATTTTACCTTTATTTAGTGTTGCATTTCTTTCCTTTGTTCTCTTGTTTGAAATGTTTTCGAAACATGTTTTATCTTTTATTTAGTGCTGTATAAGGAAACATGATTTATCTTTTATTTTAGGCTATGTAGGACCGATATAGATATAAAAGGGACAATGCACTTGTGTTCAAGGGAGTGACTTTATTTTCACGGGCGTTAGCAAGTCCAGATCATGTTCAGCCTCACTACCCCAATAGGGTTGTGCGGTAGTTTTCTAGGGTTCAAGACATACCGGACCTTCCAAAATGTCAAGTAGTTAGCAAGCTATGGAGATCAGCAGAGATGAGAAAATACAAACCTTACTATGAGTGGGTTGATTGTTTCTCTAGCAGAAAGTACAAGGAATGGTCATTGTGCAAAACTGAGAAAGGATGGAAGGTACGTGATGGTGTTGCTGTATGTACTGAGGGGTATTTGCCATGGTTCGCCTCCATCTCGTGGACGAAGATATGTCCAACTATTGCTGATTTGGCGGCAGATCATGATGGCGCTTTATCTTCTATTCATCCACGGAAGCATGCTCGTGTGAATGTTGAAGGTGATATACCTGTGGAGCAACCTCACGTTGAAATGGAACATTATCATGACCCGGTTAGTACAACTCGACCTACATTGAAAGAACATAGCCCTTAACAAACATTTCAGTCTTAGGTATTTTCTTATATTTATTCTCTAATATTATGTTAAATGTTCTACTATTCTGTTTTCTACTATAAGTCAATGAACATGCGGACACGATGTCTGAACCTCACCATGTGCAAGCACAGGCCGAAACTGACAGGTTGGATAACCAAATTTCTCTTTTAAATGCAGAAGTTTAGAAGCTTAAGGAAGACAGAGACAAAGAGGGATAAAACACCTTGAAGTTATCAGAAGCTCTTGAAGAGAAAGTGAATTATACTCAAGTCTGTTGCTTGGCCTATGTAGTTCTGAACTTGGCACCTATTATGAATTGTCGATTTGGTGACCTGTTCAACATTTTATTGGTATGAGTTGTATAGCAGTTGTCAACCTAGGCATTAGGTCTATAATTAGAACATGATAAATGTCGATCAGGTATTCCGATAGACAATAACTAATATGAGTGGGTTGAGTAATTGTCGATCTGGCATGATATCGGCAATTAACACATGAGAACTGTTGATCTAATGCCTGATCGACAATATAAAGATGATGTATTTTAAAGAACCTGGGAATACCTACTAATGACATATTAACTACAAACTATTGAGTGTAATACTCTCAAAGAGATAATTAAACAAATGCAAAAGGACCATCACCTGCAGCGTGCAATTGGCGATCTGTCTGCAAAATCGCAAGATGATCTACCGGGCTTGTTAGATGCGAAGGTAAGGTCCTACATAGAAGTCATTATCTACTACGCTTCATTTATTATTGCACATACATGTCACTTATAACCAAATATTTGTCTTCAGATAAGGGAGTGCAAGTCTTCGCCAGAAAGTTGTGAAAAGTTGGAGACGAAGCTAAGGCAACGATTCGAGCTTGAAGAATATAATAAGAGTTTATCGATGGAGTTTAATAAGAAGGTAATAATGTGCTAGCTGTAGTAATGGAGTAGTTGGAGATTAGACCCTGTAACCATTAATCATCCATTATTGTTTATTGTTGCCTTTTAAAAAAAAATGTGACAGACAAAAGAAAATCAAACACTGAAAGAGATCAACAAGAACCTGATGGAGCAGTTGGAGAGTAAACTTCCACCACCTACACCTGCAAGTTTATCAGACCTGCATCCCTTTTATCAGACCTGCATCCCTTTCTTCCCTTCTTTCTAACTATGTTAATATGGGATTCTTACATGTGGTCAATGGACAAAACAACTTGCATGCTATGGTCCCGCATAAACCCCTTGTACCTCACGTAGATCTCAAGAAGAAGTATGATGAATTATTGTCTGCGTATGAAGAAGTTGAGGGCGAAAGAAGATTGCGTAAGTCATCCAATATGAAACCAGTTGTTGTTATTCATGTAATTTTATTAGAGAACTTGCAGTTTGAGTACCAAAATAATTACATCATGGAAAATTAAAATATTATAAATTAAGTTTTAAGAGGATCTCCAACAGAGTGGTATGATGTTCCGGTTTACCATACCGGTATTCCATAATCGCATACTGCTTTGGTCCAACAGCAAATTACGTTTTTTTTTCTTGGGCGCTTAGCGGTTCACCGCCTAACACCAAAAAACCAAATGATATGTATTTTTTCTTGGGCCTTGAACGGTTTAGCACCTAGCATCTGCTAATCATTCATTTTCCCATTGAACATCTGTATTAAAAATATTGTTGGGTGCTGAACGGTTCAGCGCCTAGACAGCTGTATTAAAAAAGTTGTTGGGCGTAGAACTGTTCAGCGCCTAGGCGGTATGCACATACTCCTCGCCAAGTTCAGGCTTCGCATACTTTGGAGGGGTATGGAGGTGAGTATGTTGAACACCATACCCCTGTTGGATGGGTTTTTTGCAAGAGTATAGGAAAACCTTAATAGTATACCACTATATTGGAGATCCTATAATGCAGTTTATGTTATATTTGTTGAAAATTAACATGTTCGATTCATTGGGGGAATACCCCAATTTCATTTGTGGGGTATGGGAATTCAATAATTTGACATACCATAGATGAATTGTTAATACACTCCTACATAATCGACCATTTCATAGATGAATTGTCGATTAGGAGTTTGAGAGATTGACTATTTCTATTTCATGTGTACATGCAGTATTTGTCGGTTAGTGCATGGATCGATAAATGTGTTTCTATTTATTTCTACTTCTCCGCATGATCAACAATTACATATGTATGGGCACTGCTGTCTCCAATAGCAGATGGGTATTCATAAGTTCATCTTTACAATAGATACGCAACTGGACTAAAAAAGAGGAGAAGGATTCGACGAGTTGTGCTCATGAAATTAGTACCCTTGTAAGTCAACTATTTCCCTATTTTGTATATACGTATTAAGGAAAAATACCATTGTTAATTCTAATGTTGGGGATGTATCTTCAGCACACAAAACTGGTTATTGCTGAGGAGATGAAGATGACCCTAGATGTAGATAACAACGAATGAGTATACGCTATTTGTAACTCCCATGACCATACATATATCATTTCTAATAAGTTTTTTTTTTTTAGAGTTTGTAATATCCATTATTTTTATTGTAGGAGCTTTAGCGTCAAGCATTGAAGAAAGTACTTCAAAGTGAAAACATGGTTGATGAGGATGACCCAACATTTGAAGAACTTTTTGAACAAAATGATCGATATTTCATAATAGCACAACAGGGTACTAAGGGAGATTATCAGGAAGACTTGACATTGGCAGGGCTAACTCAAGATTGGGTTATGATTGTGAGGAAGGTAAATTTGTCTAAGAAGAAGATGTTACAAGAAGTTATATTCCAGTCTTCGTTGAAGTATCAAATAAATATTTAAGGTGTAGACGCTTCTGATAAAAATTCTTGCTTTCGGGTGCCGCCACGATTCAGTATCAGAGTCAAAACAAATTTTGTGATTTTATGAAGAGTGTTTTCAGCCAAACCGTGGAGCATCGTTACAATACCCGGGGTGCTTTGGTGTATGAATCGTTATTGCGGGCTCTTACTTTTGGTCATGAGCATGTCGAATATATGCATATGTGCCGTTTACTAGCCGCATGCTACGAGTAGGTAGTGGTCTTCATCAGTCGTAATAAGGCATACACATTCTCACCCCTCTTTTGGGAAAGGAAGAATAAATCTAAATCGACGGAGTAAAGGTTCGAGGATCTTGTTATGGACGCTTCTAAGTACTGGTGGTTTGGGTTGGCTTCAGACATGCAGTATGTTCGTTTGTTTCCAAGGTTTGATGCATAAATTCCTTCTATATCTACACTTTTTTACAGCCACATCAAATTAAAAGTCCCACCGGGGATCCAAAAAGACTTGTTGTATAAATATTTTGGTGTCAGAAGTAGGAAGTTCAAGGCATTATTGAGAGAACACCAAGTGAAGGGTTATCAATTGAATGACATAATCTAGTAAGACTTGTTGTATAGGTATTTTGGTTAACCATGAATGTATATTTGGGTTATATATTTTGGGGAGTGTTTTGGATAACCACGTGTATTCACTGAAAAATACTCTATGAATATATTTTTAGATGTTGAATTCTATTCGTATTGCCTTGAGACAAAATTTTAGATATGTAACTGTCCCTTTTTTAATAGACTGCTGCAAGTACTTGGTAATCAGATTAGTTTGTCGATTAGCATGCAGGATCGACATTTATGTTTAGTGGGTTATCGATTTACAACAGTAATCGACAATTTCCGTACTGTTCATTACGGGGTTTTTATCAATTTACAGAGTGGGTCAACATTTTGGTACTGTTTTATCCTTCTGTTTAGCCAATTTTGCTAGCTGGTCGACAATTTATAACAGAGGGTGCTACATAAAAATATACAACATCCTGAATACATGACACTAAACATACTTAAATTTCTGACATAAAAGCATACAAAATAGCCTGAAAACATTAATTCTACAGTGTTCCCAATTTTAAATACATCACAAACTAAAATGGCTACAAGATAAAAGTTTTTTAAATGCAATTTGATGGTTAACACAAATCCGGCGAAAACGCATCTCTTATCTTGTCTTACTAGATATTGTAATTCTTGTTGTTGTCTTGCATTTGCTGGACATCATCCTCTTGAGTATTTCCTACATTGAATTCATAATATATAAATTTCGTGTATGATATATTGAATTTATCATGGAGAATGAATTAAAAGTTGCATGTTGTACAAAATATGTACTTACTTGATTCCACTATTTTTGATTTCAGAAGTGGGTAGGTCCGTTTGTCGTGATCTTAGAATAGTTCACATCCTTTGCATGTTTTCTTCTTCTTCATAACTGCATCCTCCATCCCTCCCTTTAATCTCGCTTCCTTTTTGTGGTCAGTCCTCATTCGTCCTTTGGTTTGAACCATGAGAGGGTCTAAAATAGTAGTTCCGGACATCATAATATTTGCTAAAGAAGTTGAAATAGTCACTTCATGTGCATCAACATATGTTAGAGACTCATCATATTGGTCAAGGTATGCTTCAATCTCGTTTCGCTTTGAAATTACAAACTCAAAGCCTTTTTAATCTTCGAAGCCCGGCCAAATAACTTTGATACACAAGGTATGCTTCAATCATATTGGTCTAAAATAGCCTTTTTGAAATTGCTATGTCTTGAGGGTTGTCGTAAGTTCTCTACTGCCAACTGACTTTTATTATACGACCTTGAGAGCTTGTTTGCCCTTATTTTCCATAATAAAAGATTCGGTATCTTGAGGATGTCGTATTTTGAAAAAACCTTAAGGAAGTAACTGCAAGGGAGGCCAACATACTCAAATAACTTGTATCCACAACTATCGGTTAATTGCTCAAAGTTGTTATTTAACTCGAACGACTCTGCATGAATACTATGTGACTTCAATGTAAGTTGAAGGAGGTTGCCTTGAACAAAGATTTCTATTGCAAGGAAGCAGATTATTTGGTCGAACTGAGCCTCAAGTTTGTAAAATATCGTTCTCGTGTATATCTTTGCAGCATCTTTGAGTAAAACTTGATACGGGCCAACTTGATGATATCTGTGTTCAGACGCAAAATATTCTCCATTCTCTTTTTTATACACCTCTAAAGGGGTAGTTTCATACTTGGTCACAAAACTATACAATCCAATTGTTGATGGCAGCCAACCATTGAAAAAGTTGTTGGTCGACTCGCTCCTCCCCGTAGTGCTCATGCCTGCAAAAAAGATTGACCCACTCCATAACGGTATTCATCTCTCCCTAATATTGAAGATTTTTTGTATCCAAAGGTTATCCTCCAATTCACGTTTCTTCATTAGTTCCATCTACTTTGTATCGAAGTCCTTGGGCTCGTATGTGTTGTGCATTATCTAATCAATCTCTTCTTTAAATGAAGATAGGTCACGATAAACATGGCCGATTTTTTTAGGAAATTGGTGTATGATGTGCCATAGATATACTCGATGTATGGTGCTGGGGAAAACCTGAAACCAAATTAATTAACTATAGTAATTCAGAAACCGAAGTTCTGACAATAAGAATGTCGATCTGCATGGTGGTAAAAAAAAAAATGTTTGCCAAGATTGCAAATTGATTAGATATTATGGATGGACATTCCTAATCGACAGCAAATGCATTTTCCTAACAAAGACTGCATAAACTATATGAGAGTATTATTGTTGATTCTGTGGATATATCAACATTAAATGGTCAATTCACCATTAAATCGACATTATCTCTATATAACTTAAAGTACAAATGGGTGGTTAACTTGGGTACAGCCGCTCCCATAGCTATATCTTGATATGTGATAATTGAAGTTGGATGCTTGTTGTTTATTGCCTTTAGCCAAGTATGAATTAACCATACAAATGTCCTCTCTTGCTCATTCCTTAGTATAACACATCCGCATTGGATCGTTTTGTAGTGGCTATTGATACTGACAAAATGAGCAAATGGCATCTTGTAGACATTGGTCCGATACGCAATATTGAATGTGATGACATCGCCGAATGCCTCGTATACAGACCTTGAACGTCCATCGATCCAAAAGAAATCTAGAGCTCGGTCCTCATCATCCAATTCAATATCAAAATAAAACATCGGATCTTCATGTTGTTTCTTCCTAAACCACTCCAACGTAGCTTGTGCATCACCTCTGACGTTCCTTGTTTACTTTGGCTTTATGGTTGTAACAGTCCTATTTGTTGAAGGTTTATCATGAAATAATGTTGGAACCTTGCTTATTGAAATGTTGTGGAGTTCAAGCATTTATGTAAGGTTATTCGCCGCTTCGGGGAAAAACCGATTAATTAACCTTCATACGATGGTGATTTTGTGGGGAAACAAGTTTATATGTTATGGATATCCGTGAAACTGTTAACAATGAATTGGTTGAGTTTTTTCTTCCAATTAATGTTTATAGTTGCTTTACAACCGTACTTATCAGATGGTCTTCTATTCCCTCTTACATTCATAGTTGGATCGATCTTTCCTTATATTTTTCTTTGAGAACCCATTATTCATACAACAGAAGTATACTCTGCCTATATCCTCAAATCTCAGCCGCTTGGTAGAATTGCGCTTCTTGGTGGAGAATCCTTGGCCTCTTCCATATCGTTTGTACCATGAACGCGCATCCTCAACAATATCAAAATGTTAACCCTCATATGGGGGTTCCGCCAACAAAGGATCACTAGAAGATTCTAGGTTTCTAAAAAAATACATCTCTTATACGTTAATTATCTGCCCTTTTTGGGGTTTCGTCACAAATTACTTTTAACCAATTTTCATCTACGGAGGCTTCCATTGTGTAAGTTGATCGCAATGACAATATCATAGAGAAAGTAATTAATGTTGAATTTATAATATATTCAGATCAAAAATCAAAGCATTAGCTATTCAATGCCAAAGCATGTTCAATTCATTTCAAAAGCTTCAATTGCAAAGTGCACATTACACTCAAAAAACTAGTTGTTTTGGTAAAGAGGAAACACTACCCCTCCTTGCAGTACCTAAACTTCCAACACAAAAACACCACACCTAAAAAACCCAGTTGTTTTGGTAAAGAGGAAACACTACCTCTCCTTGCAGTACACAAACTTCTAACATAAAAACACCATAACTGTCTTATCCTAAAATCTAGTTACAATCACATTGTTCCCAACTATATGAACTTCATTGCCACCCATTAAAAAAATTGTTTGAAGATTTGTAATTAAACATTTTATGTCGTGAGTTAAAATATACTAAATCTTACTCCGCCCAAAACTCAGATTCTAGTCGACCAAATTCCAATTCCCACTCAATTTTAGCTTATATCTTCTTCTGCTTCCACTGCTGCTTGTACTTCGTATATAGGTTTATTAGTTGGTGAGGAAAGTGGGACTTCTGCGCTATCGTAACCCTCGGTCTCATCCATGACCAAACACTCAACAATTAAGTTATAAACCCATTTCATAATTCTAAGCCCCATAGCCATAGTCAAGCCTCTGAAACAACATAAGATTCCTTATAGTACAAATAGAAAAATCAAATTAAACTGAGAACAATAAATTTTTTTATAAGTATTGTTGATCTTATGCATAACCGACATTATTTGTGTTGGCTAGAATAATATTTGTTGACTACACCTCTAATCGACATAAAAATGAATACTATATTGTCGATTTCATGCTACCTTGACAATATCTTAAGTTAACACAGGTACAAAAATGGATCCTTCTCAACAATACAACCTAAAATCATGTGATCTAACATTAGCTAGAGAGGGGAATTACTGATTAATCCTGATTGTTCTATTGTTTTTTGTACTTCAGCGGGTTATTCCTTCAAGGAAGATCTGAGTTCAGTCAAAAAGGAGAGAGAGAGAAAAAAAGAAAGAGAAAGGGGCAGTGAGACTGTTGTTCTGGGTTGTTCCTCCATGGAAGATATGTTGTTTTTCATACTTCACCATCATCTCTTCGATGAGAGAGAGAGGTTCAGGAAACTCTAGGTAGCATTCTCAGTCGCCATTTTTTTTCTTTTTACAGTAGAGGAGAGTGAGAGAGGCAAAGAAGAGATAGAGATTCGAGTCAGAGGAGAAAGAAGATAGGCCAGCGATCCGCCTATTATAAAATTATCCACCTCATTTCCCTATATAGGAAGTCCCAATTTGAAGAGCCACTCATCTGATCGAGATGAATGGTTCCTATTGAGTAAGACTTCAGTGTCCCATTTTTTAATGTCGACGAATCCACCCCCTTAGATCATCCCTTAATAACATCTTAATTTTGTTGAAAGAAGTACTCGCTAAAGCTATTTCCCCAAATGTTTTAGAAAATCACATACATAATGAGATTTATCCTAAAAAGTTATGTTACAATGTGAACTTAATGAAAGTTTAATTTTTCCAAATGATTATGATGTGGCACATCCCTCATAGGGTACTCTACCTCTGTGTGACCTGTGTTTATTTGATGTTTTATGTTTTATGTTTTAGCTTAAGCTCTGTTGGAGAGGTTCAACGTGGGTTATTTGCAGTTTTCTAATTTAAGTAGAATTTTATTTCAATTAGAATTAGGGTTCCTAATTCTAACCCCCCTTGTGTTCTATAAAGGGGGAGGTCTAGGTTATTTGTTTCTTTGTTGATTTTGATTAAAGTAAGTAGATTTGTTTAGTAGAAACCCTAGTTTTCTCTAACTGTCAGATATAACGTGATCTTCATACGAATCTCGCTTCCGCGTTCGTAGTAATCATGCCAATTGGTACCAGAGCTGCATGAGATCTAAGTATAGTCAGTTTCAAGGTAAAAGATGCCTCGTGGAAGAACTGCGACGAAGAAACTTACTCTAGCTTAAGATGTAGCAAGGATAGAGAATAAGCTTGATAAGCTTATCAAGGCTTTGGGTAGAGGAACTTTTTTCTCACCCTCAACCACCTCCGTTGGAGGTAACCAAAGATCTATCTCTAGAGGGACGTGTCGCCGCGAGGAGCGATAACCTAAATAACCATTTCGCAAACTTAAACGTCAAAACTGGGGTTCAGGAAAGTGAGGGAATCGATACCCAAACCAGTGTTAAGAAATCGGCGTTAACAGCTGACTACCACGCTAGTGGTACGTATAGAGAGACGATTTAACAAGACCCAACCTTGCCGGCCTTAGCCCCCGACCACATCCACCTCAGAGGTATCCCTGGTTGTGTTAGCGAAAATAGATTTTTTAGCGTGGAAGAGTCGGCAGTAGGTCCAAGCTTTTACAGCCCAAGGCCCAATCCATCACTCTCTCTTACCAGATCTGAATCAAACCCAATAGGCCCTGATCCTAAACCTCGAATCAGATCCCGCTCGCAACAGATTTGGACCGCACCAAGCTTTTACAGCCCAAGGCCCTGGTGACATTGATCCGGAGTGGTGGTCTCCTCTCCAACCAACCACCAATGCAGCTCTCCCTCACGCCCCTCCTGCGTTCAACTACCCACCTCTTCCGACAGTCTCTTCTCCAACTTGGGCTGGCAGTTATGCCCACCCCGTGACGATAGATCCATCGTAATAAGTATTCTCAAAGAATGTCAACCAACAGCCGCATCCCACAACGCCACTGATAGCCCCTCCACCGGCTGAAAATAACCACCACCGATCTCCTTCCTCGATATCCCCGTTGGGCATACATGGAATAACCTTTCCCCCAACAGACCCATATCGCGACAACCTCATACCGACTTCGGTAAATGGCAATCGCCTAGAGTAAACCCCAAATATTGTTTTGAATACTGAACGCCCTACATTGATGGATGAGAACCTCAAGATGATGATGCGCTCAATGTTCAGTCGATTGGGAGACATAAAATGGCAGGTTCTCATTATATTCCAGCTCGAGAGAGGAAACTATAATTCAGTGGGAGAGACCCGGGCCGTGGTTCTCACCCATTGAGACGCCTTTATCGAGTGGTTGGATAAGGTTGAATGTATATTTAACTACAAGAAATATGGGGATCCAAAACAGGTTATGATCATTGAATCCCACATTACCAGTTTTGCTCTCACTTGGTGGAATAATGTTCAACAAGCGAGGTATACAATTGGTTACCGTTCTATTTCAAAATGGTGAAAAATCTAGAGAGAGCTGAAGGAGAGGTTTATCCCTATGAACTATGCTGAGGTTGCATTTAGAAAACTTTAGTCCCTCAAAATGGGTCTCTCTTTCGTTGATGATTATACTGATCAGTATTATCTCCTTGACGCACGTGCACGACTCCATAAGACTGAGCAGCAGCGGGTTAGTAGGTACAAGTCTGGTTTGATAAAGAAACTACAGGAAGCAACAACACTTCAACCTATCTTTTGTCTTGCTGAAATTGTATAATTAGCTTAACAGGCGAACGAGTTACATGCGCAGTATCGCCCCCCGGTTCCAACAACAATACCAACAATCCTAGCTATTCCAGTAGCCACTACACCATGTACCTTTGTCTTAGGCAGCTGTTATGGATGTGGCAAATTGGGGTACCAAAAATGTGATTTATCTTATATTTATGAGGAAAGTTGGCCTAATCGTGGATGGTATGTGTGAGAGCGTAATAGCAACAGTTCAGCGTGTTATAAGGAATGAAGATGAAGGAGATACCGGGATGCACACTACATACGTGCGTGAGTCATCTGGAGGACCGCCCCTGATTTCGTGGACAAAATCTTCCCAGACGGAGGGTTTAATGTGGCGCATCCTTCATAGGGTCGTCTACCTCCGTGTGACCTATGTTTATTTGATGCTTTATATTTGATGCTTTAGTTTAAGCTCTGTTAGAGAGGTCTAACTTATTAGCAATTTCCCAACTTAAGTATAATTTTATTTCAATTAGAATTAGGGTTCCTAATTCTAACCCACTTATGTTCTATAAAATGGGAGGTCTAGGATATTTGTTTCTTAGTTAATTTTGATTAAAGTAAGTTGATTTGTTTAGTTGAAATCCTAGTTTTCTCTAACTCTAAAATACAAAGTGATCTTTATATGAATCTCGCTTTCACATTCATAGTAATCACATCAGATTATATTTCCAATCAACTAAACCCTTTCTCTTTTCATTGCTCCTTAAATTGAACAAAGAATAATTCCTATTACAAGAAAAAGAGAAGTACTAATTAATTTGATCACAAATGATCTTTTAAGGTTAAGGGATAGTTGAATCATCATCTCTTCTTCTTCGCCTCTAATGGCTATGGAATCGCGAGTGTATTTTGGAATAACATGGACAAACACATGTGTGACACGCGTATTAAGGTGTCTGAAAAGTGGGCATTAGTTGTGCTCGTGGCTGGCGTTATAGCACGACCGGCCTTGGCCAACATTATAATATTTGAAAATGGTACATGGTGCATGGTACATGCAGAATATGGAATACATTCTTTGAAAGTTATAAAGTTGAAGTTGATAAATAGGAATAACTACAAAATATGCGTATAACTCTAAAATGTGCTTAAAGCCTTAAAGGTTATTAGTAAGAACAATGTTGTTTGCCTTGGTGGTGATGGTAACGGGAAGGCCTCCTCTCAAAATGTAGCTCGTCACACACACCAAAACAACATTCTTGGTTTCGGTAATGCCTAAAGCAACCAAAATTACATGCTTAGACAATTTCTTTGCTTCAATGAAGGCTAAAGATAATGGATATGATTACACCCTCTTAGGCTTTGCTTATCGGGTTGCGGCTTGTCCATAATCTTGAAAGAAATCTAATTTAGTTTACTCCAACATCTTAAAAATATTGTGCTTTTCGGATTCCCTGGAGAACAAAGCAAACACACTCAAAAAAATGGAAGACCACTTCTCCTTATTAATTTGATGTGTATAAATATTTGTACATTGAAATGACAAATACACAACCAAAAGTAAACTTCATACCTGATTGTGCAAAGTGCATGGCATCAACTAGGAGTGGAAGGTTGCACAAGACTCAGAATAAAGATATGCTACAAAATAGTTTCTTTTTTCAACAACACTCTTCAAATGAGTTAAATTGACTTATGTCCTGATATTTATATGCATATTTGACTTAAGTCCTGCCATTTAGCAAAAAAGCAATTATAGTCTTTTATTTGCAGTTTGACATTGGTCAACTGCAATTGACCGCAGTTCACCAACATTTGACTGAATCAACAAATTTTAAATACAAGTTTGCCCTTTTAAAGTTTAAAATAAAATAAAAATCACAGCCTCGAGATACTTACCTGCAGTATTGGACGATGCACAACTGTCGACCGTTGTTTCTCGTTATAGCCAAAACTATTTCTCTCTCTCTTTCCCTCTCTTCAATATGAGCTTCCCTCTCTCCAATCTGAGTTTCCTACTTCCTCTCTAAGTTTCAACCAAGTTTCCTGTTTTGAAACAAAAAATGCAAAAAATAAACAAAGCTAATTTAGCCATGGGAGGTGGTTCTGAAACATAAACAAAGGTAATTTAGTATAACTACAAGCTTAGTTAAAGTCTTAATTGAAAAAAATAAAGCATTTAGTCCATGAATCAAATTTCAGAGAGAAAAGACTAAAGCTTATGCTCTTTACAAATAGAGGGGGTTAAGTCTAATATATTAAAGAACAGAGGGTGTTTAATTTTGTACTTTGTACTATCTAATGTATGTCTCTTATGTGGGACTGCTGTTGTTATTCCAAATTGTAGTGTGTAATGTGTTACCTTCAAGGCCACTCCCCTGACTATTGCCCTTGGCTATAGACCAAATTGTAGTGTGTGATGGCATTAGGAAGCTTATGACTTCATACACAACAAAGAACTACAGCATAAAATATCTTAAGTGTCAGTACTCAAAATGTACTGAATTTCAATGGTTATCTGATGAAAATGTTAAATCTGGAAGTTCTGTTGGGACCTCGTCTAGAAGTGGATGCTTTAGGTGTGGTGGTTCATCTCATTGGATTAGAGATTTCTCTTAGAAAGAATTCAAATGTAAAGTACAAGGTTCTGTTGGGACAAGGATGCTTCTTACTTCTAGGCAAGATCATAGTTATGGGCAAAAGTATTTGAAATGTTTTACTTGTAGAAATTTTCTAGTGGCTGAAGGATGCTTTAAAAGATTTCAAGGAAGGCAAGAATGGAAAGCTGAATGTGAAGGTCACTGTGGAGATGAGGCTAGATGAATTCATTAAGGAGTTTAAAGCAAAAACTACTACGTGAAAGAGATATGTGTTTGAAAGCATGAATGTAATGATTTGGAAACAAGAATGTATGGTTTTAATTGAATAAATTAGATTATGTAGTATACCTCATTCTCTTGCCTTCTTTTTATGTCCTCATAAGCATTTTACCATTCCAAAATCTGCACTTCACCACAAAAGCTACACATATAGAAATTCACATACAACATTACATACATGTAGGGTTGCTTCACATATAGAAATTTAGCACAAATATAGTTGCTTCACATACAACATCACATATAGAGTTACTTCACATATAGAAAATCACATACAACAACACATTGACATACTGTAACACATTGACAAACTACAACACAATATATTCATATAGAGTTGCTTCACATTCAAACTTATATTCTTATTCATAAATAGTAACATTGGGTCAACATCCAAACTGCAACACAACATTAGCAGTCAAACTGCAACACAATATATTTATAAACAGATAAACTGCAACGCAACACAATATACTCCATTATATTCATAAGCAGTGAAACTGCAATATAACATTAACATTGACAAACTGCAATACAGTGACATTGTTTCACATTCATAAACTGCAATAAAAACACTAGAACAACATACCCCAAAAAATTATTTCAACATACCCGAAAACATTGCTTCAATATACCCCAAAACATATTGTTAACAGAAAGTTCAAAGCCCCTAGTTTTACCTAGGTGGCTTGAAGGTTCTCTTATAAGGATTTACTGGAGCATCTGTCCTTGGTGGTATGGGTGGTATCACCAGTGGTGGCCTCTCTTGTGATTGTGGAGCTTCTATAGGGACCGAGTTACTCAACCACTTATCTACAAACATTTGGTCATTTGTTTGCATAGCTCTTCCCCTCCATCTGGAAGCATTTGAACTCCTTGTAACACCTTCAGTTCTTCCCCTGCCTCTGCCAAAATTTGATGAATTTGATGGAGTTGAAACATCTCTAGTTCTTCCCCTCCCTCTGCCAACATTAGATGAATTTGATGCACTTGAAACATCTCTAGTCCTTTCACTCCCTCTAACAGTATTGGATGCCCTCCCACTACTATCCCTTCCTTCAGCTATGGGTATTGTTTGTGCTTGAGTAACATCTTATTGCTGTGAATGACTGAAGTATACTCTGGTTGACTTTTTTGATGGTCTTTCCTTTACCTTAGGTACAGGTTCCCTTTGAATTTGGATAGGTTCACCTTTGCAAGTTTTTTACTGTGGCCAAAAGTACCATATTTCCCACATCTTTTTTGTTCTTTATTCACTTTAACATTGTCCTTGATTCTCTCCTTTTTAGGTCTTCCCCTCCTTCTCTGCAATGGTGGTGGATCAACTACATAAGATGGCTACATAAGAAATAATAAATTAATAAAACACAATTAGAAGTGAGGCATAAGAAGCAACAAAAAGAACAATGTGCATAAATTAAAATAACAAAGTAAATATACAGATACTGGATGTATAATACCAGATAACAAAAAGAATATAATACAAAAAATTACATAATACCAGATACTGGATGTATAATACTAGATAATACACAAATACTGGATGTATAATACTATATGTATAATACTAAATATATAATACCACTATATGTGGCCACATATGAATCAATTAAGTGATATGGTAAAAAACTGCAAGGAAATCAAATAAAAATGTATAAAACAGTGAGTGAAATTAAATGAAAAAAAGTAATAAATAAAGAAATTTAATAAATTAAGAAAATATATTTCTTACCTTTTCAATGATTGCCTCCTTGGGATTAATACACTTGCAGCATGGATACAAGACATTACTATCAATTGCCACTCAATACATTAGAAAGTTCTTTATTCTTGATTTAGTACCCACCTTGCCCCAATACTAGAGATTGAAACCCACTCATTCTTGTCACCTCCTTCCATATCATACTCTCCATAATGTGCCATTAAATACTCAAGATGTTTAACTGCTCTTAGTACCAAACCACCTTGATCCCATGACTCTTCTTTGGTTCTTCTCTTTGACATTAGTTTCATAAGCATCAAACTTAGTCTCTCAAATGCTTTGGTTAGTGGTTTATCTCTGATCTTCATGATCCACCAATTGAAGGACTCACTAAAATTATTGGTTATGTGTTCACATTTTACAGTATAGTCAAAATGAGATCTACCTCAATGCTCATGTGGTTCTTTCTCTAAGTAGTCATTTGTCGTAGGGATGTCAATACCAAAATGATTTAGAAACTCTTTTTTTTTATTATGCCTAAAATCTCTTGCAGCTCCCCATGACAGTCTTTCTAAGTATGCTCCCTTGTAGTATTTTTTCATGTTTTTAAATATGTGTCTGAAGAAAAACCTATGATTTGCATGTAGAAAAATCTCTGCTACTGAATCAATAAGCCCCTTCTGCCTATCAGAGATAAATGTTAATTTTCTTGGGTGTACAGATAAGTAAGGTTTTATCTTAGTAAGAAAATCAAACCAACTGTCTTTACATTCATTTCTGCAGATGTACACTCCAATTGGGAATAAGCCATTGTTGGCATCAAGACTTAGTACAGATAAGCAAACCCTTTCATACTTCCCTTTTAAAAAACAACTATCTAGCCCCAATATAGGTTTACACCCCTTAACAAAGGCATTCAAAGATGCCTAGAAAGCCACAAGAGTACCAATCCATTACAGTGTGTCATCTTGTCTCCAAGTTCTAGTTATGCTCCCAGGATTGGATTTTAAAATTTACACACACAATGAAGGCAAGTTATGGTAACCCTGAGCATAAGACCCTACTATACTCTCCATGTAGATTTATCTTGCATTCCAAGCAGTCCAGTAACTAATCTCAACACCATACTTTGTCTTCATTTTGTCCTTAATTGCCTTGGGAGTCATTGCCCTAACATCTCTAACCAGTGATTCAACTTCTCTAGCAACCCATGCTGCATTAAACTTGGTATTTTGTGCCCCTAGATATCCAATCAACTAAAGATCCTTTTCATTACTCCTCGCTGGCGATCTTTGATGCTAATTAAGGGATAGTTGATGGGAACATAATATTTTTCTATCACAACGCTCCTTGAACGTAAGAGACAATCGTTTCGAAACAATGCTACTCGTTTGATGTTTAAGTCAGTCATGGTCAAGGAGCTTTAAACTTGTGCATAAATTAAATGACTCCCATGAATTCTCTCAGACTTATATTAGTTGCATTTCTCATAACAATAATACTAGATTTGTTTTTTGAAGCCATAACTAAAACGAAAATAAAAAAATAGAACTTCATTTTATTTGAATTAAAAAAAGTAAATTGAACTCTATAATTATAGAAAGACATACATTTAGGAGCCACATTTTACAGTTATCATAGTTCTACAATGTAAAATATTTTATGAAATAGTGATGACAGATAAGAGAGGTTGAAAAAAAAATGAGAGGAGAAATCTTATTTTGTCTCCTCAAACAGCTAGTTAGTCATATGTTTTTTCTACCTCTCGATCTCTCGAGGCACATATGATACTTTAAAGTGGTTGAAGAAATTATGAGGAAAAACCTTTTTTTGTGGATTGTTCTCTTTAAAGTATTATATATGCCTCCAGAGATAGAGATGCAGAAGAAAGTGTGAGGAAATACCTTCTTTTGTTACCTAAAACAACTAGATTTGCTATATGTTATTGAACTTTATGACATTGCTATTAGTTATTTGTTATTGCAAAAAATTTCATGTGTTATTGGAAAAATTATCATATGTTTTGGAAAAACGTATCATTTGTCCTTCGATCACAATTATTATATGTTTACAATATAAAGTATTTTATGAAATATTTACGAGAGATAAAGAGGTTGAAGAATGTGAGAGGATAAACCTTCTTTTGTCACCTTAAACAACCAGCTTTGTCACTTTAAATTATAAAATTTATCATGTGTTATTTACCTTTATGATATTTATTGTTACGAAATTTGTCATTCCCAAATTTCCACCATTAGTTCAAGCACTTGGTTTCCATGGTTTTAAATAATGCACCCAACAATCAAATAAGGGTTGGGGGTTTTTAAGTTGCAACAAGTAAGAATGATTTTTATCATTTATACGTTGATTTTCATCACTTGTATGAATGATTTTTATCATTTGTATGACAGAATGAGATATAGAGAGAAACTGAGAGAAACTCTCAAAATTGAGGCCGTAAGTTTTAAAATTAAAATCTAGGAGATTTAAATCAAATCAAACCTGATATGAAAACTCGAAGAACATCGGATATCTCAACGCCCAACAAGTAAACAAGGATTGAGGAAGAAGAGGAAAATGAGAAATAGACCGAGAGCAAAGTCACAAAATTGAAACCCTAGGTTCCCAAATTGAAATCTAGAAGATTTATATCAAACCAAAACTAATAAGAAAACTCAAAGAATATTGGATATCTCGGGGACTAACAAGTAAATAAAATCTGTCAGGAGGAAAATTAGAGATAAACCGAAAACAAAGCCTCAAAATTGAAATCTTAGGCTTTCATATTAAAATCTAGATGATTTACATCAAACTAAACCTCGTGAGAAAAATTGAAGGATATCGAATATCTAGGCACTATGAACCGGATCTAGAAGAAAACTTCATAAGTTTTAATGGAGGTAAAAGAAAAATTAGGAACAACTCTCTTCTCTATTTCTCTTTATGCTTTAATATGTAGTTTCTCACTCTCCTGTTGGAAAAAAGTCACCTAACAACCTACAAATTTAGAGGCATGCATTTTAAGTTAAAATAAAACTTTAATAGGGGTAAAACTGGAAACTCAAGTACAAAGTATCGATTCGGGAATTTAATTTTCCCAGGGTCTGATTTGTGATTACAGATGATTATATTTAGGGCTGGAACTTTTGAAGTAACATCTATATCCAATCCGATATAAAACTTTTTGGGGTAAATCCAAATCCGAAGCTTTTGAAGTACCATTCATATCCAATTCGTCTGAAACTTTTAAAGTTATCAAATTCAAAACTTTTAGGGGTAAATCCAAATCTGAAATCCGATCAGACCATAATTTTATTTGATGACTGCAATTTTTGATACAAAGGCTTAAACCCGCGACCTTTCATAGGTTTAAAGATCTAACTACCACTTAATCACATTCCTGGATGTGTTATAAATTGTTTTCTTATTGTATATATTATATTTTCATTTTTTTTAGAGCATTAAAACTAAAATTTTATTAATAAATTGATACTAGTACTACCCGTGGCTCGCCATGGCAACATCGTTGATACGCCTTCGACACTATATATTTTTCCAGTAACGCGCCTTCGGCGTTAAAACTACTGAGATAAAATAATGTATTATTTACCTGACAACCAATAGTATGTGGAACGGTATCATGTAGTTGGTGAGACCAGCTAGTAAGACTTGTAAGCCACTAATACCAGTAACTATCATGCAAGTATTAGCAACAACCGCCAAAGAAATTATTTAGGAACACATATAAGCAGTTTTTCAATTGTAATTGAAAATAAGTACTAAAAGAGTAATACTATTTACCTCTTTTAACACATTGTTGTACCTATTTCGCCACGCCTTCAGTACTATAAATTTTACTGCTATGGTTGATATCATCGACGCGACTTCAACGCTATCTATTTTACCCAAGCTCAGACATGACTTAAGAATACCCATCAATATCAATCAAGTACATATAATAAGAAAGCGAGAGTTGCGAAGAGGCACACATAGACTCCATAGACATATGATTGCTATTTTGTTTTTATGTATTTATGATAAGTATTCTAGTAGTTCTTAAACACACTAATAGTATAACTCTAACAGAGGGGGAAAATAAATTATAATTGCCATACCATTTAAGTAGGCAATGAGGCCATGCCAACATGATAAGAAGTTAAAATTTGTAAAGATTTGTCTAGGTAGCACATGTAATTATAATCACCAAGATGATTTTCTAGAATAGATGGAACATTGAACTACAACCACATTACTCTCTTGAGAATAAACATTGTTTTATACATATAAGATCATAGCCAGGATAACATAAAAGACCACATTACTCAACATAATGCACAGTTTCATAAGAGCAAAGAAAAAATAATTGTAAAGGAAATATACAATTCCTCATTTGTCAGAACCAATATTTTTTCTTCAAGATCGTACCTTCTTTGAGGTTTCAAACCAACCCAACTTTAAACCCTACAACCCAAAAATTAAACCACGAAAGATTCAAGTAGATACATAAGTATAGGAAAACCCAAAACCATGAAAACAAAAGCAAGAGCAACAACAACTATACCCCAACTATACTCCAACAACAATAACATCATCATGTTGAAGCAAGCCTTCTTATAGGCAGAAAGCTTATGATTTTTTACCGACTTAGTAAATTGTAACTAAATCACAATATAATGATATATCGAGAAGGAGAGGTTGGATAGGATATGATTTACAATGGCCGGAATGGTGCAAATTATAACTGGTATGTGTTGAAAAGTAAGAACCATAGAAACTGAACGGATGTATCATGTATTTATCCATTAATGATTTTTTTCCCTCGACCATGTCATTGTAACCATTGTTTGATCATAGAATTGAAAACTACAACTACCACTTATACACTTCAAAAAATTGAATAAAGAATCTCGTCAATTTTTTAGCACATAATTTGTATGATAACATTAATCAAAACATCCCACATAGCACAAAAATGTCGAAAATCAATGTGAATTAAAATCTTGATGTACTCGTGGTTCATAAACTAATACATCCTCAAAAGTGAAGCTGGAAAAAAGGTTGGCATTATATTCCAATATTGTTACTTATCATCTATCGTCCAAGCATCATATATACTTTTCCACTGTTTTCCCTATAAACTTGGCAATATTATGTTAAAATGTCAATCAAACTTGTTGCTCTGGAATGCTTGAAGCAACCCAATATGATGATGATGTTGCCCAATTTATCGTTTTAGACCAACCCCACAATATACATGATGTTGAAGCAACTATACTCCAACAGAAGCAACAACATCATTATGTTAGACCGCCCAATCTATCGTTTCAGACTAACCCCTCAAAGTTACTACAAAATCAAAATCTAATGATGATGATGGCAAAAATCAAAACCCTAAAGGACAATCAAAACCTAATAAATACATAAATCAAAAATCAAAATCTCAAATACCTTTAGAGAGAGAAAAGTGTTTTGAGAGAGAGAAATAGAGTTGCTAATCGGCAAAGAGAGAGACGGTTCCACGTGGGGAGATGGCATGAGGAAATCGAGAGAAAGAGAGAGGGAGGTATTAAGAAAGATATTTGGGAGGGCTTTAGATGTTGTAAGTTAAAAGTAAATTACCTTTTAATATTTTGTCTGAAGTACACTTACTCTACTAATAAGTAAACAGATCTCGTCCGTCCATCTCGTTTTTTTATTAAATCTCAGCCCCTCTTTGTCTTTCTCTTGTGGGCAATTTTTTCTATATGAAAACACCTTTCTTTGATTAATATATAGATATAACTTCAGATAAGATATTTATCGAATTGAACTTGACATCATTCGAATCCAATCCGAAATTCTTTTGCAAAAAAATGAAGCTAAACTTGTAAATCCTCTTAATTAAGATCATTGATATTCATGAGCTAGAAATATGTAGTGAGAGAAAGAGAAGTATAAATACCTGTAGATGATTATTTCTTTCTTCTCCTTAGCTTTAATTATAACGATGATTAGGGTTTCTATACCCTTACTAATGCTCCTTACTTGATAGGATTTTTTTTCTTATTCTTGGAGAAGAGAAGTTGCTGTGTATATATATTAAGGAGCATGTAAGAGTGACTTAACCTCAAGAGATAACACCGACCTAGTACACTTACCCATTAAAATGATCATACGCTACTCGGTGTATCGAATTTCATTGCAACGTAGCCAATACTTTGTTGGGAAACGGAGGAGGCAGATCGCAACGCGGAAGCACAATACGATTAACAAGAACTTTAGATCTTACTCTAACAACTGAGAATTCAAACAAAGGCAATAAAATACATATACAAGGTTTAAATTAGATAGAAACCTTAAAGGATCAAAACCACCCCTGGCAAACACGACGAATATATTATCACTTAGGGTTACAAGAAGTTCCAGAGAATACACTATCCCACCTCTACCCTTACAGATAATCCCCAGCAAGAAACCCTAGAAAGAAACCCAAGAAATCTCTCCAGAGCAAAACCCTAGATTTCTCCCTTTTCTCTCTAACTTTTTATCCCTGTAGTGAGGTCTTTAACATACACTCTATATTTATAGACTTTCCATTAGATCATCTCTGAAGTACGCATCACGAGATAAACTATCGCTTTGGAATAAATTCCCTTCAGAATAAACTTAGAAATAAACAAACAAAGCATTTTTCGTTCGAATGACCTAAGGCTCGTTCGAACAACTTTAACATAAATTTTTTGTTCGAACGACTTCATTACTCGTTCAAGCGACTCCCCTATTTTTGAGCAGTAAACTAACAATCTCTACCTCGGCGATAAAACCATTTCTTCTTCTGTATTCGTCGTGTATCCTTGTCGCATTTCCCCTATGGGCAACTTCTTAATTATGAGAATCACCCGAGTCTAGGCTTTTCCTAGACCCACCAATCGAAACCCACTTTCTGATCATCTTTGTAGACCGTGCCATTACTCCACCTTAAACTAAATTCCCCTTTCGAGAAATCTCCATAGCTCCCTCAGTACATGGAACATTTACATCTCCACCCATTGATTTACCAACCAATGCATACAAGTTCCTGCTAAGAACTTCATTCATAATCAAAGAAGACTTCCAATAAACTTTCATTACTCTACCTCGTCCAGAGTAATTGTAACCTTCATTATCTAATTTGGAAAGTGAAATTAGATTATGTGTCATACTCGACACATCTTGAACATCATGAAGATCTGCGATGCGTCCATCGAATATCCTCTCACAAATATTGCCTATTCCCAAAATTAGCCTTCGAGAGCCATCGCTCATCAACACAAACTTGCTACCCTTACACCTTGCATAATTTCTGAACCATACCTTATGTGCGCATATATGCATTGTAACCCCACTATCAAACACCCATTCTTTATCGTAGCAAAAACCATTAGCGGCCACCATGAGGAGCGCCTCATCACTATCGTTACTAGTAACCATCGCTAGTTTGTTAGTGTCACTTTCGGAGCCCTTTGCCGAACTTGTTCTTACACCTTTTCCAGCTTTACAATCTAATCTATAATGACTTAATTGACCACAACTACAGCAAGTTCCTTTTATGAACCTATTAAAGATTATCTTCCCACTAAAAACCATCGCAGAGTTTTCCACAAAGGATTCGCTACCCTTATGCCTTCTTTTCTCGGAAAGAAGTATACTTTTAGCCTCCTCCAAACTCAAAGTTTCCTTCCTATACATCAATGTAGGTTGAAGATGCTTGAAGGTAGATGAAAGAAATCATATAAGTTAAAGAGCCTAATCTTCATCCTCAACTTTAATTCCGATCGATTCTAATTCTGAAACAATCCTGTTCAAAGAACCTAGGTGATCACCAACACTCATACCCTCATCCATCCGAAGCGTGTGAAGACGCTCCTTGACGTATAAGCAATTTGAAAGACTCTTCATTTGGTACAAACTTTAAAGTTTTTCCCAAAGACCCTTTGCGGTCTTATCTCCAGCCACGTTTACCAAAACATTTTTAGCGAGACAAAGGCGTATCCCGCTCGCAGCCCTTGAATCCAGATCTTCCCAGTCTTTTTTATCGTCATTCACTTCCTGGGCCGCTATACCTTCAACCAGAGTTTTTGGTATAGGCTTCCCTTTCAGTGTCTTGCATAACTCGCATTGAATCTAGATATCTTGGACTTCTATTTGCCACAATCTAAAATTGATCTTCCTATCAAACTTCTCCACATCAAACTTGATCGCGTTAGAGTACTTAGATCTTCTCATATTGCTTCTCTACTTGCCCCAAACCTCGCTCTAACACCAATTGTTGGGAAACTGAGGGGGAAAATCATAACGCGGAAGTACAATTCGATTAGCAAGAACTTAAGATGGCTATAAAACACATACACATGGTTTAAATTAGGTGGAAACCTTAAAGGATCGAAATCACCCCTGACAAGCACGACAAATATATTATCACTTAGGGTTACAAGAAGTTCTATGGAACATACTAATTTACCTCTACCCTTAGAGATAATCTCTAACAAAAACCATTGGAAAGAAAACCCAAGAAATCTCTTCAGAGCAAAATACTAGATTTCTCTCTTTTTTCACTCTAACTCTTTTTCCCTATATTGAGGTCTTTAACATAGACTTTATATTTATAGACTTTCCATTAGGTCATCTCCGAAGTACACATCATGGGATAAACCATTGCTTTGAAATAAATCCCCTTCAAAACGGACTTAGAAGCAAACAAACATAACATTTTAAGTTCGAACGACCTAAGGCTCAATCGAACGGCTTCAACGTAAACTTTTTGTTCGAACGACTTCATTACTCGTTTGAGCGACTCACCTATTTTTGAGCCATAACCTAACATACTTCACATACACGTCATTGCCCCATCTTTTGGTCTAATAAAATGCACCGCATACGCGACCATGAAGATGTTTATAATCCCATTTAGCAATTAACAAAACCAAACTTTTATAATCCAGTTTTATTTGAAAAGTCCTAATAAACCATATTACTAACAAAATGTTCCTTAATCGGATCGGATCGGATTCGGATTCGGATTGGAGAAAATAACATCCATATCCTAAAATAGAATCAGATTTTGGATTATATCCAATCCATTGACAACCTTAATTATATTGTATATGCAGGCACTATTTTTTTGATATAGTTATGAATTAAATCGTCCGAAGCACGAGAATATAAAGCTAGTTTTCTTGAAAGAAGTATACACCAATACTATTTGCCAAGATGCTTTACGAAAATACACAATACGGTGTGACTGACCCATTTAGCAAAACTAAGATTAATTAGTCCCTATTATGAGAAAAATGAATAAACTAAGCTGATCGTGAGTAATCTTTGATGTAAGGGATAGTTGACACTGGAAATTAAATTGAAGAACTTAAAATATGATTCATATTTGTATCTGTCAACTAAGACTAGCAAGGCCATTAATAAATGACAGAATCTCTGTTGGAGCAACTATAATGTGTTAAAGCCTGGCTTCCTCGCATGAAAGGTTTTGTGGGGTTGTATTTGTATCGAAACATAATACTGCCTAATGAGAAGGAGAATTCTTTGGTTGGGGACTTACCTTACTGCATATTCTGATGGGAAGGGGATGTTAACACTTGACTACTTGGAACTGTCTTACTAAAAAGTTCTCACGAGTTGATGTTGCTGGAAAAACCTATGTGGTTTCTTTGTTTTGAATGTCTTAACTTGGTGTGTTATTTTTAGTCCCACATTGGATAAGTGAAAAAATGATTTTTACTTTATGATAGGTTGCACACTTCTATCATGTATAGCATGCGTAAGTAGGAGGTACCCTCACACGTGTGTGAAGCGAGTGTGTGAAGGCTTGCTATATGGGGAAGCCCATGGGATTGCTTGCACGACCCGACCGGACCCATGACCTACCTGGAATATTTATAAGTCTATGATTCAGCCTTGGGGCATGGGCTCATGGGGATTTCTAGTTTACACTTAGTCCTTTTACTGTTGTGCTTATTCAGGAGTTGGTTATTCTCTCAAAGTGTTAAAACTCTTCACAGAGGTGTTTCTTGGGGCACAACCCTGCTAACAGGTATTTTAATAGGTCACCTTCTCCTCTATAAACATCCATTTTCTATATTGTTTTAAGACACAGAAAAATATCCAAATCTCTTTGATTTTTTATTGCTTCCTTCTTGAGAGTAATATCACAGAAAGTTCGACAGGTGTATCGACTTGAGTGCTTCAAGTCTGCATGATTCAATTATTATATCTTGGGAGACATGCGCCATTAACTGTGAAGCACCATACGCAAGGTAAAATCTATCTTAAGGAAATTATAGTGACTGCAAGCCTCAATCTTCAGTTTTCCATTTCCTTGTCATTTATTTTTGTTTATTTATGAATACATGTGTAACAATCTTAAGACAGATTTTATATCTTCTTTGTGTTCAAGTTTTGTATAGATGTCTGTAATGGCCTAATTCCGTAAGCTCGAAGTGGCTTGGAATTAGCTTTTATACTAATGTATCTGTGATAAAATCTAATATAAAGCAAGAAATGACACAGGTGATTTAGTGTGGAAATCCTCTAAATAGGTAAAAAACTATGAGCTCGAGTTGAGGATCTTTGCAATAATAACTTGTATTGCTTGAGGCTGATATCTTATTATAAGTGATCTCTCGACTTAGAAATACTTGAATCTTGTGAATAAGAAGTTTTGGATCTTTTAAGAATCTAGAAAATATAGTTTTCTTGGTGATTTCTCATGTATTTTTTTGGTCCTTGTCTCTTCTGGAACTTTTTCTTTAAATAGGCCTTCTCCTCAGTTCTTTATCGTGCTGAAGTACGTTCTCCAAACAATGTGGTTAGTGGCGGTTGACTGAGTAACTGCTGAGTTTATGAGAGACAGGTACCTTTGACTTGTTCAAGTTTTTATATTTGAGCTCGACTCACGTTATTCACCATTTCATGGAGTAGGTGGCAATGTTGACTGTTGAAGTCATGTGTAGAATGCGTGAGTCTGACATAGAGGTAGTTCGAACTAAAAATAGTTCAATTTGGGTAAGATCGAAGGGTAGGCCCCTACAATCGCCCCTTCATAACTGAAGTCACGAGTGGCTTTAGTTGAGAAAGAGTTTGTGGGTATATGGGTATTTAGGTTGGAAGTTTGAAAATGAAGGAAGTGATGATAAAATTTTGACTACATAGAAAATGCGCGTGTATGGGGGTACGTACATCCATTGAATGTTGATGGGAATATTGATGTACACGATGGTTAGGGTTTAGAAAGTTTTATTTGTATCAAATGATAACGCTTGGGAAAAAGTACCTATACAGGGTTATATAAATAGTACCTCTACCGAGGTTTATGGCAAAGTACGCTTGTTTGTTGCCAAATTCTCCTAAAGTTTTGATGATGGTGAAGACTTTGAGAATGGTGTTTGAAGAGAAAATTACTATTGAGATACAAAAGTTAAAGTTAAAATACTTTGGTGATCAGTCCTTGGAGATGCATACTCCCGTTCCCGTTCCTCCGATGTATCAAGGTATGTCGAAAGAAGAAGCGGCTGAAGATGAGGAAGATTTTTACTTTATGTGGAGATTTTATCACGTTTTCTTAACAGGTGAGCAACATTGGGTTTATCTCCATATCCTTGCGGAAGACAAGGTTGGGAAGACAGATGTGAGGATCGGTGGAGCTGCGGGGCAGTTACGCTGATGTCTTGCGTAAGATTGGATTCTAAGGCCAAGCCCTCTTCATTTCTACCAACTCTGCGAGGGTGTTAGTTATAGAAGAGGCGGCGATGGTAGTGGAGGTGGAAGACAAAGAATAAAAATTTACTTCGTTACTTCTATCATTTTATGGCGCTGAGATGACCTTCTATTTGAAGAGGGGGTTCAAGCACTGAGTCCTTTTCTTCCATATTTTCCATTTGAAGCTCGACTAGACTTTGACCAAACTCATAGGAGGGAGGATTTTTTATTTTCTAATACCTGCTTTGTATAAGAGGATTCTTGGAGTAAAACATTACTGAAGTCAGATGAACTGAAGAATTTGATGTTTTAGAGTACCTGAAAGGCCTGTTATCTGTAATACACTTGAAAAACTTATTATCTATAAAGTACTGGAAAGATTTGTTATCTATGAAGTACCTATAATTTGTATTCAAGATGAATACAATTTATTATCCAAACTCTGTGTTGATATGGAATAGAATAACTCTAGAAATCGAGCTATGAATAATTCAAAGACTTCTGAATATAGGATGAAATATATGAAATTAGTACTTAACACTTTTTGTAATAATCAAGTGGTTAAAAATATGTTTGTTACATGAAATATGTGCAATATATGATGTTCGACCTGGGGGCTAAAATGAGGGAAGAGAGAAAATTGTAAAAGTTTTATGAAAGGGAACTCGAGCTCAGAGTGGTCATCTTGAAAAATTATATTTGGAAAAAATTAGCTCGATATGGAATAGGATGAAATGACAGAGGTCGATAGGGAGAGATATGTTCAAATAATTTTTCTCAAGATACTATGGTTTCTGTTACGAGATAATAGGATAATATCACGAGCTGTGGGGAATTCACAGCAAAATATGTATAAATGAGGGGGATGAGTTATAAACAGGTGGAAGAGGATTAGAATGGTGTGGACTCGATCTGAGAGAATTCGTTATGCCGCTGAGGGGCAGTTGACGATAAAGATAACTGAAGTACGAGAATAGATTTTTAGACTGTTGGATTATGATGCGGGACTGCCAGTGAGGGAGGTTTAACTTGAATGTTTAGATGGAATTAGGAGAGAACTCGAGTATGAACGTCATTTTTACGGTGAGCTATTTCGGGAAATCATGGTGGATCCTGCAGCTCGAAAAGATGTTGTGAGATTGATTGTTGTAGAGAAGATCGAATTTGAAGATGTGAGGATTGTTGGAGGACAACTGATCGGATGTGGTTCCCCAAGACATCGAGGAGTGCAGTCGGCTGATTGACGTGGAATGGTACGATATGTTCATAAGACATGAAGAAGTTCTCAAACCTAATTCCATTTTTTCTGTGTGTGAAGCATCTTCTTGAGTCTATTCACGATGGTTTTGTTGGTGATTTCAGCTTGGCCGTTGCCTTGAGGGTAATGGGATTGGATTGTGAGTGAATGATATTGTGTTGGTTAAGGAAAGCTGCGAATTTTTCTCCAACGGATTGTGGCCTGTTATCGATACGAATAAAGTGGGAGCACCCAAACCGAGTAATGATGTGTTCCCAGATAAAGAGATGACCTCTTCTTTTCTGGTTTGACAGAGTAGAACTGCCTCTACCCATTTTGTAAAATAATCTGTAGTAATGAGTAGGTGTCGGCAGTTACCTAGATAATTAAGAAATTTACCTGCGAGATCAAGTGCCCATCTTTTGAATGGCCAAAATACCTTTCTTGCATGTAGTTCTAGCGCAGGGGTGCGTATCATTTGTTCGTGCCGTTGGCATGCGTCACATTTGCGTGAGTATTCTTCTGCTTGCTTGCGCATGCCCGACCAGAATACTCCTTGTGTATTGGCTCTGTTTGCTAGTGATCTACCTACGGTATGGGAGCCACAAGTCCCTCCATGCAAATCGCAGAGCATCTCCTCCGCTTTCTTTTTGGAGAGGCACTTGTGGTAAGGCCCCTTGACTGAACGGCTGTATAAGGAACCATTTTTATTTGTGTAGATTTGAGCTATCGATCAGTTGTTGGTGCTCCTTTGGATCTTCTGGAAGTGGTACTTTACATTGGTTATCGATTCTGAGGTAGGGTAGGAAGGGCTTTTGCCAATCTTTGTCTTTCCCTTTATCGCCCCCAGTATTAATCGCGCAAATAGAAATACGATTAATGCTGGGGGTTGAAATTACTTTGATATGGAGATATCGAGCTTCTATTCTCAAGACCTCGGCTAGATATGTTAAGGAATCGGTGTGTCTATTTTCACCTCGAGGAAGATAATCGAGAGTTTCTTGCGTGAACTTGCTCATCCTATCTGTAATGAGGGCTACGTATTCGATCATCTTGCCATTCTTCTTGTATTTCTTAGAGTAATAGTGGACAATGAGTAGTAAATTTGTGTAAACTAAGAGTTCTGGGATGCCGAGCTCAAGTGCGAGGTCGAGTCCATGAATGAGAGCTTCATATTTGGTGACATTGTTTGAGGCCTCAAAATCCAAGCAGATAGATCTCTCAATTCTATCGTTGGAAGGGGTAATCAATACGATTCTAATTCCTGACCCTGCGGGTCTTGCTGATCCATCTGTAAGAAGTCTCCTCCCTTTCCTTATAATCCATTCATCTCATTCGTCAAATTCTTTGGGGGGCGGATCTTCTGTAATTTCCTCTGCAAAGTCAGAATTGTGCTTCTCCCATTCGGGATCTTCTACTTGAAAATTTACGAGAAAATCAGTAACGGTCTGACCCTTTTTGGAATGACGTTATTCGAACTTGATATCATGTTCTCCCAAACTGAATGACCATTGTTGTACTCTCTTTAATTTTTCTTTTATGGACAGAACCTTCCGAAGTGGGTAGTTTGTCATGACTTTGGCTGAATGAGCTTAAAAGTAGTGCTTGAGTTTCTGTGAAGTATAAACAAAAGTTAGAAGAAGTTTCTCAATTTTAAAATACCTTGTTTCTGCTAGAGTGAGGGTTTTGCTAATGAAGTAGACTGGCTTCTCAATTTTTCCTTCAAGTCGAATGAGAACTGAGCTGATTAAAGTATATGTAACTGCTAAGTAGATAATCAGTTGCTCATTATCTATTGGGGTGCTCATTATGGGAGACCTCCCTAAATAGGTTTTGAGATCTTGAAAAGCTATTTTGCATTCTGATGTCCATTGGACCTTTGCATTTGGCTAAATTTTTCTACATTTGGTACAACCGCGGAGAAGTAGGAATAACCAACGATAGCGGTCTGAAGATCATGAAATGAAGTGGCTGATAGTGGTAATCTTGCCGACAAGTTTCTGAATGTCTTTTGTCGCCTTTAGAGATGGCATGTTGAGGAGAGACCGAATCTATTATGGATCGGCCTCAATCCCTTTTCTGCTGATGAGGTGACTGAGAAATTGGCATGAATATACTCTGAATTAACACTTATCATGATTGAGATGCATCCTATAAGAGCAAAGAATGTTAAATATTGTGTTGAGATTTATGATGTGGTTGGCTTATTATATGCTTTTGTACAAGAGATCGTCAATATAAACTTCCATGACTTTCCCAAGATGTACTTTGAACATAGTAGTCATCAACCGTTGATAAGTTACGCCTATATTTTTTAGTCCAAAGGGCATAACTTTCTAGCAGTAAAATCCTCTTTCAGTGATGAAAGTTGTCTTTTCTTGATCTTCTTCCAAAATTGGAATCTGATTGTATCCAGAAGCAGCATCCATCATAGATAGGAGTTTGTGACTTGCTATGAAATTAAGGATTTGATGAATGTCGGGAAGAGGGAAACTGTCATTTGGAGTATGTTTATTTAGATCGGTAAAATTTACACAAACTCAGACTTCTCCATTTTTCTTTGAGACAGCGACCATCTTGGATATCCAATCTGGATATTTAGCTTCTCGAATGAATCCCACTTTGATCAATTTCTCGATCTCCATCTTAACTTTATCTCGAAGTCGAGGTGATAGTCGTCGCTGTTTTTGTTTGACTGCCGTGGCGTTGATGTTGATGGCCAATTTGTGATATGCCTTGGCCGTATCGACCCTATGCCTAGCTTTGAAAGTCTACACAAAAACGTCTCAATTTATCCATAAGAACTGAATGAGAGTGTCTTTTCGTGCTGAACCAGTTTAGTACCGATGAAAGTACCTCTGCTAGGTCTATCAATATTAATGTATTATGTGGGCTCTTCTGTGGAAGGCTAATCATTGAGGTGATCAACTTTTTATAATTGCTATGCAGCGTATATGTCTGAGGTATCAAGAATTACTGAGACGATATTTTTGCAAGCTCGAGAAAGCCTTTGACTACCCTTGATTTCATAGATACCATCATTGTGTTTGAAGCGGAGTGCTTGATGATAGGTAGAAGTGATTGCTTCTATGTTGCGAATCCAGCAGCGGCCCATAATCCTGAGATATAGAGATTTGGCGTTGATCACATAGAAAATGACGTCGATGGTAGCTGGTCCTGCGGTAATAGGTAAGGTGATCTTGCCTACTCGTTCCTATTTAAAGCCATTGAATCCATTGATATCGGTATCGCTTGGAATAACTTGATCGGCCAATCCTATTTGGTCGATAGTTCTCTGAAAAAGAATTTCAATACCGCTTCCAGTTTCAATCATCATTGTGTGCATGAAAAACTTCTTCATCTTGAGCATTATGATTAATGCATCATGATGTGGAAATTTGACATGACTAATGTCACAATCTTTGAATAAGATCCCAAATCAATGATTGTTTAACTCAAACAGAAGCTTGGCTTCTTGTCTTGAGATGTGAGATCATAACATTCTGATAGTCTCATGCGCTTGAATCTATTAGAGTTGGTGATTTGATGGATTTTGACTATGTTATTGTCGTACATATGGTAGATATGCTTTTCCTCAGCTTGACCTTTGGCCTGGACAACTTCAAGCTGCTTCTTATAACTGCCATCCTTGTATGATTCCAGGTCGATAATATATTCGAATATCCATCCCTCTTTGAAAATGTATTCTAGCAACCTCTGTAAAGCATAACAATTTTTAGTAGAATGATGGTTTACCTTATGATGTTTGCAGTACGGTCAATTCTCGATTGGTTCCAATGGTTAAGGGAGACAGTAGAGCTTATCCTTTCAGAGGATTAGAAAAATTGTGGGGATTCAAACATTTATCCTTGGGAAGACCGGTTTGGTTTGTGAACCGTTTGTCCGAGGGTTGCCAATGTTTCCCTTGGAGCGTTTCTAATCACCCTGATCCTCCTTTTTGTTCAGTGCTTCGATCTGTAGATAAACATTTCGTGGTTAAGACGGATTTAGTAGATTTATGCCTTTCGGACATCATCCTTTCTAGGTCAGCGTAACTATTGACCTTGGTGATCATATCTTCCAAGGTCGCAGGCTTGCTGAGGAAAAGGTGTTTTTTAGCCTTGCAATCGAGCTAGAGCACATTTGTAAAAGTAGTAACAACTATTTTATTATCGAGATTGTCTACTTTACGCGCGAGCTTCAAAAAATTCTCTGCAAATGCTTCGAGCTTCTCTTCGTGTGACTATTTAAGACTAATAAGTGAATATAAATTCTCTTCTTTGTCTCTGCTGTGTACATGCGTCTTGATAAATTGTTTCTGCAGCTGGTCAAATGTATGCATGGAGCGATTCCTCCTGCAGACTTGTGGTAAACAAACGGCAGAGGATGTGGTTGAGATTGAAATACAACCCCAATGAATCACGGTATTGTTGAATGTTCTTATTTAGATCGGTTCCCTTGTATTTGCAAATTTTTGGAGTATGGAAACCTTTTGGTATTGCCCAGAATAGTTCTTTGGCAATTGGACTTCCTTGTAACTTGGTAAGGTCATCGGTAGTGCCCAAAATTTGTGCTTCAATCGACTCCTTAATACGCTGATCAATAAGCTCATGTAGGACATAGTAACGTGTCGGTTGAGTGACTTAACAAGGAGGTGGAGGATGGTGAGTACCGGTTCCCTCACTCAAAGGATCACGTGCTGGAACTCGAGATTGAGGTCGCTGCTCATCCTCCTGACGTATGGAAAATCGGTGACCTCCGCTGATCTTAAAATAAACTTCACCACCCAAATGAATGGAAGGTCGAGGTTCATGCTAAATATTTCTGGAAATAGCTTTGTTGGTGGCCCCTCGAGGTCCCAATATTTCCTGTGTAGAAACCCAGGAGGTTTCTGACAATTGATCGCAATCTCTTGTTGGAGGAGCCTGCTGAGTATTTTGCAGAGCTTGTAAGGCAGTATGCATGGTTATCATCTGGTCTTCAAGTCATTTGGATCCTGTCAAACGAGCTTGTCGCTTGGCTTCGAGCTCGTTCTCACGGAGCTCTCGGTTAAGAGTTAATTGGCGTTCAAGCTCATTGCATTTCTCTGTTTCGGTGTTGAGATTTTCCCGTAGCTCTGTAAGTTCTTCTGGCTCAATTGAAAGATTGAGCTGGATTTCGGTTGTTGGCCGTCGGTAAGTGACCATAATTTAAATTTTTAGTAGAGTGAAAGTATGCCTTAGGATATCATAGAAATAAAATCTTTCCCACAGGCGGTGCCAAATGTAATGGCCTAATTCCGTAAGCTTGAAGTGGCTTAGAATTAGCTCTTACACCAATATACCTGTGACAAAATCTAATATAAAGCAAGAAATAACATATGTGATTTAGCGTGGAAAACCTTTGAATAGGTAAAAAACTATGACCTTGAGTTAAGGATTTTTGTAATAGTAACTTGTATTGCTTGAGGCTGATATCTTATTACAAGTGATCTCTCGACTTATAAATACTTAAATCCTATGAATAAGAAGTTTTGGATGTTTTGAGAATCTAGAAAATATAGTTTTTTGGTAATTTCTCATGTATTTTTCTGGTCCTTGTCTCTTCTGGAACTTTTTCTTTATATAGGCCTTTATCGTAGTTCTTCATTGTGTTGAAGCACATTCTCTGAACAATGTAGTTTGTGGCAGTTGATTGAGTAACTGTTGAGTTCGTAAGAGACAAGTGTCTTTAACTTGTTCAAGTTTTTCTGTTTGGGCTCGACCCACGTTCTTTACCAGTTCGTGGAGTAGGTGGCAATGCTGACTATTGAAGTCATATGTAGAATGCATGAGTCAGACATGGAGGTAGTTCGAACTGGAAACAACTCAATTTGGGCAAGATTGAGGGGTAGTCCCCTACAATGTCGATTAACAAAACTGTTGTTCGTGCTCATCAAGAAAAGCTAGAGAAGTTCAATGGAGCGGAGTTCAAATGTTGGTAGCAAAAGATGCTATTTTATTTAACAACACTGAACCTTGCAAAATTTTTGCAAAAAAGTGCCCCTATTCTCAAAGATAGTTAAACAGATAAGACCACTGTTGTTGCTGTAGAGGCATGGAATCATTATGATTTTTTGTGCCGGAACTATATTTTGAATGGGTTAGATGATAAACTGTATAATGTTTATAATCCACTCAAGACTGCCAAGGAATTGTGAGATTCCCTGGATAAAAAGTATAAGATAGAAGATACAAAAATGAAGAAATTCGTTGTCGGCAGATTCCTTGACTTCAAGGTGATTGATTCTAATCATTAATCAGTCAATTACAAGAGTTGCAGATTATCTTGCATGAAATTCATGCAGAAGGAATGATTATGAGCGAGTCATTTCAGGTTGCTTCATTGATTCAAAAGTTACCTTCATCCTGGAAGGAATTTAAGAATTATTTGAAGCACAAACGCAAGGAGATGAAGTTTGAGGATTTGATTGTGCGTTTGAGAATTGAAGAAGATAATTACAACATGGAGAAAGTGATTGGAGTTGGTTCGCTGGAATCAAAAGCTAATATTGTTGAAGGAAACCCTTCAAACAATAAGGGTAAATCCCATAAGAAGAATGGGAAGAAGGGTGAAAACCATATACTTGGACCAACTGGAAAAGACTTCAAGAAGTTTTCTGGGAACTGCCATACATACGGAAAGAAAGGGCATCACGCAAAGGACTGCAGGAAGAAGAAAGGCAAGTCATCAAAGAACCAGCCATCTCAAGCCAACGTGTCTGAAATGGAAAATCTTTCTGCTGTGGTCTCTGAATTGAACTTGATCAGTAATGCCAAAGATTGGTGGATTGATACTAGAGCAACACGCCACATTTGTTCTAACAAAACCTAGTTTTTGTCATTCAAAAAGGTAGACAGTGATGAAAAACTATACATGGGAAACTCTACAACTTCTGTGGTTGAAGGAGTTGGAAAGGTTATCCTGAAATTCATATCAGAAAAAGAACTTACTCTGAATAAAGTTTTGCATGTACCTGATATTCGTAAGAATTTGGTGTCAGGAGTAGTTTTATGCAAGAAGGGTTTTAGGCTTGTATTTGAGTCGAGCAAATGTGTCTTGACTAAAAGTAGAATGTTTGTATGAAAGGGCTACTTATGTGATGGTCTGTTTAAGTTCAATGTCGATGTAACCCCAATGATTATCAATAAAATTGAAGGTTCTGCTTATATTCTTGAGTCTTTTAATGTTTGACATGCACAATTAGTCCATGTTAATACTGGTTCGTTAGGTAGATTAATGAACTTAGGACTATTGCCTAAATTTAGCATTGATTGCAAACAAAATTATACATGTGTTGAAGCAAAGTTTGCAAAACAACCCTTTCATTCAATTGATAAAAGGAAGACAGTGCCTCTCAAATTAATACACAGTGATTTATGCGACTTAAAATTCATCCAAACAAGGGGTGGGAAAAAGTATTTTATTATGTTTATCGGTAACTGTACTAGGTATAGTCATGTATATCTACTCCGAAGTAAAGATGATCTTCAGCCTGAATGTTCTGAGCAAACTCCAGAACAAACTTCTGAACAGGCTACAGAACTAAGACGTGGAAAACGGGTTAAGACCGTATCCGTAAGAATCAGTCCAGAGTATATAACTAACCTATTAGAGAATGAACCTCAAACCTTTAAGGAGGCCATGTCAACTCCTGAGGCTCCTAGTTGGAAAGGGGGTAGTGCATAGTGAAATTGATTATATTATGCAAAATCATACGTAGGAGTTGGTAAATCTTCCACCTGGTAACAAACCAATAGGTTGCAAATGGATCTTCAAGAAGAAGATAAAGCCTGATGGCTCTACAGACAAGTACAAGGAGCGACTTGTTGCTAAGGGATTTAGGCAAAAGGAAGGCCTAGATTATTTTGACATGTATTCACCAGTTATAAGGATAACGTCTATATGAATGTTGATAGCTATTGCAGCTTGAAATACATCAAACGAATATGAAAATAGATTTTTTAAACGGTAAATTAGATGAGAAAATTTATATGAACCAACCTGAAGGGTTTATTGTTAAAGGACAAGAACATAAATTTTGTAAACTTGTGAAGTCCTTATATGGATTAAAACCAGCGCCCTTACAATGGCATGTAAAGTTTGATTGTGTTATGATCAAGGATGGATTTAAAATCAATGAATGTGATAAATGTGTTTATTATAAACGCATTGATGTTGCATGCGTAATTGTATGTCTATATATAGACGATATGCTGATTTTGGGGACGAATATTAATGTAATAAAGTCCACAAAAAAAAATGTTGACCAGGAACTTCAACGTGAAAGACCTAGGTATTGTAGATGTTATTCTTGGAATCAAGATTAATAGGACATCACAGGGAATTATGTTGTTGCAAGCACATTATATAGAAAACTTTCTATAGAGATTCAATAAGTTTGAATGTAAAGGTGTTGAAACACAATTTGATAGAACTCAAAACTTAGCAAAAAATAAGGGAGAAAACATTTCTCAACTTGAGTACTCACGTATCATAGGCAGTCTCATGTATATTATGAACTGCACCAGAACAGATATTGCTTATGCAATAAGTAAACTGAGTCAATATAAGAGCAATCCGGGAGATGCACATTAGGTGGCACTAGTTAGGGTTTTAAAGTACTTGAAGTACACCTTACACTATGGTTTGTACTACACTACTTATCCAGATGTTCTTGAAGGATACAGTGATGCAAACTGAATATCGGATTCTGAGGAGTCAAAATCTACTACTGGATATGTCTTCATACTTTGAGGTGTAGCAGTATCATGGAAATCTCATAAACAAACATGTATAGCTCGCTCCACGATAGAATTTGAGTTCATTGCTTTGGACAAAGATGAAGCAGAAGGGCTTCAAGATTTTTTAGAGGATATTCCTTTATGGCCAGAACATGTGCCTGCTATATGTATTCATTGCGATAATCAAGCAGCACAAGCAAAGGCTAAGAATCAAGTGTATAATGGTAAGTCACGACATATACGTCGCAGATATAATACCGTTAAGTAATTACTTGCGAATGGAATAATATCCATTGATTTTGTAAAATCTCAAGACAACCTAGCGGATCTATTTACAAAAGGGTTGTCGAAAGGGCAAGTATACTACACATCAAAAGGAATGGGATTAATACGGCCAATCCACGAGTAATCTGAATGGTAACCTTACCTAGTTGACTGGAAGATCCTAAGATCTAGGTTTAATAGGAAAACTCATTAAGGGTTATTCACCTAAGTATTGCGAAGCATAGGTCTCCATCTCATTCTTGATATAACAGTGCAACATGTAGTGATTGTTAAGGTAAACCTTGTTTTTAATGATTCCTATAGCTTGTGTATACAAGTAGAGTACGGTAGGGTACTCTTAATAAGAAATTACCTATGTGAGTGAGAAGTGAGGGTCGTTTCTGTAAGAATTGAGATGGCTGAATTCTCTAATAATGCTCATGAATCCAAGATTGTCCAGGGCCAAAATGGACACAACTTTTAGAACTGTCTGCGACAGGAAAGGAACTGTGTGAATACTATTGTCTGGGCTTGCACCAATGGCTGAACAGTTCAAGACGTCATGTTCACTTGTTAGCCAAGTATGTCTGATAGTTTTTTACTAGAGAAGGTTCAAGTCTACAAGATACCTTCTTCGATACAGTGCCATTCCTGACCTTACTCTCATCATTATTATTTTTTCGAATTTACCATTTTTATTCAAAAGTTGGGGATTGTTGGAAAAACCCATGTGGTTTTTTTGCTTTGAATGTCTTAACTTGGTGCATTATTTTTAGTCCCACATTGGATAAGTGAAAATAAGATTTTTACTTTATAATAGGTTGCACACTACTATCATGTATAGCATGTGTAAGTAGGAGGTGCTCTCACGCGTGTATGAGGCGAGTGTTTGAAGGCTTGCTATACATGGGACACCCATGGGCTTGCTTGCACGACCTGGCCCGACCCATGACCCACCTGGACTATTTTATAAGTCTATGATTCGGCCTTGGGGCCATGGGCTCATGGGAGTTTCAAGTTTACACTTAGTCTTTTTTGGGGGTTGTTTATTCAGGAGTTGGTTATTCTCTCCAAGAGTTACAGCTATTCATAGAGGTATTTTTTGGGAAACAACCCTGCCAATAGGTGCTTCGATAAGTCACCTTCTCCTCTATAAATAACCATTTTCTGCATTGTTTTGAGATACAAAAAGATATCCAAATCTCTTTGATTTTTCTGTATTCTTTCTTTCTATAGCATCATCATTTTTTCACAGACTGTTCTTTGGTTGGATAGAGTCGTACACAACTCAAATCTTGCACTTCTCCATTGTATCCTGAGAGAGAAGTTTTTGTGTCATCCCACTGTGTTCTTGCGGTTAATACCAAAAGAGAGGAAACATCTCTTAAAAGACAACGATTCATGGTGCCTTAGAGCTTTTATCTCATCTTGTTTGCCAAGTCTTCCATAATTTCCTTCCCTACGGTCGATCAGATAAATATGATTCAGGTTGGCTCATTTTATGGCAACTCCCTGACAAATATTATTGAGTATATATAACTTCAATCATTTCATGCATGTATCTTTATAAAATACTTGGGCCATATAGTTTTACTCAGTAATTCTTGCTAAACAACTAGAATAATGTCAAGTAGTTTCATATTAATAAGGCACATACTTTTATAGTAGTTAAATCTCACTAATATAAAATTAGTACCCAAGATTTTTAGTGTTACGCTAGTGTGATTCACCTTGTTTAATATGCTTTAAAATGTGTCCATATCAACATGATCTTCTAGCTAATAACTATCTCTTTAATAACATCTAGTTTCTCTAGAAAAATGCTCAGGCAGACCAAGTGCCAAGATTTTCTAACAAATTTCTTAGTAAGTTTCCACTATTATAATCATTGTATCTTCATTTTTCGCTTTTGTGATAGTTTTTCGATGTGCAGGATTTGAACCATCAACAAAGCCAAACAACTTTTGACTCTTTAAAATAGTGGTAAAGTGTATCTTCTAGATGATGTAATTGGTTGAAGAAAGTTTGCTGGACACAAACATCACCATGTTTGTGGTAAGTGGTAAGGTGATTGGAGAATTACTTTGTTGTTGGCCATTTGGGAAGAAGTAGGTATAACTCACGAAGATAGTCTCAAATGAGTAAATATCTTCTTATTTTTATTACATACATTTACATCTATTTATAGGAGATTGATAATCCACAATCGAATTGAGATTAACCTAAATTGAAGAATAAATATGAAGGACAAATAATTGGTAGGAGAACTTCCCTTTTAGAGCTTCAATTGCTCAATCACTTGATTTCAATTAAATTCCTCTCAAACCCTAAGTTTCTCTTACAAAAACATAGATTGATCTAAGATGATTTTATCTTGGCTAGCCTTGCTTCTTTATGAGGGTTACAAATTTCTATTTACAAGATATAACAAAAATGCCCTTAAAATGCCTAAAATATTAAAGGAAACATGATAGTTGTTCGAACGAACCCATGGGTCGTTTGAACGACTGGCCAATTTAAGCCTATGAACCAAGGCAGTCGAATTTGGTCTTTCTGGGAAGAAGTCGCTCGAACGACTCTAAATCTTGTTCGAATGACTTGTTTATTTTTGCCTAAAAATATACCCAGCTCGAATTTGGCTTGTTTCCTCTCATATCTCGTTTACACAGCTCTAAGGCTCGTTCGAACGAGTTGGCATCTTTTGAATGGGTTCGATCTTCACATCCTTTTGGATCATGGCTCCCCCCTTTAGGATCCCTAAGCTCCTGCTCAAGCTAGAACTAGAGATGTGGGAATACGACAGTGCCCATTTCCCTATTGTACCACTTCGACTTGCTAGGTAGTTGACATTTCTTCCCAACCCAGAACGAATCGATACTACCCTGTCTTGTAGCATGAACTTTCCCCCCTAGAATACTATTCTCTTGCAATGGATCTTCTCTTTCCAACTATAAGTCATCAACTGACAGTATGCGAGTGCCGTTTGTAGAGTTTTTATCTAAAAGAGACAGCTCAAACAGCTTCAAATGCTCGACATTAATCATCGAATACATCTTCATGAAATGTGGCAAATCCAATTTGAATGCGTTATCACCAATCTTCTTGAGTATCGTAAACGGACCATAACGGATATGCTTGAGTTTCTTACCTTCCCCCTTTAGTCATTCCTTACCTAAATACAACTAAACTAGGTTATCTTCTTGAAAAGTACACTCAACTCGATGTTTGTTGCGTCGAGCCTTATTCTTCACTTGAGATGTATTGCATAAAATGCAACCACGAACCACACAAGCAATATCCACCTGCATCTTCAACAAATATACATAACGCGGCAAATCTAAAAGAGTTTGCTCAACCCTAAAATGACCTGCAACCCAGGAATAATGAGCCGCTCTGATCCAATGCAAACATTTTTTACCCTTAAGAATACATAGAAGAGTGCCCATGTAAAACAAACCATAATGCAATTCATACTCATATGTCTTGCCTTGCAACAACTTTTGACGAAACACATTACACCCCTGGTTATCATCATATCCTACAATATACTCTGACAGAATAATAAGCTATATCTGTATAGCTACCAACATAACATAAATAGTTGGTCATGGGGGTCGAGATAACCTATCTGCCAATTTGTTATCCACTCCCTTCTTATACTTGATAATCAAGGGGAATTGTTGTAAATAGGGCATTCACTTCATCTAGCGAGCTTGTTGTTGCTTGGACTGTGTAGTTAAAAACTAAAATAGTTTATGATCAAAATGTACCACAACCTCCTCTTTCAACTTCCCCATTTCAGTTTATTGCTTTGGAGACTTTGTCATCATAGACAACACTTTAGCCGACATACCCTCTTGAACCGATCGCACTAATAGCACAAACTTGTCACTCACATTATCCAATCTCTTCACTTGAGTTGCCGTTACTAAATTATTCGTGGTGATATGCCCATTTCAAGCATTGAAATGAAACTCCTTTCCCTCCTTCACAAGATGATACTTGCGAGCTCTACGGTAATAAATTGTATCTTAATCCCAAAGATAAGGGCTATCCAAGATGACTTAAAACACATCTAAAGGAACCACCTCTCATATCACTTCGTCAATAAACCTTTTAGTGATTACAATCTTGAATGTACACTGCTTCTTGATCATCAACTCCGCGTCTTTTTGAATCTACCCCAAACTATACGAATTAGGATGAGCTATAGTATTCAAATTTTTGTCACCAATGCCTCAGAAATCATGTTTTTCTAACTACTTGGATCAACAATGGCCTCTACTAAGCTCTGCTTCACCTGAATACTAGCATGAAAAAGTTCTTCTGAAATTTCCTCCTTGGCAGCCATAGTCTGCAAAAACATAAGAATAAGCTTAGAATTTGGTTTATTTAAATTTGGGAGGTCAACAACCGCTGCGGCTAATGCATATCTCTTTTTTTTTGCTCTTCTCCTCCTTCGGCCTAGCTCCGGGTGAAGTTTCTAATATTTATTTGAAATATGCCTACTCACTTTATAATGACTGCAATAATTCTCCTAGGACAAAGACCCCTCTTCTTTGAACTCTTCCTTATGCTCATTCTTCCAACTAGACTTGTACCCCAACTTGTTCTTGTCATCTTCCTTGTCACTCTTCAAGTATTTGCCTTCAATAGCAATTACCTTCACGGTAGCGTCTTCGATATTCTCCACATTAAATAGCTTAAACTCTCTTCTAATGGACTCCGAAAAATTCCCTGTATACTTCATGAACACCACATACTCGTCCATATCGATGTCCAAGACCAAAGCTTGTTTATAAAACGGTGTAGTGTACTCTAGGGGTGGCAATTTGACCCGAACCCGTTAACCCGACACGAATTTCGCGGGTTTGGCTTTAACATTTATAGATTTCGGGTCAATTCGGGTCGACCCAACTTACCCGGCTAGATAACGGGTCGGGTTCGGGTTGACCCGCGAACCCGTTTAACTCAAATATAATTTAATGTTATACATTAATCAATTCTTGCTGAAAAACACCGTTTGGACAAAGATGGTAACAATTACTTCATTCTCCTCTATTTGATTATACATTTTATAATAGATGTTTTTTACCAACGAGTTCTTGATTATTCGAACTAAGAATTTTTAGTTTTTCCTTTAGTGTTTCTTCAAAAGTCTCTCTCTATTTTGGAGTGAAGGGTTATTCAATCCCAATGACTCCGATACTCTTTAGCATTCTCATTGGTTAAACTTTTATTTCACCATTATCTCATTCTCTCCCTCTCTGAGAAATGTTCTCTCTTTAAATCTCTTTTTCTAATTTTTGTATTTTCTATGGATTGTTATCATTTACTAGATGTGAGTTTTTGATTTCATTTCACTTTGATTTTCAAATGTTCTCACAATCACCATCTAATCATCTGATTCTCACTTGTATTTTGAGATTTTTTTACTTATACGGGTTAATGGGTCGGGTCAGGTCAACCCGATTATAAACAGGTCAGGTTTGGGTTTACAAATCTGACCCGTTTAATAAATGGGTCGGGTTTGGGTTTGGTGTTTCTCAACCCGAACCCGGGATGACCCGTGACGGGTTGACCCGACCCGACCCAATTGTCAGCCCTAGTTTACTCTTGTACGATTGCTCAGACTTTTGCCATAAATTATGCCATTTAAATCATCTTTTTTGCTTATACCCAATCGGATAAAATTATTTTCTTACAAATACCTTGAACTTCTTCTAACTCAAACTTTCTACTTCGTGACATTTTCGATAGGACTTTCACCATGTGAGTGCATGACTTGCAAATTTCAATGTAAAAAAGCATATTTTTTGAGCATTAAAGTATTCGTAAACGGAAAAAAGGTCTCTAACCTATCTAACCAATTATCCAACTTCTCGGCATCAATTGAACCATCGAATACCAAAATTTCGATTTTAAAATTAATACAAAGATTACGCATAAAATTCATTAAATTACCAATAGCCGATCGCTCCTTAACAAATTTGGCATCACTAGAATCACTATATACCTCTTCGGTACCCCCGTCCCTATCTTCCTTCCCAACCCCTTTTTTTGTACGCTCTCGTCATTTCATCAAAGTAGTAGTTAGGTCATAAAATTTCATTTCCAGCTTCGTGAGTCGATCTTCTGAATCGCCCATCTTTAAATTTGCCTTCTTCTTTTAAGCTAGGTTTTTGGTAAATCTTCAATAGACTCACTAGGTTCTCATTTATTTGCTTGAGTCGGTCACGTATAGAGACCATAAACCACAATCCCCCGGGAATTATTACCTGAAAACTGATACCACTAAATCCATAATCGAATTGAGTTTAACCTAAATTAAAGAATAAATATGAAGGATAAAAAATTGGTTGGAGAATTTCTATTTTAGAGCTTTAATTGCTCAATCACTCGATTTCAATTAAATTTCTCTTAAACCGTAAGTTTCTCTTACAAAACTTGGATTGATCTAAGATGATTTCATCTTGGCTAGCCTTGCCCTTTTATGAGAGCTATAAGTTTTTAGTTACAAGATATGACAAAAATGCCCTTGAAACGCTTAAAATATTAAAGGAAACACGATAGTCATTCAAACGAACCCATGAGTCGTTCAAACGATTGATCAATTTAAGTTGAGGAACTGAAGAAGTCAAATTCGGTCTTTCTGGGAAGAAGTCATTTGAACGACTACAAATCTCGTTAAAACGGCTCTAAGGCTCGTTCGAACGAGTTGGCATCTGTTGAAGGGGTTCGATCTTCAGATCCTCCTGGATCAATTACTGATTATAACATTTCTAAATTTAAACAATAACAACACATTATTAGCTCCCATTTGGTGGAGAACGTACAAGGCTTAACTTCCATTACTAGGGAATGAAAATTTCTAGGATAAACAATTGGAGATACTTGGAGACTCATATCTTCTCAACAAGATAATGACTTAGCATTAACATTAGCTTTAATACGGTGGTGAAGGTTGGCAACGTGATGCCCTCCTCTTTGTTGTTGCTTGCCGCCCTCTAATTCTTCATTGCACACTCTTAGGCTTTTCTTTTTAATGTAAGTAAGAGGAGTGACATGCCTAAGTGCAAGGGTCACTAACATCATCCTTATTCATTATTGTCTTCTTAGCGTTCAAACTGCAACATCACTAAAAAGGGGAGCTTAATTCTTTATGAAGTTGATAGGAAACTGATTCAGTTGACTCCAACATCTCAGAGAATATTGTACTTCCATTATTTCATAAAGTTCATCATCACAAATCAAAGTAGGAGTACATGACACATTCATCCCTCACACCTAAAGAAAAAGGTTAACCTTTTCCCCATAATTTAACACCTATAAATATTTGTTCTTTAAAGAAGAACAAATTCACTATCTAAATGTTAAACTTTATACCATATTATGCTAAAGTGCTTGACATTAATTAAGAGTGGAAGGTGCTGGGAAATCATGACTTTCCAACTATGTGTAATTCGATGATAAGCAAGAGAAATTTAACGACAAATAAGCTAGCAAACAAGCAAAGACCACTATGCAAATTTAAGAGATTTTTGACAGAAATTACGACTGACTTTTTAAGTCACATATTTGGGACGACCATATAATGTCAAAATAGGGTCGTTTTTCATACATAGGCCGAGATAGCTTAGTCTCTTTGTTTTTACCAGCCATTTTTCCTCTCTCTAAAACTAAGATTTGGGGTTTCTCTTTATCCTGGCCATTTCCCCATCTAATATCACATAATTTCCCTCTAAAATCTTTTAATTTTCCTCTAATTTTTGAAGATCATGATTTCCCCTTATTTTCTACCTAATAACTTCCAAAAGGAACAAAACTCTCTCCATAATATGTTACCTTTCTTAGTCGTTAGGTTTTCAAACTTGAGGAGCTGCCAGCCCAGTAAGAAATTTGAATAAGACTTTGAACCAATTAATCCTATTCTATAATATGAAATTGTAGCAAAAGATTTTTGAGTTTTGATTCATAGGTTATTGATTTTCTATTTTTGATTCGTAGGCTTGTGAAATTGTAGTAAAAGTTTTGAACTTTGTTTTGGATTTTATTTTTTGATTCAACCTTAATTTTTGATTCATAGATTTCTTTTTCAGAAGTTACAACAAAAGATCTCAGGTCTAAAATTGGTATGCTTGATTTATTTATATTTGCAATTACTTAATGATTTTGATATTTGTTATTGGTATGCTTGATTTAAAGTAATTGTTGTATGATAATTACTGTCTACATCCTTTAATTTACTTGATTTTTTTCTCCCTTTTTCTGTATATAATTGTTGTTGCCATGATTAAAATCTCCAAACCGAATTTTATAAATACTAAATAGAATTGCTAAAAAATAATGGATATCACAAAATAGTGATTATCCCTATTGGTAGTATTGATAGTAACTCTATGCTTACGGTCATGCATCAAAGGACTCGAGTGACGTCTAATATTCTTCTTGACGTTTAACATTTGTAGGCGAGGAATGTTCTTTGGCGATATTCCAGTGGGTAAGTAGTTTAAGTACCCCTCTTTCCTTTTGAAAATCATTAATGAGGTACAAATTCTATTGTTTGTGTATTATTTTCAGTTTAAGAAAATTAGAGTTTCAAAGTAATCATTTGTTCATTATTTCTTTTGCAGGATTGACTTGCTTATTCAAATTTACCTTCCGAAACAATTGGCATTTTAGACCACGTTAGTTTATGCTCTTTTTTTATTTTAAAGATGCACTTGTGTGATTCTTCTATGCATGGAATTCTTCTATATTGTTTGATTAAATCAATATGGAACTAATTGCACTCTAGAGTGCGTCTTTTGGATATGGAATCTTATGTTGGTTTATTGTTATTTATTTATTGTTTGAATTGGTTTGCGTTATATGCATATGGAGTACATGTATTAGGTTCCCCTCCCCCCTATATTGGAGTGCGTAGATTTTTTTTGTTTTAAGGTGTGTGTGTATAGTATTTGAAGATGCACTTTGCAAGTCGGATCTGGCACTCATACCGTCCTAATTGTGAAGCAAAGTAAGTCTTGGAGTCACCTCTACCCTTTCTACTTCTTTTTTTCTATTTGTTAAAGGGATATTATGTTGGTTATCTGCCACTAACACAGAACAATTAAAGAAAAACTGAAGAGACAAAGTGTTTTGCGATGCTGTAATTCAATGCATCATTTTCTGGTTTTTCTTATATAACACAAAACATAACTGCAAAATCAAAAGTTACATCCCACGTTTTGGGATTCTAAAAACAAACAATTAAATAACTGCTACACTATTTTTAGCCACACACTGGACTAAAACTGACAGCCTAATTTCGTACTCAAACAAAAAAAAAACAACTTTGCTAAAATTAAACAACTACTGGACACGACCTTCTAACAACAAGATTAACTCATCAATCTTCTCCTTAAGCTTGTTGTTCTTTACTGATGATCCGCACACCAATCCTTTCTCTCATCTCCATGAACTTCATCCTTGCTAGCGACTTTGTCAGAATATCAGCACGCTGATCTTGTGTGCAAACATGTTGGGTTTCAATCATTCCTGATTCAACACAATCTCTAATGTAGTGGAATCGGGTATCGATGTGTTTGCTCCTCTCATGATGAACTGAATTCTTGCTCAATGCAATTGCGGACTGATTATCAATCTTCAGAACCACTTTCTTAACCTCGGTCTTTAACAAATCTGCCAACAATCGTCCCAGCCACACTCCTTGACACGCTGCTGCACAGGCAGCGATATACTCTGCTTCACAGGAAGATAACGCAACCACCTTTTGTTTTTGTGAACACCAACTAACCGGGTTTGACCCAAGGAAGAATATTACCCCTGTAGTGCTCTTCCGGTCATCAGTATCACCGGCCAGATCACTATCAGAGTAACCCAACAGCTCCAAGCTTCCTTCCTTTTTCTCATAAACGCAACCAAGATTTAAGGTTCCTTTCACGTACCGCAATATGTGCTTCACTGCGGCCATGTGCTCCGTTGTGGGCTTCTCCATGTATCTACTCACCATGCCGACAGAGAATGCCAAATCTGGGCGCGTGTGCAGTAGATATCTTAAACTGCCAACAATGCTTCGGTACAGAGTTGTGTCTACAGGTGGACTTGTGCTTTCCTTGCTCAGTTTCAGACGAGGTTCCATCGGGATTTGTGAAGGGTTGCAATCTTTCATGCCGCATTTGTCTAACACCTTTGTTGCATATGCGGACTGGTTGAGTGTGATCTTCTTAGAACTCTGACAAACTTCAATTCCCAAATAGTAGCTGAGTAACCCAAGGTCGCTCATACTAAACATCTTCTTCATCTGAGATTTGAACATGTTTATATCTTGGATACACTCTCCAGTGATGATTAGATCATCCACGTAAACTCCAACTATCAGATTCCCTTTTCCTTGGTTTCTCTTGTACACGGCATGCTCTAATGAACACCTCTCAAAACCGAGTGTTTTCAATGATTTGTCCAGTTTTGAATTCCAAGCTCTAGGTGCTTGTCGCAAGCCGTACAGTGCCTTGTGCAGTTTTAATACCTTGTGCTCTTCTCCTTTTACTTCAAAACCCGGCGGTTGAATAAGGTACACTTCTTCTTCCAAATCCCCGTTGAGGAAGGCTGACTTTACATCCATATGATGCACCTCCCATCCTTCATGTGCTGCAATAGAAATCAGCAAACGTACCGTCTCTAGCCGAGCAACAGGGGCGAAAACTTCATCAAAGTCTATGCCTTGTCGCTGAACGTACCCCTTTGCCACTAGTCTCGCCTTGTGCTTCACGATTCTGCCTTGAGTGTCCTTCTTTAGTTTGTAAACCCACTTTAGACCTATAGGTTTGTGACTGTTGGGTACTGGAACGAGCTTCCATGTTTCATTCTTTCGAATAGAGGAAATCTCTTCCTCCATTGCTCTTCTCCACATCGGATCTGCCTTTGCTTCTTCGAAATTCGAAGGCTCCTCTTCTCCTAGTAAGCACAAGCCCGAATACTCCAGTTCTATTGGGATGGTTCTATAGTAAAGGCTTTTGATGTCACGCGTACCCCGTGGTCCTTCTAATGAACTCTCATCAGGTGTTGTAGGCTGCTGTACTTCGGTTGAGGCTGAAACATCAAAAGTTTCATCTGGAGTGTGTGGTGTACTTGAATCAGGGGCTCTGGATCTCGTGCTTGTCACAGGTGTTAGGTGCTGGTCTTGCTCATTAGGTAGGGAATGAAATGGGTCTGAGAAATCTGCTGCATCAGAGTCGCGTTCCTCTAACTCGTCTCCTTGCCTTGTCGTGTCGGATGAACTCGGAACAGAAAAATAATGAACTGCAAAGTCTCCAACCTGTTGTGTCTCTGCCACTGGGTTTCTGCTCCATTCCCACTTCTTCTCCTCCTCGAACACTGCATCTCGTGTCACCACAACTCGTCTTGACGCTGGATCGAACATCCGATAGCCTTTCGTATTCATATCATAACCAATGAACACCATTTGCTTGCTACGATCAGCCAACTTAGAAAGGTGCGGTTTCACCACTTTTACATGTGCAAGGCATCCGAAAATACGAAGATGATCGACACTTGGCTTGCGGTCATAGTATGCTTCATAGGGAGTTTTGCCGACACGCTCTTTGTTGGTGCTCTATTTAAGAGATATACGGCAGTTGATACCGCTTCTCCCCAAAATTCGCCTGGAACTCCCATGCTTTTCAACAAGCTCCTTGCCGTGCCGACCACCGTCTGATTTCTTCGTTCAACAACTCCGTTCTGCTGAGGAGAGTAAGGCGCCGTGAGATAACGCTTAATTCCCAACAGCTCACAGTAAGTCTTGAACTCATTTGAGGTGAATTCGCCGCCACGATCCGTGCGCAAAGCTTTCAGCTTACTGTTTTTCTCCATTTCGGCTGCAGCTTTCACCTTCTTAAATGCCTCAAATGCTTCATCTTTGTTTCGGATCAGCACCTGCCACATGAATCTTGTGCAATCGTCAACCAACAGTAGGAAATAGCGCTTGCCTCCGTGTGTGGCAGGAGTTATTGGCCCGCACAAGTCTCCATGCCACAGTTCAAGAGGTGATTTTGCTCGGAATTTTGCCACTGCTGGAAATGGATTTCGGTGTTGTTTTCCAATCAAACAACCATCACAGATGCGGTCCTCATGCTCGATTATAGGCAAGCCGTGCACCATCTGTTTCTGACTTAGAAGCTTCAAGGCATGAAAGTTCACATGCCCGTATCTTGCATGCCATCGCCATGCTTCTTCTTTGCTCCTTACCAGAAAACATTCTGGTAGGGCTGGTGCTATGTTAAACACATATAACCGGTTGCTTGACCTGTTCACTTTTGCTAGAAGCCTTTGTGATCTGTCCAAAATAGTCATAACACCTCCTTCAACCACAACCTTGCATCCGTTCTCATCTAACTGGCCAAGGCTTATTATGTTGCTCTTCAACATCGGGATGTAGTAGACATTAGTAAGTATTCGATGTTCACCTGTGAAGCCTTCAAACAAAGCCGAACCTCTTCCTTGTATTTCTACAGCCGAGCCATCCCCAAATTTGACTGACCCTTTAATGGTCGTGTCAATTTCAGCAAATTTTTCGATACAACCGGTCATGTGGTTACTTGCGCCGGTATCTAAATACCAAGCCTTCTCTCAGGTGCTTTTAATCTTTGGCACCACCTTGTCTTCGTGTAGTAACACTTGCTCGTTCTGTATTGCGTGGCTGAGAACACAAGTTTCGGCCATCAACAGTGCCGGTTCATCTTCGGTTTGCGTTGTAACAAGGTTTGCTCTTTCTCTTCGGTTTGGTTTGGGACACTCTTTTGCAAAGTGACCATATTCATTACAATTGAAACACTTAACCCTGGATTTGTCGAAGTTACGTGGCTTTCGGTCTTCGTTATTGCGTTCACCATTTCCCCGACCTCCACCATAACCACGCCCACGACCACGTCCTCTCCCGTGACGTCCTCCTCTGTTGTTGCTGCTGGAACCTTCATCTCTCTTTGCCTTTGGGATTCTTGCCTCCCACTCGGCCTGGGTAAAGAGTAACTGTTCTCCACTGCCCTTTGAGTGCAGTCGCCCTTTAAGCCCTTCTTCAAAGGTTCTGAGGCGGCCGATTGCTTCTGAGACCGACATGTTCTCACTATCACCAAACTGCTCAATCGTTCCGATAATTTGGAGAAATTTATCTGGAACTGCACTGAACAGTTTTTCAACAACTTCGCTGTCGTCGAGCTTCGTGCCCAGTGAGCGGATCTCACCCACCAGCGTGGTAAGCTTCATTGCAAAGCCGTTTATTGTCTCTGAATCCTCCATGTGTAACTTGTTCAGTTGCCGTTTCAGCACCTGTACGCGTGCCTTCTTGACGCGATCTTCACCAACCCGCATCTCCCTGAGTGCGTCCCAAGCCTCCTTTGCCGTCTGCTTATCCGCGATTGCCATCATCACGTCATCTGGCACGGCTTGAGAAATGGCTACCATGGCGCCTTGATCTTTGTCGTCGTCTGTGTCTCCACCTTCGATCACTGACCATACTCCTAGAGAACGCAAGATTATCTTCATCTTGACAGCCCATATGCCGTAGTTCGTTTCGCTTAACGTTGGATAATGGATCGGGATTGAGGCTCCTCTTGCCGTCGGTTTGACCACTTCAAGTGTCTTTGATTGATCTCCTACATCACTGGCCATTGCTTTGACAACACGGGCTCTGATACCAAATGTTGGTTATCTGCCACTAACACAGAACAATTAAAGAAAAACTGAAGAGACAAAGTGTTTTGCGATGCTGTAATTCAATGCATCATTTTCTGGTTTTTCTTATATAACACAAAACATAACTGCAAAATCAAAAGTTACATCCCACGTTTTGGGATTCTAAAAACAAACAATTAAATAACTGCTACACTATTTTTAGCCACACACTGGACTAAAACTGAAAGCCTAATTTCGTACTCAAACAAAAAAAAACAACTTTGCTAAAATTAAACAACTACTGGACACGACCTTCTAACAACAAGATTAACTCATCATATTACATGTTTCAAATGCAATTTCTACATTTTATGTCTCTCATTTATTAGCTTTTTTCCATAATGCTTCATTTTGATGGAAGCAGAGTTACTGTTGTAGACGGTGTGTACCAGATTATCGTTCATACAGTGCGCCCTATAGGATTTGGCGAGGAGATTACTTTTGATTACAACTCAGTAACAGAGGTGCGCTTATTTTCTTTATATTATCCATCATTGTATCTTACGAAGGATATATTTTTTTGGGTATCATTTATGTTATTATTTCCTCTGTAGAGTAAAGAAGAGTACGAAGCATCTGTTTGTTTGTGTGGAAGCCAAGTTTATCGAGGGAGCTATCTGAACCTAACTGGTGAAGGGGCTTATCATAAGGTACTCACAGAGCTGGAGATTGGCTACATGCTTTATCTTCTCACCCCATTTTACTTCTTTGATTAACTTAGATATCTACGTTCATCAGGTACTAAAGGAACCCCATGGAATGTTGGACAGACATCAGCCGATGCTAGAAGCTTGTCAGTTAAACTGTACATCTGAGGAAGATTATATTGATTTGGGGAGAGTTGGTTTGGGCGCATGTTTGCTTGCTGGCTTGCCGGATTGGCTCATTTCATATTCTGCTTGGCTGGTGAGCAAACACCTTGTTCTTCTTTTTAGATGTTTGTTTAAATTCTTAGGCTAGTTTCTGATCTACCAAATTTTTTATTTCTGTGGAGGTGAGATTTATAAATTTTGAAAGAACAAAGCTTCCGGAGGAGATCCAAAGATTTAACTAGGCAGAGAAGAGTAAATTTTCTCGGATATTTCTGTTGATGTTGAAAAGAGCGACACTAAAGTCCAGGTAAATATTAAGTTCTGCAAATTCTTACTGCTTAGTGGTTGTACTTGGATCCCATTTACTAACTTTAGTTCTAGTTGGTTTATGTTTGAAAAAGATTAGTTGGGGCACTGAGGTGCTTTGTTACTTAGGCCGTTAAGTGCTTTTACACTTCAAGTCTTATGAAGGAACACCAACTTTTATTTTCATCATAAAATTAGAAAATGTTGTACACTAATATTTATACATATATGTTTATGAACACATTTATGTTTACTGATTCTCACTTTCATACTTAGGGTGAAAGTCCATTCCCTCAAAATGTTGCTTTGAACCAAGTCCTTCGCCTCAGAAGCCTTTTTGAAAATATTTTACATAATGCCTAGTAAATATAATTGTAGGTTTCATACTTTCTTCTGTATGGCAGGCTGAGAGTGTGTATAACCAGAGACTACATAATTTGGCTGTCACCCTCGACAAGGTAATACTTCATATTTGGTTTTTCCGTGTAATATATTCATTACTAACAATATGTAATGATGTCAAATGTTCGTTGAATGGATTCTCATCTTGTTAATGTACTGTTATTTGCTATTTTTAATTGTCAAATCTATTAATGCCATTCATTGAATGTTGAAGCCATAGCTGAATGATATTGATGTTAATAGGTGAGGTATGTAATGAGGTTTGTATTCGGTGACCCAAAGAAAGCTCCGTTGCAACTAGAGATGCTAACTCCTGAAGAAGTAGTTTCTTTCCTCTGGAAGGGCGAAGGATCACTTGTTGAAGAACTTCTTCAGTGTGTGGCCCCTCATATGGACAAGGACTCACTAAATGATTTCAAATTCAAAATTCAGGCACACGACCCTTCAAGCTTTGATGATCTTCTGAGAGAACTTCGAAAATCTTTATTATGGTGAGTAGTACATGGCTTCCTTATCGTTGCATATGTTGTTGTAGCAACTTAATAGCTATGATTATTAATAATTTCTTCTTCCTTCCTCTATTAAGACTAAGGGATGAGGTTCGGAATCTTCAATGCTCATACAAGTGCCGGCACGATGCGGCTGCTGACTCGATCCACATATATGCATACACCAAGTGCTTCTTTAGGGTTCGGGTGAGTAAATATTTTTGAACCAGACTCTACCCTAGCCACAACAAGAAGAGGCTGCTAGTTGTTGCCTGAAATTGCTTCCTTCGATGCAATGGCTAGTAAACCTTCACAAAAATGTATTTACGGTCCAGAAACTACCAAATTCATGTTGGAAATTAGCTACATGGATTAACTGCTTGCATTATCTTAGTTCTATAAACTAAGTGACACAGATCTTCAGAGAAGGGAATAAAGTTACTGATAAGCTGGTAAATATGTATGTTTTCATTGCCCCCACCCTCTGTACGTGGACTGAAGAGCCTACTTTCCTTTCTTCTGATCTTTTTTGGGATTTTTATGATTTCCCTCATTTTTAGGCTTAAGTGAACACCCTACTGAGAATTGTTAGAGGATATACGAGATCTTATAACCATGTCCATTCTCATTCCTAAGGTTTGGGACTATCTTGAACTTTGTTTTGTATTTCTGCTTTCTCCTATTGAATATATCTGTTTTGAATTTCTGTTGAATATATCTGCTTAAAAAAATCTAGAAGGGTTCTAAATTTGATTACTTCACATTGTTCAATGCTCTCTTTCAAAGGCATCCCTTTTTGGATGGCCCCTAAAGAATTTTGACTTCACCTTCATTTTACCTTTTGCATTTCTTATCTATCATGGTTAGGAAGTAACTCTAGTCTTCAACCTTTCAAATGAAACTTGCATAGTCGTGGCGTTATTTTCAGGTGTTGAAAAGTTGCATGGAAAGCTAAATATGGTTTTTGAAAGTTTGTTCAAGTTTAAACTATATTTATGAAAGTTTAGACCGCATTTATTCAAGCTAAGACCATATTTATGTGAGTTCACCGCTTAACAACAAAGACAGTATATAGTAGAGATCGTGAAGCAAGCGAAAGGTGGAAGACAGTTTAAAGATTAGTTGTTGCTAAAAATGGTTTTAACTTCAATTTGGAGGAACTATATACAAAATTTTCAATGAATATGTTGTATGTACTTCATCATTTTTATAATAAAATAGAATTCATTTTCTTTCATATGGTGTTTTCTTTTTATGTTATTCAGCTTTATACAATGCAATTATCGCAAATCAAGGATAGTGAATACGACAAATTTATTTTAGTTGTTTCATAAATAGACTTTCCAAGAGAATTAGTCGCAAATAAACAACAAATACTCCAACCAACCAAAGTCGTCATAATAGTTATTTTGGGATACAACATTTAAGAAAGTTTGCGACGGTGCTAAACTGACGCAAATTATCGACGGGGAGTGACCGTTAAAAAATGTATGCTTTGCGATGAGACTTTTTTGTCAAAATATTTAAACGATGGTTCGTTAGCGACGGGAATCACGATGGCCTAAAACCGTCACAAAGGAGCGTTAACGACAGTTTTAGCCAGTCATAAAATTAAGTTATTCGTATAGTGGACAACACATGATTTTAATATGGAAACCCTTTAACGTGAAGGGGAAAAACCTCAGGGCAAATCTGAATCCACCATATCAATAAACGGATTACAAGCATCCTTAATCGTGAGGATTACAATAAAATTTAGCACCTTGTATGCCCAAACAAGAGCTACTAAATGTTGCTTACCTTCAACTTGAAAGAATATTTTTAATCCCCTTTTTGTCGATAAACTCGTCGAAGAACACCTTCTTTTGTTGTTTGATCGGAGCACAAAGAACACTTGGATTGATTCCTCTCTTTACCTCATACCAATGGAGATGGATTTCTTTTCTTCAAGTTGGATTCCAAAGTTCTCTTTATCTAGAACATTCGCTAAGAGTACACACCACATAAGAAAAGACAAAGCATTTCTAGAAGTTTTTATTTACCTTTTTTCAAGATAAGAACTAAACGCATTAAGTTTATGGGCCTCGTCATGGGTTGGACTACCCAACAGAAGGTTGAACAAGACTCATAACAAAGATGTGCTGCAAAGTAGTTTTTTTTAATACTTTACTCTCTTAGTAAGTCGTGGACTACTGAATTTATCATTTATCATTGTATGCCAAAGCATTATGCCCCTATAGTTTTACATATTATGTTATTTCCGTCCTTAGCGTGACTTAACTGCTTTGAGATGTACCTACTAAAACAATTACTCTAATTGGTAAATCTCCTTATAAACATCCTAATTTTGTTCAAAGTAGTGACTTAAATTGATAAGTCACGTGGTCCTACCGACGACCACACATAACACGTTTCGTACATCATGTGTACACCCTCTTATTTAGTTTATGTTATTTACTTTTATTAGATTATAATTAAGAAAAATATCATAGTTAGAGCTTAGCTAGGGTTTCTATTTTGCTAGGTCTCTTCTCCTATAAAAGAGAGCCTAAGCTTAGTTTATTTGGTATGTTGGCTTTAGTGAGAGAAAAGGCTTAGCCTTATAGAGAGACTATATAGTTTGGGGTAAATCTCATAAACCCTAAGTCTTTGACCTTTCTTTTATTCAATTGAAAGATCTTAGTATTAATCAAGGTTAATTTAGCTTCCGCGTTATTAGTTTTCTATCAATTGGTTCCAGAGCTCGCAAGATTCTGTGGGGGATTTTTTTTTTCTTCTGCTACAGTGATTTTAACGTTGTTAGAGTGATTTTGGGGTTGCTACATTGATTTTTGCATTTGCTATAGTAATTTTGGCATTACTGTAATAGTTTTCTGCATCTGCTATAGTGATTTTGGTGACTACAATAGTAATTCTCCAGTGTTGCTATAGTAATTTATGTGGGAATTTTCTTTTATGGCGAACGATGAGCGATCCTAGGTTTGCCTTTTATGTTCGTGTGATTCTTGAGGTAGCAAGGTTGGAGGTGAGAGTTGTGACGGAGGATTTGAAAAAATTTGCTAGAGATGGCTTGGAGATGAAACACCTCGAAGAGACGATGGAGAAAAAGGTTAATCGTACGATTGATCTAGTAGGTGGGAAAGACAGAGACATATCAAAGAGTTCTTGATCAAAGGGAAATGAGGAGGTTGTGACTTTGATGTGAGGGGTATGGTTCATATGATCAACGATTTCAATCGTCAGGAATCCTAGCCGAAGAAGACCAACTCCAATCCATAACCAATACCCCGAGTCAAACAAATTGAGGAGTAAGGTTTTGCTGAGTTTTTTGGCAGCGATGGACAAAATTATGAGATCGAGGAAGAAGTTATTAACGATTCTAAATAGATGCCAATTTTTGAACAATTTGAGACCACCAGAGTGGGCAAGGTACGAGTTGCTTGAGCAGGGGAACGAAAGACATTGAGTATGACATGAGTTCTTTGGGCAGTGGCACGGTGGTCAATGGTAGAGGAAGAGACTACCGTGGTATGCCTTTAAGTAAACCACGTGGCCCATATGCATTTACAATTTTTGACCCAGACCTAAAGTAGAAGAATGACACCCAGGCTCAAACAAGCCCAGTTAGGCCGCGACCCAGTTCAATTCAAAACAGGCTCGAGCATTCTTCACACGATGTGAACTCGAACTCAAGCAAACTAAAGTGGAGTCGCGAGCCTAGACTCGAGCCTGGGTTTCACGAGAATAAATACAGCACCAATAACAACAAGTACTGTTACTATTCCAATCACAAATCCGGTGACCCCGATGACAAGTATGTTAATACAAATCTAGGTTGTTGAAAAAAGCATGAGTTTTGATCCGTTTTGGCAAGAAATGGAGACTCGTGCAAGTATGAAGGTAAATAGATTTTAGGGGAATCTGCATAATGTTACCAACAAGGTTTTTGGCATAGTATATTATTTTGTATTCAGAGTTATTGGGTACGACAAGTACCGTGGACGGATTGGCAATCGTCCTCTTCTTGATGGTACCTCTTTCGAGTTCAAGATCTAGTTTTGTTATGCAACTAGAGTTAATGGGTACGAAAAATGTTGTAGAAGAATTTGCAGCCATCTTCCCACTCTTCTTGGCATGGATTTTTTTAATGACTTAATGATTTTGTCACTAGAGTTTTTAGTTGAACTCTTCTTATACGGGGAGAGTTGATAAGTCACGTGGTCGTACCCATGACCACGCATGGCACGTTTCGTACGTCGTGCTAATTTTCTTACCAGAGTTCGTTGTGAAACTCTTCTCATAGATGAAGAGTTAATAAGTTACGTGGTCATACCCACAACCACGCATAGTATGTTTTGTACATTATGTGTGCACCTTGTTACTTAGTTTATGTTATTTCCTTTAATTGCATTATAATTAGGAGAAGTATCCTAATTAGAGTCTAGTTAGGATTTTTATTGGTGCTAGGTCTCTTCTCCTATAATGAGAGCCTAAGCTTAGTTTATTTGGTATGTTGGTTTTAGTGAGAGAAAAGGCATAGCCTTAGAGAGAGAGAGATTGCAAAGTTTGGGGTAAATCTCATAAACCCTAAGTCTTTGAACTTTCTTTTATTCAATTGAGAGATCTTAGTATCAATCAAGGCTAATTTAGGCTTATGTGTTATTAGTTTTCTATCACAAACTATTTGCCCAAATGCTTTAAAAAACTACCTAGAAAATGTGATTTATCCTAGAGTTATATTGCAGTGCGATATGGTTGTGCCATTAGTTTTTCTCACCGAAAGTGTAGTAGATTAATACATGTTTTTACATGAAAACTGTGATTACAGTTAAACATATGGCATTAGTAGTACAAATTTCCAATCAACTAAAAGACTCTTCCTTTTTTCATTGCCCCATAAATTTGGAGGTTAAGAAAGTAATGCCTAATATTACCCGAAAGAGGGAAGTACTCGTTGATCGCGAGCGATCTTTGATGTTAAGGGATAATTGAGAGTAGAAGTAAAGTGAAGAAATTAACTATGATTCATATTACGCCATAAAAGTCATTAACAATGCTAATTGGTGGATGCCCTCGTCGTCTACTACCAACTATAAGCTAGCAATGAGGAAGAATTGTATTGTGTAGACATAATCAGTGCAAGGCAACTAGAATGTTGTTGATACTTATATATGAAGAAAAGAGGGTAAAGAGACGTGTTAAGTATTAGAGCATCTACAATAGAATCATATGTGATTCTAGTTTCGCATACCGCAATACATGAATCGCATACTGTTTTGGTCCAACAAGGAATTACAATTTTTCACCCGCGTGCTGAACTATTCAGCTCCAACAGAGAAAAGCCGAATGATTTGTTAAAGATACATATAAGTAAAATAGGAAAAAGGCAAATTATTTGTTGAAGAAACATATCAATAAAATAGGAAAAAGCGAAATGATTTGTTTATACTGGCTAGGTGTATAACGGATATGAGTGATATAAGTGATGCAAAATTCTTCACCGAAACCACCAAACCCTAAGTGATCAATCGTAATGGAGATGGATATTGCAACTCTCAAGCTCCTTCAAGACATCATCACCCTAGGAATCCATTCGATAAGAGGAGAGGAATTGCTGAATACTAATCACCATACAACCAATCCCACCGAAACCCTAAAACTACAATCAACCCTCACGACGAACACTGCTGCAATAATAAACAACAATCCAACTCCAATTATACCTTCAACAACAGATAACTAGAGAGATGCTGCTCAGGTTTTGCATGGGACTCGGGCCCTACATAGTAAAAAATCTGACACCATTTTGGTATATACGACTCAAGAACGAGTTATCTGCCCCTTGGGATTCATGGGTAAGGCTACAGGGGAAGTAAAAACCATAAAGGAAATCCGACCAGAACAATAACTCATGGGAAACTAGGCTATAGGGAGGGTTTCTACTTCCCATGGTAACATCCTTGGCCCAAATTAAGGAACACCACACCAAACATTTGCTGATAAGGTTCGAGGCACAATAACGGAAAGCTAGGAACTGATTAGGTTGATTGCAGCAGAAAAAAGATGAGGCACACCAATTATCTCAATCCCTAGGACAGAATTGTCTGAAGGTATCTCAACATATCAATAGAGTCTCATCGGCCAGTTGGACCTACAAAAGATCAAGCTCGTAACGGTATAAGCATACGTAAGAACAAATTGGAAGATTAAGGGCACATGCAAATTTATTCCGATAGACAAAAGGTTCTTTATTATCAAACTGGAGTCCGAGGAGGATAAGATTTACATATAAAGCAGAGGGCTCTGGATGGTTGAACAAATGCCTATGAGACTTATGCCTTGGAACCCATTCTTTTAGGTGGATAGACATTGCAATTCAAATGCTCTGATTTGGTGTAAATTTCCTGGGTTGCCTATAGAAATTTGGAGCAAAAAAATTATCATGTCACTTGGGAATGCGCTTAGGACTCCAATTCAGCTCGATCACTCGACACGAAATCAAGACTATGGATACCATGCGAACGTGCTAGTTGATATCGGCCTGTCGAAACCCATCCCTGACCACATTCTGCTTGAGGTGAAAGGCAACATCATTAAACAGGAAGTACTACTACATCTAGTCCCAAAATACTGCAATCACTGTAAAAATGTTGAGCACATTATTGCTAAATGCAAAATAGTGCAAAAAACATTTCGGTTAAATGACTCGGATCTAAACAAGAACAAGTCGAAGACAACACAAGGAGGTGTTAAGGGTAGCAGGGGCAACCAAGGCATCATAATCCATGGGAAGCAACCCCAAACCGAGGACATGGTAAGAAAAACACTGATATTGCATGTAAACATACTTACTTACAGGAGACACAGGAAGAGAGTAGTATGGCTTCATCACCAATTTACCCCCCAGGCATGCCAAGGCCAGCGAATCATTTGTACCAACATAAAAAAAATCCTACGAACTATGAATGGTTACGAACAAAGAACAACAGCAAACAACCCACATCACCCATAGAGAATAGGGATGCTAGTACAGTAAACAAGTTTGTAACACTAAGGGACGTGGAGGCAGATATAGAACAGTCCAACTCGGCACCATCAAGAGAGAAGGATAACAACCCGAGTCCTCCAGGGGAGAGAATTAAAGAAGATGCAAAGATCCTGATATCACCACTATCTGAGTATGTAGATAATACAATATTCGCATATAGTGCAAAAAAACCACTAACAGTTAAAATTTCTGATGAAGGAGAGACTTATTTATAGGCGATACATGAGATCCAACACAACCTAAATCTCGTAAGTTGGGCGAATGAAATGGAATAGGAAGAACAACTGCAACTAGGCCCTAACCAAGTTTTTAAAGGAGGCAAGGTGTATATCATAGCCCCGAGAATTACACGGTCCACCCGCAAAGATTAATAAAAGTTCTCTTCTAGAATAACCCAGGGCTAGGGAATAGAAAAACAACTCGATATTTTAGAAAAACAATTGCAAGAACATTACCATACATAGTGGGCATTGCTGAACCAAAAATATTTTGTAAGGACTTTGTTCTGCTGGGGTATGAAACCAAAATCATTACCAATGAATTTTATGGGAAGAAAGGCAACATATGGATTCTATGGAGCAAAGGAAGGCCTGACCTGGCATTATTGAGCTTTTGAAACAACATATTACGGTACAATACTTGGAGTACTACTTCTCGCTTGTTCATGCAGACTGTAATAGAATTAACAGGCTGGAGTTTTGGGCTAACCTTTCTAGTTTTGCTGCAACCAATACAAAACCATGGATATGCATTGAAGACTTTAATGTGGTGCTGCGAACCCAAAGAAAAGTGGGAGAAGACCACCTCAACTTAATGTAGTAATGGACTTCAATAATTTTCTGAATACTGCTAGGCTATCGGAGAGCCTCTCTTCAGGACTTCAGTACAGACATTTACTCGGAGATATCCTCATTTTTCTGTGATGGTATGATCCCTCTGACTGTTAACTCCAACATCATTGTCTTGATTTCAAAAATAAGCAACCCATCCTCTATTCCGCACTACAAACCGATTTGTCTTAATAACTCTTTTTAAAGTTATTACAAAAATACTAGCCATGAGGCTCTCTCCGATTATAGATAGATGTGTTGCAAGGGACCAGAGTGCATTTATCAAAAATCAAAACATACACAACAATATTTGTATGACGTCTGAAATGGTTAATGAGATGAAAATTAAGAGAAAGAACGGCAATGACGCTCTCAAGATTGATATCAGTCAAGCATATGATACTCTAAGCTGGACATTCCTCATCACCACCTTAAGAGCTTTTGGGTTCGGCCAAAAATTTTGTAATTGGATTCAGATAATTATCAGTAGCAGTATGATCTCTATCCTTGCAAATAAAAGTTTGTCTGGGTTCTTTCAAATATCTCGGGGCCTCAAGCAGGGGGATCCTCTCTCCCCAATCCTCTTTATAATTACAGAAGACATTCTTAGCATCAATCTCCACAGAGCAAGGGAACAAGGCAGAATACAAACCTATGGCATCAACAAAGTTAACGCACAACCCCACTCACCTTCAATTTGCAGATAATATTTTTATCTTTGTAAACGGGAACACCAAATGCCTACGACAGCTTAAGCTCCTCCTTAGAGACTATCAGGTGCCATCTGGGCAAGAGATCAATGTGGCCAAAAGTAAGATTTTTATGGGCAGTATTCCTCTTACTCGAAGAAGAATTATCTCAGATATATTTGGGTTCAAAGAAGGAACGTTCACCGAAACATATCTGGGCATCCCATTTATACAAGGGAGGGTTACAAAGCAAGCTATTATACCGCTTATTGAAAAGATCTGAAAGAGGGCTAACAGCTGGACTGGAAGCATGATTTCTTTTCAGCAAAGATTTACTCTAGCAAAGTCTGCCCATAACTGTATCCCCATTCATTATATGGCAATTTACAAGTGGCCTCGGTCGCTTATCAAAGAGGGGGGCAACATTATTAGGAACTATATCTAGACAGGAGACACGACAAAACGGAAAGGAGTGACACTGAATTGGGTAAAAGTTTGTCAACCGGTAAAAGAATGGGGACTTGGAGTTCGAAGTTTGGGGGAAGTAAATAACGCAATGCTCTACAAACTGCATTGGGTCTTCAAACAAGGAATAGAAGAATGGGCAAAAATTTTGAAATCTAAATTCAGCAGCAAGAGGGGAGACCCAATTTGTTACCACAAACCCTCTACTATATGGAAGGGCATTCAAACAAGAGCTGCACTTTCGAAATCTCACATTAACTGGCTTATCAGAAATGGAACGCAAATTGATTTCTAGAGAGACACTTGGGTGACACACATTCCTATCATGGAATACATCGACTTGCCTAGGCACTTATAGAAAAATTATGCTTCAAAACTTAGGAACTTCATCAGCCCACAAGGCTGGAGCGTCCCTAATGATATTTGCCTTCTCCTCCTTGCATTGGAATAGACATACAACAAATCCAGTGTAACCCAAATGCATAGGAAGCAATGTTCTAGAAGCTAGACCTAACCAAGAATGCTTTTGACGCTTTCTGAAAAAGAGAGGACACGGCATGGTGGTGAAGATATGTGTGGAGTAAAGTAATCCACCCGAGACGGAGAGGTTTTGCATGGCATCTGCTGAACCATCTCCTGCCTATGGACGATATCATCAGCAAGAAAGGCATAGCCTTGGTCTCGGTCTGTCACCAATGCCACAATAACTAGGAAATGGAAACACATACACAACTACATTTCCCCCCTGTGGCCTCTCTCTAGCAAAGAGCTACAAACTGCTTCTCTTATGATCCTATTACACCTACAGATACTTGGAGAACCATTCTGGAAAGGGGAAAATTTTCTAGCACATATATTAAAGACTTATGGGTTACCATGGTCTTCTCAATATGCAGGAACATTTGGTACGCAAGAAATAAGTGGCGCCCAGATGGACTCAAGATTATAATCCAAAAAATCACGCTGAACATCCTAACAGATATCGCAGATACTGCCCACCTCTCACAACATATGATGAACAACACGATTCATGATCTGAAGATCATAAAGGCGCTAAATGTCCAATGCAAACCACGAAAATGTAGCAACATCGAGAGCTACACATGGTTGCTCCCTGAAGCGAACGATGTTAAAATTTGTTGTAATGGATCGGCTATGGGCAATCCAGGACCGTCGAGGATTGGTATAATGTACAAAAATAACACCGAGGAGGTCTTGGGCACTTTCAGTAAATTAATTGGTTAATCTACAAACTATATAGCAGAGACCACTGCAATCATATCGGTCGCTCAAAGTGCTATAGCACACGGCTGGAGACGAGTTTGGGTTATCTCCAATTCAGCTGCAACTATTAAAAATTTTCTCAAAGACAATATACCATGGTCTCTCAAAACAACGTGGAATTTGATTACTCCTCTCCTTCAAAACATATGGTTCGGTCATGTATGGAGAAAATGCAACTTCTGTAATGACTCGTATTTTAATTTATTTATTTATTACTTTTTATATTCAAAATCTACATATTCCTATTCCTTAACTTCCGCATATACTCTTTCGCATCATACATCTGCATATCCTCCTATCTATAATGCATCTGTATCATTTTTAGTGTCAGGTTTGGTTTGGATTCTTTTTTGGTAGCGTTTTGGTGGTTTGATGGTTTTGGTTGTTTGGCGTTTAGGTGCTTTAGTTTGTTTGTGTGGTGCGTGTTCGGAGAGTGGTTTCTATATCCGAAAAGGGTTTTCCACTTCTCTCCTTCGCGTGGGTTATAGTGTTTTCGATTTAGGGCATTTCTGGTGTTTCTGATTTCCGTTCTGGGGTGGAGAAATAGGGATTAGCTACTCCTAATTTCTCAATACCTATCAGACCGTCGTCAGACTCCTTCCATCCATTTTTATTTCTTCCAGTTAAGTTTCTAGCCGTTAGATTCCTTTTCTGGGTTTTAGGAGTTCTGGTGGCCGTTAAGCGGTAGAGGTGGTGTTTAGACCTTGGGAATCCTTTGTGATGGTTGCTCAGGTTGTTCCAGTTGTTTGAGGATCTTGGTGTGGTGTGTGGTTCAGGAGGACCTCTGAGTAGCATTATTTTTGGAGTTTTCCCAAATTGCCGTTCGAACGAGGCCCTTTGTCGTTCGAACGAGTTTCAGTATCTTCTGAACATTTTAAGTGTCTTCTGGACGTTTTGCCTTTTGGATAGATTATCGTTCGAACGAGTTGATTCATTCCTCCTAGAATTTGGCCCAAGAGCCCTTGGTCGTTCGAATGACTTTCGTATCCGTTCGAACGAGTTGATTCATTCCTCCTGGAATTTGGCCTAAGATCTCTTTGTCGTTCGAACGACTTGTCGTTTATATATATCATCCTTAATTCTCTCTCCTCTCCCTAACCGATTTCCCTCTCCTCCAAACTCAATCCAATCTTCCCCTTTCGCTCACGGATTCTTCACTGAGCTTCGCCGCAAACTTCTCTCCTATCCTTGTTAAGAAATTCTCAATTTCCCTTTCAGTCAATTTCTTTCGATTCGGCATAGGGTTTAATTTCTATTGTTTGGGTTTTGTTGTTGTTTTCTTAAATTGATTGGTTGTTTGTTGTTCTCCATTGTTGGTGTGAGATTATCAGGTGTTCCGTTGCCGTTCCGTATATTTTGGTTGGGCTTCCGAGTTGGGTTTCCGAGTTGGATTTTTCTGTAGGACTTAGATTTTTATCAGGCGAGTTTTATTCCAGCATTATTAAGTTTCCATACTAGTTTCTGAGTATTGTTTTAGAGAGTCATATTGAGCTTAGAGATGCTTTGTGATTAACTATAATTTGACCTAGGAATTATTCGGTTATAGTGCTAACCTGTAGTTTGGGGTTGTAAGTATTCTGGAGTTGGTTTTTGGTTCGTATAGGACCTGGGTTTAGTTAGTGGTGGTTGGGTTAACGTTCTCGTGGCTTGCCCATGAATGACCCTTCCAGTCTTAAAAGATTGTTGGGTTGGGTGTAGTGACGGTTAGGTTGCTGTGTCGGCTATGCATAGTTGGTGCAACCGAGTCCCTATCTATCCTATTTGGGTTGCTGGGTGAACGGCAGCTATGTTGTTTCTTGTACACCAATTACACCTTTATAACTTATAACACATCTTTCAAAACTTATTGAGATTGGATACACAAACACTCCATTTCGGTTGACCTCCGACAGGATCCAAGGAATCCGTGAGATCGGGTTAAAAGATACGGTGAGATTGGGAATGGCACTATCATACCTAGTTCAGCCACTCCGGAGTGTGGATTGGTATGAGGCAGAGTCATGGAGATCCCAACATATCCACGTTGAGGTTGAAATTCCTTGAAATGTTATGGACTATTGTTCCGCGGGTTGATACACCCAAATTCACTTTGATCAAGTGCGACCATCCTAGCTTGGACGAGCTTAACCAAATCATACTTGTATATCCCTTTACTGATCTCTTTAAGGAATTAGACGTTAGCGGTTGATCAACCAACATTATAATAAGACCACGTACACTTTTAAACACTGAATCATTCTGCATTAGGGGATATTTATGGGAATATCCCTGCTCATCGCGTCATATCATATCATTACATCTAGGAGAAGTATGGGACTATCCTAGTCATCACTTCATGTCATGGCATTGCATCTTATCAAATCACCACATTCTCTTCTCACATTCCTTACTCTATTCTCTTGTCACATTCCTACTCTATTCTCCATCCTCTAATCAACTCTAATCTCCTTTCCTTATTTACTCTTTATTTCATTGTTGTCACTTATTATATTGTTAGACTTACTTAATTACTTGTGTCTATATTACATTCATCTCCACCTCTATTTTCAGTACAGGTTTATTAGTAGGTTATTTAGTTCTATTGGATTAGTGAGCTCGTTGTTTGCTCACTCTTGCATTTTAACATTTTTAAAGGTTGAGTAGCTTGGACTGCCGCAAGGTCAGCCAGTTCAGAGATAGATTTTGCTGCTGCAGATTTCCATTAGTTCCAGATTTCTATAGGTGTTCTCAGCATATGTCGCTGAGCTTTTATTCGAGATATTGTATTACGTTTCGACTTATATGTATATATATGTCTTTTGCTTCCGCGTTATATTGTTATATTGTTATTTCTTTACTCTGATGATTATTGCTATATGTGAATAGCCGAGCCAGAATTTGTCTACGGCATGGCTATTTGCGGGGTAGAATCTTTGGATTCCCCGACCTGCACAGCTTCGGATCTAGTGATTGGTCAAGCTACTGATTACTGGATTTTGGGGCGTGACAACTTCTCTGCAAATCACCTCGCATGGAGAGGGTCAGACTCAGAACAACTTATGGAAGAATGGACTAACGGCAAACCAAGCTACTTATAGAACATCGAAGAGTATACCACAAAATACTTTAGAGTTAGAAGGAGGTGAACATCTCTAGCACTATGCTTGGTGACTCGGCCTTTAATATTTTCTCAAATTTTTTGTAGTTACCTTGCTGGTTTTTACCAGGGCTGCCGGCATATACACTAGTGACATGTACTAGTAAATATCAAACAGCCCTCGCACTCGACTGTAAATGTTCTATAATATATCCGACTAAATTTTCTGTAAAAAAATGTGTATAACAGATAAGCGCATGAGATCTAGGTGATATTACTTTTTGATAATAAAAAAAGTAGTGCGCAGTTAACCATTCAGCTCCCGATGACGTGGGTGGTATGGGAATACTCTTAGCCAAGTTTAAGTTTCAAACACTTTAGAAGAGTATGGATATGGGTATGTTGAACCCCATACCCTGTTGGAAAGAGTTTTTGCAAGAGTATGTGAAAATGGCAACAACATGGTATGCTGTTGGAGATGCTCTTAACAACTGGAATATTCTCCGCTAGAGCAATAATACTATCCCAAAGCATGGCTACATTGCTTCGAAGGTTTTGAGGGGTTGTATTTATATCAAAACACAAAACTGCCTGATGATAGCTCTTTTGGTTGAGGACTTGCCTTACTCAATACTTATTGCTAAACAACTAGAATGTTGACATGTTGTGAAGGAGTTTCTTATGACTAAGGCTAACTATTTTATTACTAGTACATTTACAGAGTAGTTAAATCGTACTAATATAAGAGCATCTCTAGCAATTGGGAGTGAGTTGGGTTATCTGCCCACCATGTCAGGCCCAAAAGAAAAACCAACCCACACTCAAGCCTCCCAACAGTTGCTGATGATGTGGCGGGTTCTTATTTAATGGAAATAATTATTTAGTCTGCAGTGGACTACTTTACTCCGACTAGATTTTTTTACTTTGGACAATTATTCATCTTCTCTCACACTAATAAATAAATATTTAATTTTCCTGGTGCACTTTAGTCTGCATGGTGTTTTAAACTCTTCACACCCCATTTTTTTAGTGTAAGCTCCCTACGCCTGGTTGAGTTCTGACAATACCAAACAAGCAACTCATACTCATTTTTTGGTCTGCTAAAAGGGAAATAGTGTGAGTTGCGAGTGTGGGCCTGCAATAGCCTAGTTCTGGGATCTAGACTTAGCCTTTATACTAAATGTATTCAAAACATTCAAGAATAATAGATAATAAATAACAAGATGATTTAGCATGAAAAACCTATGAGTAGGTTAAAAGCCACGACCTCTATTGAGGATTTTAAGAAAATGATGATCTTATTGAGATTGCTAATCTATTACAATAAGCGCTCTGAGAAGGTAAGATAACGGAGTATGAACTTTTCTATGGTGAATGTTTTGTCCTTCATCGGCAGTTCTCTAGGCCAATTTATAGGTCCCCTAATATGACCATTTGACGACCAGAAAGTCCCCTAATGATGGACATTACAAAGTGTGTGTGAGATATCCTTTGACTAGATTATGTAATATTCTGACTTCTGCTACTGTACAACGGCTCTATTGCTGACTATATGCTTCGCATAGGTTGAACTGTTGGTGTAGAGGCCGAAAGTGATGTCATGAACTGAAGAAAGTTTGGTCACGTCTTTAGAAGTACTTCCTGTATGCTGATGAGATCAAGGACAAAACTTGAGTCTGAGATACATAAATTAGTTATTACAAGACGACTCTTAACCAATAGTATGAGTGTCGCTAGGGATGAGTGGTGTTGATTGAGAAACTCGTGCTATATATGTTTCAGATTTTCCACGTGCTCTGATGTTAAATGGAATGTTTATCTGTAGTTTGAAGATGAGGCATGAGCTCGAGATGCAGAATAAGCCACTACAACCGCCCCCTCTCAGCCAATAGTGCAAAAATTATTGTAGGCGAGTGGTGTTGGTTGACAAGTATCATTAAATGTTGAAGTTATATCTGAGGTTCATTTCCAATGTATATTCATGAATCTCTGTTTGTTTCTGTTGGGTTTCCTATAACCAATAACTGTACTCAAATATTGTTGCATGGGGAATCCTTTTAACGTTAGGAATTTGGAGAGTCTGGTTTAAATACTGATCCTGTATAAAGGGCACTCTGAGTTGAGTGCTAGGAGTAAAACCTTAATCTTTGATTTTTGCCCTCTTTGTTTACTGTGGTAAAAATGGTGACTAAAACTCAGGCCCGAGAGTCTAGGATCCGTAGGAAGATGGAAGAATTGCGTATCAGGTAATTTGGTTATCAACCATTGTATCTGCCTACTCCAATTCCTATTTTTCCCACTTTTCATCGTTTGTCCTATGAAGAAGTGATAGAGGCAGAGAATGACTACTTCCAAATAGTACATTTCCATTACCTATTAACATCTCAGGTGGAATGTCATAATGGTCTTCAGCTACTGGCAGAAAAAGATGTTACAACTGAAGATGAAGCGGCAGGCATTTGGCCGAGGAAGTCTCGTCGATATCATGCTAATGAGTGGGTCTTTTTGAAGAAATGAGGTTTTTCGTCTGTCTTTAGCATCCGAGGAGGTGATGAGGATGCAGAGGATAATTTCCTTCTATGGACCATAGCCCTTTGGCCCTGAAGAAGATCTTTTATCTGTGATGCCTGTTTTGAACTTCCCTGCGTCTTGCAATATGGGATCAAAGTTTGGAATCTACTTCTTCTGTTGAATGTTCATGCCAAGAAAAGGATTTCGAGCTGATACTTGATATAAATTGAAGTAGTCTATAAAATCTTTGTACTCTGTTGTAAATTATTTTGTAAGAGAATCTTTCGGACTGAATGAAATATATATGTTCTGTTATGATGATACTTTATCTCGAGCTTATGTGTTTTACTTTTTATTTGTAACATAGGTGTTTAGGTATGAACGGAAAATGGTAGTGATAGTTGAGGTAAAATTTTGAGGAGGTCGAGTTGTTTATGCGATCTGGATGTCAGATTTATGCGAACTGTGAGACAGGGTTGATGTGTCGTTGTGTGTAGAACTACTAGATTCGCTGTCGTCTTGTGTTTTGCCATTTTGATATGTGTCCGTATAAAATCTGAGAAGATACGTTATGATATGGAAATAAAGAGCTGTCATAATATTTTTGTAATTGATGATGAACTTTTATCGTTTTGCGAATATTGTTCGAATAATATACTCTTCTTCGGAATCAATGGGTAATATCTTCACAAATCTTTCTGGTGGGTATAAAATCAAGAATCGCGGCTTGTATGAGTTATATCTTCTGCGGGGATAATCATTCTCTGAAGGTAGTGTGACTAACCATGGTGAAGACTAGCTCTCAGTATCCGCGACGTGCTCAATATGCAGTAGACGGTCGATTTCAGATCAAGGTTGTCAAACTTCGTGAGCGCTATTTTTGTCACTTGCCTTATGATGCCATACTTCTGAAATGGCCATTGAATCTTGTCAGGTTAGAAGATGAAGGTAGGCATACGGAGTAGGATCGTTTTATTTGGTACAACATTTTTTGTACGTCTGTGTTGGATACCAGGGAGCGAGAGCTGACTGTTCGACAACTCGCATGTGATAAGATCGTGGAAGAGAATGTAAGGGCAACAAATGGAGAGATAATTTTGTGTGGTGAACCGAACCATCAGGGTTGCTTTAAATATAACTGGGGAGGTCGTTGAACTAGAAGCAAGGGAGCTTGTAATAAGTATTCTATTTTTTGTTTTGATATTCTGTGTTTGAATAAATGTAGGAGGAAGTATTTTGATATAATAAAGTGATGGGATGTTTCTATATGATTGTATAAAGTATTATGTTATATTGATTATGTACTGATACTATGTATGACAGTTGTATGATTTTAACAGCTCTTTGGATATCTTCGAATTTTTGAAAATTGATCTATTTCAGGAATGTTTGTACGATTTTGGTAGAGTATAAGTAAGATGATTGGTTATTTTGGTACTGGACTAAGAAGAGGTGTAGGGTTGGTAATGGTAAATAACAGAGATAAACATGATGAGGGCAAACGTTACCACAGAAGTCATGATGATGTTTTGAAATGAAAAGACGTACCTGTAGCAACAGTGGGGATGACTGACACGTGTCAGAAGGAGCCATCGTTTCATAAATCGATGGAGAATATAAATACTCGTCTTTCTCTCCCGTATAAATTGTTTATAGTTTCGGAGAAAGAAAAAAGTGGTCCAAATATTATTGTTAAGGAGAGGAGGCATTTGAGTGCTAATTGCGATTTGGGAAAGAGATCTTCATCAAGTGATAGGAGATTGCCGGAGAGACGACGGGATCGCTTGTTTTTGAAAACACCTCTGAGCAAAGCAGAGGATTATTATTCTACAAGTACAGGTTGGTAATGTAAACTCTGTCTCTATGATTTGTGAGTGATCTGTGATTTGGTAATCTGTATGATTTAGTAATCTATATAAGTATTTTGAAAATATGGGGGTTTTTTGCTGGATAATTTTGATAGTTCATTGAGAAAGGTCTGTAATATAGGTTGTGTTATATGTGTAAGTTGTCTGTAGAGAGAGAAAATATTTATGTTCGAGAAGAAGATGGAATTTTGAAATGATGTATTTTTTGGCCGGTTTGGTTTTGGGCATTCGAAAAATAAACGTGTTGACTGGGTAGAAGGTGGATCTATTTATACTATTTGTAGTGTAGCGATAATGATAAAATATGTCCCTGTATCTATAGGTTCAGTATGCATTCAAAACATAGTATTCCTGCTAGTAAATTTATAGTCTCATCTAATTCTGAGGAAACATCGTCTTCAGGGAGGGGAGACGAGACGAGTGTAGTGTAATGGAGGAAACAATTAATAGTGTGCGGACGATGATAGAGGTGGTGGAGCCCATTCGATCTGAGGGTGTAAAAGAGAAGGAGGATGAAAGGGATAAAGAGAGAGTCATTGTTATATACACAGAGGGGTTGGATGTAGGGAAAGAGTACTTAAAAAGTAAAAAGAAATTACAGGGAAAATAGGAGGGGGGGTTACGTAGAGGACCAAGGTCTCTGGTTCAGGGTCTATATCTCTGAAAAAGGGGAGGAAGCAATATACTATCAAGTTTCATGTTTGGAAAAGTAGAAAAAGGATAGAGGTATTAGTAAGGGGGTTAACCTCTCGTATTACAATGGGCTTGGGTTATCAAGCCCAAGGGGAGGTTTTTTGTGTTACTTGAATCAGGTCATATACGGCCTTAGAATTCCGCTGACCTACTTTTAGAAAGGGGTTATGAATGAGTTACAGTGCTTCCCTGCCCAATTAAATGGAAATGTTTATGAGATGATGAGGGTATGTGAGGCACTGAATGAAAAATGGAGGAAGGAAGGGACTGCGAAGCAGTTCCTAACAGAAGATGTGTTAAAGTTTTATAAGTGGAAGTATATGGAAGGTTAAAATAGTGGTTACCTGTATAGTGATTCAGCGAGGCCAAAATTCTTTGACTTTGAATATGCTGGTAGACCATGGAATGACCACCTTGTGTGGGTAGAAGGTAACTGTATGCAGGTTCCATATGAACCGGCGCTCAAACTGAATCATAGATATTATAATCCGAATAAGTAATGTTGACCAATCTCTAAATAGCCTATAAACATGTCTTCGTACTATCTTAAAATGTGTTGTACTTTTGTGTACGGAACCGAAACTGCTGGCTACTCCAGATAAGACCAGCCTGTTTGATTGTGTTGCTCAAGATCAGGATGAGTTAACGGAGGTACTCAGTGAATTGGGCATCTGAAGACACAAAAGGGTAGATTAGATAGTGCCCAAATTTTAGCGAGCTCAAGAAAAACGAGCTATGGCCGAGGGGAAAACTGGGAGACCGTTGCTGACTTGCTCAATCCTCCACTTCCTGTACCTCAGACTACCAAACGAATTAATCGTAGAGTCCGAAAGCCAGTACAGTAAAGTACCTCAGCTGCTGGGGCTGTACTCCCAGAACAAGAAATTGCAAAGCCTGCTGCTGGTGGTACCAAAGTGAGCGTGTCTGCTCTTGGGGAAGCTGAGAAGAGTTCGTTTAAGAGAAAATGGTATTTAGAGGAGGACAGTCACCGAACTAACCCTCATCCTGCGCCCAAGATGAAAGAGTTGGAGAAAAAATACTATCGTATGGCCGGGGCGAACTCACAACAACCCGAGGATGAATACCTCAAGCATACGTTCACGGTATATGGTCGAAAATTGCTATTTGATGTTGTCTTCGAACTGAATAAAACTGTTGAGCTGGCCCTTCTTTTATGTTGTATTGGCAGCTGTCAACGATGCTGAAGGGGGCCAGACAATGTCTGGATAAGAGAAGCTAAGAATTTGATGCTTTGACGGTAAAGTTTGAGGCTCAGTTAGCTCGCGTAAAAGAGCTCGAGGGTTACCTTCTATTGAAGTGAGAGAGGAGGGCTGCAGATGCTACCGCATCTGTAGAAAAGTTTAGTAATTTGGCAAAATATGACAAGCTCATGACTCATGCAGTTGCAGCAGCCTTTGTAGAAAGAGACCATTTTATCAAGTCGTACTATTGTTTTGGATTGAGTGTTAATGATGTAGAGCTGGCTCAGAATGGTAGATATTCAGAGATAGAGTTCCCTGCTGAGGAGGAAGAGATGGCTGGTGATGCTGCTGGTGTGTTTGAGAAAGTGTCAGACCTTCCTCCAGGCAGTGTAGGGCTAATCTATACTATTGAGCAAACAGTGAATCCTTTGTTGGAACGTGCTAAAACAGTTCCTTCTCAGGGGAAGACGCTGAAATCTCCTTCTGAGGTAGACATTAGCAAGCATCTTTAAACGTTTTGTGGTATCCTATCTTCTGTTTTTTAGCTCGCTTGATTTGGATGTTATAGTACCCTGTATAATCGTACACTATTTTTATTTTGAGTAATATTCTGAATATGTTTTACACGAATGTTTGTATTGAAACAAGATATTTGTAATCTGTGTGGGAGATAGAGCGTTTGAGAAAAACGAACTCCGAATTAGAGAAGTCGTTGAGTAAAATGAAGGACTCTGTTACTCGCATTTAGCAGATACTTAACAAAATTGAATATGAGATAAGACAATTTAAGTTAAATTCAGATAAAATCTTTAAAGAGTTATATGATCTACAATGCAGATATGCTAAGATAAAAGTAGAGAGGGACGAGGTGTTAAGAATGGAATAGGAAATGGGGATATTTGTTCGAAAGCCAAAAGAATTTACTTGTTTTAATGACCCAAGTGATAAGGTGAGATGTCAAAGTATGTTAATAGCCCTGACCTTGTATTTTGAGGTTGAAGTAGATAGTGAACGAGGGTTAAAAGAAGCTTATATAGAGCTTTTGAGGGTGAGTGGTGTAGTTCCAGACCTAGCTCAAGTTATGTTTTTAGCTCAAGAAGCACGAAATCGTTATAGTATAGAGGCAAAAAAGTATTCTGCTCGACCTGGTGTGTCTGCTGTATGGGGTGATATAGAACCTTTATCTGATGCGCTTGGCTTTATGTAGGACCTGAGGGCCAGGAAAATTGTATTTTTCAGGATAAGAAAAGAGCAAATATAGGTCCAAAAGCAATTAGAGGGTGAAGTAAAGGGGTTACAGGATGAGCTATCGCAGTACGTGGAGCAAAAAATATCTTTAGCGACGCGGCAGTCGAAAGAATTGGCTATTCGAATGAAGGTAGAACCGGATGTGAGAGCTTTAGGTCTATTACAGAAAAACATACGCCAGCGGTTGTACAAAGTGCAAATGATATTGAAGGGGCACCTATATCCCTCGCGAGTAAAAGTCGTTGCTCGAACAAAACATGAGCGTCACATAGACAGTATTATTGAGTTTAATAGGGGAGAACTAACTAGGGTAGAGAACGTATTTAAGAAGTTTGCAGGGGAATGTGGGAAGGATTTTGAAGTGGAAAATTCTAAGTCAGAAAACCTATGGTTTACCCGAGGTGAAGGAGAAATTGTTGATGAACAACCCATTCCTAGGTTGTGGGAGGAGTCATCAGAAGAGGAGGAGGTCGAGAATCTGATACCCTAGACGTGGCGCAAACAATGTCAACAAGAGGTTGTGACTTTTACCACGTTAGTAGATGTGCAGGCGTCGAATAGAAAGATAGTAAAAGACAAGGTACAGTCGTCTCATGTCCGGAAGAGCCACAAATAAAGTACTTTTGTTTTCATTCGACTAGTCCTTCGTACTGTTTGATGATAAATGTAATTTGTTTGTTGTTAGAACATAATGACGTATCTAACTTACTCAGATACCACGTTCTTGATGTAATCTTGTGAACTATTATATGTACTCTGTTGTTATGAAGAACTATTATAAATACAATATGTAATGATAGGTAGAACTGACTGCCATATAAAGTCAGTGCAACGCGTTACGTGCCAAGAATGAGCAAATGAGTGATAAGCTAAGATCGAGTCAGGGTGCCCAAAAAAGTGCTACTGAAGCGGAAGAAACATTGAGGGCAGAGATGTCGGAAGAACAAAATGTAGTAACCCTCCTGACTGATACTCTTCGAGAAAAAGTGGTAGTACTGGCTGTCAGTTTAAGAAAGATATGGAGTTTAGAAGAAGAGATAAGACAAAAGGGTGTCGAAGTTGGAAGTAGTTTGGGATGAGCTAGTCAACAAGATGTTGAATTGATGTCTGCATGAGCACAAATTACAAAACTGCTAATCGCATTAGAGGGGGAAGGAAATATTGTGAAGGAGTTGCAGTTTCAAGCTAATATGCTCAAGGCAGAGATAAGCGATGTTCGAGCTCGTGCTCGCAAATACAAAGTATTGTGGGTTGTTACTAAGATGATGGTAAAGAAGATGGAGGAGGTCTTTGCCCAGCAGAACAAAGTCATGAAAAAGGATTGGAACAAAATATGCGAGCTAGAGTGGATTGCGCAAATGCGGCATCTGGATATCTTAGAATAGCAGTCCGAAAATAGCATACTTCGAAGCGCGTATACGAAGCTAGATAAAGATATAATGCAGCTGGAGGTAAGTTACGACGCAAAGGGGGTAGAATGCAAAGCTAATGAATCGCCAATGCCTTTAATTAACCATATGGAAAAATTTATGACAGTGCTCGAATCTTGGAAGTTGGATGTGTGTCGTGCAAAATGACGAGTAGGCGATTGTTGTGACCAATTGGAAATCGCACTGAGGGAAGCGTAACATAAGCTGAGCGAACTCTTTCTTAGTGAACAGGTTAAAAGTGAGGTAGGTAAAAGTTACGAGAGAGAGAAAGATGGTGGCAGTAACTTCGTTCTTTGCGGCAGAATTAAAGAGATTAGAAGCTGAATGTAAGAGGGTATATTATGGTTTGACTGCCCAAGGTGTAGAATGTGAGATGAAGGTAATCTGATCTGAATATTTACAACCCATGATTTCCAGAATCGGATCGTTTAAACAGAGAGAATGGTTAGAGAGGGAAAGAAAATTATTGCGGGGAGGCTGCCAAAATTCATGAGTCGGCGGCTAACTGGAGGTATTGTATGGGACACAGTTGGTCCTTCTAATACGGGTAACGTTTCAAGTGATAGCTCTAGTGAAGAGTGAGGAATGTGATTATGTTGTATGTATACGAAACACGAATAACGATATAGATGTATGAAACAATAGTTAAGGATGAAATAGTTAACTGTACTAACCGTGCGAGGTACCCATGATAATGTATGTAAGGTAGCGTGATATGTGATCGGTTCAGCCAAAGTGGTAAACGATCTGCGATACACGAGATGATCAGTTTGGCCGAAGCAACAAACGATTTGTACTATATTTAGATGACTAGTTTGGCCGAAGCAACAAACGATCTATAATGTATTTAGATAATCAGTTTGACTGAAGCAACAAACGATCTATAATGTATTTAGATGATCAGTTTGGCTGAAGCAACAAACGATCTATAATGTATTTAGATGATCAGTTTGGACAAAGCAACAAACAATCTGTAATGTATTTAGATGATCAATTTGGCTGAAGCAACAAACGATCTGTAATCTGTGTATAGAAGTACTTGTTAGATATATTAGAAGAAGTACTGTAATGTAGAGAAATCCAGCACAAACATTTCTTTAATATGAGATTGATTGAAGGAAAGTATACTGTGACAGATTTGTTATCTGCGATACAACTTCAGTCTCCTTATGTTTCAAGGATTAGATATGTGCTCGCCATACTCAGTGGTGAGGTCGTAGGAACCGAGGCCGCTTTTTTTGATAATGACAAAAGGCCATTTCCAATTTTTGATAATTTCCCTGCGTTGAGCTCTTTACGATGTTTGGGAATCTCTCGGAGGACCAGATCCTTTATTTTGAACTCTCTATGCCGAACGCGTTTGTTATAAGATCTAGCTAAAACGTGGTGATATCTCCCCAAATTCATGATTGCTCTGTCCTGGGTCTCCTTGATTCAATTCATATTACATGCCAACTGGAATTTATTTTCTTCATCGGTTATGGTATAATCACGAATTGGGTGATGATATTGAGTAGGGAGGATTGTTTCTGTACCGTAAACCAGGAGGAACGGTGTGCGCCTAGTTAAAACTCAAGGTACAGTTCGATAAGCCCATAACACATATGGTAATTCTATGACCCAATTGCCCTTCTTTTCTGTTAAGCGCTTTTTGATCCGGTCCACAATAGTAGGATTAGTGATTTTGACCTGACTATTCCCTTAAGGGTAATACGGATTTGAAGGATAATGTATGATGTTGTGTTGATTGAGGAATTCAACGACTTTGGAACCAACGAACTGAGGTCCATTGTCGATCCTGATGAGATGGGGAAAGCCGAAACGGATGATGATGTTTTCCCCTATGAACTTGATGACTTCATCCTCACGTGTGCGGCACAGAGGAACTGCTTCTACCCACTTAGTGAAGTAATCCGTTGTGACTAATAAATGTTTTTGTTTCCCTGGTGTGGTAGGAATTTTGCTAACAAGGTCGAGGACCCATCTTTTAAATGGCCATACAACGTTGCTATAATGGAGCTTCAAAGCTTGGGCTCGAATTTGGGGACCATGACATTGATAGGCATCGCATTTGCTTGCGAGTTCGATGGCTTGAGATTTTATTTTAGGCCAGAAGACACCTTGGGTAAGAGCTCGGTTGGCTAGAGATCATCCTGTTGTGTAGGAACCACAAGTACCTTAATGTAGTTCGTGTAGGAATTTTTGAGCTTCTTTGTGGGATAAACATTCGAGATACGGCCCTATGACCAAAATCTTGTATAAGAGACCATTTTTAACGATGTATCATTTAACATTATCAAGTACGCATCTTCTTTCAGTGGGGTCTTGAGGGAGTTTGCCATCAAATTTGTTTTGGGTTCCAATATACTTGAGGAAGTGTCATCTCCAATCGTCCTCATCCTCTTCAACGCCCTATTAACAGAATTTGAGTTTATGATGTTAATGTTGGGGGTTGATAGTACTTCGATCTTAAGATATCGAGCTTCTGAACCAAGGACTCCTGCGAGATATGCAAGGGAATCAGAATGTTTGCTTTCTCCGCGCGGCAAATGTTCGATAAATTTTTTTGGAATCTTCTCATCCTGTCGGCTACTACGGCTGCGTAATCTATCATTTTTCCATTCTTCTGGAATTTTCAGTGTAATGGTTGGCAATGAGTAAAGAGTCTGTATATACGGACAGCTCGGATATACCAATCTCTAGAGCCATATCTAGGCCGTGAATCATTGCCTCATATTCGGCTGCATTGTTCGTAGCTTCAAAATTCAATCGGATTGCCTTTTCGATTCTATTATTAGAAGGCGTGATCAACACGATTCCAATACCTGATCATATGGGTCCAGAAGATCTGTCCGATAATAGACGCCATCTCTTTTGAGTTATCCAGTCTGCCATTTCTTCGAGCTGTTATTCATGAATTTATGTGCTATCTTATTCCCAATCAGGATCTTCTACGGGGAAGCCTGCAAGGAAATCTCCTATGGCCTGACCCTTTTCAAAATGTCTGGGTTCAAAACGGATATCATGTTCGCCAAGAGTGACTGACCATTGCTAGACTCGTCTGGATTTTTCTCGTTTGGATAAGATTTCACGTAGAAGGTAGTTGGTTACTACTCATACTAAGTAGGCTTGAAAGTACTGTCTCAATTTTTATGAAGTATAGACGAGAGCTAAAAGTAGTTTCTCGATCTTGCTATATCGGGATTCTGCTTGAGTGAGAGTTTTACTGATAAAGTAGACAGGCTTCTTGATCTTTTCATCAAGTCGAATGAGAACAAAACTTAATGATTCTTCAGTGGCCGCGAGATAAATGGTGAGTTCTTCCCCTTCGCGTGGTGTACTCATCACTGGTGGTAAACCCAAGGTAAAGTTTAAGTTGCTGAAATGTTGTTTCGCACTCTGTTGTCCATTCGATCTCAGGTTCCTTCTTAGGTTTCTATTTTATTGTCCCCTTACGTAATAAGTTAAACAACCATTGACCGCAATCGAAAGATTTTGAAACAAAATGGATTATTGTGGCAATCTTGCATGCTAACTTTTGGACGTCTTTCCTCGTTTTTGGAGAAGGCATAGATAATAATGCACTAATACGGTCTGGATTAGCTTCAATATTGCACTTGCTGATTAAATGGCCCAAGAATTTCCCTGATTGGACTCTGAACTAACAATTTTTTGGGTTGAGTCTCATTTTGTAGAGACAGAGAATATCGAAAGCCGTGTGTAAATCTACAATATGGTTTTCCTTCTTGAGACTTTTGCACAACATATCGTCTATATAGACCTCCATTGTCTTTCCAAGGTTATCTTTGAACATCTGGGTCATCAATTGCTGATAAGTAGCTTCAGTATTCCTGAGACCGAATGGTATGACTTTATAGCAGTATAGGCCATGTTCTGTAATGAAAGTTGTTTTCTCTTGATCATCTGGTAGCATAGGTATTGGGTTGTATCCTGACGCGGCGTCTTTCATAGACAGAGGCTCGTGTCCTAAAGTGGAATCAAGCAAATTATTTATGATAGGGAGCGAAAAACTATCCTTTGGAGTATGTCTGTTCAAGTCAATGAAATCTACGCACACCCTGATCTTTCCGTTCTTCTTCGGTACTGCTACAATATTCAATTTCCATTCTCGATAATTGGCCTTTCGAATAAAACCAACTTTGATGAGTTTTTCGATCTCTTTGTTGACTTCGTCTTGAAGCCTTGGTGCTAAAATCCTATGTTTTTGTTTGACAGCTTTGGCTTTATCCTTCAAGTTGAGTTTGTGATAGGCCAGATTTGGATCAATGCCCGACATCTCGTGAAACGTCCAAGCGAAGACATCACTGTTGTTCGAAATGAACTGGATGAGTGTGTCGCGCTCTGCTACGGGCAGATTAGTGCCAATATATGTCCTACGCTTGGGGCTACTGATTTCAACGTACTCTGTAGTTTTTGCACTGGTCAAATATTGCCCAGCAGAGTTGACTCTATAGTTCTCTGCAATGTTTCCTGTTATATTTTGTAATTGTTATGCGAGCTGATGTTCGGAAGGTTCTGGTCCAATGACGATAGAATTTTTGCATGCACGTGCTAATTTCAGACTTCTTTTGATCTCGTATACGCCACCTTCCCATTCAAAATGCAATGTCAAGTGATAGGTTGACGGAATGGCGCGTATATTGTGTAACCAGCAACGTCCCATTATCCCCAGATAACGGGATTTTGTATTGATAACGTCAAAGACAACGTTGAGTATTACTGGTACTGCGGTGATAGGAAGTATAATCTTCCCTACACGTTCCTCCTTAGATCCATTGAAACCGCAGATATCAATGTCGCTGGGTTGGACCTTATCGGCCAGACCTATCTGATAGATCGTGCTTTAAAAAAGGAGTTCAATAGTGCTACCGGTATCTATCATCATCGTATGAAACACCATATTTCATATTTTCAACATGATCGCCAAAGCATCATGGTGAGGATAGTTGACATGCCGAACGTCACAATCATTGAAAGAAATTCCAGTTCGCTGAGAGCTGGATACTGGAATTAGACGAGCTTCTTTATCTTGCATGGATAAGTCGTGACATTGGCCGACACGCTCCTGTTTAATTCTTTGTCGATTTGAGTCTCCACGAAATAGCAGAGTGAGATATGGTACAAATACTTCTCGGCTACTAGTTCCTCGACTTGTAGCACTTCTGTGGGGTTTTTATAACTCCTGTTCTTATAACTCTCCATGTCCATTATGTATTCGTGCATTCGTCCATCTACAGAGATGTATTCTAACAACCGTTGTAAGGCAAAACATTGCTCTGTCTCATAATGTTGGACCTTGTGGTGGATACAGTATGGTTTATTCTTGATCAATTGAAGGTACTGTGCATTGTGAAAGAATCTGTCTTTCTGTAATATATGATAGATACTGGCTTTGGTCATATTTATCTTTGGGAGATAAGGTTTCGGCAAGTTACTCCCCTTTCGAGGTCGCTCGTCGTTGGATTTGGTTCGTTTCTTCTCTCCTCCCTGATCTGTTATTCGATTAAAATCGAAATGGGTTGATTGATCTCGAGCTATTAGCGTTGATTTCTGAGGTTTATGCCTGTCAGACACCATTCGTTCCAGGTCGATGTATCCGTTGACCTTTTCAATCATGTCTTCCAATGTCGTCGGTTTGTTGAGGACGAGGTACTCCTTCTCCCGGCCATCAACGAGTAAAGCGTTTATGAAAGCGGAAATAGTGATCTTCTGGTCGAGTTGATCTACTTTTTGAGCCAACTCTAAGAACTTTTTAGTAAACGTCTCGAGCTTCTCTCCCGGCACCTGTTTGAGGCTGAAAAGAGAATATAGGTTCTCTTTATCTCTGTTGTGCGAGTAATTCTTGATGAAGAGTTTGCGAAACTATTCAAAAGTTGTGATGGACCCTTCAGGCAGTGTGTGAAACCACCGTAGGGGTTTACCTGATAAGCTGGTAGGAAAGAGTCGGCATAGAATGTGGTTGGACGTGGAATGCAGACCTAGAACATCCTGGAACTCTTGAACGTGTTCCATTGGATCAGTTCATTTGTATTTTTAGATCTTCAGAGTGTGAAACCCGGTGGGGACCTCACCATCTAATAACTCCTAGGCGATCAGGCTCTTCTGTATTCTGTTATGGATCCCTTTAGCCGGCGTATGGGCTTCGATCAGTTCTTTGATTCGCTTCTCAACATGTTCCTGAGTGACATTGTCGAGCGGCAACGGTTGGTCGAGTGACGTGTCTCTCTCCAGGATTGTGGTCACCACTCCCTTCACTTAGGCGTTCCTTTGCCAGGACTCGAACTCTTCGAGGTAGATTATCAGTTTGTCTGATTCCTGCCAGGCCGTCATCTAATTCTTGTTAGATCTTCTAGATCTGGATGGGGTCCACGTCCTGTTGCTGATGGTTAGATCGGAGCACACCTCCTGCGTGTACGCCTTCGGAGGCGGTCTTATTCTGTCATGAACAAAAATTTGCGAGCCCTCAGGTTGTACGGCTTTATTTTTTTGGGCGGTGACCTGCTGACCCTGCAGAACCTTCAACGCGTCTTGAACACGTACGAGCTGTTGTTCCAAGGTTGCACGTCTTTCTGTTTTGGAATTCATAGTGGCCCTCAGGTCTACAAAAGCTACGTTATCTTCTATTTGGACGATCGGCGCGCTCTAACCTGGAGGTGCCATTCTGAGAGAAAATGATCAGCGGCGTTTGAGGCAATGGGCTTGAGAACTTTGATTCCCATAGACGGCGCCAAATGTAATAGCCTAGTTCTGAGATCTAGACTTAGCCTTTACACTAAATGTATTCAGAACGTTCAAGAACAATAGACAATAAATAACAAGATGATTTAACGTAGAAAATCTTTGAATAGGTTAAAAACCACAACCTCTCCTGGGGATTTCGAGAAAGTGATGATCTTATTAGGATTGCTAGTCTATTGCAATGAGCGTTCTGAGAAGGTAAGATAACGGAGTAAGAACTTTTCTATGGGGAATGTTATGTCCTTCATCTGCAGCTCTCTAGGCCTCTTTATAGGTCATCTAATATGATTGTTTGACGACCATAAAGTCCCTTAATGATGGACGTTACAAAGTGTGCGTGAGATATCCTTTGACCAGATTATGTAACGTTCTGACCTCTGCTGCTGTACAACGGCTCTATTGCTGACTGTATGCTTCGCACAGGTCAAACTGTTGGTGTAGAGACCGAAAGTGATGTTTCGAACTGAGGAAAGTTTGGTCACGTCTTTAGTAGTACTTCTTGTATGTTGATGAGATCGAGGACAAAGTTTGAGTCTGAGATACAAAATAAGCTATTACAAGACGGCCCTTAACCAATAGCATGAGTGTCGTCAAGGATGAGTGGTGTTGGTTGAGAAATTCATGTTGTGTATATGTTTCTGATTGTGCCACGTGCTCTGTTGTTGAGGTCGAAAGTTCGTCTGTAGTTTGAAGATGAGGCATGAGCTCGAGATGCGGAATAAGCCACTATAGGGCTGACACCAAAACCCAACCCACACTCATTTTCACAACTGCTGAAGATGCTCTTTAGCAAAAATCGTTTCAATTGGTTAACTAACAACAACCTCATTTCAGACCTCTTTTCAATTGGTTAAATGCTATACTCTACTCACAATTCTTAAATAATCATCCTTGTTTCCTAAAAGCATTTCTTATCAAATCCTTGTTTCATTAAACGAATAAGTTAATGAGTTTTAAAATAACATATTTTGGACGCCTCGAAGGTTCGGCATCATCTTTCGTAGGTTGTTGTGGCGGTGAAGACCGGTAGCGAAAGGGTCAACCCTTACACGACCTGCACGTGGGTAGTGTTTTAGCATGACCCTTGGCCGACATAATAATATTTTAAAGCGTATATCTAGAATATCGAATATAGATACTTCAGAGTATAATTTTACAATTATAAAAGGTATTAGTATTGGATTGGTGGTTAAAAGATGTAACCAGAATACTTTTTCTGGAAATGTCTCTTTCACTATCCATTCATTCTTGATCCCACACACCAAACCTACATACCTAAACATTATCCAGGCTTAAGTGTAACCTTAAACCCAAATGGGGCGATCACACCCTCTATAGCATTGCTTATCAACTCAAGTAACAGCAGATTCATCTTGAAGGCAAGGGATCACTAACATCATTCTCAGTATTCCAATTTTGGCAGTTAAGAAGTACAACACCATCGAATGGTACAGCTTGTCCATGAATTTGAAAAAAATCTAATTTAGTTTACTCCAACATCCTAGAATTATTATGCTTTCCGTATTTCGCTATAGAGCAAAGTGAAAAAGGAAAGGAAAACCACTTTTCCTTATTAATTTGATGTGTAAACATTGAAATAACAAATGCACAACCAGAATGGTAAACTTCATACCTGATTGTGCAAAGTGCATGACATCAACTAGGAGTGGAAGGTTGGACAACACTCACAACAAAGATATGCTACAGAATGGTTTGTTTCAACTTCACTCTCCAAATTAAGTAACTTATCAACTTAATTTGTAGTTCATATACGTTTAGTACAATGTTAATGCCGTGCAACTGAAATCAGTTTTCGTCATTGAAACTTTGGTTAATACATGAAAAATGTGATTACAGTTGAACATAAGGCAATCGTAATATGTACAAATATATCCAATCAACTAAAGATCATTTTCGTTGCTCCACAAAATTAATCATAAGCCATCTTTGATGCTAAAACATAACTTTTTTCGTGAGATCCTATATGTGAATGAAAGAAGAAATTTTTACAAAACACTTCTTTTCTTTTGTTTAGAAATTATCACAGACATCAATTAATTCAACAATTGGATCGTTGGAGCTATCGTTTGAAGGAGCTTTAAAGGTATGCATAAATTAGATGATTCACGTGAATCCGTGGAATTCTCTCAAGACTTATATTAGTCGTATTTCCAATACTAATAATACTAGATTTGTTTATCGAAGCCATAACTAAAACGAGAAAAAACAAAAACAAAAACAAAAAATAGAACTTAATTTGATTTGAATTAAGAAAGTAAATTGAACTCTATAATGATAGAAAGACATACATTTAGGAGCCACATTTTACATAATTCAGGAAGATAAATTCAAATTCTAGCATCTCCCAACCCTCTTCTAGTATCTATCTGTGATGATGCTTATGGGAGACGCGTTCACGCTCATACTCCCCTGAGTTCCGCTCTTTCGGACGCCTCGAAGGCCGGGCATCTTCTTCCATAGGTTGCGGTGGCGGTGAAGACTGGTAGCGAGACGGTCTCCTCTTGAAATGTCTTTCATCGTCACTCGATTCTTGATCGTACATCATTAGGGTTTGCTTCCCATTTGAAGTAGGAGCAGTAGGAGGCAATGACGGTGAAGGGTCTTTCACAACATCCTTCGCTTTCTTCTTCTTCTCAACAGGGAAACTTATCCTTGAAAAAACGCTCCCCTTTAACTTATTCTTCTCCTCGTCCGCATCACCGTCCACGCCTTCAACCACAACCGCAACCTCCTCTTCTTTAGTATAATGTTCCACAGATCTTCTCTTTCTACTATGATGATGATCCTCATGTTCAGCTCTCCTCTTTGTATGCCTACCCGACGACTCATCCTCAGCCCTCCTCTTCCCGAGCCTAACATGTTCCGTCTCCCGTGCTAGCTCTTCATAGTCGGACCTCCTCTTAATGGTTCGACCCGACTCCGTTTCCCGCGAGAGACGGTGCTTCTCAACACCAGCTTCTTCTCTATGATGATACGCTCCCCTTTCCTCCCTGTGATGGTCACGGTCGCGTTGCTGAGAGCTGTAGTGCGACCGCTCCGGAGATATCGCCCTTCCGGTACGTTGGTTTGGGTTACCATATGGGCCAAAGTTCGGGCTTGGGCCTGGGGGCACCGGTCTCTGCTGCATGAAACAAAGTTAACGATTAAACCACCCAATAAAAGTATTGGTTGAGGTCAACGTTAAAGACAAAACATATTGAGGGCTAGAAAGGACAATTCACAAGCATAATGACATGGTAGAGTTAGAGTTTGGTTCGTGTGTTCTACACGTGTACAATATAGATCTAACTTCTAAATGAAAGTACGAAATTACTCTCAGTAAAACTCAAATATTTATAGTAACCATAAATTTGGTTACGTACTTAGTAAGTACGACCCTATGATAAACCTTAACTCATAGAGAAGAAATGTTTTTGAAAAATTGATTCCAAGCGAGTCGAGGAAAAAATGTTATGCCACAGAGCTGCCCAAACAAGTTGTAAATTAAAAAGGTTTCATTGTTCTTGCATGCATAGTTTTACATAAACATTTGTTACTTAAGCCTGTCCCAAGAATGTTTAAGACAGGTTCATTGTGATCTAAACCGAGGTTAATCGGCTTTCAATCATTCTGAAGTCTTACTAGAAAGAAGAAAAAAAAAATATGAAAAAGAAAATAGAGCATTGGGTGGACAACAACTAAACAATAAATTACCAATCAAGGTGGAAAAAAGAATGCCAAAATCCCAAGAACTTGTTCGAGGTCAACCTTCCTCAAACTCCTTCTACATATAAAAACTACAAGACCAACAATTTTTCTAACAAATGCAACTTCTTGCTTGATGAAATCACTTGTTTTCTTGCCAAGCTTTCTATAACCGTTAATGGTGCCCGCCTGCAGTGAGAAAGTAAAAGGACAGAAGGAAACGTGCACAATAAAATTACATACATGTTTTGATCTCATCGAGGAGACATCACTGCCAGCATTGCCCATTTCCCTCTCATCCCGTTCCTTGAAAATTTCTCTGTTGCGAATGAAAACATCAGATTCAGTATAAAAAGAAACTACACTTCCGCAAATTACACTTAAAAACTATCAACAATACCTTAAAATACACTTATTAAGGTCTTTTGATATCCCTTCAATTTTACGTCTTTCGATTTATGTCATGATTGATACAAATAATAAAGTTGCCGACAGATCAATGATAAGATTTTCTCATGGTAATAATTGAAGTGGAGATGACAGATGGTGGTTGCAGTAGAAATGACAGATCCAGAGAAGATGAGATGTGAGCAGAGAAGAGTATCAAAATAAGAGCGATAAGAGGGAGGAGGGTTAGGGGCATGGCCCCATTGCACCTATTCAAATGAGGGACCTTAGGGCCGTCTGTATTGATAGTAAATCTCAACCCTACATAAGTTATTTATGTGAACGCATTTATAGATGTGTGTTGATCACCAGCCTTTCTGGTCATCCTTTAGAAATGTAACTCATTCCAACACTAAAAGTGTATTTCATCCAAAGTATATTGTGAATCCATGTAATTATCTGTCTCTAGTTATAATGAAGCCAGACTGAGTTAATATACACCCTGGGCTGAGTGAATGATTGACTACAACGATCCCAACTGGACCGAGATAAATAGAAACAGGTTCATAAAAGTTAAAGTAAAAATTATCTTGATATCAGAAGAAACAAAAAATTAAGCACAAGAATATACCTTCTACCCATCTGCTCATTTTCACGCTTTCTCCTCAGATCAGCTTTCCTAGCCTCAAACTCCTCTCGACTCATTATTGGACGTGCTGGGTTTGAGCCCATAGCTAACTCTGAGAGGTCCCTGTAATTTTAAGACTTTCAATTATTTCATGCTTATATATAGTACATATATCCATACCAAATGACGAATCCAGGTAACACGGATTTTCAACTCTACTTTAGATGATGCTAGACTAATTATATTTTCCCCTACATTACTTTCCTACATCAAAGGCAATTAACTTTTTGAAAAATATACACATGAAAAAACACAGTATATTTGAAGCATACCGTTGAGGATTAATATGAGGCATCATATACCCTTGTCCTGCAAAGGGGTCGTGTGGAAACATCCCTCCAAGAGGAGCATCGAAGGGGCCGGGCATGTAACCCATTTGAGGCATCATACCGTAAGGGTTCAGGAATCCTTCCATCCCAGGTTGCATTCCACTCCAGTAGGGGTTATAATTAGAAGGAGGGGCAAAGGGCGTCATATAATCAGACGGAAAGTCTTGTGGTCTCCACTGCATTTCTGGACCTGCAATTTATACAGAAACACATTAATACACAAATAATTAGAAAACAAATCTATTAAAGTTCAAATTTTCAGACAATATGTCCACCAAAGCGAAATTAAGGGCAATAGACAAACCATTAGGCAATCGAAGTTTTTTCTTTTTCTTCTTTTTTCCTGAAACAAGAGAGATCAAAGATGTCAGCAAATATACTTTTCATTTACAAAAAAAGAAATGAACTTCTACCAAGGAGAAAACCCAAATTACAAGGCGGTGTTCACCTGGATCACAAGCAGACGACTTCTGTACTTCCTCCTCTGCAAGCGGAGCACTCCCTTGTGATGTTTGTTCTTTTAGAGTCATCGAGTCAAAGGTAGCTTCAGAAATATCTGTAGGTTTTACAGCCCTAGCTATCTCCAATGACTGCTGTGGAACATTGGCTACATGTGCTTTCTCATCTGCAGTGTCTTTTAGATCATGGTTATGATCATCACGATGTGGCGCCATTTGTTGCCCTTTAGAATTGGCTGAAAGAGTAGGGGAGGAGGGTTTCGGAGGGGCAGATCGAGCAGACTCCATGTCTGAATAAATAGGAAGGTTAATAGTTATGCAAGTGACGGAATAAAATTATTCAACCAAAACAGAAAGGAATTTAACGAACCTTGAATTTGCAACATGCTTCCAGCATTTCCTCCACTACTATTGCTATTTGACTCCAACATATGATTGATTGTTTTCCTGAGTGCCTTATTTGGCAGAAGGTCATCAGCAAGAACATTGGTGGCCCCACAAACACACTGTGACTTCGAAATCATGAGGTCTCTGATACCTGACACCAATTTCAGATATTAATAATTGGTAAAATTTTATATTATAGAAGGCAACCGAGCATCACAATATATAGTATGAGTATGAACTGAACCTCTAAAAACGAAACCAATAAACCGAATCATCTTCAACAATAGAAACATGAAAAATAAAAGATATAGCTAAAAACAAGATTACAATAATTTGGAAGAGTGGCATTGTCCGCCAAGAACATGGATAATAGCATTAAATCCTACATCACTACAAGTAATTATACCCTACCCTTTTTCTCAAGTGGCGTAGAGCATCCCTAGTGACACACAAACTGATAAAAAGGCCACGATTTTAAACTACAAGCTTCTATTTTCTCTAGTGATCATACACTAAAATACCATCCAAAGCATCGAGTGAGCAAGAAGAGGGAAGGAAAAGAGTAGTTGACACAAAAACTGATGCATACTCTTCTTTATTTCCTAATTCTTCTTCATATTTCATATTCTGTGGACTAGTATAGCGCAATGTGAGAGAGAAGAGGGAAGGAAAAGAGTAGTTGACACAAAAACTGGTTATGTACGAAAGAGCTGAAAAACTAGTCATTATTGAAATAAATAAAAATTGATAAACTTAGTAGAAAAGCTAATATTATAGGGATATCTCAAGAGGGAAGGAAGAGAGGAGGGGAAACCCTAAACTTACTGTAGAAAATGAGACCAGGATGTGGAATAGGTGGTACGTTCGTGGAAAAGTGGAGAAGGAAAAGGAAAGGCAAAAGTGAACAGATTGACAGAAGATTGAAGGAGATGGGTGTCAGAAAGAAAGAGAGAGCAGATCACGATGACAATTAGCACCCAAAAGATGGCTTCAGCCAAACCTTACTCTCGCATGCTGCTCCTGTGTTTGCTTCATTACTGTTTCTTTTCTATTTCCTTTTCCTTCTTTTTTAGGGGAGGGGGGGTCGGAGTTACTTTTCTGGCACTCTTATAATATTATGGATCTGACTACTCAAACACTCAGTATTACAATTTTCCTGCACTCAAAAGAAATATTGTCCGATAAATTTTACTGCTCAAATACTCAGTTTCTTCTTTTTAGATACACAAGTATTTAACCATACTTTAAGACAGTTTAATTTACTTTACTATCTTAAAGTACGCTTAGCGATGTACTAACGAAATGGATGAATAAATGAATTCTGTCTGAAAAATTTACAAGGGGAAAATGAATAACTATGTAGACAATTTAAAATGTCAAATTGCATAAATAAAAGTGGAGTATAACACTAACATTTGTCACAGAAACTATTAAAGCAGCACTTGCTTGTCAGCACAGCATCCTTCATTACTTCCTTACATAACGGACATCGAAGTTCCGATGGAATATCGTTAAGCGACCGAGTCGAAGGTAACCCTTCAACTTCCTTATCAAATGCAGCTCTGTTTTAAATTGAAGAAAGTATGGAAGTAAACATCATTTTTTATATGAGCCACAGAGAAAGATAGACTATGGGGAAGCAGTATCCTAATGTAAGAAAATAAAAACAACTCACTCATTTGGCTTGAGAACAGCTACCGCACCACTTGGCAATGCATAAGAGCCATCTGGGGTAGCCATTAACATCGATTTTGGAATTCCGGTTGGAGGCTTCACCCTTTTGATGTCAAAATTGGGATCACCATTTGTTGGACAATGTTGAATAAGATGTCCTGAAATGCAGTCTTCAACTAATGAGCACCTTCCAATAAATCCACAAACAAAATCACAATAAGATCCCAAAATTTAAAATTACCTGCTACTTTGCATCGGTGACAAATGTAGCCCGGTGGAAGTGTCTTCCTTTCAAACATTCCCCGCCCTTCACATAAGTGAGTAGGAAAATCTTTAGATGATAAAATAAAGTAATCATAAACTAATAATAACCGTAGATATGCCATTCACGTAAAATAATGAAAAAATATGGTAGAATAAACACAATAAGATCAAATGGAGCACCACATTATATATAGTTTAAAGGAGCATCATGGTGGCCTTGACCCCAAAACCACCGCTTCACCTCATCAATGGACAAAGGTTTTGGGCTTAGCACATAAAGGTGTCAGAGGAAATCAAAGTGCACCTTAGCCACTAACTAAAAAGTGCATGTAAATAGTTGAAATAAAATTTAAAATTTACTTCACTTGAGGTATTAGGTATGATTTAAGAAATTACCAAAGCCACGGCCCGCCATCATTCTCCCACCCATTCCCCTTCCAAAGCCTCTACCAGCATTAAATACATCTTGAGGTTGCCTAAAAATTCAACTTAAAGAGATGAGTGATATGCACAAAGAAAATTTCATCAAAAAAGTACTATTGAAAAAGAAAATCTTTCAGTGCAATAAATGGCAAAGTCTTACCTATTCCAGTCCAAGGCAGGTGTATCAATTAAAGCCTTAATCTTGCTATCTTCATCAGCTCTACTAGGGGGAGGAGCATCTTGCATTGGAACGCTAGATTGAATTTGTGGCAGCATTTCAGGAATGGTAGCATATAAATCATCTCCAAATTCACCCCAGTCAGCCTCCTCAGGCTGCATAAGCCCAGTCAATCGTTTAATTACGAATTCACCATAAATTCACTTAATATCAATGATCAATATACTGAATATAGCGGATAGAGCAAAAACCAATAATTCGATATATTCGCAAAAGACAGTTTAACCATTGTAATTACAATAAATATTAGAAATACTGGCCAAAAATTTCATGATGCATTCGATATATGGCGATATATATGCCATTTAGTACTCGATAGTTTTTAAGTGTTTTTAGAAGATATACCGTGTACATGTAATTCAGCTAGATTATTATATAAGTGTTTTTAGAAGATATACCGTGTACATGTAATTCAGCTAGATTATTATATATACTTTATATATGTACCTCATATTACATATACAGATATATTTGTATATATACACACCTCATATTAGATATACGCATGTATACATTGGGCCTATATGCATATATGTCTAAATCCACAGCATTTTGATCCACGAAGATTGTTCAAAAGAGTTAATAGTTAGTGGCTAATGCTTACATATCTCATGGAAGATGACTCCGGCACACTAAAACTACTCTTCGCAGGTTGAACATCATCTACCTTATTCTCTACAACTTTTGTCCTGCATTAAGAAACATATATGTACAATCTCAACAAAAAACTTAAGAGGTTGTGATACAACCAAAACCGTGACAAAATAGTTAAGTTCGATATCTACATCACATGCATGGAGCATAGCTAATGACAATCAGGATTTCAACCATTGCAAGAAAAGTTGAAATGTAATTGTCATTTCTAATAAACTACTAAGGATCGAGTTTTAGGGGTGCGAATTAATACTCTTCTCGTTGGGTAACAATAGGCATGCGAGGGCGTCCAGGTACTCGACGAACTAAAACAGATGTATTTTTTGGAATCAACATCTCTTCATCAAGGTACTCTGAAAATTAAAAGAAACACAAATGCAAAGTCTAAGAAACACCGCATAGAGATTATAGCTGCCCATTCATTCAAATATAGAAAACCCAAAACCCTGCAAACCTATTCTACGTGATTAAACCAAAATAATAAAATCCCATCACAGCACAGCCTTGTAAATCAATATCCCTAGCTAAAATGCTAATTCTACTCTCTTCCAAAGCTCTCTCACCAAAATGGTGAATCCAAAATAAGGCACTCTGATTGTAAGCACAATGTTATATCTCGATACCACTTATTGAAATAACTTAATGTATCCTTACAATTCAGGCATAATCATTGATTCATTCAAAAATCCCAAATGTTGGAAGTGAAGAACCCCTAGATTACAAACCACTTATCTATCACTAAAATAGTGAAATCCTAGGAATTGCAATCCCGTTTTAAGCAAAATTGAATTTCTCCTTACAATCTAAATAACTAAATTCTCTTAGTAAATAAGTCTAAACTAACGAATCGCTCCAACCCACCCCAATACTAATTTATTGATAATTTCGAGTATCTATCAGTAAGAAACCAACCTTCATCAGTCTGGGCATTGGACACCATTAGATCAAAATCAGTCCCTCTTCCCAAATGCTTCGATTCGAATATTTTTTCTTTCAAATTCAGAACCGATATGAAATGGCCTTCAATATTAATAGAATCAAAATCTTTTGCACTTTTAAACTTGTAATACACAGCCATACTTGTTGTTATATATAATCAAAAAAAGCCCTAAAACGAGGGCTACTACTACTAACAAACACAAATCAGAGTACAAGTAATTATCTCTCCCTTGTTCGCCTTCGCCTTCAGCAAACCCTAATCTTCAAATTCTTCGTCGACTGCTTCAATTGAACCGATCAGATCTGGAATCCAAAACCTTCGATTGGAATAGGACAATTTGGGGATCTCGTAGGGCTTCTTCTCTTCTCTGATTCTTCAATCGGAAAAGAAATTTTGGTTTCTTCGTTCTTCGCGGCAGCAACAAACGAAACGAAATCCTTCGATTCTTCGAAATTCAACAAATACGGAGTATCCTCCGATTTAACCTTCTAATCGAATTGGAGTTTTGTTGATTGGTGAAATTGGGAATTTAGGGTTTGTGTTTGAATTGGAAATTTAGGGTATGTGTTCGAAGAAGAGAAATTTGGAGAGGATAGATAGATTGATTGGTAGAAGAGGTTGAGTTCGATCACATACTTTATATGCCTTGGGACCCACGTAAAAAAGACTTGGAAACGGATTAGGATGGCAATTTGACCCGCCCCAAATAGGGCGTATTTGGTCCTAGGTTAAGAGCATCCATAGGAGTAGGGTAGGTGGATTTGCCCAAAACCAAAAAATAAGGCGAATTCATTGCGTGCAGTTCAAAACCGTGCGGGAACACCAACACTCATAATCCAGCCACGTGTTTTAATCTCAGCCATTTGTCTCTTCAGCGCACTTCTAAACCGTGCGGCATAAGTAGCAAATAAGGAATTGTCACGTCGAATTTAAAAAAAATAAAATTATTCGCGCAGTTCAGAACCGCGCGGCATAACGCTACAAATTTTAGGCATAAACTTTGGTTAAGTTTCTCAAGTGTTATTTCAAGTTTTACCCAATGCATACCCAACCCTTACTCCACAAGTTTCCCAACCCAACCCATTTCCTCCGTCATCGATACCGTTAATTGCTTAAAAATCTCGGGAGAGTCTAGTTTGCAACTGAGGTATAATTTTACCAAAGCTAAACGCAACGTAAACGCCGAAATAATTCAAAGAGGGAACGCCGAAGTAACAAATATTTTGCCGTTACAATTGACGTCGGACAACGATCCCTCCCCAACGATCGAAGAGTTGAACCAAGTAGATATCCTCCCGGACGGCTGGGTTCATATTTATGTTGGATCAGAGAAAATGCCGGTAAGTTTTGTGTAAATTTTAAGTGTTATTTACGTATATTGCAATGTGTTCGATGAAATGCCCGAATGAAAGTTTAACGTGTTAATATATTTTTTTTGTCAGAATCGAAATGAAATGCAATGTGTATGGGATCATTGAATAAGGTACTGAAGTAGTACCAATGGATTGACGTGTACCCAACGTTGAAGAAGTTGGTTGATAATTTGGGTTTTGAGGAATTTTGCTCGATTAAGGCGAGAAACTCTGATAACCGTCTCATTCATGTTATTGTGGAATGGTGGTGGCCTTCCACCCATACCTTTCACTTCCCTTACGGGAAAATGGGTTTCACACCGTTAGACTTCGTCATGCTAACGGGCATATCTTTTGGGAGGGGTCGCGAACTCCTGTACGACTAGAGGTACTCCAAGTTAGAGGAAGCAGAAAAGATTTTCTCGAGAATCACAAGCTCGGACATTAGGTATGGTAATATTATTCTCGTTTATTTAATAAAGTGGTAAGAGCCTTTGAATCCACGTCTCCACAATTACGACCCACAAATGGATATCGTGTATGCGAGGGCATTTATTATCTATATGATGGATAATCTCTTCTTCTTAAATGGTAGCACATCTCTTTGGGCAGGTTATCTTGCAGCCTTGACAGACTGCGATATTATTGATACGTTAGTTTTTGACTGGGGTACGCCGATTATGGCAGCTTTGTATCGGAGGCTTGATGAAGTCTCAGTTCTGAGGGACGAGAAAGTGAAGAAATCGATCACCAGATTTTATGCGATGTTGGAGTTCTGGTTCTTCGAGTACTGTCAGGTCAGAATGTATTTAGTGAAGGTACATAACTTTAACCATATTTATCCCTGTATGGGTGCGTAGAGAGATGAAAAGGCTAGTAAGGGGTCTGAAATCCATCATTATTTTACTGTAATCAGAGATATGATAGAATTGAAGGACATAACCAACATAGATTGGCAACCATGGCACAGGTTTAGGCAATTAATCCATCCAGAGCTAAGAGTTACTTCAGCGCTGAGCTTTTAGAAGGTTTCATTGGTGTCAATCCCATACGAGCATGGTACGCTTTGGTATTTATGAGACCAGTGTATGCGTCAGATAACAGAGCAAGATAGTGTGCCCTATGACCGTCCTCAAGAGATTATAGAATTCTCAAGGTATGATCGAGAGTAATATCAGGGTCTGAAAGATGTGGACTTCTACGATGGTCGTAATTATCTTATTTCAGACATAGATTACATGACATATTGGCGTGCCGTTCATCCAAATCCCAAGATCGGCTGAAGTTTAGTAAAGACTATAGTGTTCTAGTGAGGCCCGAAATATTTAGATCGTCGGGCGTGATCTAGTGAGGCCCGATGTACACTTGCCACCTACGTCGAGTTTAGCTACGTCTTCACAGGTGCAAGACTATAGTGTTCAGGCGATCGGCGATCCACATGATATAAGATAGTTTATGGATGTGGCAGGAACGAGCGATCAACGTAGACGGATACCGATCCCGGTGATGTAGGTACCATACCCATGTCCACCTATGTATAATATGGATGAGTTGTAGCATCAATCCTAAGGAATTCGGTATGCGGCATATGAAGACTCAAGGCAACTAGTTGACCGTAATTCTGAATTAGAGGGGGAGTTGAGGCGGGCACACGAGGTCATCCGAGAGACTAGCTGAGATGTCCATTTCCTACCAAATAGAGCTGGTTGTGCAATGTACCTATGACGAGAGTCTCGCACGTAGCAGACGCGCCTGCCAAACGAAGAGAGGTCGTCCAAGTTAAGCTATATTTTATTTAGAACTTTGATTTATGTTTTGTTTAAACTATGTTGAGTGTTAATATTGTTTAAACTATGTTTTATTTAAACTATGTTTTGTTTAAAATATGTTGAGTATTAATCTTGTTATTTTATTTTATTTTGGAAACTTGTTGTCCAAGTTACTCAACAGCCATATTAACGGGTAGTTTTTGTTAAGAAACTTGTTGTCCAAGTTACTCAATGACCATATTAACGGCTAGTTTTTTTCAACTATAAAGTTGAGTTTTGAGATATAAGATGAATGAGTTGATTGCAAAAGATTAAGAGAGTAGAAGATGAATGGGTTTTATAGAAAGAGAAAAAACTAGTCGTTTATAGCCGTTTAGCATATTGTTGTCCAAGTTTGATCATGAAAAAACCAAGAAATACAGGAGAACCAACATATATTTCATACAGGCTTTTGTCGCGCACTTCTAAACCGCGCGGCAAGAACTAGCCGTTTGGTTTGTTTAAATCTAAGCCGTCCACGTGTTTTAATCTAAATCGTTGTCTATACGCGTAGTTTAGAAGTGTACGGCATGGGAGCCACTGGAAGCTTGACAAGTGTCAACATCTTATTGGCTCATAGGCTACGCGCGATTCAGAAGGGCACGACATTAATCCACCAAAAATCCACCCTCAAGGTGGAAAATACCTTGCTACATGGATTTTTGACCTAGCTGCTGGGAGGTGAAGGATTTGAGAAAGGGGTGGATTTGAGAATCTACATTGCCACGTCATGGTGCACCTAGCTGTTGTAGATACTCTAACGTGTCGGTGGGATCTACAGCTAGTTTTTTTTATTACAATTTTTTCCCGATTGAAACTCTTAATTTACTAAGAGCATCTATAACTCAACCTAAAACCCCTTTTGCAGGATCGCCATCGCTAGCGTTCCTATTTATAAAATCAATAGCTATCTGTGGCGAGCCTGTTATGCTCAGGGTTATCAATTGGCCCACATTTTAACTGTTGTTTAATTATTTTATTGCCGCACAAAATAATCAAAAACTTAATTTAATAATAAAATAAAATATATATAAAAGAGTTGTGCGCCAATTGAATTGGCGCGATTTTTGTTTTTGTTTTTTTTTAATTATTTAAATAATAATAAAAATCAAAAAATATTGTGCACTAATCATAAAAATCTGACATTCATCCCCACCCTGAAAATTTTCATTTTTCTACCCCTGGTTACATGTTTTGTTTTTTGTTTTTATAATTTTAAGCCTACGTGGCTCGCTAACTTAGCCAGCCTACTGCTGATGCTCTAAATGACCATGCCAAAATAAGAGATGATTTCAACAAAGATAGTTTCTTCAAATGAAAAACCAAACCAACCCAAAAGTCAAAAAAATAAAAAATATAACACTCACTCTCCCTTATATTTTTCTCCCTTGCATTTTGGTGCTCTCTCGGAATAGAAACACACATTTCCCTCCCTCTCTCTATCTGACCTCTATATAGAGGTTCTCTATATGTCCTCAGTGGTGCGGTAGACGAGTAGGTGCGGTTGGTTCTCCATCCCTCTCTTTATATCTGGTATCCTTTTATCTCTCTATCTCAGTTATTGTGAGACTTCTATTTGTTGCTTTGGTACCTATTTTGGAAGAACCTTGATACTCTCTATTGGTACCTATCCTTTGTATGCTACTTAGTATTTGTAATATGTTGGTATGTTGAACCCTGTTTCTCTTTATATATTTGGTATTTTAGGTACCTGGTTTATACATTTTAATAGTGTTGTTGCATTAATATATGATGAATTAGAGAAGAAAATGGTGGTTTGCATTTTTTTTGGTGTTTTTGTGGATAAACTTCTAATTTGAGGTTAAGCTATTGCAAGTTAGAAGTCAAGATTTTAAGTAGAACTTCTAACCTTCAACCAAACACACACAAGTTTTTTTTTTCTTCAATCTTTTGACCTCACAACTTCTTAAGTCGAGCATCTTACCTTTCTCACCCAAAAAACCAAAAAACAAACATGGCCTAATGAAACTTCAAAGCATGATTGCCATCTCTACTTTAGATAACGAGACTTAATTCTCTACATGTTAA